>OY756208.1:16663688-18090378 GCA_963576795.1 Metopia argyrocephala | reverse complement strand
GCACTCTTTTTTGCCTTCATCACTCACTTGCCAATATTTGTCTTTTTTTTTTTTTTTTGTTCTTTTTTCTAAACATTATTCTATTTTTCAACAACAACAATTATAATTTGTTACTTCCGTAATAGGGTGAAACCAAAGCAAACACAATGACACTACGAAAAGCAAAACAATAAGACAGCACACGATGTTTAAATTACTCGAAGTATGTTTAGGTAACAATTAGAAAAAAGGCAGCCACCTTTAAAATAGAAAAAAAGACAAAAAATACACACATGCAAACCCACAACTACAAAAATAATTATAGAGTTCAGATAAATAACATGAAAAAAAAAAACAACAACAATATTACGAGTAAAATTAACAAATTTTAATCACAATTGAATTTAAAAACCATTAAATATCCTCTTTAATAATTAGAGAGCGAAACAGAAAGGAAGAGAGTAGACGCGATGTTTAGTTTGCGTGTGTGTGGCTGCCTAGAGGCGTTAGGAAATTGTCATTGATGCTTATCAATGTTTAGCCAAAAAGCCAAACAATACATATGGATATTACAACTATAGATGAGAGGGATAATTGTGGTTTAAATTCATAACATGTACTTCGATGAGCTGAAAATCAATAGTTATTGTTATACTGTAATAAAACATCAACAAATAAAAACAAAAAACATATAAACAACTGATAAACATTTGATGATAATATACAGTGTATGTATGTTTTGTGTGCCTTTGTATTTCCTTTCAAAAAAAAGAAAAAGAAAATTAAAGAAAACAATTACATGTTTGACAAAAGTGAAAATGACAATAAAATAGATGAGTTAACAAAATTATTATTAAAAGAATAAAAGGAGAAATGGAGAGTTGAGCGTTAATTTCTTATTATTTATTCAACAAATGTTACTCTGAGAACATTAACATCTTTTGTTTGTTGTTTATTTAGGTCTTAAATGAATTTTTCTATACTTTTGCTTTAGTTTTGTTGTTACTCTTATTATTGGTGTAGTATAAAATTGTTTACAATTCAAATACAAATTTTCTGTTATTCTTTAAAACAAAAAAGCTGTTAGTTTTCCCAGGGCAAAAGGCCGGAAAGAGGGAGGGAGTCAGGCCGAGTAAGAATGTAATCAACACAAACCAAATATTTGTTTGCAATTATTGGCAAATTAAATGAATTTCAAATAACGCAGAACCAAAAAAGATGCTTTTATTTTTTAAAAATCCCTTGTTTTCATTTGTATGTGTTGCTGCCCTTTAGGCAATTTGAATTTTTCTTTGCAAAGAAAAGCAATTTGCCAAGAGTATGAAATAAGGAAAATCATCATTTAGAAATAAGTAGTGGATTTAAAAGAATGACAAAGTCTATAAAATAAACAAATAAATGAATGAATAAATTTTAATTGATACTGGATTTTAACCAGCTAAATAGTGCATGCAAAAAATGCGGTTGTATAATCGTGGGTTTAAGTGATGAAGCTCTGTTAAAACATGCATGATTTTTGCATTGGTGTGCTACTCAACATCAACAGACTTATTAAAAACAAAAAGTTAGCAGCTTGTTATATGCAGTGGAATACTGATTTCGCCTAACAGTTCGTTGGCACAGAGTTCATGTATAACAAGCATTTTTTTACGATCTACGAAATCTAACTTGAAAACTAAGTATGTAGAGAAATGTAATAAAATTTCAATATATAATTTTTTATAAGTAGAAAATTGTGCACTAAATATTTGGTGATTATCATGAATACACAATACACAATACAAAGAACTCTGATGAAACATTCATAGCTGGGGTCGAAAACATGTTGAGTTCGGTTAGTGTACAATTTTTTCATTTGGTGTCATTTTCTACTTTGAATGAGAAATCTTGGTAAAAATAATCCGAATTCATACTAACTGGCCATTACCACCCTGTTTCAGAGTTACGGATTAGATTCTTGCAGCACTCATGTTGTGTGTCTTAATTTTTATCCTTGAGTACCGGGACTTACAGCTTAAAGTCGACTCCGAAGGACAGATTTGAGAAGCTTTTTCATGGCACTCATTTACTCTCAGAGCTTTTGCCAGAAGACTGCTGAGAGGTAGTTGCCACAAGAAATATTTTTTTCATATTTATTTTTGGTCAAGATGTCAGAGCACTAATCACTAGACTACGGTGACTACATAGAATTTAGTTCTACAATAGAATTTGGTTTCAAACTAATAAAGGCATTTAGTTACGAAACAAAATTAATCAATAAAAGTTTATCAACATATTATTGAGGTTCGAACTTGGATTTCTAGATCATTTGGAAATTATAAAAAGAAAAATGTCGAGAATAAAACATCTACAGAAATTAAATGAATTGTTTCAGTTTGTGAATTCATCTAACACTTTAAAAACTTTCTAAAGGACTAGAACTTGCAATGAATATTGATCGTGTTTATAAAACAACTGTTACACAGAAAAAAACCTTTAAAAACCTGTAAAATGAATAAAGCAGTTTATGTTTTAACAAACAATGTTTATTAAAAGTATATCATATTTGAGATGACTCACTAAAGGAGAAAATAAAATAAAAATCATATTTTAGTAACCAAAAAGTTTTCTCTTGCTTAATTCTTGTAAAACTTTACAACTCAAATAAATTTTGTTTTTAACACCTTTTAATGCTCACTTTATTGAGCTTAAGCTTCCAGTGTTTATTTGTCGTATTTGCCTTCAATTAGACCATTTTCTGTTTTTTAACGCTTCAGTAAGTATTTGTTTTCCTCTTCTTCAGAGAGCGTAAATTTTTTTTTTATGTGGTCTTTATTGTTTTAACCTGGTTGATCGAACATTGAATTGAAATTTTATCATAAATCTAAAGTGAATTTCCTTAAACATTTAACAAAAAAAATAAATAAATATTTAAATAAGAATTAAAAAAAATGTTCAATACCGACAAAAAAGAAAATTAATAGGTTGTTTAGCTTTTAAAAGTTTACTTAAACGACCATAAATGGTGTATAAAAATTAAAGTAAATAAACTCAGTATGTAAAATAAAAGAAAAATATTTACTTAAAAGCTAAAATACTAAAAACACCAACCATATTACCAAAAATAAGATATTTTTTTACACAATTTTATTTGTTCGCTTTCTTATGAAAATGTTGAACGAAAAACAAAGAGCCGAAGCGAAACAAAACAATACAACCTCGAAAGAATAACAAAAATCTGTAACATATAGGCCCCGTGTCTTCACAACAAACAACAGCAACTGACAAATAGTGTGTAGCGGTGTCCCAAATAGCTTTTAATGGTCTGCTAAAATGTACATGTTGTTTACAATGTGGCCCATAGAAAAGAAATTAAATTATACGAGGATTGTTTGAATTATTAAGATGACTCCTTTTTTTCTTGTAATCTAAATATATAGATATATAAAAATGGAGCTGATTTTTTGGCTTTTGTTTGTCGCCGCATAACGCTTAAACGTGGGCATCGATTTCAACCAAACTTAATGACTACTTCATGGTCAAGGCAAATCAAGTCAGAAAGTAGCGAGAATTGGACAAGTGGGCGTGGTACCTCCCATACATACTAAATATTAATTTTTGTATATCTTAGGAAGTGTTATAGTTCATTTCTTATGTAGAAAGCCCCCTAGTTTTTAATAAAAGATAAAAGGCAACTACGGCTTGTCGGTTTTTCGACGGTATAGTATTTCAGTTACATGAAAAATAACTTTAATTGTTTTTTTTCTGTTTCTCATAATGTTTGGAAAGAAAAATGAATTAAGCCAAGTTATAAACCAAATTTAAAGTTTACTAAAGCTATGATTTATCTTTATTAAACGAGGTCCGAGACTTGGACTAGATAATAACTCTACATACTGAGAACTCAAACCTAAAATTTGACAAGAGACTTGTAAGGTACTTATATTTTTAGAAAATCCCTCGTACAAAAATAATTTTGTTTTGTGTTTTTTTTTTTGCTTTTTTTGTTTGTTTAAAACTAAAAACATTTTGAAAATGCCAAAAATCCATTTCAAAGAAAGTTCACACATTGTTTGTCTCTATCTTAAAGTGAACTTCAACAAAATTATATATAAAACCACTTAAAAGACGAAACAAAAATTGTGTATCTTCTAGAGATACAACAAAAACATTCTACTTCAATCTGAAACTATAAGATTACCTGACTTTAATTTCATTATAAAAATAACCTCAAGAACTTTTCACACAACTGCTAAAAGTTTCGTTTTTCTTTTTTTTTGTTTTGATTTCATTTTTATTATAGAAAAAATTTAAAATGAGAAGCCCTCTTCTATAGAGCTCTTGCAACAAAATAAATGCATTCGACAACAAAACAGACGTCTGGTTCTATTTTTATCAGTGTGTGAATCAACTATTCCGCTGCTGCTGTTCGCTACTGTTTCAATTTTTACAGAATAATCAGTTTTTTTTTTTTTTTTTTTTTTTTGTTGAATGATGTGTCTTGTGGAATTACGAGTATATTCGTATCAATATAGCTTTTCTTTTTGATGTAGTTGTTGTTTTTTTTTTATTGTATCATTAATTTATTTGTTAAAATTCTGGACATCAAGTGATTATTTGTTAAACATACAAGCCAATACACATATTCGCTTGTAATAAATGTGATCAAGTACTTCGCATTATTTAAAAGATAAAAGAGATACTCTTCAAGAAAGTACTTCAATTCATTTTTATTTTGTTTTTTATTATTTTTTTTTTTTTGCTTAAGATAATGAGAAAATGATCTTGTTAAAGAGCGTGTCACTTCACTTGCAAGTAAAATAAATTGTTAATTGTATGGAACAGAATTTAAATATGTTGGAGTGTGTATATGTCGAGTAAAATAAAAATATGTATGTAAATACGAGCATTTATAATTAAATTTTTGTATAAATCCAATCAAATACGATTTTCAAAAACATTTTTTTAATTGACAGTTCCGCCATACATTTAGCCAAAATTATCGATTATATAAGAGAAAGTGTGGCTGATAACAATCTAAGCAATGTCGCTTAAATTTAGTAGAAGGTAGAGTAGATCGTTCTTTAAATTTAAAAATTAAAAATGAGGGTCGAAGATACACTGGTACTCACAACACTGTGCCTGACACAAGTCTCGGCAGAACAATTATTTTCTACACTGAGAAGAATCAGATCCAAAGTATCATGAAACAAGATTTGATTAGATTCCGTATCTAAAGACAATGCAGAGCAGTTTTTGGTTTTAGTTTATCATTCTAAGTTTTATTATTTTTAATTTTCGGCAGTATTTTGTTTATTTTTATTCTACGATCAATTTCTATCGAATATTTCAAGTGTGACTACAGCTTTTGGTTGTTATTAATATTCACACAACCACTGAAATTGATGGTGCAGATACTTTATCTGAAATTTCTTATAACAAAATTTAAATTTTTATTTTCATTAAAATTTTCTAGTTTATCTGCATTTTAATGCCGATCAAAAACAAACTACTCGTAATAGGAAATTCAACAAAAGTTGGATAATGGATAACAAGCACGGAAGCAGCGTTGCATTAAAAGTTAATACAAGTCAAGGAATTATCAAGCTATCAAAACTAAAAACGAAATTTAATTTTTTACTTTTATTTTCGACGGAGATATTTACTTATTTTAAATTTTCAATGTATTTTTTGTTTTAGAAAAAAAAATGCCTTAAAGGTGTTGAATCAATTACTTTTTAACGCATGATTTTAACATCAAATGAATATCTCAGTTTTTACTAATTTTTTGAATCAACAAAACTGAAAAGTCTCAATTTTTTTCTTGTTTATTTGTTCAAAAATAATATTTTTAATAAACAAATAAAAATTTTAGTTTAATATTAGCTTTTAGTAACTATGAATTTAATAAAAAAAATATGATATTTATTGAAAATATTAAAATTGATTCATAAATAAGGAGTAAATATTTACGGCCGTATGCATAATGAAAAGTTAGCAACTCGATAGCATATGGGACAAAAATCTGGCAAGTTTGTCACCCGCTATAGACTGATATTATTAAAACTTTCCATACATTATATTTGAGTCATATAGTCAGAGAATCATAAAAATTAAATACTTTGTACGTTTGAGTAAGAATTTCCACGTATAGTAAGGACAAACTTAGCCACTGTGTACAACGACCTGGTAATTTTTTATTATAAATAAGGCTGTTAGTGTTCATAGATGTTGTAATGCTACAGTTACATTAGACATATAATTAAAAGTGGGCATCTTTATTTATGAAACTAGAATATGCCAACGTGCTGCTCACTTTTTGTTATGCATGTGGCAGTAGGTGTTCACAAACAAGTACCTAAAAATTGTATTCAATATAACATACAACGTTACAAAAGTTTGTGAATTCGGCATATGCCTGTACATACATACATATGTGGTTGTAAAAGTGTGCTTGAGTTTAAGAAAAAATTACTCGGTTTGCCAAATTCATAATTCATTCATACTGTAATGAAATATTATTTAAAAATAAGCGACAACAACAACGAGATAAAGAAAATACATGTGTAAGTATGTGTACATACATGCACACATATATACAATATATTAAATGCATGTAGATATGGACAATATTTAAAGTCAGTCAACCAGATCCATCCAAAGAACACTACTCTTTCCAATATGGAATAACTATAGTACCAACAGTTTTGTATAAATTGGAAAATAAAGAGATTATTTTTCTGCATTCACGTGTAGAATTGTTATTTTTTTCCTCCCGTTTTTGTTCTTGTTTTGTTTGCTAAACTATAAAAGGTTAATGTTGTTGCTGTTGTTGTGTTTTGTTTTAAAAACAATTTCCTTCTTTTTGCCTACATTTTGAATAGTACATACTCGTATCATGTTCTATGCTCACGCATACATAAATAAACTGTATAACTCGTGTGTTAAACTCACTCCCAAAATTAACAATGACGATGGGATAGATGGATGGATGAGTTAAAAGTCAGACGAATTAAATTCGTTGTACGACGTCTGTCTGTTTAGAAAAACTAAAATTATCCATAACGGATGTCGAGCACATGTATAGGATCAATGTCAAGAAAAAAAACTACAAAAACAATAAAAAAATGTAATAAAGCAACAACCCAGAAGGAGAATAGCTCTCAGAGAAATATTATTTTTATATAATTTTAAGGCAGCAACGGTTTTATTTTTTCTTAATTTTTGTTTCTCTTTCACTTTTAGTGTTAAATTTAGCTGGAGGATATTTTTAAAGCACACGTTCATTTACCGTAAAGACAACGATTTCTTTAATGGGATGATATTAAACACATGTAACCCTTTAAAAGCAAGACATAATAAAAAATTAAATAAAACAAAAACTAAAATATTTATATTGCCTTGAATGCAAAAAAAAAACATATTTAGAAAAAACAATTTAATGTTTGTGTTATGCGGGTAAGAGCGATTATGTTAAAATATAAATTTAAAATATTAGTAAGTACCTATACATGCATACGTACAGTCGAACTTCCTTGTAATGAATTTAAAGGGCACGAAAGTTCAGTAAAGTTATTTCATTGCAAAGAAAAATTCACTCTATTAAAATTTATCAAACGAAAAATTCGCGTTTTCGAAATGAATTCATTCATTTTTAATTGAAGTTCACTATGGAGAAGTTTGAATGTACTTGTAAAGCTACATATCTCCTTTCAAGAATGTTTGCTCTAACGCATTTTGCCAAACAGTTGTTGTCATAATACTTTTTAGGTAGTGTTAAAATGAAATAATGAATTATATACTGATTGCGACTTGATATGCTTCCCTAAACCTTCGTCATGAAATCTTTTATAAAAGTTACCATAAATTGTTTTTATAAGATAATCTCTAGCCATTTCCTTAAATACTATCCTTAGAAGATTTTATAAGAGATATAACAAGCTAGTATAACTTGGCATTAAACTTATTATGGTGACTCCTGGACTAACTTTGAAACAAAATAATAAACATTTCAATATATTTTTTTTTTCTATTTTAAAGGACAACATTATGCCTAAATTTTTAAAGCAAAAAATGCTTAACTTCCCCCACTTTTCTGTTGTTTGCTGAAAGAATAAATTTGTTGTTGTTTATCTACAAACAAAATTGTTAGTCAATTTTCAACATAAGAAATCTGTAGGTTGGCAGTTAAAATGTATATGACAGGGTTTCCCATTTTGCAGTTTCATAAGTAGAGTTCATTAAAGCACATATAACGTTGTGATTTTTATGAAACGTTTATCCTATTTTTTGTATTTTTCTTGAAAGTTTAATATTTTTTTGTCGATAAGACCTTTAAAAATATTGACGTTTTGAGATTATTCTTATTATGGCTGAGCTACATACTCTTGATGAATTTTTTCTTTTACATTATATTTGCGCTCTTTCTCTCAAAAAATCTTTACTAAAATATAACTATATAATTCTTAAATAAAAATATAATTTGGTTTTGTTCCTAAAACATATTTTAACACGCCTCCTCTTAAAGAGTTAAAATGCATTGTGATACAAATTTATTGTAATGAAACCAATACGGAACAACAAAAACAAAAACATAGAGCACGAGACAGCAGCATCATACATGCATACAATATTACAAACAGTTAATCATTATCATATGCATGAGTTTGAGTACATATTGACTTCTCTTGTTGTTTTTATGAAATTTAATAATAACAACTCAATTCCTAACATCATAAAGCAATAACAATGGATATGGGAAAAAGTAACAATAACAGCCAAAGCTGTAGTGGAGTAGTAGAAAACAAATATAACACATGTATTACAATAAGTAAACAATGTACATGATAATTCTTTATAACCCAGTTGGCACAATAGTCGTACATGACATTGTCGTCAATGATGTCTTTAAGACATGTTACCAACGGTTGTTGACAACATTGCTAAGGAGTTTGTGCACGACATTTTGTGCTATATTTCTTTGAAGTTATCGATGATAAATAAAACAATGGGGACATGTTTGCATAGCTTATATAATGTGAGGTCGACGCAACCTCAGTGACATTGTCGCTCAGCCAGCCTCGTTCACGATTTTTGCGACATTTGTTTGAAAATGTCGTTAATGAATAATCCTGTCTGTGGTGTATACGCGGTGCAGAATAGTCTATTGTAGTGCACCTATACTCGCGGATGTCTTTAACACATAGCCAACTGGGAAGCAAAAGCCTTCACATATACATATGTATGTATGTACATATGTTTGTGTGTATGTTTGTATATATGTAGTTGTTGGTTTATAAAGGAATGATATTCGTATTTTCACGACTCTTAAGAAGAATTATAATTCTTGATGTTATTCTCCATATAGTATCAGTAAAATACAAACTTTGAACTTGAATTAAAGATGACTTCGGCTTTGTATACGTATGTTTCTATAACAGTCTACGAGTAAATAAAATATTTGTATTATTTTCCTTGACCTTTTTATTAATTTTATTATTAGATAAATTATTTGAGCTTAAGGTCGAATATATTCGAATATATTCGACCTTAAGCTCAAATAATTTATCTAATAATAAAAGTAAATAAAATAACTAGAATAATTATATAAAAATTGTTGATTTTCTTCCTTTCTCTATTTTTATTTGCATTATTATTATTATTTGTGAAGGCTCTTGGTCTTGAGTCTTGAGTCCGTGTTCACCGTACTCTAGTATATAGTGTGTTCGCTTACTAAGCGAGAGCTTTGGGTTCACACCCAACTCCGACAACTTGAAAAAAAGAAATATAAAAAAAATATTTATTTCGACGTCTACCTTTTAACAGTTTTCTGGCAAAAGCCCTGAGAGTGACTGATTGCCAGACACAAGCTTGTCACGTCTGTTTTTCGGCTCACACAATATGAGTGTAGTGAGAAGCTAGGCCGTAACCCTGAAAAAGGGTTGTAATGGCCAATTATGTAAGTGTGTGCTCCTACCCTCAATCACTGACTATGTCTAACCCAGCTGAAATGACAAAAATTTAAAAGTGTACATCGCATATGGATGATATAAATTACATATAAGTATCTATTTTATAAACAATGATTAGTAGTGTAGGGTAATAGAAGTAAGCCTATGACTGGCAAAAACTTTTTAGATATTAACACTGTTGTTACAGACATTTTTTTTTACTTCCTTTTTTCTCCTTTAAATATTCCAATTCTATACATAGAACATACACACCCATATACATATACAATATACTTTCTCTCCCTTATTCTCAGTCTCACACACATGTTACGAAATGCATGCATATTGACATGAATTTCTGATATTTTCAATAAAATTTAGAAAAAGAACGAAATATCTTCGTATGCAGTTTTATTTTTCTTTTTTACATTTTTTACGTTTTTAGTGAATTGAAAGTCATTGAATATTTCAAAAAATAAAATTTAGACTTCGCCTGTTCATTTTTTTTATTTCTATGAGTGTTATGCATATGGGTTGTGGACTATGAAGACGTTAATCATTTTTGCGGAAATTTCATGCATTTTATTTGGTTGAGCATGAGACACAATGATGACGGTGGCTTTTATATTGAGCCCATATGTTTTATTTTCTCATTTTTTCTTTCCTTTTTGGGTTTTTAATGACGTTATGTTTTTTATTAGTTCTCCTGTTGTTTTTAAAAGTGTTTTTCCGATAACATTTAAATATTTCAGAGAATTGTTAATTTCTAACGCTTACGATGGAATTTTAAAACGTTGTTTGTTTCAAAAAATATGGTGGTGGTCATCAAAAAGTTCGGTGGTTATTGATATACATACATACATACATATGTACAGGAAGTAGTGCTCAATAGGAACTAAAAAATAAGATATTTTGTTTTCTTTTATTGTTATTGTACAACGAGCGTGTTTGATTATAAAATTTATCATAAGAATAGGTTATGCCACATGTACATTTTTTCCTGGGTTGACCACAGTTTTCCAACTGAGAACTGATATACCAAGTCTGATAGTTTGTCATCACTAAATAACCAAAATAACATGAAAATTTTTACAAAATATGTTTTATCGTTACACAGTTTTTTGGTTAATAATAAATCAGATTTTTCAAAACTCTCAATTACGAAATTCTTCAACTGACACAAATCTTTTACCTCCAAACCTTTTTTCATATTTAGAAAGGGAAAAGTCGCCAGGAACTAAATTTAAATATCAGTTACTCTCAAAGCTTTTGCAAGAAGACTGCTAACAGATAGTCGCCGAAAGAAATATTTTTTCGTATTTCTTTTTTCTAAGATGTCAGAGCTGGGGATTGAACCCGGAACACTTGTATAGTTAGCTGACACACTAACTACTAGATTACGGCGACTACATACATACATATGTGTATATATATTTATTAAATTTTAGTGCAAAATTTCTTAAATATATACAATAATCTTTATTTTAATGCACTCTTACCTTTTGATGAAAAATTACACATTTAAAAGATATGTAAAATTTATAAAAAAAAATTCCTTTACATTTAATTGCTAGCAATTAAAATTGTCCCTTAATGCTAGTAAATTATATGAATATTTAAATATTCAAAAAAAGATACATTTTTTATTCAAAACAGTTTAATATTTAAATGTTCGTTAACTCCCCTATAAAGTGTTGATAAATGGGAAATGAATTAAGAAACTAAATGTTCACCGGATAAGCGCATGAGTGACTTTTGTATAATTGTAAACATTGTTACAATAACAAAAAAAAATAACCTACACCAACAATTTCAATATCAGCACACAACAAATACTTACAAGCCAACACTATAAAATTCTAAGCACATGTGTGCTCTATGAGAAATGGTGTTTTAAAATGTACCCTCTCTTTTAAATGAAAACAAACTCGAAAAAGAAAAATAATTGTTTTTCCTTAAACGCATGCAGATGTATGTACATGTGTTTGTGACAGACGAGAA
This sequence comes from Metopia argyrocephala, assembly GCA_963576795.1. Lineage (NCBI taxonomy): Eukaryota > Metazoa > Arthropoda > Insecta > Diptera > Sarcophagidae > Metopia > Metopia argyrocephala. Next base: position 18,078,469 of record OY756208.1, on the reverse strand, counting down.
ATTTTACTTAAAGCAATAAAATGCACATTCGCCCAAATATACAAACTAATAACAATTAAAAAAGTAAGAAAAAAAATTTTAAAATTTCCCTGAAATAAATAAAGTTTAATAACATCAATACTAATTCTCTTTTAATTATAGACAGACATATGTATGTATGGTTGTGTGGTTTTACATTGTTCTCATAAGCCATATTATAATAGAAATAGTAAAACGTTGTCTTTACGCTCTAAATTTAATAACTAACATAACTAAATAAATGTTGTATATGTATGCGTCTATTAACCCTTTCGCTATATTGTATCCATATGGATACCCACAGGCTAGTGGGAAATTTACAAACCTCTAAAAAATTGTCTTTATGTTCTGATTGATTATTTGATTTTTAAAATCTTGCGTTAAATAATTTAATTAAACACTGCGGTTTTTTTTTTTATTTTACCCTCATACCTACATACATACGTAACTGGCCATTACAACCCTTTTTTAGAGTTATGGCTTAGCTTCTCACAGCATTCATATTGTGTGCATCAATTTTTATCCATAAGTACTGCGACCTACTGTTTAACGATAGACTTGAGAAGCTTGTTCGTGGCAATCAGTTACTCTCAGAGCTTTTGCTATAAGACTGCTATGAGGTGGTTGCCAAAAGAAATATTTTTCCATATTTATTTCTTTCAAGGTGTCAGAGTACGGAGCTCTACATTCTAAAGTACAGCGACCACGTATTCTTATAGGGTAATGCCTTTTCATTTAAATTGAACCTGGGTATGATAACTAGTATTCGAACTAAATAGTAATTTTTGAATATCTTGAGAAATCTTAAAGCTCACGTTTCTAAACTTATGTATACTTCTAGTACCAACAAATATATAAAAAATCGGATTTTCTGAACCATCTAATGAAAACTTGTAACGAAAAGGTTAATGTAAAGAATATTAGTGTGAGTACATATGTACACACACACATGAACATTTAAAAAGAGAAAGAGTTTTCATATAATTTAATAAAAATAAATGTGTTTTTCTATTTCTTATTATTTTATTAAGTCTCTCCTAAAGTCTTATTATTATTGTTTTGCTTACTTAACACATTGCTATTGTTGTTATTTTTTCGTTTTTATTATTGTTTTTATGATTGTAATAACAACAACAAATAATATAAGACAAAAACAATTGGCTTTTCTACGTTCCAAGAGGAAGTTCAATGTCGTCTTGTAAAACATTAAAACTAAATAGCCATTTCACAACAGCAAACACACATCCATATGTAAGAGTATGTTTGTTAATAGAAGTGTGTATACTTTACATGGAGGGTTTGGGTTTGATCGTATTTTTGTTTCGTTTTGGTTGCTTGAATATTTGTTTAGCAACTTTGAATTCAAAGCTAAACCCAGGTTTCAGCAACATTTAACAGCAATAGCAATGCTGGTAATGCTCGTAATGATGACTTTGCAAAGCATTGACTTCTTGTGACCAGAATAACAAAAATAAAAACAAAACCAAAACATAAAAAATAAAATCAAATGAAAACGAAATTATTTTATAAACAATACGAGGGAAGGTATTATTTAAATAAATTTTGGTTTTTTAATCAAATTTACACCCTCATATTTATATTGTAAAAATATTTTGGATTTACAATTAAAGAAAATTCATTTTCAAAAATTTGTTTTATATGTGTGTTGGAAATCCAAGTAATTGATGAGTACGTACGGCCAATGGATTTGGTACATATATAAATTAAATATACATATATATAAATAAAATTAACTTATTAAATTATAAATTTAGGAGTAAATGTTTAAAAACAAGAGCACAAAACAAAATTCATAAAATATTAGCTCTATTATGTTGTTTCCGAGAAAATATCTACGTTCTGTAATCATAGGTCTATTTGAGAACAGTACGTAATATTCTTAACCTGACATAGAGATGAGGTACTAACAAAAACAAAAAACAGCTCGCTTCAGTGAATTTTTTTTATAATGGGAAAAATTAGAAATTCGTGGTGTGATTAAATATTTACATAAGAAGGTTAATAGGGTCAAGGAATTCTTAATGATATGTGACATGCAACAGTAAACAGTTAAATATGAAGACGGCAATAACGTCAGAAAACTAAAATATAAATACGGTATGGACGATCGACTAGTAAAAATGAGTGAAATATATAATGCCCTATAAAGGCTGTTTTTTATAGTGTCATAACTTTGAGTTGGCTTCACTGCTTTATTGGACCACCCACTTAACAGCTGATAGTTGCTTTTTGTTAAGTTTGCTTTGGAATTTTAATATTAATCGACTTACACCGGTGCAACGCATGCAAATTGTTGAAATTTTTAATAAAAATAATTGTTTTATCCGTCAAACTCAAATTGATGTCGATTTTGAATTTCCATTCAAAATTTTATTTTCCAATGAAGCCCATTTTTGGTTGAATAGGTACGTAAATAAGCAGAGTTGATGCATTTGGATTGAGAAGAATCCACAAGCTTTTGTCAAAACACCATTACATCCACAGAAAATTACTGTTTGATACGCTTTATAGGCCAGCGGAGACCAAAAAAGTTGTTGAAACTTGGTGTTCCAGATTGCGCTTTCAATGCGCCAACCGTGGCGGCCACATGACAGAACTTATATTTAAATATTAATTTTATAAAATTTTCTTTTCAATAAAGCCCGTTATATTGATATTAAAAATATATTTCATTGCCTTATTATGATTTAAACTTGTGTCACTATAAAAAAAAAACACTTTACAAGATCGGTGGCGCGTTTGTTAAGAGTATGTTTGGATTGATTTAAGCGAATTTAAGTGAATTCTAAAATTGGTTCAATAACAATATGCCAGAGATAAAAGAATATAAATTCAAGAAATCATATCTTGTGTTGTGTTTGTGTGTGTGTTGTTTTTTTCTGAGTTTACAATTCAAAATTATTCTATCTAGGCCTATATATTAGATATTTGAGTCCCAGCCAATGTTTTCCGGATCTCAGAAATAAAAATTCTAATATTTATGATAAAAATGTGCAACATTTCAGGCTGTTGAATAGAGGTCACAAGAAAAGTTTAACTTTAGTGCTTATAGGATTAGAAAAAGCATTAGTACGAGTATATTAAATATAAACTGTCTTCTTAACTCCAAGCAATTCTGGTACATGCTTAATGTACTCCTTGAAAATTGTTTTGAACATTATTTTAAACAAACAAGAGTGCACAGAGTAATAATAAAAATTTGTATGTAACAGCCCTCGCATAGTACTGTTATTTTATGTTTTAAATATTATTTCAAGGCTAAAGCACATATGTATATATGTATTTATGTATATTCGAATCAATTTTAAAATGTTTTGTATGCAAGAAATTGTTTTTTATTTCTTTCAAAAAAATATATAAAAGAAACTTACCCAGCAAAAGAAGCAAAATATGAAATGTTCTGAAAGTAAAATGGAAGAAAACAAAAATGATTACAATTAATTTTAATTAAATTGCATTTAAAGTGTCAACAAATAATAGATAAAATGAAATGTTTGTCACTTTTTCAATTCACTATCATTTTGTTAATAAAAATCGCATTAAAAAACGCATTTAGAAACATTAGTTCATCAATTCTTTACTTCATTTATTAATAAAACACTACAGAAGTTAATAAATAAACAAAATAATGAGGGTTCAATAGCAGCAACAGCCAGCCACAAAAGAGAAAAAGAAAAAAATAGCACCCTTTGATCAAAATTTCATAAAAAATAAAAATCAACTAAAGGGTGATCTTAACAATGGCTATGTTGTTGATGATGAGGTTAACAATGATGGTTTTTTATTATTTGCAATTACAATAAAAAAACTAAAATAAATTAAAATTAAAAAATGACAGATGTCACAGGCAAAACTTAAAATAATCAGAAAACATTTTAGAGAATTAAAATCAAAACAGAGAGGGTGTTAAAAAACTTTAAATTTCTTTGCAAAGAGTATTTAAATTGATTTTTATTAACATTTTTTACATTTTTTCTTAAATGAAATGCCAAAAAATAAAATTCAAACATATGGTTAAAAATAAATAAAAAGGAAAAGTAAAATATACAATCATAACAAAATGATTGTTCAATATCTATTAAAAATCTGACGTAATTTTTAAAACAAAAACAATTTATTTTTTGTACATATTTTTATTCGGGGAGTAAAGAACTAAATGATTCAATAAAACTTAGCAATTATCTGTTGCTGCTGCGGCTGCCAACCAACCAGCCACCCATATATGAAATACAAAAAGTTGTTAAAAATAAACTTTAAATAATTATTAATAAATTATTACCTCATCTACATATATAAGTAATAAAAAAAATTATTAAATTGCTATTGTTGCAAATTTATTAAAATTATATTTTTGGTTAAAAGCCATATTGACCATAATTTCTGACTGATAGAATAGGCTTTCTATCAATGCCATAAAAAGCAAATAAACAAAAAGCATTTTAAAATAATTAGAATTCTTTTAGAAGAAGAACAATAATATAAATAGGAATGCAATTTGTAAGTATTGTCATTGAGTTATTGTACAACACATTTTATACCCTACACGATGTATAACAGATGTATGACAGAATTATTATTGAGCCACCATCGAAAATTCTGTCAAAAATGTTTTATGTTATTTACGCTTTGGAAGCTTTGATTGAGCTCAATTTCACAATCACAACTTAATTATAACACTAACTGTATTAAGTTACAAGTGAAGCCTGTGTGAAGTACGTTGAATTGAAATTGGCAACTCTAGACTGAGTATGTTCAGTGAGAAGTTGAGTTGTAATACTTCGATACTTTTTAATATTCAATATTATTCAAGACGTTTAAACTAATACTACACACTACCTTCCTTAACGCCAGTCTTATTTATAAAAGTAAACATTTATTAATTTTTTAATATTAAAATTTACGTTTTCATGTTTGTTTCCGGTTTTTCGGCATAACATATATACATACATACATACATAACTGGCCTTTACAACCCTGTGTCAGGATTACGGCCTAGCTTCTCGCAGCACTCATGTTGTGTGTGTCAATTTTTATCCATGAGTACCGGGACCTACAGTTTAATGTCAACTCCGAACGACAGACTTGAGAAGCTTGTTCATGGCAATTAGTTACTCTCAGAGCTTTTGCCAGAAGACTGCTGAGAGGTAGTCGCCGAAAGAAATATTTTTTTCATATTTTTTTTTTTTTTGACGATGTCAGAGCCTGGTGTCGAACCCAGGGCCCATGTCTTAGTAAGCCAACACACTAACCACTAGACCACGGCGACTACATACATACATAACTGGCATTTACAATACTGTGTCAGTATTACGGCCTAGCTTCTCGCAGCATTCATTTTGTGTCTAAATTTTTCTCCATGAGTATCGGGACCTAAACTTTAATGTAGACTCCGAACGACAGACTTGGGAAGCTTGTTCATGGTAATCAGTTACTCTCAGAGCTTTTGCCAGATGTCTGCTTTGGGCTAGTAGCCGAAAGAATTATTTTTTTTTAATATTTCTTTGCTTCAAGATGTCAGAGCCGGGACGTCAGCCGGAGTTCTCGTCTTAGTAAGCCAACACACTAACCACGGTGTCAAATCGCATCATCTTGACGGCCAATTGACATCGCCATTTCGGTTAGTTAAAGGGCCATACAACGTTTAAGGCCATAAATCAATTGTGGCATGATATGTGTAGCAATTTTCATCATATTGTTGGAACCAAATATCCTTCACATCCATACCATGAACAGCGGACACAAAAAATTTGATATCATGGTTTCGGCTATTTATCTCTAAAACTGAACACGATATACGAAAACTGATTGCAGATTTGAAAAATTTGGGATCGAAAAGTGGCATCATTAACTCGAAATATATAAAAAAATATGAAATGGTGGATAGAGCACATAAACTTCCGCACGACGATATGTAAGTACAACGCTTTTATACTTCATGGTGCTATTTGTAGCCTTCAAACTCAGTCTCAAAATCTGTAACATATTGTAATTTCAAATGAAAGAGTTTTTTTGTGTAATGCTGGTTGCACTATTTAAAAATTTAGTAACTTTTACTTTTAAAAAGCTTTTAACAAATTAAATTCTTTATTTCATAGTAAAAAATTTACAAAACTTTTAAAAATACAAATTTCAAAACACAAGAATCAACAAAATTCTAAATGGAATCTTACAAAATATACTCGTACTTGTAAAATAAAATGTTGTTCGAAATAGAAAAAGAACATCATTTAAGAACAAGTACAAGTTCGTGGAATTTTGATTTTGATTTGTTTTTTTTTTATCAATTTAAATTTAACTATTAACGTAAACAAAATGTAAAGGAAAAATGTTTTACAATTCCATGGGCAGAGCATGAGTAGAACAAATGCAACGGCAATGTTTACGGTATTTATACCAAAAACATAATGAGACACAGATACTCACTTGAGCAGCGATTGTAAAAGATTGTTTATATTCCACGGGTATACAACAATAAATTTGCTTGTTTGTTTAAATAATTTACAATTTAAAAAATTTACATGAAATGTTCGTTCAATTATTTATTGCAAAATACTCAGCACAACACACATACCGAGCAGAGGAGTGTATAAAAATTAATTGAAAAAAGAAGAATTTCAAAAGTAGAACAATTCGAATTGAAAATATCATTTTTAAATGGTTGAGTTATTTAGATAAAAATTTAAAGATACACGATAAATGTAACATTATCAGTTATAAACAGAATAGATAGAAAATTAAAGAAAGAAATACATACAAATTAAAAAGTCTACACCAAACACAAAAATGTAGAAGATAATGTGACAGCGTTCACCTCTATATATTACAACACAGTGTGAAATAAATGGAATTAAAAGAAATAAATGGAGTATTTCCATCTAAATATATAAAATTGAATGTGTGTTTGTTTATTTGTTTGTTTGTTTGTTTGTTTGTTTGTTTGTTTGTACCTTATAGGAGACCAAACCTCTGGACCGATCTCTCTGAAATTTTCACAGCATTTAACTGGGACTCTGGCATGATTAATAGGGTACTTTTTTTTCGACCACGCCCACTTTATCGCCCACTTTTTTAAAATTATGTAATTGCCCCCATATAGTTTTTAACACATTTACTTCAAATTGTATACACATTATACTACAGGCGAGGTATAAATAAACATTTCTTACGCCACGCCCCCTTTCACGCTTAATTGTATTTGAAAGTTTTAAACTTTTTGTTCTCTGCATAAATTTGTTCCTTCCAACGGATTTTTTTTTATATGGTAGTATATTATTCTTAATACTATTAACGTCGCCATATAACTATGAACTACGTCACCGCCGTTAATTTGATTACATAATGAGGGGGTAGCGAAGCACACCGGGTTCAGCTAGTATATTAAAAAAATTAAAAATTAAGCGATAATTTCAGAAACTACTGCATTAATTTGAACAAAATTTCTGAAACATTTTCGATAAACCCTTTAATTCTATTTGCCTTTCGTCCATTAGATATTGCATATAAAACAGATTTGAAGAACAATTAGTGCATGACAACTACTATTACTTTGAATACTTTTTTGATAATTTAAAAAAAAATTATATTCTTTACTTAGGGCCAGCTACGAGTAAGCGTACCGGTTGCTGTTAGTGATTCATAAATTTAAATTTTTTGTTAAAAATTCAATGAAATAATATTCCTGGAAAGTTTATTCATAATGTATTAAAAATAGTGCATTAACAATATGTAATTACTTCATTGATTTAAATAATTAATTAAGCAATAGCTAAATGAGTAATTTTATTTGCTAATTTTGTCTTATTTTTCTCTGAAATTTAAACGCCATCTGTTTGTTGGTATTTTTTGTTTTGTTTTTTTGAACACACAAAAAAATAAAAGAAATGAAAGACTATTTAAAAATTAAATTAAAATAGAATTTTAGGCATGAGTCATTTAATTATATTGTTTGTGATTTTATTTTTTAATTTGTTTTGTTAAAAACAAAAAATAAACAGAAAACAATGGAAATTAACGCGTGGCGTTAACGCTTTGCTTTCAAAAACTTTATAGGTATAGTCCGATAGCACCAGAATTTTAATTAAATTATAATTGGAAGGCCAGGATAGGCGAAAGTCGATATACATATGTAGCTGTAATGTAAGGAAACGTACTGTTGACACGGCTGTGCAATTATTTAAAATTTTAAAGTGTCATATGTTACTGATAGAAGTCTAAAAATAAATTTTATTTTTTATTATAAAAAAAGTAATACAGTGATGAGGCTACAGAACTAAAAATAGTACTAAAAAATAAAAAATAGTACATAAATGCTGTAGAATATGTATTTCACTTCACCTCTTAAGATTTTCGACTGGAGATTCATATTATATTCCTTTGTGCTTATATTCATATACTAAAAACAAACAGCTGATAGGTTACGTAACGCAACGTTAAGTCTGTTTTATTTTTGTTTTTTTATTTAAAATGAAGAAAAAACCGTGCCAACATTTGAAAACATTTTTTTTTATTTTTAATCATCTTGCTTTGTCTTTTTCCAAAATAACCAAGGGTGTAAAGAAATTATTTATAATTTAATTGTTAAAATTAAAATAAGACAAAAAAAAAAATAAAGTCTGATTAAAGAAATAAAATCTATTTATATAAAAGACAGCGACATTAATTACTACGCTTATAACTCAAAAACGCCTGGACAGAGATTTTACGACACCACTTGCATGATATGTTTATGCGTTGTGACAATTTTTGGTTTCAGTAGATGGCGTTTTGTACATAAGCTTTTGACAGATGATTCAATTGCACAGCTGTTTCATGTTGTGTTGTGCAGACGTGAGCACTATAGGTAAAATAACCACATTTTCTAAAAACCGAAATCAACACCTAAGAGGAAATGTTGATTTTAATCGAGTATCGTTTCAATACGATTGCTCATTTGGCTAAAAATCGCATCATTCTGTTCAAATTGGCCCAATAAACGAATGATCAGGAGAAAAAGTGCCATCTATTGGGAAGTAGCAGATAACAGCTAAAACCTACCCAGCGAGAAATGGTAATCAACGTCGTATAGTAAATTTTGTTTTTACGTATCAGAAAAGAAAGAAAAATATAACGTTAATCAAATGTTTATATGGGCAGCCTTTCAGTTCTAGTATTAATATTTCTTCACCGAAATAAAAATATTCACATACATCTCATTTTGATTTCACTTATTGCCGAGATAGACTTGTAAGTACTAAGACGAGGCAAAAAAAATTGTTTTTTTTTTTTGCTAAATAAATTTACCAGAATTAACAAATCCACGTTGCATATTAAAATAGCTGAATATGTATATGACGGTAATAATTTTCATTGCAAATTATATTTAACAATTTTAAAGAGAAGAGTTTAAAAATATTTGTCAGCAAATTTGGTTGTTTTTTATAATTTTATGGTTAATGAACTTGATTGCCAAATTTTTTAAAAAATTTTTATAGTAATGAAATACATACACAAACTTATCTTTTATAAAATATTTTAAATTTATTTATTTATTTCATTTTAGTCTGGTGGTCGGTGCTCCTAAATTTGATACTTCATCATATCAAGAAGGTGTTATAGAAGCCGGTGCTGTATTTAATTGCGGCATGAATGATGGTGACTGCAATTTAGTGAAATTTGATTCTTCAAGTAAGTTATAGAATTAAAAAGTATTATTTTAAGTATCAGGGGGAAACAAATTAAGAACCAGCATTTCCATAAAAAAAAATTTAATAAAAAAAATGTTTAAACAGTAAATGGAAAGTAAACCCAGGTGGTCAATTAAAAGCAAAAACATTTAAATGCTAAACAAATTATTTTCGTTTGTTTCAGACATAAATTTAAAATAATTTATAAATAAACTCTAATAATAAAGTCACATTTTTCTATGGCAAAGATCTTTCATGTGGTTTTTCTTTTCAGGGCAATTATAGCATAAAATTTGTTCTTTAAAACTGCTAGTGTCAATGATATTCATTTTTGTTTAGCTTTAAATAGTCGAAAAGAAAAAAAGAAAACAAAATCTAATGGCTAAAATGTCATTGATGGAAAATGAAAATGTCTTTATTATTGCTTTAACTGTCAACCTTCGAGATGTATGATGATCTCTAGAGACAAATATGTTACGCTAGCTTTACCACATAAATACAGAAAAACAGACAGGCAGACAGACAGACAGACAGTGATACAAACAATCTTGATAAAAAAAATATGAATTAATTTTGATATGATACAGCATTTGACAAAATGTTTGGGCGTTTCAATAGTTTAAAACAACCCACATCTATAATTTAAAGCCAAAGTCATAGAAAAACAAAAATAGAAAAAGAAAAAGCTCTAAACAAATATTTGGTGACAACTTGTTGTATTTGTTTTAAGATTTTTCAAAACAGCCCAACAAAAAGAACACACACTCTACATTTATTGACAAGCCTACGCATAATAGATCAACTGTGTTTCTACCGCATTGGTGCTTTTACCGCTTAAAGTCTCGTTGTTTTCTTACTGTAGGGCAAAAAAAACTAGTTCACCTTTAGAAATTCTAAAAAAAAGGAAAAAATTTAATGCAACTTCATACTCGTATGTATATGCCACAGCAATTGAAATTTAATTCAATTTGTTGCTAGTCTGGTTAACGGAAACGACAACAAAATAACAACTACAACTACAAAAACATTGACAATAATAACAAATAAAACATCGAAAACAAATTGTACCTGACCAACTGAGTCTTTCATTTTCTCTCTGCTGCTGTTTTTAGCAATTGCAAGGCATCAGCAACATTATCCTCAACTGTCACATTTACATTTACGATTTGCCAGAGATCATAAAAAAGAATGTTGTTATTTTTGTTTTTATTTACATGACATTTCTTTTTTCTTTCTTTTTTTTTTTTTTTTTTTTTTGAATAAAATTAGAAAATATAGAAAAAGACTTTAAATGTGTATTTCTTTAAACTGCGTAATATTTTATTTTTTTCTGTAAGAGAATGCTAAAAATTACCATATTTCCGCATATGGTTGGCATGATTTAAAATTATTTTGTGGTGGTGCGTAACTTGGCATAGAAGGAGCTGCATTAAGAAGACCAGCTAAAAATTAACGAAAAGATATAAATAGTGGCCTTTAAAATCCAAGAATGAATTAAAACTAATTCTGGCTTAACGCAAAACCAATAACATAAGATTTCTTAAGAGCAAAGTATGTCCTTTTTATTTTATGTTTTTAATTCAAATTCTGACAACTTAGACTTTTTCGACATCCCTAGTTAATTAAGAACGGAATAATATTGTATCGTAGTCGCCGTGGTGGTTAGTGTGTTGGCTTCCTAAACCTCAGCTCTGACATTTTGAAAAAAAGATGCAGTCCTCTGGAAAAAGCTCTGAGAGTAACTGATTGCCATAAAAAAGCTTCTCAAGTCTGTCGTTCGGAATGGACTTTAAACTGTAGGTCCCGATACTCATGGATATAAATTGCCAGACAACATGAGTGCTGCGTGAAGCTAGGCCGTAACTCTGAAACAAGGTGGTAATGGCCAATTATGTATGTATGTATGTATAACACTGTGCATGACATAAAACAGAATTTCAAAATATTGGTCAAAATCACAGCTTTTTCGAGAAAACTAAGTATTTGAATTAATAAAAGTTTTTTTACGAACGCAGTACGAAATATTTTTAGCCTAACGTAGCTTGGTACAATGATAGTTTTCGTCAGATGAACACTTGTTAAATTTCACTTACTTACTTACTTACTTACTTACTTACTTACTTACTTAGCTGGCCATAACAACCCGTTAACGGGTTTCGGCCTGCTTCAGCACTAGTCTCCAGGCGCTTCTGCTTAGCGCGCGCCTTCTCCAGTTGGTCACACCAATCGATGACAGGGCTTCATCAACCTGGTCCTTCCAACGTAAACAGGGTCGTCCTCTACGCCGACGTCCAGTGACCTTCGCATCGAAAACTTTCTTCGCTGGAGCAGATTCTTCCATCCGAACAATGTGGCCGAGCCAGCGTAGCCGCTGGATGTTAATACGCTGGACAACACCTACATCGCCGAGGAGCTCATACAGCTCATGGTTAGTTCTAATGCGAAACTCATCGCCATGCCTTAGAGGACCAAAGATCTTACGAAGAACTTTTCTCTCGAACACCCCGAGGACCGCTGCATCGGCACAAGACAGCGTCCATGCTTCCGCACCATAGAGAAGCACCGGGAGAATAAGCGACCTGTAGAGTGTTAATTTCGTCGCACGAGAGAGGTCTCTATTACTAAACTGCCTACCGAGACCGTAGTAGCACCTGTTGACCAGTGTGATTCTTCGCCTGATCTCTAGACTGACATCATTTTTGCTGGTAATGGCGGTGCCAAGATAGATGAATTCCTTGACCACATCGAATGTATAGTTGCCGGCTGTAACCTGGGAGCCGATACGATCAACATCCCTACTCGTCGACAACATGTACTTCGTCTTGCTCTCATTTACCGCCAGACCCATTTTAGCAGACTCTCGTTCAATAGCATTAAAGGCTGCGGTGACATCTCGCTTGGTATGCCCAATGATGTCTATATCGTCTGCATACGCAAGGAGCTGGACACTTTTGTTAAAAATAGTGCCATTACGATGGACACCCGCCTTTCGCAAAACACTCTCCATGACGAAATTGAAGAGGTCGCAGGATAAGGGATCGCCCTGTCTGAAACCTCGCACGGTATTAAAAGGCTCGGAGAGGTCTCTTCCTACCTTGACGGAGCTGCAGGAATTGCTCAACGTCATTCTGCACAGTCTTATCAATTTTGCAGGAATACCGAGCTCAGACATTGCTGCATATACGCGATCCCTTATCGGGCTATCGAACGCTGCCTTATAGTCGACAAAGAGGTGGTGTGTGTCGACTTGACTTTCATGGGTCTTCTCCAGGATTTGGCGCAGTGTGAATATCTGGTCAATGGTGGACTTACCAGGTCTGAAGCCGCACTGATAAGGTCCAATCAGTGAGATGGCGAATGGCTTCAGTCGTTCACACAATACGCTCGTAAGAACCTTATATGCGATAGGGAGAAGGCTTATACCCCTGTAGTTGGTGCATATTGTGGGGTCTCCCTTTTTCAGGATCGGACAGAGGGCACTGAGATTCCAATCATCGGGCATACTTTCCTCCAGCCATATTCTGCAAATGAGCTGGTGCATGCACCTAACCAGCTCATCGCCTCCATACTTAAAGAGTTCAGCGGGCAGACCGTCAGGTCCGGCTGCTTTATTGTTCTTCAGTCGCCATATGGCAACCTTGACCTCTTCATGGCTGGGGGACGGGATCACAACGTCATCATTGATTGGGTCCGGCACAGCATCTCTAGTAGCGGAATTTGTATCATCATCGCTTTGCAGTAGATTACAGAAATGCTGTCTCCATAATCTCAGTGCACCATGTGCATCTGTAACCAGATTACCATGTTCGTCTCTGCAGGAGGTTGCTCCGGGTTTAAAACCAGTAGTAAGACGCCTTATCTTCTTATAAAAATTTCGAGCATCATGTCTACTCCTGCACATCTCGATTTCCTCACGATCACGCCTTTCTTGCTCCCTTTTCTTTCTTCTAAATAGGCGTCTCTCTTCCCTCCTCTTCTCTCTGTACACCTCCACAGTTGCTCTTGTAGTAGTGGACTGCAACGTTCTTCTGTAGGCAGAATTCTTTGCCGCAGTGGCCTCACAACACTCTTCATCGTACCATTGGTTTCTGCGGGGAGGACGCTCAAAACCAAGGACTGTTTCGGCAGCGTTGCGCAGAGAGTGAGCAATGTGAGACCACTGTCCACCTATACTTTCGAGAGAGGACGGGATACAATGGAGCTCATTAGAAAGACGATCGGAGAACGACCTGGCTGTCTCTTGTGATCGCAGCTTTTTGATGTCCAGCTTCCCTCGAACACTAGAACGTGCCATATTCGCTGCGCATATGCGCAATCGCATCTTGGCTGCGACAAGATAATGGTCCGAGTCGACACTCGGACCTCTAAATGTGCGCACGTCTAGTATACTGGATACATGCCTTCCATCAATCACAATGTGATCGATCTGGTTGGTAGTTGATCGATCGGGAGAGAGCCAGGTGGCCTTATGGATATCGAGATGCTGGAACCTGGTGCTACAAACTACCATGTTTCGCGCCGCGGCGAAATCGATCAGTCTCATGCCGTTCGGCGAGGTGGAAGAATGGAGACTGAACTGCCCGACAGTGGGGCCAAAGATACCTTCACGTCCAACTTTCGCATTGAAATCGCCGAGGACAATTTTGGCGTCATGTGCCGGACACTTATCGTATACATCCTCGAGCTTTGCGTAGAAAGCATCTTTGACCGCATCGTCCTTCTCTTCCGTCGGGGCGTGAGCGCAAATGAGGCTGATGTTATAAAATTTCGCCTTCATCCGGATCGTAGCTATTCTTTCGTTCACGGGGGTGAACTCTGAGACAAGGTGGCGAAGTCTCTTGCTAACTACGAATCCGCAGCCAAATTCACGTCTGTTATCATGGCAGCTGTAGTAGATGTCACATGTTGCTTGCCTTGTACAACCCTGTCCTATCCATCGCATTTCCTGGATGGCGGTGATGTCAGCCCTACATTTTTTGAGAGCATCCGCCAATTGGATAGAGGCACCTTCCCTATAAAGGGTTCTCACGTTCCAGGTGCATATCCTTAAATCATAGTCCTTAAAACGTTTGCCATGGTCGTCAACATAAAAGGGGGTCCGTTTAGAGGCTCTTGCTGAAGTTTTCATTGAAATTATGTTTCTACGTGGTGGGTTTCAAGCCCTACGCACAACCCAAATTTAAAGTCCAGGGGATTGGACAATCGCCGCATACATTAGTTAACAAGCTAGCGGGTGCTAGAATGTTATCCAGGAGGGCCGCGTGGAGGCTGTATGTCGACTTGAATACAACGGGAACAAGGATCGTTCTGGAGGCCGCCAGGTTGACCCCGATCAGAGACTTTGCCTTGTCCGAAGTATCCCATCCATGTTAAATTTCACTTGCATATGACAACTCATTTGTGTAACAACATATGTTCGAAAAAGGCGCTTCTTTGACGTTTTAATATAATCGAAAAGTTTGAACACATATTTACATAAGAAAAGTTTATCGGGACCAGAAATTCATGCATTTTAAGCGAAATAAAATTAATTTTATGTTCCATTTTACAACTCTTTAGGCATTTCAGTTTAAGAGAATTACAGAATATGCCCTCAGATTTTAAATATTGCCAAAATTGGTTAATTCGAAAATTTTTAAAACAGAGTTCAATCGTTATGGTTTATATACTCTCTACCATTAGCTTTTGCAAAATCTAGCTATAAGGATAGTTCTCCTGAAACATTAATTGCTAATAGAAATAGCTCAAATTGTAATCAGATTTCCAATATTCAAAGAATAGATTTTTGGAAAAAGATTGTACATGTTTGTAGCATACTCTCCCTTTACGACTTTATTTTTTTAAATATGAGCATTGGATAATAGCACCAATGACTGGAAAGTCATAATCTTTATCTACAGTATACTATAATCAGATGTCAAATATTCAAAGAGTCCGTTTTTTAGTGATGTTTTACAAACGTATATGGTTCCAGAATCCTGACTGTGACTATTTTTTGCAAAATGTGGCCTTACGTAGAGTCAATTTCAAAAATCCAACATTGCTTCGTTTTTGATTGTTGACTTACATACACATATTGGCAATGAAATTCTTGGCACCAAATTTCGAAGATATAAAAATCTACATTTCTTTGCACGCCAGGTACCACGCTCACTTCTCCAATGCCGCTAACTTCTTGAAACTTTAAACTTTTGCTTTAACTATTCTTCAAATTACAATTACAAATGTATAAGTACACTCTGTATGTATGTGTATACGCCCATAATTTGTAACTAACTGATAGCAGTTAAAAACAAATTTTAGAATCCGTTTTTGATACTAGCCACCATGGTGGCGAACGTTCAATATAAACTTGGGTAAAAGTAACGTAAATAATAAAAAGACCAGCAACAGCCGCTATGTTTATGTGTAGGGTAAACCTTTCTTAGTTTAGAAAGAAAGATTTAAATTCAAAAACTTTTGTATAAAATAGAGACACGAAATTCAAATTCCCTGAATTTCTCCTGCATAACTCTACTACTAAAAATTCAAAAAAACTCCTCTTTACATATAAAATAAATTCCATACAATTTTGTAGACAAAAAAATTGCATCCCATCAAAAACCGCTCAATTGATTCTCAACCATATTTGGCCACAAGAAACATGTTGGCCATACACTTTAGAAAAACACATTTGCTGTGGAGTTTGTGGTATGCCCGGTTGTTTGGTTTTCTTTTATTTTTAAACCGTAACAATAAAAACAAATTGTGGCAAGTTTTTCTAATTTTTTTTTTTGCTTACTTGTCTGCAACAATTTCTTACTACAGCTTCTTTAGCTACGGCCTCAATAACTCCCCCTGCTATATGGAGCTGCTAGTGATTCTACAATTTTGTTTGCCGTTTAGCAGACGCTTGTGCGGATGTGCAAATAAAAATTATTCGCTTGTTTGTTCACTATTTTATGTTGTGGCTAAATAATGCGCACAATTGATGATGAAAGCCCGCGCGTGCACTTTAGAAATAATACAACGGCAACAAAAGCAATAACAATAACAACAATATGTAAATACAGACCACAGTAAAGGAACCACAGCTCACAAAACGCACTCTCTTCTAATTCAGCGACTGTAATACAAAAGATAGGGGTCTATGTAAACGCATTTGGTTGCTTTAAAAGCATTACCACATGAAAGAATCATCATCAAAAACCAAGAAGTATTTGTAATTTTAAAGAGGAAAATTATTCTGCTAAAGTACGCTTACAATAGCAACAACTCAAAAACATGTTCTTTCTATTTAAGAAATATTTAAACAAAAAAAAATTCTTTTTATTTTTTTCATTTGCTATTGAATGCCTATTACTCTACAGTAAGTGTAAGTAAGTGTACGTATGGGGTACTCCATAAAACAAAAAACCAATATACTCAGGGGTAAACCCCTATTGATGCTATGCATTGTATTGTAATTTTTTGCAAAGAACAGTGTTAGAAAATCGTTATTACATTACCCTTGAATGATCAACAGCAATTGTCTCATCGTTGTATGTTGATTGTGTAGTGAGTGCTTTCGCTAAAGGGGGGAAGGTAACACAAGTCGGACGTAAAATCAAAGAGAAAATCTTATGAAATTCCATCCGTATTTTAAAAATGAGAGTAAATATCTTACGACAGATATTTTTTGCGTTTACACGCTTGGTAAAATACCAAAACAAACTAAAATGAAAACATAAAATGCACATACACATGCGCACAAAATTTACGTGCATTGTGAATACATTTAACTTAAACAAACAAAAACATAAAAATGTATCCCTGATCTAATGAAATGTGATGGTTTTTTAAAAAATTTCAAAAAACAAAGAGAGCAGTACGACTGTCAAATTTTCATTCGTATTTTCTCTCAATGTCGTACGCTCTCATTACACATACATTTTACACGATACTATTCATTCTCTTCTACACAAAAATTTGACATGTCGTACGACTTGTATTACCGTCTAAACCCCCCTTAAGTAGGTTTAGCTGTTATGGTTAAGATCGAATAGAGTGTACATACTTTTATAAAGACCAAAAATTATGCCTTTTGTGGTTATATCTATAATATTGGCCTCTTAAAATAACACAAATATAGATATTAAATTGTTATGTAGGTTTTGAAATAGCCATTAAATAATATAATTATAAAATATCAAATTCATTTTCCTTATGGAAATACCCATACTCTTGCCACTTTATTTATTAAATTGAAGAGCTGAAAGAATTGAAAGTACGAAAAAAATGGAAAGAAATGTGCGTAAAATGCAAATTTATGCAGAACATCTTGTCTACAGCCGTGAAGACTGCTGCAGTTTAATGTTTATGACTCTGTCTATTGGAAGACAATAATAATGTTGATGGCTCCATATAGGAAAATATTTGATTCTCTGATTCTCGGTAGAGGAAGCGATGAAAATAGTTTTCTTATGTTTGAACACCAACACCGCCACCAATCGCTAGTAAATACGTGAACGATCATCATCATACAAACAAATAAAAACCATAAATTTTATAATGATCGACCAAGTGCATCACCATTAAATGAATATTTATCTGAGAAGGTATTACCACTACTTAAGCTACTATTACGTTTTATGGGATGCAAAAATTAAGTTTTCTTTGATAGTGGCTTAAGCTGTTACAAAGAATGGAATGGTTAAATATGGACACTGTTTTATAGTATTTTTTTTTTTTTTTGCTACGGTTGGTCTTTCCTTAACGATGATCATGTTCATGAAGTGCTATAAATACGTTAATTCATGGTTATTACTCGGTGGGTAATAGTAAACAAATTTATGGTTTAAAAACAAGGTAAACAAAAAAAAAATAAATAATAAAAATAAACGAGATGAATAGGCCTGCCTTTTTTGTAGTTGCTTTTAGAGGCAAATTAAATAAATAAAAAGGTGTAGTGTTATAAATAGAGTTTTAAGTGGGGGACTAAGGAAACAATTTCTATACCTTTAAAATAAGAGCCGTTGTAAAACCCAGTTCTCTTTGAGGGATAAGGTTGCACTTAGCCCAGGAGTTATGTTCACAGCGTTAGAACAAAATTAATTTATCGGAGATTTCAGTCAAAGATGACATGAAATAATGGGCCAAGAACCTTCGTCAAGCACTTGCACACAATGCAAAAGATAGTTTCCTCCTTTTCCACAGATTCACAGCTGCTGAAGAAATTGTACGAGGAAACGTCGATTATAATTGCATTCCTTTTAATGACACAGTATTCCATTAGAACCATAAGAATGATTATAATACCTCCACTCATTCACGTCAATTCAGCAGAGCCTACCAATACAGCTTAAACTCGACAAACGTTGTCGGATTTAAAAAATTACAGTAATTTTAAGAATTTAGTTTTTTTAAAGTGCGTGGTATAGTGGTTAGAGCGCTCACACAAAAACTCGAACTGCCCAGGTTTTAATCCCAGCAAAGGTGAAAAATGAAAAAGTTAGCTTGCGGTTTTTTCAAAATTATAATTAAAAATAAGAGGTCCCCCCCCCTCCAAAAGGTCCATCTACAAAGTAACCACTCCCTGACAATCCACTCTATTCCACCTTAACCTCTGACAACGAAAAACGAATAATCAGGAGAAAAGGGCCACCTATTGGGAAGTAGAAGATAACAGCTAAAAACCTACTTAGCGAAGGCACTCACCGCAATCAACATGCAACGATGGGGCAATTGCTGTTTATCATTCAAAGCTGAAGGTATAATGCTGGCCTTTGAATGATCAATTCACAGCAATTTGTCTCATTCCTAAGGCGCTTGATAATATAAGAAAACAAAATATATGTTCTGTTGTTATAATGGACTGTCCTTTCCACAAAAATTCCAATACAATGCACAGCATTTAGTAGGGGCTTACCTCTGAGTATTGGTCTCAATAAAAAAAAATATATAATTTGAAATCTATGCTTTTGGGGATAAGCATGTCTCTATGGCCATTTCGTCTCTGCTTAAGATACTCGTCAGGAGACTTTTTCCCAAAGGTGTTATTCAAAACTATAAAAATATGTTAAGCAAAAAATAACAATAATGTATTGTTTTTGCCTTATGGGAGCGGCAGTCTGTTCTGTGCAAAAAACCAACAAGGAATATTGATTAAATCCGTGTTTCCTCATAGAAGGAAGGGGCAAGATTATGTGTTGCCTTCAGCATATTTCTTTCTCGTCATTGACGACATAAAGCGCTTTTCAAATACGTCGGGGACTTGGATGTGTAAATGAAATAAGCGATTTTTATTATACCAATAGCTGCATTCGACATACTATTTGGGGATCTCGGTAAATGTCGGCAACACGCAGTTCGAACGTCAAGTCTGTTCTGTGTTGTGGTTGCATACTTGTAAAAGCATGTACTCCATCGATGTTTACAAAACATAGGAACATAGTAACGCATAAGAAGCGTAAATATGATGAATAAGATAAACCAAAGCTCTGATCAGCGCATTTAAGCATTAGAACGTCGATTAATAAGGAATGGAAGTGGTCTGGTTTGTGTAAGAGGTTGAGACTCCTCACTAGATGTTTAAAACACAACAAGAAACGAAAAGAGGCAAAAATTAACAATACCAAATGACAAACAATAAGTAAAGAACTCGACAGGTAAACTAAGGAAAAAAATTTTTTTTTTTTTGATGAAAGAAAACACAATTTTTTATTAAATGGCATTCCATGGCAATGGCTCACATTATCGCCTCTTTTATGCAAGATTTCTTTATTAACCACGTCTCTGTAAAAACACGATAGGATCGTGTCAAACATTAACACTTTTTTATGCTTATATTGTCGTTGTTGTTGTTGCAGTTGCAGTTAGTGTGATACACAAACAGAAGCGTAAGCAAATGAATGGCCAATTCATGTACAAATCGTGCAAACAAATCAAGCGTTGAGGCAAATTTAAAAAGACAGTAAAAGCGGTTACCAGAAGATGAATGTGTTAATGAATGCAAAATTAACGGACTGAATGACTGGCTAAATAAACATTTACAAGAAAGATTATTCACACTCTATTCAATAGAGGAATACCATCATAATTTTAACACCACGGACAGACTTAAAATCTCATACACCGAGTAAATGTGTTGTAAATGGAAACACTAGATGGATACTTTGAATAATATCAGGGTAATAATCGATGTATATAAGTAAAACACAAAGTGGCTAATTTTTAGGATGGTGGTTTGTTAAGGGTTTGAGCAACTGAAACTCTGGTATGCATTGAATAAAGGAGAAGTTATATAGATGCTTGTTAACTCTCCCTGTTTATTTTATTTTTTTTTTATTCAGTCTTACTCTGCTTGTTTTTATTTATTTACTGACGTGATTTGACTGATTAACTTGGTGAAGCCGCTACTACAAATTAGCATCGACATTGTCAACATCACCGGCCACAGGCTAATGTCGCCATCGGTGCTGTGCGTTTTTTTTTTTTTTGTCATCACTCTTAGTCGTTGTTGTTATGGTGTTTTCGTCATCTTTTATCCATTTATATTCTGTTTGTAAATAGCTGTTAAAGTGCTAAATAACAGCAATCGTCATGCGCATTTATAAGCGTTTTGATTTCTCATTTTCATTTCCAATTGAATTTCAATTCACGAGTTTTTTTTTTTTTTTATTTAAAACGGAAACC
This sequence comes from Metopia argyrocephala, assembly GCA_963576795.1. NCBI lineage: Eukaryota > Metazoa > Arthropoda > Insecta > Diptera > Sarcophagidae > Metopia > Metopia argyrocephala. The sequence goes on along the minus strand of OY756208.1, from coordinate 18,057,116 downwards.
ATTCGCCATCCCATTTAGGAAGTATTAAACTGCGGATAAGTGGCCCAAGCAGTAATATTTTAAATGCAGCCACTATAAGATGGACTGAAGTCGACAATAAAAACAGAGAAAAAAAAATGATTAATTTGCCACGGAGAAGCATTAAGTAGTATTTGCAACACAAATAAGCAAAAAACAAACTGAAAAAAGAGAAGCAATAAAACCTCATGTAGGAAAACAAAATAAAAATAAAATACTTTCATAAATATAGAAGACACGATTTATGATGGATATTTAAAGATTGAAATTAAAGTTAATAAAACAATGACAGAAGTTTCCGCTGATTATAAAGCATAGGGCATGCTTACAAGACAACCAACAAATGAAGATATTTTTTGCATACGAAATTGGCAAACACTCATAATTTTTATTTATTTTTTTTTCATTTTTACTACAAATAGATGCATTGATTTTAAAATTAATTCAGTAATTTTATTAGAAAATGTCAAAGGTCTTCTTTTTTTCTTTTTTTTTACTTCATAGAGAAATTTATTCAAATTAAATTTATTTATGCTATGCCGCTTAGAGTTAATTTTTCTAAGAAATCTTTAATCATGCCAAACGGCTTGAGCATAAAGAAGTACAATTTCTTAAGAAATTTTAAGCGCATAAGAGTTGTTTAGTAATATCATAAATATGTAGATTTAAATCAATAATTTGTATCATTTCAACATTATTTTTAAGCAAAAAACAAAACCATCACCTGATCATTATTTATACTATAAGAACTCCACATTATTATTTTCAATAGTTGTTCTCCAAATTACAATGAGATTTGTCAGTGACACCGCTTTTAGACAGACCATATCGTGGTTAAGTAAGTGGTGAGTTAACATTTCTTAGTATAGTAACACGTAGAGGCAGACAATCAAAGTAAATATATTGTACTTCACATCTTGTCTGTTCTAACTGTGTTGAAAAGGGACATAATATGGATTTCCCGATGCTAATTGTTTGTTGGAGTCAAAGAAAGAGTTAAATTTCTGGCGAGTTACTTGTAATCACATTCTTCTATTTTGACAGCAGACAGCCTATGACTTGATACCCTTATTCTACTCCCAGTTATTACAGAGAGTATGTATGAAAGTTTAAAAAAGGAATAATTTAAAATTGTTTATGTTCTCCCAAAATACTCACTAATATGTTGAAACCCGAGATATGAGGTATTAATCACTTATTCGTATTTCCTGTTTTAAGACCAAATGGAACCGAACATAAAGGCAAAACATCGAAAAAGAACCAATTGGTACTCTTATAACCATTACCTTAAAATAAAAAATATTAGTAGTTAGTTGTTTTCTAAGAACCGTTGGACTCCGTTGTTAAACAGATGCGTCCGCGACATGTCTCTGAGACAGACCAAATCCTGGTAAAAAAGCTGAAAAACGAAAAAGTTAGTTTGCGGTTTTTTCAATATTATACTAAAAAAAGGGGTCCCTCCCCCTCCAAAGATGTCCATCTACAAAGTAACCGCTCCCTGACATTCCGCTCTATTCCACCTTAACTTTTGACAACGAAAAACGAGTGATTAGGAGAAAAGCGCCACCTATTGGGAAGTAGCGGATAACAGCTAAAAACATACTCAGCGAAGACACTCACCGCAATAAAAAACAACGATGGGGCAATTGCTGTTGATCATTCAAGCTGAAGGTATAGCACTGTCCTTTGTATGATCAATTCACAGCAATTTGTCGCATTCCTAAGCCACCTAATAATATAAGAAAACAAAATATATTTTCTGTTGTCATAATGTACTGTCCTTTTCATATAAATTCAATACAATGCACAGCATTTAGTAGGGGTTTACCCCTAAGTATTGGTCTCAATAAAAAAAAATAGTTCTTAGTGTAGGAATACGTAGAGCAAGACCCAATGAATATGTTATTATACAGGTATCTAAATGCTAATTAATTCCATTCCATGGACCAAGAATGTATTGGTTCTTACTGTTAACAGCAATGCTCAGAGCTTTTTATATATTAACCAAGCGGTTTTATTAGCCCATCCAAATTCCCTCCACCACAACGCTAAGTTGTCTATCCGCTAAGACTTATAAAGGGGTATGAAAGTGCTATGGAATAGAACGATATGGATAGATTATACGCAAATATAGATTCCCTGGGAAATCTGTGGTAACTTCAGAGGGAGCATTTTCTCTGAATAGCATAATTTGTTTTATTCGTAAGCTTTACTTGACATGGTATGGGCCTGCACAAAAGTTTCTCTGAATCCCAGTTTTTTTGGTTTTAACTAACCTACTAACCGACCTGGTTTTACTAATTGCTTTAAATTTAAATATAAATAACATTTGTTAGAAATTTTAGATCAAACTACAGCGTAATAAGGGATCACGAAATTAAAATATTTAATGAGAAAAGGTATTACTAATACTCAAAACACATATGTATTACTTGTATTTTAAAGTAATTTATAAAAATAATTTCAGAATTTTTTCTTCTTTTAACACTGAATAATATTGTGTATTTTTTTTTACAATTTTAATCCCTACAACCCATTTTTTAAATAGATTTAAATAAATGCTTTATAAGATTAAAAGGTATGATATATTTGAAAAATGTTCGAATCACAAATCGGAATATTAGAAATGCACAAACAAATGTAAATACACTCGATGTCAAGATATTAACTTAAGAACTCATAATATTGAAGTCACGATTACTATTTATTTTTCAAATTTCTAAATCAATTTTAATTTAAAAGTGTATTTGTTTTCTTTTTGGCTTTATTTTTAATGGTTTTAAATGAAACGCATTACAAAACTTCCGCTTCATTTTAATCATATGAAAAATTATTTCTGCGATTATTTTTTTAATTATTTTAAGTCAGCAAAATGATTGAAGGTATTGAAAAAAAAAAACATATATGACACCATTTCCAAACAAATTTTATGTATATTTTGTCAAAATATGGATAATATTTATGATAAAGCATTTTTTTTTCATATAAAACTACAAATAGTTGTTTTCCCAAATTATTAAAAGGTTGGCAGATTCAACTAAAACACACAGTTTTTTGCTATTGAGGCAGAGAATGATCGCTACTCATGCAGCACATTGTGCAGGTCTAGGAAAATATAAGGAGAAGAGGAAAAATGTGTGGACCTTTGATTTAAACAGACTAATACCATATCTGATATCATACATATATACTTACATACATAACTGCCCGTTACAACCCTGTGTCAGGGTTCCGGCCTAGCTTCTAGCAACATTCATGTTGTGTATGTTAATTTTTATCCATCCTACTGTTTAAGATCGACTTCGAAGGACAGATTTGAGAAACTTTTTCATGGCAATCAATTAATCTCAGAGCTTTTGCAAGAAGACTGCTGAGAGGTAGTCGCTGAAAGAACTAATTTGTTCATATTTCTTTTTTTTTTTCAAAATGTCAGAGCTGAGATTTGAACCCAGCGCTATAATCTTACTGCCATCCCTAAATAAAAGCGGCAAGCGTTTTCTAGCTGTCAAAATTTCTCATGCCCATACAATTTGTATGGAGCATCCCAAAATAACGCGGCGGCAACGCTTTCCAATTGACAAATCCAATTTTGACAGAGCGTTTAATAGTAAAGTTGGTCGCAAAACGCAACTAAAATGTAAACAAATAGGGAAAAAACAGGGTTGTGATATAAAGATATGTTATTTGCATAACCATGTTTTAATCGTAAAGGCAAAAAATAAATAAAATAGAAGATAATAAATAATAATATAAAATAAATAAATAAAATATAATAAAAATAAATAAAATAGTACTATAAAATTTAGTTTATGTTACAAATACCAATAGAGAAATGCATTTTATTATTAAAAGTCAGAATTGTTATATAAGCATATATTTTTGTATTACCCTGTTTTTTTACGTTGCCGCTTTTATTTAGGGATGGCGGTTCAGAGTAAGCGCTGAGCGTTAGAAAACGTTCCGCTTGCCGCTTTTATTTAGGGATGGCTCTTAGTAAGCCAACACACTAACCACTAGATCACGGCAATTACATCGCCTGATATCAGTCAGAAAAAAACAAAGGTCGTATATTAAAGATGCGAACCACATGGAATCGAGAATCGACCACAAAGCTATTGCTCTCCGCCAGCTTCGCTATCAGGCAAGAACCTATTTTAACATCAGTAGCTCATTTTCAAAAACAACAATTTCGTATTTAAAAATTGCGATATACGAGTAGAATACAAAACTTTTAAACGTTATCTGGTTTATCTGGTTTATTTTTGAGTCTGTTTAACCACATTTTTTTCTTCCCCATATTAAATACAAGTTCAAGTTTATAAAACATTTTTCCAACATTTCATAGATTTTTTGTCGGCTTAATCAGGGGACGTCTATTTAATAAACGTAAAGACACTTACACATAAAGTTTCAAAAGTAAAAAATACTTCATAAGTTATTAACACTTGTTGTAAAAAATACAAAAATATTTATCAGAAGATTTTATAACAAAAATTGATATCTGATGATATCTCTAACGCTCTATTTCTTCTGGGTATAAAAGTATAAACTGTACATTTGTGCAATTTTTACTCTAATTTTCTTCGATATTTATTACGAGTATATACATACGTATTAATTAACTAAGCTGAGCATTACAGTTCAAATTAGTTCAGTGAGCTGAATTTACATATTTCATTATTCATTTCAATTCAATGAACTATTAAGCATGAAAAAGGAAATTAATGAATAAAAGTGTTCAACTTCTGATTACTTCAGTGCTATTCATAACTACTGCAAGATTTGGAAATGGTGTAATTTTAGTTCATTTAACTTTAATTCAGTACATTGTGTTCTTTTCTCTTTTTAATTCTTTTTTCCTGATTTTATAAATATAAATTATATATGAGTAAAAACAAAACAAATACAAAACCCCAATGACATGGGCAAGACCATAAAAATAATGATAATCATGACAATATGACTGCAAGTTTATTTCTATTTTTTTTTTTTTTTTGTTTGAAAGTCTACATGGATGTGATCCAACCATTTATACATCCATGTAGTATGAGTATCTATTAAATTATTTGCGTGTGTCATTTTATGATTTTTTTCTATTTTAATTCTTAATATTTATTTTTAAAAGTGTATAGTTTTTAACTGCTTTTTAATTGAGCCATTCTTTGTGTTTCTACAACGTTTTTTTTTAATAAATGTCTGACTACAATTTTTTTTTCTTTTTTTTTCCTGCTGTCTTCATATATTTTTAATTTTTAGGAAAACAAATGTAGTAATTTTTACCACACGATTTGATTTGATTTTTATTAATTTATTTCTTTTATTTCTGCTCCTTTTGTTTCTTGCTTATTCCAGGCAATAATCGTAATACACATGGAGATGTGTATTAGTAATGTAGTAATTTTTACCACACGATTTGATTTGATTTTTATTAATTTATTTCTTTTATTTCTGCTCCTTTTGTTTCTTGCTTATTCCAGGCAATAATCGTAATACACATGGAGATGTGATTGATCGGAAGTCATATCAATGGTTGGGAGCAACAGTGGCAACAAGTCGTGATAACGATTTAGTAGTGGTGAGTATTAAAAGTTTTTTATTTAATTTTATGCTTTAAAATTTATTGTTTTATAAAGCCATAAAACGTAGGAAGAAACTAAAAGGAAAAAGATAAAATGTAGTTAAAACCGAATTTATGATACCCTACCTCGGTCAAGAGCAATTACATGCATATGAAGACATAGGGTGTATTCATACTCTTGACTTAAATTAGTATGGCTTTTTAGAACCAAGTACTCAGTGAAACTTAATTTTAAATCGATCTCATTAAAGTTATTCAAACACGGAAAATCTTTTTACTGATTTCACAAGCATTTTCTAGGTGCTCATTCAAAGTTTTTACAAACGAAGCAAAAAAAAAATTTTTTTGATTGATCTTCCCCGAGATCGGTAGCCCATTTCGTCGTGCGCGAGTTTATGTGCTCTATCCGCCATTTCATATTTTTTTTATATCCCGAGTTAATGATGCCACTTTAGGTTTTCGACCCCATATTTTTCATGTGTGCAATTTGTTTTCGGATATCTCGTCCGGTTTCGGAGATAAATAGCCGAAAACAGATTGCAGATTTTCAAAATTTTGGTGTCAAAAACCTAAAGTGGCATCCTTATCTCGAGATATATAAAAGGGCGGATAGAGCACATAATCTCCCGGACGACGATTTGCTTGGGCACATACACAATCGTGTGGCAACTTCACTAAAAGATTGACGTTATTCTAAACGACAAGACGACATGAGACCACAATATGGAAAAACCCGTCTAAATGGTGGTTTCTACGAGGGGATTCAAGGCCAATAAAGATAAAGTTTGGTTTGTTTGAGGGACATTTTTTGTAACATACACTGTATAATCCACATTGACTTCTTAAAGAGAAAACAATATATTACGAATATTGTGCAAAACTACCTTATAGGACCGACGAATTGCTGTTTCAGTCGCCCTATTTGCTGGATTTAGCCTCAAGTTATTATTTCTTGTTGCCAAAATAAACGAAAAAAAATGGGCGGAAAGAGATTTGAAAAATTTTCAAAACAAAAATTAAAGAAACTTTAGTCGAATTATATAGAATTCCAATGAGACTACTTTGAGTTTTTAAACAAGTAGGCAAGAACATATTGACCCCCATTCGAATCTTAAAATATAAATAAAACGTATAACCCTTAACGACCTTGCCGAAAATAGTGGCACATTCAACAAAAAAACTCGGTTAAAGTATATCTGCTGTATATATAAAAAATGTTATAGGTTTAGGAAGGCCTTACATGACAAATTTGTATGCAATACTTGTCAAATAAACCCTTAATAAACCTATAATATTTTTTATGAAAACAGCAGTATAATTCTTAAATTATATTTTTTCAAATTACATATTTAAAAAAAAAATTAACTTTTTAAATTTATAATTCCTTTAACGATTTAAACTGCTTACGAGTATGACCTGTTCTCGTTACTTTCAATTTCTTTTAAAGCTATTAAAGTATTTTATTTTGTTTGTTTAAGTTTAATATCTAATCAATAGACCAAAGAAAAAAAGATTTTTTTTAGGTGGGCTTTTACACTGGGATATTCCCAAACAATCGTAAAAGGTGGGTGGTCTATTGTCTCTTAATGCTTTTTTATCTTCTAGACATAGTGGGAGTTGGTTTACAACTGTCTATTACTTATAACTTTTATTTATGGCTTTAAAACTTACAAAATAAAAAGAGAGAAAGGAAAGCCTTTCATGCCATCATCAACACCACCAAGTAGTAATAACGTGCATGTAGTCAGTCATAAAACTAAATAAACATTGTTTTCACTTTTCATTAAGAATCTTAAAAAAGTAGAAAATAAAAAAATAAAAAAAAACACAAAATCATTGCTTTAAACCATTAAATTGTTTGTTTACACTCTGGCAACGACTACAACAATAAGAAAATTCAAAATCAAAACCTTATTGGGTCATTTACTAAACACAGAAATCTGTGTCAGGTGAGTAAATGTGTTTCATAAAAACGAACGTCAGTTATATGGTCATTTGTTCTAGACAACGACAAATGGTGAGACTAACTCGTGTCTCTTCTATTCTGTTTATTTTTACCATTTAAGGTGTGTTATTTCCCTTCACTACAATGTCTTAAAAATCAGTTTAAATGCCTTCTTTTTAATTGCTAACGATTTAACATTTTGTTTATATCTCTTTCATTTATGCGGGGAGGAGCAAGCTGGATAATCAAGAGTAAATGATATCAACGAAATTGTTAATTTTCATTTATACCACAGTTTTATAATTTTGCTTAATGAAAAGCTCAATTAACAGACACAAGTATTTACTATCAACGTTGTTATCATTTAGGACTATCACAGCTAAGACAGAATATTTTTTAAAAGCTGTTTCTTTTCAAAAACTGCAAATAACACACGGTGCCGTTTTGACACCACTACAAAACCACACTGAAATCACCGAAACAAGAAAAGAACTTCTATAGGTAGAATATAGAATATAGTATATAAAGTGTTATAGAGTGAAGAAAAACTGAATGTGTGATAGATTTTTTTAACAAGTGTGTCCGACTTGGCAATTTATAAAAAGGTTCATAAAATACAAATCTGGTTGCAGAGTTGCTTTTTGTATAGAACAGTTGCGAAAATATATGTTGTTGCAAACGCACCATTTGTTGCGAGAGTTTCTCCGTGTTGACCATCATACGACGGCAGACATCAGAGTAGAAAGTGACAGACTTCTCAACCGTGGAGGTCCTGATAGTGAGTTTAATCGCTCTTTTATTCTCCACAAAATCTCTATGACCCAGAACCCAGACCACAACCCTAACATTAAGTTGTTGCTAGACGACACCAGGGCCTCTATAGTAGCATGACTATCAGAGAACTACATAATTCGGCCCATAGCCTTGCTTTCTGGCCGTCTTCAAGGCGTCCTTAATTGTAATTATGACAGCATGAAGATGTTTAAACGTGTCTGGTAATCTAAAGGATTCTATAAACTTTTTAGATTCGAATGAAACATCAGCTTTCAAAACAGATGGTATTATTTTTTTTTTCATGGAATAATACGCGCTCATTTAGTACATTTACATATGCTGACAGAAGAATCATTCGCGAGAAGATTGTTCCATTAACATGAAAGTGTGGCTAAAGAAGGAATTCTCTCTATAATGCATTTTTAGATTCATTGGACAATCATCTAAAAAAGAATGTGCTGTAAGAGAGGTACAAGTATTACATGAAAATATACAATTATTAGGAACTACATATTCTTTTTATATCATTAAGGCATCAGCAGTTTTTCAACGTTGTTTACAATACATTTTTATATTTTTTAAAAGGAATTTGGAATAATATGGCTTTATGGGAATATACAACAAACTAGTTAACAGCACTGTGGTATTTTAAGTTCCAAATGTCAGTTTTAATGTAAAATATTTGTGATTTTATTTCACAAATTCTCCTTTTTTTATCAATAATAGCAGTTAATACGAGTAGTTTGGAATTTTGTATTGTAGTTGTATTGTAGTTGAACTCTTTCCACCGGTTATACTTTCTTATTATCAGATTATTCCACTATTTTCCAAGCGCTTTATCGCCTAAACACATATTATGAGTAAACTTTGCTTGTATACTGTGACTGGCCTAAATGAAATACTTTTTCAAACAAATAGTTGACGCCAGTGTTCGAAAATTTACCTTATAAAACGTACTTTAGTGTTCTGTACTGTAGAATATTAAGTACAGAAACACTAGTGTTTGTGTAGGAAATTCAAAACAAACAAAAAACATCATAATATTTTTGAATTTTCTACATAACGAATATACTGTTCTTAACCTATAGAAAAAAAACAAAGGAAAAATATTTTTTTTTTTTTTTTGTAATTTTTTTTCAATTTTTTTATTTTAAACTGATTGATAAAAAATGCGAAAAAAGAAAATATTTTGAAATTTGGGGAAAAATAACACAAGATCACTAAACCAAAATGTATACAAACACTAAAACTGTACTGTTTTAAAACAAAAAACAGAACGACTTATTCTGGTTGTGTAGAAATACACAAACACTAAAAAAATAAATACCGTTCTTGGATTTGTGAACCGTACATATAATAATGTACAGTTTATTTTCGAACACTGGTTGACGCTATGGCTTTAATTTTTTTTTTTTTGTAATTTTAAAAAATGATTGTTTTGATTTTGTTTTTATAGTCCTTTAATTGGAGTGTATTTTATTTTTCCCATTACATTCTTAAATTTTAGCGTTTTCGTAATTTTTGCTAAAGACTTAGGGGATAATAAAAAAAATCGAACTTCGTTAATCTTTATTAACATGACCTTCAGTTACATATTGCAATGCATAGGTTTTAAAAAAAAGTAACAAAAATGGTCATAAAAAATTAATGATTGTTTCCTTTGCTTAGCATTAGATCACCCAGTGGCCAACAGTTAAAGAGGTTGGTTACACATGGTGATCTCAGTTGTGGTCATAAAGTCATATAATTTATGGAGACCGTAAGACAATTTAGAGTATAATAATGTTAAATTGTTGTTGGTGTAGTTATGTAGTTCGTTTTAAAATTATTTATTATAACGCGTTGTTGTGTCATTTAAACGTCCAGCTGAGTGTTGTCAAACACAAATCAAATGTTATAAAAGCTTTTAGAATATTTAACGGAAAAAAAAACGAACAAAATATTAATGAAAAATGCATTCAAAATATATTCTGTAGAATCAACTGACAATAAAATGAAAGCTGAGTAACAGGCATATTTTTTTTTCTTTAGATTTCAATAAAAAACAAAAACACGACTTGCGCCAGCCATGCCTTTTACTTGGGCCTGACATTGTTGAAAAAACAAAAACTGCACAAATTAACCAAATGTTTAAATAAATCAATAAAAATGTTTAATATCGCAAAAAAAATTATTTTAAAGTGTCATTTAACAAAATCTCAATAACATTATCAAATGACACCATCTCGATATGAAATCTAAAATATGGTCTTTTAAACTTAAAACCATTTAAGATGTGGTTAAAAAATAAGACCAAAAAACAAACAACAAAAAACGTTAAAACAAAAACGAATCGTGTTGACTTTTGACCCAACAACACTCCTTTACTGATATACACAAACAAAAAAAAACTATAAAGCAGTCAAGCTTTTTGGCTAAAACTACATCTACGAGTATTAAACGTTAGTAAGAACCCGCTAATGGATTAATATGATCAGAAGATGACTGGTCACAATAAAAATATTACAATAAAGAAAAGGAACAACTTTAAATACAATGGCAGCAATGTGACAGTAAAATTCATTTGAAAAATAAACTTTTTTTTCTTTTGCAACCAATAAAAGCAAAATTTAAATTTTATGCGGCAAATTCAAACCAAATATGGTCGCCCATATACGTACAGACTATATGTATTTATACAAAAAGAGCAACAATTTTAGCGACAACAACAAAAATTAACAACGATTTGACAACGTGACATGACAATTTTCTATTGAAATACAAAATAAACGGTAGGAAAATAGGACGGACAGAAAAACGCAAATTCATTTAATGTTTAATTTTATGTTGGATTCGCTACGATTATCAGGCCATAAAAATATTGATCTATAAAGAAAACTAAAAAGCAAACAAATAATTGCAAAAAAAAAAATTATAAAATCATATATGATTTTATGACTTCAATAAAGATTAGAAGTACGAGTATTTCAATGACAATTTAATAATCAAGGAAATGACCAATAACATTTTAAGTTCCAATGGAATATTATTTTTGGTATGTCATGCCTTAAAACTAATTTTTTTGCTATTGCAAGTACCTACATATTTAGAAATCTAGAACAACACAAAAGAATGTGCAGTTGAGAGATCACACGCTTACATTTACATTTAAAAATATAGCACCAAATCGCTTGCGAAAATAGCACTTTAAATTTAATTTCCCCAAAAATTAAACTTGTACAATGCAGTGAAGTTATTCAATTAAAATTTAAAATTAAAAAAAATTGGAAAATTTAATTTCATGTAAATCTGTATGTATCTGTAAAATTTTTTTCAAAAACTATTAAACTATTGTCGTAGTAATCCTCAAAGAGGTATTAATCCTTTAAATTAAACACTTTTAATTGTTATTGTTGAGCCTCTAAGTAATTACTACTCCTTTGATAGTGTTAATGTCATTAGAAAAAAAGTAGCATGAGATAAAATTCACAGCAATAACATAATCTTTTGTGATTTTCTGCATACGGTGTTACTTACAGTGTTGCCATAGCTTTCAATATTTTGTAAACAAATTTCAACAAAAAAGTAACCAAATTGAAAATAAAAGAAAACAAAAAAATAAAATTATTCGTATCAAAATTTTATGATTTTTTTAGTTTAACGTCTGCATTAAACTTTACCAAAATTAATATATTAGTTTTGTTGGAATGCACTATGGTTTAAAAACGATTTTTTTGTATAAATTAAAATTACCATGTGAAAGCTTTAATTTTAGCTCAAAGTTAGTCAATTTGTCCACGCCTATACTCTACGCCTACTAAAAAAGAATATCCACTTTAAATACAGACTTTGACGAACTCTTCCTCATTTCAACCTCCATGCAAGGTCGCGCCCAAACACAACGTTTGGTCCTCGTAACTTATAGGTTATGTTAAGACTACAAAACTACCAAACCATAATACCAAGAAGAAGACAAGCTTACTTTACTTACTTAGCTGGCCATAACAACCTGTTAACGGGTTTCGGCCTGCCTCAACACAAGTCTCCAAGCGTCTCTGCTAAGCGCACGCCTTCTCCAGTTGGTCACACCAATTGATGACAGGGCTCCATCTACCTGGTCTTTCCAACGTAAACATGGACGTCCTCTACGACGACATCCAGTGACCTTCGCATCAAAAACCTTTTTCGCTGGAGCAGATTCTTCCATCCGAACAACGTGGCCTAGCCAGCGCAGCCGCTGAATGTTAATGCGCTGGACAACGTCTACATCGCCGAGGAGCTCATAAAGCTCATAGTTGGTCCTAATGCGAAAGTCATCGCCTTGCTTTAGTGGACTAAAGATCTTGCGAAGAACTTTTCTCTCAAACACTCCCAGGACCGCTCCATCGGCACAAGACAGCGTCCATGCTTCCGCACCATAGAGAAGCACCGGAAGAATAAGCGACTTGTAAAGTGTTAACTTCGTCGCACGAGAGAGGTCTCTATTATTAAACTGCCTACAGAGACCGTAGTAGCACCTGTTGGCCAGTGTGATTCTTCGCTTGATCTCCAGAAGACATGCACTGAATAAAAATAAAATTTGGAAATATACTATAAAATTACATATGTTGGGCTACATTTTATATTTATGAAATACTTTATAACTTATGTTTGCTCATTATAAATACAATTGTAATGCTATTTTACCACTTATTTAAGAACACGTTTCCAACTTTGAAAGCCCAGCAGAGGGGCAGTGGTTCCAACTGCTTTCTTTCAATATGTATTTTATTGATTGCTTTAAGTGTTTCCAATAAAAAAAAATTACTTTTAAAAATGTCTTAAATAAATCGTTTTGAAACCATAGTGGAATGTGTAAAAAAATTACTTACAAAAATATGGCTACACGTAGGATAAAATTTTTTGTAGGGACTGTATCAATGTTTTTAAAAATTGTGCTGAATTTCAGTCCTTAATAAACCATTGAAAAATATGTATCAAGAGATATTTGTGGATGACAACGCTTTCCGATAAAATATGCTGGTTCAGAAATGTGGACAAATGTTTTGGTAACAAGAACTTCATATATAATATACATGTATTTGTACATTTATAGTATGTGTATGTGAATCCTGTAATCTTGTGCTACACTTATTAACTAGAAACTATATTTTTAATCACATTTAAACATTTTGAGAAAGTGGCCATTTTAATCAAAATATTACATTTCTAAGCTGTTTTCTTTTCATTAGTCGATTGTAGTCACTAACTAAAAACAGTTTTACATCTGCTTTATTTTCTACTTTTACAATTATCTGTAACTTTACTGTACAATAAATTCTAATAAAAAACGTTAACAGAAATAAATATGTTTATGAAATAATATTTATTTATACTATTCCTCGAAATATATTATTTTTTCTTTGAAAAAAAAAACAAAATAAGAAAAAAGTCCACATGTGCACATTGAAGAAAAAAGTAACCAATTTTGGTTAAAAATAACCAAAGCGGCAACACTGATTACTTGTAAAACATTAAATTTTATTTAATTTTTTTAATTTTTTTATAAGAATTATATTAAATTTAAAATACTTGCATGCTATACATACATTTCTAGTATTTTTCTCATGCTACTTAATTGCAACACACGCTAAAATACAAGGATCAGCCTTATGAAAAGTATAATTTTTCATTAAAAATCCATAAATCATAATCAAAAAATGTCTATAAATTTACTTCTGCTATTTTTAAAAACTTCAATGCTGGTTTACAAAAAAACAATATTTCACAATTCATGAAGTTTTCTGCCGTGTTTCATGACTTCAACGTTTTGTAGGTGCAGACAAAAAAAATTTTTTTTATGGTTTTTGATAAAAAAAAATTCAATTCATATGAACAACTTTTTTATTTGTCTCTACAGATTCGGTTGCAAGAACTGAATAAAATTTGATCTTCAACTTTAAGCTATTGTTTATTATTTTTTATTGTTGTCTTTATTTTTTTATTTTATAACTGATGTGTTTTTTTTTTTTTGAAACTCTACGTTTCCCCAAAAACCATAATAAAAACAAGAGAGCAAAACTGACAACAATGACAAGAATATCTACGCCACAGCAATAACGATTACAATGATATGCCCGATTTGGTTCACAGGTTTATCCTGCAATAGTGCAATTGTTGGTGGTGTTGGTGGAATTGTTTTCCTCAAGTACAAGTATATAGAATATAATCGTAATACTCGTACAACAAATTTAGCAGATTACAGTAGATTTGTTGTACATTTTTTTTTTTTGTATTTTCCAACAAAATTTTATGTTTTATTTGTTTTGCTTCTTCTTATTTTTCGATAGCATAGCGATTATATGCCAAAAATGGTCAGTATGACCATTTAAAATAAAGAGAAGAAAAAAATTAAGTAAAAAATAAGACTTGAATGAATTGTCAGCAAATTGTTGGGGGAAAGATTTTAAAAGATTTTTGTTGAACGGTTTTGAACATTAAAAAAAAAACAGTTTAAAATAAAATACTAGTCTTTTAAGATTTTAAAGTAAATCAAGTACAAAGTAGAGTTTTCAAGGTGAATATTTTCAAAAGAAATCTGAGTTGGGTTATGATAAACATGCAATGAAATGTTTTTCTATTAAAAAAAATTCAAAATTAGGTATTTTATGTAAAGTCCTTTATAGCATGCGACAGAACTTAATAAAAAAGAAGAAATAAATGTAATTGCATATGTAAAAAATGTTTTAAATTAGTTCAATTCCCTTGACTTGGACGGATGTATATAGTAAGTACATTCATACCATATGTATATATGTGTATAAAAATATCATGTCCAAACAATTCTATCGCATGCGATATAAATACATTCTCTATCTAAAAAAATTTTAACCAGGACCATATAATGAGCAATTAAAGAATTGATTGATTCTAATTTAAAACCTTTTATAGCATGCTATAAATTATAAAAACAAAGGCAACCTATTGCATGCCATAACATTTTTTTTACAAAAATTTAAAACCATGTTATTTAAAACCTTTAAAGCATGCGATAAAATCTAAACGCAGGTAATGCAAAACTATATATTTTATAAACAAAACCAAATAAAAGGTTGTAAATTTTTTCATTTTCTGGGTCAAATAAGTCTTATTTGACAAATGTCTATGCAATTTAAGGAGTATTGCATAGAAATTTGTTAAGCTCTTAACAAACCTATAATATTAGTATATGGCAGTAATTTTTGTATGTATTCTTTCCTTTGACTATAAATATATGAAAATTGCATGGCCAAAGAATTTTATGAGGTGTGGTTAAAATGCCTTATACAATTCACAAAAACTATTAACACTTATATTGAATAATTTCGATCGCTGTAGTTTACTAGGTAGTGTGTTAGCTTACTAGAAAAGAACTCTGGTTTCAGCTCCGACATCTTGGAAAAAAGAAATACAACAAAAAATATTTCTTTCGGCGACCACCTCTTGCAGTCTCCTGGCTAAAGCTCAGAAACTAACTGATTGCGATGAACAAGCTTCTCAAATCTGTCATTCGGCGTCGATGTTAAGCTGTAGATAAAAATTAGGAGTGAGAAGTTAGGTCGTTACTCTAAAAAAGGGTTGTAACGACCAGTTATATGTGTATGTATGTAATTAGTAAAAATAAGGGCTGAATTTAAAGAATTGTGTAGCATGTTAAAAAATATTGTAATCATAACATGCAATAAATTCTAAACAAAAGAAATAAAAGACTTACTTTAAAGCACCATTATGAACCAGGTGTGACTATAAAAACGTCACGACAAAACAATTTTATTGAATGTGATAAAAATCCAGTTTTTTGACAAAATCTAAGCTAATGTATGTATGTATGCAATTACCGCTTAGTTTATAATATTTAATCATAGGAACAGGGGAGTTACTTTGTAGTTCAACTCGAAACGAAAATCTTACGAATTCGTAAAATTTTACGAATTTTCGGAAAATTTTTGTATTCATTACTATTAATTTTTCGATTGGGAAATTTCTTTCGAAAGAATTTTCAATTCGAATCGAAATACAAAGTAACGCCCCAGCTTAAAGCCTTTTAGAGCATGTGATAAATTAAAAAAAAAAGGAAAAATTATCTCATGCAATTAAATTTTTTGCAAAAATGCGGTTTTTATTTATTTTCTAATCTTATAAAATGAAGGTATTTGTGGCTCTTCGTAAAGTTGTTGTGAACACGGTGGTTTCTTAAAGATAGTTTCGTAAGGAAAAAGGATGTGTACAACTTCTGTTTAAGCTTATTGGAATAATTATACAAAAAAAATAATAAATAGATAAATAAATAAAAACTCTAAACCTACTAATTATCGTCTTTAAAAAAAATCCTACTTAAAAATTCGTATCTTAATAATATACTAATAATATTACTTGTATAATTTTTTATCATAAGGCAAACTCTATAATTTTGTAAATCTCTTAAAAAGTAAAATATCTTTTCATGCTGAATAAGTTATTTACTTTAAAAGTTAAGTTTTAAGAGATTTTGTTTTTTTCTTTTTTTGATTTAAAATTCAAAATAAATACTGCTGGAAGAAAGCACACTATCAAGCATGCCATTGTTCTAAGGAATTCGTTTTTTTATTTTATGATTGTTTACCCACAATTTCAAAGAGTTTGAATAAAATAAGATAAGCGTTAGTTTCTCTTTTTTATTTTATTTTTTTGTATAAATTTGTAAAAGTAATTGTTTTATGATTCCAAACCCCAACTACCAGGGAAATACAAATAGACAGACAGACAGACAATACACCTGAAACGAAAACGTATAACAAAAAAATTAAAACAAAAGTAAATGCAATTGAATTCATAAGGATTTACCATTAAAGTGGAGGATGATGTCGTTTAAGTAGAAAAATAAAATTTAACATTTTATCTGCTACTGATGATGACAGACTGCCTTGCCTTGGCTTGGCTTGGCTGGACTGGCTCGCTTTGATCGCTGTCTTACCTTAAGATTGTTTATAAATGCTTTTGCCTTAAAGTGACCATATTTGGTTGACAGGTTGCCTTTGTCATAATGTGTATATGAAATGTCCGTCTGTATACATGTTTCTCTTACGCAATATTTAGTCTTTCAACCATCAATCCAAACCATCCGTCTATCCATCAATTTTTTGCTGCCACAAACAACGAATTCAATGTATGATTCATTTTTAGTTTTTAGGATTTCTTTTTTTTTAAATTTTCAATTGTTGTGATTTAAAAATAAAAAAACAAACAAATATTTTTTGTATTTGTAAATTGTGTTTTTTTTTCTTGAATTCAACATTTTATTGTTGTGGACTTTTATGAACCTCAAGTTTTTTTTTTTATTTTTTACTTTGTGAATTTCTTATAAATTTTGATTTTATTTATTCATATTGAGAATATATATTAAAATTTTATTTTCCATTACATTTCTTTTAGGCTTGTGCTCCACGTTATGTTTTCCATACAATCACGCCAAAAAAGAATTTACGTTGGGATCCCATTGGTACGTGTTTTACAACCAGAAATTTTACGCATTTCAATGAAGTCTCACCATGTCGTACAAGTAAGTACAATTTTGTTTTTCTTTTTTTTTCTGTATTTCTATTTAAAATGTCTATAAATTTTAATATTTTTTATATAAATTATTAACATAACATCGATGGCTGTCAAAATAAAAAAAAGACAAAAAATCATGTCGACAAAAAGCTATATTTTTGAAGAAATTTTTATATTTACGAGTAAAAGTACAAACGCCTGTCGCTCAGGTTGTGTTTATGCTGGAATTTTACTTTAAATAGTTTTTTTTTAAAGTTCTAAAATCTAAAAGTGGTGTAAAAATCTAAAGCTTTTAGAGGCTAAAAAGCAAGGAATTCAGCTAGAGAGAAAGTTGTTCTTTTTCTTTAAACCATATTAGAAATAAAAACAAATTCTTTAATATTAACAGCCTCGTCATAGAACACGAATGGTTTTTGACACTAATGGTTTTTGACATTCGTGTTCTATGAACAGGCTGTAAGACTATGACTTGTTCCAAACTTTTTAATTACTTTGTTAAGTTGTTAGTGGCATACATATATATATAATTGGCCATTACAACCCTGTGCCAGGGTTACGGCCTTGCTTCTCGCAGCACTCATATCGTGTGTTTTAATTTTTATCCATGAGTACCGGCGCTATCCTCACACTAACCATTGCAATTGCCACCATGGCATATCATTACCCTATTATCTATCAGTTATTAGACGCATTTATTTTCATATGGAACTAGACATCTCTTTTTTATAAGCCTATTAGACTACATGGTAACTATGATTGAAGGAAATTTCAGTAATTTTTTAGATTCTCTAGGGACAATTTGAGGATTTTACCGAGTCCTCTGCTCAAAAGATATTTAAATAGATTAGAAATCGTCTCGAGGCGTTTATGCAGATTCTGTGATAAGGCAATCGAGTTATCAGAGTACATACTGGGTACTTGAGTAGCATTGATGCAAGGTGAATAGAGACACCTTAGTGATTATCAAATATCCGATAGGGAACTATCAAAATTGTCACCGACCAACATTTAAAGATTCTTCAGAGCGACGAAACTGGTTGATAGTACCTTATGAATGAATGAACGTTTTCTTTCTACTTTGACACGTTCTCGTCTACCTTTAGACAGTATTCTCTCTACTTGCTTCTACAAAGATCACTACTTGGAAATCGCATGCGCTCAGCTATTTCCTCCATCTAGAATTGTTTAAATTACTGTTAGTCCATGTTACAATGTCATATAAGACTTGCTTAGCAAGACTTTAGCTGAACTGCTTAAGAAGATTAAAAGGTTGGTTCACATGGTTAGCATGATCCTGCAAAGTTGACCAATAATTCAAATTACTCGATTTAGGTTTTTAAAATATATTTTTCAATATGAAATGAAATAAATGCTGGAATTGAAAACCCCAAATCGTTTATTAATCCTGTTTTTTGCCACTAGATGGTGTTGATTACTATATCTGAGAGTACTTATTCGATTTTCTCAAACGAAAACGATTTTAAATAATAATATAGATAAGATTGCACAATGAATTAAAAAAGTATATCTATTTTTAAACCGTTTGAGAACCTCTGCTTCTATAAGAATATAAGAATTCTATTTAGACCAAAAAGTAATTTGTTTAAGATGTTGCACATTTTTTTGCAACAACCTGGTAAATGTCGTCTTAACATTTAAAACATTTTCTTTAAGAAAATCAAAAACAAAAAAAAACGAGTCACAAAGACGGAGAAACGTTTTTTGTTTTCAAAAGGAATAAATTCCTGATTGAATAGCAATTTGTAAATCATTCCATATGCGTTTCTGAACTTTTCACCATAAAAGGATAATTGTTCTCTAAGGTATTAAAACATTAAAAGAAAAAAAAGAAAAATAAAAACAACAATAAAATCTGCAACAAGACATTAAGAAATATCGTATATTTTTGTAACGTTTTTTAGCTGCCACAACGTAAGTACAATTTGCGAGTGCAGTCTACAGCAGAAAAGTAAAAAGTAAAGAGTGTTGCAAAGTGTTGTATAAAACAATTCTGTATTTTTTTTCTTATATAAAAGCTTAACTATATAGGCAAAGGGTTAAACTTGGCATGAAGCAACAACAACAAATGTCCTTTTCTTGACCAAATAAAGAGAAGTGTAGAAAAAAATTAAAACAAAACAGAAGCTACAAACTATACAACGTCGTCTACTTAACTTTTTCATTTCTGCTGATTTTTTTTTTCTTTTTTCATTTCACAATGATGATCGTGCGCCAGATCAAATTAAACGATAACAATTTGTCTCTGAAGTGTTTCAATTTAAACATTTTGCCCAGTCAAGTTAACCGCTTTAAATGTTATTGTTCTTGTTGCTATTGGGCTATATACATACATATAAAGAACAATAGCAACAACATCAGAAATAAAAGAATTGCAAAAAAAATACAATATGTCATACCAAATTCAGACGACTTAGAAGGGAACAAAATTATAAAAAAAAAATTTTTTGACAGTCAAGATCGATCTTAAGTTACCATACGTTAAACGTTAAAGTTAAGTTTCTTCAACCAAAGTCAGGGACAGTTTAGTTTGGGTTAGGTGGCATCACCATACTTAGAGTAATCAGTTTGACACTTAAGCCAGTTTACAAGCAATATTTTTCGACCACATTTAGGATTATAAGGCGGTGATTTGTTTCATAAGGAGTCATGATTTGGTTCTATCACTTTGACTCTTTTCTGTAGCGGGCAATGACATTTTGAAGTTGAAATCAAAGTTAATAATATTTTTTTTAAGACCAATACTCAGGGGTATATCCCTTCTCATGCAGTGCATTGTATTAGAATTTGAAGATAGAGATTTTATTTCATAGAGAAGTATATATTATACGCCGTTTTTTTTTATTGATGACACAAGTTTCTGTCAATTTGACCACTCAAGGGAAAGTGTTAAACCTACACCCTTGAATGATCAACAGCAATTGCCTCATCTGTCGGTTGATGTTGAATGTGAGTGGTGAGCCTCTTCAGTAGGTTAGCTGTGATATTCCCAGAAAGTGGCGCCGTACTCCTGTTGTTTCTGGTTGAAGAGGCTGGAAATGTCAGATAGTGGTTTCTTCAGATGGACATTTTGGAAGGGGGTAACCTCTAACTTTTTAAATTACAATTAAGAAAAACCGCAAATGTTTATTTTATAATTTTTGTCCTTCGCTGAGATTGACCCATAGTCGTTTGAGTTTTTGTGCGAGCGCTCTATACCACGACCCCCCCGAATTTCCGATTCTAAGTCAGTGGGATTCTAAGTGGGTCAGCTCTACAAACAATGTAGGGTATATACGAAACGAAATACTTTTAAGTTTTCTTATTCCATAGTTTTCTAAGCATTAAACATACTTTTAACCGCAACTAACAAGTACAATCTACCAACAGTAACTGATGTTGCTTGAATTGTTTCACGAACAAGTAACATTTGATAAATAAATATTAAAAAAGAAAAGGGAATTAAGCGTTATTTCAGATGTGGTTTTTAAGATATAAACGGATATACATATTAAGTTGATAATCTAGTTTGAGGCATCTACTAAAAGTGACAAGGGAAAAATTCCAATTCTTTTAGTAAAAAGTTTCAGACGTTGAAATTCGAACAACAAATTCAGGTAAATTTATTATTAATGCCTTTGTGGGGTTAGAAAAAGCTCAAACTAGCTTTCACGTAGACTATCTCCTCTTAGCCTAGAACGAGTAGTTTTTATTGTATTTCACAAACGGCGCTTATCTCAGATACTATACTTTCTTTTTATTCACGCTACCCCTGTTAACACAAATCAGCCTTTTGTTAAACTCTAGCCCGAATTCAAGTGGAAAAAGTGACAGTATTTTTAAGGTTTTATTTTTAAAGCAGCTGCGTGCAATATACATACATACCTTGTTGTTTGTATTTGAGAGCTCTTACAATTGAGGGATCGGTGTTTCTTTGCAAAGTAATAAGAAAGCATTGTCGTCTCCCAAATCTGGTTGTTTCTGGTGTTCGTGGCGTTGTGAAAGCACAAAACTCTTTTAAAAAAGCTCGCACTTTTGCATATGGATTGAACCCAATTGCTTTAAAGAAACGAAATTTTACTTTTGGCCTATAAGACAACGGAAGCAATGAAGACTTTATTTTCTACTGGTTAGAAAACTGTCCCTCTATTGTGTTTTCCAAATCGAACCAAAATTGCAATAAGATTTGATTAAAGATCAAGTGTAACCAATACCACCAGTTATGAAGTGAGTGTTTAGGTTTCAAAATAACGTCGTTAAAATCATAGTGTCGTTACTTTAGGGTACCATCCCCTTAGCCCACTAACTACCGCTTTTGTGGTATGATGAATTACTTTGAAGTTAAAAAAAAAAAAACTTCTAAAACAACTAATAAAGCAGTATTTCTTTATTCTTTTTTATGTATTCTCAGCTCTTGGTCACTGCGTGTAAATTGTGCACTTAAATGTTTTGTGGCCAGTGCTTAAGTGTGTGTATGCGTTTGATTCTTTGGACCGAACTTTACCTTATTTCTTCTTATTTTTTTTTTTTACAATTACAAATGAAAACATTTAAGAAGCCAGTAGTAATTTCTCATAATAAAATCGCCCCCGTATAGAATTTCAATTAGTTTGCCTCATTGTAGTGTTGAAACGTTATTGCACAATGCATTACACTTTTTTGGTTTACAGTCAACCTTTCAGTTTTCAAAATGTATTTCATGAAAAGCAGCAACAGAACAGTAACTGAAAACATAACTTATAATGTTTGCAAGGGTCTACCGACAATTGATGGTGAGTTTTACTGAAGGACGGACGGACGGACGTATAGAGAGACAGACAGCTATTTAACAATTTCAAGTTAAATTCATAAAAGTTAATTTCTCTTTATGCTGTTTTAACAATATTGTCTTATTTGATTTGAAATGAAATATTTAATGCGTTAAGTTGGTATTTATTGCTCTGAGAAATGTTGGAATGCTTTAAAGGGTTTCTCAAATATTGTTTCTGGCAGTGATAACCACTTTAGTTTTTTTTTTTTTTTTGTTTGTTTGTTTTGCAATGTTTAAATCTTGTTAAAGTTTTGTTCTTTATGTTATAGTATGGGAAGTATAAAAGTTAGACAGAGAATTTCTGAGAAACGTTTTGTTATTACAAACAATGCTAGAGGATCATGCATTACCAAATTTATTACCCGGTAGTGTTTTAAACAAATAGGGTGGGCCATTAAAAATTTTTAATTTAAAAATGCAATAAAACAAAAACGGTTTGAAATTTTTCCAAATTAATTTTTGTTCTGAAGTACAGTTGTTCCGGTTAGAAATGGAATATTATTTCATTCATTCCCTCATATTACCC
The DNA here is from genome assembly GCA_963576795.1 of Metopia argyrocephala. Taxonomy (NCBI): domain Eukaryota; kingdom Metazoa; phylum Arthropoda; class Insecta; order Diptera; family Sarcophagidae; genus Metopia; species Metopia argyrocephala. The sequence goes on along the minus strand of OY756208.1, from coordinate 18,033,940 downwards.
CACTCCATCGGAACAACTATATTGTGCCTCATAGATGGTATTATTTTAAACCTGTTAGTCTAATGTTTGTGAGCTCGTTTCTGTGCCGTAAATTATTTCGGAAATAAATTCTTAAATGTTAATTGTGAGCTTAACTAGTACAGCTGATTTACTACTATAAATTGAGCACTTTGTTTAGCCTCAAATAAAATAATCTGGGGTTGCTGAATTGCATTATTGCAGCAGTACAGTGTATTATTAACGTCCTGAGGCATAACACAAATTTTTGGGGTATTTAAATTCTTTATTCATTGCATTTAATATTTCGGAGATAAGTTGCTTTAGACTATTGCCTATGATAGGAATTAAACCCCCATGCTACCTTATATTTATTCGCTTTCTATTTGGATTTTAGATGATTTTCATAAGTAAACAATTTCTTTAAAAGATAAAAAAAAATAAAAAGATTTCTTACAATAATTACCATGTTTGACATTCTAAGCATCACAGCAACAAACTATTCACAGTTTCTTCTCTTCTTTTCTGCTTTTTTTTTTTTGACTTTGACATGTTCACTTGTCAACTTTAAATGCTTCAGCACAAAGCAATTATTCTTCTTCTTTTCAAATTGATTCATATCAGTTTACATTTAATTGAAAATCCCATCCCATTCATATTATATTTCAATTTGTAATAAATACTTTTTAATTGCATTTTTTGTGGCTTTATTTTCATAAAAATTTTCTCTTTAAAGAATCCTTAAAGTTTCAGTCAAAAGTGATTTAAAATTATAAAACAGAAGCAATCTTTTAAAAAATGTTTTATTTTATGAGGTGTTCGTTCGTTCGTCTATACGAAGCCAAACTATTTTTTAAAAGAAAAAAATGTTTCTTTTCCCATTTTGAAATTCAAATTTTTAATAAAAAAAACACAAATTTCTACACGGAAATAAAATTCTAGATAATGAAAATAGATTTTATGTGTAAATTTTTTAAGAGGAGTTTTTTGTAAGTTAATAAAGAAACTGTGGGTGTTTTTCCATTAAAATATGAAGACGAAAAAAAGAGTTGAATGAGATTTGACATCTGTTGGCCACTTGTAAGTAATAAATGAAATTATTAACATGGACTTTTATTTCGAGTCGTTAAAATAAAGAAGCGTTATTAATGCATCTTTTTTTTACAAAAAGGTGAGAGAACATGAGAACAAAATTTATTCATTTATTTTGAAGTCAAAAACATAGATGGCCAAAATGAAAATTGTGATTGTGTTGTTGACTGAATAAAAATTGCACTGTGAGAAAACTCAAGTGAATTTGAAATTATTCAACTTCATATAAATCTGAGAAGTTGAATTGGTTTTAATAAAATTTGAATGAATAATAAAAAAATGCAAAAGTTTTGGATATTAAATACAATATTAAATAAAAAAAACTACGAGTAAGTTCTTAGTATTTCACTAAAAATTAGCATACAGTGACGAGCAAAAGTGTTACAAGATACAAAAAGTTTTGTTTGCCTATAAATACAATACATTTTGATTTGTTTAATGTATTTGCTTTTATTTTATAACTAAAATTTAAATTAAATAAATTAATAAATTTATAACTAAAATTAAATTAATTAAATTTAAAACCAATTATTGTCATTTTTTTAACAACTAATTACAGTTCATTTTGTAAAATAAAAAAGCGTAAAACTTTTGCACCCTACTTTTTATCATCCACTTTCTTTCTTTAAGCGCGTTTATTCAGTACTTAGTCTAGTAACCTTTAGCTTTTCTGAAAGCTGCCACACGATGAGGCATGCTATTACAAAAGCAGGCAAACATTCCATTTCATTGGAAATTGTCTCCCAAATCTCTTTTACTCTTACCCAAACGACGTTAGCTCCATTTGGATGATGTTGATACTTGGTGCGCTGAGAGTTAATATAGCTCTAAAAATTTTCAATTGAATTCATATCTGGTGACTGCGCTTGCCATTTCATAGTGACTTAGCCCATTTTTGACTATTTTGGCTGACTGTTTCTGGTTAGTATCCTGCTTAAACACCACGTTTTCAGCAGCATGACACTTTTGTCTATTGCCGGCGACAAATTATTTTGTAAAATTGCAAGGTATTGCTCCTTTTTCATAACTCCTCTAATTTTAACTACAGGGTCCACCCTATCTTTCGTTATGCATCCCCAGACCATTATTGAACCACCACCGTGCTTAACGGTTTGGTTTCCCTCTTGAGGTTAGTGTTATTTGGGTCTCTGAACCAGTATTAAGCTCGTCCATCGGGCTCAAACTGTTTGATTTTAGTCTCATCAGACTTATTACCTTAAAATAATTCATACAATTTATATTCAGAATAACATTTTTATGAAAATAAATGAATTAGCCAATCAGCCTTTTCAGGGATTTCAGAAAATTCTTTGCGAAGCTTTATATATTTTATCGATCAAAATGGCTTTATTTTTCTTGAATGCAGCTTTAGCACGCAATCTTTTGACACAACGACAAGTAGTTCATTCACTTGCGATGCAAGATGCCGTCCGGTTCGGTCAACAATCTTTCTTTGGGCGCCCAAGACGAGTCACTGAGGTTACTGTGTTTTATTTTTTTTTTTTCAATTCTCTGGACTATTATATCTGATATTCTAATAATTTTTTTATTCCAAGCACTTTTGCAAATTTCTTTAATATTTTACAACGTTGAAAACAATTTTGAGGCTTCGATCCAAAACATTGTGAACCCTGTTACAATTTTGCTCGTCACTGTATGTTCTGCATATAATATAATATAAATAACCCATAAAATTTTTACTGGTTGCAGGTATGTAGTTCATTGCATGGTACATAATTTTGGGACTTAATTCTTGGAATTGCACGAGAAATTAGCCCCAAAAATAATATCCAATCTTAAAAAACGTACATCTAATGATGCCATCGGCATGTAAACCGCACCAAATTATATATTTTTCTGAAGTCTATTATATATGTGGACTTTTCGGTCAGCAAAATCCTTAATTAAAAAAGTATATAAGAATATACATACATACTATACACTTATACATATACATAATTAAAACTATTTAGAGCTTTTTAAAAAAATACTTATTTAGAAAATACGGTAAAATTTTTATTTTCAATATTGAAATTTGTTTACGATTTGTCCATATTTGGAACAGGTTTTAATGCTTGTAATACGTTAAAAATAATCCATGATGATACTGACATTTGCATGTCTCATATTTTTAATTTCAAAAGACAAAATAACAGAAAGTTTATTGGTTTATAATGCTTTTAGATTGCTGTTTATTTGGTCAGTAGAAACCGATTTTGATATTCTTACATATGACTTGAATTGAAAAAAGAAACACTATTGTTGTTGTTAATTTGTTGTCATATTTCAAATATTTTAGAGTAGTTGAGGAAAACGCTAGGCTCGTTGTAGCATCTCACAGAGCATATTATTTTTACAATTTAAATGATAATCTTTTAAGAGAATATGTTTTAATTTTGTTATTTTAATTTCAGACAATTGGGGTTACCATCGTCAAGGTTATTGCCAGGCTGGTTTTAGTGCTGCCGCTAGTGGTGTAAGTATTCCTTAATGTGTGCTTAAGGAAGTCATATATAAATAAACCTTTATTTTTATAATTTAAAAAAAAATTGCCTTAAAAAATTCTACTTTAAAAACAAACAATATCTTCTGAACAAAAGAAGCATAAAAGAAATCATTAACACGTTTTTTTTGTGCAAAACATATAAAAAACTACAAATTTATGCTTAAAAGACATCAGACACCAACCCAAATAGACGGACAGAATGGTGGACAAACTGAAATACAAACGTGTTAAGAATTTTTAATATTTTTTAAGGTTTTTTTTGCATAATTTTTAAAGTTTTCAATAAAAAGTACGACAAAGAGGCATTAACACTTTTGTGGGGCTGACTTTTTTCAACAATTCTATTTAAAAAGAAAAATCTCTTTCTCTTATTGTATTCAAATTTGGTTAAATTTTTTTTATTTTTTTAAGAATTCAGCACAAAAAAAAATTAAACTAAAATTTGAATATTATTTTCTTATACATTTTTGTTTTGTTCTTATTTTTTTAGCGAGGTGATCGTTTATATGTTGGAGCTCCTGGTAGCTGGTATTGGCAAGGTACGTTTATATTATTCCCTTTTTGTCCCTTAAAGTTTTCTAATATTTTTTTTTATAATTTTTAGTTTATTTTAATTAAATATTGTACGTTTTTTTTCTAATTTATTGTTTTATATATAAACATGGTAGTTTTTCCTTAAAATAATTGTTGTATTATGTATTGTTTTTAATATATTTATTTATTTATTTATTTCTATCCTCTCTATCTCATACAAAATGCAAAAAAAAAAGATTAAAGAAAGTTTTATTACTTTTACCCACATTTAATGTAGTTTTATTATTAGAAATCAAAAAACAATTAAATTAAATAATACAATAATTTCTGTTGTAATCCAAAATTCTTTAATTCTTGAATGTTTTTCTTTCCCTTTCTTCAGGCCCCTTTTTTTAATTGTCTTTCCTTTACTTAATTGGAATGCTTTAGTTTATTTTTTTTTAAATATATTATTCAAAACCCCTTTAGTACCAGGTTTTATTATATTTAAAGAAATTTATTACATATTTGTTGCTAATTCGACCTTTTGGAAGCCAGGATCTATATTTTAATCAATATTTTTCTGCATGTTCTGTAATATTCAAGTATTCCTTTTCAAAAAGAAATACAAGTGTGTGTGTGTGATTATATGTGTGCGTAAAAGTAAGCAAATGAAAATCAATATAAATATTTAAGACAAATATATTGATCCTTAAGTGCCCTTGCCAGAATATGCATGTTATCTCTAAGAATGATGTTTCTAACGATGTCTTGGTTTTTTTAATGCTCTTTTGAAGCAACTTTCAAAAATCCTTTTGTGTCTTTGTTTTCGAATTGAAATATGAATATGCAAAAAGACATGAAAAATCCAAAACAAGTCTATACACTCTTTGCCCTGAAACAAAAAGAAACGTTGAAAAAACAACGTCGTTAAAAACATCATGTAAATTGTCTGAAATAGTAGATAGTTTCTTCTTCTTCTAAACACAGATCCTTTAGCTGTATTGTTTAAGTAAGTGTTTAGTAGCCTACTTTTAAGGTTCTTTACCAACTTTTAAATAAACCCTACTTTCCTTTCTGTCTAATGTTTTTAATAATGTTCTAACTTTTAGAAGACCTTTCCCCCGTATTCATAAAAAATAAAATACATTTATTAAGGATTTATTTGGCAAATCTTATCTATACTTGTCGAATAAATTTCGAATAACTCTACAATATTTTTTATGAATACGACAGTTTATGTATATTTTTATAAAAAAAATTTATTTTTTTTTCCTTAAATATATATGTATATTTTAAATATTTTTTTTACATAAAAGAAAATAGTCGCTTTAAATATCTTTTGTAGCATATATTACGGCTTTAATCTATAACGCTCTTTATGTATGTATATAAAATAAATGTACAAGTTCGTTAAAATTAAAATTATTTATTGATATATTTTTACTATTTTAAAGCGCCTATTTCTAAGACCATAATCAGTATTTCTGATATACCTATACATATTTTATAAATTTAAGTCTAAATTTAACGAATATATAAGTAAAAAGAAATTTGAAAAAAACTATAGTTTAACTTTTTTGTTTTTCCGATCTTTTTTATTTAATAGAAATAATGTTACTGCTGTATACAATAAGTTTGTTAAAGGCCCTTTTAGATGGCATGTATTTGGCATCTGACATGTGAACTTTCCCAGTGCAAATATTCTATTTTCAGAATTTAATTAAAAATTAATTACCTTTATCATAAGCCCATACATAATTGGCCGTTACATCCGTACTCAGAGTTGTTTCTCACAGTACCCATGTTATGTACGTCAATCCAAGAATACAGGCACCTATATGTTTATGGAAGTCAGTTGCTTTCAGAATTTTTGACAGAAGAATGCTGAAAGATGGCCGCCGAAAAAAATATTTTTTCTTTACATTTAGTTTTTCTTTTTGGTAAGCAAACACACTAGCCAATAGACTACTGCGCGACCACTTTATCATCGTACCACTTTATCATATTTCTGGCCTGGCAACACTAAGTGTTGCGAGGTGCAATCTGACATTTCTATTAGAAAGTTTGACATTTTTTTATCATAATCGTACTCAGAACGTTTTGAGGTACGACCATCATTTGTGTTGTTTACAGTGACTTGAAAAAATTAATTTGGCAAAAAAAAAGGGAATTAACTCGTGAACATTTTCGTGCGATCATTTTTCACAACTTTCAAGGTAGATTATCACGACAAGAAAGCATTGATGAATTAAAATCTTTGTATGGCGATGAAGTACCATCCTATAGCACTTTAAAAAACTGGTTTAATAAATTCAATCGTGGCCGAAGCTCGCTCAAAGACGAATTCCGTTAAGGTCGTTCAACATTTATGCTGTGCGTGAACTGATTATTTAAGATCGTCATGTGACAAACCGTGAGATAGAGGCATCCTTAGACATTTATCCCACCAGCATAAGTTCGATATTACATAAACATCTGGCTGTAAAAAAGGTTTGTATATACGTATAATCTGGCTTGTTAACAGTCTGAAATTTAAGATTTGTGGTACTGCAAATTAATACAGAAAATAATAATGGGATCGCTGTTGTCGAAGTATAAGAAAATAAATGAAAAAAGCAACAAAATTTTAAACAATTTAATTTTTGATCTTATAAAGAGCATTCGATTAAGCAATAGGTGTTGACACACTGAGCAAAACTTACGGCTTTTACAAGGAGTCTACGTAGTCGAATATTCAAAAGCAGACTATAAACATTGTAGTCGCCTTGGTCTAGGGATTAGTGTATTGGCTTACTCAGACAAGAATCCCGGGTTCATGCTCCAGCTCTTACATTAAGAAAAATATATATAAAAAAAAAACATTTCTTTCAGCAAATATCTATTAAGGCCGTGATACACTCTATCCTATCGAGTGGTACGATTTATCAAAAAAATCGTGTGTACTAAAAAGGTATAACAGTGTGGCATAAAAATGCATCTGTATTACAGATTTTTTTACAAGTCTGTCCGACTTCATAATCTTTTGAAATAATTCATAAACATTTTTTTCTCCATGTGATCAGGTTTGCATTTTATAAGATTTTAGCAAAAAGCAACTCTGCGTATGCTTTGCATCTTATTTTTTGTGATGGTGTGGCACTAATATTGCCATTTTGAAGCGACTTTTAAAAGTGTGACAGAAATCGTAAAGATTTAAATCGTACGACTGTGTATGATTTTGTATCACGACCTTTAGCAGTTTTCTGAAAAAAGCTTTCAGAGTAACTGATTGCCATGAACAAGCCTCTTAAGTCTGTTATTGGGAGTCGACTATAAGCTGTAGGTCCCGGTATGTATGGATAAGAATTAACACACACAGCATGGGTGCTGCGTAAAGCTAGGCCGCAACCCTGAAACCAGCTTGTAATGGCCAATTATTTATGTTTTTCATTGTGTGATTTTTTTAAGTAATTGAAACCGCTGCCATTGTTTAAAACAAAATTTGCTCTTCGAATTTTTATTAAAACTTTCAAAATTTATTATTCAAATTTCCTTTTATTATTATATTTTTTTATGTATCTGCTTAATGTAGTATTACTTTATATTCCTTTAGTTACGAGTATTTTCTAGTTATTTTCTAGCTTATTTCAAATGTATTTATATTTTAAAATATTATTTTGCTTAAACATGTTTTATCCTCAAATAATTAATTCAAGTAAAAATATTTCTTTCTTGTTTTCCGCCCGTGTTTCAAAAAAATAAATAAATAAATAAAATAAAAACTCTACTACTGCACTATCCGCATAACTGTCCTAAAATTATTGTTTAATCCTTACAAAAAAATAAAAAATAAATAATTTTTAAAACCCAAAAAAAAAAATGTTGTGTGTGTAATGTGTTTGATGTTCAACTTTAAAATTAATTTCCAAAAATTAAAAATTTCCAAAATAAAAAAACTAAAAACGAACGAACTACACAGGACAAGCCTACTCAGTATCGCCCGATGCAACATTCCCCTATAAGCCGCCATTTTATCAACCTTTCGGCACCGGAGGTAATGAAAAGCAACGTTAAAAGGAATATATATTTTTTTAATAGAAAATAAAAACAGAATTTCTATTGCATACATTGAAATAAAAAACTTGTACAAAACAAAAATCATCATTAATAAAGAAAATAATTTATTGGCATTATTTTTTTATTTTATCAAAAATTCAAAAAGCTTTGTAATGATTTTTAAGGCGAAAGTTATTTATATTGTATATATACAATTATTAATAACTTTTTTTTAATTTTAAGTTTAAAAATGCTTCTAATTTCTAGTTTTGGTTCTCTATAATTTTCTCTTTCTTTATACATACAATTAATTATTTACTTGTTTATGGTGTCTTATTTGTTATAAGAAAAATCATATTTATTTTTGCTTCTTTTTCTACTATTTCTTTGAAAAATAAACAACAACATTCGTTTAATTCATATAAAATAAAAAAAAACTAAATCGTTGCATTTATACTGATCCCATGTTCTATTGAATTTATGTTCGTTGAGACATGTCCATTGCAAACGTCAGATCATAAATATCAATTGATCAATAGCAGCAGACTATGATAACTAAGCGCCTAAGGCTAAGCTTTTAATATTCTTTTAAGCTTTATTTTAATATACATATCTTTTTATTTTTAAAATTAAGCATTTTTTAGCATTTTAAGTAATAGAAAAATCAAACAAAATCATTAAAAACTGATTAATCATTATTAGGGATGGTATGATGAACAACGTTATCATTATCATATCACATCATTACCCCTGACATTTTACATCTCAACCTCATTACTGTTAAAAAATTTTTTGGCCATTTGATTTAAAACTAAAACTACATTACAGCACACATTTTATAATTATTTTTAATCATTATATTTTTACATACTTTTTAAAGCATTGCAGCTAATTCCTTTACTATCTTAAGCACTATCTTCATATTAGGGGTATTCATAAGTTTTTAGCTCGCTTGTTAAAGCATTGAAAATAGATGCATAAGTATATAATTGCTTATGTTTAAATAACAAAGCAAATTATATATTAAATTAATCACTGATATACAGCTGTGTTTATAGAAGCGATAATAATAAATATTTTGCAATGCTAAATTTGTTACTCTGTTGTATTCTAAATTTAGCTGCAACGGTATACAAATTAAATGAAATTTAACTGCAGTGTTGCCAATTCAGCATTTTTCATGTTAGATTTAGCATTTTTCAAAATCATTTGGCATAATTAAAAAAAACTCAATCTGGCATGTAGCATTTCTAGCATTTCTATGTAGCATTTTCTATCAATGCCAACTTATCTGCCTACACTTTCTTGTTGTTTGCTACGTTTACTAGACTTTAGTGCTGGCAAATTATTGAGTAATGGGTACCGAGTATCGAGTATTTGTAATAATTTTTGGGTACTCAATACATAAAACTAACTACTCATTACTTTAAGAGTTGCATTTTTTCTTCGAAGTTGAATGGAAAATTTAAATTTTAACCGCCAAAACAAAAAATCTGTCTGACAGAATACTTTATGAAATTTTTGTATCTTAAAAATAAAATCCGTTAAAAGTATTGAGTGGTATTGAATATCCAAATGAAAGTACTCTATACTATTGAGTAATGAAAAGTAGCAGAATTTGACAGCACTACTAGACTTGCAAGGGCGTTTGCAACGAAAAGTGATTACCGTTAATAATTTATCAAGCAAATAATTTACGAATACCCCTCTGAATGATTTCTTTTATACTTTAACTACTGTAATTAAAAGCAATTATTAAGCAAAATTGGTGTAAGTGGTCTTGTAAATGGTAAATAATTGTTGTTTTGCATGTTAGAGCATGTTTTGTAATGGTGTTGGTATAATAGAACAGATCGTTTTATAAAAGCTTTTCTTTTAAGCACCCATTTGTAACTAACCTTGAAATTTTTCTTTATGAAAAATATTAATTTTGAACTTCTTACAATTTTGTGATTATTAGAATTAAAAAATGTGTATATATTTGCTATATAACAGGTCAAACATATTCTTATGATGTTACCAGACCCGAAAACCAAGTCTACTCTACAGCCGAAAGCAGCTCAACTGACGATGATTCCTATTTGGGTTATTCTATGATAACCGGTGATTTTAATGGTGATCGTTTAGAGGATATAGCTATTGGCATGCCACGCGGTGCTGGCCTTTTAGGCAAAATAGTGGTAAACAAATGGAATATGGTGAATATATTTAATATAACGGGTCGTCAAATTGGTGAATATTTTGGTTATTCAATGGCCACTTCGGATGTGGATGGTGATGGTTTGGATGATTTGATAATTGGTGCACCCATGTATAGTGAACCTGGTAATACGGAGGGTAAATATGATGTGGGTCGTGTTTATATTCTACTGCAAACCAGTACAAGCGATGTAAGTAGCATTCACATATTCGATTCGAATCGAAAATGCTTTCGAAAGAAATTTCCCATTCGAAAAATCAAGAAGAAACGAATACATTTTTCGAAAATTCGTAAATTTTTACGAATTTGTAAGACTTTCAATTCGAATCGAAATACAAAGTAACCCCCCAGAACTTTATGAGAAATTTTATACTTATTTAATTTCTTTTATTATATTTAATTTCAGGCTACCCGTTGGTCTACCGAGCATATACGTGATGGTTTCAATTCCAAAGGCCGTTTTGGTTTGGCTCTTACAACATTGGGTGATGTAAATCGCGATGGTTATGGTGATTTTGCTGTGGGTGCTCCCTATGATGGTCCTTTTGGTAATGGTGTTGTTTATGTATTTCATGGTTCTGCCAATGGTCCTTTACTTAAGCCTTCTCAGATCATTAAAGCTGAGGAGATAGTGGAAAGTGTTCCTTATCCTCGTACTTTTGGCTTTGCTCTATCTGGGGGCTTGGATATGGATGGCAATACTTATCCCGATTTGGCTGTGGGTGCTTATGCTTCCGATCAAGTGTTCATTTTCAAATCTCGGCCAGTGGCTGCCGTTAATGCCATGACCTCATTTGCCAGTCCTTCCAAGCTCATCAATATCGAAGAGAAACATTGCCAAACCGTCAGAGATGGCAAACAAGTGGCTTGTACTGATATTACCACTTGCTGGAGTTATACCGGTGAATATTTACCTAACGTTTTGGAATTTGATGTTTCCTGGGTGTTGGATGCCAAGAAGCCTAAAAATCCTCGCATGTTTTTCTTAACCGATGAGGGTCGTAATATCCGTAATATGACCATTACGTTAGCTTTTGGCAAAAGTTTCTGTCGCAATGAAACTGTGTATCTGATAGATAATGTCCAGGATAAGTTAACGCCTTTGGAAGTAGAGACACGTTATAATTTACGTTCCAGCCGTAGGTCCGCTTCACTGGTGAGACGTAAGCGTGATGCCTTAGAACCGGTAATTGATCAAAATCGTGAAATAGTGCAAAGAGATGCCATTAATATACAAAAGAATTGTGGTGCTGATAATATTTGTGAACCTGATCTTAGATTAGAAATTAAGTAAGTATTTTGGAAGTACTGCAGTGTGTTTCCGGAACTGAGATCCTATTAAAGAGTTTTTTTTTCTTGCTTTTTTTAAAGGACTGTAGACAAATACTTGTTGGGCTCTCGGGAACCTCTATCCATTGAAGTTTTAATATCCAACATGAATGAAGATGCTTTTGAAGCTGCTTTCTATATGGTTATGCCCAAGGATTTGGATTTTAAGAAAATCCAACAGATTGGCGATAAGACCGATACTCCCATTACTTGTACTGCACCATCTGAAGCCAATAATTATACGCTTAAGTGTGATATAGGCAATCCTTTGCAATCGAAAAAGGTGGCCAACTTTAAGGTGGTTATGTTACCGTCTCATAAAGTGGGCATGGCTCCTAGTTATGATTTCTTTATGGAAGCCAATTCCACCAATATTGAGAAACCAGGCTCTCATTTCGATAATATTATACGCAAGAGCATTAGTATTTGGGTGGAAACAGATTTGGCCATCGATGGCACTTCAGTGCCCGACTTTTCTTTGTATAAGGCTTCCGATTATCAGCCTATAGAAAATGCTACTAAAGAAGAAGATTTGGGACCTCAGGTAGTCCACTTATACAATGTCTTTAACAAGGGTCCCTCTACTATAGATGAAGCTGTCATATTTATCCATTATCCCTACCAAACATCAGCTGGTGACTACTTGATGTATATGACTAATCAACCTGAAACCCATGGCAATATTGAGTGTGACCCTCATATAAATGTTAATACCCTGAATTTGCAATTAGATCAAAATTTAGTGCGTAAATCGTACTTGGAGGAGAGAGGTGCTATTATAAAAAGTCACGGTGTTTATGAGAGTTCCGGTTTTAGTTCCAGCTCTAGTTCGAGTGGTGCTCATAGTGGTGTTTTCATTGAAAAATCGCATGGCCAAAATCAAGGAGGAGCCAATGTGGTTTCTATAGGTCAAGGCCGTCAACTTAGTGTTGAGGAGAAGAGACGTTTGGAAAAAGAAGATGAACAGGCCGCTTCTGGTGATGCTTCATTTGTGCACTCTCAAAGAGCCAATGCAGCAGCTCAAGCCAATACACATATGGGAGCCACAGGTGGCAATTGGGCCTGGTCTTGGAATTCTACTGGCAGTGGTACAGGACCTTCTGTAGTGGTTTCAACTAAAAATAGTTCCGTATACTACGATGAAAGAGGTCAGCCTCATGTTGTGGAGAGTAGTACCCAATATGTAACTAGTTTGGATAGCATACCCAGAAATTATCATCATAGGCAACAGCAACATCACGCTTCAGCTAATTATCAACAAGCTGCCAATAATGCTGGAGGGGCGCAGCAGCAACAGACCTCAGCTAATTATCAACAAGGTGCTACTAATTTTGGTGGAGCACAGCAAGAACAACAAAATTTACAAGGGCAGGCCAATGTGGGTGCTCATAATGCCAGAGGCCACATACAAATGGCTAATCCTCAAGGTTCTACACAATATCAAAGAACTTATGTTACGTCTGGAGCTCCCCAAAGAGTACAATATTCTGCTTCTTCTGCCTCAACAGGAGGTGCTCACATGCCTCCTCATCTACAGCAGCAACAACAACGTTTAGGTAGTGCGGCTACCTACAATGACTTTGCTGGAGGTGAAGGCAGTTTAGAAAAAGCGGCTGTTGGTGGTGGTGGTTTCCGTGCTGGTACTTTAGATTTGGGCACTCTTAATCGTGGTAACTTAGAACAGGAATTAAAAAGCCACAGCGGTCAGCCTCAAGGTGGCAGCTATAGTTACCATCAAACTTATAGCAGTGGTTTACCACAAGGTAGTGCCAATTACCATCAAGCCTCTTCCTTATCTTCATCTAACTACGGTGGCGGCAAACCTTATTACGGTCTTGAAAACGAAGACTACTACGATGAAGACTACAATAATCAAGCTCAGAGTTCACAAAAATGGTCTCATTCCTCTTCGTCATCTGGCTCATCCCAGCCACATCGAAGAGTACGCCGTGCGGAATCTGATGTTAACGAACCTACACAAATCGATTTAAATTCTCCTTGTAAAGCAGCCAAATGCGAATCTTTGCGTTGTGTAGCACGTAATTTAGGTAAAGATGACGGTGTTTGGATAGCCATACGTACACGTATGGTGGCCAAAACTATGGAAAAGCTAGCGGGCAGTGTGCCGTTGAATGTCTCTACCATGGCTGTATCACATGTTACCCGATTACCGTATATTGGTGAACCTAAGGATGATATTATACGTACACATGAGATATTCTATAAAGCAATACCAGAACCAACTCCCGTACCAGATGTGGTACCATTATGGGTTGTTGTCTTGGCTGCCTGTGCTGGTGCTTTAATATTGTTACTACTGATATTCCTGCTTTATAAGGTGAGTATGTTAAAAAGGATTTGGAAAATCGAAATGAATTTTAATTCTCGATGAATTTTATTTGGTAAAGGGACTTTTGGAAGTTTTTAAAATATGTTTTTTGGGGAATTTATGCGTTTTTTAATCTATAACAAGTTTTTAATATTTTATCTCTTATTTTTCTTTATGTTTCAATTCACAGTGCGGTTTCTTCAATCGTAATCGTCCCACTGATCACTCAATGGAGCGTCAACCTTTACGAAATGGTTATCATGCCGATGAGCACCTGTAAGAAAATATTAAGAAAACAGCTAAAAAGTGTTAGAAACTCTAAGAGTTTCTAATCAAATTCAATTTGCCTTTATTAACAGTAGTAATAAAATAAAAAGATTGAAAAACTAGAATACAAGAACAAAATATGTAAAAGAATTAAAAAATACACTTTTATAAAAAGTGTTAAGTAATTCAGGCTATTAAGTTATACACTGAGAGAAATTTTTGTTAAAGTTCTTGTATTGAAAACGAAATTTTATTCTATTAATATACATATAGATAAACTAACGGCTCCTAGTCACCAAAAAGATATATAAAATAAAAAAAAATTTAAAAAATAGAAAAACGATTTTTTTGCCATAAAAAATACACGAACGATTTACTATTAATTAAAATAATAATAAAACAATAAATTTAATTAAATTACAAATCAATAAACTGTAATATGAATAGAAAAACTAAAATAGAATTTAAATAACTTGTTATATTATTAAAAGAAAAAAAGAAAATAAAAGAGAAATTATTTTAAAGAATATTTTTTTAAGAACTTGTTGAGAATTATAGGAAACCTAAAGTGCTAAACAAAATATTTATGCTAAAATTAAAAATAATATATACTAATAATGCAAATTATAAAAACAAAATCCTCAACATTTAAAGATCTGAAAAGATCTTAAAATGATTTGAATTATTATAAGCAATCTCAGCTGCCACAGTGTAAGTTTGAATGTGTATGTGCATAACAGTGTGAATGTGAGTGAAAGAGTGTTTAAATTATTACCTTTCTTATCTTTTATTTAACCCCTTTTTTAAAAGTGTGAATTGTATAATGTTTTGTATAATTAAATTATAATTAATTTTATAAAAAAAAATTTAATATTTTTTTATTAACAATTTAATATAAATTAATAGTAATTAATAATTTCTTTGTATATAAAAATTAAGCCACAAATAAAATATTTCGTCAAAAAAAAATTTGTTAAATATTTTATTTTTATATCCTTAAATTTAAAATAAATTATAATTTTTAATTAAATAAAAAAATAGTGCTGCTTAAATGTTTAATTTTTAAAAACAAAAATTATATTTTTAAATTTAAAAATGTCTGAAACTCGTACATATTTTCTTCTGTAAAAGTTATTTGAAAATTGTTTGTAATTTTTTGTTTTTTTTTAATATTTTTATCTGTGTAAAGCTTTCTTTTAATTTATTAATAGTACTTATTTAACAATAGTTTAATGTTTACTAATATTATTACTTATGCTTTTAACATACTAAGTTTTTAAATAATAATAAAAAAAATTAATAAAAGAAAACTTAATAAAATTAAAAAACAAATATTTTTTGTTTAATTCTCATAACTGGAGGCCTATTTACTACGCAGATGATTCTGATTAATAAAATTTTTTGTTTTAGTCAATGACATTTTTGAAATTGTTGAAAGAGTAGGTTTTGGAGAGTGGATGCAATATATGTGGACTAATAATATACCGCTTGCAAAATAATAAGAGAGGCAAAACTCTCTAAGCTTTTGAAAAGTAATCGGTTAAGCTTCTAACGAATATAATTACAGGACACTGTGTAATTAGACGTATGCAGAAATTGCAAAGAATACTTTCAATTGTGGAACCTTTTCTGTGCTCAATGTTCGAGTTTTTACAAACGACAAAGTTTGTTGCTTAATTTCCAAGAAACAACGATCATTCAATGAATTGTATTGTAAGAGCTTTTAAAGCTGTTTACCACCAATGCAAATATCAAAGTGTATGTGGATTTAGATGTAACTGTTTTATATAATCCTTAGAGCACAAATATTTTAAAATTATATTCCAAAGACAACAGAAAAAATACATATTAGGTCTTATTCCAATTGGCGACGACGTGGTCGTCTAACCACATTTTTGTTTTAGAATAAAGGCACGAGAAACATTTTTTCTTTATTCTATTATAAAAATATTATTAGACGATGACGACGTCGCCAACTGAAATGAGGCGCATTATTTATGTACCAGCATTCTATAAAATATAAAAAATCATATCTGTGGACATTTGACAAAACGTCTTCTTTCAAAATCAACAACTTTTCAGTAGAGCAAAAAAACAGTTAAAAAGACTAATAGAACTTGTTGCTTAGGAAATTAAAGAAATTTTGAACTTGGATTATTATACACAAATACTTAACGAACATTATGCGACATTCTTTTCCCCTCTAGAAGCAATAGTTTTCTTTAAAACGACAAAAAATTAATTTAAGACTTTTTGTTAAATAGATTTTAAAGAAAAAAATTTGCTTCCACCATACAAGTCGTTTTGTCAAAATTTTTTTTAATTAAATTTGAAAAATTGTTTTGTTAAAATGGAATATGAAAGAAAGGTTGAAAGAAGTTGATCTAGAAAAAATATTTCGGTTTCATTAAAAAAAAATACTTAAATTTTTCGCTACAATATGCAATTAATTAAAAAATAATAATAAAAATTAAATTAAATTTTCTATAGGCATTAAATTTTTCAAATTATACTTAATTCTCTGAAAGAAGTCGTTTTATCAAATTGAAATTGGGGGAAAGTCTGAAAGAGGTCGATTAGTCAACTGCATATCTTCCGTTCCAAAGGTCGTAGAAATACGGGGATTAGAGCAAACGAAGGACAAGGAAATTCTATATTTACTATAAAAATCTTGGAAAATTGTCTTATTTCGATAGAATACGTTTTTTCAAAATTCCACAGATATTAAGTAATATATAAACTTTTAATTAAGCTTTAGGTAGATTAAATACTTAATTATTATTTCGATATTAAAAAAATTGTTTAATATAAAAAATATTTCCTGAAGAAGCTACGCAGAGAAGTAGCGAAATATCAAAATAATACAGGCCTGTCACAGATTCCGATCGGAATGGTTTTCATTTCGTATTTTCAATTCCGATCGGTTTTGTTTTAGCTTCTACAGATTCCGATCGATTTAGCAAATTCCGATTTTTCTATTTTTCTCTTAAAATATGGCAACATAATGTATACCAAAACAAAAACAATGTGTTTTAAGCGAATAAGAGCAAAACAAATTGAAAAAATTGTAACAAACTGCATAAAAAAGTTATACAGATTAAAATAATTAATAATAAAAGAAAAATGCCGGGAATAGAAATATTTCTTTTTATTTTGGTTTTGATGGTCCTATTGCCAGAATATAAACTTTTTGAAAATTTTTAATTTTTGTTGAAAAAAAATTTGTGGTTTAAAAGATAGCTTCTTTCAGAAATAATTACAAAAAAGGGTATATTTTTAAGAAAATACATATATGTTAAAAAAATTATTTTTTAATAAAATAACTCGAAAGCAATATTTGTTTCCCATTAAAAGTGCTTTTAATTAATTTTTTTTTTTAATTTAAGTCACTGAAAATATCAATTCCACTTAGGAAACTAAAAGTGGTTTAATACCGCAAAAAATTTTCGTTTTACGTTTTCTGGAGAAGCAAAAAACGGAATTCATTCCACTTTCGATCGGAATGGATTTCTGTGACAGGCCTGATAATTATTTAATCGACCTAAAGCTTAATTAAAAGTTTATATATTAATCAATAATAAGGTCAACTAAACTTATTGATATAAATCATATTAAGAATATGATATCCAAAATTAGTTTGTAATGTTCTTGGTCTCAAGCAAGAAATCAACAATTCTTGCAGCGCAAAGTTTATATTTTTTTCCATAAACTAAAATTAAAATGGTTACACCTTACACAAGATTTAAAAGTTTTCTCCTTGGGATTTAATATTTAAATAAAACAAAAATTCATATTCACCATATCACCACAGTCAACACAAATTTCATTCAGTCTTAACTAAACTAAATATTTTAGACAAGAACCCCAAGAAGTATCATAACTAATAGAACTTATCGATAAATGGCTGCTATACTAACAACTACCACGGTATTTTTTTAATGAAGTATTTCTAAACAAAGTTGCCATACTGAGAGGCTAGATTTTATTTCCATTTTTAGGTGACAAAATTTAAAAAAAAGAAAAATTATAATCCCTATAATTTAATTTTAATAGATTATATAATATAGAAAATAAATATTCATAATACTTAAAATAACTCTGAGGAGACCTTCGTAGCGGGGGACGAAAACTAGTTCATTACCACTAGTGTTATACATACTCCTTCACGGATGTTAATTCTCATAAAAAGGTGTACCGCTTTAAGGATCTTAAGACCGATATGATAATTAGACATTAGGTTAACACATTTTCAGTTGGCGATAAGATATTTTAAGAAATATTTTTTAAGAGAGAAAAATACGGTTGAGAGACACTATGGAACTGCTTGTAAAGCAAAGTTGTTTTGAGTTTTGTTTGTAGCAGTAGAACACGCAAATAACAACATGTAAAATGTATAAGGATAAAACAAATAGGGATTAAAACAGACAGCATTCATATTAGAAAAGCGAATCAGTAAAATTTTGTTTCAAGCAAAATTTTTTAAGCTTAACTACAGGGAGACAAATATATAAATTTTAGTGCAGCTTTAATATATTTATTAAAAAGAAATATTTTATGCGTTTCCTCATGGATCTCACATTAGTTTGTTTACTTTGTTTCGTATGCACTTGTTGAATAACTAATTTTGCATTAACAGTAAAATTGTAAAATACACAGACTCTGTATAGCTCTCTCTCCCCCTCTCTCTCACTATTTCTTTTTCTATATCTCAAAGCGTTTGCAAAAAAGAAAATAATAAACAAAAAAGGTTTTATATAAAACAACAATCAATCCCAGCTAAATAGTAGCAACAAAACAAACTATAAAAGATTTTTGCAACAACAACAATATATGAGAATAACACCTCTGCTTTGACATTGAAAGAGTAATAAAAAAATAACAAAAACAAAAGAGAAATTCAGAGGCACATTTTGTTGCTACAATTGTACATATACATAAATTGTTTTTTATATTTTACTTTCGAGACTCCAATGTTTTTGGGGAGCTTACTCATGTGAATTTTTTGTATCTCATGGAATCAACAAATTTCATGGCTAAAAAAAATCAAACAAATCAGTCAGTCAGTTATTACGCTGCTGCGTTCGGGAGAGCACGTAAACTGAATGAGCAAAGAAAATAAACGGAAAAAAGCTAAATGTAAATACCTACAGCGGGAAGTGTAAAATTATGTTGAAATATCTGCAAAACAAATATTGCAACAAAATAAGAGAAAGATGAATAAAAGAAAATAAATTTATGAAAATTAAGAAAAGTGCGAAAATTGTTCTCTATGAAGTGAAAATTATGTAAAAGCAAATTTGTTTTGGAAAAATTAAATGAAAATTAACACGTTGCTCTTTTTTCCTCATTTATTTGGTGCCAATAAGTGTTTATATCACAAAAAATATTTGTTTATTTACTTTTGTGTAACCCAAAAAAGAAAAATTTCTGGGCATAAAATAAAACGAAACAAAAAGGAAAATTATTTTTGTATACAAAAAAAAAATAAAATAAAAATTGGCTATAGGCACATACCAAGCCTTCTCCACCACCAACCGCTTTGCTTTATTTAATGATTATCAAAAAATAAAATGAAACGAGTGTCGTAAAACAAAGATAAATAAGCAAAAAAATTTTGTTTTATTTGACAACAAATTTTTATTTCTTAAAAATCCCAGTTAATATTATAAAATTGCAGTATGTATACAGTCCCTCCTGAAGTAAGTGTAAAAATAATACAATAGATATCATTTTTTTTAACAAATTATTTAAGATTGTAGAAATTTTTTTTTTATTTTTTTGTATGCAATGTAATACGAGACAATCCAGACCAAACTGTCACACACAGTGTGTTGTTATTGTGCTATTCTCTCTACAAGTGCTATATAGTAAGCATTGAGGGCATCGTAAAAAGCTGCCAGATGGTGAAATCATTCATTTATTCCTATTAATTACATGGTACTGACCTTCAAATTTCCCTAGGAAATAGAGTCATTAAGAATTATTATGTTAAAATATTTAAAATTAAAAAAAATATATAGGATTAGGAAGTGCATTACAGCCTTCAATATACTTATATATATTTAAAAATAAGTTGTCCTATGTATGTTCGCTATTTAAAAATTCGAGAACTACTAAACTGATTTACAAACCAATATATGCGTTGGAAAGGTATATCACTTATTTTTCTATAAGTGCTCGGTGCCATGGTCACATAGAGATTGTCTATTTATGCCAAATAACTTTTCCATCAATACAAATCATGAGTCAAAATGTGAGTGACATTGCGTTATTGGGGTGGCACCTCCTAGAAAAATTTTTCAAATTTAGTCCAAATAACTTTGTGGGTAATAAAAATTATCAGACAAAAAGTGGGCGGAATTGTGCGGTTGAGAGTAGCATCTCCCGTATAAATCAATATTTTTGTTTTATCTAGACAAAAGTATTAGTGAAAATATACCACCAAAACAAATTGATAGCGTTATATATGCAGAAAATCACATTTTTAATATAAAAACATAAACTTATGCTACACATCAGCGCGGACCAGGTTACTCTAGGAATATTATTATTATTATTATTATCTGGTTTAGACCCAGCACAAATGCAATACACTACGACCTATAAGATCTATTGTGTCCCTAGGAATATAAAAATATTTAAATACTTAATACAAAATATTTTTTATGTTAAAAGCTGTAAGTAGGTAGTCGAGACAATAAGTAGTAATAACATAACGTGTACGAATAAATAATAAAAATTTACGCTGAATGACTGGGTACGATATGAATTAACACACAAAAAAAAATATAATCGATCTACATATTTACTATCACTGAAAAAAAAGGAGAAAAATTCATCAATTTTTAAAGCAAAACACTAAATGAAGAAAATTGATCGCTTTGTAAAGATTTAGGTTAAGTAGTTATTGGAATACGCAGGAAATAATTCATTTTGTGACACTACAACATGGCTAAACAATGATGCTATTTTATTTCATCATAATAATCCCAGGCTTACACATCTTTGACGGACCATCAAAAAATTAAGTATTGACTGACAAGTTTTAATACATTTGCTTTACATTAGTTTCGGTTTCTTTAAATCTTACTTAAAGATAAGAATTAATAAAACCAAAAAATCATGTTGACAAGTTTTCGGTATTAAATCACAACTGTACAATGACAGAATTAGGCAGATACTAAAAAGTGGAAAAAGACTATAGAAAATGTCCCATTAACAAATAATAGTTTAGTTCTAAAAATCGTGGAAGTTTTTTTTTTTTTTTGTTGTATAAGTATATGAAAATCTTTTGGCGGGGGATTATTGTGGGTATTAAATTTTAACTATCAAAATTGTTTGATACCTGAAAGGCAAAAAAAAACAAGCCCCATATTCATAAGAAATTAAAATATATTTGAAATTTATTTTAGAAAATAATTGCATAGAAAATTTTACATGAAACCGATTTAAATTTTTTTAAGAATACGGGCCTACTTTTTTTGAAAATTTTCAACCCACATTTTTAAAAACACTCTATTCTCTTTCAAACATGTTTTATTTTTAACAAAATGTATCAATCAATGTACCTATTTATATATTTATAAATACTAAAAACTAGACTAAGCTGAAATTTTCACCATTTTAATTTTTTGTATTTGTTGTTACAAAATATTAAAGACACTACAATTCCCCATGTATGGCAACATTGTCTTCATAATTAATGATAAATCTTTTAATAAAAAAAAAACAAAAATTAACATCTTATTGTATGAACAACTATTGGCGAAAATACTAAACGGCTAAATGACTGACAGAGTGTTTAACTTATCTTTTCATATGTGTGTTTTTGTAATCCGTTTTTGTTTGTGCACTTTGCCCGCAAAGCAGTAATTTGCTTTTAAATTTTCCACTCATCTCATATTCACCTGAATAAAAAACAATCTTGATTTGATTGTTAAACGCTCTCAGGTCTTTCAAGCATTGAAAAATAACAAATAAAATAAAATTATAAAATAAATAAATTTTGAAGTGACCATAGGAGTGTAGATGATCATTAGCGAGTATTTCATAAATTCGGGTAAAACGCATCCGAATTGTGCAATTTTTCATGACCGTGTCGCATTAATTAGGCTAATTCTGACCAGGAATTCAAGTCTTTTTAGACTTTATCTCAAATTTTTAATTTTTTATCTGGAAACTTAAATTACAAAATCTTTATTAAACCAATACTATTGTTTATTAATGTATGTCTCTATTTATGTAAATGTGTTAATCAAAGCAATTTGTACCGATAAGTTTTAATAGTAATGGATAGTTCAGAAAAAAATCAGAATTAGAAATTGATGATTATCTCTTCAAACACTTCATAATGAAAATCTTGTGATAGTTCAGTTACATATTAACGTTATACATACAATATTTGCCTTAAAAAGTTTTTAAATTTCTGGCGATGGCTCGTATTTTTTACAACAAATTGCATTACTTTTAAAATTAAATTTTTTTCTTGCAAAATCATCGTCAGATTAGACTGTTATCCCCAGAAAAATTACGTGGATATTGGCAAAAAATTTAAAATTAGAAAAAAAGCTAATCTCCAGATCTGAATTTGACCGATGACTTAGGTTATATTGGCTTTAAAGATTGCTGTGGTTTGTGGTTTATTCGCATGCACCTGAGGCTTAATAAAACCCCACAAGAAAAATTCTAACAAGGTCGAGTCGGATGATCTCGGTGGGAAGTTAATGAAGTTGATGAAGGTCTAGCCGACGTAATTCTTAATGAAGCCCACGCCTATCACTGACTTTTTCGGAATGCATTGAACGCTCTTGGATCTCAAATGGATTGGTATCGTTCTAAATTTCACAATTAGTTGCTTCGTGTACCGGTTTATGCAGACGATGATTTTTCCATGAAATTTCATGCCAGTTGCCAACTTCCGTCGTTTAGAACGTGAAAACTTTCACGTAGCTGTAGCTTAATTATTTTCGTAGGTATAGATATCACTATCAATTATTGCAAGTTTATATCCACTAAATTATAATCGTTTACAACTATTTATATACTAGATTATTTGATTTCCATCATTTTACCACATCGCTTTCTGCCACGCCCACTTTTAGAACATATAATATAAAAATGCCCTCAAAGAATGCAAACACATACATATATCAGTATACCTACATATTTTAATAATCTTTTTAGCGGTTTAGGAGTCTTTCAACGTCTTCCTAAGAAACAGAAGGCAAACCTTAACTCTTCTACATGGGTATGTACATACATATATGGTATGTATACTATATTTATAGTCGATACCAATCATTTAAATTAATTTACAATCAAATGTATAACAATCAAAACATAAGTTTTATATATTTGATGTACATACATTTGAAGTTTATATGACTGTTTAATTCTTAGCTAGACTAGGTAGGAAGGAGACCTCTGCCGATAATATTTTTTGTGAACAAAATTTGATAACAGAGTAGCGCTACAAACGCTAAGTTACACATTACATGGACAACATTATCAGTTTGTTGCCGCAATTATTCAACAAACATTCTCTAATTATTTGCTTTAATCCTAACTGGTTTTAGCTAAGGAAATAAAAAGCGATTGTACATAAACCTATCTATGCATGTATGTAGATTGTACCATAATAAATTAAGTCTGTTTAAAATGCAGGGTATGTAATAAAATTGCTTAATCTGCATTGCATTTCTTAGTTGTTGTTGCATATTGTAAATGCATGTGTACAAACATACGCCAAATACTTAAAAATATTTCCTCGCTAATGGTTTCTTCCACTATTTTATGAAGTTAAATTTAACTTTTCTACAAGGTTAACTGTCAGTTTTTTATTTTCATTTTCTTTTTTTTTTGTTTTCTTTTTACAATTCATTTACGACTATAGGGTTCTTTTATAGTCCACTGTGACGCATAATGTTGGTCATTGTCGTCATTTTATCTAATCAAATTCAATCGTTTTCACTTAATTTAAACTAATCAGTGGATAATATTTTTTATTTTGTTTTCCAAGCAAGAAACAGTTGATGGGTTTGATAGAGGAGTGTGGCGGTAAACTTTAAACAATTTAACAAGACAAAGTTTGTATATAATTTTCAATCGCATTTGTAGAAGAAAAATATGGACGGAGAACAATGTTTATTGTTCTGAATTTGCTAGCAATGTAAATTTCTAGCAATTACCCGAAATATTAATTGATTTGGATTTTAAAAAATATTTTTCAGTTCAATATTCAGTTTAAAAAAGTGATGGGATTTTGACAAAGGGAACCACAAGAGTTTAAAAAGAAATTATGTTTTCACAAGTTTTGTCCAATTTTTTTTTTTTTTTTTTTTTTTGTTGTTTTAATTAAGAGTGGGTAAATTTGAGGTTAGGAGGTAAATTGGCCTAAAAACTAGTTTTTTTTACAAATTCAGTTTTATTGACACCAATGTAAAGTAGAAATATGGGAATTGATTTTTTTTATTTGACACCAATACTCAGGGGTAGACCCCTACTAAATGCAGTGCAATGTATTGGAATTTTCTGGAAAGGACAGTACATATATTTTTCCTTATATTATTATTAAGCGCCTTGGAAATGAGACAAATTGCTGTGAATTGATCATTCAAAGGCCAGTGTTATACCTTCACCCTTGAATGATCAACATCATTTGCCTCATCGTTGCATGTTGATTGTGTGGTAAGTATCTTCACTAAGTAGGTTTAGCTGTTATCTTCTACTTCCCAATAGGTAGCGCTTCTCTCCTTCATTCGCAAGAACAAAGCCGACAACTGACATTGCCAAATCGCGACCGGAAAATTTCTTATGCAGTAACTGTAGTCGCCGTAGTCTAGTGGTTAGTGTGTTGGCTTACTAAGACATGAGCCCTGGGTTCGACACCCATCTTAAAAAAAAATTATGAAAAAATATTTCTTTCGGCGACTACCTCTCAGCAGTCTTCTGGCAAAAGCTCTGAGAGTAATTAACACGTTCGCGGACGTGAATGTTATAGCATTCATTTTCATACTGATGCAAAATGACGTGAATGCTATAGCATTCAAATTTTAAAGCCAATTTTTATTCATTTAATTTTATACAATCTTAAGTTTTTGTAATTAATACACATTCAAAATAATGACCAATTGGTTCATTAGATACTTTCGTATATATATATGGGCAATTTCAAAAATTTTCAACATTTGTTGAAACTGAGTTCAGATGCTTATTATTTCTCCAGTTTTTCGAATTGACCAAAACGGTCAAAAGGGAATGGTAGGCCAAACTAGAAAACTGGGAAATTCAAAATTTCAGACCATCAGTTCTTTATCTCTAAAAGTTATGGGCACTCAAATATTGAAAAACTCAAAAACAGGCTTGAAATTTACAAGAGTTTTTTCATATTTCATCACTTTTCTACTTTTAGTTTTAAACTTCCGATGCCCACTGATATAACATAAAGTCACTAGACTTAGTAGATATTTATACTATAAAAGTTATGCCCATACTACTATTTGGGAAAAGTTGTACAGCGGTTCATTTTTGAAACCAAAATTTTCCGATTTTTCAATTTTCGCAGTTTTTTCTATAGCGTTTTTGCGCCGTTCAAGAAAATTGCATTTCGTCAACAGTATTTAAAAGATGGTATAATTTGCTAAAATTTGCGCCATATCACGTCGATGTCAGGCTGCTAGTTGCTGAGAACGATGACCTCAAACTTTTATAGAATTGGCGTAAATTTTTCAAAAATGACAGTTTTTCGCGCCTGACATTTGCAATCTTATTTAAAACTGGTTTATGTATTGCGTGATCTAAACTTCTTAGTCAATGGCACCTCAACGTCAAGAAGGCGTTAAAATTTTTGAAACGCAAAAATTTTATAAAGAAAATAAAAATTTTGCGAAATTTCATGATTTTGTTTCGCGTTTTTTTTAATAAATCCGTGGTTTAAAATCAATGTAAAGTATTGGAAATGAAGTGCGGCGGTGAACTAAAAATCATATATAAATACCGTTGAATTCGGTCATATTTAGAGGGTACAGTGGCATTTTTCTTCAAACACATTTTGCTTTGTGACATCTGCAGTTATGTATAGATTCCGCTGCGATTAACAGCAAATGATAGGTTTTTTTAAGCTTGATATTAAAACCGAATAGGCATTAAAAAATTTTCATGATTTTAAATTTTACAGATCAAAAAAAAAAATCCTAACCTCAAAAATAATTCTTATATAATTTTTTTTATTTTTTTAATTTGCAAGTCAAAACATAGTTTTTCTGTAAATTAGTTATGCGTTATATAAACACGTATTATAACAATCGGTGAAACATTCACATTTTTGCAAAAATTCGCCTTTTTTAATGTTAAGAAATTTTAATTATAATTGATATTTTTTATGTATTTTATCAGTGCATTGATGAATTTTGACTGCACTGATGAATTTGAAATGAGTTTCATGCATCCATACAACATTTATTAAAATAAACCAATAAATTAAACTTTAATTTTTTTTTTTAAGAGATTTTAACTTAAAACCTCCATAACTTTCGCGCCGTTTGCAATAAATGATTAACGCGAACTGTTTTGGTATGCTAAAATATCACCCTTCACGTGACCAAAGCGTCATTCGTGTCATCCAAAAAAAAAATTTCGAAAAAAAAAATATCAAAATGTCGAAAATTTTTGAAATTGCCCATATGTATATAATGGTTAAAATACGATGTTCTGACTACTCTTATAATATATGTCTAATTAGATTTCGGATATTACAACTAGTTTCAAAAATAATTGCCTGTATATTTTTGCAGCTCCCTAAAATTTTTTGCGTCCGCGAACGTGTTAATTGCCATGAACAAGCTTCTCAAGTCTGTCGTTCGGAGTCGACATTAAACTGTAGGTCCCGGTACTCATGGATAAAAAATTTACACACACAACATGAGTGCTGCGAGAAGCTAGGCCGTAATCCTGACACAGGGTTGTAAAGGCCAGTTATGTATGTATGTAGTAACTGAATTGTTTGGCTGGCTGTGTGGCTCGTGGCGCAGTCCTGCTGAAACCCAAGTTCACTGATGTCAACATTACCCCTACAAAAAGTCGGTTATTATGGTATCATTACTAAAGATGATTTTGTTGAATATTTACAAACGTTCGACAGAAACAATGTTATTGTAGCCTTCAATAGTTAAAATTTCCCAACTTTTCACTTAAAAAAGTCAGAGGATAACAGCTTAATTCTTGACATTTCACTATTTCACAGCCAATTTACCATATAAAAGGTGTTAAGTATCGAGGCCTTACGATGCTCATAACACCCCCTCGGCATCACAAATGCTAAAATTTTGTGTTAATTTGTGTATGTGGTGATTACGCTTGTTTGACCAAATCATAATTTTTTAATTTTTCATCAAGTACATGCATACATACATATATAATTGACCATTACATCCCTGTTTCAGGGTTACGACCTAGCTTCTCACAGCACCCATATTGTGTATATCAATTTTTATCCATGAGTACGAAAGACTTGTGAAGCTTGCTCATGGCAATCAGTTACTCTCAGAGCTTTTGCCAGTAGACTTCTAAGAGGTAGTCGCCGAAAGAAATATCTTTGTATATTTCTTTTTTTCAAAATGTCAGAGCTGGGGTTTGAGCCCGGAGCTCATGTCTTAGTAAACCAACACACTAACCACTAGACCACGGCAACTAGAAATGTGAGAATTTTGTTCTAATTTGTGTATGTGGTGACTACGCATGGTTGACCAAATCATAATTTATAATTTTTCATCAGGTGCATTGTGTTTATTTATGCTCTTATGACTGTAAAAAAGATGGCGTCAAAATAAAAATGACAGTTGACGGTAGCACATGGTTGTTTGTAAAATTATTTTAGCTACGATGGTCGACCAAGAACTTGACTTAGATTTAGAAAGCCAAAACGACGATCGACCTAAAATTTTTTTCTAAAATACCAAATCTATAGCTTGTATAGACGCGGTAAAGGAACAATAGCAATATTCATATAATGTGTTAACTTTTTTATTTATGGTATAATTCAATACTATAGACAAAATAACAGTGTTGTCAAGGCAGTTTCACAATTTAAGTCCCTTTACAATTAAACAATTCTTATAAAATTAACTTTCTGGCTGCATATTAAGCTCTTTGCTACATGAAAACAAACTTATATTTAAAAATGGTTTAAAAGTTCATGTTGCAAGCCCATGAGACTAATATTCGTAAAGATTACAACTGGAAAAAAATACACTTTCAGAGTGTTTGAAAGGATCATATTATTAATATTTAATTTTCTTTTCATATAAAAATAATTAAAAGTGTTAAACAACAGTAATTAAATGAAATAAAACTGCACATTTACTAATAAACTTCAATATGTTACCCTACTGATAATGAAGTGTTACGAGGTAGAAAGGGGTAATTAAAAAAAAAATTGTTTATCATGCAAAAAAATATTTTTTTTTTTCCTTTACCTGCAATATTAATAAATTTTATGTGCTTTTGTTTTTTGTTTTAAGAATAGCAAAACTTTTTAAATAAAAAAATTTTTCTCATAAACTTTTTATAACTTTAAAAATTCGAATAACAAACAAATTAAAAATTACTTACTTTCTGAATTGTATTCGCTTTTCTTTCTTTTCTTATATGTAAGACATGCGCAATTTTAAAGGTTAAAGTTCAAATATTTTATCTTTTAAGTTAAGAAGTAAAAGATGGAGCCATTGATTTGCATAGAACATGTATTAGAAACGAGTGAAGAAAAGTACGAATATTTGCACTCCAATCGAATTCAAAAATCAAAATTCCAATCAATATGATTTGCCTTTCAATATTATTATCTTGCTTTTCTACCCATCGTACAGTTCAAATTGTTCAAATTGTTATGTTCCTTTAATTGTAAGTAATAATGTAATAAATGTTGTTGCTTCTCTAAATGTTTTGTAATAAATTTTTAGTGAAATTGTTTGCCGTTTGTAAAGAATCTAATGAATGTAATGAGAGATTATAAATTCCATAAAAACTGCTGTTGTTTTGTACACAAAACTATAGGAGAATGTGTGAGCAGCAGTACAATGTAGTAGTACCTAATGTACAGTGTGTGTTAAAATTGGTTTACCATTTGAAAGAAATAATCGCAGTAGTAAAACAAGGATTTGATAATAATATACAAAACCTATTAATATAGATATTTTATTTCTTTAAAAGCATTTGAAGATTCTTATATAAATGTTAACATACATTTGTTACTTACTGTAGCCTCTTATGTGGGTGAATATAATAATTCTTTTATAATTTCTCTTTTATTACTAGAATCTTGATTAAATGGCATTTTTACAATTCATTCTTTTTCATTTCATCATTTAAAATTGTTTTATAAACGATAAATGATTTTGTAGAAAATAACACAATTGAGGCAAAGTCGATGCCATAAAAAAAATCTATACATAACAACAGAATAAGTTGTAAAGTCGATTATGTATTGAAATTATTTTTAGTTCTTAAAAAAATTTCGTTTATTTATTAGATTAGAATTATCGCCAGTTTCTGTTAAAATAATTTAAAACTAAATTTTAAAACTGTTACAAGTTACCAACTTATGAGCTTACATATGTATGTATGTGAAATTACACTAGTTTATAGAGAAAAAAATGGGAAGTAATACAATTTAACAATGTACTGGTGAGCCATCTATCAATTTTTAGATTTGAACCACCGGTTATTTCGAATCTGGCAGTACTTATGTCATTCTATTCTATTTTAAAATTCAGTACAATATTATCCCCACTGGACGTAATAAATCGATTTACGCTTGAGCAACATTGGGATTTATTGAAAATTTATTCCCAAAACAAAACTAATCAGTCGGAAATTGCACGGAAATGGCATACACAATTTGGTGGCAGAGAGGGACCAACAGTGCCCGGTATATGCAACTTTACTACTAAAGTTCGTGAAACTAGTTTCATCTCTGATGCGCCAAAACAAGAGCGTGCTCGTACAGTGTGTAAACTCGAAAATATCAAAGGTGTAGGAGTGAGCGTGCGAATCCATCAATATCAACACGTCATCGTTCTCAAGAATTGACCATTTCATGACCCGGTTACGACGAATTTTATGAAAAGATCTCGGTAGGACGCCTTGAGACTTAAAGCTTTGGACCTAAAACAGCATTAAAGATAGAATCCGAAGCTGATATGAAATTGAAGGGAAACAAAAGCGATAGCAAGGAAATGAGATATCTGGAAAAAACTTGTGGAGGACAAACGATTGAACATTTGTATGAAAAACACTCAATTTTTCAAATAATATTGAGCACTTTTCATATAAATTTTCAATTGCCTAAAATTGTTTGTCATACAGAAACAGGCCGTAAGATTATAATTTAGAACACTTACGTTTACTTACTTAAAACTAAACTATGGTCTCACTTTAAGTAGCCGCCGTGGTCTAGTGGTTAGTGTGTTGGCTTACTAAGACAATAACGCCGAGTTCAAATCTCAGCTCAGACATCTTGAAAAAAGAAATATGAAAAAATTATTTTTCTCGGCGACTACCTCTCAGCAGTCTTTTGGCAAAAGCTCTGGGAGTTATTGATTGCCATGAAAAAACTTCTCAAATTTGTCGCTCGGAGTCGACTTTAAAACGGTAGGTTCCGGTACTAATGGATAAAAATTAACACACACAATATGAGTGCTGCAAGAAGCTAGGCCGTAACCCAGACACTGGGTTGTAATGGCCAATTATGTATGTATGTATGTATGGTCTCACTTTATAAACCATCAAGAAAATAATTCGGGCAACATTTCGAGTCATTCCTTATGTATTCACTGACTCATTTACTTGTTTTCAAAATACTTATGATGAACATAAAATTATAAGTAAAAATTTGCGGTTTTTCTAAGCTATAGTTTAAAAAATGAGAAGATACCACTCCCCTCCAACAAGAAGACCATTTTCAAGAAACCGCTCCCTGATATTTCTAGTCTACCCCACTAGAAACGAGTGAATAGTATTACAGCGCCATCTTCTGGGAAGATAACAGCTAACTTACTGAAGACGTTCATCACTCACATTCAACATCCACCGATAGATGAG
This sequence comes from Metopia argyrocephala, assembly GCA_963576795.1. Taxonomy (NCBI): domain Eukaryota; kingdom Metazoa; phylum Arthropoda; class Insecta; order Diptera; family Sarcophagidae; genus Metopia; species Metopia argyrocephala. The sequence continues at coordinate 18,002,575 of OY756208.1, read as the reverse complement.
GCAATTACTGTTGATCATAAAAGGGTGAAGGTATAACACTGGCCCATGACTGGTTAAATTGATAGCAACTTGTCTCACCAACAAAAAGGCGCATTATATATGTATATCTATGAAAAAAAATCTATTTATTTTAAAATTCCAATATGCATAAGTAGGGGTTTACCACTTAATAAATAAAAAAAAACGTTTTTAAATCCCAATGTGTTTTACGAATTTGCATCATAAATTAAATAATTAAATCTTCATTAAATTGTCAGTTTAGAAAGAAATTAAAAATTAATAAGAAAATTAATTGAGACACAACAGATGTTTGCAAGACTAAAATAGAATTTATCTCATTAAATTGTCCACAACCATAAATCAAATCATAATCTCATGACAAGAAAAGGTTTCTGTTTTTTTTCTAATCAAGCAGAAGATTCGATTGAAATACGGGATACTTATGTTACGGGGCAGAAAACTTCTAAAACAATTAACATGTTGTTGCTTAAAAAAGATTCACTGTTCATTTAATTTTCATCATTGTTTACCTCTTCTTTTGCAAAAATTTTATTGAAAGAAATTGAATATGATTTCTTAGTGATTGCATTTAATTGAATTAAATTTGATATTTATTGTTGATATTAAATTTGGCCTTTAGAAATAATTGTTGAATTGTTAAAAATTCTGATGTTTTTTTTTCTTTTTAATCTATAAATTAAATTGTTTAAATGTATTAAATACACGCAATAACAAACAAGGTTTTAAAATAAAAAGTATAATTTCATGAAAACTCATCACGCTAACTACAGTGATTCTTATTTGGAATACAGAAAATTTGTAATAACTTTTGAAAACTTAACCAAAGTTGCGTTTTGCAACTTAAGGTTCACTAAAAGTTTGCCTTTATAAAACGAATCATTCAAATTATTACCGTCATTCATACGTCAGTCCGGCTAGGTTTGAAAGAACTCTCGTAGAAAATTCTGCTTACAACTATGTATATTCGCACAACATACTACGACGTAGTTGTACTCGTGTAGAGAGCCAAACATGGTGCATTCCAACCCACCATCAAAATTTCCTCCAAAATAATTTTAATGCATTCAACATTAATGGAAAAACCAAAATTCTGTAAAAATTCACACTCCTTTAAATAGTTTTTATTTTGCACCTCGTGATGCTTCATATCCTTACCATCCATCAGATATAAAATATTTGAAATTATTTACACATCATCAAGACATCTTATTACTATTATAATGAAACAAAAAACATTCGACTTTTTCGTTTAAATTTCCATAAATAAAAGAAAAAGAAATTCCATAAATATAAAGTAGCAAAATCCCTTGAAAATATTTTTCTACATTTCTTTTTCCTATTTTTCTACTACTAAAATAAAGTTTCTTTGATATGTATTTCCATAGAGACTGCTTTTTTTTAGTTTTAAAAATTTTAAACGTATTCTTCTCAACGTTGATTGACATGTAGAATATTATTTCATGCAATGCCACATGATGATATTTCATATAAAAATCCACATTAACATAATAATAGGAATTATAGGGGGAAAAGAAGTGATGTTGTTATTGATATGGAAAAATGTTATAAAATCATTATTTTTTATGCATTATAAGTATATACATATTACGTTTGTTCCATGGGACGTCCGTGGGATTCCAGTGTTAGATAAAAATTGGGTAAATAAGAAAAATTTCATCTTGCCTAAAACAGTCCGTATTTTTCCTTCGGGCTAGTGTGTGCAAGTAAACAAATAATCAGATATTAGATAAATAAAAAATAATTTTAATTCTGGTTTTTCGACCTTTATTATTTAATGTAAAGAATTACTCAAGCTTAAGGTCTTTTTTTAAATAAAATCGTTTATTTATTTATCGATATTTCGCTACTCCTGCGTGTAGCGTCTTCAGGAAATATTTATTTTTAAACGATTTTATTTAAAAAAAGACCTTAAGCTTGAGTAATTCTTTACAATAAATAAAAAATTGTAATGAAAAAATAAAAGTTTCAGAAAATTTAAAAAAATTTAAAAGTTGAATTAAAAAATTATTTAGAAAGACTTATCGTATATTTTAGTTCAGTATTTATATAGAAAAGTTTTTCTTCGCTTTAGTTAACATGTAAAATCTAATTATTGCCGTGTCCCTGCAAATAATGGCAGTACACAATTCATGCATGTAAAGAGTCCTCCATAGGGGAGTAGAACTAGTTCAAGACTAATCCAAATATATAGAAAAATTATGGTCCATTTAACACTACGATGTTTTAGGAGTGGACCATGTGGACCTGTTTCAGAGTTACGGCCTAGTTTCTCGTGTCAATTATTATCCATGAGTACCGGGACCTACAGTTTAAAGTCGATTCCGAACGACAAACTTGAGAAGCTTTTTCATGGCAATCAGCTACTCTCAGAGCTTTTGCCAGACGACTGCTATGAGGTAGTCGCAGAAAAAAATATTTTCTTCATATTTCTTTTTTTCAAGATGTCAGAGCTGAGGTTTGCACCCTGAGCTAACGTCTTAGTAACCCAAAAGTTAACCACTAGACCACGGCGAATAGATGTAACCCATAGGACTAATCCAAAAACTACTTTATGGAGCATATCACAAGAGTAGTTTAAACTAATGCATGCCATACTCCATGCCGCAACTACTCGATGAAAGAAATATAAAACTGCATTTTGAGTAATAAAGTTTGATTTTAGTTAAAGCTTACCAGTTTTTTTCTATCTTTTAAAATATCAAAAATTTTAATTACTTTTAGGGCCATTATTACAACTTGCCGTTAGTTAAAGGTAGGATTTTATCAGACCGATAAATTGGTTTCTGTTATTACAAGTTAACTTTAACCTAAAGGTAAGGCAATCTTCCCAATAACTTTATCGGTCACTTTAGTTTAAAATTTATTTTTAATAACAAAAGCCAATTTATCGGTCTGATAAAAAAATCCTACCTTTAACTAACGGCAAGTTGTAATAATGGCCCTTAATGTAAATTCACCAATTTTTATATATTTTAAGTTTTTATTTTGCTGCTTTGCAGTTTACAAAATTCGCAAATAAAATAAACAAATGCCTAACAAAGTTGCCACATAGTAATATTTCATTGAAAACATATCATGGCAACATTATACACGAACACTTGTCGTAAAGCAATAAGCATTTTATTGGACATACATACATGCATACAGATAATTACAACCTTGTGTCAGGGCTACGGCCTAGCTTCTTGCAGCACTCATGTTGTGTGTGTTAATTTTTATTCATGAGTACGGGGACCTACAGTTTAAAGTCGACTCTGAACAACAGATTTGTGAAGCTTTTTCATGCCAATCAATTACTCCCAGAGCTTTTGCCAGAAGACTGCTAAAAGGTAGTCGTAGAAAGAAATAATTTTTCCGTATTTTCTTTTCAAGGTGTCAGAGCTGAGATTTGAACCCGGCGCTATCGTCTTAGTAAGCCTGACTCGCTGACCACTAGGCCACGGCGAATTGGAGTATAATACTAAAAAATTAGCAGCACTGTGGCATTTTAAATACTAAATGTGAAATTTAATTCAAAATATTTTAGTTGAACTCTTTACACCCGTTATACTTTCTTATTATATTATATTTCCACTGCAGTCCAAATCTGTATCAATACGAAAAAAAATGTAGTGTCAAAGGAGTTTTATGCACCAGAAGATAACTTGTGGTTAACTGAAACTTATGCAGTTGAGTTCCTGTATTGCATACATATGTATGTACTTATAAATGAAAAACTAAAAAATTAGTCAACTAATTTTCTAACTATTTTTGCAGCCTCAAGTGTTTGCAAAAAAAAATTTTTTTTTCAAGGTCGGATGACCTATTAAACGAGAAAAAAAAAACACAAAATTAGGATGACAAATTTATATTTTTCCTTTTATTACTTGATTTTTTTATACACTAAAATAACAGCAAATTAGAACTTTCAAGTGAAAATTCCATAAAGATTTTTCAATTTTTATTAAAATCTTTAACACCATGTTTATGGGCACATACGTATGTAAGTACATCCATATATCATGAAACCAAATAACAACATGCTTGTCATCCATCACTAAAAACATCATTATTATCAACATCATAGTCATCGTCATCACTAAACCAACACAACGAAGCGATAACATAAGGAATAAAATAAAAGAATTGACAGCAGTAACCGCCATTATTAAAATAGTGGTTCATTTTATTTTTTGTTATGGCTATTGTAAGAACAACATCAACAACAGCAATTACTCGTAGAAATACATGCATACTACCTTAAAAGCGAAATCATATCTTAGTGACGTCACTAAGCAAAACAATCAAAGTTTTTTTTTTTTTCATTTTATTTTTCTTTGTTTTTAGTTTTTAGTCCTATTTTTCTCTAACAATAAATATAAAAATAAAACAAATATTTTTGGCAACCGTACACCAGAGTAATTTTTAATGGTATTAGTGTGAGTGTGCCGTTATGATGAAAAGTAAAATTCTATGTACAAGTGCTGCCAGAATTAAAATTGAATTTTGGGCAGGAAAATTATGAGAAATTTTATAACTTACACAAAATAAATTTATTATTTGGAATGTAACTCTTTCTATTTATGTGTGTATGACATACATTGTATGTACAGGTTAGAATTGTCATTTGAATGGGCAAAAACTTATAATTCGAATAATCTAATTTCAATAGACGATGAGCTAAATAGATAACGTAAATACGAATATGGGCAACACAAAGAACTCTGTAGAAACCTTCAGGGGGTCGAAAACTAGGCCAGTTTCGCTAGTGTTTATACATATTGCTTAACGGAAGTTAATTATCATAAAGAATGTCAGTTTTAGGTTCTCAAGACCGATACAAAAATTATAAGTAGAGTCTGTTTAAAATCTAAAAAAGAACATGTTTTCGTCATTTATTATCCAATTTTTGTCATAAATTTCTACGAAAGGCTATTTTTAATGAAGGGCAACAGTAATAAGCCTGATTCCAGTTGGCGACATCATCGTCGTCTGTTGTAAGTAAATACACATATACAGGTTAATTAAAGTTATATGTATATGTACAAGATGAAAATGAAATGTACTTTAATATAAAATACGTATACTTCATCGTAGAGATTCTAGAAATACGTTTTTACGTATATAGTCATGTTTATGACTGTTTTATAGTTAATAAAGGAGTTGTAAAAAGAGGATATTACACATACTTGGATCATTAATTTCCAAAAGGTGTTGTTTTTTTGTAGTCGTCGTGGTCTAGTGTGATGGCTTAGTAAGATGATAGTGCTAGGTTCAAATCTCAGCTCTGACATCTTGAAAAAAAGAAATATGAAAAAATTATCTCTTTCGGCGACTACCTCCCAGCAGTCTTCTGGCAAAAGCTCTGGGAGTAATTGATTGCCGTGAGAAAGCTTCTCAATTCGGAGTCGACTTTAAACTGTAGGCCCTGGTACTCATGGATAAAAATTAGCACACACAACATGAGTGCTGCAAAAAGCTAGGTCGTAACTCTGACACATGGTTGTAATGGCCAATTATGTATGTATGTATGTATGTATGTATGTATGTATGTATGTATGTATGTATGTATGTTGATTTTTAACACATTTGTTAATTTATGATAGGTATAAAATATTTTTTTTATTAATTAATTAAATACATATTACTTAAATGATAGATTGATGAAACGAAATCACATAAAAATTACACACAAATTTTATGGTCCAAAAATAGTTCAAAAAGAAATTTATATTTCTTATTGTTGGATAATTACACAGAAATTGGCAACGCTGCTGCTATGTTCCTGGAGGTACATATGTACGTAAATATGTACTATATACATGCATACATATGTATATACGAGTTTATTTATGGAGAAGGTGCTCTATTATTATGCAAAAACTATGAAAAACCATTCACCATGAAAACATACAACTGCAACTTGTTGTTGTGTACGCGTATGAGAGTATAACTTTTTTCTTTTTTATTTGTTAATCACTCTTTTATAATCAAATCTATGCTCACTTAATAATGGGAGCAGAATAACAAGAACAAAAATGAAAACAAAAATTAATGACGTACTATTTTGTTATTCTTTATATAGCAAGTGAATACCACGCACTACCATGTTATGACGTCATTAAATATTTTCCGAGGGAAAACTTATTGAAATAAAAAAAATTTAAATATACTCAAATATTTTTGGAGAGAGAAGAAAATGTATTATAAAACACAGAGAGCAATTGCTTTTAATTGTAGGAGCAACGGAAAAAAATTGTTTTTAGTTTTAGGGGTTGTTTTGTAAATAGTGTTGCCTCCTATTAAGAGAACAGGTCGAAGAAGGGAAATCGGATTGTGAAATAGAATGAAGATTTATTTTAAATATTTTGGTATATGATAGTAAAACAAAATCACCTATACTTTAAATTGTTTTTATTTTCAAAGACAAATAAAACTTAATCGCTGCAAGTACTTTTAAGTTTTTATAAGCAAAGAAGTTATGTTAATGGTCATTAAGTCGATAAACAATAGAAATCAAAACATTGTCACATTTTAAAATTTTTACAATTTAAAATTTTATGCAATTTTACACGATTTCGTTTTACAGCACGTGCCCGTTTAATAAAATACAAAACTTTAATTGCTGACGACTATCTTTTTCAAGGTAACAAATATGACTGAAACTCATTTTAATTTTTTAATGTTAATTTTTAGCTTTTTTTTAATGATTTATATTTTGCCACAGTAGGTGGTTAGTGTGTTGACTTACTAAGGAACAGGTCTGACATCGTGAAAGAAAAAAATTTTAAAAAATATTTTGTTCGGCGAATACTCTGACAGTCTTCTTACAAAAGCTCTAAGAGCAACTGATTGCCCTGCACTGAATAAGCTTCTCAAGTCTGTCGTTCTAAGTCGACGTTAAACTGGGCCATAATCCTGACACAGGGTTGTAATAGCCAATTATGCATGTATGTAATAACCTCACTTCTGCATATTAATGCATGTCTCTTTGTAGAAAAATAATAGTTTTAGGGCAATTTTAAATATGATTTCAATATATTTTTACAACATGCTTGGAAGTTTCGTAAGCATTTTAAGTTGAATTTTTTAAACTTTATAAAGTTTTTATTGTATTACGCATGATAGTCAAATGACTAAAAAAATGCCCAAAATTTCTAAAATTGTAGTTCTCTAATTATGGCAATACTACCTACCTAAGTACTCACTAAGCTTTAACAAAATACGATTGAGAGTGTAACTTATGGTGCACAAACATTAATTGTTTAGTTTGATTTGAGGGTTTAAACGGTTTGTTGCAAAAACTGGAAAAATAACTTATAAAAATACAGAATAAAATGTAAGGAAATTGTTGGAAAAATATTGAAGAAAACCAATAACAAAAATTAAAGCAAATAAAATGAATTTAAATTAAAAAAATACAATAAATGTGAAGAAAAAACATACAAAATATAATAATTAAATTTTAAAATAAAATTTTGAAATGTAATTAAAAAAATTAAATTACTTAAAGAAAACCAAAATATAAAAATCTACGCAAATTAACAGTTTTTACAGTGGTGGTCAAAGCAAGCTTATGCTTCAAGCGAAATATAATAAAAATTAAAAAAATAAAATATTTTCTAAAGGAAAATTTTTTAACAAAAAAAAATCAACAAATTTGTTTCAATATTTACTTATTTAGTTGGAGCTGTGACAGCTTGCTAGCGCTAAGCCAGCCACTGTAGGTTTTGCCTTCAATAAAATTTTAGGCACATGCGTGTGTGAATATTAAATGAGTACAATAGAAGACAAACACAAACAAAAACATTATTAACAATTAAAATTTTACGTCTAAATTGGATTATTATTTAAAAAACAACAATAATAACAACAAAATAATAACCAACAACAATACCAAGAAAATGTAAAAAAAGAGAGCAAAGAGAGAGAACACAGGAAAAATCCAAATTAAACAGGAAAAAGAAAAGAAATTATAAGTGTGTTAGTATATGTGAGAGTGAGTGTTTAAAAGAACCAAAACTTTATATTTATTTTTGCGTTTGTGTGGGTGTGTGTAAACGTAATACGGCACAGAGCAACAGAGAGAGTGTATCCTGTTATTTATTTTGAAATTTGTTTTTATTTTGTTTTTTATTTTATTATGGTGCCAAAACAAAACAAACCAAAACATTATATTTTATTAACTTATTGAGCGTTTCTAAAGTTTGAATTCCTGTTTTTATTTGTTGAAAAAATTCCGTTTTCTTTTTGTTCCGGCGGATATAAGATAAACATACATATAAATGTATATAGGTATGTATGAACGAGCTGGGTTTTAATGGGCCAAAGCAAGTAAATAAAAAAGGAATACAAATGCGTAGTAGACTGTAATGAAATAATAGAACACTTACATGCTTCACGAATTTTATTATTTTTGAATTCCAGAAAACTATTACAGTCGCAGTAGCCTAGTGGTTAGTGTGTTGGCTTACTAAATAAGACAACTATTGCTTTCGGCGACTACCTCTTAGAAGTCTACTGGCAAACGCCCTAAGAGTAAGTGCTTACCACGAACAAGCCTAAAACAGGCATTCACACTAGCTTAGGGTATTCAAACGATTAATCGTTAATCGATTAATCGAAGAATTTTGTTCAAATAATTGTTCGAACAATTAAAAATAGTCAAATTTCGAATAACGAATAACTCGAATAATTCCCTACGATTAATCGATTAATCCATATAAAAAATACTTTATTTATAGAAATAATAAATGGTATTAATAAACTTCCTAAGTGTTGTAAAATACTGCTACATTAATAGATTTAGAAGGCATTATACAATTTGTTATTAATACAATGGAAAATGCAAACAATCCTTTTCCAAATTATTTATTAGAAAGGCATAAGATTCGAATAAATGAAAGACGTGTAAAACTACATAGTACACTTATTTTATATCTAAATTCTGGTACATTTTCACTTTTTTAAAATATTGCACAAAATCTGAAATAAAAGATTTTGCAAACAAATTGTTTTTGGGAATGTTTTTAGAAAATATGGAACAAAATGTGTCTGATGGTGATATGATTGCAGAAGATTTAATTGAAATAAACGAAAATAATCTATTATCACAATACAATGAAGCAATTAAAAGTGTACAAAATTTTAAAAAACCTAAAAGAGGCTGGAATGATTTAATGGGTGATTTCTTATATGTATTTAGAAAAAACCAAAAACAGAACCGAAAAATTATATATTCTTTTTCATGCACTTCTCTCAATTTCTCCAACATCTACAATCAGCGAGAGAGTGTTCTCAAAATCGAGTTTTATTAAAATTAAAGAAAACAATCGATTGAAAGCTAAACATATAAATCCTTTTTTTAAAAGACTACTTTAATAGAAGTGCATACTTTTTTTAACTAATTTTTAACGCATAATATGAATTATTTTTAATTACTTATTTAATATTTTTATTGCATACGAAGTAGTAAATTATTACTTTTATATATTAAATCGTTATATATGTATATGATCTTAAATATTAAAATTAATTAATGAATTATTTATGGTTTAGTTTTTCAATAATATGTTTGAAAGTAAAATATACGATCTCATTACAATTTCTAAACTACACATTACTACGTTTTTGGTTATTATTATTTGTTTTTTTGAATAAAATGTTTTAATAATACGCAAAATTGGTATGTTATTTTATATAAAACAAAATACGATTAATCGAACAATTTTGAAATTTTATTCGATTAATCGATCAAGAAAAAAACCCGAATAATTACTCACTCGATTAATCGACCAAAGAAAAAAGTCGAATAATTGAATACCCTACACTAACTTCGGGTTCGAACCCTAGCTCTCACATCGTGAAAGCAAAAAATTTAAAAAAATATTTTATTCGGCGACTACCTCTTAGCAGTCTTCTGGCAAGAGCTCTAAAAGTAATTGATTGTTATGAATTATCCGGTTCTCATGAATAAAAACTGACCCATACAATATGGGTACTGCTAGGGCATAACCCTGAAAGAGCACGGTAATGGCCAACTATGTACGTATGCATGTGTTGCAATCACAAACGGTTTTACCTAAAATTTACTCATAAGATTATTTAAAATAAATTATGAAGTTTGCGAAAAACGTATTTTACTTTTGACTAAAAACTCAAGTTTTATTTACTTCAAAAAACTAACCAAAAGCTCTTCAAAAGCCAACTGGGCCTTTTATTTTAATAGATTTTTGAAAATTTTCAGATTTTATTTGTATAAAAACAATGAAAATCTCAAGACTTCTAGAATAGTGTAAATTGAAAATATAGCATATTATACCTTTCAAAAGAATAAGAGCATATCGACGATGGAATTAAAGAACGCCAAAAAACTTTAATAAATGTAGAACAAATACACTGGAATTTTTCATATCGCAGACGGCGTAAGTGAACTTATTTTCATCGTGGAAATCTGGGACCTGGACCAATCGATGCGTATTTTTTTGCTGATAAAAATGATGCAAAAAACGTATTTTCGATTTTTTGTCAGTTACAGCGTTCTTTAATTCCATCGTCGATATGTACATATACGTAAAAGATATTTTAGAAGGGAGGCTTGCTTAAAGACATTCATTGACAGGCAGGTCTGACTAACAATTGAATTTTAAACAAGGAAATCAAAGGCAATCAAAAAAGCGTTGAATGGGAATTTACTGTTGATTTTATATAAAACCTTCAGATCGTTTATGAATTTTTTATATAAATTATAAGGTGTTAAGAAATTTACATTTCAGTTTTTTGCAATGAATTTATAATTCCTAACTAACGACTTTTTCATATTCAAAAACAATAAAAAAATTTGTGTAAACCAACTGTACAGTAAGTATTGCAATAAAAAGTTTCCTAAATCAAAGTCTTAAAATAACCTCAACAGCCTTTCTTCATCACAAATTTGCCTTTAATAATAACCATTTCAATCATCAAACTTGACACAGTTTAGCCACAATATATTTTTGTTATTTTTTTTTCTTTCTCTCCTTTTTTGGCATTTTTAATGGAAATCTTTAATCTAAACCTTTAGAAGAATGTTTGACATTTTGTTGTATCTTTTTGGTGCAATAATATATTTAAATGTCGTATAATTTTCAATCATTATAGGGGTCAATATTCAATAATGATTCTCGTTATACACAAGCATTGCATGCTGTAAATATACAACAAAAAATATGATAAAATCTTTAAATAGCAACCTTGTGTGATGTAGAACAGAAAATGTGTTTAAGTTAGTTTAGAAAAAAAAAAAAACAGGGAAAGGGAAGGTAAGCCAATAATGGAATATTTAAAATTGATTTATGGTTCTTCGCACGTAATTGTTTCTATATAGGAACTGAATAAAAACAGATTTTCATATTAAATTTTTCCACAGCTAAGAAACAGTAAAATTTTTGCCTTAATTTTTAACAGCTGCATTAAAATGAATTAGAATTAGGCTCATTTTTCATTCAGAGGCTTTATGAATTAGTAAAATTGCTATTACTGAAGGAAAACCAATTCACTCACAAGTCTATAACAGTTCTTATTTCTTTTGAAATGTTGAAGAATATATACCACATCAATATTTTGCAAAACAAATCCATGTTAACGCACTTTTATTGATTACGCTATAAACAAGTTCATATTACGGTTAGGATTTATCCACACACTTAATTAGCGTAACATCCCATCCGGTTCTGTTTTCAGACTCATTGAAATTGGCCTACACTTAAACGGCGGCTTCTAATGATGGATGCATTGCTTAAAGAAAATTTGTCAGAGAATTATATTCATAACAAATGGATAATTAAGGTTATGAGGTGTTGTTGTGATCTGGCCAAAACCTATTGGTTGGGTCTTATTGAGCACATCACAGCGGCACATCCTAGGTTAACTGAGTTTGCCATAAATTTAATTTCCTTTGCCAACTTTATTATATTATCTAAAACCCTATTGGCCGCATAAAACTACTTTAATCAACGCCAAAAAAATTAAACAATGAAAGCTTCAACTTATCTTTTGTTTTGTAAAATAACCGTGTCTATTTTCGTGTTGAAATGGTACATTAAAATTCTAGGTTAGGTAAAAGATAAACGTTAGTCAGCTATCCCTAAAGAAACTTATGTTTCAGAAGTATGTAATTGGCAACTGCAGGCACATTCAATAGACATTCGAACAAGTAGATTATACATACGTCATTAGTAGATGCATAAGCCGCCGAAGGTGAGATTATCAGCCCAATTCTTGAGTGGTTTGGTAACTCAATTGGGAAGAAAATCACCATTTGGGTCGAGTTTAACAGAAACGGTAAAAGGTATTCCAAGCATTTTGTTTGCTACTTCTTAGTTGGGTGTGAGCTTTAGAAGAGTAGTCTTAATGGCTGTGATTTGTATTGAAAATGCTGAAAGACGCTACTGTTTAGATGTGATTAGCGTTGTACTACCAAAAATGCTATCAATCATGTAATGGGGGAGTTGATTAAACATTCCAGACAGTGTAGTGTAATAAGAGACCTTTTTGGCACTGGCAGATTCATTATTACCATTCTGCTTTGTGTCCTGGTCTAGTGCCTATAATTTCTGATGCCAACATTACATGTTTACATGATTACATGTTTTCTTATTTCATACTTCTACCGTATGACCAGCATCCTAAGCAAACGGAGGGATTTACTTCTGGGTAGTCGGGTACCCAAGTAAGAATCTATTAAACAAAATTTTTTCATCATATCAGTTCATACTTACGACAGCAAAGAGATACTTATTTTAGTGTCTTTAATGTTTTTTATTGTTATTACTTGAGAAAAATATTTTTAGTGTGAAAAATTGGCATATTTTTGGGCGTTCTTAATATGTCTTTCATTTATTTTATTCAGTTTAATTAATTATTTAAAATGTAAAAAAAGCAATTCTAACAACAAGTGCCATCTTGAACTCTTGAACTGTAAATACATTTTTTTATTAGATTGTATACAAATTATTAAATAAAAGATACCTTAAGGAAAGGCAGAAGCAACCAAACTTCCGATAACTTATATTGTAACCTATCTTTTTGAGAAGTACATTTTGTAACTGTGGTTTCAAACCAAACCTCATGATGGTATCTTGACTTAGACTTCTATCTCTACCAATAGAACATTGAAGATATCGTAGTATATGTACATCCTCAAGAAACAGTGGAGTGCGTTTAAATATATTTATTGATTTTATTGCTGATGAGCGTCTAAAATATCGTTTTAAACTACAGATGTTAGAAGGTGCCAACTATTTCGATCCGATCTGATCTGATAAGGATTAAAGCCCTAAAGAAACAGGATAGCTTTGGCTTGGACTTTTACTGAAACGTTTTGAATTGATTTGTAGTTTCTTAGCACTAATTTACCATCGGAGTTTACTAAATTCTTTAATTCTTAAAAAGAATTAAAATTTCTTAACCAAAAGTTATCGTTTGATTTTACATATTTTTGTCAAAATGTATACAAAAACATTCCCTTCTAAATTATTATTCATACATATTTTAATATTTAATAAACTCAGAATAATGTTGACACTTTAAAAGTAAATTAAATTTTTTTTACGCCTTCCATTTTTTGTTTTCATTACTTAAAATTACTTTTTAAATAATTAATCAGTTAATCATTACACCGCCTATTATGATTTCTTGTCATACCCTTTTAAATTTTTATCAGTTTTTTTTTTCTCTCTTTTTTTTGTTTCTGTTGTCTGTGGCATATTAAATTAGTAATGCCATAAAGCTTGTCATTGTTATTGTTATTGTTTATCCTGCAACACACTAATGAAAATTAAAACGAGAATAAAAATGAAAATGTTTAATTATTATGAACAATGAATGTGTGTGAGTATCATTACTATAAAAAAAAATAAGATAATGGGTGTTCTTTTATAAACAATAGAATTTTAAACTAAAAAAAAACAAATTTCTTGAAGTAGCACCTTCAGGATGTCAGATATGTTACGAATAACAAGAACAATGTTGGTTTCAAAGGCGCCAGTTGTTGCAGGTTTCTCAGCATAAGCCAGGAAATAAGCGAGGAGAGTGAAATCATAGATTATTAATTAAATTCTTTTTTAAATCAATTTATCGCCAATTTTATTTACAATTAGTCAATGGCTGCAACCTCCATATAATTTCATTCTATTGAAACTACATTTTTTCGGATTATTTCAATCATTTTCAAACAAAGAATTATTGATTACAATGAGAAATCTGGCTTCAAATTTAAAGAAATATTGTTTAATGATGCAACAAGCTGGTTAATCGCTCCAAATTGTGATCTTTCCGTATAAAAAAAATTAGGAAATAGTCTGGCTATACGAGAGAGAATTACTGACTGCATAATTTCAAGGCATACCTGAATAATTTAGTAGAGTTGCTTAAACGTCAATCTATTCATGATGATTTGTCAGAGTTTTCTGAACACAATTTCTGAAAGCTCAGTGTGAAAGCTCGTTCGATAGTTAAGTTAGTTCGTAAATTCTATGTAGCTTAAAAAAACACACTCTATAAACTGATATTAAGTTAAAATGGCATAATGTTGCCATATTATTAACATCAATACGCTTAAACCAAATGAAGCAATTGAGTGGTATTTGGAGATTTTGCACAGATTTATGTAAAAGGTAATTGCCTAATCTAATAAATAACTGGATGTTAAGAGAAACGAATAAAAATTTAAAATTATCAATACAGAAAACCTGTCTTTTGACACCAACGGAAAATTTTAATATATGGTTTACCAGCAGCGAGTGCCAAGTTTTGCCAGTTAATAACAGCCATCTTGTTGAAGCTACCACTGTCAAGCTAATTGTAATTGATGCTGTCTGTTTAGGCAAATTACCAAGTGGAAAAGATAGCAATCAACAACACTTGTAAATAATAAAATTGTCTTATCAAACTGGATGTTCTGTTAGGGCACGTACCGAGTGAACAAACAAAATTGTCGATCTAAGAGCGAACAAAACACCCCTAAGAAAAAACTATTTGATGTGGATTTTGGGCTAAAGGCGTCATCGATCCATATATCTCTGAAGACGCTGCAGTAAAAATAGTAGGCATTTTGAATGCCCTCCACTCAAAAAAGCCACGGTGGACATTTAAACGATGTTATATTCCAAACATAATGACATTAACAGGTGTTTCTAACGAGTTCAAAGTTTCGATGTTGAAAATGCAACACTTCAATTTTAGCAAATTTCTTATGTTAACGTTTAGAAATAATTAAACTACTTTACCAAACTCAGCGCTTATTTATAAACAAAACGAAACGTTTGATCTCATTTTGTTTTGTTCTTTACAATGAGTAAAACAAACACAAAACAGAAACAGTGAGAGCTATTCTCTCATTTAGTTTTGTATATTGTTTTTGTTTTGAGCACTACAAATACACTAACTAAAATGTGCGTAGGTACAAAAAAAAGTGAAGAAGAAAACAAAAAGAGCAAATTATACGAATTTAATGGAATAACAAAGCAAACACAAGAGCAAAAAGCGAATTTTTTTCGTTTGCGCTCTTTCTCATTTAAAAAGTATTTGTTTTGGTTTTTCTCATGTACAATACGAATAAAAAAAAATTTTTAAAGTTTATGACTTTGTGGTAACGTTTGCGAAAAGTTTTGTTTGTTTGCCCACTCTGTTTATAAATAATGAGAGAAATTTTAAAAGAACCCAGCAAAAGAAAATGGAAAGAAGGACTCATTATGTGGCATAAGACCAATAATTTTTTTAAATTACGAAAATTGGCCTAAAAAACCATAAATGATGTTCAATGACTACAATGTGATATCTATTGTTTTCGTGAACACATGAAAAATCTTCTGTGAATCACGCATTATATACTGGTTTTGTTCTTTAATTTCAAAAGAGTTCAATTTTTCTAAGTTCTTGTACAAACATATGATCTTCAATGAGAAAGCCAATATATGCAGGCATGCATGTTGAACCATTTGGTTATACGTTGAAGCCATGATTTCATTATTTTTTTTTTGTCATAAAATTTTCGCTGGTGGTCGCCGTGGTCTAGTGGTTAGTGTGTTGGCTTGCTAAGACATGAGCCCTGGGTTCGACACCCAGCTCCGACATCTTCAAAAAAAATAAAAATATTTCTTTCGGCGACTACCTCTCAGCAGTCTTCTGGCAAAAGCTCTGAGAGTAACTAATTGCCATGAACAAGCTTCTCAAGTCTGTCGTTCGGAGTCGACATTAAACTGTAGGTCCCGGTACTCATGGATAAAACTTGACACACACAACATGAGTGCTGCGAGACGCTAGGCCGTAATCCTGACACAGGGTTGTAAAGGCCAGTTATGTATGTATGTATGTAATGTTTCGCTGAGAATTTATGAACAACATTATTCAGGTAATATTGGACGAAAATTAACGCTTAAAATTATATTGCAGCGATTTTACTATATCAATAGTCTGGCAACTGTAAATTATAACATAACGACTACTATAATGACATGTAACAAAAGTCTGCAAACGATTAATGTTTTTAAGCTGAAGTGACATGTATCTTTTTTGTGACTCTCTTGCAGGCATACCCCTGCCGTAGACATTCAATTTATACTCATTACATAAGGTCATGAGGTAAGTCAATTGAAGAATGAGTACAATTAAAACTGTTCAAGATGTACCAGCAAAAGTATGACGAAAATAAAACTCGGCACTTTAGTAGCCTGAAAAAGTAAAGCATAGGTAGACTTTTGTTAAATGGTGTAGTTTTTTATTATACTTGTAATAATAATTCTATTAAAAGGTTCTGTTTTTAATGTATTTAAATGCATATGTGTTTATAAGCTTTATACCGGGGTATATGTATGTATGCATGTGTATTTATTACATCAAAGGATATTAATAAGTATACATACATACATATGTTTATTCGTATGTGTGAATAGTTGGTGCTTTAAGAATAAGAAGAAAAAAATTAAGAGGAGATACGAGTATATTGTAGATGACGAAATGTAATTCTGTTACAGTATCGCTACTACTAATACTTACTGGTCGTTAGTGGCTCATTTAATATTATTTTGTATGTGTCTGACAGGACTAGAAACTTGAAGTATTTTTATTTTTAATATTATTTTTTTTTTGCTTTGTTTTGTTTTAATTATAACATTGTTGTTATTGTTTGTCAATCAACCTACTTTTCTAGCAATATGTGTGTTCAGATGGCGGCATCAAGTAATTATTTGCATTCAATTATATGACCAATAAAAGAGTAAAAAATATAAAACAAGTGTGCAATTTCATTAAAAAAAATGCGGGAAGTGTATCATTATAGATAGTGTAGGTTTTTTCCCCCTGCATACAGTAGTGTAACAAATTATAGGATATTCAATTTCAATTACGATATTTGTCCAGTAAGGCCTGGCAAAACATCATGAATTCTATAACTTCTATACAACGTTTCAAAACTATGAAAACTTACTCTGATAAAAATAGATCTTTTCCTAAACTTAATAGAGCACTTTTTCTATTTCCTGAACAACATTAACGGCCTAGTAAGCAATCAATTCCTGACACTTATTGATCGTTTTTGCATTAACTTTACTCTTCTCAATTCAAAACCATCTACAAGAAAATGAAATGTGCCTATCGAAGAGAACATTGTTAAAGTTTTAAATTTATTCACCTTTTTCCTTCAAATACGTGGATAATTGAAGGCAAAAGTAAATCGTTTTCGTTGCTGTTTGGACTCATTTTAAATCATTTCTCGTTAATGACTACATCGATATGCAAAATTGGCAAATCGAGGGGATACGAAGGAGTCTGCTAATATAAGTTTAAAAACAAGTACTAATATGACCATATTTTATGCGATTGCTTAGCTCTATAATTACTCTGGAAACAGATATAGACAGTATTTAATGTACTCTTAGTTAATTCACATTCTTTGGGCAGTGAAAAATGCGTTTCATTTCTAATTCGTTGACCTTGTAAATATATCAATAAATTTGAAATAAAAAAAAAACAAAAATAATTGCCTATCGATTGAAATTCGATACGGAAATAGAGAGAAATTAACGAATTGTAGCAATATATCAAAAATAACAGCAAAATGTCTAAACACACGTTTACAATTGTATGGAATTCTCGTACCAGCAGAATTGAATGTTCAATTAACGTTGCATGACAAATAAATTCATTGATTTTTCTTTTTTTACATTTTTTTTTTATCGAAAACTAAAACTACTAAATACTACAACATATTTAATAGCAAACACAAAAGGCTACACAAAAATTTTGAAAAATAACGATAATTTTGTATTGAGAAAATTTTACAATAAAGGGTAAGAGAATTAATAGCCGACAGAAAACTGTTGGCAATAAATGTTAATGAACGAAAGCAATGTGATTGCAATAAAACGTAATTAAACAGAGATAGTTTACGATGACAGAGATAAGCATGTTATATGAATATATTTTGAAAATCATATCACCGTGTGATAACCGTTATAGACCTGATATTACCGTGCAATGGCCAATAAATTAAATTATTTGCATGAAAAGATATAAACAACCAAATGAGGAATGCGAGGCCAATTCGGTCATGCTGTGATTTTATAGATATATCGTTTTAAATAATCGATGCAGTTACTCCAGGGTTTTTTTATAATTTTGAGCTTTTCAAGGTAGTTCAAATTTTCTAAAAAAAAAGTCATACAAAATATGTATGCTAGATGGTGTACCAGGCTGGTACCGTAATTAAAGATTTTTTAATTGATACTACTCTCGTGAACATCCATTTGATGCCTGATATAATATTCATTCTTTGAAAAGTACTTCTCGCAAATGTTGTAATCATTTGACGCCACTTTCATTTGGTTTTGATTTTATTGGCTCACTAAAATCCACCTTAACCTGTTTTTATACACATTGAAAGGAAAAAGACTTATTCATAAACTGAGGAAGTTTTTGCTTTACTTTGTAATTTTGAACAAAACATGGACCCATTCTAACAAGACAAAGATCAAACTGGTTCCGTTTATGACTAAATATAGACAAATACTTGACTTTGAAGTGATCACATAGTTACAGCTTGGCTTGAATGTGAGCAGTAACGACATTCATTGCAAATAATAATAAATTTATTGCTTAAAGACAAATCAAAGACTTCTTTATGATAAATTTTTTCTTTTATTATTATTACTTTTTGTCAAACTTAATGTTTTATATCACTTGTACTGACGTGATTGTAACACCGCGTTACAAAAACGAGCTTTTGTTCCGTCCTATTAACCAAATATACTTTTTCAGAAAGGGGAGAAAAAATAAAAATACACGTGTATCGGCGATTTTCATGTACAGTATAAAGCTCGTAGTGTCCGTCTGTCGGCCTGTGTGAAACAGGCGTGATCCAATCGAGCTGAATTTTGCAGGCAGACTCGTGGAAATGTCCGTATCACGTAAAATTTTTTGAAAAATAGATTTTTATCAACTCTCAGATGTTCCTGAATTTTTTCTTAATAAAGACTAAAATACGTCAAAAATAACGTGTAAGACAAAAATCCGATACTGTAAACACTTATCATAGGATTTTAAAAGTGATTTTTATGATTTTTTTGACAAACGATTTTTCTTTTTGAAAATGTTCAAAAAATTAGAGACTTTTGGTTTTAAAATAATAAATATTGTTATGTGGATAAGCTTGCCACGATTGTAATTACACTGTTCTTTCTTCAAAACAAAGTTTACAAAAACTAGAGATAGATTATCGTGCTACATATGTTCGCATCTATGAACTAAATGAGAATTATTTCGTTGAAAAACAATTAAAGTCCAAATAACCGGAAAAATTCAATATTTGTCTATTTACATACAAATCAACGAGATTGTCTGCTTTCAACAGGTCAAAAAACCCATAAAATTTAAAAAAAAAACATATCTGTATAAATAATTAAAATTTTTTTTATTACTGTAGTAATCCCAGTGTCATTTACAATGTATTGTTAATGACAGAAAAGCGTATTGCCTGTTCTTTTATTATAATTTTTATTTTCTTTTTATTTTTACTGTGACGGTAATCTCATTTTTAAAAATATCAGCCAATATTAAGCGAAAAAGGGAAGGTGGGAAAACAGTTTGCTGTAATAACATTGTTCGTTGCTTTAAGTAAATACGGAAATAAAGCAATTTTTTGGTTGAATAGACAAACGCAACATGATAAAAAAGAACTAATACATATGAAAACTATTACAGTAGCATAAATAGGGTGACAAATTAAGAAAATAAAAAGAAAATTAAACACGAATATGACCAAAGACGGTTTAAAGAAACACGAGATATTAACAATGATAGGTTTTTTAACGAGGGTAATGCCAAAAATCGGTTAATCAATATCGTTTTCTAACTTTATCAATAAATGTTAGTGCATATTTCACATTTTTATTGACAAACGGTTTAAACTTTAAAGCGAACATTTAAGGCCGAAGTTTAAAGAATGTGCTGTTGATTTCAGTTTATTTCTTTGTTTGTTTGTTTGGAAATACTTAATTGAGTGTAGAATATGGTAGCAACCAGTTGTTCTAGGTGACACTTTAAATAAAGCAGCTTGTATTCCTACTATTTGCCTAAACATTTTTGAATATTTTCAAACTACCCTCGTTAACATAAAATAAATGACAAAAAATTACAACAACAACAAAATGCAGAAAATAAAATCCCCTAAAGCTTTAATGGAAACCATTAAAATGCATACAAGTGTACTCACATGTTCTGTAAAATCTTCATTTTTCAACATGAGGTCACCACCACGAAATTCCTGGCTTTTTTCACATACATACGTATGTTTATATGTACATTTATACCATATACATATGTATGTGTGTATATATATTTATTTTCAAATTCTCAATTGTCTTCCTGAAAAGCTAAATACACACAACAAATAGTGTTTTTTTTTTAAATTGAACCAATAATTAAAAAAACTATATATTTTTTATCTTTTTTCATTGATTTACGCAGAAAAACAGACAATTTTCACATCAATATCTACTATTTCTAAATATATTTCTTTTATTAAAAAGTAAATTTTGTTGAAATTCTAAAACATTTAAAATTTTAAAATTTTTTTCTTTACAGTCTAGTAAATAAAATTTTTAAAATACTCAATTGGTGGAGCAGCAGCAGATAATAGCAGGGTTAACGAGAAAATATATTTTTACTAAAATATCTTCTGAGAAAAAAAAATACAATATTTACGTGTTAAATTATTGAAAAAAAGCTAAGAATACAGTGTACAAATGGAGATGGACGGACACTAAAAAAAGAAACAAAAATGAATTGCAGCCTGCTGGTGTTGTGTATGGATTTGAAAAAAAAAAATGAAAGTTCTCCAACACACCCGTAAAATTAAAATATTTTAATTGCAAAATATTCATTTCAAAAGGAAATACACACAGTAGACGGACTACTCATTAACATTTTAAAGACAATTTAAAGACAAGCCATGTTGATTAAGGAATACCATATACCACTGCCATTAACAGTGGAAGAATATCGTATCGCTCAATTGTATATGATAGCGGTGAGTATAAATTAATTTGAACCATTTTTTTTTTAATTTTAAAAATTATTGTGAGGAAAGAAATCAGGGTCAAGCCATTTTAACGTTTCTACGAAGAACTAAAAACCCAGAAGCTGAAATAGCATCATATACATATGCACATAGTATATGAACGTACGTATCTCGAGTCGATGTTTTATTTTCTTTTTGTTTATTCGAAAAATATGAAATTGTCATATTGAAAGTTTTATTAGATCTTCTTGACTCATATTACCACATAATTAAAATATTTCTATCGCAAAAATTACAAAATTCTGGTTTAAAGGAAGGATATTAATGTTTAAACAAAACTTTCCTTATACAAATAATTCTTTTATATATTAAGAATATCCAGCCTTAATCCAGTTGGCCGGACGACATTTTTGTAATAGAATAAAGCAAAATGTTTCTCTTTCGTGCGATTATTTTTTACAACTTTCGATGTGGATTAACTAAGCAACAGTGCATTGATGAACTTAATTCAATTTTTGGCGATGAAGCTCCATCAAGGACCAGTGTTTATCGGTATGGTAAATTTCGTAAAAGTCGTCAAAAATCAGTTGTTGTCCCAGAAACCATTGATCCTGTGTGCGAACTGATATTGCAAGATCGTCGTGTGACCTATCGTGAGATTCAGACAACCTTAGGCATTAGTGGGACCAGCATACATTCAATATTGCATAAACATTTGACTGTCAAAAAAATTTGTTCGCGTTGAGTCAATTGTTCAAAAAATACGATCGCAGTGCTTCGAAACACGTCTATGACATCATAACAGGTGATGAATCGTGGATTTACGCGTATTAGCCCGAAAGTAAACAGCAGTCAACTGTATAGGTGTTTCAAGATGAGCAAAATCCAACAAAAGTTGTTCGCGCACAAAGCACTTCCAAGCAAATGGTCGCCTGTTTTTTCGTAGAAACTGGACATATCGCAACCATACCACTAGAACAACGCAGAACAGTCAATTCTGAGTGGTACATAACCATTTGTTTGCCAGTTGTCTTCCAAGAAATCAGAAAAACCAACAGCCGAAGACGGATCATTCTTCACCATGACAATGCAAGCTCTTACAAATCGTCTCAAACAACCGTATTTTTGAGCACCCAAAATATCGATTTAAAGAGTCATTCGCCGTATAGTCCTAAATTGGGACTGAATAACTTCCTTTTTTTTCCTGTACGTAAAAAACAAACTGAGAGGTCAACGATTTTCGACACCTGAAGAAGCGGTTGCTGCATTCAGAATGCAAGCTTTGGAGATACCTCAATCAGAGTGGCAAAAATGCTTCGGCAATTGGTTCAAACGCAGTCTAAAAGCATTTGAGTATTATGAGTAATCCAAAAAAAAAAAACATATATTTTTTTTTTCTTGAATAATTGGTGATCATGTTTGTTAAATAATTTTGTTTCAGACCTAAATATTTTGTTAAATGGTTTGGTTTGTTTTTTGTCGTTCAACAAAAAAGTTATTTGTAGTTTGCCCTTGGTCACGCACTCTAATCATCTCTGCTAAATTGGTACATGTCGCTGATATCGAGTTCTGGCATAAGAGAGTTTAAATTTAAAAAAAAATTATTGCCAAGTTTGTTTATTTGTTATGAAGTACAATTATTCGGGTTAGGTGTCACCATTCACTGTAATGGTTACACGGTTCTCATTTTCAATGAAATATGGGCCACAGTCACATGTAATGAATACATTGGCTTCTGTAAAACCAAGTGTGGGTTTTCTGAGCACCAAATACGACAATTTTGCTTATTAACGTACCCAACAAGAAATAAGCTTTCTCCGAAAATAAGATTCTTCCGAAGGGATGATTTTTTCCTTTCCATTTTCGTGCAATTTCCAACCAATTGTCGTTGTTTTGGAAATAAATTTGCAATAAATCCCAATGTTGTTCAAGCGTAAATCGAATCATTTCGTTTAAGGAAGATAATATACTGATTTTTGTGATAGATTAGAAATAACCGGTGGTTCAAATTTAAACGAAAAGAACTCTGATAGAACCACCATAGCGGCTTTCGAAAATATATTCAGTTCAGTTTAAAAATTATATTCATTTCATATTTTGCATGTCTTTCTGTTATAGAAAAAAAGTCGTGAAGAAAGTCATGGCGAAGGCAGTGGTGTTGAAATTATTATAAATGAGCCATACGATGATGGTCCTGGTGGGAAGGGTCAATACACCAAGAAAATCTATCATGTAGGCAGTCATTTGCCAGGCTGGATTAAAAGTAAGTTCAGGAAGAAAAACCCTGTAAGTAAAAACCATAATGAAATAATTAATTTTTCATGACAGGCCTGTTGCCTAAAAGTGCTTTAACGGTAGAAGAAGAAGCCTGGAATGCGTACCCCTATACAAGAACACGTTACACATGTCCATTTGTAGAGAAATTCTCCTTAGACATAGAAACATATTATTTTCCAGATAATGGTTATCAGGAAAATGTTTTCAAATTAACTGGCAGTGAATTAAGAAATCGGGAAATAGGTGAGTACTGCTTAACGAAATCAATATTTTTTTATACAAATTCTCTGCTGTTCGTATTTCTAGACTGTATTGATATTGTGAAGGATCAATTGTATGGCGGTGATTATTTTAAAGAGGAAGATCCGAAATTATTTGTATCAGAAAAAACGGGCCGTGGTCCGTTGGGAGAAGACTGGCTAGAGGAATATTGGCGTGAGGTGAAGGGTAAAAAACAACCCACCGCCCGCAATATGTCTCTCATGTGCGCCTATAAAATCTGCCGTGTGGAATTTCGTTATTGGGGCATGCAAACTAAATTGGAAAAATTTATACATGATGTGGCTTTAAGAAAAACAATGTTAAGAGCTCATCGTCAGGCCTGGGCCTGGCAAGATGAATGGTATGGACTGACCATTGAAGATATTCGTGAAATTGAAAGGCAAACTCAAAAAGCTTTGGCACGTAAAATGGGCGGCGGTGATGGTAGTGGCGAAGAAGAGGAAGGTAAGTTAGCCTTAACAGAGAAAAATTATTTTACTTTTAAAACGTATGCCTTTTAAAACAGAAAGTATCTCAGAAGATCATGTGGAATCAAACTCAGCTGATACCGAAGAACGTATTATTAAAGAACCACCCGTTGTTACACAACAACCTCCTAGTGAGGAAGCCTCTTCGGAGGAAGAAGAACCACCTGAACAAAATAATTCTAGCGAAAGATCTCGTTCCCAAAGTATACAAATGGTTAAATCAAAATCTGGCTCAAAACCTGGTGGCTTACATTCTCCTCTTGGTTCAGCTCACAGTTTTGAGTTACAGGTAAGTGGTGTGTGCTTGTAAAACAAAGCGTTTAGACTATGAAATCTTTTAAATGTGGCATGATATTTATATCGATGTTTTGAGAAATGTCTTTTTCTTTAATTAAAAAAATCGTGTCTAAGAAGATAAAGTAATTGAGAAAGAAATAGAAAAAGTGCGTATTTTGCATATACGACGAATTTTTTAGACTTTAGGGCTTTTTTGTTTAGACCTGCTACCAAAAGTGCCTTTCTACACTTAATGCAACTTGTAAAGAATACGCAGTTTATAACCGTCCTGATAGAAACTGGAACCTACCTTTAAAACTTTGTAAACAAATATCTTCAAATCAGTGCCAATTTTTTTTTTAACTAAATTTCTTGTCGACAATGTTTTATCTCTTGCTGACTTTTCACACATGTTTCCTTTAGATAGTTCATCGCTATCAAACTGTTGGGAAAGATCTGAATATGACCTCTCAAATATATATTTTCCTTTAGCTAAAGTAGTCCCAAAATATCTCTTAGTGGGCATAGACCAATCAGACAATGACTGAATATAAATTTCCTTTCAAAATTGTGTATTTAAGATAATTCTAGTGAAATATGACAAAAAAATAGGTCCCATCAAATCTATTTAGAAAAATATTTCCAAGACTTTTGTTGAAGTGCAGCAAAATTTGTATTCTTTTATCAAAAGATTCTCTATCAATTGCAATTTCTTTCAAATCTTTCAAATCGTTCGTTCGCAAAGCAAGAAGTCTTTCGTACTATTTCTTATACGATGTGGTGGAAAAGTTGACAAACGCGGTTTATTGACCGTAATTGTTTTTAAATAAATTAAACACTTTAGCTCTGGGGGCAAATTACGGAATTCGATATAGATCGAAATTTGTATGAAAGTTCTTTTAGAATTGTATGAAATTTTGCTCTATATCGAATGCCGTAATTTGCCCCTGATTTCGGAACCTTTTTGACAATTTCATGTCTCGAATGTTGTTGTCAAAAAACTCTACACAAAGAAGACTAGAAGAATTAAAGCGGGTAGTTTTGTCAACCAGTATGAATCATTAAAATGAAAGATTAGGCAACACGGAAACCCAGCTCTTAGGTCGTACAGTACTCACAGTTCTTCTATACTATTAGAACCATACAGTCCCAATGCATCTAATGGAGGTAGAAAACGTCGTTGAAAATGGTTATACATAAAGCGTAGTCCTTTCTCAGTAGTCGTTTGAGTTGCTGCGGTTTTAAAAAACTAAGGTCCGATAGCGCTTCCACTGTTTTTACCACGGTATATATATAAGGGCTTGCCCTGTATTATACATGAGTTTTCAGTGCCCTAGAAACAAAAGATACTGCCTACTTACGCTGGTCTAAATTCCGAATGGCTTGGTCTTAGATTATATGAATTTTTCTGGACTTATTATTATTAAATACTCATTACTCATGATTTGGTTCTTCTTCGATTCAATTAAAGTCAAAACGAAATGCTGTGATATTGCTGTTAATGTTTTATGTACTTCTTTACGTCATTTTTTTTACTTTTCCTATTTCTTATTTCTTCTTTTTTCATCTTTTTTTTCTTTTCTTTTCACATTTGTGGCACGCAAAATTTTTTTATCTATTTAATTAAATGTTTAGCAGCATGCCAAAAATGCTAAGCGTAAAAATGTAAGTTCCTACTTATGTACTCGTATGTTTCTTTTTGAATTAAAAAATAATAATTTTTGAATGTTTAAATGTTAGTGAAATTATTCCAAATTTTGTTAACACCTTAACAAAGACTTGGTAAAAAGTAAGATTAATAAATTCCAATCATATTACAGGTGGCCAATTGGCGTATGGAACGTTTAGAAGTTGATTCAAAATCAATTTCTGATGAGGAATTTTTCGATTGTGTGGGTAAGTACTGAATATAGTTCTCTACCGCATATGATTTCATCGTTTTTAAAATTAAAGATACCAACGATAGTAATTCTTTGGCAAAGTGGAGTTCTTTGGAATTGTTGGGAGAGACAGATGATAGCCCACCGCCACACACGGGCAATCAAAATCGTTCAAAACAAGACGATAGCATTTTCAATCAAGATTTCCTAATGCGTGTAGCCTCTGAGAGGGGCACCAAAAGACAGTTACGTTCTTCACACAGTGTGGAAAGAGGTCATGAAATATCACCACCTGGTTCACCGGGCACACCTTCCTGTTCTACTACCATATTGATATTAGTGGTACATGCCGGCAGTGTACTGGGTAAGCTTGTATTTTAGAGGTTCCATAGGGTTATGTTCATCTCTAACTTTCTTCCAGATGCCACGAGCGAATTGACTTCCAAAAAATCTGATGTCACCACATTTCGTGGTTCATTTGAGTCTGTTATGCGTCAACATTATCCGAGCCTATTAACTCATGTTACCATTAAAATGGTACCATGTCCATCCATATGTACCGATGCTTTGGGTATTTTGTCTAGTCTAAGTCCATATTCGTTTGACTCTTCACCCTCGGCTGATATACCCAATATAGCAGATGTTCCTATAGGGGCCATACCACTGTTGGCCGTTTCATCACCGGAATTCCAAGATACTGTCAATAAAACTGTGCAGGCAGCTAATATAGTCTATCACGAATTTCTAAAATCTGAAGAGGGTCTTGGTTTTTCGGGCCAGATAGTTATATTGGGTGATTCCATGGGTTCACTGTTGGCTTATGAGGCGTTATGCCGTACTAATGGCAATGAGGGTGGAAGTCGTTCTTCACGCAACACCGACGATGATGAACGTTTCGATGATCATGAATTGGATGCTAAACGTTTACTAGTGGCTCCCTCACCGCGTCGCAGACGTTCTTCGTCTTCAAGTGATTCGAAACATTCAAAACTAGACTTTGAAGTTGGTGATTTCTTTATGTTTGGTTCACCACTGTCTATAGTATTGGCAGCTAAAAAATTACACGATTCTAAAACTGGTAAGTAGGGATTTTCTACTTAATATCGGTAGATGTTGTAAGTGTGGGGATGGTCGTGGCATAGTGGTAGAGCGCTCGCACATAAACTCACAGGACCAAGGTTCAATCCCAGCAAAGGACAAAATTATAAAAATAAAAAAATTTTCTAAAATTACAATTTAAATGAAAACGTTAAATTTAAAAAAAAAAAATAAGAGGTTCCCCCCCCTCCAGCAAGACCATCTGCAAAGAAACCGCCCCCTGACATTTTCTAATCCATTCCACCAGAAACCAATGATCAGGAGTACAGCGAAAGATAACAGCTAATCTACTGAAGACGCTCACCATTCATATTCAAACATCCAACGACAGATGAGGCAATTGATGTTTGATCATTCGAGGGTGAAGGTATAACACTGGCTCTTGAGTGGGCAAATTGACAGCAAAAAAAAAAAAAAAAACTTCTATCAACCAACATCACATTCCCATACAATGCACTGCATGAGTAGGGGTTTACCCCTGAGTATTGGTCTTAAAAAAAAAAAAAAAAAATGTAGTCATCCTTATTAAGTCTGTATTCCTAAAACGTTATCAAGGTTAGAAAAACCTTAACAACCTTAAGAAAACCTTAATTACAAGATTATAGAATAATATCACGTGGCTAACTTCACAAAAAAAAATTGCAAAGCCGAGTTTCTGCACATCCTTCGACCGATGCCTATATCAGCGTGTTCTTATTGAATATCCCATTATAATACATACATACTTGTTATTTTATTTCATAATAAAAAATGTTCTTTCCAGCTCTACAACGTCCCAACTGTAATCAGGTTTATAATATGTTCCATCCTACCGATCCAACGGCTTCCCGTTTAGAACCATTATTAAGTGCCAGATTTTCTATGTTGGCACCGGTTAATGTGCCACGTTATGCCAAATATCCTTTAGGAAATGGTCAACCATTGCATTTACGTGAGTACTTAGTTTGTTTCAATAAAAGAAAAACAAAAATCTAAAGAAAAAATATTGATTTTAAAAACTAACACAGTTGAGGTCATCCAATCTAATCCACAACATTTTAATGATTCCAATAATATGACGTCAAGTGGTAGACGTTTATCGGATGCCTCTATGCAAAGTACAGTATCTGGTCTTATTGAAAATGTTTCCTTAAGTACCATTAATTCATGTAAGTGCTGCTAGTTTGTAGAATTAAACACATGCCAGTGTAAATGGTTAAAATTCATTTTCAAGCTCCTTCTTTAGAATTAGCATTCGAAATACAGAGAAACTTTTGTAACTTTATTGCACATATTCTTCCAGTACAAATAAAATGGTGGGGCACGAAAAGATTGGATTTTGCTCTCTACTGTCCAGAGGGTTTAAGTAATTTTCCAGCTAATGCTTTGCCGCATTTATTCCATGCCAGCTATTGGGAAAGTGCTGATGTTATAGCATTTATATTAAGACAGGTGAAGCAAAACTTTAAAATCATTATCTCCCTGATATTTAAAACTTAATTTCCTTGTTCTTTTGTTCTCAAGATTGGTAAATTTGAAGGCATTCCATATGTTACATCTATGGACAATAAGGAGACTGTCCACTTTAATCCAGGTCAGCCACGTGAGAAATGGATACGTAAACGTACTTCTGTTAAATTGAAAAACGTGGCGGCCAATCATCGCGCCAATGATGTTATTGTTTTGGAGGGCCGTGAGCAGCGTCTCAATGCCCGCTTCATGTATGGACCTTTAGATATGATTACCTTACATGGTGAAAAAGTTGACATACATATAATGAAGGATCCACCCGCTGGCGAGTGGAGTTTTCTTAGTACAGAGGTAACTGATAAAACTGGTCGCATTTCCTATACAATACCTGATCATGTAGCATTCGGCTATGGCATTTATCCCATTAAAATGGTGGTACGAGGAGACCATACCTCAGTGGATTGCTATTTAGCTGTAGTACCACCACTCACTGAATGCGTTGTATTTAGTATAGATGGTTCCTTTACCGCTTCTATGTCGGTAACTGGTCGCGATCCTAAAGTACGAGCTGGGGCAGTAGATGTTTGCCGTCATTGGCAGGAATTGGGTTATTTACTGATATATATAACAGGTCGTCCTGATATGCAGCAACAGCGTGTAGTCTCCTGGTTAAGTCAACATAACTTTCCTCATGGTCTCATTTCTTTTGCTGATGGCCTTTCCACTGATCCTTTGGGTCATAAGACGGCCTATTTGAATAATTTGGTACAAAATCATGGAATCTCAATAATGGCCGCCTATGGCAGTAGTAAAGATATAAGTGTGTACACTAATGTTGGTCTGAGACCAGATCAAATATTTATAGTGGGCAAGGTGAGTTCATATTGGTTCGAAAAAAAAATGTTTTATGAGCATAAACTCATAATTTGTTTAAAATTTTGTAAAATTTAGGTCAGTAAGAAATTACAAGCCAATGCCACTGTTTTAAATGATGGCTATGCCGCTCATTTATCGGCTTTACAAGTCGTAGGTGGCTCTCGTCCTGCTAAAGGAAATGCCCGTATGGTTATACCACGTGGCTGTTTCAATTTACCGGGTCAAACTACAAATCCTCGGCGTAGAAGGTAAGTTTTCTATTATAAATCTGTGATGAAATTATTGTATTTGTATGTAATTTATGTATGTATGTATGTATGAAATGGCAAGTTTATGTAGTACCAATATTCAATTGATGCAAAAGTATTATCGTACGTATGTATGTAAATATATGAACATATCTATGTATTCACTCATGTTTAAACACCAGAATAAAAACAAATCATCGGTCTTATGATGGATAAGCCGGCACCGTTGTATTCGAACGATATTTTTGTTACTGATTAATGAAAAAATGTTTCGTGTTCAATTACTAATTTGTCGTCAGAATACGACGACCGTAAAAATCATTATAAAACCGAATAATTTATAAGAACTAGAACGGTTAATCTAAGAATGTACATAATAAAAAACATTAACTTCACCTCTAGTTTTCCACCTCTTTTTCTGAAATAAATTGTACTTGACTGCTAAGTTGCATATTCTAATAAAGAAAATGGCAAAAACATTGAAAGCATGTATACGTCTCAGCAACAAATCTTAGTTGCCGCTGAGGCATGTTTAGAATAACTCATTGGAACCAATGCATAATGAGTGGTTCACTGATGATTTTTCAGGAGTTGACGAAAATTAGTGCTGGCAAAGTATTGAGTAAAGGGTATGGAGTACTTGTACTAATATTTGGGTACTCAATACATAAAAGTAACTACATACTCAATACTTTAAGAGTTATTTTTTCTTCGAATTTGTATGGAATATTTCAATTTTAACTGCCAAAATAAAATGAGTAGTAGGGAGTACCCAAATGGAAGTACTCAATACCAACGAGTAATGAAAATTAGTAGAATTTCACAGCACTATTTCAAATCTCATACCCAAATGGAAGTACTCAATACCAACGAGTAATGAAAATTAGTAGAATTTGACAGCACAATTTCAAATCACATGATTTGTTACCTTGTCTTTCATGCTTAGTTTCAAGACCTCAAAAAATTTAAAATTTTTTGGTATACATATCTGTGGCAATATGGAAGAATAGCTTAAGTCGACATAGTAGTTTTGACACTCCATAAATTTCAGTGTAGCCATAAAGTGTAAAATATTATAGTGCATATTTGTTGTATAATAAGTCTATTAGCAGGATGTAAAATTACACATATTTTGTAAGAACTAATTATAGTAAAATTTACATCAACTTGGGAATATTTTAAAATTTCATGTTTTGCCTTAAGCTGTTCTTCCATACCAACACAGATATGTATGAATGCATTAGAAGTCGTGAAAATTGCTTTATTCTTGAATCACTACCATTTTATTTTGCTGTTTAGTTGCGTGCACTAGAGACTGCTAAACAATTATAGTAAAGTATTCCCCGTATAATTGCTCCACGCCTTTCACGCTTATTTACTTCAATTTCTAAATCCCCATAATTTTTCTTACCTCTTTCTAATAAAATTCGACGGTTAATTAACTATCGCTTAACTGCGATATTCGCCTTATTACCTAAAATATATTTTACACAAAGAGAAATTTCCCTTAAAATTCCCTCGCTTAATTACCCAAAATAATTATTTTCCAAAAACTGCAGCTTAACTCAAAGATATTTATATCAGAGTAGGAAAATAAACAAAACTGAACATTTAGTCTCATTTGGTTGTGTTCTTTATAATAAGCAAAACAAAAATAAAACAGAAACAGTGAGAACGATCGTCCCATTTAATTTTGTGTATTGTTTTTGTTTTGAGTAATACAAATACACTAACTCAAATGTGCGAAGGTACAACAAGAAATTAATGAGAATAAAAAGAAAAGAAGAAGAAAAAAAGAAAAGAAGAAGAGAAAAAAGAGCAAATTATATGTATGTAACGGAATAACAAAGCAAGCACAAGAGCGAAAAGCTAATTATTTCATTTGCGCTCTTTCTCATTTAGAAAGTATTTGTTTTGTATTTGCTCATGTACAATACCATTAAAAAAATTTTGAAAAGTGTATGACTTTGTTGTAACGTTTGCGAAATGTTTTGTTTGTTTGCCCACTCTGATTTATATACGCATAAAATTTACTTTCAAAGTACTTTTGACACAACCTTGCATTTAAAGTCTACCAAATTTATGTATAAGTATAAAGTTATTTGCTTTTCACATGTATTGACGGCAGTGTATACAGTCAATAAAGCGTATTCGTTTAATTACCTCAAAGAGGCAATTAACCGTATTCGTTTAAATGACTTACACTCATAATTGCCCAAAAATGTTGACATTTTTGTCGAACCAATTATCCGTGGAATACTGTATATCTGCTTAAAATTTTAATATTTTGTATCCGTTAAAGTTCTTATAAATTATAAAATGTCCCTGTAAATTGTAATTCCTAACCTTTAAAAGAAAATCAAACAGTATTCATGCGTAAATTCAAAATGTTTGTTATTTACTCGTATTCGTTGATGTAAAATTTAGTCTCGAAATTTACAACAGCAGCTGCACTACAACAGAAAATTGTATGTAAATATTTTTGTTTTTTAAGTAATTTGTGTTTAAGTTTTTCTTACTTTAATTTTAAATTAAATTGCTGGTTTTATATAAAAATTAATAATTTGTTAGAAGGCTTTTTAGTTTGACTTTAGTTTTCCAATTGAATATTGTATTTAATTTGGTTTTTTGCGTTATAATTTAATTCTCTGTTTGCATATTAACACAAAAACTACAACTAAAAAATTTTTTTATTTTTTTTTTTTTTTATTTTGTTAATTTCAAATTTTATTTCCAATAATAAAATCAAACAAAATCAAAATTCACTTTACAAAACTGCTTAAACAAAACAATCAACAGCAATGCAATTGATCAGTCTAATACAGCCAACAACTTGCAAATCTTTCCGGAAGAAGAGACATATTCGTTTTGAAAAAAAAATAATTATTATTAAATAAAAAAAAATTCTGCTTGTTTTTGTATTATCAAAAATATTAAATTATTTAATTTTAAATAAATTACTTATCAAAGCAAATTTATATGAATTTTAACAAGTTTAGCTTTATGATAATTTTAAAATATATATACTTATATATAGTATATGCACTATATAATAAATATATTATATTGCTTATATATAATAATAATCAATTGTATATAAATTATTATTAAATATTTATTTAAAACAGTTACATTGAGGCGTATGATGTGAAGGAAGGGTACTTTAAACTCTTTAAACTAAATATTAAAAAATATATATAGAAATCAATTTTATTTAATTACATATTTGATTGCTTAATCACCTTATTTTCTGTTAAAAATTAAAGTTATTAAGCAATAAATGGTGTACTACTAATTCTCTTACGCGAATTTGATTTAATGCGATTTTAAAAGCAAACTTCGTTCTCTTTTTTCGCGATTTGATTTGGTATAATGCGGCCTAAAAACTTATTTTTATATTGTATTTATAAAATTTTAAATTTAATACATTTATAGTTGATACGAAAATTTACCACAATAAAAATAGGGACTTCCCTTGCAAGATTACTGGGTTAAAAATGGCACCCGAAGTAAAGAAATAAATGATTTTTCCACCCTAACTTAATGCATAGTTGAAGAAGGTCTCCAAAGTGTAGATATATTGAGTGATAATTTTATCAAATATTATCCCAATGTGGAAAAAGTCGCAAAATTTCTACGTGATTTAAAATTTTTAAAGAGGAATTACCGAGAATTTTTTTTTTTCTTAAACGAAAGCGATTGTCAAAAAGTGATACTCATAAATTGATTTTTTTTTTTATTTTTAGGTTTTGGCTTAATTTTTCTAAATGAATGTTTTATTCAATAATTACTTTTTTATTATTTTTTGTTTAATAAAACAAGTACATGAAGCTACATAAATTAATTATTTATAAAGGGTGTTTTTTATAGAGCGCCACAAATTTGAATTGGCATCACTGCTTTATTGGATCACCCACTTAACAGCTAATAGTTGCTTTTTTTAAGTTTGCTTTGAAATTTCGATATGAATCGACTTACACTTACAATCAAAATATTGTAATTGATGTCGATTTTGAATTTGAGCTACAAGAGACATTTCAGTTTTAAGTGAAGCCTATTACTTATTTGAAAATAGAACCCCTTTTTTGTTTAAATGTTAAAGAGTTTTATTTTTATTTTTTTATTTATTTAATAGATATAAAACATATAAATTTACAATATTAAATTTACAATAAACACTTATCTAAAAAACTGGCATAACCTCTAGTTGTGAGCCAGATTAGCAAAATGTAAAGCCGACACAATATTTCTTTTATATACATATATACAATAATTAGATAATAAATTAATTCTTACTTTTATATAAACTTAAAATTCAGTTAGTTAATCAAATTCATTATATTTAAGTTAGTTTTTCCAAAACAATTAAGCCTATGTACATTAAATATAGGGCACACTCCAATAAAGTGGAAAGTGTTTTCCGCAACATCCAAATTACACAAAGTACAAATTCCATCTGTATTGTTTCTAAACGCTCTGCCAAAAAGATCTAAAAGTCCACCCCTTGCTCGTATTAATAAACTGCTAGCACGTGATGAAAATATTGACAATACAGGAGGGACCATGTAGTAATTTAAATCAGGGTAAAGGTCGTGAAATTGTGAGCTTCTTGCAGAAGCTGTAAGTTCGTCTCTTTCTTTTGTTCTCAATACCTGAAGTATTTGATTCCAATAGTCACACAGAGGATTAGTCAAATTATCGGAAACAAAACCAATACGTTCGCATATAATTTGCCACTCCTCCGCCCAATATGTATTTTTCAATATTATTTTTTCAGCGAGAATGCGTGGTAGTCTATGTTGTGGCATTCTCAGGACTTTACTAATATATGAAAAATGTAACTTTATAGTATCTATATATAATGTGTTTAATCCAGTTTAATCCAGAAAATGTTAAAGAGTTTATAAACCCCCATTGCATCAATTACAGTATTGGTGGCAAATCAACTTCCAAAACGTGTCAAGTATCTTTGAATCTTTGTTATAAAAAAACAAAGTTTACGTTTTGCTGAGATTAAGGTTTTGAAAGTACTGGTCTCAGTATAAAAAAAGTCGCTAAGGGGATAAGGTATCATACAACCCATAGGTTGTGATGCCACAAGCGACTTCGCCAATCCGGTTATCGATCCCACCTCGACTATAAAATAATTGTCGATAATCCTGTAAATCTTAATTCTAACAGTTCAGTCAAAGATAACACAAAAAATAGTCCAATAACCTGACCTCACTGACAAAAAGCTCTTCTTAGATGCAAAGCTCCAGCAGAAGTCATGCAAGGGGATGACAATTCTAACAGCACAACTTCTAATGAGATAATTAGTTGCCTTTTGACCATGTTAGCCAAGCAGAGCCGCGAAATGCTGCAAGTTATATGATACCAAAGAAATTGAGCCTCGTTATACCCAGTGAACTTATGTTCGCTTACAGTTTAGGAGTTGAAACATTATAGTGAATTTTCTGTAACGAGAAAACCAAACAACAAAGCAGATATGTGGTACAGTGGTACAGCATTTTAGGAAAAGGCATTTATTCGCTTATCAGGCAGCAGTAAGGGAGTTATAATTAATGGCACTAACCGATATTCTAAAGTTTGCCAAATCGTTAAAATTGGGGGATGCACTATAACGAAACTCCGTAGAAGTTAAGATTTTAGAAAATATTGAAATATGGCGGTACTTGCGAAATATAACACAACTTTAAAACAAATATTAATCATAAATAATTATGATTATTAATATTCCCCAAAATTCCCCTGCTTAAAATATGATAACGGGCAGAAATTTCTAATCTGTTCTCATCGTTATATACGGAGGTGCAATAGAAAGCGACATAACTCAGTAAACATTGCAATTCCAGATAGACACAATAGGAAAAGGGAATAATTTCAATGAATATTTTTACACATCCATTTATTAAAATGAATACAAAATTGAAAACATAATTTTAAACTACCTTTTCTTCACATCAAAACTGCATTATAGTTTATGCAAAAACATTTAATTATTTTCAAATGTTTTTATAATTTATTTTGTTCACTTTTTTCTTTATTTTTCATATCTTTATTATTTTCTTTTCTTCTTTTTTCCATTGAAAAAAAAAAAACTCATTAAAACCTTTTTGCACAATATCACGGCAAATGTTGATAACCATACTTCACACACACTTCTCCCATATGATATTTATATTCCTTCCAAACTAAACCAACAAAACAATAATTTATTAGACTGCATGAACAACAGGACGCTTAAATCTGCCAAATAGCGAAGTCTCAACACTTTGATTCAAAAAAGGCAAGCCGAGTTATTTAACGTGAAAATGTTTTAGATTTCTTATATGTTTTAAACGTATTTAAAACAGACAAAAATAAAAAAAAATTGTTTTAAGTGTTGTAAATTGAACAAAAAAGAAAAAAAAAAAAAACACAAAAATTTTTAAAAGTAGAAAAATGCAATCAATCATTTGTTA
The DNA here is from genome assembly GCA_963576795.1 of Metopia argyrocephala. NCBI lineage: Eukaryota > Metazoa > Arthropoda > Insecta > Diptera > Sarcophagidae > Metopia > Metopia argyrocephala. Next base: position 17,965,684 of record OY756208.1, on the reverse strand, counting down.
ATATATTTCAAAAAACCAAAATGATATTATATGTATATGCACCTTAGAAAACAAAAACAAAAAAAATACACACAAATTTATTCATCTCTATAATAAAAGTAATTAACATTTTAATTTTTCCACAAAAAACCCCCAACTTTCCCCACCAATTTTTACTTAAAAAAACCAATTGTGTCCCACCACAAAAAAACAAACCTACACCAAACACACCACACATACCACGCCAATATTTCCCTTTACCATTACCAATTGTAGCAACGAGACCGGTCTATCTTCGCCAATACGCAGTGGCTACCTAAAACGTAAAACCTATTTTAGTCACCAATGAAACTAAACCAACAAATGAAGTAAAAAAAAAACCTAAAAAAGTTCCTGTTGACGGGAAATGACAACAGCCAATCACTATCATCACCACCAAGTCCAACAAACATCATCATATATCCTATTACTAGATGAACAGAAATAACTGAGAAACAATCTTTTAAAGCAAGCAGTGTTCAGTCAAGCTTAAAAATAATATAACAAATAGCAGTTACAATTTAGAGTTACATTAACTAGTAAAAGACAAAAAGGATGAAACGAATCATGCCTAAATATATCACTACTATAGCTGAGATAATTAAAGTATCATCATAGCAGAATATATTTAACCCGCAAGCAAATCATTGTTAAAGCGTTTAATGAAGACGATCGTACATATTCGTTTTTAAATGCCTATAGCTGAAGTAATCATGCATCCATTTTTAAGCAAAACATAAAAACAAAAGAATGTAAAAAATACAAAAGAACATACTAAAAACAAATATTTAAAAATAATAATCAATTAAAATGTAATTAAAAACAAATTATACGTTTATAGACGTCGTCTAACATTTGTCACGCAGTAAGTACTTCTTTATAATGAAATTTATTTTTTAAAATTTTAATGGCCCTAATTTTGGAATTATAGAGCAGAACTTATTTAAATTAACAAAAGTGTTGCATACTTTTAGGATTTTTATACAGTGATCACTAATATTTGATACACACTTAACAAAAACAAATTCAAGATCAAGTAAGATTGCCATATATGCCCAAACTGCTGATACAGCGTTGTAATGGCCGATTATGTATGTATGTATGTATGTATGTATTTCGTTTGAGTTATGAAAAACTTCGACATATAGAAGTTCGAGCTAGGGAAGGACAATTGTACTTAATTTATTCTCTTAACGCTACTGCCAACCTAATTAGTTCGAGTTAGAGACGTTTGAGGTATGGAAGTTCCACTGTACTTTCCCTATATTTCTTAAAAAATTGCATTAAGCAAAATTTATTAAACAAAAGAGAAAAATTTTTTATGATCTGTTCTTGTTGATCTCTTATTCTAATTTTATTCTTAAAATAATTTATTCCATAATTGAAGTTACTGAATTCTAATAATTTCAGTAAATAAATTTGAATAAAAAATTTAAAATATGTATTAAGTTATCAGTGATCGAGCTTCTAATTGAGCTATGATAGTAAGATTTTAAATGAACGACCAACGTTGCTTTTGTGTTTAACTGTATAAAATCCCCAAACTTATGCAACATAACACATGATTTTATAAACAAACGGATATGCAAAAACCATGCATATGGGCGTACATATAAAAGTGCGCCAAAATTTGTTTTAACAAAAAATACAAGTATATTGAAACTCCATTTCGTATTTGCATTTTATAGGTACCTGGCTAGAAAGACTGTATCCTCCTGTTGTTTGATGGTATTACAAACTACATAAAAGAATACAAACAGTTAAAAAATACTAGAAATTATAAAAATTAATTTAAATATCTTAAAAACACAAGAATAACATTTTTTAAGATACAGCATATAAATATAAAAAAATCTATTTTAAATATAAAAATTCTAAACAAAAAAAAAAAAAAACTATTAAGCATTAAAAAAAGAAAAAAAGCATAAAAATATATTTAAATTATATTTTAAAAAAGAAAATTATATTGAAAAGAAGATAATCTCCCTCTTTTTTAGAGCATAGAAATTAAAAAAATAAAACATGAGTTGAATTTTTGTGGTAATCAATGTTATAGTAACACTTAAACTAGGAATAAAAGAAAAACATAAAATTGTTTCAAAACTTTAGCAAATTATTAAATTTCTTATAAGAAAGAAAAAATAAAAAAATAAAAATTAAATTTAGCTTAAAAACCAAAATGAAAAAGAATATTAAAAATATATGTATAATTTGTATAATTTTTAAATACATCAAGAATTTCATATCTAAAAATTAAATCAGAAAACAAAAAGTGTTGCATTCTATTTAAAAAAAAAACAAAATTTTTTCTTCTTTCAAAACTATCAAATACTATTTTAAGAATGCAAAAGTAGCAGAAGAAGTCAGCTATTCAAAGTTGTTAAATTAAGAAACAATAATAATTATGTATGAATGTGATATAAAATGCAATGTAACTACAGTAGACTCAGGATAGATAGGCAGCAAGTGATAAGAAAACTATTCAATCGATGGGGATAGAAAAAATTCTTAATTTTAAACTGATATATGTATGTGAGCACAATGTATAATTTTCAGATTTCATTGTAAGTTGGCTTTAGAAATGATTCTAAAACTCGCTTCAACACTAGATTTTGCCTATATTTGTCCTACAGTGTTGTGTTACTTTGCAGTAAATGTAACAAAAGAGTGCTATCAGCTGGTGAATGCCTACTTTTAATTAATCTTTTTAAAATTGATTCTTTATTCATTCTTGGTTCCGTAGTCTAGTATATAGTGTGTACGCTTACTAGACGAGAGTTGCGAATTCAAGAACCAGCTCTTTCCACCACCGCCTCTTATCAGTCTTCTGGCAAAAACTCTGAGACTAACTGATTGCCATGAGCAAGTTTCTCAAGTTTGTCATTCGTAGTCGAAGTTTAACTGTAAGCCCCGGTACCAATGGTTAAAGTTTTACACACAATATGGGTGCTGTGGGAAGCTAAGCCGTAAACCTGACACAGGGTTGTAATGGCCAATTATGTATGTATGTATTATTGACACTCTAAATTTTAATCAACTTATTGCAAAATTAAAGATTTTTGTTCTGTTAGTTTTCACCGAGACTGTATATGACTCTAAGCAAACAAAATTTGATATTTGGTCATGCCTCCTGACACAGTTTTTGAATTAAATAATTATTTTTATATTTCTATTATTTTTCATAAATAAGATTGTTCTTCCTATGCTTCAATTTCGATCTATAACTTATTTTTTGTAAACAATTTTCAATATTTGGTTTGTCTTTTTACTCAAATTTAATAGAAAAGAAAATTAATTGGGGAAAAAAAGTTTTTTTTTTTTAATTTTATAATGCTTTGTGGCTTTTATAAAATGACTAAACAACCTTAATTACTACAAAAAGCGCGTTGACAAAATTTGTTTGTGACTGTAAGCATTTGTTTGTTTTAAATTTTCTGCATAATTAAATTAAAAATTTGTAAATATTTTGAAAATAAAGAAAAGTTATTATTTTAATAATAACAGTTGCTGATAAGAAACAATAATCGACAGATGCTTTCTTCATAAAAAATTCAAATTTATTTTATTATTGTTTCTCATGCGCACAATAATACAGGCGTGCCTCTAAACGCGTGCTTAAATTAGCGTTTAAACATGCCAGCGGCAGCTAAATTTGTATAATATTAGATGGCAAAAAGATAGAAAACGTTACCTTGTTCAAATTTAATGCAAATTTACTGGATTACGGAAAAATTGTAATTAAAGTTGTAACATGTTAAATGTATTTTTGTGATTTAATTTTGTAAGGGCACATAAAAAACGCATTTTTTTTAATTATGTAATTATATTACTCTACTTGCTTAAAAAATACTGTAGTTTGAGAGTCAATAGTGCTAAAAGTAAAAAATATAAAATTAAAAACTTAAAATTAATGCGACAAAACTAACTGAACAAACTTTTTACTTCAACACTTTAGGATGCTTTTTTAATTCGAGATTAAGGATTAAATTAAATCTATTCACTTTTTCAATTGTTATAACTTTATTGTTAATTGCTATTACATACAATTAACTGATGCTGACAGTTTAATCTTAAATTAAATTGTCAACATACTCGTATGTATGTACGCATTTGTAATATAAACAGAAAATACAAGACAGAAAAAATAAAAACAAAAAGATGGTTTATTCAAGTGCTGATAACAATTTTACCGATTATGAAATATGTATATGACAACCTTATAAAAACATTTGTAATTGTAAATAAAAAATATTTTAAATAAAAACAATATTAAACTTACGCATTCATTTTCTTTTGTACATAAATACATACCTATGTATGTAAAAGCAAATTGTTATAGAAGCATTTGCAGGCAATGTTGTCAGTACTACAGTTATCGCCCAAAAACATCAAACTCAATGTTTACTGGGTGAACTTAATTCTTAGATCAGTAGATTAAATTAAAAACTTGAGTTTAAACTCGAACTCAGAGAGTAGTAAAACCCTTGTTTTTAAACGTTCAATTATTGGTGATTTACCAACATATCAACATGGACGTAATTACAGCCCCTGACTTTATCTCTACTTAATTTTGGGCTTACTATTTACTATAGATTTTCTATGGGATTACGGTCCACAGATTGTGTTGGCCACTCCATAACAGCAACTTCTTGTTTATTATTGTATTGAGAGGGAAGATTTGTTCACTAGTTTTGTCCGCCACTGTTGTTAACATTTTGTTTCGTTTAGTACTGCGATCTCTCAAATACTCTTCATCAAACTTTATTTACATATTATTTAAATAAAATTTTTGATAATTAATTTTATTTTCCCATAAAGTTTTTGACAAATTTACGCTCGAGCATATCAATCTAAAGAGCATCAAATTTTTGTTGCAAAGTTGACAAATAAACAATTTGCACTTTTGCATCCAATAATATGTGCTGGTTTAATTAATTTGAGACAAGCCAAAAAACAAACATGAATTTGATCAAATGATTTGATAAGAGGCCATGAAGGTTAAGATACATTACAAATAATATTGTAGTTTTGTAGAATAATTAAAAAAAATATAAAGCTAACAAATAATATTGAAAAACACTAACAAATTTGAGTGTTTTTGTTGTTGTTTCACATATGAAAAACGAACGTATCAAACCATTCGTTATCTATCATTTTAGGGCCATGATACACTATCCTATCCAGTAATACGATTTGTCAAAAAAGTCTTGTGTGTTAAAAAAGTATAACAGTGTGGCATAAAAATGCATCTGTATGACAGATTTTTTCATAATCTTTTGAAAAAATTCATAAACATTTTTTACTCCATTCGATCAGGGTTGCATTTTATAAGATCCTAGCAAAAAGCAACTCTGCATAGGCTTTGCATCTTATTCTGTGTGATGGTGTGGCACTAATGTTGCCATTTTGATGCGACTTTTAAAAGTGTGACAAAAATCGATAAGATATTTTTGTGAATGAATCGTCCTAGAGAGCGGGATAGTGTATAATGGCCTTTATACATACACCGCCATATTCATAAAAAATTAAAATAGATTTGATAGATATATGTTAAATAATCACCCCTATCGCCAATAGCATGGGAGAAATTTGTTTCCATCAAATTTTCATTCCCCGTGTAGGGAAATTTGATATCGTGATTTTCATCGGAACTTTTGTTCTGTTATCAATTCTTAGTGAATGTAAAATAAGAAAGAATATACATATGTATATGTATTCATATGGAAATATTAAAAGTTTTATGAACGTATTCGTAAAAGGAATTATAGGTTTATTGAGGGTTTATTTGACAAGTATTGTATAGAAATATTCTTTATGAATACGGGCATTAGTTTTTAAAGTGAAATACAACTTAATCAAATATAAGATTTAAATTGAGTATTTTTTAGTGTATCTCTTAAGTTGTGTTTTTATGTATTCTATTGAAAATTTTTAGAATTGGTGTCATTTTTTGGCTTAGCCGACCTGTCATTTCCCATTTTATTTAAATTAGCGCCAGAATTTTTTTTTCTGTCCCACTATATTACAATTTATATGTATGTGAAATGTACAACATTTAAGATAAAACCAAATTTTTTAATCAATGACGCTTTTAATTCATGCATACACATCAGCATTAAGCTCTTCTACAAGATAAAAGAGAACTTTTAAATTCGTCTACCACAGCTTTAGTATTATTTAAAAAACCACATTCTATAAGTAGCTCCTTTGTTGCATCCTGCTGAGTGTTTTACTACAGAAGAATCAAATTTTTTCGTCCATAAAGATTAAGAACATCGACAACCATAGGCATTTTTCTATTCTTCTGTTTTTAAATAAAGACTCTTTGGGCTATATTTTTACTTGTATTGCCCTAAAAAATACTGTAAACTTCAATATAAAATATAAGGTAAAAAAAACTTAAAAAATCAAGGGAAAAAATAAAAATATTTCGAAGAAGAATGTGACATTTTTAGCATAGATATCATTCCTCATTGAATTCTAAAGAAAAAAAAAGTGAAAAAAGTATAACCATTGCAATTATGGGAAAGGAAATATATTTCAAGGTAATAAGTGCTTACGATAGGGGTGAAAATTTAACTTAAAACTGTCTCTATTAAACTGAACTCTATTTAATATTTTATAAATATAAAAAAAAACGAAAAAAACTAAACTTTAAGCTTAGAAGTAGAAAAGTTGTTTAAATTTAAACATTTAGCATTGAAAACAAAAAGCAGTGATCAATCATTAATATTAAATTGCTATTTATAAAAAGAAAAAAAAATTAAAATCAGAAAATCTTGTAGAGTAAAAATTAAAAGCAAAAATAAGTTAAAAAGTACGAATATTTATTTATATTTTTGACCCACCATATTACCTGAAAAAAATCCATGGTAAAAATAGTACAACAAATATCACAAAAACAAACAAAAAGAAAATGTATATTTTACAACCACATAATGTCAAAAAACAAAAGAAAAGAGATATTTAAAAAAAATATTTTTGGAAGAAATCTGATCAAAAATTGTATTAAAAATAAAAATAAAACAATAAAATCCTCAACAGTAAAAATTACTCATAAGTAAACAGGATTCTCAAAACAAGATTTCATTTAAAAAACTAAATAACGCAAAAGAGAACAAATAAGAATATTTTTTAACTTTAACTTTAAAAAAATAAAAAAAACATATTTTTAAAATATTGCTAAAAATAAAAATGATAGAGAAAAAATCATATATATTTTCATGATAACGATATTAAATTAAAAATATTATATTGTACGAGTATTAAGAAATAAACAAAAGTTTTAAACAAAAGTTGAATAATAAGCTTAATTATAAATAAATTGGCGTTAATAAAAAATAAAAATAATATATTAAAAAAACAATAAATATTTTCCGAGAGATTTGTTTGTTAAAACAAACACACTCTACTCTCCCAAAGCCAGTTTTTAAGCTTGGCCACATTTGTAAGTTTTAAAATAAAAATGTTATTTTGATAAAATTACAACAGAAAGCTAACATTGGCATTAAAAACTACATATTTTATCAATTAAAATAAAAATAATTATTTAAAAAAAAGAAAAGAACAACAAAACAAACTTTTTTTGAACGTTATTATTTAAAATTTATTAGAAAAAGGAAAAGATTTATTATGTGTCAGTAAACATATAATTATTATTATTATAAAAGAAAAATTAAAAACAAAAAACTAAGCTAAAAAATAAATGTGCATTTATGCAAAACAAAAAATTAATTAAACTAACGCATACTTTTATTAAAGATGAAAAGGTTTAGAAAAATTCTGAGTAAGTACAATTTATTTTCATTAAAATAAATATTTTATGTTCTCTTTGAATTTTTCCCAAATAACCGCCCTCAGCATGGTTAATGTGTGTTTTTCAGCATATTCAATGTGAAAAGAAAAAATTTTTGTAACAAATTTCGCAGAACGTATTCACCATGATTTCGGTGAGAAAGTCGGTCAGTCAGTCGTTGACTTTAATTTGTTAAAATATTTCTTCTTTCGTACACGAAAATTTCCGCAAAATTTTTTTAAAGAAAATGATAATCGACAAAAAGCATCAGTAATAAATTCAAATACATATTTCTCACAGACTCCGTTAACTACAATGTTGTTCACGAAAATTGTGACAACTCGGAAATGAATGCTTTTTAAGGAAAATCAATGCAAAATATTTCACTCGATTTGATATTTTCGATAGCTGATTAGAACTCTGTGGTCGCCGTAATCTATTATGTACTGTGTTGGCTTACTATATGAAATTTCCAACTCTGACATCTTGAAAGAAAGAAATATGAAAAGTATTTTTTGGCGACCACATTTTAGCAGTCTTATGGCAGAAGCTCTAAAAGTAACTGATTGTCATCAAAAAGTTTCTAAAGGCTATTGTTCGGAGTAGATATTAAACTGTTGAACCCGGTACTCATAGATAAAATTAGTCCCGGGATTTCGGAATGGGGATTTCCAAAGTCCCGAATCCCGAGATTTTTTAAAATCAATCGCGTTCGTCATCCCTAGTATATATATCTTATTTCTTACTGTTATTTCTAAAAATAATTTTGAATTACTTTATTTCTTACGAATTATTGTTTTCTTTTTTTTTGTTAAAATAAATCAAAATTAGAGAAGGTAGCAAATTCTTCGAGATTCGTAGCAGGATACAAAATGACACACGAACCATTGCCCTCAAAATTTTCTTTGGCGAATCTACTTGTGTCAAACAAGATTCGGCCGAGAATGAGAAAGCGAATCTCGATATTTACTATTCGTGTGAACATGGTATAATGGAAACAACACTATCGATATAGTTATATACATATATTCATATTTCAGCATTTGAATTACGCAGAAGTGTCAAAAAAGACTGGCATTTTATTAAAGATTTCAAAAAATGTAGGCTGGTATAATAACTTATTAACTTAATCAAAAAAAATTAATTCACTTGCCAATATACAGTAGTTTTATAGCAATAAAAATGATTAATAAATATGAAGAATCAATAGAATTATAAAAAAAGTCATAATAAGCATTATAATTTACCTTCAATTTAGCGCAACTTAATATTATAACGTTTACACGTGTACTTAAGTAGTATAAGTTTAATTAATTAAATACATGAACAAAAACCCATAAATACCTTTATTAAGTAAAAGAATGCAAACATATAAAGAAGTATTTAATAAAAAAAATATAAAAATACCAAGTACATACATAGTAGCATTATAAAAATTTTATTTTTAATCTAATAAAATTATTTATTATAAATTATCTTCACTATAAATTATTTTCACTTTGTTAAGGAAGGAGCTTGAGTGACTGCAGTGTGGATATAAAGCCGAATCAAGGGCGGCTTTGAACCTTCTTTTTTCTTTGTTTCAGGACAATAACAATCAGCCAAAGAGTCTCTGAGCGAAATAACTCCAAGTAAAGAAATCTAATCTTTTTTAATGACATAAGATTTTGATATAGATTTTTGATTTGCTAAAGCGACATGGGCACACATCAAATCTGTGCTTTAATTTTACGTATGTGTTTATAATACAGTGAAACTTCGTTATTACGAAAAACACAATATAACGAACATTTGCTAGGTCCTCTTAAGAAAACCTCTTTGTTGCTTTGTTGTTGTTTTTCATACAAAAATGAAATTCTAAGCTGTTAGGCTTCTATATAACGAAGTTTTCATTCGAAAGCCTCTACACAACGAATTTAGAATAAAAAAAGGTTAATATTAAGCAAAAAGCGAAAGTTCCGCTTTAAAACAATGAAGACTAAATAGAATAGAATGTCAGGGGCACTATATTTGTAATGCTGGCGAAACTGGATTATTTTCTAAATGTACACCAGACCAAACAATTAGGTTTAATCTGAGAACTACAACGGTAGAAAACATAGCAAAGAAAGATTGAATGTATTATTCACTGTTAATAGTACAGGCACTGAGAAGAGAAAATTGCTTATAATCGGAAAATCAACTAACCCAAGGTGTTTTATAAACGGAAAAAAATTTTCAGTGGACTACGTTGCGAATGAAAAAGTTGTGATAAATAGCGATATATGATTTGATTATTTGCAAAAATTTTACATTGACAGCAAACATTTCATTTCATCGAGCTTTAGGAGCTTGCATAAACAAACAAAAATTACACAAATTTTAATAAAAACTAAAAACCAATAACTTGGAAAGCATAATATTTTTTTATTTATGTAAAAAATCGCTGGATAAAAAACTTTAGTTATAACGAATTTCTGTCAGTGATTTCAGTGATACGTAAGTATAACGAAACAATAGCTAGACCAAAGTATTTTTCAATCTCCCTCAGATTTGTTATATCGAAGTTTCACTATAGATATATTATTTTGCTTAGCACAGCAACACATTAAATTTATAGCCTCAAACTGTTATGAAGAACATTTCATTATTTATGATTTTTGCCCCTTTTGTATAGAAATTTGTTTTTTGAAATGTAAAGGGTTTTTGTTTAATATGAGCGAGTTAGTATATATTTTAATATATTTCAAGTAGTATGTTGTACTGCCTATTTCTTGAAATTCTATTAATTTGCATTGTTTAGATTTGGCACGAAAAACTTCAATAAATTCGAGAATTAATTTTTTCATCAATTTTTCAACACCGTATAGTAATAAGAAAAAAATATGCTGCAAAATTTAAAAATGAAGTTTGAAGTACTTTGCGCACACATATCGCACTGGCTTCAAATTTCTGCAGCGACTGTAATCAATATCTAAATTGTTTAGATTTTCTTCAAACTCAACGTGAGAGAATTTTGTTTATCAACACAATCACAAAAATGAAGCAGTTTGATGTGCGGTCGTGCTGATTAAGGCTTTATTATTGTATTACAGGCAACCGTTTTCAATATACCTGTAGGTACACACTTTTTTAGGCTATTAATAGAACACGATTATCTTTAAGGGATCATCTTTTTATATAAAAAGTATTCATAAATTTAAGTGATTTTCGTATAAAAACAATCAATTTTGATAACCAGGTTGGTAGTCACTTAAAGAAAATATGAATATTTGAAGACGGCATTTTTAACGCGCCTATTCATTTTTATTAGCACTTAAATTCTGAAAAATTCACAGCAATTTATTTGTGAATATTACCTGTTGTCTCTTATATCTAGTGATCCACAAGCAGCTAAAGACCAATTGAACATGCAAATTTTACGCAGAATTTTCTGCAAAACTGCATACCTTATGCACATGATTCGAGCAAAAAAATATATTGTAGGAAATGAATACTGCCAAACAAAATTGAACACTGGGCCTATACACTTTTCTTAATAAACATTCTGCCTATTACGGTTGGCACTTTCATTGTCATGGCCGTCTAAGGACAGTTTTGTAATTAATAAAAGACAATTTTTTTTAATATTGTCAGACTACAGCAACGGCCTCCATCATAATAAGACTGATTACAAGAGCGAAGAAGTTAGGAAAGGAGAAGAGAAAGAAAGTGGATTGAACCATCTTCGAATTAAATTTCAAGTTGTCTAGCAAATGCAAGCCATACGTATTGGCAAGACAATGGCAGCGACTATAACAAAGCCGATCAAATGATTAACAATAATTTAAAGTAGAATATAGAATTTTAAGTAATGGTTTGTCAATTTAAAATGCATGCTTATTTCACGCAACTTGAACCACTGTACCACTTGAACCCAGTATATCATTTTTGTCGTGTTTTTATAGAATATAATAATTGGGTATAACATCATAAAATATTAAATTATTGAAACATAGAAAAGCATTTAAAATAAATTTAATGCAATTATTTATCGTAGAAGCTGTGAAAACGATATCTTTTTTATTCAAATCCATACTTTTTTTACTATTAGTATCTGACAAATAATTGCATTCCTTTATAAAACTGCAAATAGATTGCAAAAAACTAATTAATTTTGCAAAATGAATCGACAATTAAATGTGTACCTGCAACGTAATTTTCAAAATTGAATTTCAATTTCAATATTGAATTTTAACATTTCGTCAGCAAATAAACAACCTTAAGTTTACACCACTCTCTCATCAAATGATGGTTAACAATAAAGAGCACAGAATTAAATAATTTCTTGAAAATGCCTTCCAATATTTTTTAGCCGGCAAGAATTGACAGTCTTTAAGTTTATAGGTAAAAATTCTCAAATGAAAGAGAAAGACAGCGTAAAATATTCATTATGCTCATCTCGTGTATTTATTAAATACCCAAATTCCTCATTTAAATTTTCATGAATCATATGAAAAGCACGCGTAGATTTAGTTTCTTTATAAAGAGAATAAAAACAATAGAAACAAAAGGAAAAAAGAAGGTCTAAGTGTATTAACTTAGTGCTGTTAACATTAGAATTTTGTGAATAGAAACAAAACAAAAAATGTTAGAAAAAATAAACATCTGTCCCTCGAGGTTCACAAAAAAACAAATAATTTAACTGACGTGACGAAATGGTTCAATTTAGAAGAATTTAGGTGAATTCATGACTGCAACAAATGCACGTTTTTTTTTAATTCTGAGAAATCAATTTTAAGTCGCTTTTATTAAAAACCATTGCAAACCACCTGATTTGAGTTTATTTTCTAAGCTAATTTATATAACTTAAAAAGTTACATATTTATGGAAATTTAGAAAGGCAATTAAAATGAGTCGAAAAAATTACATTCTTTTTAACATACTTCTGTATGTTTACAGTAACACAGCACCCTCAAAAATAGCTATTAATCCTCCCGAGAATTTCAACTTTTTGCATAAAAGTGAGTTTTTCAATCCAATTTTACAAAATCCGCAAGTACGCTGACTATACCAATGTTTGAATTCTACAGAAGATCCCTTAGTCTATGTGTAGCGAGGTGTTTTATTTAAAAAATCGGATTTGTAAATATATACCTCCTGCTAACTGTTAACTTCTTAACAGAGCTCTGTCAATGCACGTGCTAAACAAAGTGGGATATGTCTTGATTAGTTCAATTCGATTTTACATTTCACACACATAAGTATTAGGAGTCTATACTCTAAATTGTCTACAGACGGTCACTGACGGGGTTGTTAGTGATTTTATAGAGTGCGTTACAAGAATTCAATTGCTTAGGAACGGTATTTTCCAGTTTCCAGTTTCTATGTTCCTTTTTCTAGTCCTATTCTTTGCTAAGGGATCACCGATGGGTCTATGGATACAGGCGTGAGTTGCTTCCACGCCTTCTATTAATTTCTAGTTCTTGAAAGATTACGTTTATTTTTTAAACTAGCAATGTATAGCTAATACTCAAATTAACTGCAAAAAGTGGCCGTTTGAAGAGTATTAAGTGTTCTAAGTTGCTTAACATTAAAAGAACATGTGGCTTAAGAGTTGGCATTAGGCAAGAGTAATGGTGGTTTATTTTCACTACACTTTGAGTGAGAATTTTAGTCTCATTTCTAAAGTGCTTCCGTTTAGATGCAAAATTTTTCTGTGTCGAAATAACAATTTCGATTGGGTTAAACAAAATTTTCGGCTGCCAAAAAAAAAATATAAAAAAGGTGCAAAATTATAAATTACTATACATGTATAACTATATGTATATATACACAAAAATGAAAATTTTTAGAAGAGTTAAAGTATTTTAAAGTAACAAGGGAATAGAAGAAATATAATATTAAAAATTACAAAGAAAAAAGAATATATATATAAAGAAATTAAAATAAAAGTTTGTACATAAAATTAAGATAAAAAACGTGCTTTCAATTTTAATAAATGCGATAAAAATTTTAGGCAAACAAAATAATATTCATACGAAACTTTTGAAATACAGCAAAAACAAGTCAAAACAACCACAAATATAAGTAAACCGAAGGAAAATATTTGTGGAATATTTTTTTTTTGCACTTTCTATACTTTTTATTTAATTTACTAGTAATTTCCAAAGAAAAAAAGGTAAGAAAGAGTGCGTTACTTATTCAAAAATAAAAACAACTTCTTTGAAAATAAAAACAAGCCGTTCCCTTTTCTTGCTCTAAAAGGTGCTCAAATTTATTGATTTTTACTTTAATAGTTAAATATCCAGTGTAAAATATTAACTTTAAAGTAAGTTAAATTTTAAATGCGTTATACGTTTTCAATGCAAATTTATCTCAGATAAGGGAAATTTCCCTTTGGAATGTCACTTTATTATTATTTTTTTTTTTTTTAATTATTTGCTAAACACAGGTTATCAGTAAAAATTATTTACTTTTTTATATTAATTATAATTTCACTTTGAAAATTCTAAACTGTCGACATACCATAACAAAATGCCTTACAATTATGTTTAACAAATTGACACGAGTCAGATTATTATTTTGGACAGGAAAAAAAAAGATAGTGAATGAAATATTAGACAGCAATTTTGTAAAATAATTATTTAATAAATGTGTCATGAATATGAGTTTTATTATTAGTTAACCAAAAAAAAAAAACGTTTTTATAAATATAGCTAATAATTTATTCTTTAGCTGGCTGATAAAGAAAAGTGTTTATAACACCACACATTTGGGAGGAGGGAGGGGGATTGAGGTAGGTCAAGTGTTTAATAAGCGTATAAAATTTGTTAAATAAGTCAAAACCACAGTGTATACTGTAATCAAAGAACAAACAGATTCGAAAGTGAAAATCAGCTGTTATTAATATTACTACCACTCAAAAACTGCAATTATATATATTTTTCTAATATTTGCTATATTTTCTATTTTAAATGGTAGTAATATTATTATGTTGTTCTTTTATTTTTGTGGTCAAAACTCGCTTTAAATTGCGAAAGAAATTTGATAATAATTCGTTACTTTGTGTAAAATAAAAAAACAAGAACTGGACAATTTAAATTTTTAACTTGCTAATGGAAAAGGAACACTGCAACCATGACTGGAATCAGTCAGTTGTATGCTATCAAGGTGTTTTGATCAAACTTAGTTTGTTTTAGTGGTTTGCTTGACTGCTATTAATAGCAGACTTTTCTAAACGCCTTATATACCTCTTAAACTGCTAAACTTTATACATTTTTGCGAGATTGATAGCTATAGACGTAGTCGCCGTGGTCTAGTGGTTAGTGTGTTGGCTTACTAAGACAAGAGCTCCGGTTCAACCCTGACTCTGACATCTTGAAGCAAAGAAATATGAGCAAATATTTCTTTCGACGACTGCCATGAACAAGCTTCTCAAGCCCGTCGTTTGGAGTCGACATTAAACTGTAGATCCCGGTACTTAGTGATAAAAATTCACACAACATGAGTGGTGAGAGAAGCTAGGCCGTAAATCTGAAACCGGATTGTAATGGCCAATTATGTATGCAACTCTACATCAGGTATTAATTTTAAACTCTAAAAGCAAAATACATAAGTCATTTACTTAATTTTTTTGAGGTTTTTACACCCAAAACTTTTATTTATTATTAAGGCTTGAACTCAGGGGAGAACCTCTAGTCATGCAGTATATTGTGCTGGTCTAGAAAAATATGTTATGGGAAGGGGAAAACAGGGAGTAGTGCTTGTAGACATTTAAAAAAATTCAGAATATGATATTGACCGCTCGGAGATTTAACATGCTTTCAATAAACTATTACTGAGCAACATTCGTGTGCTCTTACGTTGTTAAAATGCCATTGTAAAGAGAGGTTTATTTAATATTAGCACACACAGACATAGGGGCTATATGACAGCACTTTTGGTTGACAGTGTTTGTATAAAAAGAAGAGATAGATAGATATCTTTCATTCAATAAGACCGCCAAGTTAGCATCATTGCCTCGAACTTGAATAGTTATTCATAGATGATAATTAGGAATTAAAAAAACAATACTACTAATTCTCTGATACACCTTCGCCTTTGTTAATAGCCTCATAGATACAAAAAAAAGAAACAATCATACCCACAACAAATTCTCGTAGTTAGCAAATATGCGTCACAAACAAAAGCAAATTAATAAGTTTTTACATTAAAAAAAAACCAATAATGAAAATGAAAAATATTAATTATAAAGAATTTTACTACACATTCGTATAAGTGCTATCAAATTTCTCTTTATTACGGTATATGTAGTAGAAACATACATAATTCTCTTTTATTCGAAATTTGGTTGGTATACATACCGTATGTACGGATAGGAAACTTATGAAAACAAATTAAAAATAAAAGAAAATGCCAGCAGCATCTTTTGTAAGTACGCATTTCCACTGCTGTTTAAGCAAAAAATTGCGCAAAATTTTGTTTATTTGTTATCAATTGGGAATTTGTTTAACACTTTGGGTATTATTGAAATTTTGTTTAGGAAAATTTAAAAAAGCATTTTTTTAATTAGTAAACCATTTAAAAAAGAAGACTTGTATTTCAGACAAAGTAATTTAATATGAGTACTTTTCAAATATTGACACAATAAAACGCCTTTTGTCATTAAAGAAATGAACTTAAAAGTGACTGGATAGAAGGATAGGGATATGAGTTCATCATTACAGCAGTAACATAATTAGCCCAGTTTTTAATAATTTCTACATTTTAATTACGAGTATCATCAACCACAAGGAAATTCATAAATAAACATTTTTGAATTAAGCAAATTTAAATATTGCAAGGTAAATAGAAAGGGAAAGGGACGTCAGCTTTAAACGATTATTTTAAGAACAGTCAGGAAAATTTTCTTAATTAAAAGATAGATTTGCTAGAAAAACGTTAGATGAAATGTATTGCAGTTTCGGGAGATTATATTGAAAAATAAAATAATTTTGTTTCGTCTTTAAAGGCCTCAGTTAGTTTAGAAATTAAATTCTGTTAAGAAGTACCATGATTTTTTGAAATGAATCTTCAATTAAGGGAAAAATAACATCCGTAAAGGAATTATGCACTGAACTGAACAAGTTTTCGTCTCCTGCTACGGAAGTCTCATCATAGTTTTTTGTGCTCTCTATACAAATTTATGCAAATCTACAGTTCTTTAACTCACACTTTAATAAAAATCATATATTAGAATTATATTTTTTCTACATACCCTGTAATGAGTTAGTTGAAGACTTACAGCCTTAAGGTGGAAATACATAACAAGCGTTAGCTGCTGAGCGCGATTTAAACTTTGAAACTTTTAATGCTTTTAAAATGGCAAGTTACATACCATACTTTACAGGCGCCACTTAAATATGTATTATTATTAAGTTTAATGTATTTTTTCCAAAAATTTTATATTTTTTTTAAACAAAATGTTTTTCTCACAAGCCAATCATAAAACCACGACTAATTCTTTTATATTTTTCAACAAGTCTTCTTTTTTCTACATAACAACGTAAACACGTAAACAGCTGTCAACGCTTTTAAAAGTTAAAAGTTGGTCAACTTGCTCGCGTTAGCAGTGTTGTATACTTTGCTTGTCACTTGTTGTATGAAAATGCACTGTTTTAACTTTTTCTGACATAAGCTTGCAACGCATGGCGCTCAGAACGCTTGTTATGTATTTCCACCTTTATAATAAAAAGTTAGCAGCTCATTGTACATATTGGCTAAATTTGTCATTCGTTTACGTGAAAAGTCCTACTCAAACGTACGAGTTCTGTAATTTTTTTTTTTTTTGGTTTCTCTGACCAGTTATCAAATAGAAGTTATGAAAGTTTTTAATAATATCAGTCTATAACAGGGAATAAACTTGCCATTTTTTTTTCCTATATGCTAACGAGTTGCTAACTTTTCATTATAAATACATCCGTTACTAAAGTCATAACATGTTAATCATATTCTTCTTTTTTCTCTCCATCATTACAATTAAGGCGAAGAAGAATCAAAATTAGTATAAAATATATCATCACAACCTGTCTGGAATCGATCCAGACATCTCCAAACCAAGCAAACAAAATAATTTTGAAAATTTCGCATTGGTTTGTCTTTGGTGCACTACTTAAAACCACAACACGACTAATACAAACAAAATTTTCCAGATTAAATTTATAATGCTTGATTCAAAGACGTTTTTCCATCTATTTTTTTTTTGTGTTGAGACCAATACTCAGGATAAACCCCTACTGATGCTGTGCATTGTATTGGAATCTTTTTTTTTCTTCTTGTATTATTATTAAGCGCCTTAGGAAATGAGACAAATTGCTGTGAATTGATTATCCAAAGGGGAGTGTTATACCTTCACCCTGGAATGATCAACAGCAATTGCTTCATCGTTGCATGTTGATTGTGTGGTGAGTGCCTTCGCTAAGTAGGTTTAGCTGTTATCTGCTACTTCCCAATAGGTGACGCTTTTCTCCTGATCATTCGTTTGGTTTTGGAACCAGCACAATTGCAAAATCTATTGTGTCCATTTGAGTCTGGTGTTTGTTCAGCAGACCCACTGCCTTACTCGTGAATACCATCAGTTCTGAAACTACGAGTATAGTGATGAATAAGTTCGCCAGCGAGGCCATATACCTCTCTAGACACATCCTTCTAAATTTATCAAGAACTACTCATTTATATTTCGCTGTTACTGATGCCTATAAGCATAGTGTCTACAAATATCCACATCTGTGAATCCCATTATCTTTAAATGTGCTCTCAAGACCCCTAAGAAAATACGTTTTTTCATGTCTTAAAGAAAAAAAGAATATCGAATTTGACTTGGACTTCAAAGAACAGACCATAAAAAACAAAATATGTGCTGGGACATGGAGGAAATCTCGTTTTTTTGCTTTTCGACTCATTATGGCTAAAAGTCTAATTAATAGTGTTTTATTTTGTCTTGATGAATAACGCTGTCTGTGAAAAGAAGCTCACATGTGGTCTGTGGACTCTGAAGACGATTTATAGAAGATTTTGTTTCATAAAGTCCACGGCCTATATGTGCCTATATTAACAAAAACACCCTTTTAGCTATTTATATACATTTTAAAAGATGTACATATTTATATTTACTGGGGCTTATCCGAAATACACCGATTATGCAAAAAAAAAATCGGACTTGTGGGGCACTCCCCAGTTTTTACCTTGGACAGTGAACGTGTTAATTTATTGGAATTTAGACAAAATACAGAATACTTTTAATTTTATTACAAATTTTTACTCATAATTATATGCATAATTCTTCGAAATCGTTCTAATAATTGTAACTATTTATTATTCATTCTATTAATGACCATAAGAAGGAAACCTGTGATATCATTTTTAAATGATACAAACAACTCACATGATTTTTGTGCACAAATGCATAAGTGTTTTCATTTTTACCGTTTAATTTTTTGCGTAAATATTATTTAATATTTTTAACACTTAATTGTTATTTATATTTATTATTTAGAAAACAAAAAGTTTTACTTGAGAAATAAAAATATTTTCATTTCAATTAGCAAATGTTTAAAATAATTGTAAAAAGCATACTTGGTGCATATCTTTAAATAGGAAATTAAAAACCGTTTTTAAACAGTCTTCAGTTGAGTAAATCTTGAATTTGTTAGTAAAAGTAAATTTAGCAAAAGTTGTCTTATACGATGACCCAAATTTTTTTTAATATAATTTTACGAGAATTTAAAACAATTGAACAAATGCATGATTCAAAGAAGTTTTTTCATGTGTTGACGTATTATATTATCATTGCAGATCACATGATTAGAACGTTTGTTTTTCATTATAATTTTGAAAACTTACGAATATGGCAAATTCTTTAGAAATTTATTATAAATTCACTTTATTCTATGACTTAGAAATAATGAACATTATAGTTCTTCTTGGACCATTTCTATTTTATTTTGCTGGGTTATTAGCAAATCAAACAATCAAACAAAAATGATTTCTGATAGGAATGTACAAATAAAAATAAAAAATAGAATAATTTTTTACAAAGAAACCATCAGAATTTCTAAAAATTTTAAATCTTCAAACTCGAAAGGAGAAGCGCAAAAATTCAAAATTTCATCCCAATAATTTTATTTTTATAAGTTTTGAAAAGAAACAGTAAAAACAAAAAAGAATTCTAATTTAGTTTAAGATTTAAAAGGTTTAATTACAAAATGAAAGTGCGAAATAGTTTTTAATATTTTATTTACTTTTTAGATGTCCAATCGTAATGGTAATGGCCACAGTGAACCCATGAATATTCGTAGCAATGGCTGTACAAACACAAATGTAGATGAAATTGATGAGGGTATTGCCATGAAACTGAATTTGCAATCAATGTCCTCATTGGACAATCCAGTACCAGCCTCGCCTAGCAAAAGCTCCTCATTGAAACGTAATACCAGTTATGGCAATCTAATGCCGGCAGAAACCAAAGAAACAAGAGTTAAAGTTATATATACCGGTGGTACCATAGGCATGGTACGTAATGAAAGAAATGGTTGGTGAAACAAAATGTCAATTAATTATTTCAAGTTTATTAAAAACTATTTTTATTCTTTGTTTACTTTTAGTTTTAGCACCCATGCCAAATGCTTTAGTTAAGCGTATACGCAAATATCCAAATATGCATGATGAGGATTATGCCCAAAAAAGATTTGGCTCATCAGCTCCAATGGCCCCGTTAGTATTGCCGTATGTACAAGGTGAGAGTAATAGGGTTATATACCAGATAACAGAATATGTACCTTTATTGGATTCCAGTAATATGACTATGCACGACTGGGCCAGAATAGCCAACGACATACATGTAAGTTTTTCTTTTTTTTATTTATTAGTTAAAATTTTATAACAATTATTTTTTCCATTTAAGCAATCCTATGAGTTTTTTGATGGCTTTGTGGTTTTGCATGGCACTGATACCCTATCCTATACCGCTTCAGCTTTATCTTTTATGTTAGAGAATCTCGGCAAAACTGTGATAATAACGGGCTCTCAAATACCCATATTTGAGACTCGCACTGATGGTAAAGACAATTTTACCTCTGCTTTAATAATTGCTGGCAATTATGTTATACCTGAGGTGTGTGTTTTCTTTGGCAATAAGTTAATGCGCGGCAACCGCACTATAAAAATGAGTTCAAACTCTTTAGATGCATTTGATTCACCCAATGTACCTCCGTTAGCTCACATTGGCATTAATGTTGAAGTAGACTATAGATTAATTTTTAGACCTTGCAAGATCTCAAAATTCAATGTCCACTCTCAATTGGATGAGAATGTCGGCATATTACGTATATTTCCTAGTATTTCTACTTCTACTTTTAAAGCCTTTTTGGCACAACCTATGAAGGGTGTAGTATTACAATCATTTGGTTCAGGAAATGTGCCAGCAAATCGTAAAGATTTGCTTAAAGAATTAAAAGATGCTTCAGACCGAGGCGTTATTATAGTCAATTGTACACAATGTCCCAATGGTTCGGTAGCGGAAATCTATCAAACAGGCAAAGTGTTATTTGATTTGGGTGTCCTGCCCGGCTTTGATATGACACCCGAGGCAGCTTTAACCAAGTTATCGTATGTACTGGGTAAAACAGAATGGCCGTTGGATATTAAGAAGCAGGTAATTAATGTTGCAATAGAAGAAATAAAAATGTTAACAGTTTTTATTTGCCTCAGATGATGCAATCGAACCTAAGAGGTGAATTGACTTCAAATTCTGGACCCAAAATGGAAGAGTACGATTTGGTAGATGCTGTTGCCAGATCGTTGCATTTATCTTCACCCCAAGAGCTAAGCCAGTTAGGGGCTACACTATTTCCAGCCATGTTAAATGCAGCTGTTTTAGCCGGAGATATACAAAAGGTAGAAATATACGCAAAAAAGTTATGATAAAAGCCAATAGTAAATTTATTTCTTTCACTATTTAGATCAACAATTTAAAAGCCTATGGCGCTGATCTTTCGGGTGTAAACCAAGACCATCGCACAGCGTTGCATTTGGCCTGCAGTGAGGGTAACTTGCCGGTGGTAAAACATCTTTTACTAAATGGCGTTTCCGTGCACATCAGAGATCGTTATGAGCGCACTCCTCTCATAGAGGCCATTACCAACGATAACCATGAAATCATAAGTATACTCATAAATTGTGGTGCACATTTGACGGGCTCTTCTCGAGCGATTGGTGAACATTTATGTGCTGCGGCAGCGCGTGGTTATCTAGCACGTCTTAAATCCTATCAAATAGCCGGTGCCGATCTTTCACAGCCTGACCCTTCTGGTCGTACAGCATTACATGTGGCTGCTTTGCATGGCCACGAAGAAATTGTACAGTATTTATTACAACATATGGATAATGTTAATGAAACTGATATGCTTGGACTTACCGCTCTGGATTATGCTGTAAAGGCTGACCAACAAAATGTTGCTGTGCTACTGAATAATTTCGTACATAATCAGTCGTAATTTGCTGTGCAAATACATCTCTTTAAACAACAAACACTACTTAAATATTAAACACATCTTAGGCATTACAAAATCATTAATTAAATTAATAGTTGAAATTAAATTTGTCATATAATTTATTAAATAAAATATACTTTATAAAGAAAAAACTTTTTAATCACAAACACTCGATGTTAATTTGGGCACTTTTAACAAAACTGAAGATTAACGGTTTTATACAGAGTTGTATTTATTATTATTTAGCAATAAACAAAAATAACAGAGATGGAAGTTACTAATTAATGCAAAATACATATATTGATATCAATGTAGTCTTATAGTGCATTTACATATACAGAGAAATCTAGAAAAATCGAGATTTTGAGGGAAATCTTGTTAAAATCTCTAGATTTCTCATACAAATAAAATCTAGAAAATTTTGTAGATTTTCAAAAAATCTAACAAAATTTTCTTGATTTTCGAGAATACAGCTCTGTTTTCTTATAGTGCATTTACATATACAGAGAAATCTAGAAAAATCGAGATTTTGATGGAAATCTTGTTAAAATCTCTAGATTTCTCATACAAATAAAATCTATAAAATTTTGTAGATTTTCAAAAAATCTAACAAAATTTTCTTGATTTTCGAGAATATAGCTCTGTTTTCTTAAGGTGGGTTTAGACGGTAATACAAGTCGTACGTAAAATCAAAGAGAAAATATTACGAAATTCCGTACGTATTTTAAATATGAGAGTAAAAATCTTACGACAGATATTTTTTGCGTTTACACGGTTGGTAAAATACCAAAACAAAGTAAAATGAAAACATAAAATGCACATACACATGCACACAAAATTTACAGACATTGTGAATACATTTAAAATAAACAAACAAAAACGTAAAAATGCATCCCTGATCTAATGAAATGTGATGGTTTTTTAAAAAATTTCAAAAAACAAAGAGAGCCGTACGACTGTCAAATTTTCATCCGTATTTTCTCTCAATGTCGTATGCTCTCATTACATATCAAGTTTACACGATACTATTCATTCTCTTCTACACAAAAATTTGACATGTCGTACGACTTGTATTACCGTCTAAACCCCCCTTTAAAGATACGACACTGTTTTTGGGACTATTGTGACTTATTTTTAGTGTTTGACAGCTGTTTGATGTTTGTGCTTTAAAAAAAAATAAATAAATAATAATTTCTTAATGTATAAATATTAAGAGGTTAAAAATGAGTGATGTTTCTGATAAATCAAAAATGATATAAAAACAAAATAATTTTTATGTAGTTACATGTATCCATTTCATCCTCTGTGTAATCATTTGTGAATCGTAAAATTGCATATGATTCTCAAACATAATATTAACTAAATCCGTCGTCTTTTTTTTAGCAGCCATTCTATTTGCATTTGGGTTGTATTAATTTTAGATACATATGGTATTAATAAAACTTGTCTTTTTTTATAATTATTCATTTTATAATATATTAAAAAAAATTTAATTTGGCGCGGTAATTGACACAGCTGTTTAAAAAATTGTTTGTAAACATAAATCAGCTGTTTCAGAGCAAAATCTAGTAATTTGATATGTAAACGGTGCAGATTTCTGAGAAGATTTAAATGAAAATCTAGGAGATTTCATGACATATGTAAATGCACTATAATATAAATTACGTCATTATAAAGAATATTAGTAAATCACAATAGAGTATTAAAAATTAATAAATATTAGTAAATATTTCTATGGAATTGTATAAACTTTTTTAAAAAACCAAAAATATAAACTTATTAAATCAGAAATTGTTTTTAAAAAAGACGTTAAAGGAATAAAACACTTTGAACCACAGTGTATACAGTGGCGAAATACAAACGAAAATGTCAAGAACAACAAAACATCTTTACTGCCGATATAGCAATTACTATTTTTTTTATGTTATAGCAAAATTAATAACAGCTGATTTTTTACTTTAAGAGCTGTGATTTGTTTCATGATTGTATACACTGTGCATTATTCTTTCAAATGAAGTTGATTCATAGTTTGTAGTCAATTTCAGCTTTTAATATAGAAAATTATTAGATTTTTAGGTAACTACATCTGTTCTTGCATTGCATCGAGTTTTATTCCAATCCATGCATGTCAGATTCGACTCAACAGTTCAGCAAATTCCAATTCTATATAGTGCTTTATCTATTGCATTTACGAAAAATTAATAATAAATAGTATTGTAATTAAATAATTCAGTATTCTATAATTCAAAATAATTCATTGTTTCAAAATTTGAATCGTTACCTTTCACCTACTAATGCTGATTCAAAGCTAGGTAGGTCCAGTTTAGCTATACGAATTAAAAATTATTTTCAACAAAACCCAATTTATTATAGCATGGACATCGAATAATGTACTTACATTAGCATACAACAAATAATAAATATATATATTTTTCAGTGTTTTATTTCTTATTAATCATTTACATTTCTATAAATAAAATTCTCTTATTGTATATTATTCGTAAATTATTCGAGTACTTTATTACTAATGTGCCCTTTAAATACAACCCTGTTATTAATGTCATTACCAATTTTAATTTTTAACAACACAGTTATTTGCTGACATGGACTAAATTTGTGTTTTTTTCTGTAATAAATTTTGTTCAATAAAAATTTATGGTAATTTTCTCATAAATATTAATTAAATCAAAACAAATTCATTTGAAAATTGTGCTTTAAATCCTGGAATAATAGAAAAACATAAAATTTTTAAGAAAACAATAAATGTTAAAGCAGAAACATGAAGAAAAAATCTCTTAAATGTGAAAACGAACACGTCAGATAAAATTATATATTTTTTTTTTCAATTGCCTATGGCATTGTGATTCTTGTTTTTTTATATTTCTGGTGATGTGATCATAAGTATAGATATATATACTGGACGCGTGTGTTGTACATATAATAAAATAATTATTTAGTTTACAGATTGTTAATATGCATTTCTTGCACACACTTATGTACTATATTTCTTTTTTTCTTCCTCTTCTTATAGTACAAGTAATCCCCTGCTACAACGACAATATTCATGTTCAGCAGCACAGTCAACGAATAAAAATTAACCAGTCTGTTATTAATAATATAAAATAACAAAGAAAACAATAACAATTAAAAGTTAATATTTTTGTACGTTTTAACATTTTATAAATGTAAATTATTATTGGTGTAGTTAGTTTTGTTTTTAATTTTTTAAATATTATTTGCGTACAAAATATAAAAGTAATAAATAAAAAGTATATTTGGTTAATCTACGATAAAATAACAGATTTTTGCCATGTCGTCTGATACGAACGAACAACAACAACAATTGCAGGAAAATTTCTTACAACAGCAGGTAAGTGTAGCTGCAAAAAATATTGGCATACATTTATTTAAGATTTCATCTCAATTTAGAATATCTCTAGACACAAAAATAATCTGATGACCTCTTTAACGTTTATAAAGTGCAAACAGAGCATGTTTTTTATTATGGGCTAATCAGGCTATACACTTTTGGTTTAACGTTTCTTATGAGGCACATTAGGCTGACTACCGATTTGAATGTCACTTTGGATTGCACAGAGCGGTAAAAAGATGTTTTTTTTTGCAAAATTTCATCTGGGAAGGATTTCTTTTTAATTTTACCTAAAAGCCGTTATATCTACAGACATACATACATATTATATTGATATGGTCAAGATAATAAGTACACAAGTATGCAGTATGTTTACCTTTTTTGATAAAACAAAAAACTTAGTTCTATAGGTATGAGATATCTATTAAAACCTATATTATGTTACACTTTAAGACATAAAAAAGACCTACTCAAGCCCTTCTTAATGCAATACCCATGTTGTGTGTGACAATTTCTAACCATGAGTAGCGTGATCTACAGTCTACTCCAAACGACAGACTTGAGATGCTTGTTCATGGCAATCAATTACTCTCAGAGCTTTTGACAGAAAACTGCTAACAGGTAGTCGCCAAAAGAAATATTTTTTTCATGGGTATTTCTTTTTTTTTAAGATATATAGGGTTGGTGTTTGAACGCACTGCTCTTTTCTAAAGATTCTAAATTTATTTAAATACCCACTGAATCTGCAGTGCAAGACAATATTACCAGAATTTACGATATATAATACATAATTTACATCAAATTTACAATATTTTTAAAATTTGTTATCATACCCTAATTCATGCTAATTATCTATTTATTAATTAATTAATTTAATTTCCAGGAAAAAATATCCGCTCTAAAAGAATTAGTACGTAAATCAGAAGCAGCTCATGGTTCAAGTAAAACAGCTGCACAAGAAAAAGTAAAAAATATAGCAGAAAGATTATTTAAATCAAAGGCGAAAAGCAAGCAGGGTTTAGGTGCTTCCATTTATTCCACAGAACCAAGTTCAACAGGAGTATCGTTTACAGAGCAAGAACAGTTGAATATGTTTCCAGTATCTCAAGGACAATTATACCTGCAGTCACCAACACCTAGATTTGCTTCAACGCCTAATCCAACACCTAATCCTACCCCCTCAAAATCTGTATTACCATTAAGAAAACATGAAACATCCGTTACGTCCATTCCAAACACCCTACAAAGCAGTGAAAAAATTGCCTTAATGAGACAACAACTGGAGCAAAATAAATTACGTATGGCCCAAAAGGCATCTAGCAAACAGCATTTAGAACAGTTGGTGTCACAGTTAAAAGACAAATTTGAAACAACACAACAGTGTCTGGAGGATACTACCGAAATGGGTAGATCTATGTCAGATTTAAGTAACTTAAAACATCATACACCGACAAGTAGAGAGCGATATAAATCGGCAACAGATTTAAGCAGTCAAAGCTTTAGTTTGGAAAAAGAACGCATTAAATTTTTGGAAAATCGTTGCCGTCTTCTGGAAAAACAATTAGAAAAAGAAAAGAAAAACAATCAAAACAACAATTCAGCTAATACATCATCATCGATAAGCAATGAATCGTTGGAGGCGAAAATTTCTGAACTTGAAATGCGCCTAAAAGAGAAAGAACTTGAGCTAGAGACCAGAGAGAAGAGCTTCAAAGAGGAACTTAAGAAGCTTCAAAACAGTAAAGAAATTATAGATTTTGAAGCTTCGGAAGAAAACGCTAAACTATTGAAAGAGAATGATAATCTTAAATTAGAAATTGTAAAACTTTCTGCAACAAACATTGCTGATAATGTGCACAAACAAATTGAAATTTTAAATCAAGAAAATTCACAACTTAAGCAGCAGTTGGAGGCATTAAACAAGCAGTTGGGTGTGTTTGTCTCGGAAAGTAGTAATGAAGGTGAATTTAACGAGAATCTACATCTACATACAGAAATACAAACGTTGAAAATGCAATTAGAAACACTTAAAACAAAGGAATCTGAAGAACATTTTGATATAATCAGTGAAAATAATTTATTGAAACAAGAAAGTGAAACTCAATTAAAACGCATACAAGAGCTCAATGAAATCATTGATGTTTTAGAAACAACTAGATGTGATATGACCTCTAAATGTACAGAATTAGAGGAACAAATCAAGCAATTGCAAACAGATCTTTCCGATACAAAACAGAAACTTTATTTAGCAGAAGAAAAATACGGGCAATTAAAAGATTTACAAATTACAAATACAGCTCTTTCGTCAACTACAGGTCCTGCTGATACTGATTCGCAAGTTAAAGCCGAAATGGCCAAACAAATACAAGAACTTATGGACGAGATTTCAGAAGTTCGGCTTGAGAATAATAAACTGAAGACTTCTTTGGTAGAGAGAGAAAAATTGGAAATTAATGATAATTCCATAGCAGAAAAATTATCCAGCCTGGAAGCCTGCATTGAATCACAAAGGGAAGATCTCCGCAAATCACAGGAATTGCAAAAGAAATATGAGGAAGAATTAATGGAAAAAACTATAGAATTTAATGTTTTAAATGCAAATTTCAAAGTATTAGAAGAGAAGCTGGAAGCATCGACAAAAACCAAACCTTTATTCTCTTCAAATAGTTTAGGTGGTCAGGAGAGTAACAACGAAGAATTGCAACTCGAAAATCAGCAATTAAAACAGAAACTAGATGAGTCGAATAAGGCTATGATAAAACTAAAATTGAAATGTAAACAAACGGAGAAACAAATCGAAAAATTGAAAAAAGGGTCTGATCTCCATGCAGAAGTCGTACAATTGACAAAAGAAAAGGAACAGCTACAGCAAAAGGTCACAGAACTTGAGGATGAAAAAGGTCA
Source organism: Metopia argyrocephala (assembly GCA_963576795.1). Taxonomy (NCBI): domain Eukaryota; kingdom Metazoa; phylum Arthropoda; class Insecta; order Diptera; family Sarcophagidae; genus Metopia; species Metopia argyrocephala. Next base: position 17,937,108 of record OY756208.1, on the reverse strand, counting down.
ATGGCAACTAAGGCAAATGGATTCATCACAGTCAAGTGGTAAATCTGAAGAATCTAATCAGGATGATGTTCATACAGCTTGCGAAGAGAAAATCCATGCATTAAAATTGGCCTTAAAAGAAAGAGAAGACCAAATGGATACCTTAAAACAAGAAGAACAGTCACGCGTTACATCAGAGTTAAGTGGAATTCAAATGGAAGAACAAATCAAAGATTTGTCGGAAGAGTTAAAATGCCTACGCAAAGACATTGAACAAAAAGAAGAGTCGCTAAAAGTATATCTAGAGGCAAATGAAAAGCTTGTCAAAGAGAAAGATGAACTGGATAAAAAGCTAGAACACTATTTGAACGAAAATATGGAACTTTTAGATAAGGTGGAAAAACTTTCAAAATCTTCTTCTTCCGCCGAATCTATAGAAATAGTCGAAAGATTAACACAACAAGAGAAACAAGAACTGGAAGAGTTTAATAAACGTTTGGGAGACACCAATAGAGAAACACCCTCCCAGAAGGAAGCTGTCAGTGAATTAACTCAAACCGAGATAAATCCCGAAATAACAGAAAGTCTTAATAAGTTGCGTGAAGAAAGTTCTGAATTAATGAATAAAATCGAACTCTTCACTACCGAAAGAAGAGAGGTTTTGGAAAAAATGGAGCATTTAACAAACGAAAACCATGAACTTTTACAGCGCATAGAAGATTTAAAGAAAGAAAAGACAGATTTGGAAACAAAACTCAATAAACAAGAGGAGAGTTATGAAGAAATGAAACTTAAATTGAGTGAAGTAACTAAAGAAAAGGAAACACTAAGCTTCCAGCTACAAAATGCTCCTCTCTCCCAGGGCTTAACTTCTATGCAACAATCTTCCGAGGTAGTGGCGGCCTTGGATAATAGTGAGACTTTGTTTGACAAATGTGAAAAGTCCCTATCCAAACTTTACGGTGAGTTAGAGGCCTACCGCAAAGCTAACGATAAAAAGAGCAAATTTAATGTATCCAAAAAATTGGCCAAAGAAGCAGAAAATGCTCATTCTCAATTAAGTGAACTCTTACAAAAGGTTAAAGAAGCCAGCAGTGCCGTAGAAACAGTGACAGTTGTGGAGACAGTAGTGGCAGTAACAGCTCCTAATGGCAAAGCTTTAGCAGAATATGAACAGCTGACAGCTCAAAATCGTGAGCTAAAAGCTAACGTACAAGAGTTGCGTAGGCTCTTGGATGAGGCTAGAGACCAACAGGAAGATCAAACTGATAATAGATTTTCTTCTGAAGAGAGACAAGCCATACACACCGAAGAAGTTAAGGAAGTACAAAATATAGATGCTGAAAAATATGAAGCACAATTAATAGAGCTTCAATCACGTGTTGAAGATCTTACCCAAGAGCTTTATGAAGCACGTATCGGTCTGGAAGAAAAATCTACTGAAATTTCTGAACTCTCTACAGAATTGGCGGAATTAAAAAAATTATCCGAAAACTTCGACCGTGTTATCAATGACAAAGAAATGTCACATGAAAAACAAATTGAACAGTTAACACGGCTGCGCAAACAACTTGAAACCAAATGTGAAACTTACGAAGAAGAAATGTTGATACTTGAAACTCTAGTTAAAGAACAAAAACAGCAATTGATAGAAGCCTACAAGGAACATGAACATGAAAAGAATATGAGTTTACTGGATATGGAAAATTATGAAGAAAAAATTAAAGAATTAAAAGATGAAATCGCGGAATTAAAGCGCACAGCTGCTTTACACGCTACAGAACAAACGCAAGATTTACGAAATGAATATGAGAAATTGAAAGAATCCTTGAAAATCAATAAACACTTGGTACAAGAGCAAGTAGAAGAATTGGCCAATAAGCAAGAAACCATAGACACGTTAAATCAACAAATCATTGATTTATACAAAACAATGGATGAAAATGCCAATAAAATAATAGAAAAAGAAGACGAAATTTCATATTTACAAGCGCTATTGGAAACTAATAAAGATGAACTTAATAAGCTGGAGCAAACTCAAAAGGAATTGCTGCAGAAAAACCAAGAATTGAGTCTACTCAATAAACAACAAAAGGAGCAAATTAACCAGCAAATCGAACAACTTAATGCTTTACCTACTTGGCAGCAAAAGGCTCAACAATTGGAACAGCGCAACAAAGAACAATTAGAAAAGTTAAAGAAATATGCTGCCAATTTAAAAAAGAAGGCACAGCAATGTTTAGATTACGAAAATAAGTTGAAACTTTTAGAAATGCAAACTGAAAATCTTAATAGCAACAGCCAAGAACTGGAAGTTTTAAATAGCAAAAATGTTCAACTACAAGCAGAACTTCAACTGGCTCAGCAGACTTTAGAAGAGAAATCAGAGGAGCTGCAAAATATTGTCAGCGTGAAATTAACACTTGAAGAGCAGGTAAAACAGTTGCATCAAGAAGTAGAATTGGATCAACAGAAGAAAAATTTAGAGTTACAGAGTATACAAGATGAACTGTTATTTAACCGTGAACAAGTAAAAGAAAAATTACAAGAAAACAACGAATTGAAACAGCGCTTAACTGAAACAAGCAAAACTCTTGAGAAAGAATTACATCAACAGCACAAATTAAGAGAAGATTTAAAATCTGCGCAAAGTCAGCTTGAACAGCTACAAAATGATATTACACGAGATATATCAAATAGTACTGATCAGCTAAGGGAAGAATTAGAAGCCTCACGTACGATGGTACAGAAACTTGAAAACGATTTAAAAACCAAACAACAAGAAGTGTCCTCTGCATTCTCTTCCGATTGGGGCGATTTCAATGAAACTGAGCAATTGAAAGAGGAGTTGCAGTGCACCCAAGAAAACTTGAAGCTTAAAATCAAGGAAATTGAAGATTTAAGACAAAATTTAATGGCTGCTCAAGAGCAGTTAACCGACTGGGGCAATCAATCATCGATTAAGAACTCCGACTATGAAAACTTAAATAAGGTGTTGGAAGATAAAACAAAGAAACTTGAGAGAGCTGAGTTTGCTTTGGAAGAACTTGAAAATGAGTTAATGTCATACCGGGAAAAAGAATATGAGAATACACACAAAATACAAGAACTTACCAAAGAATTGGAAACACTAAAAGACGCCACTAATAATGCCCAATCGAATGAAACATTAGAGAATAAATTAAAAGAAGTTACTGAAGAACTTAAAGCGAAATCTCTGAAATTTGAAAAATCCAAAGCTGTTATCAAGGAACGTAATGGTCAGATTCAGCGTTTACAAGCCCAACTTAAGGACCTGCAAGAAAAATTAACCGTCTGTCCTGAGGAAGAAATAATCTCTCCCATTACGCAGCATCGATTAAATGCTTCCATACAACAACCAGTAAGAGAAAAATTAGACGCCCTCCAGGAGGCCTATGACAAACTTAATGAAAAATATAATAGTGAAAAAGCCAATTTCCAGGAAACTATTGCCCGCTTAGAAACATTACACGATGGTATACAAGCCAAACTCCAAGAAGATATGTCCTACATAGAGACCCTCGAACAGGAAAACGCTGCATTTAAAGACAAAATCTGCCGTCTGCAGGAATGTGTGTCTGGTTTCGAAGAACGACGAACATCCATGGAACGAAAAGCTAACATCATGGACGAACAAATGCAAAATAAAGTCGAAGAGCATCTAAAAACAGAAGACGAATTGATATATCGACTTAATATGCTTTCTGAACATGATGAAATAATAGCGCAACGTTTGCTTGACTCCCAAAGTGAGAAGGAGATATTGGAAGAAAATCATCGCAAGCTACAAACAGAATACAATCTTTTGCAAACCCAATATCAGAAATTAGAAAAAGAATTTTCGGAGTATAAAATTGAAGCCAATAATGATTTTGAACAGGAATTATCGAACCTAAGAGAACAGCTTACCAAAACCGAATCCGCTTTGGAAAGACAGAAAGCTGTATATGATGGTAAGCTGGCCGCTAAATCCACAGAACTTGATGATCTTGAATGTGAACTAAGTGAACAGTTAGAGAATATAAATATCGAGAAGAGACAGTTATCCGAGCAACTTGAACGTATGACCGATGATTGTAACGCACATCAAAATGAAATTTTACGCTTGCAGGAAAATCTTAACACTTTAGAACAGGCCAAAAACGAATTAGAGCGTGAATCATCTTGGTTGCGTATGCAGAGCGAGAACGCACAACAAGATTTGTATGAGTTGCAGGAATTACGCATGCAATCCATACAGGATAAAACTGAAATTGAAAATCTTAGACATCAGATAGAAACTCTCTCTAACAATCATGAAAGTGAATTGCAGGCTTTGCGCACACAAATAGCGGAGTTAGATACTTTACGCATGCAAGTTGGTCAAAACCAAACTGATGACCAAGTGTTTATAGAAACTGAAAACAAGCGTTTAACAGATCTGTTAGCTGAAAAAGAAGCGGTCATAGAGAACTACCAAAGACAAAATTTACAGTTACAAATGGCTGCAGCAGCTGCTACATCAAATAATTCCAATCAACAACAAGATCCATTTGCTTTAGCCTTTGGTCTGCCTACGGCACAAACTAATTCCATGGACCAAGTACATGATAATTCCAGCCAAGAAATTGAACGCCTCAACAAAGAGTTGCAAGACAAAAACAATCAAATCTATCGCCTACAACAGGATTTATTAAATTTACAAACTGAGTTCAATATTCTTTCGGATGCCAATCACGAAATGCAAGCTCAATTGACAGAGAACCCACAAGACGCAGTTAATCTACAAACATTACAAAGCGTAGCCACAGCTTTGACCGAAACCCAATCTACAGATGTTATTCCAGCACCTCCCATGTTCTTCACTTCAGAACCAGCCATGCGGTCTCCTTTTGATGAGTTAATGCAGTCCCATACAACAGAACAATCAGTAGAACATTCCACAGAGCAGCCTCCCACAATAGAAGATTTACAACGCAATGTTTCCGATTTAGAGAAACATGCCCAAGATTTAGAACACAAACTAGCGGCACGTAATCAAAGAGAAAGTGAAAATGACGAAAAGTTAAGAGATCTAGAAATACGTTATCAAGAAAGGGATCATCAGTTACAACAATCTCAACTAGAACTGCAAGCATTGCAAGCTGAATTAACGAAATATCAAATGCAACAAACGGAGCTAGTACGTCTTCAGCAACAATTGCAACGGCTTAAAGATGAAGTAGCATACTTAGAGAACCTACTTAAAGAAAAGGACCAGGAAATCGAAAGTATAAAACGTGAACATCAAAACGAAGAACATCTAAAGAAAATAATGCCTTCTCTAGAAAATCAAATTTTGCCTGCTTTCCAAGATCCCTCAGTACAACCAACTCTGGATATGTTTTTTGGCAATTCTACTGCTCCTGAATTTGAAGCACTTTCTATACCTCAACAATCCAACGAACCAGTTATAGAAGAAATGATTGTACCCAAAAAGACTTATGACTGTCATCCTCCAGATAAAACGGTAAGTAATCCAAAAGATTTAACTGTTACAGCCTTAGATCTAGGAGTGGATTGGGGAGACTCTTGGGGCAACTCTGAAGCTACTGCCGAAGCTGAGCATTTTGATAAATTAGCTGCTAACACGGTCGCAACCCAGCCTATCTCGTTAGTGCCTCGTGAACAGCAATTGGAATTACAAATGCAAGATCTTAATGAACGCTTGCAAGAACTTCAACTTGCTTTGGAACGCAGTGAAGAACAGAAAAAGGAATTGCATGTCAAATCCGGTAAACTCATGAAAAAACTTAAAGAATACAAAGGGAAAATCGATGCGTTACAGATGTCATCTTCAACGAATAATAATAACAATAAGGACTATCACAAATCAGCCTCCATCGAATCCAACTCCATGTTTCGTGATCTTGATGCTGCCATACAAGAGGAGCTTAAAAATCAAATAAAAACATTGGAAGGTAAACTAGAAGAGCAAAGGAAACAACAAGATAATTTCCAACAAGAGAAGGAGAAACTATTAAAGAGAATAGATGTTCTAACGGCTGGCAATGAACGCATGTCAGAAATGAAGGAACGTCAAGACATGGAAGTACAAATGTATCAGGCACGTATCAGAGAACTTCAAGAAAAACTAGCTCATCTGGATGATTGGGGTAATGACGAAGCAACAGTATCCAAAGAAACTTTAAAACCTGAACCAGTTGAAGAACATGCCAATAAAGAATCACATGCAATAGCACTAAAAGATGTTGAAGATTTGCGAAAGCAAAACGATACTCTAGCCTTGGAAGTACAAGATCTTACCGGTGACAGATTGGAGTTACAGGCTTTATTAGAAGAAGAGAAAACTAATCTATGCAAAGCTGAGCAAACAGTAGCTACTTTACGTTTGCAAATCCAAAGCCTGGAAGAAGCTAAAATATCACAGCAAAGTGATGAAACTTATCAGTTGAATAACCTTAAACTAGATTTGCAAAATCTACAAGAATCGTATAGCAATCTATTAAACAATAAACAAATACTGGAAGCAGAACTCAAGGAACTTAACAACACCTTGTCTTTATCTCAAAGCAATGAAAAGAGACTGCAGGCTGAAGTGGATAATCTGCAAGCCGAAGTGGAAAATTTAAGAGATACGCTGAACAACACCAAACAAGGTTTAATCGATTTAGAAGCAGAATTGAACCAATTAAAAGAACAAAAGGAAAAACAAATTGATGAAGTCAGTAGTAAAGAGAAAAAGCAAAGTATTGATTTAATGAAACAGGAAATCGAAATTTTACTTTCACAAAAGCAAGCAATTGAAGACCAAGCCACACAATTGGCTAAAGAAAATGAAGACTTGAAAGAAAAACTGCAGACTCTAACGAAAGAAATCGAATATTTAAAGCATGCCCCTACCACAACAAGTTCTACTAGCTCAGAAGAACTTTCAATTTTATTGCAAGAGAAGGAATCGGAAATTTTACATTTAAAGCAACGCATTAGCGATCTAATGAATGAAGATCAAACGGAAAAACTAGTTTTAGAAATTCTTACTAAAAACCAAGAGATCCATATGTTAAAGATGCAAGTCAAACATTTAGAAGAAGATAAACAAGAGCTGGAAAATAATTTATCCTTGCAAATAACAAAAGAAATGCAAGCCAACAAAGAAGAGAGCAGTCAATCAAATAAAGACGAAACTGCAAGAGTACAAGAATTAGAAAATCAAGTTAAAGATATGATGGCGGAGAAAAAGCAAATGGAAGAGGAGTTGCAAGTACTTAACAATCATGTAATGGAATCATTGAAATTGGAAGATAAATTAAAAGCTTTAACTTTGGAACTGGATGCCAAAAACATAGAAATTTTTGAATTGCGTAAAACGCAGGAAACCATTAACAAGGGAAGTGAATCATCCACAGTAGACTTTGTAGCCTTAAACAGCCAATGGGAGGCCATAGTTGAACAGCGTTGCGGTGAGATCGCTAGAATGTGGCAGGAACATTTGGCTCAAAGAGAACATGAATTTAAAGTCAACGAAGAACGTCTTAAGGAAGAAATAGCCGCTTTAAGGCAAAGCCAAATGCAATCGAATGTTACCATTGAAACTACTCCACAAGTTTTGTCAGTAGAAACAACTTCTGCTTCCACCACAGTTTCAGAATCAACTAGTCCCTCGAGAACTTCTTCGGCAGAGGTTTCCCAAGACGGCACTCCGTTGCGTCGCATACAAACCGAAGACAATGATAATATAATCGAAAAAATGCAAGCCGCCTTAGAGGCGCAAGAAATGGAAATTGTTACTTTAAAAGAGCAATTGGCTATAAGATCTGCTGAATATGCCCGTTTAGCAGCTCAATATGATCCCTTTAAATTGCATAATACCTCTTCGCATAGTACAATTACAGCCTTCTCGGAAAATCGCAAGCCACCGTCAACAACAACCCCCACTGAAATGCCAATGGTATCCAAATCCGAATTGGATTTAGCCATGTATATGTTGCATCAACGTGATATGCGTTGTGAGGAGATGACTTTGGAAATAGTAAATCTTTTAGCCGAAAGAGACACACTACAGTTGAAGCTATCAAATACGTTAAGGCAGCTGGAAGCTAGAAATAACCAAACTGGTTATCAAGCAGAAGGTAATTGATCTAGAAAAACAACGATAATTATATATTAATAATTTATTTTTAATAAACAATTGTTTAGCTTCACCTGTAACTGGTCAACAGACTGCGTTACCTAATGAAGATAAAACCAATACTTCTACAGTTGCAGGTTCAACTGTTAATATGGCCAATGATGATTTAAATGAAAAGTAAGTGGATGTTATAAATTAATTAGGAAAAAAATTTTATTTTTAAATCAATTGTTATTATGCACTACAGACTTTCCCAGTTGCAAACCGTTAGTCATTCCAAGGACAAGGTCATCAAAGAAGAACGTGAACAACGTATACGACAAATTGAAAAACTGCAACAAGATGTGGCCAAAATGCCACCAGCAGCTGTATCAGAACTTGTAGGAAGTGATTTATGTAAGAGTTTTTAAATTATTTTTAAATAAATTAATAATTTTAAAAATAAATTTCTTTTTTTTTTATTAAAACAGCTCAATCGAATCAATCACCTTCTACAGTGTTACTAAACTGGCTTTGGGGCAGTAGTAAAGGCGGCAATACAAGTGGTTCCCAAACGGGTTTTTAGGTTCCTCTTAAAAATTATTTCCATTTTTGGAAATGTGCGAAAAAAATGTACCTTAAAGTTTTTCTTTCAAACCATTCACCTATTCATCTCTACTACACTGTGGCCGTTTACCGATCTTGTATATATATCTATATTGATTTGTAATGAAAAACAAAGAACGTAACGTTACTTTGAAAGTAAATAATCTTATGATTCCTATTTATCTTTTTCCCACTTATACTTTATTCCTTCCTTTGTTGTTGTTAATACGATGCGATTACGAGTTTATGAATTTTTAGATATTAAATTGTTTTATTATAAACATAAATCCCCCTTTACATTCAATTTATAATTATTTCGTCCTTTTATTGGATTGTTTTTTTATAATTACGTTATAAGCTTGTGTATGTATAAAAATAATTATTATAAATAAATAAATAACTAAAAAACAAAAACCTTGAATGAGTGAAGATCGTATAAAAATTATGACTAATAAAATTCGTTATTTAGTTGTGAAAATATCAGTAACATGTAGTTATATTAAGAAAACAATAAATAGAAAATAATAAAATAATTTGGAATTAAAAATAAAGACTGTTTTGCATTCGGTTATATTAATTAAATACACGCTCTAAATATATTTTTAATATTACGGCAGTAAGCCATTAACCAACAGGAGGGAGGAGGTAGTACACGGTATTGAAAAACATCAGAATATAGGAATTGGAAAAGCGAAAGAAAATATATAAAATATGTTTTTGAAAATCATTTCAACATAATTATATCCTCTAAACATTACATAAAAAAATAGTTTTTTTATAATTGATTAATAATAGTATTTAAAAAAGTTAATTCCTATTATGCGAATGAGCCTTAACCGAAGTTTAAAAAATTATAATTCTTTTTAATATTCGAATATACTTTTTTAGCACAGACACGTACTAACATTGAGTTTTTATAAGATGGCAATGCTTAATAGATTGTGCCTAATCTTATGAATGGTGACATCTATTGTTAAAATAATTATTGCCATCACCACATAAAATTGCAATAAAAAGGTTTTGGTAATACTAATTTATGTATTCAAATTTAGTAATTAATTCATTTTCATTGTTTTGAAGTGAATGTTAATAGCCGAATTGGATTGTATAGTACAGTATAAAATAAGAGGCAATATGTAAATCATCTTTTCTACTGATTCATGTTATTTTTCTTTTAATTTCGATGGTTACGCCATTATTAAGACTTGGTAGCACTGCTTATGATCACAGCTGTTTGTGCTTATTGTTGTCCGTCGTTACTTTGGCAGCTTAGACAACCATTTAAGCAGACTGGCAACACTACAAAACCACATGCTGTAAAAAAACCAAACAAAACAAAATCGTAAATAAGAAATCAATAAGAAATTATTTAAATAAAGTGCATTCAGTGTATGTGTCTAATTTAATCAACATATAAAAAATAGTTTTTGAAATGTAAAATAAATTATTTTTATACACCAATAAAATGAAAACGCTTCTAAATTAAACCTTAAATAGTGCCACAACAAACTATATAAAGATAACGGCAGACATATGATCAATAAACAACAATAGTAATCTGAAAGGTAACTTTACTATGTGGGGAGATTTTTAAAAACAATATGGTATAAAACCTAAAAAAAAGACGTTTAAAAGCTCTAAATCAATAATTTTATATATTTAATGTTCTCACATTATTCGGATATAATTTTTTTTTTAATTTTATTGCATAGTTATTGTTATTTTATTTGTGGAATCTTATTGGTTTTTTTTGTTTCATAAGGCTACCACCCCCCAATGCTTATTGTTTATGATCACAGCTGTTTGATCATTTTTGCAAAGTAACGCCGTACATTTTGTGGTTGCCTCTGTAGTCTCTCTTTAAAAAGCCGGCTTTGTGGAAGTTGGTTAAATTGTTGGTTCTGTTTCTTTTCGACTGCGTGGACGGAAAGATTTGTCTGGTGTGGTGTTAATATAACAATAGTGTTAAAAATAAGGAACTATTTTTTTTCTTATTTAAAAGCAATAGTTTGCTAAAGGTAGCCAGATTACGAAAAGCATTAAACGGTTATTTTATTCTAGTAATTTTAAATAAATCCGTTTGTTTTTCTAAAGTAAATAACGGTAGATTATTAACAACTTATAGGTATTTATAACGAAAAATAAATGGTTGTTTGTCGAAATTTGGCAACGTTTTTTTTTTCTTTTTATTTTCTAAAAAGGAGTGCATATTGTATAAAACGAAATAATTTTATAGTCAAACACAAAAACAAATATAAGTTCAACTGAAATACAGCAACAAAATTCATACATATGTATATAAAATAAATAAAAAATAAAAAAGCAAAAACAAATGAAACGGTTGCCCCCGTCCTAACATTACCCACCGCGTGTGTTTGATAAAGTGTGTGTTTTTTGATTTTGCGTAAAATAAATATAATAAAACCAGAAACAAAAAAAAAGAACAAATTTTGTGTTTTTTATTTTGTTGCTGATTCTTAACGTGCGCATTGTTGTTGTTGTTTTGATTTTTGGAAGTTTTGTGAGCAAAAAGAAAAAAAATTATGCCAATCACAAAGAATATCAAGGCAAAGCAATATATGAATAATTTTTAGAATTTTATTAAACACACCGAAAGAATAAGTGAAATAAATTAAATTTATAAAGAATACCTAGGTATAAAGAATTATGAAATATTTAAATGAAACACATAAATAATTTCAAGAAGCAATAACTTCATATAAATTTATAAAATAAGCCGAAAATCTAACACAAATACAGCAATTGACCTCAAGAAGAAAATACCACGAAAAGGATATTTTTTAATTGTTGCAAATATAACAATAAAGCTTTTCCAGAGCTTTTTAGCAACAAAAACCGTCTTTACAATAGTCAACTTTTGATATAATCAGTATCAAAACAATATAAACATGGACCTTTTGTGTACCGAAAATATAATGCACGAATATGAAACGGAAATATTGTGTCTTCAACCGCCACAACAAATACAGCCGGAAACGCAACAACCACTCCACGGCCACTTAATTCTAGACACCAACGAAGAACAGCGTAACCATATTGTAAATGACAATCAGTGCAACACCAACAACACAATAGTAACAACTACCTCACCACCCACTTCTTTATACACGAACAGCTCATTGTTATTGTCATCGACAACGAGCTGCTCATCGACAAATTCTTCCGGTTATAATTCCAGCAGTAGCTCGAGCTGCAGTACCAGCAGTAGATGTAGTTCCAGTTTAAGTAGCAGCAAAAGTTCTCTTATATCCTCTTCATCCTCTACCATTAGCAACAGCTCTTCCTCTGTAACAAATAATATCAATTGCTACAATTCCTCTAAATTACAATGTGATGAGGATAGTAATGATTTTGTAGATAAAATATATGAAGAAGCAAAAACTAAAAACACAACCACCACTACAATCAACCATCATCAATCACAGCAACAAGAGCAACAACAACAGCAGCAACAGCCCCAACAAAATACCAGCACAGTCTATGCCAATAATCTCATTAATCGTTCATTAGATTATGTTAATACGGCTACAGAGGATCCCACATTTTTAACAGATCGTTGTTTAGAAAATGCTCTCAAGGCAGAGGAAAAGAGACCACAACCCATATGCACCTATTTTAAGACAGTACAAAAGGATATTACGCCACCCATGCGTAAAATTGTCGCCGAGTGGATGATGGAGGTAAGTAAAGCCATTATAAATTAATTATTTTAGTTTACACATGTATGTATGTAGGTATGTATGAGCCAAGTGTAACAAGTGGTTGTTTTGTAAATTATTACAAGATGCTTATGTTCCACATCAGTGGTTGTTTATGCGTCAAACAACAAAGCCACAAGTGGTTTTCTTCTTTTTTTTTTTTCTTTTCTTTCTTTCATTAACACACAATTTTTTCATCCATTAATGGTGAAATTATTCTACAGTAGTTTTGCATAGAATTTTTGTTATTATTTAATGGTGGATTTATTTGCATGATTTAATTATAGAAATACTGACATTTATTTGTTATTTTATTTGAAAAAGTGTAATTTATACCATATTCTGGTCATTTCCATTGTCTTATTGAAGGTAGAAATGAACATTTATTGTTTGTGTAAAATTAAAAGGCCTTTGAAAGATTTCTATGAACAAAAACTATACGGACTCGATATGTATTCTAAACCCTATAGTTATCAAAAGTAAAATATTCATTTTAGAGATAGTACTTTATTTGTAATTGTGTTCCTTATATCCTTGTTGTGAAGATGATTTTATTTAAAACAAAATTGTTTGCTCAAATATTTTTCTATATTATTTTTTAGCTTTTACGAGTATTCTTATAAAGGACATACAAATATACATATTCTATTTTGTCATTTCTTTGCATGTGATTTTATTTTAATTTAATATAAAGAAAGTTTAGTGAGTGGTTTTAAATAGTAGTATTCGTCTTTAACTCTTATAAAATGTCTTGTAGAATTAAGACGTATATGTACGATGTATTTAGCAGTTGATCTTTTTAATTTAAACTTTATGTTTCTTCGTTTATTATTTTATATTTTTGAAAATAAATTACACGGTTCTTAAAGCTATTAATGCCGATATTAGTGTTTTGGATGATTCTCGTTTTGTAGCTAAAATTTCAAAAATAAGTGTCTTACAGTTTATTTGTATATTAAGGAAATATTAATAAAATTAATCTTGTATTCAGAGAGAAATCTATCCGTGCTGAGTAAGAACATTACTGGGAATAAAAATATTAGAAAATTCGTTTTTGTTAAAACTTATAAACAAATTTTAATTTATATAAACTCTTACACAAAACGAACATTCTAAAATAGGAGTAATTTTTGGAATTATTTACTGCCCTTACCGAATAGACCTGCCAAATTGAAATAATTTTATTATATCTACAGACACATGTAGCTTAAACGATCTATGAATATATAGCAAGTCTCTAAGCTTAACAAAATTAACAAAAGACATAGCCAAAGTGCTCTGGACAAACGGAGTTACATGTTGTCTAACCCTAAAGGAGTAAATATATTTAATAACTTTATTAGAAGCAAGCCTAATATTTTTAAATAGACATCCCTATACAAAAATATTGGCATAATGAATCCAAAGATAACCCTTTTTTTTAATATACAGAGGCAAAACTAAATCCAAGTTATATAGATTACGCAAAGTTACTCAGACTTTAGATACAACTGAGTCTATATGATTTTCAAAATTCAATTTATAATCAAAAATCGGACCGAGTCATTTAATTTTATCAACAAACTGAAGGTGCTTATAAACCATAACGATAGAAAAACAGTTACTACTGTTATTACCAAAAACTATAGCTTTAGTTTTACTTGCGTTAATAGCAAGTACACTATGAGACATTCAATTCTATTCTGTATTCTGCAATACATCAGGAAAATCAGAAAAACTCTTAAATAAAAGTTGCACATCATCAGCATATGTGAACGGTTGACACATATTACGAGTCACAGTGGAAAATAAATCGTTTTATTTAAAACATAAAGTTTAAAGTCGACTCCGAACGACAGACTTTTGCCCGAAGACTGCAGAGAGGTAGTCGCCGAAAGAAATATTTTTTTATATTTCTTTTTTTATATTTTAAGCTGAGATTTAAACCCGTCGCTATCGTCTAGTAAGCTATAAAGGATATTATTTTAAAAAGGAATATTTTGTCAATATCAGTGTGAAAATATATGAAAGACTACATTTTATGGTAGAAACGAAAACTTCATAAGTGTTTTTCTTCCAAATCTGACCTCGTCTAAATACTGGCTAAGAAATGTGGAATGTGATGCGAAATACAATACAACACTGATTATTTGTAATTAATTTCTGTTTCGTTGGATCCCAGCAAAGCTTCTACTACATAAATTATTTAATATTTTGCGAGTAAAATTTTATTTTATACTGTTTCCACAAAATGTGAACTTCTTAATCTTGGACTTTTTTCTTTTTATTATTATTTTTAATTATTATTTAATTAGTTATTAAAATAACCTTTGTTTAAAATACAAACAAAAAAAGAGAATTTTACCACAAAATAATAAGAAATTTCAAATAAAATGATTGAAGTTATAGGTGATAAGGTCCGTCGTTGTATAAATTCACAGGCGCCTCATGTCTAATCACACTGCATCAAATAAATAACAAAAACAACTACACAAAAATATTGTTATTAAAAATCATTAAAAAAAACCTTTTTATTTATATTTATTTTAATTTCAAAGTACCTGCATACTTATATTCATATTTATTTTTGTCTTAAATATTATAAAATCTATTACAATATTTAATTTAAAAAAATTCTAGTAAAAATGCTTTAATAGTTATGACTGACTGACTGGCTGGCTGACTGATAATATATTATTTCTATAAAAGTGTTAATGAAAATTATTTTTTTTAATGAGATGCCTTGGAAAATCACGAGAGTGAGTGAGTACATGTGCAAGACAATCAATTTTTAGCAACATTTTATTTTATATGGTATTGTCAGTTTAACTATAAACTACAACTACAGACTCGTATTTTAAATTTTATTATTGGCATTTTTCTATTACATTTACTATTTTGTATTTCTGTTAAAAAAAAAGAAAAAAAAAAAAATTAACTATAAAACACGCTACTTATTATCACTACTAATTTTCAAAGTAATTTTTTTGAACATATTCAGCAAGCAGTGTTGAAAAAAGGTTTTTTAGTTAATTTTCATAACTTTTTCTTTCAATATACAAAATATGCATTTGAATGCATATTTTATTTGAAAAATAAAGGCAGAAATTTATATACTTTATAGGTACATTGTATATGTTGCTATGAATGCATATGGGGTCCTATAAAAATTATTTAAATATCATTGATTGATGCTGCTGCATCATTCTTGTTGTCATTAATTTTAATACTGTTTTTATATTGCATAATAACACTGTAAACTTATAAAATAAAATGTTGATGCAATTTTAAAAATTACAGTACAATCCAGCAAAAAACAAAAAAATAGAAGCAGTTACAGAATTTTGACATTTTCACAATTTCTAAAATCCTAAAACATGAACAGCCATATGCAAAAAAAAAAAAAAAACGTACTAAGTTTTGGGTACTCAATACTTAAAAGTAAATACTCAATACTTTAAAAGAAATGTATTTTCCTTCAAAATTGCATGGAAAATTTAAATTTTAACGGCTAAAACAAAGTTCTGTCTAAAAACAAAACACTTTATGAAACTATTTTGTCCTAAAAATAAAATTCGTTAAAAGTATCAAAGTACGAGTATCCAAATAAAATTACTCAATACTCGAGTAATGAAAAGAAGTAGAATTTGACAGCACTAATAAATACATATATTAGATGAGACAATTGTTAACCGGTATCACCACTGACTATTATTATTCAATTGACTTTTACTCTATCCTAAAAAACAAAAAAAAAAAAAAAAATGGAAATAATGTGAGTTTGCGCAAAGTCATTGCAATTTCCAAGTAAAGTTTTTGTCGTCTTGTTTTTATTTTTGCTATTTATAGGTATATATCATTGTAATTAACAATTCTCTGGTATAAAATTTAAATAGCCAGTCAACTAAATGCTTTAAATTAATCTCATAATTAAGCATTTATTGTTTTCCTCTAACAACACGAGCAAAAGAAATATTTTGATTTTTTTTTCATTTTTAGTTAATAACTTACAAAACGTTAAACACGTTTTATATTGAACAATTTTTTTTTTCCTTTTTTTTAGGTAAAATTTTATTTTTATATTATTTTTTTACTTGAAATTTTCAATGCGGTATGTCGTTGGCTCTGGCTATTGTTCTTGTCTAGAAGAAATCAAACAAAAGTTTAAACAAAATTTATATGAATTTTTAAAATTTAGTTGCCTGTCTCTTTACAAATGTTTTATGATGATTAGTTTATTTTTTCCAATATTTTTTTTCTCTCTATTTATAATTGTCAATCAACTATTTAGAAACAGAAACAGAAAAAAAAAAACAACGAAAATAATTCTTTGCAATATTTTGTTTGGTTTTTAATATTTTGTTTTTGTTTAATTTTACTTATAAGTTAATGTAGTTGTTGGGGTTTAAATGTATATAATTTTGCAAATGCTAAATCGGTATGTAAATATGTATGTATGAGTTCTATATTTTTGGGGTTAATTATAGCATTTTATTCTGTTTTTTTATCAACATTTGTGTGTTCTTTTGTTTTTTTTTTTACATATTTTTTGCTTTAGTCTATCACTCTACTAAACACAACAAATAATGGCAAATTTCCAAAATAATCTATGGAAATCCTCACACTAAATGTGTTTAACAACAACCAAAAAAATGTACTTCTCATACTTTGGCTGACTATTCTTTTTTGTTTCCTTTAGTTGGTGGTACCATTATATGCATTGTGTGTGTATGAGGTTGAGAGTTAATTTTGTTTTTTGATTTCATTAATCAGCATATTTTGTATACAAACATTTCATTTTCATTCCAGTCTTAATTTTTCAGAAAAAAAATTTATGTCATTTGTGTTAAAATATGAAAGATATATTAATATATGCCTGAATGTATGTGTGTTTATGTGTATGGTGTTGCACACGTAAATAAAACTAAATGTTAAAGATTAAAAATAATTTGTCAATTAGAGACATGGTAATAATTGCATACACGAAAAATAAAATTAAATTAAAAATTAGTAGAAAAAAAATTTAGGACTTTGACTTTAAATAACTTGACTCAGAAAAAAGTAAATTTTTATGAATTATTTTTATGAATATGAGGGTAATTTTATATAAAATATGTATGTACCTACAATAAGTATCAAAATTCAAGGTTCTGTTTGTTGTTTTAAATGAAATACTATATAAACACAACTGTGTACCATTTCTAATATAAATATGTAGAATGTGCATTTGACTAATCAACGATTTTGCTTATTTGTTTTAATACATTGTTTGGCCAAGTTTTAAAATATGAAATCTATTTTAAATCCATTAGGGGTAGGTAGGTGCATTAGGGGTACAACCAAAATGAGGCCCTATCATTACGCTGCAGTCGATGTTGTGCTGAAAGCGAAAAATGTTTCCTCAGGTCATTTCGGAACAAAAACGTTCCGCGTCGTTCATTCATTTTCGATCGTATTCATTTTTTTGGAACTTACTGAACCCAAATTTAATTGTATTTTAAGCGGAACCTTTTTTAAAGATATAAAGGTGCAGTTCTTATTGTTTTTAAGTACTACATGGTATGGATAGCGCCATTTTGATATTTTCAAAAATTGTAAAAAAGTTGTATCCCTAATGTGCATACATAATACTCTCAATAAGTCTCATTGTAGAAGTCTTATCGATTATTTATGGCAAATAAAGTCTAAAAGTAAGCAAAAAAAGTTGTAATTCTGATTCCTCCAAATAAGGTGAAGGCAATTACAAAAAATGCAATGTTAATGAACAAAGGAAAGTATGAGAGAATGTAATGTGCTTGCCAATACTTCCTCTAACTCATTACAAGTATATATATAGGAAATAAAATATAATTCCAATATATAATTTCTAATTTCCTGCGAGAAGCTAGGCCGTCATCCTGACACAGGCCTGTAAAGGCCAGTTATGTGTGTATATAACTTCTACAAAAGTGTGAGTTAAATAGTTAATGTTTGTCATGATTATGTACAGAACCTAAAGAACTCTGTTGAGATTATCTTAGCTGGTTTCGAAAACGTGTTCAATTTCTTTACGAACGTAATTTTCTCTTTTGATTATCCAAAAATCATTACAAAAATATCTAAATTCTTATTAGAATTTAGCTTTGTTTGTTGTTTGAAAAAAAAAAAAAAAAAAAGCTATGAAAAAAAATTTATTGAATAAGTTTCCATTCTTACTGTGATTCGAACTCGCCAGTTGCCTAAATTGTAAAATTTAATTTTCTAGAATTAGAATCCAGTTAGAATGTTTTTGAAATTATTAATCAAATTATACTCTTTTTGACTATTTTGATTGGTTAACAAGCCAACGATTTCGCTAATTTCTGATCATAAAATTCACTTTCGAAAATTCCATATGTGAATAGTCCGATGATGTCGAATTCTGTATATACATATGTTGTGCAGTTAAAAATTTACTTTCTGTATAATTAAACGGTGAAACACAAGTCCCATTGCAACAGTGCTCTAATCAGCAATAAATTTTAAATCCGTACTGATGTTGATGAGCAACTGTTGCTTACAACAACCGATACAAGTATAGTACATAGTATGTATGTATGTATATTTCGAAACAACGTAATGACAGACACAGAAAGTTCTTACAAAATTTACATATAATTTTTTTTATTTACTTATTAAAAATTTAAATATAGTAATTAAATAAATAATTTTATTAAATGGAAGCTATAAATCATAAATACCTACAAAACGAAAATACATATATGGAAACAATTCTACAAATTATTATTGTTATTTATGCAAAACTTAACATTTCGAAATTGGAATCAATTAATAAATTTCTTCGTGGAGTCATCCGCAATTCCCCGCAATTTAAGGAAAATAAACGCTTAACTAGAGTAGAAGAATTTTAAAATACATTTGCCTGATAAGCAGGCACAGTTAGCTCGCGAAAATGTGAATACACAAAAGGGTGAACATTTTCTTTTTATACATACTACTATAAACCGTGAACAAAATGTGAAAACTCTAAAACGTGAACACTTTTTCTCGTTAGTGTTTAAAACTTTTTCATACTTTAAATTAGGAAAACTCCATTTTTTCTCTTTAATCAATAAACAATTTGCTTGAAATATGAATCTCACTTTATTTTACTAAAACATTTTATTTCTCATGATAATTAGAATGAGCAAAGATTGACATTGGAAATCTTCAACAATCTTGAAAGTTTGTACTGCCTTGCTAAAACATAGTTCTCGCTATCGCGAGTTCACTGTAATGATTTTAAATAATTTTAAAAAAATTTCTAAAAAATTAAATTGCAATGAAATACTTTTTGTTCGTTATGTTGCTATTGTTTTAAAAATTATCTTTTATTTTGTGAGCATTCGTCATAAACTAAAAATATTCAGATAAAAATTATATCAAAGAAACACTTTTAATATTAAATTATAAAAAGATAGATATTTGAAGATGGCCTAAAATGTTCTTAAATAAACAGAGTTATTTCTTAAGAACTGTGTAGAAAACTATTTTTTTTATTTTGTAATGAACTAATAAGAACAAATATATATTTATTCTTATTTTTTTAATTGATCCTATAAATTTGTTCTAAAAATAATACATATTTGATTAAATTGTTAATTTTAATTTGTTTCAAGAAATAAAAGTTCATTGTAAATTGTATAAAACGAAGCAAAATTATAATTTCAAGACGTTGAAACGCGAATAAAACTTCAACCGACAAAAATAAACAACAGCTGCAATTGTTTAATAAAAAGTCTTGCTTGCTTTTGCCGTCGTCTTCTGTAAAAGTAAAGTTTTATTACAGAAAAATTGTTTAAAGTATTATATGTATGGTGTAGTATTTTAAAAGAATGGCTTATTATTTTATTTTTGTTTTTGTAATTATTTCCTATAATATTTTTGTTTTTTTTTTTTTCTTTTAAGGGAAGCTGTTTAAGGCATAAGAAAAAGTAAAAGGGTTCAATTTAATTTTTTATTGAATTTAAAAATATTTATTACACCATTTCAGAATAAAATTTATTTGTCGTCCCATTTATTGTGTCTGTCAATAGGTATACATACATATGTATGTACATACTGGCTCATTTTGCAAATAGATATTTTACGATAAACAGAAACAACATCTACTTTCTGAAAACATTTTTATTTTTATTGTTTCCAGTTTGATTAGTTAAATATCTAAATAATATGTTTTTATTATTTATTAAACATATGTATGTAGTTTGTTACATATTTTGTAGGAAAATGTCATTGTATCTTCTTAAATGTAGGATCATACGATTGCCGCAAATGTATTAATTATTGGCTAATTTTAAACGTCAGTATTCACCAATATTGTGTGTGTTTGGCACCTTGAAAATCGAATGTTAACAAAAATAATCATGACGGAATTTTTCAATTTTTTTAATTTAAATAAAATATTATTCCTAAAGAAGCTACATACATACATAGTTGGCCATTACCATCCTTTTTCAGAGTTACGGCCTAGCTTCTCGCAACACTCATGTTGTGCGTGTTAATTTTTATATACTTATGAGTACCAGGACCTACAATTTAAAATCGGCTACGAACGACATATTTGAGAAGCTTTTTCATGGCAATCAATTACTCCCAGAGCTGAAGAAGCTACACCACATTAAATTAAATTATATCAATTATTAAGCATTATAGGCTAAAGACTAGATATCAAAATATTTATTGCTTTTGCTATTTTATTTTTGTGGTTTTTGTTTACTTGTGTACTTATTAATGTTACTTGATGCTGTAGATATCGGAATACATAAATAGAAGAAAGAACAACAATTTCTTTATTTTTATTTTACTTTTATTTATTTATTTATTTATAGTTAAAAGAGTCAATGGAATAAATCCTTACAGACTATTTACAAATTAACGATAAATAGAAACTAACACAACAAAATTAGTTACGTACCTATTTAGAAATACAATTATTTTACGTTTAATAATTTTGGAATTTAAAGAAAAATCAATTAATTTTGACAAATAATTATAAAGGCAGCATAATCTATTAAAAGGATCATCCATATTATAGTTAAAAGAAATAATAATAATATGTATATACATATAAAAAGAAATTCACAACAAATATTTCCATTAATCAGATTAATTATAAAAAATACATTTGACATTATACGACGACTTTTAAGCGTTGGTAGTTTAATTAATCTAATCTGGAAGTATATAAAGCAAATCAGTGTAAATCCAACCAAGGCCACGTAAACAAAATAACAAAAACTGCTTATGCACAGATTCAATACAATTACTATAAACATTGTACTATTGACACAAATTCCAGAATTGATCTCACAAGTGACATATAGAGCTCTTTCGTCCTACTTCAACGACAGGCATAGTTCAATTTGGCAAATTATCCAAAATGGGAAAAGTAAACACATAAATATAGTTCTTCATAAATCTAGTTTATATAACTTAATATTGATCTGTTGGTTAACCCATTTGCTAGCAAGCCTAAATTTTATGAAACCATTCCTCAATAATATGTACTTGATTTTAAAAATTAAAAGTTAAAAAGAAAATACAAAAATTTGTGTATCGGTGTTCATTATATCGGTGTAAATAGTAGATATACATATTCCTTGTTTTATTTAATTTTGGTGGACTTTGTTTTTCACAAGAAATTCGTGTTGCAAAAACTAAAAAAAAATCTGTCAGTTGTTACGTGTTTTAGACAAAAAAAGTATTCGCTTTATATAAAACGCAAATTTGCTTGACGTTAATATTTATATGTATGTGTGTTGTAGGCAATTCCTGGTCTATGAACAGGTTGTTAGTTTCCTAACTTATCAGCATGTTTTAATTAAAGAAGAAATCCTAATTAATTCTTGTCTAAAACTAAAATAAAAACTCAACACTTCAAAAACTTGTAATTTGATTTTAAATTTGAGCCCTCACAAACTTTATGTTATTTTTAGGGTTAAAAAAACGTAGTACGGCTTTTGCCATGTATTATATTTAAATCAGTCTCATCTCTCAATCTTTATAAAATTCCCAGCCTACCTCTCATTATTTTTCCAATTGGAAATTATTAACAAAGACTTTAGGGATTTATCGTTAATTTTGTTATTGTGTTTTATATTTTACAATGTAAATGGTGTACTGTCTTAAAAAGGAAAAGGTGTTACTACAAGTCTTTATTGTTGTTTTATTTTTCTTGGCCCCGATTATGGTTCACAACAGTTGTAAATTTGATGTTGTATTTCTAAAATTGAGATTATGATTTACAACACCTATGTGTTGTACCATATGCTTGGAATATTGTTTACAACATTTATTTTTATATGTCGTAGCCAATACAACACAACATTTAGTTGTTGTGAACGATAATCGGGGCCCTTATTTTTTATTTTCCAGCACAACATGTGTGTTTTGTTTTTGCGTGCTTTGTATTATTGTTCTTATTCTTGTTGTTGTTGTACAGTAGTTTTCAGTGTTATTAAATTGTGGAACCCATCATCTTAAGGTAAAAAAAAAAACAAAAACCACTACTTGCATCTGTCGTTTTTGTTGTTTTTTTTCTCGTATTTAACATTTGTTTTGTTTTTCTTTTTGTTTTGCTTGTTGCATTTTGCCAACAACTAAAAAAAAAACTAAAGAGTGGTTGTTGCAAATATTTAAGGGGTAGTTGTTTTTTCTCTCCCTTCCTCCCTCTTCTTATTTATATTTTGCCATTACTATTGTTTATTTTATTTCAATTGCAGCTCAAATCAACAGATGCCCAACCGAATAACTTTAAATTCCCTTCTTAAGCTCCACAATTTTGGTGACTTTTATACACCCTCTAATAATTTTGTTAGTTTTGTTTGGCCTTTTTTTATTCGTTATTTGTTTTTGTTTTTTTCAACGATTTGTGTGTATTATTTTTTGGTTGTGTTGGTTTTAAAGAGGATATTTGAGTAGTCTTTATAGGTATGTTTTTTTGTATTGCTGTATTTTTTATGGTGGCTAATAAACACTTATTTAATTAGTATTGTTTGTTTTAATGCTCCCCCAATATCTCAGTCTCTCTCTCACACACACTGTTTTTATTTACAAACTAACCCAGTTAGTTGTTTTACTTTTGTTATTGCATTACCTACTTATGGGGTAGTAGGTAGTTGAGAAGAGTTAAAGAAATCTGATAAGAAAGAAATATAAAAAATACAGTTTTTCAATTTAAACTAATTTTGCATTTTTCTAATAAAAAGATAGGGTACCTATAAATAAATAATAGAAATAAATAAATAAAAAAAAGAAAAATTATTGTTAAAACACTATGACATCATCTTGACTAAATATTGAATAAGTATGTAGGTATACCCACATATTTAGGTAGGTATTTTGTGGACAAAAAAGGAAATCACTTTTTAATGTAAATTGTTGTGTATTATTTAGAGTATAGTGCCTGCACATAAATTAAGGAAGTTTGTATTTTTGTTTAAATTTTATTAAAAATCTATGTAACCAACAAAGGATTCCTTATTAGTAAAATCTGCCAATAATTGTTAACACTTCATTGGGTAATTTTTGTAGAAAATATTAAATAACTAGGTAGGTATGTATGTATTTATATAGGAATCCAACAAAGGAATTCACATAGTAAAATTTAACTATAATTTTTAACACTTCAATAATATAAACAAAACAATGTTGGTGGCTTTGGTGTTTTGCTTTTGTATTACACTCGTTAAAAAAAGTTTACATACATACATACATAACTGGCGTTTACAACCCTGTGTCAGGATTACGGCCTAGCTTCTCGCAGCACTCATGTTGTGTGTGTCAGTATCGGGACCTACAATTTAATGTCGACTTTGAACGACAGACTTGAGAAGCTTATTTATGGCAATTAGTTACTCATAGAGCTTTTGCCAGAAGTCTGGTATAAGGTTGTCGCCGAAAGAAATATTTTTTTATTATTTCTTTGCTTCAAGATGTCAGAGCCGGGGCTTGAACCGGAGCTCTCGTCTTAGTAAGCCAACACACTAACCACAAGACCAAAAAGATTACAAAAAAGTTTACGTGCAACAATATTAACATCCTGTTCATAGAAGACGTCAAGCTGAAGACACAAGCGAATCGTGTATGGACGACTACATAACGAATATACATTCCTTTACTGTCAATACATTCAGATTTATATTTACATATGTATGCATGAACACAAATTTGCTGACGTTAATATTTAGACCAGAGTTGTAGGTAATTCGTTTTTTATGAACAGTCTGTAAAATTAAAAAATAAATATTTCTCAGTCAGTATACTGAATTAGAAAATTCTTTACAAGATATTATTCTTGTATGTAGTTTTCAATAGTTTTTACTTTTGTAGTTAGTTGTCGTCCCCACGACAATTGCATTTACGTTTTGGAACAACCCTACTCTCTGTCGGCCAAAGACTGTTAATTCAACAAAAGCTGTACTTAAACATTTTGTTTTTGACAAAAGTGTACAAAAAATAATAATATTACAATTAAATAAACAAAACAAAAAAAAAAGAAACCTCACATTTGCTGCATCGTAATGTATTACAATCTTTTTAAACTTTCGGAATTTCTCTCTTGGTTCCGTTTATTTTGTACATATATTTTTTTTATAGACTGTATAGTGTTTATGTTACTTTGGTGTATGAGAGTGTATTGTATATGAGAACGAACAAAAATATTAATTTAGTACAAACAACAATAACAACTTCCAATAACAGCAGCACATCACAAAAATATGACAGTGATTATTTTTAAATATATATTTACATATGTATGTATGTATTTACTTTATGTATTTTAATGCAAACTATTGTAAGAAAACATAGTTTGGATATTGTATATAAATATGTATTGTGTATACATACCAGAGTTGTAAATGAATCATTCTTTTTTGATTTCAGTTCATTACGAATTAGCTAAATTTTGAATTAATTCCTTTCAACAAAAAAAGAATTGAATTAAATTTGAATCAATTCATTTGAATTTTGAACATGAATTGCAATTCATTTCCAATTCAAATGAATTGGGCAAAATGAGTTGTAATTCATTTGAATTAGGCAAAATGAATTGCAATTCATTTTTTAATTCAAAAGAATTGGTAAAATGAATCGCAATTCACTTCTAATTCATTTGAATTGAAATGATTTGGAATTAATTCAAATGAATTACAAAAGTAACTTGTAATTCAAATTTATCAAATAAAAAATGAATTGCATTCAATTGAAGTAAACTTGGTGTTTGGAGTTTGGTTCTTCAAGTACTACTTATTTCGCTTTTGGTATACACTGAATAACAAGACATTCAGTATTTAAAACAAAGTGAATTATTATAAATAAGTAATAAATGCTTGGATTAAAAGTAATAGACAATGGGTGATTCATTATTAATAGTGGATATATATTTATTATAAAATACCGAATAGAAGTACTTGGAAAAAGGGTGATGCTTTTGCATTACAGTCTTTTTTTCAGAATCAATTCAATTCAAACAAATTGGAAATGTATAACAATTTCATTTTTCGATTTAATTCAAATGAATTGGTAAAATTAATTGCAATTCATATTTTAACTCATTTGAATTAATTCAGAATCAATTGGGAATGAATTGCAATTCATTTTTTCTAACTCATTTATATTAATTCAAAATCAATTCAATTCAAATGAATTGGAAATGAATTTCAATTCATTTTACCAATTCATTTGAATTAAAAATGAACTGCAATTCGTTTTTTGGAGAAAAGAATTAATTCAAAATTTTACCAATTCATTGCATGAATGATTCGCGAATTAATTCAAAAATTAATGATTCGTTTACAACTCTGATACATACATATGCATGTGTATGGTTTTGTGTAATAGAGCAGTACGAGCATTGTCTTTTGAAACAGTGTTGCCAATATTTTAAAGAGAATTAAGTAATAATTCAAGTTGAAGGTTTTTTTTTATTTTTTATTTTTTTGCAAATATTTTATTAGTTTTTTTTCTGTATATTCGATGACAAATTTTGGCAAGTTCAATGGCTTTTTTTTATAAAATACTTTTCTAGTTGTTGTTGTTATTTTTGTAAATGTGTGATGTTTTTTGTTGTTGTTGTTTTTATTTTAGAAAGAATATCAAATAATATGGTAAGAATTGAATGTTATTGTCAGCAAAAATAATAATAAAAAACAGAAATAAAATAAAATATAATTTTTTGTCGCAACAGACAAAAAGTATTCAAAAAGTGGATATAAAAAATAAATACAAGTTTATTGTTTTTTTTTTTTTTAACAAAAATTCTCTATAAATATTAGGCTGTTAAAACATTTAATACCTTAACAGGTACATACTATACATACCTTATACCAGTGAAATAATAAAAATTCTAGAATTACATGTTTTTTTTAACACAAAAATTTTTTAATTATTTTAAAATTGTATATTTTTTTAAAGCAGTAGTCAAACAATTTTTTAAATGCGCATTTAAAAAGCATTTTTATAAAAGTAATACAAAAATCCTACTTTTTTATAAGCTTGAAGTTCCAAAACAAAAATTAGTTATTACAAAAATAACAGTATAGATACATTAATTTTATATACATATAAGCATTATGATTGTTCTTTTATATCCTTTTGTGTTAACAACTGTACTTTTTTTGTACAGTCTATCCTTCACACACTATAGTCATTCGATTTAGGTTTTTTTAAGTCATACATCAATTATTTTTAAGGCAAACAAACAAACCAAGCAACCAACCAACAAACTAAGGCATAAACAAAATACATTTCAAATTATTTGCTGTTTTTATAAGCCAGCGATAATGAAATTTCATTTAATTTCTCTACTACTTCCCTTTTTTAGTTTAATATTTTTCAACTTCGTTATTGTAAATGCTTTTCTTATTTGCAAACAAAAACTCTACTTTAAGGATATTTTTTAAGGGATCTTTCTTGTTCTGTATAAAACCCTTCAGATGTTTGTATTTAAAATAAGAAATTTACTTCATCGCCTTGTAGTTACTGCCACTGTGGCGAGTAAACTATGCTCTCTTGTAAAATCAACAGAAAGATGCAGAGAGAATGAAACGGACAAAGTACTCGTATGTCAACAAAACAGAGAAAAAGCAATAAAAGAAGTAGAAAAAAAGGAAGTTCTATGTTATGAATTTTAAATACAAAGTAAAAACCTTTGTAAACAAAGTCTTCAGACAGGTAAAAGAATAATAACAATAATAATAAAAAAAAGAGAAAAACAAGCAAAACTAAAAATTCAATGTCATAAAGTACTCACAGAACAGCTCGACATTGATTGGACTTAAATAATGAATTTTACTTTTTGAAAAAAGGAAAACCTTAATCTCAAGATGCAGAAAAAAAGTAAATATGAAATTTTCTGTAAGCGAAAGGTTTCATAGATATTTTTACTTCAAACACACTTGAAGCCTACTTTATTTTTTTAATTATTAATTCTTATACATACAGTTGTGTTCAAAATAATAGGAGTGCCATTCATTCAAAGCCGAAGTATAAAATTAAGTAGAAAAAAAAAAGAAAATATTAATTTCTTTTGAGATAAAATTTATCTCTTATTCAGCTTCTAATTTTTTACCAATTAATTATTTAATTAAAATTATTAAAACAAAAAATATTTAATTAAAACAAAGTTTTCTTTCAAAATTCCCTGTTCAAAATAATAGGAGTGTTTATACACAACCTAGTAGTATTAAAGCTAAAGTCACAAAAGTAAAATATTATTTAAAAATAGTGTCCCCGATTTAATATTTTGTTGAATAACCTTTGTTTTTAATGACTTCAGCACATCTTCGAGGCATTGAGTCAATAAGATTCTGGTATTTCTTTAAAGGAATTTGATGCCTCGTTTCGCGCACTGTGCTCCATAATTCTGCCGCAATTGATGGCTGTTTCTCTGCAACATATTTTTTAACGTCTGCCCTCAGATGTTCTATGGGATTCAGGTCAGGAGACTGAGCAGGCCACGACATAATCTGAACTCCATTTACCCGAAACCACTCATTTGCCAATTTACTGGTATGTTTCGGGTCGTTATCTTGTTGGAATATCCATTTAAGAGGCATATTCCACTCTGCATAAGGTAGCATTACCTCTTTCAAAATTCCAACATAAACGTTTCTATCCATTATGCCTCTAATTTCGTAAATTTCACCTACCTACACCATTATACGAAAAGCTTCCCATATCATTACTTTTGCACCACCATGCTTAACTGCTTTTTGTGTATATTGGGCTTTATATTCTGTATTGGGCGGATGTCTAATATATTGTCTAGACCCAGTGCCACCAAATAAAACAATTTTGCTTTCGTCGGTCCAGAGTATGTTTCTCCATTTTTCTTTCGGCCAATTGATGTGTTCTTGTGCAAACTTTATGCGTGCTACTGCCTGTTTTTTTGTCAGTAGTGGTACTTTCCGTGGACTTATTGCAAATAAATTATTTTCCATCAGGCATCTACCAATAGTAGGGCCACTTACGGCAAGATTTAGATCCTTTTGAATTTTTTTGGAAGACGCCCAAGGATTTATTTTGCTGTATCGTACAATACGACGGTCTTCAACAGTTGATATTTTGTGTTTGCGCCCACGTGTTTGAGGCTTTTTTCATATTTTAGAGCATTTGCAATCATTTGATCGGAGCATCCTAAGGTTTCCTTAATTTCCTTATAAGTTTTGCCTTTTTTTTTCCAAGCTTTTTAATTAGTTATCTTTTTTCCTCAGAACAGTGCTTTCCTCCTCCCACTATTATAAAAATTTATGTGAAATATAATATAATCACTGTAAATAAGGTTTTCACACCATTTTTTGAAACTTACTTTACACTTTTTACTTCAATTATATGTCCTTTTAGTTTTATTTTTAAAACGTCACACGCACTCCTATTATTTTGAACAACTCAAACCCATGGCAAACACAGAAATGAACGAATTTTATTATGAATATAAAAGTTATTATGAGTTTATCTTCTGTAATCGATTTCTTACATACCGTAGTAACTTCCGTTAGAATATCACTTGTTTTGCAAATTGGTACACTAACAAATTTCAACTGTAGAAATATTAGATTGGTGCACTCCTATTATTTTGAACACAGCTGTACATAACTGTTTTTCATGCGATTGCATCCGATTCACCGTGGTCTAGTGTTTAGTGTGTTGGCTTACTAAGACGAGAGCACAGCAAAAAAATGTTTAAAAAATATTTCTTTCGGCGAATACCTCTTAGCAGTCTTCTCGCAAATGCTGTGAGAGTAACTGATTGCCATGAACAAGCTTCTCTAAGCTGTCGTTCGGAGTCGACATTAAAACTGTAGGTATCGGTACTCATGGAGATCTCAATGTTACCAAAAAGCGTTCCCATACATACAAATTGGGAAAATGAAAGAATTATTTTCTTCTTATTTGCCCAAAATAGCCCGTACTTTTTCTTCCTGCTAGTCTGTGTAAGTAAACTAATAGTCAGCTGTTTGAAAAGTAAAAAATAATAATGGAAAAATAAATGTTTCAGAAAACTAAAAAAAAGTTAAATTAAAAAATATTTATAAACCTGCGTGAATGAGAGGATATGATTCTCATTTAGTTTGTAACTGACATTCCACTCTCTGCCACCTTTGGCATGCCATCTAAAAATGAATGATCGGGAGAAAAAGCGCCACCTACTGGGAAGATAACAACTATTTAGCGAAGATGCTCACCACTTCTTAGTCAACATCCAGCGACAGTTGGGGCAATTGCTTTTGATCATTCATTGATGAAGGTATAACACTGGCCTTTGAGTGATTAAATTGACAGCAGCTTGTCTCTATCTCATTCGTAAAACGCATTAAAAAAATATCCTATCAACATTTCAATGCAATGTACGCATGAGTAGGGTTTTATACTCCTGAGTATTCAAGTTTTTAATTTTGATTACCATCTATTGGAAAAAGTCTGCTAACGAGCAATACAATAATGATGTAATAATGGAGCTTAAAGTATATACTGATTAGTTACCTTTAATTATTTGAGTAGCCAAAAATTAGTACAAATACTCCATATTCGGTGCCCATTACTCAATACTTTGCCAGCAATGTAGCATTTTATTATAAGGATATTAATCCTTTTTGCAATATTTTTCGTTCGCCCTACATACGAGTATACAATTTGACAATTTTTTGCAAATTTAAAACACTGTGCTTGCAAATTGCTCTCATTTTCAAAACTTTTATCAGGAAGTTTATCAAAAATGTTCTTGTTTTATTTTCATTGTGTAGGTTTTTAATTCTTTTATTTCGATTTGTTTTTGTTGCGTTTTTTGTATGTTTCGTTTTGTGTGTGTAATCTCACATCACAATTAAATTAATTTAAAGTTATTATTAAATCATATTTTTAATGCAATTTTATTTGTAGCTGTGCAAAAATAATAAAAACATTTTAATTTAATTTTTTATTTTGTTTTTTTTTTTTTTTTTGCTCAAATTGGCACTATAAATGAGTAGTGCAGAATAGTTGTGGGCGTCAATTTTTATTTGAATATTTAATGTCAGTCAGTAATACAATCAGACATCAAATCAGGCACATTTTATTTATTTAAAAAAATAGCAGCAGCAGACTTTAATTTATTTGTTTTTTGTTTTTGTTGTATTAATTTTATAACATTGGAATGTGCTGAGTACTACACCAAATAATTATTGACAAAAACAAAAAGCAATTTGTATTACTCAGGTAGCATCATCACCTATGAGTGTGGGGCATTATCAGTAACATCAACCACCTCATAATCACAGCCGACCAGTACATCAACGATTTTTTTTCCTTGACTACAGGTGTCTGTCATACATATGGATATAAAATTTTTATTGTTTTTTTTTTAATGTTTTAGATTTCATTTCTTGAATTAAAGTGAATAATAAAGAAAAAACTTGAGTTTTTTTAACACACTTTGCAAACATGTTCACAACTCCGATTACATGTCGTCTTCTTTAATTGAAAGGATTTTTTTTATTCTTATTTTTAAAGTTTAGGAATTTCAAAAATTTTATATTATTTCTCAGTTGACACTTGTTACTCTTTTGACGGACGCTACGTTAAATGTATGTCTACTGTTTTAATTTGCCGTTATTTAAATTTTTTTGTTTGACGTAATTTCCCTTCTGTTTTATTTTGGGTTCTCGTAATGGTATAGTATAAAAACAGAAAAAAAAAATCATCGTCTACCCCGTATCAATGAAATTGACCACAAAAACCACAATAAATTGTTGGAATTTTTGAAAGGCATTTATAGAGGAGTAAAAAGAGTTTATGTTTTATTTATTTGATTAAAAATTTTTTTTTTAATTCCCAATGATTTACTTTGGCTTGTATTTATTTTTGCATATAAAGTTTTGTTGAAAGATAATTTTTGTTATTTGCGAAAAAAACGAAAACAAAAAAAATTTTGCTGTTTTTCGAAAGACATTAATTTAGACTCTTTAAAGGTAGACAAATTCTCTTCTTAATACAACAATAAATTTTGTGACGTTCACCATGTAATTCAATTCGAAAGAAAAAATAAACGAATTCGTAGGATAGCCTACACAGGGTACCATCGAATATTTATTTTTTCACTTAATAAAACTAAAAATATTCCTTAACAAATTCATTTGAATTTTGATATTTTGACTAACCTTTCTAGAAATAAATTTGTCTTGACTGTCATCTGTAACTGCGTTAAAAAATTCACAATTTATTACACACAGTTCATGCTTAAAAATTGTTGTAGGTTAAAACCGTCATCTTCTCATCATGACGTCTGTGAATAGAACTTACGTACATACACGTACATACTATAAACTGCTTGAAATCTGAAGATAATTTGTACAATATGTTACACAGTAATGACTCAAGTTTTTACATACAAATATATATAATGCCACTCCCATTATTTCTTAAGGCTTTGTTTACTGATTCTTTTTATTTCTTACCCTACCTACCACTTTGTGTTCTCTACACTGGAGCAAATTAGGTACTGATTATGGTTCGCAACAGTTGTAAATTTAATGTTGTATTTTTAAATTGCTATTATGATTTACAACTCTAATCGCCAGTGTTGTATTTTCAACTGCTCAATAACTGTTGTGCTGTCGCGAGGCAAGTTGAAAAAAGAAAATGAAGGACAATTTGTAAATGCAATATAACAGTGCTAAATTTCTTCTCCAAATTTTAAGTTAGAAATAACAGAAATTTTCTGATGAAAAATTACTAACAAAAAAGCAGATGGAAAAACTGGTGGAGTCAATGCCAGCAAATCCTGAAATTGGCCGTGGCAAGCTACAATTGAAGCTAATGAAACTCAGCATAAAGAGACATGGCGAAAGAATTGCGGAGGTTTAGCAGATAAATTTTATAATTATTAATACAGTCGGGCCTCGATTATCCGTGATCCGGTTAACCGGATCCGTCGACGAAAGCTAATGTCCATTTTTGTTTCTTTTCTTTTATTTATATTTTAACTTTATCTTATTTTGTTTTTAAATGTTATTTTTTTATACTCAACAAAATGTATTGTATGTATGTGTTGTGAACCATAATCTGGGCTCTAATAACCGGACAGCTAAGTATGTATGCAATAGTAAGTAATCATTAGCGGTTATTTGTCATTATTTTGTTATTATTTGACATGGTTTGCCATGTTTGCAACAAAGAGTGAAGAGAGGGTTTTAATAAAACAATCATTTTTTCTTAGTTTTTGGGCAAGAGGCAGTTTGTATGCACGTTATAAAAGCTTTATTAAGAAAAATAATGACTGTAATGCCCTGTAAGTAAATTCAACAACTTCACACGACATTTAAACTTAAGTTCATTGGATTTAAAATCTCTAAATTGTTTTCTCATAACATGTACAGTGGCTCACAGCTTATTTCGTGTGAGACATTATTTTTACTTCTTATTGAAGAAAAAACAACAATAATGCAATTTAACAAAAAAAATTTTTTGAATTTTATTCTTCATGCACTTCTTCATGTAACAATACAAAAAAAATATTTGAAAAATGTTTAAAAAGAAAAAAATATAACAAAAACCAAAATTCATACAAAATCATGGTCACAGCTTATTTCGTGTGTTTGAATTAACAGTTATTTGAGAGTAATATATGACTTCAATTGACTTATATTATGTTTTGTACCTGCTTAGTGTGGTAGTAGTAATTATTTTAGTTATTATTTTGGGGGCTATCAGGATGGGTCGACGCACTTTAATTAAAAGGCGTGAAATAGTGATTAAGCACTTTAAAGAGGGCAAACCCCCCCAAAAAAGTCGCTAAATTGTTGATTTGAGCCCTTCAACAGTCCAATATATAATACAGCGCTTCGTACGCGAGAATCGTATTGCAGATAAAGACAGAAATGCTCCTAATAAGATATTTAATGAAGCTGATGAAAGGTGGATTGTAAGAAGAGTGAAGCAGGATCTAAAAATAAGTCTACCCTATTTAGCTGAGGAAGCGGAAAAGTACCTTGGAAATGGAGCAACCCTGAAACCATTCACAGAATTCTTCGGAGCACTGATTTTCATGGTCGAACGGCAAGAAATAAGCCTTTTATAAGCGCAAAGAATAAAAAGTTCGCCAGAGATTACCTCGGAAAGCCAGATACGTTCTGGGATACCGTTATTTTCTCTGATGAGAGTAAATATAACCTGTTTGGGTCTGACGGAAAGGTTTGTGTCGAGGAAACCAAATACGGAGCTCCAAACTCAAAATTTACGTGGTACTGTTAAGCATGGCGGTGTTCACGTGATAGTTTGGGGATGCATGTCGTCATCAGGAGTTGGAGGTTTGGCCTTTGTTGCAGGGAATATGGATAAAATCCAATATCTAAATATTTTAAAGGCAAATTTACTTCAAAGCGCGGAAAAATTGGGCATAAGAGAGAATTTCAACTTCTATCAAGACAAAGACCCAAAGCACAAGTCGAGAGTAGTAAAAATATGGTTTGATTTGGAATTTTCCACATCTGCTCCAAAGCCACCCCAAAACCCAGACATTAATGTAATTGAGAATTTATGGCATTTCCTTGGAGCAAAAATCAGACTTCATAACATATCCAGCGTAAACGGCCTAAAAGAGGCTCTAAGAACTGAATGGTACAAGATTTCCCCTGATTACGCGAAAAAATTGATTTCTTCGATGAATTCTCGTTTAAGAAGTGTGATTAAGCAAAAAGGTTACCCCACCAAATATTAATTAACCCTCTTTTAATTTTTAGATAAGAATGGTTTTTAAGATTTGTATATACACGAAATAAGCTGTGACTTTAATTTTGTATAAATTTTTGTTTTTGTTGTATTTTTTTCATTTTAAACATTTTTCAAATATTGTTTTTGTATTGTTACACGAAGAAGTGCATAAAGAATAAAATGCAAATAAAAATTTTTTGTTAAATTGCATTATTGTTGTTTTTTCTTCAATAAAAAGTAAAAATAATGTCTCACACGAAATAAGCTGTGAGCCACTGTATTTACTTCCATCCATCCATATTAAACAATAATTTCATTTCATAAAATCCTTTCTTTTTTCATGAAATTTGACAACATTGCCTGCTTTTTTTTTAAATGTTCTTATAAAAAACACACTCAAGAAAAGAAAAAAACTCTTATACAAAAGTAAAACAACATTTTTATAAATAAATTATAAAAAAAAGTAAAAAAAAAATCTAAAAGTACGAGTAACGAGTACATGAACCAAAAACTGTTGTGCTCTGGCTGATTACGCATTGAATTATTTTTTTGGCAAAAACAAAAAAGAAAAAAAAAGCCAAAAGCAAAAGCAAACAAAAAATAATTCCAAATAAAATAAGAAAAAACGCAAATACTTAATTGTTGTTGCAAAAACAAATTCGGCAAACATTCGTTCTATTCGTTTAATACTTGAATACTCGACCGGCGACAAAAGCCAAAGCAAGAAAATAAAAAAACGCAAAAGCAAAATGCTTTTAAAACTAACACACACACTCACATTACACACGGCAATTACTTTCTATGTATACGCGTGTAGCACTTTTACCGTATGTGATTAAAATTAAATTGATTAGACAAACACACAAACACATATATATGCATGTAAGCAAATCATAGTACAAATGTTTTAGTGCAAATTTTTTTATAGAAGTTTTGGCCTAATTTTTGTTTCGAGTAGAGAAAGGGGAAGTTAAACAGCTGAGTTTTATTCATAAAAAAAAGAAATAGGTATATTTATAAATAAACATTAAGAAACAGCTAAAACAAAATATTTAACCTTTAACTATAAAAAAATGGGACCAATAGAAAGATTAAAAGAGTGAATAGAAGAAATTAGGTATTAAGTGTCAATCAAATAAGTTAATCAAACAATTTTTAATAACATCGCGGTAGAGTCTTTAAACGATCACTAAGAACGGTGAACAGAAAATTCGAAATTAACTTTTTTATTGATTACGGTTCACTACATCATAATACACTAAACACGAAGTTACCACCAAACATTCAGATTTTCAATTTTTTTTCCAATATTGCAAGTACATAGTTTCCATTTTATAAGCCTATTTTGCTTTTTCTGTACACTTTTGAAAAGTGATGATTCGCAGTTTCGTATTTTAGGTGAAAATATAGACATACATTTTATATCAAACAAATCGTCGTGCGGGAGTTTACATATGTGCTCTATCACCCATTTCATATTTCTTATATATCTCGAGTTAATGATGCCACTTTAGGTTTTCGACCCAAAATTTTTCAAGTCTGTAATCCGTTTACAAATATCTCGTCCAGTTTCGAAGATAAATAGCCAAAAACGGATAGCAGATTTTAAAAATTTTGGTGTCAAAATCCTAAGGAGGCATCATTAACTCGAGATATATAAAATGGCGGATAGAGCACATAAACTCCAGCCTGACGAAATGTCCAATGAGCAAAATAAAAAGAGCCACCAAATGGATAATCTTCAATGTAAAGCTACAGCTCACATTAGATATTGGATGCAAAACGCGGAATCACTATTTTTTGGAAAACATTTCTTTTTAAATTTTTTTTTTAAGTTTTAAGTTTTTTTTTATTAAATATCGAAATAATATTTTTTATTTAAATTTGTTTTTAAACAATAAAAAAAAATTGTTCACACAAAATACAACTTTTTCATAATGTATAATGTATAGGTACATATAATGTACCTATAATGTATAGGTACATATCTGAAAAATAGTGGTTACGCTGCTATTCGACAAAAATTTTTTACTTTAACTCAGATTTTTCTTTATAAAAGTATTTAATTTTTTTAATGAATGAATTACGTTATTTGGTATTTTTATACATACATATGTATGTATGTAAGTTTATATGATATCAAAGTAATAAGTCATAAAGATAATTTCTTATTATTTTAACTGAATACTCGTAAGTTGAAATCAAAAAAAATAAACAAAATTTAGTTTCTTTTATTACACCCTTTAATAGAAAATAAACAGGTGATAGAAGTTAAAAAAAAGTGAAATACAAACATTACACAACCGTGCATCGAAATGTGAGCAACTGTATAAGAAGAGTTTATTACAAATAGAAAAAGAGTAAAGAAAGTATATGAAAGAGAGAGTTAATGCACCATATCATAACAGCAACAACAACGGTTACATGTTGTGATATAAAATGAGTTTTTGGAAAAATGATAAATCAAGGAAGAAAGCAATGACAGCCATTATAAATGGTAATTAAAATGGTTTTAAACAGAACCGACCTACCACCAAGAAAAATTATTATTATTTGTTTTTAAATACGAGTAACAAGAAACTATATAAACTTTGGTTCCTGCCCTGGTTTAAATAAATTATGGATTTAATCAAATATGTATGTCAAGGAAGTTGTAATTTTTTTTCAAAAGTTTAAAACAAGCGTAAAATTAAAATGATATTTTTAATAGTTTTTGTTAACATGTAACAAACTAAACTATTTAGAAGGTCTCTGGTAAGCAGTAATTAAAAATTTACAGCAAAACCAACAATCTGTTGGTGGTTGCCCATGTGAAAAATTTATAATCAAAGCATAAGTTTTAAGAGAGAATGAAAAAAATTGAACAAATCTGTTGTTTTTCCCATTAAAACAAACAAGTTTCAAACGTTTTGCTTCCAAATAGCCAAAATTATTCAACATTTTTATCTTTGCTTACCCCAATGACGTCCACAGTACACAAAGTGCCAATATAAGCAGATAATAAATAACACAGTGATTTCAATTCGTCATTTTTGCCACTTTGCTTCTTAGTCGCGCCAAAACTTTGTTAAGCTGACTGATTGCCGAAATCGAATTAATAATCGTTTAGAAGTTTTTAAATCTCAAATACCAACTTTCTATTGAGGAAATTATCAGAAACCTGTAGTCGATCTTAAGGTGTCTACAATTCCCAAGAATTGCAGCGTTCCCATAGTTCAAATTTGACTTCAATTATTATTATTTTAATTCTCTATCTCAGCAACATGTAGTATAGTTTTAATTTTTTAGTATTTTACTGTCAAACAAAATACAAATGACTAAAGCTACGGTTACATAGGCAAATATTTGATCAATAAAATGTAACCACTATATGATTATAGTATTTATTTTTTAATTTTCTTATTGCTATAAGTTTTATTGGTTATATAATAAATATTAGTTTTGAATTTTTACATTTTTTACATTAAACAAAACTTGCATAAAATATTTGAAAAAAAAAGAGTAATTTCGTTTTATTTTTCGTCAAATATTTTACAAATCTCAACTAAAAACTACATATACACAGTTTGACATTTAAAAGGTTTTGACAGTTCTACGATATTTATTTTACATACAATAATAGTATGAGTACATACATACCTATGTAGGTACTATATTTTGTTGTCATCACAATATTTCGTTTTCTTTTTTTTTTAACTCAGCACATGTCAACACTACAACAAAAAAAGAATTCTCATCATTATCATCCAATCGAAATCCATCACTTACCTCATGTTCTCTTATTCTGCTATAATATTGAATACCACACACAACTATGACAAATTTGTTACAATAACAACAACAGCAATAACAACACTTAAGCAAAACTATAATAGCAAAATAAATAAAGAACTGTCAAAATAAATGTGTTGCCCCCACCAATTATTTATGAAGATTAGAAAAGCAAAAAAAAAAGGAAAATAAAGACCAAAAAACGTTTTTACGCCCACCACTTAAACATGGTAATAATTGTCAGTTGGTTATTGTTTGAATAATTAATAATAATAATAAAAAAATAAATATTAAAATAAATACGTATGTAATTGTAAACAATGTTGTTGGTGTAATAATTAATTTGCTTAAAAAGTTTATAGTGTTTTTTGGCAATTTTTCATGGTTAATAAAAATAAAACAAGAAATCAATTATTTTGCTTTAAAATTTTTAATTCATTTTAGAATGTGTTTATTTTATTGTTTTTACAAAGGGTGAGCAAATTTAAGGTTTAGAACTAAATTGACATAAAAATACAAATTCAGCGTTATTGATATCAAGCTAAAGTAGAAATATGGGAATTAATTAATATGATGTCTGTCAAATGTATACCTCTAGCAAGTCGGCAGACGTCCTCTCTTTTCGCAAATTTTGAACCATACTTTTCAACAAAGCTTCACTTATATCGTCAATGCAGCACCGAATATCATCTTTCAGAGCGTCGATTGCTTGTGGTTTGTTTACCTGAATACGATCTTTCAAATGACCCCAGAGAAAATCATTCCGCGGCGTTAAATCACAAGAACGAG
This sequence comes from Metopia argyrocephala, assembly GCA_963576795.1. NCBI lineage: Eukaryota > Metazoa > Arthropoda > Insecta > Diptera > Sarcophagidae > Metopia > Metopia argyrocephala. The sequence continues at coordinate 17,897,946 of OY756208.1, read as the reverse complement.
GCGGCCAATTATATCGCCAAATGACACCCTGAAATTTCTCAAGCAATAACTGAATAGTTTCGTCGGCTGTGTGGTTTGTAGCATCGTCCTGCTGAAACCAAAGGTCACCTGGTGTAAGCGGTAGCCAATTGTACATAAATAATGTACATAATTGGCCTTTAGAACTATTTTCAGATTTACTGCCTAACTTCTTACAGCACATAGATATATTGTGTCTGTCAATTTTTGGACATAAAAAACCAGGGCCTAAAGTTTAACGTTGACTCCGAAAGAAGCAATCAGTTACTCTCACAGCATTTACCAGAAGACTGCTAAGAGGTGGTCGACGAAAGAAATATTTTTCTATTTCTTTCTTTAGCCAATTGTGGTCACAAAAGTCGGTTATCATGGTCTCATAACTAAAAATGTTTTGTTGAAATTTGTGTTTTTTTCGTTTAGTTTTTCAAACAGTCAGACGCAAGCAATGTTGGTGTAATGTTCCATGGTAAAAATATCCCATCTGTTTACTAAATAAATCTTTGACATTTCATAATATGATAGCCAATTACTGCCTAACCTCAAATTTGCCCACCCTGTATTTTTGGTTACACATACAAAGTATGGTTTAACAAGCTTTCTAAATATGGTGAAGATTTTATTTATAAAGATTTGTTTCTTTTTTTCTTTATTTTATTAAAAATAAATTTTGATCATTTGAAAAATAATGACACACACCGCTACTCTTCTACTACGCTCACTCATTCTATATACTATACATATGTACATGCCATATGTATATATGCATGCATAACAGCAAACATTATAATTAGAAACAATTATTTGAAATTAAATATAAAACTATTGGTCATTGACCCCTTTTGGATCGGCTATTCATCTGTTTAGTTAACCAAATAATTATTAAAACTTTAACTTGTTTTTTATAATAATTATTTTTATATTAAATTTCCCCTAAAAATATTTTTACTGTTGGGGTTACTTTATAAAAAAAAAACAGATTTAAATTTGTATAATTAAATTCAATTTAAAATATTTTTTTAATACGGCGCTTAATATGCAACTTTAATTAGAATGTTTTGGTTTTTTTTTCTAAAATAGAATGTCATTTGGCAATTGAATAGTTGTCGCTATTACGAGTATTTTTTTTTCTTTTTGCCTTTTTGAAGTGTTAAGCCTATTAACTCTTGGTATTTCCGTTGTCGTAAAACAAAACATTTTGTAACACCAATTTGTTGGTATTTCATTATAATTTTTCTTTTATCAGCAAGTGCTTAATATTGGTTACAACAAAAAAAATTGTATGTGCATGTAATTGTTTTTATTAAAAAACAAGTCATTCTATAGAAATGATTTTGATTGATAAAGTTTTACACTCTTTATGCTCCACTATTTATAATTTAATCGATTAAACAATTTAGTTTGGTCTTATTGACTTAAGCATTGCAACATAATTTAGGGTTAAAATTACATTTCATTAAAGACAAGAGCATTTAAAAAATTACATTTAAATGAAAAACAAAAGTTACGAGTAGTTTACGAAAATAAATTGATTCATAAAATATAACCCATATTGAAGTACAATTACGTGAGCCTTCTTGATAAGCACCCGACAATTAAAATAAATTTTATTTAAATTGGATCCGGGTTTAACCCCTAGCTCTGACATCTTCTTTATAGAATATTTCTTTTGGCGACCACTTTTAAGCAGTCTTCTGACAAAAACTCTGGGAGTAACAAATGCCATGAACAACCTTCTTAAGTCTGCCGTTCGGAGTCGACATTGAATTGTAGGTCCCGATACTGATTGATTAATAATAAGCATATTACGCAACAAATGTACACTATAATACTTGACTTTAAGCTCTAAAAATAGTATATTAATTTGTTTTTGTGTGGACTTAGCTGTTATCGCATATTATTGCAAATATTGTTGGTGTGTAAAAAAAACTGTGCATCGTTTGTACAGTTTGCATGACTCTTCGTGAGTACTTTTGTAATAATTTGATGAAATTTCTACAAAAGTACTTTTTAAAGAGTAAAAAATATATATACTTGTGTATATATACAAAACTTGTTTTTCATTTTATTTCTCAATCAATTTTCCAAGTCCATTGAAGATGATCTATATTTTATAGAGTTATTATTGATTTTTTTATAACAAACAAATGATTGATGATATTTTCCTTTTATGCTACAAAACACCTTTTATGTTACCAAAAATAAAATAAAAAAAATGTCTTCCTACATATATACAACATACATACATACATATGCATATAAGAAAATAAATTTTCTTAACTTTATTTTAATTATAACTAATGTTACAAAAAAAAAGCCGGGAGCTAAATTTTGACATAAAAAATGCCTCAATTTTATTGAAAAAGTTTGTTACCCTTAAGTATAGGAAGAAAAAAAACCTTTTTTTTTTCTTTATTTATTGCTTTTTTCCCCCCAAGTAATACACAACTGTGTGCCACAATATTGTTTTAAACCGAATTCTACAATTAATGAAGAAAAAAAAAACAAATGTTTTTAATATTATTGTAGATGTCTATGATAATGATGACTTTAAAGACTTATTTTTTTACTTAATTTTTTTTTTACATTTTTATTTAAACCACTTGTAACCAAATAACTGCTTCATTGCGTTTTCAACCCACTGTTAAAAAGCGTTTTATTGAATGAATATTTTATCTCTTTCACTCTTATATGTACTTTCTTCGTATCTACTTTTGTGTGTGTGTTTTTTTGTTTGTTTGCTTTTGGGTAGTGAGTGTTTTCGTATAGTAATTAAATGTTGTTGTTGCTTTGTCGTTTATTGAAAATCCATTAGTAATACACGTGGTTTTGGGTTTTTTTCTGTTATTTTGTGTGATACTGCATGTAATTTACTCTTTACACCGGTTTAAATATATTTAAAGGCTCTCTTAATTTGGAGTATTCGTGTAATACGAAGAAGGGTCTTTTTTTAATAAATGTTGGTGTTCTATTTGTAATGAAAATACTTTTTTTTCATAATTGTGCTTGTTACAGCATTAAATTATTTTGGACATTTTTTTTTTCTTGTTTTCACATACAAAAATATGTTTTTTCTTGTTCGTTTTTGGTCCGTTTCATTATACCTATAGGGAGAATAACTGGAATGTTGGTGTGATTGTAGCGATGTCAAGTTTAAACAAAATTTTTAGAGCATTGTAAGCGCTCAAACACCAAAGTATTTGTAAAAACCTAATAAAGAAACATCATTTTCCGTCTAATCTTCGCCAAAACTAAAAAGTTCAATAAAAATACTCGGAAATTAGATTTCTTCTTTAATTTTAGGAATACGCCATATTTACTACAATGTATTTGAAGTTATCTAAGTTGCTCCATGTTGCAAAAAATACGAGTTTTATTCAAAAATTAAGATGACTTTTTATTTTCCCTAAAATGTGTGTATGGATGTATTTATTTTATTCATCAATATCTCTTACAATGCCTTCCAATTCTTTAGTCAATTCACAATTTTTTTTTGTTACAAGAATTTTGTGTTTCTATTCATTTTAACATTTTGAACATCGTTGTCATATTTTTGGCAAAAAAATCGATCATAAGCAATCTTAAGTAACCTTGATAAAGTGTGATAAAACACACATAAAGCTATAAATTCGTTGAAATATTTTTTTTTCATTATATCGCTTGGATCTTGTCATTATGTAAGAAATACAGTATCATTCAAATGACTAGCTCTGAATTGGTCGCAGCAGGTCGTCATCTTCGAACGGTATATCTACGATAACTTGATTATATTTTCATATTTTCACCTATAGAAACGATATTTACTCTTCTACGAAGAGTGATTACCCATAATTTTATTTTATTTGAAAATGATGTTTTATGGAAGGAAATTAAGGTTGTCGCTACTTTACTGCTTAAAAATGCAATTTTAGTGTTGCACATGTGGCGTTTTTTTTTTAATTTAATAATTATGTTATACTATTAAATAACTTAATTTCATTTGAAGCATTCAAGAAATTTAACATTTTTTTTATTTTTTCTTTATCTAACCAGCTGTTACAAGTGCATTCTCATTACATTTAGTAATCAAAGTTTCTTAAGCGCAAAATTATAGCGTGTTTAGCTTTAAATCTTACACAAAACATATAAAAATAAATTAAACTCAGAAAACTCAGCCGGTAGAATTAATAAAAAGAGGCAGTAAAAACCAAATAAATACAAAATAAGAAATTAACTGTTTGTTATCTTGTCTTTTCTATGCGATTTTGAAATACATACATACATATCGTCCTATTAAATGCAAACGGGCGTAACTACACTTATTGTTTTCTTACAGGAGAAGCAAAAAACCTTAAAATCAAAAATTTTGTAAATCCTGAAAATCATAATTCGAGATATAAGGATTTGATGCTAATATACAACAAATGAGTTTGTATGTAAGGTTTTCATATAAATATGTATGTATTTATATCTTCTGGCATTTAGAAATACACGCACTTGTAGTTACATCCGTTTGAATTTCGTTAATAAAATCCCGAACCTGTATTTTGATAAAACGAACCATAATTTATAAAAAACTCAATTTCGAAATTTTGTGTAGTTACGTCCGTTTGCATTTAATATGCCGATATATTCTTTTAACGTTTATTAAAATAAAAAACTTGTAATTATTTTTTTAAATGGGCATTTATTAGACTTTTAAGTTTTTTTTTTTTTTTTTTTTCCAAAAAGTTTGCGGAAGTTTGATCGAAAAAGAAATGCAAACATGAAAGCCATAAGTGAAGAGAGCCAGAAAAAATTAAGTCTGAAATTATGAATAATAAATTGGCAAGAACGAAAACGAATAGAAATATAAAAAAACAACAACTCTGCTCTGCAGAAGACATGTCTGGTGGTGTTGCACACTTGATTTTGATTTTAACACGAAAATTGTTTGATGTGCAACAGACTTTGGAAAAATATATTTCTTTTAGATTTTATTTTATTTTTCCTTTTGTACTGATTTAATGTTCATATTACTTAATTAAATATACGATTACGTTTTCCGTTATAGAATTCTAAAGTTAGACGTTTTGAGTTAAACACTTATCTTGTGGTCAATACCATAATTAAGTATTTAAAACAAAAACAAGTGCCGACAAACTCAAATAAAAATGTAGTGTTTTATTAGAGCAATTAAGAATAAAAAAGGAGATAAATAGCACTTTCAAATTAGTGCATTATGAACAGTTAAAGCCCCTGCACACCTTCCACCAAGTGAGAAAAACACAGAAAAGGAACATCAAATACCACACATGATAACATTGTTATATTATGTTGCAACGCCAGTTCTTTGGAGGTTAGTGTGTTGGCTTTTAGCAGTCTTCTGCCAAAAGCTCTGAGAGTAACTGATTACCATGGAGAAGTTTCACAAGTCCGTTGTTCGAAGTCGTCATTAAACCCTGAAGGAGGGGTTTAATGGCCAATTATGTATGTATATATGTATGTAGTTCTTGGGAGAATAACATAGAATCTATAAGTATGATGATGCTAAGTATTTCTGTGATGTCGGTGTGTGTTCACATTAAAGTTATAGTTTTAATTTTTGTCTCTAATAGGGTTAACAACGTGATCAAAGGGTGAGGGGGAGGGTTGGGGGTGCGTGGTATAATGGTTAGAGCGCTCGCACAAAAACTCAAACGGCCCAGGATCAAATCCCAGTAAAGGTGAAAAATTAAAAAAGTTAGTATGCGGTTTATAATTAAAAAAAAAAAAATAAGAGGTTCCCCCCTCCAAGAAGTCCATCAACAAAGAAACCGCTCCCTGACATTTCACTCTGTTCCATCTTAACCATCGACAAAACAAAAGCGAATGATCAGGAGAAAAGCGCAGATGACATCTAAACCTACTTAGCGAAGGCACTCACCACACTGTTCATTCCTAAAATAACTCCAATACAATCCACAGCATCGATAATGGTATACCCCTGAGTTATTGGTCTCAATAAAAAAAATATTGCTGATGTCAAAATACATCAGCTTATTTATAAAGGTTTTCCAATCAGTGTAGTAGGGGTTATCTGTTAAAAATTTCGATTTTAAAGTGATTAAATAATACAATAATAATAAATAATATAATAATACTAGAAATAAAAACCGGTTTTCTTTAATGTTGTATAAGTATTACAGTTTCCGTAATTTTTCTAAATTAAATATGTTACAGCTTTACTGTTTTAAAAAATATATAAAATTTTTAACCGGTTAACTCAAATATAAAAACCGGTCTATGGAATCATATAACAGTTAAAATATTTAATACCGAACGTATGAGATTTATTGTTTAATGAACCTGAAATTTAATTCGCGTATGTCTTAAGTAATTTAGGAGAAATTCATTTGTCTTAAGCATTTAATACAGTTCAGTTGAATCTAGAACCATGTTTCTAACTACAGCTGAGTATTATAATAAGTGTGTTTGAAAAACAAAAACCCTTTACAAATTTTCTAGTTGAGCATGAAACTGGCGACAAACCTAAATTCACACTTTAAGCTTTAAAGTTTCATAATAATTTTTCCTCCTTTTGTATAAAACGGAAGAAGTTGAAGTGAAAACCTCATCTTCTTATTATTGTATGTTCGTCGTTGATGTGTGTTCATTTGTTGATTGAACAAGTCAATGACCGATATGCTGACGTTTTTCTCTGGTGTGTTTTTCTTTTTTCATTGTTCTTCTTCAATCGCCACTAACCATTACACCACATCACATCAGATCTTTCATAATTGTAACTGAAAATTAAATTTAAGAACAGAATTACGTGGAAGAAATAAAATGTTCATTAAACACATTTTCATTTCAATTAATAATAAAAAAGAAAAAACCTAAAGAAAAATGAAACGAAATCGTTTTTAGGAGTATTTTTGGTGTGCGTGTTACCACTCATAAGTTAAGATATCGTGGGGTAGGTTAGTTTTTATTTATTTTTTTTTAATTTTTTAGCCAGCTGCTTGACTAAACCAATAGCGGCAGCTACCACCAGAGGATGATAATCAACCAATTGGACATAAAAATAAGACTTTAAAAATCAACTTGAAATCATTGTTTTACGCTTAGCTGCATCCGCGTAAAATGTTTCTTTTAAGCACAAGTAAGAAAGAAAAATTAAAAAAAAACAACTATTTTAGGAACTTTAAAACAACGTTAGAAAAAAAAATGGGAATTGTTCTTTTCAAAGCTCATTTAGTGCTATTTCGTGCTTTTAACACTCAAACTGCTGCCACCGGTTTGTTGCAGTAATGACACGATATTCTGTTGCCTCCGTCAAGTGGGCACCTCTATTTCAAGTGCAACTTTTCATAAGTTTTTATTGTATTATCGCTTTACAAATAGAAAAAAATTTATATATTTTTTTAAATGAATTTCTTCATTCGTCTGACAAGTGCTTTTTATTCATAATTTCGTGTAACAATTATTTACAATATTTTCTTTTTTTTATAGAAAATCAAAAATAAAAAGAAAAACTACTCGACTTCTCTATAAGTTTTATGCTGCAATTAAATGCCACAAAAAGATGCACAAAAGTGTATGTGGCACGCTTTTTAAGAAAATATGTATTTATTTGTTGGTTGGCTGGCTGGCTCTGGCTGGCCTAAGAATTTATTTTTACACGAAAAAATGCTTAAAACCCTCTTTTTTATTTCATAAAACCATAAAGAGACTTTGTTTTGATAGGGTCTTCTAGTACTAAATAAAGAAATAAACAAAAGAAGTTGAATAGCAAGAAAACAATAACAAAAAACGCAAAATTAGCCTTAAAAATAGGGTTTTATGTTTATCTCTGACAGCCATTTAAAACTAACTCCCCTCTTTGTTTACAACAGTAATTCACAGAGTGAGAAAGAGAGTGGGAAAATGAAGGGTTACCTGTAACCACTAACATAATTATTGATAAACAAGAGATTCTGTAGAGCATTTAATTGTATTTTAAATTATGACCCCACATTATAATAAAAGCTTAATAAAGGTGGGTTGTGTTTAATGTAAAGAGTAAATAAATTAATTCGCTCTGTTCCTGGTTTTTTCTCAGCTCTGCTAATGTGTGCTTTAATTGGTAGTCTGTATGTGTGCGTTATGTGTGGGAATTCGCCGTAAAGGATATACATATATTAAAGAAATATAACAATGTTGTCAAAGTGTAAATATAAAAAAACCGATAAATTTATTTATTTAGTATAAAAATATAGTATAAAATAAAGTATAAAAAATCAAAGAAATATACATATACAAATATATAAAAATTATTTATACAATAAAACAGGATATTAAATTTGTAAAATTAAAATAAAAAAAATATATTACTAAAAACTATTCAGTTTTATTCAAAGTCTAAGGTGGAACTACAGATCGGATATATCGATGTTGTTAAATTACAATACCTCTGTCTTCTTCATTATTTCGAAAGAAATTAGGTTTTTTCAATATTAATGCAAACAAAAAAAAAATGCCTGAACCATATTTTCACAAAAAACCCTTCTCTGCTTCGCTACATCACTACTTGCCGTAAATGAGTTCACGCTACACGAAGTCTGAAATGATTTTTTCCCGCGATTGAGATCCACTGTAGAGCTGCAATTTTACTACCCAAAGAGCTACTTCCAATCAACAGGCTTATACAGGAATTAACAGCCTGTTTCACTTTATTGAGAAAATGCTGTTGATTACTGTCGAAGCATATGAACAGCACTGTAATAGGTGTCAACCTAAATTAGAGTGTTCAGGGGTGTGTTGACTGTTTCTTAACGTTGACGCTAAAGTGGCATACCTGAAAAAGAGCGTTAAAGTTGTATCCTGAACAATAATGTCAACTTAACTCTTTAACAAAACATAACTAAATAAGTTTTTATCAGAAAACGCTTTAATTAGATCAAATTTAACTGCAATGTTATTTTTTTGGTAATTAAAGAAGAAATGATGTCCGTGAAGGAATAGTACACTAGCCAAACTGAACAATTGTTTTCGACTCCAGCTACGGTAGTCTCATCAGAGTTCTTTGTGTCCTGTGCATATTCAAGACCAAACATCAACTATTTAACTCACACTTTTTTTGGAAATCGCATACTGAAATTATTACCGTATGTACATACATTTGTATGAGTTAGTCGAAGTAAAGTCACACAACAGTTTACAATATCATATTCTCCTTTTCTTACCATCATTGCTGTTCTTGTAATTGTCATCTTATTTGGATGAAACAGAATTACAAATTTATTTTGTTTTTGCCCTTTATTCTACCCTATCCACATTAGTCGACACGAATGATATGTACGACGGTGGTTGAGGTGGCTAGAGCGTCGCACCATAGTCGGGTGCAATTTTTTTTTTTTCACGGACATCATTTCTTCTTTAATTACCAAAAAAATAACATTGCAGTTAAATTTGATCTAATTAAAGCGTTTTCTGATAAAAACCAAAAATTAAATTGATCACACCTCTCCTGAGATTCGAACCCGAGTCTTCGGCTTTTAACATAACTAAATAAGAATTTAATATTGAGTAAATCGCCTCATTTGAAATGAAAATAGCTAAAGAGACTTTACTTTTAAACAAATACAAAAACCATCCTATTAAACAGCAGTCAACTTTACTTTCTAATGCGATGTCTATTGTGGTTCTCTTCATACCATTAGTATTGGCATGGCAATTTATGACACTTCGACAACGCTCTGAATTAAAGTTGTCTGTAAGGAAGTTAACGAATGCATTCTTTAGATATCGTGAAAATTAAGGGCTTTTTTTATCTAGCACTCGATTACTACTGCAGTCTGCTTAGTTAGTACAGTGTCAAAAGTGACAGAACTCCACCAAAAGGAAAAAAAAAACAAAAACAAGAACAAGAACAACACAATCCGGTATGTGATGAAAAACGATTTTGATCGAAATTGAAATAGAGTCAGATTTCAAGTTGCTATAACTTCCTAATTTCTGCATATTTGGAATTCCTTTTTTACGCATTACCTAACTGGCTATTGCCACTACATCCTAAATTATTACAATTAAAACAGTTAAGTTTTATATGACTTTGAAAATACAAACAATTTCGATTTCGATCAAAATCGTTTTTCGTCACATACAGGAATAATTTTACTACCATTTAAAATCAAATAAATAGCAAGTATGAGTGAGTGGTAGTACAATTAATAACAGCTGATCATTGGACTGTGTTAGATACGTGTAGTGTCAAATTTTACTCTTATTATAATTAGATTTCAAACATGCTTTCTTGACAATTGTATTTACAATATACATTTGTGTGTGTGTGTGTGTTTCAAAAAACAAAACAAAAAAACAAAAAACAAAAAAGAACCGATTTTAAACCTAAAATGTCGATTAAAGCCTTTATAAAAATTAATTTAAAGTTAAAGAATTTTAAATTTAAAAACCGTAACAAATTAATTTAAATTGTTTTTTCATTAAATGTAAATTTCTTACTTAAACGCAACTTGTTTTTTTTTATTTTTTTGTCTTAAAACAAATGTTAATAAAAAAGAAACATCATTATAAAGTCATTACAAATTCAATTTTATTATTCTTAACAGCCATCTACATGACTCACCCTTTATTACAATTTCTACTAAACACTACTATTCCTAATAATTTAACAATGGCTTGACACTTTTACTTAAATATTTAATTTAAATTTTATTATTTAAATTAACAAAAAAAAAAAAAAAAATTCATTCTCTAATTCTAATGAAAAACCCTACAATTATAATGGAGAAATAAAAATTAAACGCATTTAAATTACAATGAAATTTTGTATTTCTATTACCTGCTGCTAGTCCAGTTTTGTTAAGTTGTTAAGACTGGCGCTAAAGCACATTTTAATACCACAAAACAAAAACAAATAGCAGCGGCAAACAACAATGCTATACAATAACAAAAAACAGCTACAACTATATATCCATTCAAAGGTGCTTTTGATACTTAAATTCTAATAATCCAGCTTTGCAAAGACGGCATATGTACACACCGTCACACTTAAATATTATTTGACTCCTGACTTGCTCGCACATACATAAATACCAGGCGAATTATTGTCAATGGTCAGTAAGTTTGTTGTTGTGGTTGTGGTATAGGTGACACCATAATTATAGTGCTGCCATACACAAATACTCGTAACATGACAATGATGGCAAAATTTGTTTACTAACAAAATACGAGTAGTTGTCGTCTTTTTTTTTTTTTTGTTATTTTAGTTAAATGGGGGTAAGAAAGGAGGCCTGCTTTTAAAGAGTTGAGCAATTGTTTTGTTATTGTTGTTATAATTTTTATTTTTGTGTTTGGTTTTGTTTTATTATTTTAACTCTCATTGAGAACTTTTCATTTTTTTAGGTATGTGAAGTGAAAACAATTTTTATTTTGTATTGTTGTTTTTCTTGTAATTAATAGGCAAAATGAAAACAAAAGCTAGTGTGTACGAGTAGTACTCGTTCTTAACAACCTGCTCTGGCTTTTAATGTATTTTGTTGCTGTTGTTGCTGTTGTTGTTTGTATTAATAACTTAAAGAATAACGTAATAAATGGCAAAGAAAAAATTGCATGTCTTAAGACAATTAAAGTGTGTGTAATGTTTTTCTTTTTTGTAATTCTTTTTTTACTTTTTGTATTTTTTTTTTTTGCTCTTTATTATTCTTTTGGTTTAAACACTGTGACGTAATAGAGTTGTGTTGTCTATTAAATTATTATTAATAATAATAAAAAGTAAAAAAATTAATAACTAAACCATGTAACTTTTATTTAAAACGTAAAAAGAATTATTTAAGAGAAAGGGGAGCAAATTAATTTCAAGATGAACAATGATTTCATTCGTTTTTATTAATTCTCAGTAAAAAACGAAAGACAGGTTTTGACGCACACATATGCATGTACATACATATGTACGAATTACAAACGAATACATGCATATCCCAGTTAGCATATGGGCGTTTATTTACTTTTAAAAGTGAGCTGAATTAGGGTACTTTCAATGATCAAAAACTTATTAATCATTTAATTTAAATTCACATTAGACAAATATTTTATTTCTATGTTATAGAAAAATTTTAAGCAAAAACAATTGAAGAAATAAAAAATAAATGACTACTTTTATAAAAAAGTGGTTACGCATTTTCGTTGTTAAAAAATTGCGTATTAGACTGTACATTTTTACACACTTTAAAAAAGAACATGAAAATATTTTCAACTATTATTAAAAACTAAGACACTGCAAAGCGTAGCTTTTGGTGTAAAATTGGCATTTTTAAAAAGATCATGCTATGCCCAGTCACGTCGTCTCCAACACAGTGTCATGCCATGTCATGCAAAGTCCTCGTTGTATCTTGGAATGTTATTGCAAATCGCCCAAGCTGTTGTAGCTCGTTGTGTTGCATACCATGTCTATGAATGTCTTTTGTGCATAATGTTTTTAATACATCACTCGCTGTTGCAGATTATATTTATTAAAATGTATACATTAACTGGAGCTTTAAAACTATATCTGAGGCATTTTGACTAAACACCTTAAGTCGAGATAAGATAGCAAAAAAGTTTATAAAAAAAAATTCGGGGAAAAAATTATTAAAAAATAAAATAAACCGAAATTAAAGAAAAATTTCTTCTATAATACAAAATTTTAAAAACGTACACAAAAATGTTTTTTGAATAAAAATTCGTATCATTAACAACATTTTTTCAACTTTTTAAATTTGACTTAAGATGTTTTGTCAAAATGCCACAGATAGATACGTACATATACAATACAGTATTCGTATTATACAATGTTGGTTTATTAATAGAAAAAAATATAAATCTGTCGTTAGTCTGATTGCGCTATTTTTCAAAAAAAATATTAAATATAAAACATTGCTTTAAGATCCAGCAAAATTATTGATCAGACTTCATCATCAGACTTCATGTTAATTTTCCATGTTGGTGTGTAAAAAATGAGTATAAAAAGTTTTACATTGTCTTAATATGTCTTTGTCGAACATGTTTGAATACCACAACATGACATGGCATGACAATCGCATGATGTGACATTTGCTATTTTGTTGTATAGATCAATATGTTCAGAGTTTTATTAAAAACTGATAAAGTGTTTAAAAAAAACAATAGCAAATGGTGTACATACATACATAACTGGCTATTTCAATCCTGTATCAGGATTACGGCCTAGCTTCTCGCAGCACTCATATTGTGTGTGCCAATTGTTATCCATGAGTACCGGGACCTACAGTTTAATGTCGACTCCGAACGACAGATTTGAGAAGCTTGTTCATGGCAATCACTTACTCTTAGAGGTTTTGCCAGAAGTCTGCTAAGAGATATTTTTTAATATTTCTTTGCTTCAAGATGTCAGAGCCGGGGCTTGCAGCGGAGCTTTCGATTTAGTAAGCCAATACACTAACCACTAGACCAAGGCGAATACTAACAAGTTGTATAGACAACGCAAATAGATTATATAATTGTTTTAAAATGTAAATATTTAAACCACTGTTAACGTCTACATATTTCTTGTCTTGAAGTTTAAAAACTACTTGATTGCAACAGCTACGGGCGTATAATGTACAAATATAAGTACTCGAGAAAGAGTCAAATACTCGTACGATTGATTAGCCTTATAAATAACTAATAAAATAAGTAAAAATAACCAAAGTGATGCAATTGTTAAATAATTATGAAAAGGCACAACAATAAGAAAATAATTCCTAATTGAAATACACAAACTCGTAACTTGTATAATTATATATATTGCTAATAATAAAAAAAAATTCATATTGCTAATCTACAAAAAATAAAAAAAAAACGGAAATGAGCATTATTTAACAAAAGGAAGAAATCAGAATTATCTTTTGAAATATATGTATAGTTTTTCCGACCTTATTAATTTTGTACAAGGACGATGCTTCACAATGGAGTAGCGATATTTTGAATATAATATATAAAAAAATTATAAACAAGACAAAGCTGTATCAATTTTAATAAATATTTGTATAAAATTATCTTTTATGATCTGTTTTTTTTTAACAGCGCAGAAGAGTTTAAAAAGACATTTTAATTTGATTAATAAATTAAAAAAAAAATACTGTCTGTGTACAGACATCAAAATTACCTACAAATAAATACATACATGCTCTCGTGAATTTGTCGAAACAAATTTGGGATAAAAATAACAATAGACATCTCTTAGCATTTATATCCGGTTGAGGCTGTAATAATTAATATGAGTATCTTATGGGCAGGGATGGTAAACTGTTGCCCCTTTTTTATAATTATGAAAAGAATTTAATTGATTTTTAAGTTTTTATTTGTGTGTATGAAAGACAGTAATGTTAAATATTTTTAGATTTTAGGAAAAAAAAAAAAATTACACACTTTATTTAGATTTAAAAAAGAAAAATACCAATTCAATATTTTATATTATCAAATAGATATAGATACACTTACATAAATAGAGATAATTTATTTTTAGGCCTAGGGTACTTGCCTCTGATTGCAGTTTTTGTGGTTTGCTTTACTTTTTGCACTTTTCAAGAACTGGCTATTTTTTTAACCTTCTTTCTAAAAAAACCTCCAGTAATTACCAAACTGGGTTTTCAGTGCACTCATCAGATTTAATTTGTATGGAAGTAGTATGGGTCTAATAGTTGGCGTTAGAAAATTGAATAAAATAAAATATATAAAACGAAAATTAAGCATAAAACATAAGAAAAATGAGCAAAGAAATAAAGTCAAGAAGGAATAAAGTATCTGGTTTATTAATAAATTATTAATTATAAGTAAAATCAAATTACATTAGGCTCTATTACACCCACGTGGTAGTCAGAGGGTTAATTACTATTAAAAACATGTTTAAATTATGCTCACATTACAATTATTTATTAAATGCAAATATATTAATTAAATTGCTGAACACAGTCACAAAATTCAAGTTATCCAGCTCTGTATGCTCTGTATTAAAGACATGCGAATGTGTGGAATACATGAAGAGTATCTTGTGTGTGTATGTGTTGAATTAATACGAGTATTAAGCCAAAAAGAGAATACAAGTGATTTATTTCTTTTGCTTTTTTTTTTTGATCATGCTCTCTCTCTCTCTATTATCATAAGATGACAGTGTATTGTTTCCTTCCTTCCGAAACGGAACTAAGGTTTAATGTTTGTTTTTTTTTTATTGTAATTTTAACTCTCCTTAATTGATACGAATAAATTGAAAACAAGCAAAAATAACAACAGTACTGACAACATAAATGTCTCCCAAAAAAAAACCTACTCTATTAAATACAGGAGACGACGACTTTATTTAAATGTTTTTTTTTTTCGTTTTTTTTTTAATAATAAAATTGTAAGCTGATCAAAGGCAACAATCAACAATAACAACAAAAATAAACTCTAAATAATTGACAGCATTTCCTCAAGTTTTTTATTTTTATTTTTTGCTAGAGACACTGAACTTTTTTTAAGTTTTTTTTTTTCCTTTTTTCTTAATAAAAGTTTTAAAGACCAGAGGAGACTGTTTAATTTTAGTTTATTTTTTCGGTATTACGAGTATTTTGTATCGTTTTACCATATTGTTTTTAACAGACTCTGTCGGATCTTTGTTTATTATAAACGGCAGTCTGTTTGTATGTCACATTTTATTATATTTGTTGGTTTTATTTGATTTAAACTTTATTAAGGGTTATCTTATAAATAACAATACATGTGTATATACCTACGTAGTATGTACAATATACTCGTAACTATAAAAAAATGTTATGGCTTTTACATCAATGTTTAATAATATTTTCATACGCGAAATTATTTAAACAGCCACTACTGTATTACTACGCATATGATTGCTTGTGCTGCAAATGGAATTTCACGTTTAAGCTATACAGTGGGGATCAAGTAGTGCCTATCAATTTAAATTTCATTTGTTAAAAATATTTCTAGAGCAATTTTTAATTACTATAGGGAATAAAAATATTTTTTCTTTCTTATGTAACATATGCTCAATTTCGTTTATTTGGAGAAAGTTATTAAAAATATGTTTACGATTGGCAATATTGTAAATTACGATTAATTGATTGTTTACGGAAGGAAAATTAAAAAACAAAATAATTTGTTTATTAATTCTAGTTTATTCCGAATTGAATTTGTAGTAATATTTTAAAGCAAGAACAGTCGCCGTGGGCTATTGGTTAGTGTGTTGGGTTGCTAAGACCATAGCGCTGGGTTCAAAATCTCAACTCTGACATCTTGAAAAGAAAGAAATATGAAAAAATTATTTCTTTGGGCGACTATCTCTCAGCAGTCTTCTGGCAAAAGCTCTGGGAGTAATTGATTGCCATGAAAAAGCTTCTCAAATCTGTCGCTCGGAGTCGACTTTAAACTGTAGGTCCCGGTACTCATAGATAAAATTTGACACATACAACATGATGCTGCGAGAAGCTAGGCCGTAACTCTAACACAGCGTGGTAATGGTCAGTTATGTATGTATGTATGTATGTATGTACATATGTAAAAATAATTAAACGTTCAAATATGGAACTTAGAACATTATATTTTCGTGTCTGTCTACTCAGTTTTATTATGCCATTGTAATATAAGCTGATTACTTGAGAAACTATATTTCTAATTTTTCATTGCCACTTACTGCTACAGTTGTTATGCTTTCTTCTTATCGGTTTAAACAAATTACAAAGACTTGATGTCTTTATTTTCCATACACATTTTGAATGAAATTTTACTTTAATTTTATTTGCATACATAAGGGCATAATTATTTTACTTATTTTTAAAGCTAACTTTACCGTTTGTTAACGCCTTAAAACTCGTTTAAAATATAGAATGCAAACTATGCTCACAGCAGTGTATAAACAATTAAGTTGAAATTTCGTTTTTTTTTTTCTTACCAATAGAACTCATAAGTGAAATATATGAAAATTTATTGCTTTATTTTATTTATTTTTAATCTTTTAAATGTCTTATAATTTTATTTATATTTAATTTTATTTTATTAATTATTTTGTTAATTTTTCAACTCTACTGTATTACGAAAATTCATTCATAATTTTGTATTTATAAGTATATGTATGTATGTGTGTCTGATATATTTATTTATTTATTTAATGGTTTATGTTTTGCTAAAGCGGACACATCAATTCTTTGCACTGATGACATATATTTTTATGTCTTAAAATGTGTCCGTCTGGGCTTGTCTGCCTGTCTATGTTTTGCAGCATAAACAAAGGATTTTACTCATTGCCGCTTTTTAGCATAATTGCTTTCACAGTCACCATATAAACCACCAGCATCAACAGCTCCACCACTATGACGAAAATCTTAAAAAAACAAAAAAATAAAAAAACGTCAGTCTGGGGACATTTACAAGAATATGAACAAGAAAACAAAACAAATTATGGATCTTCCAAATCCCAAATACAAATTTTTCTTCGTTTTAATATACTTTTCTTTTTTGTATTGAGACATTGTTTGTTGTTATTGTTGTTGTGGTTTACTGGTTATGCACTCGTAATTTGCACATGAATTTAATTTTTAAAATTTTATGAATGAAAAAATATTTATTTCTTCGTTTTTTTAATGCTTAATAAACATTGTGTATAAATATAACGAGATCAGAGACATTGAAATGGGATGCAAAGCTCATCGTTAATGATAATGATCATAATATAGTCAAGCTTATTATACGCGTAGTAACGTAAAAAAAGTGATAAAACCAATCGGGTGATGAGGTTCATTAATAAAAAAATCTATATTTTTTATGTTATATATTAAAAATAAATAAATATTAACAACAACTATAAATTAAAATTACTGCAATAAAAATTTTATGTTTAGAAACGAAATACAAACCTGGAAATTGCTTTTTATAAGCAGTGTTACCTATTTGGCACTTTTAATGCTAGATCTAGCATTTTTCAAAATCATTTGGTACCGAAACCATTTTCAATGTCACATGTAGTTTTTAGGCATTTTTAAAATGTTTTAAAACGCAAACAAAAAAAGCTAAACTAAAACATTAAATTGAATATTTGAAAATGCATTAATGGTAACATTTCCACATTAAATGTGATAAATGAAAAATTAAATATAAAAAGTGTTAAAAAAGAAACTAATTTACATAAATACATAGAAATGAGAAAATTCTATTCAGAAAATTTTCGGAAATCAAGGCTTAAGCAGCCACAGTTAAGAGAATGCACAGCTGACTTACAAAAAAGCCTTTGGCATATATTGCAAATGCGTTCTTGGGTCTAAAATAGCCTACAGCAAGACAAGAAAACGTAAAAATGCTATGTAGGTAACAGGACCTCAAACATTTTAATGTTATTTTTGCAGTCAGACAGCGGAGAGGGTTAATGAAAATAGAGCGTTATTGAACGATATATTAGAGACAAAGAAAATTTAGCGGGCCCAATTTGCAAATTGTATGCAAAATATGATCAAACAAGTATTTTAATCCCGACTGCTGTGAAAACATTAATTGAAAAATTGAGGGAAACGCTAAACATACTGGTCGTCCAAAAACATGCCGTTCAATATCGAAGCAATGCGTCAACATGTTGGTGAAAACCAGAAACATCAATTCGGCATCGTATACAAGAATTGCAAGTTTCAAATAGTTCACAATAGCGTACATATACTAACAATAGATCTGTGTCTTCAAGCTTACAAAATTCAAATATGATAACAACTGAAGCCTAATCATCATCAACAAATGGATGCTGATTTTTCAAACAAAATAATCCAATGCAATGAAGCTCAGTTTTATTTCAATAGCTTTGTTAATCGCCATAATTGCTGTGTTTAGGACGAACAACAAATGCACCTACAAGGTTTCAGTATTTGGTACAGATTTTAGGCAGAAAGCATCATTGAAACATACTTTTTTAAAATGAGGCTGTTCACGCAGCAACTGTCACAACATGATAGCACTGTTCTTTCTACCGAAAGTGAATGCTTTTGGATGTGGCCTATATATGGTTTCAACAATTCACTTACTGTCTGGAATATTTCCCCACTTGTTTCGTAATCAGAATTGGCCCCCTAGATCATATGATTTAACACCATGACATTTCTTCTTATGGGGTCATTTTAAAAAGAAATTAAGCACTGCATTAATGAAATTTACCCACAATTATACAGGAAAATCTAAAATCTGCGTATGTGCCAACAAACATAATCCTATCCTATGTAGTAAATATACATAAATCTGAAGACTTTTTATATTTAATTTAAATCTAGCGTTAATTAT
This sequence comes from Metopia argyrocephala, assembly GCA_963576795.1. Lineage (NCBI taxonomy): Eukaryota > Metazoa > Arthropoda > Insecta > Diptera > Sarcophagidae > Metopia > Metopia argyrocephala. Next base: position 17,878,680 of record OY756208.1, on the reverse strand, counting down.
GGGACACTTTTTATAATGATAAAAGTCATTAATCGCCTTTCAAAGATAAAAGGCATTTAGCGTACTTCGGTTGCCTTTATTGATTATTTGCTAATAATGCCAATTTAACTGTTCGTCGCTGAAGTAGCTACATTAGCAAAATAAAGATTTTGCTAAAGATTGTTAAAGACTGATAACATCATTTTATTTTTGTTTTTAGCTTTTCTTCTAGCACATTTTGGCAATTTATAGCATTTTTTTTACAAAAGCTGGCAAGATTTAGAAACACTGTTATAAGTATATTACTCGGGTAGTCTGGAACATTTTAAAACCTAGTTCATTACATGAATTGAATTAAAATTATTTTCGTCAACACAAGAAAAAAGTTTTTAAATCATGCTTGAGGCATTAACTCGTTTTATAACATTTCAAAATATGTTCATCAAAATATGTAACTCAATTTGAATTACTTTGTCGTATATTGAACACGTGATTTAATAATTTTTCTCTTACGTAAAATTTTTTTGCTATTATCTAAAAAAAAAAATTGAAATTTTATGCTTTTGTTCCACTGTAAAATTGTGCTAAATTTACATTTTCTAACAAATATTTCTAAAATTTTTTTTTTTAAGTAACATCACGACTTTCGAACCAGTTTTATTTTTGCAGATTTTTGTTATTCTATACTTTCATGCTTATTTTAAATTTTTGTTTTAACATTCATTTCAACAAAACTATTAATTATTATTTTTCTATTGTTTCTGGTAGAAATATTCATACGCATAAAGTGAGTGTCTTTATTGTCTGTCTGTTTATCAACTAGTAAAACTAACATTTTTTTTGTGTAAAACAGAAAAAAACACACTTAAATAATTGTAGTGGATTAAATTATTAATTAAAAAAAGAAAAGCATAAAAAATTCACGCATTTTGTTCAAACTTATACAGTCCATAGCAGCGACGGAGAACACCCAAAAATAAATATTTCCGATTATAATTGTTATGTGTATGGATGGCAATGACTGTGGCTGACACACAGCCAGACTACCGGCTATCGAGCCATTGTTGATTGCTTTATTTGGCAAAATTGGTTAGAAAAAAAACGGAATTGAATAGAAGAAGCAAATGAATATGAAATTTGTGCAAATTTTTCTTTCTTCTTTATATTTAAAAAAAAAATTCATCACTATAAATGGTTCTTTTTTCTTCCCTTGTTTTTTTTGTACTCGGTATGGTGGTGCTCGTACATTTGTATAAACTCATTATAAATAAAGAAATTAAAATAAATATTTTTTTTTTGCTTTTTTTGGTTTTGGTTCTTTTAATTTTTTGCAAAAATTCAAGGCCAAGTCTAATAAAAAGCAAAACGCGCAATAATAATTTCAAAATTTCAGTATTTCGTTTTCTTTTTCTATTATTTCGTCTTTCTTTAAATCAAATCTCTGTTTTTTTGCGAAGAGGGGGTTTTTGTTTGAATTTTTTTTGTGGAAGATACAATAGAAAAGCAAACGATGCTGGTGATGATATTATGAAAATATTTAGTTTTTTTTTATAGATAAATAAGCTTTTATTCAGTTTCCATCTGGTAAAGAGGTTTTATGGCAAAAGTTTTAAGCCTAAAAAATTTATAAAAGAAATAGATCTCTTTTATCATTATTTGGATGAAGTAATACCCAGTGTAAGTTGTCCTTATTTCAATTACAAGTTTCAGTTTGTTTTTCCTTGGGCTTAAAGTTACATGGAATCTCCAGAGATTTATCGTCACATCATGTCTTTGTTTTTACACTATTCCTTGTAAATAGCTGTTACAACAGTTGAGTGGTGGTAAGCTTAAAGCAGTTAAACCAAGTTCTTGATTATAAGTTGCTACAGGCCTTTAAAAAAATATTTTTTAAGCTTGTCTAAAGAGGAAAATTTTTAAGAGCAGACTAACGACAAAAAGCTTTTATAGAAAATATCTTGCGACCTGGTGGCAAATTACGGCATTCAATATCGAACGAAATTTATTGTTTTTAAATTGTATGAAATCGATAGGGAATGCCGTAATTTGCCCCCTGTTTCACACTCAATATCTATTTTTTTATACAATTTTAACGCCATAGAGTTTGACTGATTTAAATGTATTCTTGCGAACTACACATACTTCTCTCAGAGCATATCCATTTGTCCAGTGAATCGCACAATGCATTACAGAGAGAATTCGTTCTTAAGCCGCACCGCTTGTTTATGGAACAATCTTCCAGCGACTGTTTTTACTGTCAATTGCGATATCAGTAAGTTTAAGTCAAATGTCCACAAGCACTACTCCCTTATTCTCCTTTCCCATAACATACTTCCATAGACCAGCAGCACAATGCCAGCCTGAGTGCTGGCCTTAATAAAAAAAAAAAAAAAATAATGGGTTTTTTTTATTGTCGTGCAGCAAGTATTACAGAAAATCTATGAATGCAACTCTGTATAGAATATAACGAATACCAAATAATCAAAGTGATTTATAGAGCATTTATATCTGCACAAAATTTTGTCACTTAGATTTGTATACTTGCTCAAAATCTTTCCGTAAGAAAATTTACTACAGCCAATAGTGAAAACTTGACTCTTCTCAATGCGGGAGTATTTAGAGGTCATGGCTTTATATATACTGGCAAACTCCTTATGTTTATTGCTTCATATGATGAACACTGTGCGTTGTGTCCTGTATTTTAGTCTCTGTAGTTGCCGAACGGATACATTTTACCTTTTACGAAATAGCATATGAAATACGTACCCTGTTATGGACGGCCGTTCTTAATACACTTTGAGCTTGACAAAACCGTCAAGAATGCTTATCAATATAGTCTTTTTTGAATATATCTAAAAAAATGGTTCGTCTCTGGCTCTCGTTCAACCAAAATATATATATAATTTCGTTGTTTGTCCGGATGTATATCCAATTCTCTTTCCTCCGCAGCTTTTTGACGTCACAGAAAGCTGAAATTTTGCATACTTAAAGCTCATTTGCTCCACATGTGCAAGACGTAGCCAGATTTTTAATGTTCCGACTGTGGTCGGCTTTATGAGTAGTTTTAAATAAATTTACCTCTCAAATCCAATAACTAATAAAGCCGGATTGACTATTTGATAGTGTATAATTAAGCTGAAACGCATCAATTCATCATATTTGGGTCGTGCTTGACGCCTCTGTGTCTTTTCATGGCATTAATCAAAATTTGCTTTGATGGCTACAGATACAAAATACGAGTGCTATTCACCTTTTAAAACTCATAGCGACTATCGGGCACTCACGGTTAAATTCATCATCTGAGAGAAAGTTTATTTTTTTTTTCGATAATTTTCACACATTTATTCGGCATGTGTAAAATAATGCACGATGTGATACTGGTATAGTAGCAGCCTTTTGCGTGATATGAAAAGAATGCTTTCTTTCGTTTACTTCTTTACTGTGTTTTCTTATGTTAAGACAGTGGAACATTCTTTAGATATTGTGAGACAGGCAGTATATCTCACTAATTTTATCGGTCTATACGATTACGAATTTTAAAACGAAAATTCAAATTTTAGAAAAAAATTGATATTAAAGCATAAGATTTGTATAAAATTTTTATACTAAACAAATGAAAAAGAAATTCTCAAGCATCTATTTATGACATTTTAACAAACAGAGTAATGAAAGCAGACGAAAAAACTGAGTACGAATATATGTGATAAATACGATTTGCAATGATTTTTGTTTCACTTTTTTTTGTATTTCAAACATTATTTTCTTGCGTTAATTCCCATGAATCTTAATTTGTATAATAAATTTAGATAAGAAGAAGTGGCATAGCAGTAAACAAATTAAATGAATGACTAAATGAATGGATGTGGATGGATGATACGAATACCATGATTCTGGTACTATTTCCGATTACAAAGTACAAAGTGTCTTTCAAAGTTTAATGTGCTGTGGTGTGATTTGCTTATTAACAAATTTCTCATACGTTTGTTCAGTTTATTTTTCAAAATTCTTGTAAAATTTTAGTTATTTTCTGGAAAATGTAAAAAACAAACACATGTCACTTTTAAAAGAATAAAATAAAAACTAAAAAAAATAAAATAAAATGTTTGCAAAAAAATAAAAAAAAAAAATTCAACGAACATTTTGAAAAGCCCAGAATATTCATATTCAACCCCTTTTGAAACCATGCGTGCGTAGAAAAAAAAAAAAAAAACCAGCAGAAGAAAAAAAAATTCATCATTTGAAGTGACGCCATGGGAATCCATAACTTTTTCTTGAGATGGAAGAAAAGAAGCAAAGAAAAAAAAAAATCATAAACTTTTAGAATTTTTTTCTTTATACGATTTTTAAGAAGTTTCAACAACTTTTAGAGTCATTGAATTCAGTTTGTGTCTCTTTTTTTCTTCGATTCATTCAGTCTCATACATTCATTCATGTTGTTGATTTTTAAGTTTTAAATCATAAACCTTTTGGAACAGCAGATTCTCATTTAGTTTTTTAACTTTTTTCTAAACCGAACAAGACTTTTATTTTATTAAAGCAACATTTTAAGTTTCAACTAAGCCGTATATTAGACCTGAGAGTGTCAAAGAATTCATAAAATATTTTAATCGTCTTGTTTTTTTTATTGTTTTTTTGCTTTGGTTTTGATGATCATGTTTTGACAACTTCCTTAGAAAATCAACCAACGATTTCATAAAACAACAGAATATATATTTTTTATGAATATGAAATTTTTTTTTTTAAATTTGAAAAAATGGTTTCAATAAAGAATTTGAAAAAAAAAATCGCGTAGAAAATTTAAGAAAGCAATTCAACACAATTGAAATGTGGAAAATTTTATAGAAAATTTTTGCAACAGAAAACAACATTTTTAAAGTGTTTCAAGCTCGACTAAACAAAATCAAGGGTTTGAACCCACACTTTAAAATAGCAGAGCGAATCAATAAGTCCATGATACAAGTTTTTGTAAATGTTAGAGTTAGATTTTGTTTAACTTTTTTTTAAATAGACCAACAACGTAGTACACTTTGTCCAACGTTTCTTAAAGTTTTTTGTTTTCTGTTTCTTTCAAATAAAAATATTAGTCGAGCTATTGTGATTGCTATTAAAGAAGTATATACATACATAAGCACTACAACGTGACGTTCTATTGTACTGCTCTCTGCTAGAATATCTCTTCTAACTTAGACTCTCTGACGAATTTTAGAATGTCGTTCGGTGCCAACAATGAGAGTTGATAAGCCCACAGGTGCTGCTTCTTAAAATGCCTTGGAAGCATGCAAATATTAATTTTGTATTTATATGCCTTGATGACTGATCAAACTTCAAACTTTCCCTATCCTGCTCAAACGTACGTTCAGTATGCAATAACCAGTCAGATGTCCAGTAAATACCTCAAGTTGTTTCCAGATATCCTGATACAAAACTATAATCTTTTATTGTTTAGTTATCCAACAAAAGTTTCGGCTCTCTGTGGGCTGAAAAGAGTGCTTTGTCGAGGTAGAAAAAAAAAAAGTTTCTTCGAACAGTCAAATCTCTCAACCAGGTTTGTAAACATGAAATAGTCAGTCGCTGCTAAATCCGGAGAATAGGACAAATGAGAGAACAATGTGTAGCCTTTTCTTGCAGAAAACTTTCTTACATACCAACCTTAACTAGAGCGAAAAGAGGGCAATACCCATCCATGGTGCTTTAGCACAACAGTATGAGTAAATGACAACGAATTTGACAGATTTAGCTTCAACAAGATGGCTTTTATAAACTGCCAAAGTTTAGAACTCTGTTGGAATATATAAATTTTTTTTATATTTTAGAATTATGTCAAAAGTACATTTTTCATGGATTTGTTTTTAATTTTTGTTTTGTTTTGTATAACAAAATTAGGGGAACATTTTTTTAATAAAAACCTACATTCTATTAGGCGAAGAGGCCTTATTCTAGTTGGTGTTATTGTCTAATGACATTTTTGTTATAAGTTCAAGGTAAAATAAACATTTTTTCTTCATTCTTTAAAAGAAAAAGTCTTTAGGCTACAAAATCGTCGTTAACTGCCTAAATGTTTTTTTTTAATAATCATAACTACTGATCAGAAAGTCTTGTTACGGCCTTGATACACTATCATACACAGTCGTATGATTAATTTACAAGAAAATCTGATCGATTTCCGTCCCATTTTTAAAAACTGCATTAAAATGGCAACATTAGTGCTACACCATAATATTACAAAGGTTCAAGAACATATATGTATGTATGTACATATGCAGAGTTGATTTTTGTTACCATCTTATAAAATACAACCCTGATTGAATGGAGAAAAATGTTTATGAATTTCTTTTTTCAAACGATTGCGCAAGAATCTGCCACATCGATGCACTTTCATACTTTTTGGACACGATTTTTTTTTTTTTTTACAAATCGTACAACTCAGTGGGATAGTGTATCACGGACTTTAATTCTTAGCTTGAAAAAATTTACAAAAAATATTTTATTTATTAAATTCTTATTTTATTTTTTGCTTTTGTTAAACATAAATCATTAAAAAAAGTACCATTTTAGTACGTTTTGATAATTGCTAATATTAAAGTAACTTTTTTTTGATTTTGCTGTTGATAAGAAAATGTTTTTTAGAATTTCGTTTATTTTTTCGTTTATGTTTTTTTGTTAAAGAAAGTTTCTTGGCACTTTCTTGGTACTTTTTTTAAATTTATGTTTACCTTATGAATTCTTTTTATTTCTATTATAATTATTAATTGTAATTGTTGTGTTATTGATCATTTTGATATAAAATTACCTTTTTTTAAATTTGCTGTGGATAAGAAAATATTTTTTGGAATTTCGTTTATTTTTTTGTTAAAGAAAGTTACTTGGTTCTTTCTTGGTACTTTTTTTTTCCTTTTACTTATGAGTTCTTACTTTTAATTTTTACTTTAATTATTATTAACAGATAAACAACTGATGCTTAACAGCTTATCAAAGGTGTCATAAGACATTTTAACCTAAACATTGAAAATATTATAGTCATGATGATGACAGCTATAATGATCATTATCTCTAATCAACATGCAATGAGTTTTATCAAAATTAAATCTTTTCCTCAGGTTCTTTTAGCGATGGTGTGTCGGTAGTGGTGGTTGGGTCTCATACATCAAAATAATAAGTTTTCTTTTTCATGTTTCTGTTTTTGTGCTCATTCTGTTTTTAATGTCATTAAACTTAAAAAACAAATCAGCGAAACGTTTCAAATAAAATGCTTAATTGTGAAAATAATTTTTAGTTTCAAAATCAAATTCACAAATTTTACTCTCTGTGTTATATTTTATTGGTCATTAACACCAGTAATCATTTACTACTACCTGGTATCTACTATGGTGGTATCTACGAGTACAATGGTGCTATTACGGTTGATTTCGTTTGTTGGAAATCAATTATGATTCGTCATTATGAACATTTTAACCACATTTGTGTTTTTTTCTGCTACAGTTTTTGTAAATCTAGTTAAGCTCGTGTTGTTTTTTGCACTCTTTAATTCTAAAACAATTTTTAGAAATGAAATAAAAAGTAGAAGTTTTCTATTCTTTCTTTGTTAAAGTAGCATTAAGAAATCAATTTCCTGCTTAGAAGCACAAAATTGCCACAATAATTTTCATTAGCCAACATAATTATCATTAGCTGGCTTATTATGAAATATTGCCCTTTTCTTAGTCTTGTTTTTTATTTTAGTCTTTGACTTTCAACGCTGTTTTTGTGCACCATTTAAGGTTAATTTAAGGTACCTTTTATGTTTCTTTCACTTCCGAATTCTGTTTTTTTTTTATTGCCAAAGTTTTCTTTTTTTCCATTCTATTCTCGGGCACAAGCTACTAAATGCTTAAGCTTTTGGCTGCTAACAACTCTTTTTTTTGTTTCTTTACTTTTGTAATTACCCAGGTAAACTTGAGGACAGTAACTTACAATACCATCAGTCTAAGTAATGTTGTGCATGTTGTAATTGTTCAACATTTCAAAATTTTCTTGGGTGTGGAGTGAATTGAATGTCTTGGTTTGTTACTCTGGAGGTGCAATAGAAAATTTTAATTGTATTTTATGTGGCATTTTTCCAGTTCGTTTTTCTTTATTTGTGTTTTTTGTTTTTGTTGAATTTCAATTTTCTTTAACAATTTAGTTGACTCGTCTATTAAGTCATTGAAAAAATTTTAAACAAAAACAGAGTACCACACTCAGTTGCAATGGGAAAATTAAACATTTACACACGTTGAGAAAATAGACTAGACTTAAGTCTGTTGTTATTACTCTATTGCACAGTGTAACGTGAAGTTTATAAGAGATAAACATTTGATAGCTTAATTTACTATCTATTTTAACAAATTTTTTTTTTGGAAATGTAAAAAAGTATTTTTTCTTGTACTTAGAAAAGTAACAGGTACAAATTAAAAGCTGTGAAAAAGTACTGGAATCTAAGCTACGGCTAGGCAAGTTTATGAATCATCGCAACTGTCTATTTTAAAAGTAATTGCAACAACATTAGAGCTAAGTGAAATACAAATTTTTAGATGTTGTCAGGACATGTAAAAAGTACTTTTTTATGTAATATGGACACAGTAACAGGTAGCAGGTACAAATTAAAAGCACCAGATTTTTTGAAAGATTGTTTGTCTTACACTGACTTGTGAATCAAATATTGCTCTATGCAACTGAATAACAAGTGCCACATCATGAATTTCAAATATGTTCGACAAAATATGTTAAGACAATGTAAAATGTGTTGGTGTCAAGCCTATTTTTGTACACTCAAACTTGGAAAATTAACATGTTAACACATGTCAACATATACTGTAATACCGAGTGATGTAGCGAATGTATATACAACAGAACTAAACACATTATGCACATAAAACATTCATAGACATGGTATTGAATACAACGAGCTACAACAGCTTAGCCGATCTGCAATAACATGCTAAGACACTATGATGACTTTGCATGACATGTCATGCTTGCTAACTTAAAACAACATTGAAGTTGAATTAAATAAAAAAATGTTAGACTTTTGAAAATTATTATAATTTTATTTAATTTAATATTTGTTTGTATTGCTGGTTACACTGTGCAAGCGTAACACTATTATCTCTGTGTGGCTTAATGTTGCACCAAGCAGTCATTGTGCAACATTTGTTATGTGTTAATGACTTTGGCAGCGTGGTGTTTTTTTTTTTTGCTTGCAGTTTGGGAGGATTCCCAGCATCATAAAAACAAACAAATGTGGAACGGCGAACATATACACTACCAGTGATATACTTGTGATAGAGCAGACGAATAGTTAATTTGTCTTTAAATGCTTTTAAGTAATGAGAAGTAAAAACTCTATTGTTGTCTTGCTTACAACAAAAAAAAAAATAGAATTTAAAAGAGAACCCTATTTAACTTCCGCTAATTTTTAATACAAAGTTTAAATCACCGTTACTTAATTTTGTTTTTTTTTCTTATTTTACTTCTATTTACAGGTTTGTGCTGAAGAAAAGTGTCAAGAAGAGGTCGTGCTCTTGGCTCTCAATTATATGGATCGCTTTTTATCAACAAAAACAGTACGTAAAACGCATTTACAAATATTAGCCGCTGCCTGTCTCCTGCTTGCCTCTAAACTACGTGAACCCAGTTGTCGTGCCTTATCCGCTGAACTTTTGGTCTTCTACACCGATAATAGCATACATAAATCTGATTTAATAGTAAGTACTCTCATATAATCTCTACATAAAATATGGAAACAAATATTAAATATTTACTTTTTGACAAAAAAGAAGCAAATATTTGCTCTGTAAAGAATACATGTATGCATTATATTTGAATGCATATATGTGTTTAAATCTTTTGAATACAGAACAACGGACATGCAGCCAAAGTGTAAAAATGACAGCTATTGATTATCAAATTTGATCTGTTATTTACCCCTCTCTCTCTGTATGCTTTTCATTATTATAAATTTTTTTTGTTATTATCACTGTTACTGTTGCTGTGCAATTTTTGGTGCTGTTGGTGCTGCTGCTGCTGCTCCGGCTTTGGAAATATTTGCTGTTGTTTGTTGTTGATTTTGCCTGATTATTTATGTTACTTTGTTGCACTAGAATGTTTATCTTGTTATTTTAGCCCTTTTTAGGCTTTAAGGAATTTTGTATTTTTATGTTGATGTTTGCGTTTCCCTTTCAGCATGTTTGTTGTAAACAAATATGTATGTATGTGAGAGAGCGAGTACCCAGAAATGCATATTCTGCAGACGTTAATGAAAGCACATTTTTTGCGTAGCTCTACTTCACCTTCAAGTCTGTGTTCTTTTTTTTTCATTCTTAAATTGTTTAATGTATCGCTCCTTTTTGATTTGATTGTCTGCAGATTTTCTAATAAAAGTGTTACTTGTGTTTAAAGTGGTTTATTAAAAGCTTATTAAGGCTATTCACAGCCTCCGTTGCGGTTGCGTAGTATAAGGAATAGTCTTGTGAATTGCACACTTTTAACATAATTTTTTCTTATACTGAATGTTGTATAGAGGTATTGCAAAATATTGCAGAAAAATAAACCAATAAAACGTTTTTATTTTAAATTAGGGGCATTAATGAAATAAATCATATTTCATTAATAAATAGATCCTTTCCTCGTTTTCAGTGCGATGTCTAAGAGTTAACGAATTATGCATGTATGCAAAACAAATTAAGTTAATGAATTAAAATAATTAAGATTTTATTTTTTGCATATGATCTGAAATCCTTAGACAAGTTAGGTAACGAGTGCGGCTCAATTTGTTCATGACTGTATTTAAATTAAAAATTATTGTATTTTTCAATGTAATCCCCTTTAAGGAGGCTATTAAACCACTGACAGTTAACAGCAGAAGAACTTTTATAAATATTTCTTTCATTAATTCTTTCTACGTGGTTCTGTTGTTTCTTAAACTTTTTTAAGTAAGCTGGAACTTTTTTAAATTGCCAACATACAACATACTACAATCTTATATTTTCGTTCCAATATGTAATAATAGCTTAAGTCAACATAAGGCCAAAAAAATTTACTATTTTGGGTGTTTTACACAATTCAGGGTATTACGACAGGGTGGGCCATAATTCACTGACCATTGCATTTTTGTTAGACCTTTATTTTTTATTGAAAATTAATAGTAATAATAATTTTGATTACAAAAAATAGTTTAAATCATAGCGAGCTTTAAAAATAAATTTAAACCGAATGAGGTGTATAGAACCAATGAGGAAGTAACTTGTAGTCAACTTGAAAGATTTTTGTCCCTTAAACTTAGCACATGCTTGCGATCTGTCAGCAATCGTGTCACTTACCTTGCGAAATGCTTACTGAGCCAAATTTAATCATTCAAAATTTAAACCACTGAATGTTTTTCAATTCGTTTCGGACTATCATATTTCTTTAAATATACGAAATACATACATACATTGGCACATAGAATTAAATAAAAATAAATTTTTTCTATTATTTTTTTTATAATGCCTTCACACTAAACAAATCTGGTTTCATGGATATTATTACTGGTTTATTTGGTACTTTAAAAAATACAAATTTTTTATATAAATTTTTGAGGGTACTCACAAAGGTCTTATCTTATCAACAAATTTATGACAATATGACATAATAAAACATTTTGTGAATACCCCGAATATTTTTTCTTAATAAAATGTTTTTTTTTAATATTAAAAAAAGTATTTAATTTTTATTTGTTCAAAAAAGGTACTTTTACTACATTTAGATTTTATTTAAGGCTTTTATAAATTTTATTAAAGTCTTTGAATAAAATCATATAAAATATCTCTTCTAAACTAGTGCTGTCAAATTCTGCTGCTTTACATTACTTAACCCTAGAACACTAACGCTAATTTTTACGCAATTTTTCAAGTTAGAAAATTTTCAATTTATTTACTTTAATTAAATTAATTTATTTATTTTTATAAAATAAATTTAATAAAAAAATAATTTTTACTATATTTACATTATTCAGTTATCGTTTTCCATACAATTTTGACAAATTAAAAAAAAAAATGAACGTAAAATTTACGTAGGTTAGTATTCTAGGGTTAATAGTATTGAGTACTTTAACTCAGGTACTCAATACCATTAATTACTCAATTTTAAAAAGTGTTGCAGTTTTATACAGAATTTTGTTAAAATTTAAATTTTCCATACATCTTCAAAGAAAAAATTCAACTCTTAAAGTATTAAGTAGTTACTATTAAGTATTGAGTACCCAAAAATTAGTACGAGTATAAGTATTCGACACTCGGTATCAATTACTCAATACTTTGCCAGCTGTATTCTAAACCTTGAATTCTGTCTTTTATTTTTATTTTCGTTATGTAGCTTTGTTTCTTGCAAATAATTAATTGTTTATAAACATACCTCATACATATTTTTCTAAATTTAAATGTGCTGAAAAAAGTACTTATTTTGGTACTATTTATTTTTAGAGGTACCTAAATAGTTACTTCTTACCTTTCTTGTCTTACATTTGCCAATATATGTACATGCATATATAAATTATTTAACATTTCAATTTTTTTTTTCATTATCATTTATACATGAGTAAATAAATAAATTTTCCACTTATTTATTAATGCATACTTCCCATACCTGTTTTTTTCATCTTCATTCTCAGCTATTTTTTTTTATTTTTCGTTAATAAATATTTAAAATATTTTATTGATGCCCTTGTTTTCGTTTTATGTGAAGATTCATGAGCAAAAATAAACGCAGACAGACAAAGGTTAAATACTTCTTTTTCTTCTAAGCTTAGCTTTCTGACAATGAATTTGAAAAAATACAAAAACAAAAAAAGTTTTCCTTTCAATGTACGCAGTATATCTATTCTATGAAAACGAGAGGAGAAGTTGTAGTAACGACATCGTATGTCTGTCTACAAATGAAACTCCTTACCCAGTCGGTCTCTTTTATCTGGGCTACATAGAGAGTTTAGCTCCTCTTGTAAAGCTCTTTATTCATTTTATTTTTTTAGTGGGGTTTTTACTTTTTTCTTTTTAAGTCAATATCAGAGAGTCATCATATATATATATCGTCATAATCAGTGTATTATTCTCACATTGTTTTTATTTTGTTTTGGCCTTTTAACTAAAAGGCATGTGGTTTGGGGCCTACAGCCTACGTTGAAATTGTTGACTTTTTGGTTGATTTCTAAATAACAACAGCCACAACAATAACAATAATAAATACCAACCATTTATTAAGGATATAAGCCAAGCTAAAGTGGTATTTTAAGCCAAGTTAAACAAACTGATGATGATGACAACGAAAACTACAACAGTACTCAGGCACAGGCAAAACAATAGTATCTTCTTATAAATATTCGTATAGCCTGGTATGTTTGCGTCTAGTCTGTTGTTTTTGGCCAGGTTACTTGGTTACTGGCTGGCTGTTTGGCTGACTGAGTAAAGAAGAACAAGAAGAAAAAAAAGAGGAGAAGCAAACAAGAATCGTGTCTAAGTATGTACTCGCCTCGACACCTTTAACCATATAAAGCTAGCTTTTACTCTTCGACATTCTACTTGCCAGTCAGGCAGACCGCCAGCCAGTCAGCCAGCCAGCCAGCGAAGTTAACATGTTGCTTTCATACCTCATACATAATCATTTTCACTTCCACTTTTATTTAAAACTAGACTTATAAAATTGGATTTTTCCTAAGCTGTGCCATCATGCCACAGACTCAATAACGAAAACAAAACTGCTGATTCTGTTGGAATTAAAAAAAAAAAAAACTACACACAAAGTGGAAAAACTAGACATGTTTTCTTTTGGCCAAAATAAGAAAAGTTAAGTTTAGAACACAATATTCAAGAATGAGATTTCTCTTTCTTTTAATAGAAGTTTCATTTTTCCTTTTGGAATTCCTGGACTTCATACAGTAGAAAATGAAAAAAAAAAAACTGAAAGATTTGTAATTCTAGACACGGTGTCCATATTTAAGGCTTTTATTTTGTTTCCCAGGCTTTAACACACAAGCACACACATTCTTTTATCTGAACCTGTAAAAAGTCTTGTCTTTTAGTATGAGATGATACTCGTCTTTTTTTATGCATTACATGGCACACTCCTGGCTGACTGGCTGGTTTGCTTAAGTCTGGTATTTTAAAAAAGTTAAACAGCAGCGGGAGGTAAAAATTGTTTTTTCTTTATATTGTTGTTGTTGTTGTTGCAAAATAATATATTGTACGTGTACTTGTGTGTGATATGAGCCAAGAAAACAAAAGCAAAAAAGAAAAAAAAAAAAAAAAAAAATTCGCGAAAAGAGCCTGTAAGATTCCTGAGGCCAACTTTTTGATTTGTGTGTTCTTATGTGTTGTGTTTGTGCTCATGTATGTTGGGGCTGCTGCAACATTAAGCGATTAAATATAATACCGCCACAATTCTCATATGCTTCTGCCACATATGAGCAGCACTTTGTTGTGTTGTACTTATAGATAAAAGGCGTAGGCTGTTGCACTTCTTCATTTTTGTTTAATGTTAGTTTGCAATTTTGTGTTTAGAAGTTCAGCATTATTTCGATTTTTTGTGTTTTTTTTTTGTGTGTTATTGTCGTTACCGATTTTTTGAGAGTAATATATCTTAGCTTTTGGCTATTAACCCTTCCAGGGCAAAAAAAAAAAAAAGAAATGGACGCAAACATTACAATTTATATTCAAAATTTGTGTATGTCAAATATTTAATTTTTTAAAAGTACTTCTTTAAAAGTACTTTTTGTAAGTACTTTAAAAAAAATACTTTTTTAAATGTCATGTTTAAAAAATACTAAATTCGCCTAATACTACATACATATGTAGGTTTATTTTTAACTATTTGTATAAAAAAGTATTCAAATTCAACTTTTAAAATTTTATTAAATATAAAAGCAAAGTATTTTTTGTTTTTACAAATTTCTCTTAAAAGTCTAGTAAACGGGTTGTTGTGGATTCAATTAGTACAATTGATTATTTTCAAAATTTTTAAAAGATAAATAGTACTTTTAATGTTTACACTTTAAAACTTGTTGAAAACACACAATTATTCAAAATGTCATGAGAAATATATCACCTGGAATGTTGGATTTATTTTTTTTTTGTTAAAATTTTACTCTTCTATAAAACCATTTACAGAATTAAGTACCTTTTAAACAAGTTCGAATTTGGAATTTGTCTAAAGAAATTCCTATAAGTTTAAGCCTAATTTATGAAATGGCTTCTTTATAAACCGATTAACGTGTTGTTTAATATCGTTTTACTTCTGCTTTCAACATTTTGTTTTTGGTCTTCTTTATTTTCAACTGCTTTATTTTGCTTCTCTTTTATTAAAGAATATCGAAAACAAAAAAAGCAAATACTTTGTCAAGTCAATTATTTCGCTTTAACAATAATTTCACTGTCTATAGCCCTTTGAATTTTTTTTAGTGCTTTTTGCCATCAGTAATCCTCATTTGCTAAATGCAATAAAAAAATAATTAATTTTTAAAATTGTCAACATTTCAGTTTTATTCTAACTTGTATGACGGTACCATAATGGGTTAAATTTATGCATGAATTTTTTTAAAAGGAGTCTCAATTAAAATTTTCTTCATTTAATGTGTATGAATACATACATATGTACGTATATGAGAACAAATACAGATATATTTATACATACATTGAGACAGACAAAGTAAACAATGAATTTTAGGCCTTGCAAAAAATCTCTTGTCTGTGAGTCCTTCTTTTCAATTCCTTTACTGCTGCTGCTGTTGCCGTTGCTGTTGCTGCATCTCAACAAATATTTACAATTTCCAAAGAAAAAAAAAAAAAAGAAACATAAATGAAATCAAAAGAATGAGAGAAAAATAAAAGAAACTTGATTTTTATCATTATTAAATCGTTCGTGTTGGACTTCCGACATGTCACCCCTTCTTTTGCAAGGTCGTTGCCTATTTAAGTCGAATTCTTTAAAATGAAAACAAAAACTATTTCCTTTAGACCATCTATAGACGACAAAACGAAATTGAAATGAAATCTTGAATGGACTGTAGACTAGATTTGTAAAAAAAAAACACACACACACAGAAAATAATGATGCAGTTCGTGTTCTTTTTGGGATGTTTATGTGTCTCAAAACGATGGATGAGACTGTTTTTCTTTTGTCTATAAATTTTTTGATCATATGATACCAGCTAAACATGCATGTGTGTAAATGTTTTTTTTTTTTAAATCCAATTTAAAATTAAATAAATTTTTTAAAGGAATTGTTGTTGACACTGTGCGACAAAAAAGAAAGAATTTAAAATGTCTGGCAAGTGATACTATTTTTCTGGTACGTGTGTTGTTGTTGTAAAGTACAAAGAGAAACAGCTTTTTAAAGTTTCGTAAACATTTCCAAAAATTTTGAGTTGAAATATAATTACGAAAATTAAGGAATGGTTTTCAAAGTAAATCTGTATAATTTGATAGCACTATTCACATGTCAATTAGTTTGTGATGATTTGCCATTCTATACAGATAATAAATGATCAAAAGTGAATTCAGAATGACAGTTTATTTGACTGTTAATCTTTGCTACCGTCATACTACAAGTAACATGTCGAAAAAGTTAAATCTTGATTAAAGTTAAACACTCGTTGTATAAATTAACGGTCTTTTGGCATCTACTAGGCCTTCTGAAGAGTTAACAATTTCTGATGACATTAACAATTATTTTGAAGTGTCTGATTATGGAACAAAACATTCAGCACCCTAATGCGAGCTTCTCGAAATCAGTTGAAGGCATTAATGCAATAACAACGCAAATCAGGTGGAAAACCTTGTCAATATCGGCACGAAAATGATAAAAAAATTATTCCACAAAAAATCAAGACACAACTGCTTCCATAACCCTTTCAGACCGTGATGCATCGATTGTGCGGGTATGTTCCGGTCTCATTATTTTCGATTCTATTTGACAAACCTCAAAAAGACTGGCGTGCATCTATTGCGCTGATTGTTCTTTATGTTTGCTTCTGAAATTATTCCGCTATTTGCAGTGCCGTTATTTAAATTATTGCGAAATTCTTGCGTCAGATTTCAGTTTTGTCAAAATGAGCCGTAGAAGTAAGTTGTGTTTGCAATTACGAAAGTACTAATGGCTAATAAGTAGTGAAGTGGGCAGATTTTAATTAAAAAAATTATAAACTTTAATGTTTCAAACCAATTAAAGTCATTCAAGGTAATAAAAATGCGTTTTAGCTAAAAAGTTTAACAAGTGCATCAATTGTGCGTATCAGGTCTGATGTCTCAAAAATCTTGCTTTTTTTCAATTTTTATTATTAGAAGTGCTTACCGATGATGGCATTTTGGCAGAGCTGGAAAATTCGGATGCGCTTAATTTTAGTATCGATGTTGATAAGAAGAGGACAAAAACTATGTCCCGCAGTTCTTAATGATTTAGGCTCCAATAAAACCAAAAGGTGTTATTTTAAAAAGTGAGGTATTGACCACATCAGATGAACTAGTTCTTTATTTCGAAATTTTTCAAAGCAAGGCTACGCCTCTTTCCGAAAGAAATATTAGACTTGGTTCTGTATTCACCCTGCGTCTTGTACAAACATTACCTAAAGGATTCAAAGTATTTTTTAACAAGTACTTTACCACATTACCACTACTGGGTGAGCTTCTGCAAATGGGATTTTATGGGACGGGAGCGATAATAATGTAGCCGCCGTTGTCTAGTGGTTAGTGTATTGGCTTACTAAGACGATAGCGCGGGGTTCCAATCTCAGCTCTGACATCATGAAAAAAATAAATATGAAAAAATTATTTCTTTCGGCGACTACCCCTCAGCAGGCTTCTGGCAAAAGCTCTGAGAGTAATTGATTGCCATGAAAAAGCTTCTCAAATCTGTCGTTCGGAGTCGACTTTAAACTGTAAGTCCCGGTACTCATGAATAAAAATTAACACACACAACATGAGTGCGGAGAGAAGCTAGGCCGTAATTCTGGCACAGGGTTGTAATGGCCAATTATGTATGTATGTATGAACGAAAATGAAAATTGTATAAAAGGCATAATCTTGACTGAGGATGAAAAGATGAAAAAAGGAGATATGGAAGAGTACCGAAAGGCTTGTTGGAAAATTGATAAACTACTAGAAGAAACGCACGATTTACTAAGTTTTTGACTTGCGTTAGCTGAAGCATTGGTGGCCACTCTAAAAAGTAAGAACGTGAAATCGAGCTCGAAATCTAAAACGACCGTGGTTGAAATTACTCAACAATTAAAACGATACCGCCCATCGGACGAGCCATGCCCCGAAAAACGTCGGGATGGCCTTATTCACTGGCCGGAAGAACTCGATTTGAAATCTCCCCGTATGTGCCGTCGAAAAGATTGTAAGCTACGTACACGCACACGATGCATCAAATGCGATGTATTTTTATATTCAAACAAAAAATATTATTGCTTCAAGCTCTATCATAATGAAAAATAAAAAGACGGTTGAAAAGAATTTTATATGCGGCTTTAGTTATTTCAAAATGAAATTAGACCGATATGCATCAATTGTGCGTGTCCTGAAAATCCTTGAAGGATATAGAAATAGTAAAATTTAAACATTTATTATATTTTGATACGATATAGAGACCCTATATTCCAAAAATCATTAAAATATTCCCATTAGTTTAGTGTCAGGTCTGAAAGGGATAATATCCCTATAGGGAAATGAACTGACACTAAACTAGTTACTTGACTGGTTCTTTTTAAGTGATTGAGACCTCTTCATATAATACCTTGAAGAAGAAGACTTGTAATTTTTACATGGCGATGTCATAATAAGGGTAAAATTGACACCATATTCATCTATGTTCACCAGTCCACCGTCATTTTTAAAATAATTATGGTTCTTAAAACATATGTGTCATAGAACTAGTCTGCAAAACCTATCCAGAACTGGTAAACGGTGAATTCAATTCAATTTTGCGTAAAAAAATAAATTATCTCTCCGTACATATCGTCGATGGAATTAAAGAACGCTGTAACTGACAAAACCTTAAATGTTCACCAGAGCCAAAAAACTTTCATAAATGTAGAACAAATACACTGGTATTTTTAATTTCACAGACGGCGTAAGTGAATTTATTTTCATCGTAGAAATCTGGGACCGGGACCAATCGAGGCGTATTTTTTTTTCTGATAAAAATGATGCAAAAAACTTATTTTTGATTTTTTGTCAGTTACAGCGTTCTTTAATTCCATCGACGATATAAAAATGCTTTGATAAATTGGTTTTTATTTAAAATTAGAGGGGAATGGGGAAGGAGGGTATATACTTTTGATTTAAACTTACAAATATATCTAATATCATACATACATACATACATAATTGGCCATTACAACCCTGTGCCAGGGTTACGGCCTAGCTTCTCGCAGCACTCATGTTGTGTATGTTAATTTTTATCCATGAGTACCGGGACCTACAGTTTAAAGTCGAGTCCGAATGACAGATTTGAGAAGCTTTTTCATGGCAATCAATTACTCCTAGAATTTTTGCCAGAAGACTGCTGAGAGGTAGTCGCCGAAAGAAATAATTTTTTGATATTTCTTTTTTTCAAGATGTCAGAGCTGAGATATCCAATATCTGATATCAGTCAGATAAAAACAAAGGTCCTACTTTTAAACGCGACCCACAAGGAAATCGGTTGCTTCACCACTGAATAATCCAACAGCAATCAACTTCATGAAGGCCGCAAAGTTTAAATTAGGGGAGGAATAAATATCATAATAATATTGGAGATGATGTTGTGTTTATTCTCCCTAATACAGCCCCTGGGATAATTCTTAGATACTGCATCTCAACTGTCTTTCTGGCATCTAAGACCCTGCCAGAGAGAGCTAGTGCTCTCTGCCAGCTTAGCCAGTTAGTCCTTGCAGTGTAAGCCTCTACACCACGACAAGGTGATTATCCCACGTACCAGTTAAATGATATGCTCACTTTTCAGCCGTTATTATCCCGAGCTTTTGCTACTATTTACGTTTTCATAAATCTTGGTACCCGCAGGAAATATTTGCGCTCAAAAATATGTATTCAAGAGTACACTTTTAATCAGTCACTACAAATTAAATCTAATTTTCGCGCTTGTTTTGATGACAAATATATAAATTTTAATATTCCATTTCCTTCTGTGTTTTAATTTTGAAAAACGTTTATTGGCGCACAGTGTATTGGTGCCACTTCTATTGATGGGAAGCTTTTCCACTCGTCTTATTTAAATACGGATAGTTGGTGTGAAACCAGTAAATCAGTTATATTTAAAAAAAAGGTCCTTTAAATAAATACAAAAGATTTAAAATAATATAGTAAATATTTACTTATGTATGTACATATGTATGTATGTATGTATATAATAAAATAAAAATAATTTTTTGTTTCTTTTTAACTTGCGCTATAATTGAAAAGCTTTTTTTTTTGCAATTCATCGTGTTTTAGAGTGTTCTCTGGCAGTGTCAAAGTCCTGTCCAAAAATAGAGACAATTTTTTTTTTTCTTAAGACAGGCAAACACTTTAATCGATATGATGTGATGATGAGACCAACAATATTCCCATTGCATTTATTTTATATGAAAAGAAAAAAAAAACACCTTTTTTGTTAGCGTATAATATTTATAATTGATATATGCTGCTTATGCTGTTGTTGTTGTTGTTGTTGTTGCTGTTGTCTTTTAGTTTTTTTTTTGACAACAACAGTAAAATACCAACCGATCATGATACAATTGTAAATAAAAAAAAAGAGAAAAAAAGACATCGTCATCACCAGCCACCAGCCACCACAACAACATGTCGCAACAACGATTAAACACCACTTATTCGGGCATACTGGCCTGGCATAAGTAAAATGTGTCAATACACATTTCTCATATCTAAGCAAGCAGAAAGAAGTGTGTGTGTGTGTGTGTGTGTGTATGGGTATATGCAGGCCTTAATGTTATGGCAACATTTTGACGGTAGTAGACGAACAATTTTAAAGAGTATCATTTAAAATTGTTGATTTTGTACAATTTTAAGCAAAAGCATTCTCATCATCCTGATGATGTTAATGTTGCAGTATCATAGTATGTAGTTGGTTGCACTACTAGTGTGGTGTACAAGTCTCTGCTAAATGATATTCAGATATTGCTGATTGGCTGTTGTAATGCAATGCTTTCGACTGCCAGTCAGCCTGCCTGCCTGCCTGCCTGGTAATCTTAAATTTTATTAAATGTATGAGTAAAAAATATTTGTTTAAATTTCTTGCCTTTTTAGACAAAAACAGAAAAAAAAAACAGGGAAAAAAATGCAATTCTTGCATTGTTTCAAGGACTCTTCTATTGTTGTTGGTTTCGGTTTCAGTTTCATTTTTCCTGACTGTCGTTATTTGCCTATAGTTGTAGTAAAACATTAAAAGCATTTTTTCCGCTTAAATATTTTCGTTGTTTTTATTTTTTGTCATTTGTTTGTTATTGTTGCTGTTTCTGTTTCTGTTACAACAATAATTACAACAATTTTAAAAATTTGCTTTTAAATCGATGCCTTACTTTTCGTTTCTTTTTTTAACGCTAATTTGGAATGGTTTCATTGTTTTTGAAAAATATCAACCAAATTATTGATGATAGTTTTCAAGGATTTTCATTTTTTCTTTTTGACTAAACAAAGCAACACGTTGCTTATTTTTCCTATGGAATCTACACAATGGAGTAGCGAAATATTAAAAAAAAATAACATTAAAAGAATTGTTTTTATAAAAATGAACTCCTCAAGTTCAATTATTTCCAATCAATAAATATTTGTATAATTTTAGAAAAACTTTTTGTATTCTCAATAGCACTTAAGAGAGTTTCGTGTTATCATTTAAAGGATTTTTTAAAAAATACTTGTATTACAAATTGTATGCAGGTAATATTATTCTATTGAAAACGCAACTCCCCCGATTCAATGTCATACATATCTTCAAACTATAAATTATGGATGATCATAATTCCCTAATGATCCTTATTGTTTAACTCTGACATCGAAAAACTTTTCACATTAAATAAAAGAATTGAGACAAAAAAGTAATTTAACATAAAAATCGGTTGGCCAACAAAGTGTTTCTTTAGTTTTTGTGAATGCTATCTGGCATTCTAAATAAGATACTGGAAATATGTGAGTAAAACTGTTTCTGTAACTTTTATTTGAGATTTGTGTCTAGCATGCACTGTGAAAACTACTCACAGTTTAAAATGATCCATAAGCGCTAATTCACAAGGTCGAGGCGGCCGATTGACAAGGCCAAATCGAGAAATTACGCGGCGGGGAAATTTCTAATGCCATAACTGAATTGTTTAACTGGTTGTGTGGCTTGTGGCTGGATTTTTACTCTGGGCCATTTGAAAGACCAGGTTTACGTGAAAAAACCTTAAGCAACTAAAACTCTGAAAGATAAAACTCGGCGCTGCCTTAAAAGGGTAGGCAAAGTTTTGTTGCAAAATGTGGTTTAAAATTGTGTGAAAAGATCAGTATCAGTAAAAATATGAAGCTGGCGTAGTGTAGTGGTTAGAGCGCTTGCTTACAACACAAAGACTCCCAGCACTGGAGAAAATGAAGAATAAACATTTGTGCGGCATTTTGAAGTTTTAATTTAAAAAAAAAAGGGGTTCACCACCTCTTAAAAGTCCATCCTTAAAAAAGCCACCCAAACGAATGATCAGGAGAAAGCGCCAACTACTGGCAAGTACAGAATTCGTCTAGGATCGAAACCTGCCAACAACTTAGCAAAGATCCTCACCACTTCATAATAAATACAATTAATATCAACAGGTGGGACAATTTCTGTTGATCATTTCAACTGACAGCTACTTGTCTCATTGACATTAAGGCGCTTAAAGGAATGAAAAAATAAAAATCTATGTGTCAATATATGCTTAGCACGAGAAGAACTGTAAACACCAAGTATTGGTCTTAACGAAATCAAAAAAAAAATTGTTTTTAAGCCAATTTACTTCCTAACCTCAAATCACAATAAAAGTATTTAAAATGAAACTCCCTTTTTGGCTTTAAGAACAAAGTATGCAAAATGAAAAAAAAACTACACATTTACACAAAAAAAAAAAAAATAAAAAGAAAAAATTAATCGATTTTGATTAAAAAAAGGCATACATTGTTGATCACTGTATTTAAACAATTTGTTTATACAAGTATTATTCTCCCCATAAAATTAAGCTGTTTTTCTTTAAAAATCTAGTAGAGATTAATAAGATTACATAAGAAAAATTCATATTTAATTGGCTTAACTTCATTGTAACCTGTGAATTAAATGGCCGTACATATTATGTATTTCAGCTAATAAGCAACTGCACAAAAATAGTTTTAATAATTATAATTATAATAATAAATTACAACTTCATGATAAAAAAAATATTCTCTAACTATTAACTAAACGCTTCTTTCTTGGCCCTCTGTTAACCTAACCCAAGGCCAAGTTCAAAATAGCTAGAAAACCTTACCCTGCCCTCTCCACTTTTTACATGGAAAAAAAGAGCCGCTTGAAATAAATGAAGAGTAACAAAAAAAAAAACGCACATGAAAAAATGCCTTGACTTGACTCAAAGCCACAGCAACAGTGAATGAAATACTTAAAAGAAAAACAAAAAAGTTTGGCAAAACTATTTGTAAGCCTACAAAAAGTAAATCGAATTAATAATATGAATAAAAAAAAAAAAATAAAACAAAATGTTAGACAAGTTAACACGCATGTGCGTGTATTTCTCAACTATTTTTTTTGCTTTTAATTTTTGTGTGAACACCATGAAATAGTCAAATTAAAACATTACGCGTTTTCAAATAATCGCTTTAAATCGTCCGTCATCATATAACTATAGTATACTCGTATTGTCCATAACATTTAATTATAGTTGTTTTACTTAAGCTTTTGCTTTAGTTTTAAATATTAAAGCCTAATATTTTGTAAAAAAAAACTTTTTAAAAAATAGTAGAAAGTATTTTTGCGATTTTCTTAAGCAAAGCATGTGAATAAAAGTTGTAACAGATTTAATGAATGACTAAAAAAAAATCATTTTAGTTTCATGTTAATTTTGTTTAATGATTTTTTTTTTCTCTCTTTTATTGGGATAATAAAGTTTTTACGCATTTCGAAAAAAAAAATTCAATGAGTTTTACAACAATTTAAATTTATAAATTTATATTACATGCCTGTGGAAACACATATTTAAGTGAAGTGGAAAACCCAAACAAATCTTTTAGAACGAAACATGTAACAACTCTTAAGCTCCTTAAAAATAAATTGAAAGTAAAATTAAAACTTTTTTAACTTTGGAAATCGTCGGAAATCACAGTCTTATATTTTGGCATCTAAGGATTTTATAATTGATAATAAACTGTGTCCATATTAAAATTGATACCCATTTTTATGCAAATACTAGTAACTGTAAACTTTTCTGGTTTTAGTCCGAATTTACAAAGTAGAGAATGAAATGCAGACATGTTTTAAATTCTCTTGGTATAGCCTAAATCTTTTTCTATGAGGAAATTAGAAGACACGCAGAAATGTTTAGTGTCTGCTATTTTCATACACAGTAGTAGTGGTTAGAGCGTTCGCACAGAAACTCGAACGACCGAGGTTCAATCCCAGCGAAGGATAAAAATTATAAAAATAAAATTTGAGGTTTTTCTAAAATTATAATTTAAAAAATAAGAGGTTACCCCCCCCCCCCCCCCCTCTCCGTCCAAGATATCCATCTGCAAGAAAAACCGCTCCCTGACATATCCAGTCTATTCTACCAGAAACGAATGACCAGGAACCGCCACCTTCTGAGAAGATAATAGCTAACCTAATTAGTGAAGACGGTAACCACTCACTATCAGCATCCACCGACAAATGGGGCAATTGCTGTTGATCATTCAAAGGTGAAGGTATAACACCGGCTTTTAGTAGGGGTTTACCACTGAGTATTTGTCTCAAATAAAAAAAAAAACAATTTTATAATAAACTACCGTAATATAATACTACCCGTAAACTACCAGTCGGGTATATTAGACCCATACTACTATATGGATCCAATGGACCTAGATTGGTAATTACTGCAAGATTTTTTTTTGCGGTAGACACAGGGTTAAAGAGGACAAGTCGGTGCAAAATTCAGTCGAAAGAAGTTGACACTAAATGTCAACTCTAGTAATGAATTTAAAAACGAATTTTAATTAATAAATCAGAAATTTTCATGCCTTGCTATTGTAAGGAATCTACAAATTCAGGCATGCAATTTAAAATAAATTCAATAAGAAATTATTAGGAAGTCGTGAAAATGCCAATCTTCTTGAATCACTTCATAAATTTTTTATTGAGTTTTTTTTCTTTGCAAACTAATTCTAAGTATTGTATCAAATTTGCACATCAGGTAATATCACTTTCTGGAATTAAAATTTTCCACCATAACTTTGTATTTTTGTTTTTTTTTGTTTTTGTTTTTGTTTTTAATTAATGAATGTTCCCACTGTTTGACAAAATTTAATGAGTCGTTAAACATAAAACGAGACAAGGCAAGCAGGAAAAACCTTTTAAAAATTATCATGAAAATTTGCATAATTTTCTAATTAATTTGTTGTTATAACTTGGCAATATTTTTAAACTAAAAGTGTATTAAAATTTTTTTTAGCAAAAACTATAAAAACAAAAGAAAAGTTCATTAACCGTTTTGAAAAAAAAAAAAAAATTTTTTTTAGCAAAAAAGAAAAAGTAATGAATTTGTATAAAATGTGTGAATTAAGAGGTTAAAATGATGAATGAATAAATACTCCAGAACCAGCATATATATTTTTTTCTCTTTTAAAGGAATATTTTTACATATAAACACTCTAAATCAAATACAAGTCCAATACGGAAGTGTAAATTTATTTAACAGTTAACAGAAGATGTTGTAAATTAGAAAGTACTTTTTTTCATTTACATTCTTTTTCATTCTTTTCCTTTTTTTCATTCATCATTAGTTCTTTCTATTTGTGTCTCTCGTTTATTTCATTTGTGTTTTCGTTATTAAAAAAATATATACAACTTTAGATAATTTGAATAAACTTTTGCAAGGAAAAAATCGTTTATCTTTTGTTAATTATTTAAAGTCGTGGTTGGTTTTTTTTTCTCCATTATTGACTCTCTATATCACTATAGCATTAACAGAGGTGTATTGTGTTTGTGGTTTTATATGCCACATATAAAAAATTTTAAGTTCACGTTTCAGAATGTATCATTTCTATAAAATTTTTGTAGTAAGCAGCAGACAATAATTTTAATTATTAAATATCTACTTGATTTTATTGAATATTTCTTATTATATAAAGAAAAAAACTCACGTTTACTTTAAAAAAAATTTAAAAGACTTTCGGTATATCCTCATTGTAAAGTGTGGCCTAATTAATAGGAATAAAACGAAACATTTTATTTTATTTGCCCATAATTATTAGTCTCTTGCTGACATGAATTGTCGTCGCCGTGGTTTAGTGGTTTGTGTGTTGGCTTACTAAGACAAGATCCCCGGGTTCTAACCCCAGCTCTGAAATCTTGAAAAAAAAGAAATATTAAAAAAAAAAATATTTCTTTCGGCGACTACCTCTTAGCAGTCTTTTGGCAAAAGCTTTGAAGGTAACTAATTGCCATAAAAAGCTTCTCAAATCTGTCTTTCGGAGTCGACATTAAACTGTAAAAAATTGGCACACAACATGAGTGCTGTGAGAAGCTAGGAAACAGAGTTGTAATGGCCAATTATGTACGTATGTATGTGGATATGAATTGACTCAATTTTATTATAAATATATGGAATTGCTTTCTTTTAATTTTTCTAAATAGTTGATTCTGTAATAGTTTTTGTAATAAAATCTGTTAAAAATTAATTGGACTTTATATGTAAATAAATAAGTGATAGACACCTTGTAAAATACTTTTTAAAGTAAAAAAAAGTTTTCTGTGGTGTAGGCTACCAAAAAAGTCGGTTTTGATTGATAATAACTTTTTTCTTATTTATCGTTTAATTTGTATAAATAATTAAAACATTTTAGCATTTAGAAAAAATTTTTTTTGCTAAAAAAAAAGAACAACAACCGCAAAATTTTTTTACGCAATTGCTTTATAACACGTATACGGTTTAATGGTTTAATGACTTCAATTGACGTACAAAATTTGCAAAAAAAACCACTGAGTTTTAAATAAAGTTTTTATGTAAAGAGACTTTAAGTTGTACTTTTTATCGGTAAAAAAAAATTAAAATTAAAAGATAAATCAGAAAAAAGTTTATGATTTTAATTGCAGTACACAACTAATTTTGAGAGTTTTTTACTGCCCCTAATTAGCTCAACAATTTGTCATTATGATCCTGCCCAGCCATGCAGTCAAAATGTAACTTCTTTTATTAAGTTGGTAAACAGGCCGTTATATATATAAAAAAAATTTAAACAACAAGTACCTTAGGCTACTAAAAAATGGTGTAACCCTTTCTTTTAAGGATTCTGTTGCTATATTTAAAATCGTTCATATTAAGACTCTTTTTTTCATACCATTTTTGTTTTTGGAAATATTTAAATACTTATACATAAATATTTTGTAAACTTAAAGATTTTTTATATTTGTATACCATGTATGCATATTTTTTTAAAGGGCATGTAGTTAAAGAACATTAAATAAATTTTTTTGTATTTTTTCTTCTCTTATTTTAGTTTAAATCACACATTTTTTTTTTTTTTTGCTGGTGCCTATTTTTGTTTTAATACAGAATCTTCTTCATCTCTTGTAAAACACCGGCTCACATAAATCGTGCAAAACATTTCGCATATTGTGTTGTGTGATCAGTGCAAACATTGGCCATCATTAACTAAAAATAAAACGAAAGAAACTTGTGGACTGACTATAGATGGTCTGTTATAAAAATATAAATACACATATTTGTAACTTCCTTTTAACTTCTTTCATAATGTTTTTATATAAAGAAATTAATTCTTACGATAGTTTAACGTTTTATGCATAAAAAAGTTTAAACAGATTTGAAATGTACAAAAAAAAATTATATAAAAATTTAACTTAAAACACATTTTTAATCCATTTTTTGTATGAGTACGGCCTTTACTTATTAGTTGTTTTGAATGAAAGAAAACAGCTTTTTGCTCTACCAATGGCACTTAGTACCATTATTTTAAAAATTTAGTACTTTTTTAGATAAAAGTACCCATGTTTGGTTTATAATTTTAATTTAATAATAATAAACACAAATTAATTTACCAAAGTTTGAAATCTTTCATTTGACTTATACAGATCGATAATGCTAGTTTTTATAGGCTTATATTTTGAAAAACATTTTAATAAAAAGTACTTTTTAGGTGTAATGTAACTGTAAAATTGATTTGTGGCTTAATTTAAATTAAATTCCAAAAATATATCTCTCTGTGGTATGATTTAGTTTTTCAAAACAACTAAAAAGTTTTTTTTTTTCACGTAAAAGCAGTACTCGAACACAAAAGTACTATAATTATTTCCATAATACAAGCAACACTTTATAAGTACGAGTATCAAGAAACAAATATAATCTCATTAATAACGACGATTGTTTTCAAATGATCGTTTTTTATGACACTTTAGTGACACTTCACACTTTATTCAGTGTTATAAATAAAGAATAAAGTGTGAAGTGTTTCCTTGTTATGATAAATATCATTATTTTGATCATTTATTTGGTGACACAGCTTTAAAGTTAATTTTCAAGCTTATTACAAAAGATATCAAAACTTTGCTTTTATTTTTATATAGTAAAATACCTACAAAGAAGTAAAAAAAGTGTAAGAAAAATCGGTTCTTTTTAAATAATCTCTGGTACAATTTTATTTTTAGAAAGTACTAATAAATTTCTATTTGTACCAAATGTAATTCATTTGGATGGATGCTAAATTGTCTGTACAGTTATTTATCATGCTATGGTAATAATCCAGTTAAAAAGTGTTAAAAAGAAAACTATATTTTTAACAAAATTTTAATACTTTTTGTAAAACAAAGTACTAAATCTCATCTCTTAATAAATAAACTACAATATCTAAAAAATAATAGAAATCATTGTCTTGCCTGTGTGTACACTTTTACATCATCATTTGGTACTTTTTTATGCATAATAGTACTTTAAAGGTAATGGTTTTTCTTATTTTCTTTTAGAAACTTTTCACTTATGTTATAGATATAAGTATAATATTGCGATGTTTTGGTTTAACATTTAATATTGTTTAGCAACGCACTTACATATTTTAAAATTACTTTGATACTATTAACTTTATAAAAAAACATGGAATAGTTTTTTAGTACTGCTTATTATTGCTCTAAAAATTATATATCAAAAAGTATTTCTCCTCCATTAAGTCGAGTTAAGTTTCTTGACATTGGCATTGGCCATTGACAATTTTTTAGTACCAAAAGATTTTGTTTAATACTTTATTTTTACTATTTTTGGTTTGTTTGTTTGTTTATTTGTTTTTTGATTTATTGTTACGTTTTTCGTATTTAGTTTTGTATAATAATAAATAAAAGAGATTTGGTTTCTTTTTACGTTATTGTTATAAATGTCCACATCCTCTTTTAAAAAATTTTATATTGTGATATGTATTGGAATTCTTGTTATTTTTTTTAATAAATTAAACGGTTTCCCACAACTTTTGATTGGTGATTTTATTTTTTTGGTTTTTACTGTGCTGCTCTGTGTTTGCATTGTTAGGTTTTGCTTTGAATTATATTTTTTGTTATATTTTTAATATTTTTTTTTTGTATTGAATAAGATTTTTTATTTTTGAATCCATTCATTGTTATTCATTAAGTATAATCGTTGTATATTGATCACATGTACTTAAGGAGTATATTTTTTTTAGAGTGACCAGTTATAAAATGTTTTATTAAAAGAGGTGTAAGAGATGTAAGTATGTATGTTTAGCCAAGATTTTATAGTAAGAAATGTGATTTTTTTTTCTTTTGGAGAAAATCTCTGTGTGAGCATATAAAAA
Organism: Metopia argyrocephala; assembly: GCA_963576795.1. Lineage (NCBI taxonomy): Eukaryota > Metazoa > Arthropoda > Insecta > Diptera > Sarcophagidae > Metopia > Metopia argyrocephala. The sequence continues at coordinate 17,848,663 of OY756208.1, read as the reverse complement.
AGTATATCGACCATCAATAGATTGCGTCACTTAAAGCCATGTAGAATAGTTTTTATATATGTATGTTTATATGTAAGTATGCATTATTTTAATTTCAAATGCTGTGTCAAAGAATGAATATGTGTCGGAACTTCACTTCTATACATGGCTATTTTGTGTCTATGGTTTTGAAATAAAACTTCATAAATTATCAACAAATTCTTCCTTAACTGCTTGCTTTATATCTTTCTGATATGAAAAACGATGCAAATTATAAAGTGCCCATAACTTCTGGCAAGTTCAGTATTTTGTTTTCACAAAAAATTTATTTTTACCTGGTCACCTTTACTCAAAATCGTAGCTTTACATTCGTTAAATTGATTATTCGTTAGTTCGTTCACATATTTGTCGGTTGATTGTGTATTTCTTTTATTTTTTCGCATTCGCATGTTTCTGTTGTATTTGTTGTTACACCAGCAATTGTTACTGCTGCCACTGATTGCCCAATTTTTTTCTTCTTTTTTTAAATATTCTTCGTCTACTTTTAAGGTAAACCTTCGTGAAAGCGACGAATTTTATTTTTGTTGATGCTTCTGTTACCGGTAAAATCGTTAATATTAGTCTTGTTGTTGCATTAAAAAACAGCAACGTTTTTAAATCTTTTTTTTTTGTAACTACTTTAGTTCGTCGTTGTCGTCATCATCGTAATCTCTCGCTATCGTCTTTAAACTTCGCTTGTTTGCTGTGTGTACCAATACAAGCGTTCATATGTATGTATGTATCTCACTGTTTAGAGATGATGATCAAATTCCTGGAACTCACTTGTTAAAGTTTTTGTTTCTTTGTCTCTTGTCCTCTCTTCTCTCATACGGTAGATATTCATTTATGGACATTAGTGACCGAGTGAAATAAAATTAAAAAAAAAAAAAATTGGAGTTACAGTCTCGACTAAAGTACGATTTTGTAACAGCAACAGCGGCAATTTATATATTTTTAGCATAACCCCCTTTAGAATTTATTAGTAGGAGGAGGGTGTAGAATAGCTGATAAATTGAGGGTGATGGTAGTCAGTCTACTCAAATTAGACTTGTTAATGGCTCTATTGACCTTCATTGTATATGCACGAGTATAATGTATAAAGAATAATTTTTTACCGGCTTTAATAGGTTTTTTTTCGGTGTTCCTAATTTTGAATTAAAAAAATACACAACGGATAACGTATATGTACAGCAAGTTTCAGAAAGCTAGAACAAGTTTCGGCCACACCAAAAATCAGAATATAAATAAAACCATACCATAAAACAGAAAAATTTTTTATGGGAAGACAACAGAAAAATTAATTGAATTTACAAATAACAACACAGTGTTGCTACAAAAAACGAATGATCAGGAAACTTTTGGGAAGTAGCAGATAACAGCTAAAACCTACTTAGCGAAGGCACTCACCACAATCAACATGTGACGCTTTTCTCCTGATCACTATGTACCATGAATTTGCAAGATTATAAACAAATTTTAAAACTGTAAGGGCCTTCGCATAATCGTAATGTAAGCACTGCCAAAAATATTGTTACTGTTGGTGACAACACAACCGTTTTCCGTTTCGACATCAATTGGTTACCCACCAACATATTACGATTTGAGGTTGTTTGATATAATTTCTATGTGGATATGCTCGTAACATTGAGCATTTTAGAAATAATATTTGGCAAGTTATCACTAAAATACCGCCCGAAATGAGCAAAAAAAAAATTATTAAAAACAATCTTAATAGGAGCGACTACTACATATAACCAATCCAGAGGCGATTATTTAAGGGGGTGTATTGCATACTTAGAAGCAAAGTCCAAGCATCATAATGAAATATCTTTATATACCAATTTAAGTTTCATCGAAATCCGGACATTATGTTTAGTTTATTGAACTTTGCTCTTGAAAGCGAAAAATGCTTAACGCTATACATCAATTTGATACTAAAAATATTAAAATTTTAGTTTCTTCTCATATAAGTAACCGAATTTTACATAAAAGTTTAGTGTTTTCAATTGAAAATTAAAAACGATATTAAAATTCCACCCTTTTCTGTAATAGACTCTAAGCAACTATTAACACGAAATCATTAAAATTCTTAAAAAAAAAAATACAACAAATAGACCAATTGATTCCATAAAAATAGCCTGCTTTCTCGCTGCATAACTGAGTCATTCACTAAGAAATTGATGTAGTTTTTATACATGAAATCAATTTATTAAAATAAATTGTAATAGACACTGTCTTCCCCCAACTCCAGACAGTAACACAGAATTTGATTTCATTAAAGAAATAAAAAATGCACACACACAAACACACACAACTTATTCAGACAGACACCAATAAAGAAGCTGAGAGAAAATATGGAATTTCATTGAAGAAAAAAATTGCAAAAAAGCGAAAAATATTAAAACATTTTAATGGTTACAAAGTGTATGGCTGATGTGTATGTGTATGCGAAAGGACCTCACAAGAGAAAATTGTGTGGGCCCTATAACGCGTTCAGTAAGAATAGCACAACTATACTCACACACTCTTTTACTTGTCATGCCCAAAATATACTGTTCGCCAGATACTGACAGACAGCCAGACGTACGTACGTACGGTCAGTTAGACTTCAAATTGCAACGTGTAATCAGACAAAATGTGAACAATAATCATATACATAAACGATATGGACCTTCTTCTAAGAAAAGATGAAAAAAAAATTTACAAAAAAAAAGGGTACAAAGAATAAAACTTTATAATCTTTTAAGCAAAGGAAGACAAAATATGAGAAGCAGTTTATAATCATAAAGCGAATGAAATACACAAATGAAATGAAAAGCATTTTAAAATAAATGTAAACAATGGGATATACTACTTGCAACAGCAACAACATACAACAACAATTTATGAATATGTTTTCTTATGTAATATACAAAATTTTTATGGTTCCAACAACTGATATTTTTTTTCTTCCTTTTTTTGTTTGTTTGCTGAAATAAAACACCGAAAACCATTTTTATTTCTGCGAGAGGAAAAAATAAAAAACAAACAGAAATTCGCAATGAAAAAAATTTTAAAATTCCAAAAAGTAAAAGAAAACTTTTGTCAAAATATAAACAATTTAAAGCGTTTATGTTGAGAAGCATCTCAGGCAAAAAAAATCGAATCTTCAGCAAAAATCTTTTTTTTTTTTTCTTTTTAACCAACAACATCTACAACGAAAATCACTGGTTAAATCTAAACGCCAGTCAATACATTAAAAAAATAAATAAATAAATACTCGTATCATGTGAATATTGTTGCAGTTCGTAGCAGTAAATAAATATACATGCATGCTACAAGATGTTCTATAACAAAGTTAGTGATATAAAATATAAGCGATTATTCGGTTTAGAGGTAAAACACAGTTTTTTAGATAAAACCTGCCACTATTTGACAGCTTTCTGTTTTTTTCAAATTCTATGTTGCAGTCTTTCATCGAGAACAGTTTGATTGCTTGCGTGAACTTTTCAATGGATGACTTTTTTTTTTGTTCAAAAAAGCGGTTATTTTTCTAAACATGCGAAGGCAGGGTTTTGTTTGGTTGACAAACCCATCTTGGCCTTCTTAGGCCGAGGCAACTCAATGAGCGGCAAAGCGGTGAGCTGCAAAAAATTAAAACATCTGTAATACTACTGTAGTGGCCACGTAAGCGGCGCCGCTCTAGAATAGAACTTGTTCTAATTTTTAGATGATTTCTGAGCGGCGAAGTATAAACATGGCAAAAGTGAATGCGGAGCTTATAATTTCATCTGTACAAAGCCGACCGCTATTATGGCAAGATAGATTACCAAATATTAAAAATAAAAATATGGCATAATAACAACTAACCGCACTAACTCGCTCAGAAATGACACTCAGTAATAAGCCACTTGCCACTCAAACTCGCCGCTCGGCCGAAGTCTATGAAAGATTTCATATTCAAATAATAAATAATCATTTAAGATGCCTATGGTTTCACAATCATTTGCACTTTCAATATTCGATTACCCAACATTATATCTTAAATTTAACAATTGCTTTGGGTGTATCAATTATATAATATTTGGGCATCCAGAGCATTCAGCATTTTCCAAACTTTTTCGACCGCAAGAAGTTTCAGGAAAAAGTGAATGGATTTTTGTCATTGATTGAAAGTGATTGGTATTTGTCAAATTTAGCCTTCGTTTGGATGATGGTTTTATTGCGTAAAAATTAAATCCCAAATTAAATGCCCGTCCAAGTCAAACTACATAGCACAGCTTTTTCTACTTTCAACACAAATAAACTAAAAGATGCCTGTTAAGACAAACAATATTGCCCTTTAAGAGGCAGGAAACATGCCCTCGCCGTATATTTTGAACTGAAAATTAACTGCTGTATTTATAAAAAAATTTTGTAGTTCTGTGTGAGAGGCTAACTGTGGTAGGATATAATAATTGAATTTAAATTTGAAAACAATATATTTATTGTATACTGAATGAAATAATTCTCATTTAGTATAAAAAATTTGAACATAAAAAAATTATAGTTTCAATAATAAATTTGCGAAAAAGTTTCCTGACGAGTTTCCTTTTAACCAAAAACAAAATTACCAATGCATTTCATAGGAGTATTATTTCTTATACAACTTTTGTTTTCTTAATTTAGGAAAAAATCATATAAAATTTTCTCCAAAATAAAAGTAATATTATGATTTTATACTGATTAATATAACCGATAACCATTTCATCGTTGATTTGTTAATTTTTGACATATCTAACACCCTCATTTTACACCACCACTACTAATGAATGAATGAAAATATTCGCAAATATCAGCCTGGGCAGTATGTTGGTCGTTGGATTGGCTTGCGGGCAGGCAGGCTGACTGGCAGGCAGCCAGCCGGGTTATTTGATGAGAATGTTTTTTTTTTCTTTTTCTTTGTGAAACATTTTAAATTGTATTCACAACTTAAAGATGATGATGATTCTATAGATTAAACAGAAGAAAAATAAAACCTCTACAAAAGCCGACAAATTCATTGGAACAACCAGCCAGCAACAATAATAACAAGAAAATACTCGTTAAACGATCGCCAACAAACAGCAGTGAAAAATAACAAAATCGACATGATCAAAAATATCACAAAGAAAAAAAAATTGTTAAGTTTATCGAAGAGTAACAATAAACAACATCAGCACCAATAAGAAAAAGGCAAAAAAAAAAATCAAAATTAAATATCTTTAACCAAAAACGATATGCAATCAAATAACAAGTAACGTAAGCGAAAAAAATTAATTCTTACAGAAAATCCTTAGGCAGCATAAACCATCAGAGACAGGAGCATCATGTGGTATTACATTAAAATTCAGCACACACTGATGCAAATATTCTCAGACAATTTGAAACTTCTTGTTGTAACATATTGTAAAATACAGCGTAGGGGGATAACGATAGAAAATTAATTAAATTTGTTGTTTTAATCACAACTTTTTTAACGAAACAGAAAACTTCTATGCCATTATAGGTCTAGAAGAATCTATCGAGTAGTGCGTTCTTTTATTTATATTTCTTTGGCTTTAAAAAGAATTGAAATTTTCGCTCAAGTTCCACTAAATAAGAAAACATTTTAACAAAAGCAATTAGAATTACAACAGTGATCATTTTTGGAAAGGATATTTTAACGTTTAAATCTTTTACTGAAAGAGAGCAAAGGATTCAATATATTTTTTTTTTTTTTTAATAAATGTTACTGTAGCTATTTGAGGCAGGCATAGCTTTACATATTCCTTTTACTCGCATTATTTCACTCTCGTATGTATGAATGTATACATACATAGCCAATAGTTTTGTCTAAAATTTTTTGACTCGTTTGTTCAATTAAAAGTATAAATTTGTGTGGAGAATGTGGTAGATATGAGGGCGGTACCAAAATTAATCGAGCTAACAAAGAAAACCTAATAAACTTGTCGAAAAAAACATCTATATTTCGCAACATAATCTCCTTTCAACATCTTGTGCACAGTGTTCTCATTATCAAATTTTGTCTCAGCATGGGAAGAAATGCTTGTTATTTCACCTCGCTCAGGCGTTTTCAGTCGACAATCATCCCATATTATTTTTCTGCGAGTTTGCTTAACCGTTTCTCGAGTGGTTAACCACTACTGTATTCGTTTTGACAGTTCGTGCGACGTCCTTTAAATTCCGTTACTCCAATATTAAATAGTAGCACACTTCCCCAGAGTAGAATCTCTGACTTGGTTTTAATATCGGTCGACTGAGACCTTTCAAAAAGAAAGTATGTATTGATTTACAGAGCGATGTCCAATTTTTACCAGACTAACAATTTCACAATGAGCGTACTATTAAATTTAAAAGGAAGGTTTTCAACAGCATGGCATCTTGAAACTCATAAAACATAAGTTTTATAAGGTTGTCTTTGTTCATCAAAGTACTCGTAATTTCTTCAAACTACAGCCGTCATGTTAGTTAGTTTTGAGATCGCCCAAGAATGAAATTATTGTGTGCAGACATTTTTTTTTCACATAAAAGTGTAGCATTTTATTATTACATTAAAATTATATATTTTTAAGTACTTATATTCATAACTTTTTTTTTAATTTGGTAGATAAGAAAACATTATTAGTTGGGACTCGTTAATAAAATGCTTTCATTTCATCCAATTATGTATGTTTGAACATATATTCTTTAAAAATCTAAGTGGATGGCACTTGATGTTAAGAAAATATTTTCATATCTTAATCCATCTACTAAATATAATAAAATATTTTTTGTTTCGTCAGAAACGCTTTAATAAGATCAAAATTAACAGCAATGAATATTTTTTGGTAATTAAAGGAGAAATGATGTCCGTGAAGGAATATTACACTATCCAAGCTGAACAATTGTTTTCAACTCCAGCTACGGTAGTCTCATCGGAGTTCTTTGTGTCCTGTGAATTTTTTTTTTTTTTTTAAAGACCAATACTCAGGGGTAAACCCCTATTCATGCATTGTATTGGAATGTGAAGATGGTTGATAGAATTTTTTTTTTATTATTTTATTTTTTTTTATGTATATTCATTCATATTCATTTTTGATAGACAAGTATGTAGATAAGAAAGCAGCATAAGCATGAATTGGTTTACAAATTGTAATTTTTTAATTACTTGCTCTATACTTATAAACCTTTCTTTTGCCATACTTCTTGTCTTACAATACAATTTTGCTAATCTTAATAACTTCTTTGATGTTGTGATTGGCTTAGGTTTGTGTCAAATAATATCTCAATATTTGGCTTGTGTGTGCATACAATCATAAAGCGAAAATGTGTTTGAAGTGGGATTTTAACTTTGGGTCTTTTTTTTTTTGTTTCTTCCTTAAATGCTGAATTTCTTACACTTCCTTATTAAGTACTAATTCTTGGAATAGTAAAAAGTTGAGAAAATAATTAAAAAATTAACTTTTCCATGAGAACATTTTGTGCTATTAAACTAGTAAAATATTATGTTTGTAATTGATCTTAAATAATACCATGAATGGTGGTGGATAGGACGAAAACTTTTGTTATGTTTTTGTTTTTTTTTATAACAAATCGTAAAAAATGTTAAAATGGAAACCAAATATTTTATGGTGTCTGACTATTTTGTCTGTATGTCTTCTATCTGATGCCTAAATGTCTGTCCTTTTATCTTCTCTATATGTTGTTACTCGCATATGAAAGTATTTGATCTATAACATGGGTTTCTTGATATGTTTTTTTACAACATTCGCACTTAAATTATGCACACATCATTTACAAAAAGAATTTAAACATGAAATGATGATGAATATGCATTTTGTAAAAAAAAAAAAAAGAAACCAAAAAAATAAAATCGGAAAAAATATTTTCTCTGTATGTCTCAAACCACCGCCTTTTTTCTCTCTCTGTCTATTAAGTTACATTTCAAATTCCCTGCCAGACACAATCCTTTTTCTTGAATTGAATATAAGAAGACTAGGAGGAGTAGGGCAAAGAAGTGCTAGCTAAAGCTGGGTCTGGCGGTTTCTCTACTTTTTTTGTAGCTTCTGCAAAAATAATTGTATTTGTGGTACAATTTTGTTGTTGGCTGTTTTATTTAATAGTTGTGGTTGTTCTGAAGATGACTGCAGCGACAGTAATGGTGGTGGTGGTGTTGGTGTTGGTTTTGGTGATAGTGATGTTGGTGGAGTTTGTGTTGTGTCCGTTTAAATTAAGATTTACACACTTATATTTGATCTTTTTGTCTTTTTCCATTCAATTCATCATCATTTCTAGCCCGACTGCTCATGCATCATCATCATAGCCAACCATCATACACCATCATAAGTAATGAATGGTTGGTTACATTGAAGATTCTACTTGTACTGCTGTTTGTCGTTCATTTTAATTTTTAAAATAAAATAATTTAAAAAAAAGAAACAAAAATTGTTTTTTTTTCTTTGTGGAAATCGACAAATGCGTATATTTTTCCACATCCTGTATTTCTGTATATTAAAATGCCTATAAAAAAGTCTTCCAAAATCTAAAAAATACAACAAGAAGTTAAAAAGACGGCCAGTGGTATGAATACAAAGAACAAGCACAGCAAACAGAAAACACATGTTAATTTGCACCGCAATTCATATTCATCAGCAACATTTTGAATACTTCACATACATAAACTGCTTCATTATTAATATTTAAGCAGTTTCGTTTTTTTATTTTCTCTCGTTTGTATAACTCTCTTTTTTCTGTTTTTAATTTATATGACAATTCAGTCATGTAGTAGTAGCACTATGGGGCGGAGCAGGAAATATAAAAATTTGACTCGTTGTAATAAAGTTATCTTGTTGAAATCCTTTCTTTTCAAGTGAGATAATAAAGAAAAACTGAAATAAATATTGGCAAAGGCATCTTGAATACTGTACAAATCAATCATTCTATTCTCATCTGCTGTGTACCTGCTTGAGTATGCAATTTTTTTTTATTTATTGGCATTTTATAGGGTAGGTAGAATCTAATTTATTTTAATTGAGTTTAGTACATTTTTGTTTTTTTTTTTAATTTTAAGGCCGAATTATTGTAATGATTAAATTTGGACTAGATTTATTGCGTCCCCTTTTATTTTGTCGTTCATATATAACATACATATATAGAAGTCATATATATAAGTATGTACATATACAGACTTGATACTAAAATAAATATGAAAAAAAAAAAATATTGTTGTTTCGTCAGAAACGCTTTAATTAGATCAAAGTTAACGGCAATGAATATTTTTGGTAATTAAAGAAGAAATGATGTCCGTGAAGGAATAGTACACTAGCCAAACTGAACAATTGTTTTCGACTCCAGCTGCATCATTTCTTCTTTAATTACCAAAAATATTCATTGCCGTTAACTTTGATCTAATTAAAGCGTTTCTGACGAAACAAAAATTAAATTATAAAAATATTGATCAGACTTTTCCTGGGGCTCGAACTTCGGGCCTCCAGCACATTAAAAAAAAAGTATTTTTGGAATAAAATTTTGTTGTTTTTTGTTGTTTAAAAATATAAAATATGATTTGTATTGTATTTTGGAACAGAATTGAACCCTGTGACGTGGATGTATTTTTTTATTTTGCCATCTACCCATAGTGCATTTGACTGGAGTATTATTTGTTTTTATAAATCTAAACATTTTTAGTTTTTCTTATGTAAACTTTTTTTTTACCTTTGTACTAACCTTTTTCATATTTTCGGACCATAGTGTATTAAAAACTGCTTTTTTTGAATTCAGACATCCTACGAGGTAGTGCCCAGCATTAGTTGAAAAAGAATACAAATATTGGCGTATATTTATAAATCAACTAAATTCGGAACTGTTGGAACTGTAACTAAAATATAGTTAAGAAATCGTTATAGATCTTGTTCATAATTCATAACTAATGCAACTGGTACACAGTATTTAAATTAGAATATCTCTTTCTAATATGCATTACATTCATACACTCAAAATTGTTTGTATACCAACCCATACTGCCTTGCTATTAGACGTTAATACTCGTAGTTACATAATTTTTCTGGTGTTGATGTTTATATTTACACTAGTTGACCCGGCAAACGTCGTTTTACCCTGATTTTCCGGAATTTTGAATTATTATTATTTTTTATTGAAACTTAAATTCTTTCACAAATTGTTTTAAGAAATATTTTAATATATTGACAATTTTTTATTTTTGAATGCCTATAAAAGAAAAGGATACTTATTTTTGTTTAATAAATATACTATTTTGTGAATTTGAGCCAAATCGTACCATAAGTAAAAAAAATTGAAATATTACGACAATAGCGCCACCTATTGTTGTTTAACTTATAAGAAACCTGGCTCCTGACTAAACTTATGTATTGTCCAAGTTTGGTGTCAATCGGTCCAGCGGTTCTTGAGTTTTTGTAATACGTACCCGGCACAAACGTTTTTATATATGTATTAAGATATGTAATATTGGAATTTCTGTGTAATATATGGCTTTTTTTACCTTTTTTTTGTTCTCTTGCCTCATTGTGCTTTACTTTGCATGCATACATGTACATATTTGAATTATATTGTAGTCAAAAGTTTATTTTTAATATTTTTAAGAGTTATGCGTTATTTGTATTAAAAACTTTTGGTGGTCTAGTGGTTAGTGTGTAGGCTTACTAAGGCATGGGCCCTGGGTTCGACTCCAGGCTCTGACATCTTCAAAAAAAGAAATATGAAAAAAATATTTCTTTCGGCGACTACCTCTCAGCAGTCTTCTGGCAAAAGCTCTGAGAGTAACTAATTGCCATGAGCAAGCTTCTCAAGTCTGTCGTTCGGAGTCGACATTAAACTGTAGGTCCCGGTACTCATGGATAAAAATTGACACACACAACATGAGTGCTGCGAGAAGCTAGGCCGTAATCCTGACACAGGGTTGTAAAGGCCAGTTAGGTAGGTAGGTAATTTTTACCCATCGTAATAAGTTTCTTTATTTTTAAAATTATAAAATATAAAGCATATTTGAATATTTTCGTTTTTGTATCATTTTTGTTGCTATCCTACCCATAGTGTTTTTAACATGATATTGTTGAATGCAAATTTTACAAATATAAGTATAACCACCACCACCACCAATTCATTCATACGTCTTTTTTACAATTTAGGCATGAATTGCCAAACGACGATGACAACAATGACGACTGACAGACAATAACTGGCCGCCACACAGAGTTAAACATTAAAAATTTTATGTGGAGGCATAGAGATTAAAGATGGGTACAGAGGGAGTCAAATACTTTACGCACATGTGATCTGATGATGATGATGATTTTAAATAGGATAATGACTTTATAGATGACGATGATGATGATTTTGGTGGTAATGGTGGTGGTGGTGATGGTGATCGTGATCGTTGTCGTTATAACTGCGGTCTCGCTGGTTTATGGCAAGACAGAATAACGACGGAATGTTGATAAAAAAAAGGCAGAATTTTAAAAACAAATAAACAAACACAAGGAATAATTTTTGAACATGTAAACGAACAACAATGAACAAAACGTATGTAAAGTTCCAAATATTTTTTCTTCTTTTTTTCTGTAACAAAACTACACATATGCGAGAAAACGTGTAAACAGGCTTGTTATGCGAAATAAATTTAGACTTGTTGAGCGAACAACAACTACAATAAAAATAATTTTAAAATAAGAAAAGATGCCCTTCGGACTTGGACACTACTATTGCAATTTTGAAATTTGCTTTTTATGTTGCATGCCACAGCAACTTTTAATAAACGTTTCTCACTTACTCTCTACATTGTCTTTGTCTTAGAATATCATGATGATAATGATGACAATGGTGGTGGTGATGTTGGCAAAGTCAACCAGTGGTTGTAGCAGTGGTTTTGTCTTTGACATTCATTCATAAATTCATATGTGAAATGAAATTAAACAAGAACGGCAACCACAACTTAATAAAAAATTAACTCTTAATATAAACGAAATATATGTAAGAGAAGACGACAGACGTTTAATGCAATAATATGTTGAAATGCTTGTTGTTGCTGTTGCAATTTTATAAATTTCGTCTCTCAAAAACCGTTTAAGAATTCCAAACACGTCACATATATTTATTATTCGTCCGTCCTTTTGTCTTCTTGTTTTTCTTTTTATACATTTATTAACTCTAAAGATTCATTGCCACTCTTTATTACTGCCTTGAACTAAACATGCAAAAAGTCTGTTGGTTCTATACATCCCACACCCCCTTAACAGACCCTCTCACACCATTTAGTATAAATGTTTTTGTGAGACTGGTTTGCTGGTGGGGTTGATGGTTTTATTGGTGTTACTGTTGCTGATTGGTTTGCATGTAAAGCCATTCTCTGCCAGCCTATGTTTGGAATACAAGTACACTCTACAAAGATAAGATATTTTGTTTGTTTGCTTGCCATGCCATAAATGAAGAGGATATTTTTATGGGAAACAAATTTTTTACAAGCAATGTTCGTTGTTTTTTTTTTATTATTAATATTTAGATTTGTGTTTGCGTTTTAATTTTTCCTTTTTTTCACGCAAAGAAGTGTTAAAAATCTGAAAAACCTGAGCATATGTTAAGAGTTCTGAAGTCAATAATCAAAGGATACCTTTGAACTAAATATAGTAAATTTTTAAAGGCTTTAGTTTTTTATTTCTTTTCCATTATGAACAAAATAATGTGCTCAACAACTTAATAACTGAAACAAAAATGAGATACTTAAGTTAGAGGGAACTACTCGTAACTACATAAATTATATGTAAAAGTCAGTATTTTTGTGTCATTAAGTCTTTAGCAGAGTTAATTGTAGTCTTTATTTAAGTGATATTTTATGGTTTTTAAAAAGCATAATTTACATTTTATTATAAAAGGAAGCAAAATAATCAACCCAAGTGTTCATATCATATTAAATAACAATTATCCTGTAATATGGGGCTGTTAGAGAACTGGTAATTTGAAAAGAAATAAACGTAAGCACCTATTTTAACTTATTATACAGAAAACATATGAAATCGATTTTAATTAAAAAATTTACCAATTGAATTACTTACTAGTTTTGCTCTTAAAAAATATAAAATATGTAGGTAACAAACTTTTGGGTACTGAAAAAGCAAATCTTTTTAGACTTAAAAATAACCAATTTTGATTAAAAGTACCCAAACAGGAAACACTGGTCACAATCTCAAAAATGTTAAATGGTAGCCCACAATTAACAAATTAGTAATTTCGTGTTTTCCGGCAAAAATTTATTGACCCAATTAACCAAAAGCAATCAACATTTATATTTGTGTACGTTCAATTATAAATTTAATTGTATTAACGGAAAAATTAATTCGAAAATTTTAATGATACCAGTTGACTTTTTAATTTAAATTTTTCCGTCCCAAATGTGTTCTGTAAAAGAATGTTGCTTACTTACTTAGCTGGCCATAACAGCCCGTTAACAGGTTTCGATCTACCTCAACACTAGTCTCCAGGCGCCTCTGCTTAGCGCTCTTCTTCTCCAGTTGGTCCCATCCATTACTGACAGGGTTTCATCAAGCTGGTCCTTCCAACGTAAAAATAGTCGTTATCTACTTTTCGCTGGAGCAGTTTGTTCCATCTGAACAACAAGGCCGAATCAACGTAGCCGCTGGATGTTAATGCGAAGAGCTCACACAGCTCATGGTTGGTTCTAATGTGAAACTCATTACCATGCCTTAGTTGACCAAAGATGTTACGAAAAACTTGTCTCTCGAATGCTCCCAGCACCACGGTACAGGACAGTGTCCGTGCTTCCTCACCATATAAAAGCACCGAAAGAATTAGCGACTTGTAGAGTGTTAATTTCGTCGCACGAAAGAGGTCAATTTTTCTTAACTGCCCACTGAGACCGTAGAAACACCTGTTGGCCAGTGTGATTTTTCGCTTGTTCTCTAATCTGAAAGCATTCTTGCTGGTTATGGCGGTGCCAAGAAAAATGAACTCCTTGGCTAAATCGCATGTATATATCTATATATCGTCCTGCGGGAGTACATGTGCTCTATCCGCCATTTCGGATATCTCGTCCAGTTTCAGAGATAAATAGCCGAAAACGAATTGCCGATTTTAACAATTTCAGTGCCAAAAACCTAAAGTTGCATCATTAAATCGAGATATGTATGAAATGGTGGATAGAGCACATTAACTCCCGCACGACGATATGGCGTCTGCATACGAAAGGATATGGACACTTTTGTTAAAAATCGTGCACACGCCTTTTGCTAAACGCTCTACATGACGAAGTTGAAAAGATGTCACAAGATAAAAGATCACCTTGTCTGAAACCTCGAACGGTATTAAAAGGTTGGAGTGGTCTTCTTCTAACTTGACGAAGTTGCTCAACGTCATTCTGCAGTCTCATCAGCTTTTCAGGAATACAGAGCTCAGATATTGCGGCATATATGCGATCCCTTATTGGGTTATCGATAATAATTGGCCATTATAAAACTGTGTCAGGCTTACAGCTTAGCGTCTCGCAGCACTCATGTTGTGTGTGTTAATTTTTATTCATGAGTACCGGGACCTACAGTTTAAAGTCGATTTGAGAAGCTGATTGCCATGAATCAATTACTCGCAGAGCTTTTGCCAGAAGACTGCTGAGAGGTAGTTGCCGAAAGAAATAATTATTTCATATTTCTTTTTTTTTAAGATGTTAGAGCGGAGATTTGAACCCGGCGCTATCGTCTTAGTATGCCAAAGCACTAACCACTAGACCACGGCGACAATAATGAGTGTTTGTAAAATGTTTGAAAGCAATTTTTTTCTTCGTTTACGATCCAAGATTTTAATCATATTCCTTTGCAGTAAAAAAAATGGTTGCATTCAAATAAAATTTGATAAATAATTTGCTCACAATAATCGCAGGACACTTGACTGTAACATACAAAAGAATAACCACTGAATGAAATATTTCTTGTCAATGTGTAAGCAAGTCGTCTGTATTGTCGGAATTTCTGTTGGCTAAATGACAATAAAAATATTTTTTTTTTTGTTTTTGCTTCAACTGGCTTCCTTAATAATAAAATATTATCTTGACATTTAAGAGTCTATTTAAATACAATTTTTTAAAAATTTCATTTTATCTAAAAAGAAAATTAATAACGCCATTAAAGAAAAAAGAAACCTTTTTAGGAACAACTTTCAAAAGTCTTGTAAAGGAAAACATAAAAATCCCATAAAAGAATCTAAAGAAACAAAAAAAAAAATTAATTTTACGTGTTTATGAGGCCTGGATATATGAAGATACACTCTGAAGAGGACTTAGTTGGTGATGTGTGTGTGTGCGATGTGAATGAATGAATGGAAAGAAAACACAAAAAGGATAAAGTGAATATGATGACAAAAACAACAGCATAAACAGTTTTTTTTTTGTTACTTTTTTAATGAAATGATCATTATTATTGTCATAACTTAATAATGAGACATGTTTTAATGATGTTTAAATGTTTATGACAATCGCCTGACATGTGTTTAAAATGCAAAATATTTTCGTTTTCATTATCTATCTCACATGAAACAAAAGGAATTTTTTCGATTTTATTTTTTTATATCGTACTCGTATTTTTAAGCAAATTATTATGCGCCAGAGCTTATGATTACTTGTGCGCTTGCGCGCATATTTCATTTTTACAAGACACATACCAAATGTTTAAAACTTAAAACATGTTAAAAAAAAAACAAACCAAAGAAAGAAAGAAAGATCAATGAATTAAATGATGTTCATTTCCGGTTTCAATTGTGGAATCAAGCGAGAACTAAAAAAAAAATTCAAATTTCAAAAGAAATTCTTTATTATTTTTCGCTATTTTTTTTTTCTTTTTCTTTTTGCATTTATTTAGTTTTTGCATATAATTTTCAGTATGACCACAACACCACCACACCAACTTGTTAATGAAAACTGTTAAGCATTTGAAATTTCTTTGTAAAAGCTGTGTGTGGATGGATGAGTGAATGTTTGATGGAATTTTCAAATGTTTATTTGTTTTATACCTACTCGTATTATGTAAAGTGTGCTGGACATGTAAAAATTGTTTAGAAATTAGTCATATGATGTAAAAATAGAAATTCTGCATGTTTTACTAATAAGAACGTAAAAAAAGGAACTTGAACAGAAGCACTATGCTCTGAGTTTCTATTCTATTATTTTGTTTGCCTTTAATACGTCTAATATTGAGGGCTACTCTACAATGTAATATTAAAGCCACACCACATACATACGTATGTACATATTTTCCCTGAATAAATCAATTGTGTTGACTTTACGTATCAATATTGTTATCAGAATTCTTTAAAAAAAAAACAAAATTAAATATAAAATTTATTGTAAAAAGTTATCAAACGACGCCACCCCACATACATAATTGCAAATAATTGTAGTGCTTCAAGTGTTTCTTTAAAGTTTTTCAAGGTTAGGCAATTAGAAAAATATTATAAGTATATTGGCACATAAATATTTTGTTCCATTTTACAATATTTATTTAACGATTTTGCATGACATTTACGGCTTTACAGTTTTAAATTAAACAGGTGCAACGAATTCGAGGTAATTAAATTGAAAATATAAAATATGTTGCCTTAATGTTAAGGTTAAGTACTTAAAATGAGAAATAAAATGTGTAAAATAGCTTTGCTCTGCTGTGCTGTTTTAAATAAAACCATAAGTTCATTAAAATTAAATTGCTTGCTGTTTAAAATGAAGACATTACTTACATAATATGTAATTAAATTTAATGCTGAAATGTATATATTCATAACAATCATCCACTATTTAACTCACACTTTTTGTTAAAATCATACACAGTAGAATCTTACAAATTAGAAGCACTTTGCGCATCGGGCAATTCCAATTTCTGAAAATTTCGAAGTTCTGGACATTTTTTGTTAAAGAAAATGATAAAATTATAATAAAACTAGTTGTATAAGCTTTTCTTTAACACAAAACAACTTTTATTTTTATAGCATTTTCAGTTTAAATTAAACCTTTTTCAAAATAAATGAAACCTTTTTCAAATTAAACGAAACTCTTTTCAAAATAAATAAAACTTTATTCAAATTCATTTAAACATTTTTCAAATTAAATTAAACCAGTTATAGAATTTAATAGAAAACAAAAGAAAAAAAAAAATAAAACATATTCATTTTTATATAATACTTGTTAAAATTAATGAAGAATTTGTCCACTGACCGCTTTAGGAATTAACATGTTTAATCACTTTGATTAAGTTGTGCAACACTTTTCTCAATTATATACACTTACTATGTTATGTTCTGTGGTAATGTCACTTTAATAATGATCAGGCGTGGAATTTTATCTTAGAAAATGTTTTCTCTATCGGGTTCAACATAGGAGAATAAGGTGGTAAAAATTTAAGCGTACAGTCACTATTATCCACCATATTTCGAATTTCCTGGGTTTTATGGATTTTGGCATTATCCATAATTAAAAATGATTGTTTTATTTTTTTTCTTTTGTTTTCTATTAAATTCTATAACTGGTTTAATTTAATTTGAAAAATGTTTAAATGAATTTGAAAAAAGTTTCATTTATTTTGAAAAGAGTTTTGTTTAATTTGAAACAAAATCTCGTTTAATTTGAAAAAGGTTGCGTTCATTTTGAAAAAGGTTTCATTTATTTTGAAAAAGGTTTAATTTAAACTGAAAATGCTATATTAACATTTAATAATTGAACATAATAAATTCATAGAAAAACTTTCAAATTGTTTTTTAATTATTAGGTATTGAATTGATTATGATTATTAACATGAAATCAGTATGTTCATAAATAGCAAGTATGAATACTTCTCTTTGAACTTCAGATATCAACGGACCCAAATTTGTACAACAAAATACAAATTTCACAAGTTTATGACTGACTTGTCCACACGACGAACAGCGCGGTGACTCCCCTTTTTAATTTATTTAATGAACGAGAAAAATAATTTTTAGTAAAAAAAAAAAACATCCAGAAATTAGAACCTGTAGTTCTAAGTTTAGAGTATTCAATACATTAAAATGGCAGCTTCTCATTTCTGAACCGTTCGAATTTCTGACGGTTTGAATTTATGAGATTCTACTGTATAGGAATTATATTTTTTCTATACATATACTCGAACAAATATAGTCGATAGAAATTATTTGTCAAACACCATACCTTTTATCATGCTGTCCTTTTCTCACCATCATTGCATTTTTGTAATTGTCAACTTTGGATGAATCAGAATTACAATATTTTTTTGTGTTGCCCTCTTATTCCTTTTTATCCAGATTAGTCGATATCGACGACATGTACGACCATAGCTGTGGTTGTTAGAGGGCTTTACCAAAGCAAGTGAATAATATTCATCGAAATCCTAGTTCCTATTTTAGTATGTGTGATCAAATTTTCCAATTGATTTAGATTGTTCTTTGCAATGGTTTTTGTAAGAATTTAACGCCTGTGAGGGAATTGTACACAAATCGAACTAAACATGTTTTCGACTACAGCTACGGTAGTCTGTGTCATCTAAATTCTTATTAGAAGCGTTTCTGATGAAACAAAAACAAACACTCTTACTGGGATTAGAACTTAGATTTCCAGACCATATAACAATAAATATTTTATGTTTATTTTCAATATTTCGCTATTTCTTTGTGTAGCATTGTCATTGACATTGCTTTCAATTATGTACTGTGAAATGTCTTAAGCTAAAGGGTAATTAATGGCTTGCTTCTACAGTTTTTATGACTCAATGTAATTATTTTCTAATAATTTAGGTCATTAATTTTATTCACGTTGAAAGCTCAAAACACGATTAAAATCTTCATTGCTATTTAGTTGGTAATTACTTATTTTAAATTTTAATTACTTTAAGCATTACTCTTAATTGGTAAAACTTACCATTACCATTGGAAAAAAACTTGGTGGTCTTAACGGTGTTTCTATAATTGTAAACAATTATCACTAGAAAACTATTCAAATTGCTTAATTTCATTACTAATTAAATCAGCAAAAGCCTAAACAACTCTAACTATAACGGCAGTAATATTTTGTAAGAATATTTCAAGCATACGAGTGTCTTGTCAACATTTTTACAAGTAGAATGAAAATAATGTTTTAATTTAATTTTTTTATATATACTCATTCATATATATGTATGTATGTATATAATTTTTTTTAACAACTTTATTTTCTTTCATTATCAGTGGCGCTTGAAACTTAAAATAAAAAACAAAAGAAAAACTGAAATAAACCAACATTTTTTTGTTTTCTTTTTAACTGGCGACTGATTAAAATTAAAACAATAATTTTGTAGGTGGTAACAGAGATTCATCAGTGGAATTGTTTTAGAAACAAAGGCAAACAATTTAAATTTAAATTAATTGTTTTTTTTTTTCTTTTTTTGTAAGAAGAAACAAATATTCAGTATGAGATAACATAGCAAAAATCATTATTTGTTAACGTGTAATCGTTTTATACTTTATTTGTACTGAACGATGAATAAAGCAAATAACGACGATATAATATCTCCAACACCCCTTAATATTTAATATAGGCTTGTAAATGGCACTAAATGGCCTATTAAATTGTTTTTTGTTGAATTCATCTTTATTATAAAAATATTTTTTTGCTCGGTGAATAAAATATTTCTACATTTTGGCAATTAAGTTTTAATTGAGTAGTACATTATTTTAAATATGCTTAAATTAGGTTTTAATTTTGTAAATAAACATTTTATTATATAATAAATATCTAATAATTAATTTATAAAATCAATTTTATTGTGATTTGTCTGTGCGTAAATAAATATTTTATTAAATTTTTTTTTATTTGAAATTTAACTAATTAATCTCTGGTTGGCATTAATTTTTATTTGATGCAATTAAATAATTTGAAAAACTTGATTAATTATGAATTGGGGTAATTAATTTTAAATTGATTGCATTACTTATATGAGAACTATTCTATTCTAAATTAAGCATTAACGTAAGAAACTTGTTGAACAACATTTGCATGACAAAAATCATTGCAGATTTTAACATTAAATAAAAAAATTTTTTTTTAATGTCATTATTGGAATACTATATAGGCTTATTAAGCATAAGTTTTATTGAAAATAAAAAAGAAAAAAAAAATGGCTAAATAAACTCAACTTTAATAGTTGTTGTTCGACGATTTCCCCATATACGTTTAAAGTTTAAAGTACTGCAAAACGCAACATTTATTGCAAACATTTTGTCTCAAACACAGTGTCATGCAAAGTCATCATAGTGACTTAGCATGTTATTGCAAATCGGCCAAGCTATTGTGGCTCCTTATGTTGAATATCATGGTATGTGCTGTAAAACGAATTCGAGTGAAATTGAAATCGATTGAAACTTCAAACTGCTATAATTTGAAAATATTTATTTAATATTTTTTGTTATTCATTAGCTTGCGTATCAATAATATAACTTCTTTGAATATCAAAACTATAAAATAATTCGCACATTTGACTTTTATTTGTTTTTGAAAAACGTTCAGAACATACCCGAATATTTTTAATACTGTTGTATAAATATTCGCAACAGCACCTGGTCTTATAGGGTATAATGATTTTTATAACTGGAGTTTGTAAAACTACAAATACACTGTTTGTTTAATAACAGACTAAATAAAAATGTTCTGTTAGTCTGCTAGCGCTATCTTTCATTTTGTTTTATTCATATTTAACACTAATATTTTATTATATTTAAAATAAAATGTTTAACAATAATCACACAAAATTTTATGAGAACAAAAAAAGATATCAAATATAAGACATTATTGCATTAAGAACTTTGATGTCTAATGTATGTGCAGTTTTATTTTATGGTTATAATACATAAATAGTCATTACAATGCTGTTTCAGGCTTAGGGCCTGGCTTCTCGCAGCACCCATGTTGTGTGTGTCAATATTTATTCATGAGTACCGGGAGCTACAGTGTTACGTCGACTCTGGATGGCAGTCATGAGAAGCTTGTTCATGCCAATCAGTTGCTCTCAGAGCTTTTGCCATAAAACTGCTAAGAGGTAGTCGCTGAAAGAAATATTTTTATATGTCTTTTTTCAAGATGTCAGAGTAAGCCAACACACTAACCACCAGACTACGGCGACTACTATTATGGGTATAATAATTCAAGCAAATTATCTGAATTTATCATTAAAAACATATGTATGCCACATACATACATATGTCGCATGTATTTTCCATAGGCATGATGCCAACATATTTTACATTGTCTTAACATGTCATGGTCGAACAGATATGAACTACATAACATGGCATGGAAATTGCTTGATGTAACCCTTCGTACAATGTGCAAAGCTTTAATAGCGTTTCACTTTTTCAACGCATAGTTGTTGCCATCTTAGAACTTCAACTTTTTTTTTAACAAATACCTTATATGGTTCCAGTTTAAAATTATATAAATTATATGTAATGATGATTGGATGCACAAATATTGCTGCAAATAATGATGGCTCAAGTTGGTTAAAATTTTTCATTGACATTCTAGGGATATTCCAAAATCAAAATGGTACATGGTACAGTTTTTTTTAGTAATTTTTAGCAGGTGGTTTTTTTTTTACCGATTTAGTATTTGCAAAAACTCCGGAAATAATAGCATAAATATTTTCCTTTCAAAATAAAACTACAAAAAAAAAAAAACAAACGAAGACTTTATGTTCTAAATATGTATTACAAGTTGATAAGCTTTCTCTCTGATGCCCCTATATAGTATAGAAAATAATTTGTTTTTCCTTTACTCGTATTTTTATTTAATTTTATTAATAGTGTTTAATCGTGTTGTAACATAATTTTAATTACAAATAATTGGGTTAAATTTTAACATTAATGAACCTACTCCCTGTCATAAATACGAATACGATATGTATTGGCTATGAAACTTCATTTATGGAAATGAAGTGGAAAAAAGTGTGTTTTTCTAATTTTCAATAGGGCGTAACGTGTTGGTTTTTCATATTTTAAAATAAAAGAAAACAAAAAAAAAAACATTTTTATGCAATTAAATAAAGTTATAGATGAAGTCACCACAAAAATAAAAATAAAAAAAAATATTTGAAAGAAAAATTGTTTTGAAATGCAATATATGTATGACTGGAACTGATGACTAGTGACGTTTTTCTGTTAATACTCGTATGATGATGTTGTCATTTATAAAAATATTACATGTATGTATGTGTGTGTACTCGTATGTATGTTGCACAATATATTTATGCCACATTATTTTCTTTTCATTCATAAGAAAAGGGGGTTTTATTAAAACAAAAAGGTGCGTGTGGTTCAAATGTATTTTTTCTTTTTTATATAAAATTCATATATTTTATAAAACAGCCTCGCGATAACCAGAATTAATTAATACACATATTGTAATAAATTTGTTGCATTTTAAATATGTACATACATATATACTGTTTTTTTATTGAAAAACCCTCATAAATATGTTGAAATGACATTTGTTTTAATGTGGTTCCAGTGTTTTTTTTGTGGCAATATTTAGAAAACAAATTATTAAATTTTTAATAAAACTGCTGCATAATATTCCCCTTTGGCTCCTGCTCCTCTAATAATTTAATTTTTTAAAATATCGTTTTTAGTCTTCAACTCTTTCATCGAATATCGAGTATACCAAGAAAATTAAAATTTTGCATAAAATTAAAAAAAAAAAAAAAATAAATAAATAAAATAAAAAATAAGGGTTTTTCAATTAAAAAAATTTTTCGTTAATTTATTAAAATGAAGGAAAATATTAATTTGCTGGAACAATTTAACAAATCCTTAATTTTTTTAAATGCCCACAAAAATATAAATTTGATGACTAAGGCATGATTGTCGTGTAGTTAAGATTCGGTTGAACAAAGGCTATCAAATAAAATTTTACGCTTGTTTGTATATTTTAATTTAAAACTGTAAATATCAACTTGGATCGATTAGGTAGGTAGAAGGATGTGTAATCGACGATATAAAAATCTTTACCTCATCTGTCTGAGGAAAAAAAGTCGTGCAAAAACGCTGATTGTCCTTAAAGCAAAAAAAGAAATAAAAAAACTATGAAGGATAAAAAAAAGATAAAAATTTTAAAGCCGTCCTTGCAGAGTAGTAGTAGGCTGCCCACTGGACTAGATAGGGTGCTAAAAATAATCGATGTCTTTTGCTAAAAAGCAACCGGCAATGACAAGTAGGTGCTCGATAGTCTACGCTACCGTCTTATCAACGAAAATCAACATTCCAATTTTTAAGTCTTGGACAAAAATATTGCTCTAAGCGTAGGTCTTTTCTCAGATTTGCTCATGTAAAGTAAGGAAGAGGTTCTTCTTGCAGAAATGACCGATCAAAAGAACCTTAAAACTGTACAATCCGGCTCATTTTACCAGAACTGGCCAACTTTCTCGTATAGAACTTTCCAACAAAGAGACACGTCAAAATCATAACACTCCATGCAATTCAACCATATCGAAACAGTTAAAGCTGCCTTCATAATATTTTATGGCATCATTTTAAGCAAAAGTTTCATTTTATGTAAATGTTTTTTAAAAGAAGTACTTCAGAACAGATAATAAGAAGGTTTAAATGAATAAACTTTAAAGCAACCAAAAAGAAACAAAATAACTTTCAATATGTCGTTGATGGAATTAAAGAACGCTGTAACTGACAAAAAATCGAAAATACGTTTTTTGCATCATTTTTATCAGCAAAAAATACGCGTCGATTGGTCCAGGTCCCAGATTTCTACGATGAAAATAAATTCACTTACGCCGTCTGCGAAGTGAAAAATACCAGTGTATTTATTCTACATTTATGAAAGTTTTTTGGCGCTGGTGAACATTTAAGGTTTTGTCAGTTACAGCGTTCTTTAATTCCATCGACGATATAAATAATAGTTATTAAGCTTTTTTTATCAAATATTTGAGTAATGTGAGAATTGACAACCTGAGAATTGAATGAGTATAAACTGTGTTCGAACGTCCCTTATCATATCTTGAATTGAGTACTTCAACATTCATTGCTCTCTTAAAAAAGTTTGCACTCTGGGCCAGTTTCGAAGAAATAAGTTGTAATCGAAAAATAAATATCTCAAATATATATTAATAAAAAAAAACCTCATCGATAAATTTTAAATTTGATATTATTTTGAAAATAAATAATAAACTTATTAATTTTTTTTATAATGATTTGCCAAGGTATAATTGTCAAAAAGTGTGCGCAGTATGACAGTTCATTTGACAGTTCACAAGTTTTATCAGTTTAGCTTGTTAGTTAGTATTCATAACTGATTATCAAGTTTAGTTTTGTTATAATTTATTCATATTTAAGCATTTTAGCTACCGTGTCATGATACTAACATGGAACTGAGCTTGACCAATTTTACACAAGCTTAAAATGTTATCAAATATTTATTTAAAAATTTGAGACAATATTTTTGTACAGAACACTTCATTTCATTAAGTTTCATGAATTAGTGCGGAGCTATTGATTCAGTGTTATATTAAAACCGTTTTATTTTCTATTATTTTGTATATCAAATTGAAATTAAAATGAAACAAAAAGATTTATGAGAATTTTTTTATTTTTATAAAATTTTAAATTTTTTTCTTTATTTTTTCAATTTTTTTCCAGAAATGGGAACTTTATGTACTTAGTCGTTTGGGTTGGGACTTGTCGTGTGTAACACCTTTGGATTTTCTAGAATTATTACTGATACGCCTGCCTATAAGAAGTTCAAAATTTCCCGATTTAGATTTGGATAAAGTGCGACAACATGCACAAGCTTTTATATCATTAGCAGCCAAAGGTAAGTGTTTTTTCTTTTTGTCTTTTTAATAATAATTATTAAATTGTGTAACAAAGTGTTGATTAGATTGATAATTATTATAATGATGAAAATAATACATTTAAATGATGATGGCACACTCTTTAGCTTCGAAAGGTAATTTGCGGCGGTCTTAGCCAAAGCAGTGTGTACATAAAGACAAAGCAATCATGACAATTATTTATTTAACGTTTTCCTAAGATTGAAAGAAAAATAGAAGAAGAAAAAAAAAGTAAAATGAGGCAATAAATAGAATCTTTTATGATCTTGATTAACTGCTTAAATAATCGATTCTGCCTTTATATTTCTGTCTTGTCTTGCAGTGTATAACCATAAGTGGCAAGTACTCGTATCTTTAAAGCTAAGCTTTTGAAGAAGTTATTTATAACAGACAGACTAGTTATCTACATACGTACGTAGACATGTTATATGCAACAGAATTCTCTCTATATCCATATGTATATCGTGTCTATCTATTACAGCCTAGAGTGGTTTTTTTCCTCTACGAATACATTTACTTTTTTTTCGTATTCAAAGTATTTAAGTGTAGAAAAAGTAAATTGCTAAACCTGACGAAAAAAAAAGAAAGAAATGTCTAGCTGAGGGGCCAATAAATAGAGTCCATTCAGTCCACCACATTCCTGTTGTGTTTGTCAATAAATGTATGTCAATTACTTTTGTACTCGTATTTAGCATTGACTCTTTAGATCATTCATTACGAGCATATCAGCACACAGCTCTTCTTTCTTTTTTAAATATATTTTTTGTGCGCTTTTAAATCAATATTGGCCTTGTCTTTTTTTCTCTCCTTTGTTTTGTTGTAGTTTTATAATGAAATTCTTTATTTTTTTTTTCATTGTGTGTAAAAAAGAATCTATGGTTTTGTAGTTTTTATTTGCTTTAAAAAAAAAGATACACTCTTTAATAAGGAGTTGAGTAATAACTTTTAAAAAGACTTCTTGTGTATAAAATAAACACGTTATTAAACGTTAGCTTAATTAAAAGTTTTATAGTAAATTACTCTCATATATGATGTCTACAACGAGCTAAAATATATATTAATAAAACACCTGAAAGTATGCTAGTTTTTTGTTGTAAAAAAATTTCCTAAAAGTATGGCACAGTAAATTTCTAAGAAATATTTAAAAGAAACATGAACCACATGGTGTTGTAAACTTAACAAAATATTGCCTTTTTTTTAATATATCCTTTATAGTATTTTTTTAATATATAACATATTATATCTATATAAAAGAATAATGAAATTTTAGACTTCTTTTAGAAAAGAAAACGTCATTAGTCTTTGCTTGCATTCAAAGTCATAAATTGATTTTATTAGTTTAATTTAAAATCAAAACTCAATACAATACAAGTTATTGAAGCAATTTATAATGCTTATAAACGGTGTTATAATAGAAATGTACTTTCTTTTAAATGATCTAATGTAGGTTGTAGGCCTTGTAAATTTTCAGAATTCTATGAGCAATCTTTGAAAAAAGAATCTCTTCGTGTAAACACAGACTGTTTCTTTTACAAGAAAGGACACGCTGTTGGTACCATTTTATCGCCTTTAAGTTTTTTCAATACCAGCTGCATACCTCAATTAAGAAACTCTTACGTAAACTTACACCAGTGCGCTTTTCAGCATTTAAACGCTTTGCTAAATCATACCATAGCTTTATCTTGCGCACAATTAGAACTCAAGTTTTATCTAAGTTTTGGTGCTCGTTAACGAACTCTCACGTCACATCGTTTTTAAGTATATATTTCTAAACTATTGAATTGAATTTTTATTAAATTAAAAATTTATTCGCACATAATTTTGTTAACGGCTGACAATTCGTAAAGATCGTACCTTCAGTTGTACGAAGGCGTATTTCATAATCCCGAATTTTTACTTATATCGTAATCCCCAGAAAATCTATTTCACGGATGTTACGATCAGTATCCTGATCGACTGTTGCGTTCTCGTCGTTGTGAAAAAAAAAAAAAAAATCATCTTGATCATATACATATATGTAAATTTATGGGTTAAAGAAACTATTTGTATCCATTTTATAAAATGTTTTTGTAGCAAAACTTTACCTGAAACAAAGTGCCATATTTAGAATTTTATTGATTTCATTGGAGTTTTTCTTCTTTCATTGTTATATTTTATTATTATACTAAATGAAGTGATTTTAAATTTAACACAAAATTTAAACGTTCTATGGGGATAAATAAAATATTTGCAAACTGCTTAAAACTTAAAGGCTAAACATCTGTTAAAAAAGTCTATAAATGATTTGTAAATACCCCTGATTTTCATAAAGTAATGAAAATGAAAAAAAAAATTCAACAAAAATTAATTTAATTTTTTTCGTTATTTAATTACGACTCCAGTCAGTGTGAACGTGTGAATTTTTTTTTTAATATGTATTTGCCACCGGAAACAGGCGTTTACCATGTTCTATACACATGCGCAACAACTTAAAGTTCATCATATACAACATATTTAAGTGTAAATGTGTGTGTGTGTGTGTATGAGTTTGTGTAGATTTGCAAATGAGATCCATAGCATTTATTTGACAAACCATTGGGAAAGGGTTAAACCAAAAGGTTATTAAATTATAAAACATTGAGTGTTTCTTTAAATAGTTTTGTGTGTGTAAATGTAAGTGTTTGTCTGAGGTTTTATTGAGGAATTTATGACTCGTAAAGAAAACAAAAAAAAAAAAAATGAAAAAAGAAATCGGTTGTAAACATTTATGAGGATTTTAGTTGCTGCTGTTGCTGTAACTGTCTGGCTGGCGTCTTCTTCGTGTGGGCCGTTTATTTGTTACTGGCTGTTAGTGTTGAAATGTTTGCATTGCTGTTACATGCTACAAATCCATACGTCCTGTGCTGTTGCAATACAATACTCGTCTGCAACACCATTCAAAGCCTCATATGCAGCAACTCATATTATTTGTTGTAGTATGTACTTGTACATTCTATTTTAATTAGTCTCAATATGAAAATTATGATTCTTTTCTTTTTCCACAAAATCTGCAAAAGAACAACTAAAAAGAAAGATTGTCTTGACAATTTTTTGTATTTAGTTTTTTTATAATTTTTCAAAAATCGTATAAAAAAGTAACAATCAAAATGTAAAAAGTCTTGCTCGTTATTATCACGATTCATATCCTTTTCTTATTTTACTTTTTAAGAAATCAAAAGAATAAAAAAAGTGTCGTGGGAAAAATATGTGAAAGGAAAATGAAATGAAACAAAAAAAGAAAAATGTTTTTTTTTTCTTTGTAATAAAATTAAAGACACAATTGTGTACATGATACACATATTCAAACATGTCATGAATTAAGTGTTTGTTTGTCTTTATCATGAAGTGTTTGTTTCAACCAAAGAATGAGAAAAAAAAAAGACATAAAATTTGTAAAGTGATGTATGAGGCTGTAGCGGTTATTAACCCTTAAAGTGGACACAAATTGCTGAAGATAATATCCCAGCAATTGGGAAAATTTCTGAGTCTTCTTTGAGTACTTTTAGAACACTTGCACATTGTAAATGGCTCGTGCTTGTGATTATAAATTTTTTGATTAAAAATACAGTAACCAATTATAAAGCAAACACAAAAAAATTATATTTAAATATCGTAGAAAAAGTGTACACCTGATCCTATTTTTAGAGGGTAGATTCATTCTAAGAAAATCTACATAAAATGCATTCATACATAATTGTCCAACCCTGTTTCAGTGTTACGGCCTAGCATCTTGTAGCACCCATCCATTAGTAACGAGACCTACCTACAGTTTAACGCTAATTCCGAATGACAGATTTGCGAAGCTTATTCATGGCAATCAGTTACTCTAAGACCTTTTGCGAGAAGACTGCTAAGAGATAGCCATACCTCTTTTGCAAGTATGTAAAAAAATTGTATTTATATAACTTGTCAATATGAACACTATCACTTTTTCTGCGTTCTAATATGGCCCAGAAGAGTCAAAAAAGCCTGCAATTTTATTAAAAATTCTGAAAAATCCTAGCTGAGCTGCTTTTATTTTTGAAAAGTTTATTTTTATAACAAAAGTTTAAATTTTAATTGTCAGCACAAGTCACGAAATTTAATAACTTCATATCTTAATATTATAATTAAAATTAAAAACAGAGCATTTTTTTTAAATAAGCTTTTTTTTAAAACATTTTATTAATCAATATTTCCCTATTACCTTTTGTAGCATCGTCAAGAACGGTTTAATTATCTTGACAACAGTGCTTGAATTGTATTGGATTTTGACATGCAAATACCTGCAGTGAACTATGTTTTAAAAATTAAAAAAAAAATATATTTTTAAATTTAAACACATGTCATGAATACTCTCTATGTTTTGTCTCTATGTATGCAACGTTTTCTAATAAATTTGTGATTTTAATAAAACTGTTGAAAACGTTTAAATTATTTAAGCAAATTTTAAAAGGTTTCTCTATATAGCAAATACGTTTTTAGACTTTAACACGAGTCACGTATAATATTAATCTACATATCATTTTCACGTTCGTATTTTTTTTTTTTACAGAATAACACAAATTTATTGAAATTTTTGCAGTTTTAGGACTTTTGAAAAATGTTTTCGTTTTAATTTTATATTCAATATTTCGATATTTCTTTTAGTATTTTTTCTTCCTTTACCCTTTTTTGGAGTGTTATTATCAGTAATTTAGCTTCATTTAGTCACAAATTGTTAAATTGCAACAAACTTAAGTACACATATGCCCAGCTAAGACCTGAGAAGGTTAATGATTCCTTTTCTCCGTTAAAAGGATTAAATCAAGCAAAATAAACTTGTTTTACCTCAAGTGCATATTTTTTAAACATAAAAAAAAGAAAAGGTTTAAATAACTTGAAGGCTTTTTTATGTGCAATCCTGTGTGCCATTATTACACACAGAATCTCGTCTTCTTTGAAAATTCTTTTAATTTTTTTGTTTTTTTCTTTTTTTTTTTTTGGCAAACCATTGGTTTGCCAATCAAACCAACTAACACGTTAAAAGATCACCGTCTACAAAAAAAAGAAATAAAAAATGTGCGTAAGAATTCATAATGATGAAGGTAAGGCTCTCAGCATAGGCGGTGGTTTGAATCCTGGCCTAATGTTCATACAGATAAAGTACATACGAACGTACTTTTCTGTATGTAAAGCAATTATCAAAAAATTCCTTTTAGTCTGACATCATTTTTTTGTTCTCACTTTTTGTGCTTTTGGTTTTATATATTTTAAAATTTATTTTACGAAAACGCTTAAAGATATTTTATGCTGTTGTTTAATGTCTTCTGAATGTTTATAATTTTTGTTTTTATTTAACCGAGATTTTTTATCCTCAGTAGATGATTTATTTTCTTGGTGGTTTGTTCGGATGAGTTGTATTGGTTGGCTGGGTAAAAAAGGATTTGTTACGTTTGTAACGAAGAGTAATTACCGCTAATATAAATTTGTTTAGCGTTATATAACCCAGCAAATATTTAAACTGCTTACAAACATTAAATAGGTTCAAGATACTTGTAATTAAAAAGTAGCAAAATCAACTGGTTTTAAATATGAACGCGATTAACTTAGTAAAGTTATTTTTAAGTGGACGGCTTTTTACCAGATATTTTCCGCGGTAACAGCCATTTTGGTGTTTGCAGGGCCTACATAATCTTGGATGCCTATTTCACCTTTAAATTCAGCAAACTACTACTTAACCATTGATTTTTTAGGTGCAAAATGCAAATAAGATGCCTTAAGTAAAGCCTTTATTAGATTTTTTTTTTCTAAAAGCAAAAAATTCGTTCCAGTGAAGCCATTTATGTGCTAGACTATGAATTTGACAATATATTAGTATTCATTTAGTTTCAGCTTCAAGAAATAAACATTGCTGGAAAACAAATAATAAAAATCTTCGAAATTCGGCCAGCAACCCAATACTGAAAACATAGGCCTGGTCCGTATACACTGCTATATGCTCGGACAAAGATTGACGAGGGATTTCCAAAAATTTTACAGTCCTGCCCCCATTATACCGCGGCCAAAGTGTCCTAAAAACAGCACAGGAAGCTATGGAACTTTATCTGTTCTATGCTTTTTCACTGAAATACTTAGATATCTTCTCTTTAGTCTTTACTCTCTCTCTCTCTTCACACTACACGTGTTCGGCAATCTAAATGACCCCAAAATCCTCCAATCCAAATCCATACATAATTCCTTCAAATAGGGAGGAAATATTACTATGGCCACCAAATAATCGTCCTCAGAGGACCAGCGCCCTCAGCTTCATCGCACTCTAAGTCGAAATCGATATAGCATGGAGATCAAAAGGCAATAAGTGCAGAATGATGTTAAGAGCAGCATTTGGGTAAGTTCTGCATGCACCAGTGATAATATATGTATCTCTTACGAAGAGCTACCCACCACACCAAGCAACCGTATGTCAAAATTGAAGAGAGAGAGCCCTACTATGAACTCATTATGGCTAGTAAGGACAAATGAAAGTCGTATTGTGCTGAGAGTACAACCTGGCCAAACTATCAAACGAATGTGTTTGCTATGGGCAAATTAATACTGTCTTGTGCTTAGACTAGAATACTGAAAGCTATGGCTTGCCTACCAATATTGCTATTAAGCACCAAAAATTTATTATACTTTACATTTCGTATCCTTTGTAGGGTATTGCAGAATATAATCAGTGTGTCTTTTGAATTTTCTTGTTTTTTTCTCTCTCTCTTAATTGCTTTCGTTTTGGCAAATTTATTTTGAAGCAGTTTTTGGTCGGTGGTGGTGGTCGGCAATGAATTATTTTTACATTATTAACAATGGCTATTAAAAAATTAAAAAAAAAAAAAATCTTTTGCTGCCATGGACCATAGCATTCCTTCTACCTATAACAGGCAACAGGTAACTCCTTTACCACCTTCCTTACAAAAAAAATGTTTTTGTTTTTATTTTTGTATTTTTTTCGCCAACCATCATCATTAGCCGCCGTCTCGTGAATGAACTCTAAAAATGTTTTGTTTTTGTGATGGCTGGCATGAGAGAGTTTCAGAAAAATGTCTAAAATTTCATTGGAAATTTATTTATACTTCGTATGAAGGGAACATGCTGAGACACCACCAACACTAACAATTTCAAAAGAAGTTTTTAATTTTTTATTTTTTGTTTTTGTTGCTCTTTTTAGTACGTGGTGTGGTACATTTTTTTTATTTTGTTGTTGTTTTGGTTATTTAAAGGCATTTTTAAGGTACGCACATACCAAAAAGTTTAAAACCGGATTCCTTTTGCGCCACCTAAAAAGGGCTTCTTTTCATTTATTTATTTATTTCTTTATTTATTTTTTTTTTCGTCAGGATTTTTTCTTCTTCTTTTTGCAATTCTTGCTCTGAAATATTTTTTTTTTCTGCATTTAACCATGTCGACGCATCGTTACGATACGAAATATTATTAAAAGTTCAACTTATGTAAATGACTTTTTACGATTTTTTTCCTTTTGCAAAAAAAAAGAGAAGAAATATATAAAAGATAGAGAGGACTTTGAGGACGGGTGAACAAAAAAAAAAAAAAGAAATAAATGGAAAAAATGCGTTATGGAATGAGACGTTGGAATAATGATTTTTTTCTTTAAGTTTAGCTTTTAGGACCCTGTAGCTCTGTCTAGCACTGACGGTGTATGGTGGGGGTTTTCTTGTAAAATGTCTTTGTTTGCTGTCACTTACGAGTAGTATGTTGTGTCGTTATAGATTTGAGCCTTTTTTTCTGTCTCTTAACAAAAAAGCGGCACCGACACTAAAACATTGAAATGAAATGCAGCGATTAAGTTCCATTTTTCAAAAATTTAAAACACAAAATAAAAAAAAATTGAAATGATTTTAAAGGTTTCATTTGAAGTTTCTTTCTCTCAATTAAGACGTAAATTGTACAAATTTATGCCTTTCAACGCCATAAATTCATTGCCAGAGTAAAGTAAAAAAAAACAGGCTGGGACAGGAGTAGACTTGAAACTCTTTTGAATACTAAACAAAATCTAAGCGGTGGCTTTTTATTTGTTTTAAATTCTTTTTTAAATTTATTTATTTTTTTTTTTTGTATTTCGCAAGTTATTGAATTGAAAATAATTTTTTGTTTTTGTTTTTATGTTGATCTCACTACTTGTTTTTTTTTTTTTTTTTTGTTTGGGCTTTGATGTTCTCAGATATCACTGCTACTTTTAATTTTTGGAATAGTATTTCGTTCTTGTTTTAAATATATTTCGTTTTTTTTTTTTTTGTTTGTGCTAATTTTTTATAAATTTTTATTGTCATATTTTTTAATTCATAATGAGGGTGATTTTTTATTTAATGAATTTGAACATTTCTTTTTTTGCTTTCGTTTCTTCTTAAAAATTTTGAAATTTGAGACTTTTAAGCTTCAGTAATTTGCTTAAGAAATTATCGTGTTATTTCTTTTTTTTATTCGTATTTAGCCGTTTTTGGTTTTTATTTTTAATACAATGTCTATACATATGAACTTAATTATTGTTTAAGTATTAATAAAAATATATAAAAATTTTTTTTTTGATTTTTATTTGTAACCAAAAAACGTTATACATTTTTTTTAATAGCCTTTACAAGTGTTAATTTGTTACAATGATTTACACTTTACAACAATATCAATATACACTGGGATCGTATTATTTTTAAAGAAATTGTAACTTAAGTCGTATCGCCTTCTTATAGCCTATAATTTACTCTCACGATACTTTACTGTCTTTAGACTTGACTATTAATTATTCTGATCGTTTTAACTTCTTCCTATCAATTGATAAAAATAAATTCATAATCAGCTATTAAGCTACATACAGTTCTATAAGGTTATAGGGAAGCGAAATCGTAGGGAATACATAATTATTTAGCTGATTATCAATACAATTCATTGAGGCGTAAAGTGAAATAGGGTTATGGTTGGATCCAATTTTGTTATATTCAATCCCACGTATCGACCGGTGTCTCACCAATAAAGTCTTCATTATTGGCTATGAATGTGTCAGCCATTGTGTGCTTGTCCCTATAAATATGAGCTTTAACATATCCCTTCAAAAAATAGTCTAAAGGCTTTATATCAAATGATCTTGGTGGCCAATTGGCCGGTCCCAAACATCAGATAAACTATTCACTCAATTCGATAACTGTTTAGCATGGTGTCGGTGACATGTCGCACCGTCTTGTTGATACTACAAGCCAGCTAAAGCCTGAAAATATTTGTAATCACTGCATGCTAACGTTCACAGAAACGTTCCTGCCTTTGTTGTCTTGAAAAAAGTACGATTCTATAATATCAACGGCCTATAATCCAAACCAAATATTGCACTTTTAAGGATGCATTGGCATTTCTTGCAAAGTTTTTGGCTGTTCCTTACACCAAATACGACAACTTTACTTGATTACATATAATACACCTTTCCAAAAAAAAAGTGGATCTTCATCCAACTTTGTCAGCATTCGTTTATCAAAAGTTTCCCGTTGTGATAGATAGTGTAGGTTTAATTCTTGCACCAACTGTATTTTAAAAAGTTTTACACCCAAATTCTTAAGTAAAATTTTTCAACGTAGTCGAGTAATAGCAGCCCAATTGCTGCGAACGGCGTCGAATCCATAATTCACGGTCATCAAAAACACTGGCGGATACACCTGCAAAATATTCGTTTGTTTGCATTCTATGTATGCGTGTTGGTAGTCTAAAGTTTATTTTTTATTTTTAGACGACCCCTATATACGCAGTATATTGTGCTGGTTTAGGAAAATGTGTTATGGGAAGGGGGAAAAAGGGAGTACAGTTTGTGGATATTTAATTTAAATCTACTGATATCGTAATGTCCAATAATGTAAATTTGGTGGGAAATTTAGTCACAAAATTCTCAAGTAGTCGCTTCACAATGTCGCCTAAACTGAGCATAAAATGGAATCTTCCCCGAACATGAATTTTGATCACAGAATTCAATAAAATCTGCAAGCATTATTCATTTAATAGCGGATTCATGGTTAAAACTATAGAGAAAACTGAACTTGTTTCAACGTAATATCTGTAGTAAGATGCAATAACAACTTAAGTATAGACATCAAGCCAAATTAATTTACTCTTTTTATATGCTCATAGAAGTCAGGGTAAAACTGTATTTTAAAGTATTATAAAAAAAACTTTTGTTTTGAAATAAATCTATTATCAATATGTAAAATTACAGATTTTTCACCAGAAATAAAAATAATAAAATTTACACAATTTTGCTTATCGACACAGATATATTATACGAAAGCAGTTGAGCTGCCAAAAAGAAAATTGCTAAAAATTCAGCCGATATATCTAAATTAGTTATTCTACTGCTTTTTTCAATTCAAGCATCATGTAAATATCTGTCAAAATTGATTAATCACCCATGATGAATATATCTGTCACAGCTCACTAACAAACCTGACACATAAGTACATATATACATATGTATATACATACATACATAACTAGCTTCCCGCAGCACCCATATTATGTTTATTAATTTCTATCCATGAGTACCGGGACCTACAGTTTAAAGTCAACTTCGAACGATAGACTTGAGTAGCTTGTTCATGGCAATCAGTTACTCTCAGAGCTTTTGCCAGAAGACTGGTAAGATGGTAGTCGCCTAAGGTAATATTTTTTTCATATATGATGAT
This sequence comes from Metopia argyrocephala, assembly GCA_963576795.1. Classification (NCBI taxonomy): domain Eukaryota; kingdom Metazoa; phylum Arthropoda; class Insecta; order Diptera; family Sarcophagidae; genus Metopia; species Metopia argyrocephala. Next base: position 17,813,094 of record OY756208.1, on the reverse strand, counting down.
GTATAAATCTGTCAAGCCCGACGAGAATTCTCTTAATATTTCAACACCATTCATTATAATTTTTCCTATTTCACTTTCTTATTGAAATGAAAAGAAAAAGTTTTACAAATTTCTATAAATTTGTTACAAACATTTTTGGCTTCATAGTTAAAACAAATCCTCAAAGACTGGGCGGAATCGTATAAGTGGGCATGGTGGTATCTCCTATACAAAATGAAAAATGAATTTTGTATATCTTAAGAATGGTTAAAGCTAAAATTTCTGAATTGTATCTGAAAAACTTCATAGTCACAAACTGGGCAAAATGGAACAAATAGCCATACAAACTAAATATTGACTTTTGTGTAACATAGGCATGGTAATGGTTAAATATTCTAAATTTGGTGTAAATAACTTAATGGATCATACAAATCATCAGTCAAATATTTTTGGCATACAACGTTAAATGTGATTGCTGGGGTATAGCATTCAGACGAGTTACGAATATTTAACAATTTTACCTACCAGGTAAAGATATCGCTATACAGTACCTACAGCAATATGTCGTTACTCTATTGTTGAAATTACGAGCATAAGTACGGAACATTATCTAAACCAATGGCTAACAATACAGCATTGTTGGGAATTTGGCCAGTGAATTTATAGTCAAGAGAGAAAAGGTGGGGTGGTCACAACATTTTCTTTTAGTTGAGATTCTTTTACACTTTGTTTCTAATTTTTTACTTCTTAATTTGGTATTTTTAATTATTTTTTTTTTTTGTTTGTTTTTATTTTTATTTTTAATTTGAAATTTTTTTACTGTTTTTTAGCTACTTTTTCTATTGATTTATTAATTGTTAATTACTTTTTTATTTATTAATTTTTTTTGTCTTATTTTTTGTTTTGTTTTTTAGAGCATCATTTTTCCATATATTCAGCCAGTACCATAGCGGCCTCATCAATAGCCGCTGCCTTGAGTGGTTTAAATTGGCATTTACGTACGGGTCAAAATTTGCGTTATTTACTTAATCTCCTTACAGATCTAACCAGTGTAGAACAGGTAAGAATGCTAAAATACAAAAATAACACTTTAAAATTAAAAATCTAATAAAAAATAAAAAAAAAACTGGAAGAAAGAGAGAAAAAAAATAAAATAAAATCAGTAAAACAGGCAATACAAACGAAAACAAAACCCGCTAAAAGACATAAATAACTTAAAAACAGCAAACAGCAAAAAACAACAACAACAATAAGAAAAATAAGAACAGCTTTTGAAATTCCAATAAAAGAATTTAATTTTTTTTAATTCGTATGAAAAACTTGTATAAATACGACAGCGTTAAATGAAAAGAAATATACGATTTTTAAAATTTTAAATGTTGGTTCCCAGGATAAAAACGCAACACACAGTCAGATAATATTTTATGTTCAATATTAATACCCAGTTTATAGATATGCAGGCATGTGTGTGTGTGTGTGTGTGTGTGGTGTTGTTTGTCTTTAAACGTATTTATTAGAGGATATTTATATTTAAATTTAAGCCTTTATTACATGTGCATATGTACGCATGTATGAGTGAGTGTGTTCATGTATGTTTATCAGTAAGGGTTTCCATCAATAATACATTGCATTTAATTAATTTTAATGACAGTGTTAATTTGCAAATTAATTAATGTCGAGGTCAGCAGTTTTTATTTTTTTGTACATATTTAGACAGACAAATACTCGCAGTTCTCCAAAGCCTTACACACCAACTAAATATTTAAATGACTTGTAAACGTTTAAAATTTCTATATGTATGTTTCCCTACAATTTTTTAATCATAAATTTTCATTTTAATAATAAAGAAGTTCAAGTTTAATTACTTTTCTTTTTTTTACAAATTTTTTTTTATTCCATATTTTCTTGCATTTCTTTACTACTCGTACTTTGTAATAAAAAAAAGAAAAGAAAAAATAAAATTCTATTTCTGTTTTATTGGATAAAAAGAAGGGGAGTACTTTGGTTTAAAAATTCAAATTAAATTGTGTGAAAAATATATTATTTTCCTTCTTCTTCTTCCTCTTTAATAGGAATAGAAATTGTTAATATTTTGATTTGTGACATGCAATTGTACGAGTATTTTCATAATATGTACCAGGAATTTCCCATAGGGTCAAACTAATACGAGTGGTATTGGTATTGTTTAAGAGACAACAGCAGACATTGAATTAAATTTTGTTCTTCACCAATAATTTCTTAGATTGTATTTGTAATATGGAAAATGGTGTGTGTGTGTGTGTGCAGAAAACTCCAATAAAAGTGTTAATTTATAAGCCATTTTGATGTAAATATTTCCAATTGAATTTTTATTACATACTTGCATGTATGCACGTCTAAGTACGTACATATATTTTTCTAAACCTTGGGAGAAATATTTATTGAAAAAGTTTAAACGTTTTAATGCAATCAAAAAATATTTTTCGCCATATAGGCGGCAAATACATTCAATATTAATATTGAAATGTATTGCTTATAGGGATAAGTAAATCTCTATGGCCATTTCGTTCGTCTCTGCTCAAGAGACTCGCCAGGAGATTTCCCAAGGATGGTATCAAAACTATAAATTCTTATTAGATGCTGAAGGAACAAAAATATAAATTCTTATGTTCAAAAACTTATACACTAAATGAGAATTATATCCCATTTAGTATGTAAAAAAAAAACAAACAAACAAATAATAAACAAACAAACAATAATTCGGTTGGGCGGTTGCCTGTAGCGAATGAATAGAAAAACAATAATTTTTGTATCAAAAAAAAAAACAATATTTTTTGTCATATACATAGATATGTAGGTGTTGTAAACCTTAAGCGCAATTTTAAAAATACAACATCAAATTTACAACTGTTGTGAACCATAATCGAGGCCTAAATCTAAACTTTAAAAATAAAACAAATGCACAACCACTGAATATTTCTCCCCCTTTCTAATTTTTTTTTGAAGAAAGATTAGTACGTATACAGGGTGTCCCTAATATCAACGTCAAGTCGAAACGGAAACAGAATTGATTGTAACCATCATACGAAAAGTCAGAAAAAAAATTTAGCATTTAACAAAAACCAAACTCAAACTCAGTTATTGTGGTTAATTTATATTATTTTTGTTAATTTAAACTTTGGAATCGTATACCTAAATAACACAGTCAAAAATAATGACGCAATTGCCCCAAGCATTCTAGAATTAAGACTATTTGCTGAAGTATAAATTTAACATTTTCAAAGTTTGTCGACTTTGATAGGGCCCTCCATTAAAAAAATATACTAAAGTGCCTTGACAAGTGCCATTTAATTAGAATTTTAAAATGGTAGAATACTTATCGCCGTGGTCTAGTGGTTAGTATGTTGGCTTACCAAGACGATAGCGCCAGGTTCAAATCTCAGCTCTGACATCTTAGGCCGTATTCCAATTGGCGATGTCGTCGTCGCGTAACGACATTTTTGTAACAGATTAAAGGCAAGAAAAACATTTTCTCATTATTCTGCTACAAAAACGTCGTCAGACGACAACGACGTCGCCAACTGGAATAAGGCCGCTTGAAAAAAAAATAAATAAATATAAAAATGTTTTTCTTTCGGTGACTACCTCTCAGCAATCTTCTGACAAAAGCTCTTGGAATAATTGATTGCCATGAAAAAGCTTCTCAAATTTGTCGTTCGAAATCGACTTTAAACTGTAGGTCCCGGTACTTATGAATAGAAATTAACACACAACTCATGAGTGCTGCAAGAGGAGCTAGGCCGTAACCCTGACACATGGTTGTAATGGCCAATTATGTATGTGTGTATGTACAATACTTGTTAGTTTCAAATGTTTTTTCTTCGTTTTTTATTACGTTTCGGCTAGACGTTGAGTTTACGTTCACCCTGTATACATAATTGACCATTACAACCCTTTTTCATATACAACCTTTTTTATCAATGAGCACTGAGACCTACAATTTAACGAGGAACCTTGTTGTCAAGTTGTCTCGAAAAGAAATATTTCTTCATATTTCTTTATTTTAAATTGTCAGAGCTGTATTTCGAATTCCGGTCTGGTAAGCCAACAACACTACACATGCTAGACTACGGCGATTACAAAAAGAACGACTAGTACGTTTTTATTTAAGATTTTTATTAAAAATTTGTAATTATTAAAATTCATCAAAGCATGTTCAAATGCGTTTTGCGTTTTTCAAATAAATCGCTATGTATGTGGTGAATTTCAAACAGCGTTTCAGCCATGCCAAATGGTCAAATGGTTTAACGTATTTTGTTTTCAATATGATATTTACCCCATTTCCTCACATTTGCATGAATACTTTTTCTTGCAGACTACTGAATCGTCTTACTAGGTTTTTCGCTTTCTACTCGTATAACACCCATTATTTTCTATGCATTACGATTGATTCTAGTGCTTGCAAATTTTTGGCATTGAATGGTGCAGTTACAACAGCTTTCGGACATGCAAATTCGTCTCTAACGTCTTTTGTTTTCAACTCGTGTGCTAATGATTTTCTTTACATTTGTCGTCACTGACCATTTTGGGGCATTTGGTGTTCGGGACAATTTTCGATCACATAAAGTATATATTTGAAGGCATAAATTTCATTAATTCACCTCTGAATTAATTCTTTCGAAATCGAAAGATTATGCCAAGAAATTTTACGAAAATCACTCAATAATTTATTGTAATTTACAATCTCGTTTTAAATATTCGGTCTTATTCCAGTTGGCGACGTCGTTGTTGTCTGACGACATGTTTGTAGCAGAACAAAGAAAAAATGTTTCTCCTGCCTTTAATCTATTACTAAAATGTCGTTACGCGACGACGACGTCGCCAATTGGAATACGGCCTATTAATTTTGAGTGACGGTTTTTTACTGTTTATTTTAAATATAATTTTTTTTTTGTTTTACAGGATTACCTTCACGATTGTATGATGAAAATGGAAACCATCTTCGAAGAGCACAGTCGTAATTTACAACCCTATTTGGGTAGTGTAGAAATACAACAGCAACAGCACCATCATCAGCATCATAATAATACCTCCAACGCCTCCTCCAACAATAGCAATAACTGTAGTAACAGCAACAATATAAACAATAGCAACATCATATCCACCTCGTCTACAACACTAACAACAGCTCAATCTCAATTTATACAAAATAATCCACAATATTTACAACATTATCATGCATATCAGCAGCAACAACATCAACATCAGCATTCCGGTCCTTCCATACATCATCAACAACAACATCATAGTCATCATCCTCATCATCATAATCATCATTATGATCTTGTAAGTGCGGCGGGTAGTTTAAATGCAAATAATTTACTACCAAATTTAACACAAACCTGTAAAATGCAAGCCAATGCCCAAAAAGAGGTGCAGGATATAAAATTCTAAGTCGTAGTTTTTTAAATTGTAAAATTTATGATTATTTTTTAATTTTAAATTTTATATTAATTTGTAATATTATTTGTATTTTTTTTTCGATTTTATATTATAAAAACATACTTAGTAATTGATAGTCTTTTTATATATTGAAGTTTAACATTTTGGAAATTTATTTAAAAAGGAGAAAAAGTAAAATCGAATTAATATTTTTGTTTTTTGTTTCTCAAGTTTTAAAAAGAAATATCTTTTTCTTTAAGTTTTTATTATTTTTTTTTCTATTAAATGTTGAATTTAATTGTTAATTTTCAAAAAGATTTATTATTATTTTTTTTATATGTGGTGCTGATTTATTCTTAATTTTTGAAACAAACAAATATATATCAACTGAATTAATTTTTTTTATTTTTTTGTTTTCTTTAAAAAAATTTTGCTGAAAATTTGAATTTTTTTTTTTTTTTGCTTTATTTTTTTATATGAATTTTATTTTTAAATGTTATGGTACTAAATTAATTAGTATTTCTTTTTTTATTATTATTATTTATATGAATTTGCATATATTAAAAATAATAATAATTTCTGTAGGCACCATATTTTTAACATTTTTTTTTTAGTTTGAAAACTTTTTATTATTTTTTATTTTTTTCTTACAAAATAGGCTGTAAAATGTCATCGTATATATAAAATATTTATTATAAATATACCTCTGTTTTATTTTTCTTAATTATGAGAAAAATTTATTATTTAAAACAAAAACTTATTAAAAAAAATAATTTTGTAAATATATATAATAAATTTAATTTTAAAACAAAACATATATTTTTTGAAACCGGTTTGTTTTTGTCTAAATATATAAAAAAAAATTTTGTAATTTTCAAACAATGTTTTTAAAAACTGTATGACCAGAAGTAATTATAGACTGAAAACCTAAAAACAAAAATTGTAAAAATTTAAAAAAATGAATTAAAACACATATAACCACACCCGCACACACAATACATATACTGAACTAATTTAAAATCTAAAATTAAATAAATGCCTTTAATAAAAAGTCTCAATCAAGCTTTATTAAAAAAATAAAATAAAATAAAAATAAAGAAAATTGGCAAAAATTAATTGAAATTTTTAATATTAATCAAAAAAGTTTTATATATTAAAATAAAAAAAGTGGAACTTTTCAACCTCGCCTAAGTTACCAAAATCTCCAGAAATTGGTTGTTAACTTATAAGTTTATTTTATAACAACAACAACAATTATCAAATAATTAAATTTTTCTTTTATAACATAATTTTTTATTTTATAAGAAGAAACAAACTCTTTATGTATGAATTAATTTTTTTTAACAGTAATTAAAAAAAAAAATAACATTTCAACTGGCAGGGACTATGTAAAAAACCCCCCTAAAACTAAAAAAAATGAACTACAATAAAACAAAATTTAAAGCAAGAGAAAAAGCAAAAAAATAAAAAAAAACTATGTGATCAATTTTTTCTTAATCTTTAAAATATTATATAAAAAAAATAATAAAACCTAAAGCCTAGAAATAAAACGGCACTAGTAAAACAAAGAAAAAAAAAGAAGAAAACCAAACATTTTATTAAAAAAAAAATGTTTTTTTTTACAATAATTTTTTTTAATGTTAGGGGAAGGCATTTAGATACGCTTGTTTATAAAAAAAAAATAATTAATTTCTTAAAAAAACAATAAAACTTAAAAATATTTCAGAGTTTTACTACCAAAATAAAATATATGTTTTTTTTCTTCAAATTTTAAAGCAGTGAACCAAAGATACTTAAAAAGCAACAATAAATAACAATAAGTTACCTCAGTAATAATAACAAAACCACAAATATTTAAATTTAAACATGTTTTTTAGCACATACATACATACATACGTAAAGAGCCTACCATGCATACAAAAAAGGTTGCACCAGAAAAAGGATTTTAATTAAGAAGTACGATCACTATTCAAATAAATTTAACAAAATAATTTTCATTTCGTCAGAAACGCTTTAATAGATCAAAGTTAACTGCAATGAATATATTTTGATAATTAAAGGAGAAATGATGTCCGAATGAATGTTTAATTATCAAAAAATATTCATTGCAGTTAACTTTGATCTAATTAAAGCGTTTCTGACGAAACAAAAATTAACATTAAAATTGATCACACCTTTCCTGGGGCTCGAAACCGAGCCTTCAGCACTTAAATAATTTTCAGTTTTTTTTTTATTTTTGAAGAACTTAAAGGCCAGTTTCTAACTTTAAAATTTAGTTTTACGGATCGATTATGGCTGGCAACCGACCTTTAGTTGAGTTGTCAGTTGCCATAAAAAATTTTACGGTAAACCACTTTTTACAAATTACTCACTACACAAACGGTATCGATATTTACTGCAAAATTTCTATCTTTCTTGTTGGCAAACTCTTTAGAAATCGCTCGGCCGATTTTCATAGAATCGGGCAACATCTATTTTTCAAACCCTTGAATGCTAAGGGTGACCAAAGCCACAATTTATTTATAAATAATAATAATAAAATAATGTAATTTTAACACTAGATTTACCGCACCAGTCAAAAGGACTGGTTTTGATTTATTTACCACAAATATTGACTTTGTGTGAATATTTTTTCCCAAAACTAGTATATGATTTTTATAACGACAACAAAATATAATTAATTTGATAACTTGTTTTGATTTTGTGTCCACAGATTAAAAATAAATTTTTATTTTTTATACTTATACCGGTACCAGTCATTTTGACTGGTGTGTTTTTCCATATCATCAATCGATTTTTGTTTATATTTAGCATACACTACAACCTTTATTCGTGTTCCCAACGAGAAATATTATTGAAGAGGAGGTCAGCAGTGCCTTCTTACTATTGATAGACCACCATGTATTAGACTATATAAGAACTTGCACCGAATCAGAAGCTTCTAGAGTTTTGGGGAAAAAGTGGACACTTTCACAAGAAAAATTGAAGTCCTCATTGGAATTCTGTATACACGTGTTGCATACGAAGCAAAAAGTTTAAAACTATCGTATATGTGGATCAAAAAATGGGCTCCTGAATTGTTTTCCAAAAGTATGAGTAGGCATGGGTTTACAGAAATTTTACGGTTCATTCGGTTCGATAAAAGAAATAAAAGAAGTCAACGCTTACAAAATGATAAATTTGCGTTAGTGTCGACTGTTTGGGATAAATTTATTGCCAACAGTCAAAACTGTTTCAAACCGGGACCATATATTACAGTAGATGAGTAATTGTTTCCTACGAAGGCCAGATGTAGGTTCACACAGTATACGCCACACAGACCAGATAAGTTTGGGATCAAATTCTGGCTGGCGTCCGATGTTGAAACAAAGTACGTAGTAAATGGTTTTCCTTATCTAGGAAAGGATGAGACACGAGATTTGTTAACACCTCTCAGCGAATATGTAGTAATCAGACTAATGCAGCCGTATACATGTCTTTCTTTACCCTCCAAATTATTAGAAAAAATACTATGCTGGTGGGTACAGTACGTTGTAACAAACGGGAACTGCCAAAAATTTGTAAAGACAAGAAAGATGGTATGGCTCGTTTTTCAATATTACTATATGCAACAAATGAATGTACTCTAATAGTTTATAAGAGTAAGCCCAACAAAAAAGTGGTTTTATTGAGTCTAAGCACAATGGCGTCAAAATTGATACAGACAACAGCTGAAGAGCTTACTTCTGACTTTCAGTCTTCAAGATATAGCAAGTGAAGCTGATCGTCCAACATCCAATATTCCAAAACAAAACCCCATCCAATACGTAAATGGTGCCAAATCGGGTTCTGTAATAACAATAAGACAACGATAAATTGCGATGTCTGCAAAAAATATGTGTGCGGATAATGCACAGAAAAAAAGTTTCTATTTGTAAAAAATGTGAAAATCCATAATTATTTTGAATGATAACTAAAATACAGCTCCTGACTACTTATTTATTTTATATTTTATTAGTTCTGTTTATTAATTTATTATTTTTAATAGCAGATACAAATTCTACACATTGAAAACACTTATTTTTTAATTCCAGTCAAAATGACTGGTGTTGGTATAAATAGGTATAAAAATTTGTTGGTAAATCTAGTGTTAAACTGGATAGATCTGCATACCGCAGAACACATCGTCGGTTGACAGGTAAAACTCACTAAGTGCTAAGTGGTCTGACTACACTTAGTGAGTTTTACTTGTCAACCGACGACATATGGTAACACAGGCATTAACGTTGATAATCGTTGGATGGTACCATGGTCACCTCTGCTGAACAAAACATTCAATGCTCATATCAATACTGAGTTTTGCAGTTCGGTGAAGATTATCAAATACATTTGAACTAAAAAAATATTTCCTAAAAATTTCACAATTTTTGTTTAAAAAATTCCCTTTTTTAATTTACTTTAATAAGACTATATTTGTAAAAAAAATATTGCTTCATTAAACATAATTTCATAGATGCCAACTAACAAAGCCATTAAAAGGCCGTCAGTTGTCATTTATAAACGAACCTTTAATTGCATATAAATTTCTGACAGTAATACAAAATTTAATTACAATACAAAGTACTTAATACAGGTTGACCTTCTACGATATATCGTAAAATATGTCGTATTGTGCGAAATTCAATTAGTAAATAAGAAAATAATTTAAAATTAAAATTATTCGGGTATTTTCTACCAGCGTTGATATATTATAAAGAGATGTAAGAGGTCTAATCACAAATTCCTCAACGTATCAGCAAAGTTCACAGTAGTAGAGGATTTATAAATTTTTAAAAACATTAACCGTAATCACTATGCGTTGTAAATAGCACTTCAAGCAATTGTAGCCTATATGCCTACATTTTGTCATTGTTCGACATGGGTTGCTACGTTTGTAAGACTTGCAAGGAAGTTTGCTATGAAGAGTGAGTACTGTTATTTATTAAAACAAAAATAACATCTGTTACAGCCTATTCATAGAAGATGAATGGTTTAAGACGTTCGTCTTGTTATATATGAAAACCTCTCAAGAATTCTAGTGGTTTTTAGTTATTTCGCATACAAAAAAGACGAAAAACGTCTTATGCCATTTGTCTTTTATAAACAGGCTGTTATTTTATTTTACAATAAAACATACAAAAACTTTTTAGTCTGTTAAAAAAAACAAAAGCTTTGATTCAAAAAGAAAAAATACATTTTTAATTTTTATTTGTGGTTTGTAAGAAAACAAAAATTTTCTAAAGAAAGAAAAACGGTCCCAAAATTTCGTTTCCAATTAAACAACAGCTTCAAAGTTTTTTTATTTACTGTTATCGTAATCAAAAGGAAATAAATTTATCAGGTAAAATTAATCCCAAACAAAAAAAAAAAATTCTGACAAATTCTACAAATTAGTGTTAAAAATTAAAAGCAAGAAAAGGTGAAGATTTCATATGAAATTTTGTAGTTTTTTGTTTCTTCGAAAATTCCCAAATTTAAAACACATTTGAAATTGTATTTAATTTTTATGAGAACTGCCGATTGTTATTCAAATAAAACCTAAAGTTTTACAAACTTGACGATTGCTTGTTTTCAAGGCTCTTGTAGGTGTGTTTGCTAAGAAGAGCACCGCTTATGTTTCAAAATATTGGAGAGTATTTGTGAAATATAATTTTTTTTTTTTGATTTTTAAATCATAATACATATTTGTTTGCCAAATTTTTATTTTGCAAAGTTTTACATGAACGCCGAACGATAAAACAGTAGCAGAATAAATAAATATTTTTCGCAATAACAATGATTGATTGATTCTTTTGTTAACAGTTGACTTTGTCATGTAAATATTTTACTCGAATTACTAATTAAATTATTTAAATTTTCAAGAAAGATTTTTGTCATATTTATTTTTTGATATTTCACGACTTCTTTGTGTAGCATTGTCACATGTAATTATCGGGTATGTGATGAAAAACGATTTCGATCGTAAATGACGCAACTGATTGAAAATAAAAAACTTTTTTAAATAACAATTACTGTTCAAGGATGTTCTTTTTTTATAAAAAAAATAATATTTGTAAAATATTTCATTAAGAAAACAAGTCTTATATCGTCTCACTCAGAATCGAATAAACTTTCTTATCAAATAATATTATATGTACATATATAAATTATAAAATGTCATAATTTCGGTTTTGGTCGTTCAATAACGAATGTGACTATTTGGCCTCTGAATTCAAAAAAGCGGTGAAACAAAAAATATTAAAAAATAAGTCCCGTATTAAGGCCATAGAATACGCCCTTAATAATCGTATTTTATTTTTTATGAATGCAAAAAAAGTAAAGGTTTTGGCTCCCTACAAACTTTTGTAAACTTTTCCTATAAAAATTATATATTTTTTTATATATGTACATATAAAACTATTGAATTGTATGTATTATTTTGTTTACTTTAGTAATTAATAACCATAATAAAATGAATCCTTTTTCTCATGAAGTTTTGGCGCCTTCTACCCTTTGTATGTCTCGTACTTTAGCTCTTAAATTTTTATTCATAAAAAAAACTTCCGTTTTTTGTGCACGACTCAACGCAATACAACTACGTTTTTTCTTTTTTTTTTTTGCTTTGTATGTAGTGTTGTAATTAACACTTTTTGAAATTTGAACTCTTAAATATTTTTAAGTTTTTTAATTTTTTTTTTAACAATAAAACAAACACAACAACAATAACGCTTAAAAACAAAAGTTTGGTTAAAGAAAGAAAAAAAAAAAACTGCAAAACTGACATACAACCAAAATTTTGTAAAATGATACTTGAAACTACCACAATGCATTTAAATAAGAAATACTATAATAAATATTTAATAAAAATAATTATAAAAAAAAAAATAAAAAAAACAATAAAACGCTTATTTGCATTAAATCCTTATTTCACAATAAAAAAAAAAACAAAAAAATAACAAAAACGAAAAAAAAATTATAAAAATTTGTATAATTTGTAAAATAAAACATTCAATATAAAAATCTAAACATACCAGTACATATATTTAAAAAATGTGAATAAAAATTTCTTCAACAAAAAAGAAAAAAAAAAAAAAAATAAAAATATTTTCTTAAATTAAAAAAAAAAAATATTTAAAATTTTAATAATTTGCATTTTTAATTTCGTATTTAAAAACAAAGGCTCCGATTATGGTTCAAAACAGTAGTAAATTTGATGTTGTATTCTTAATACACCTTTGTGTTGTAGCATATGCCTTGACTAACTGTCGAAGCCAATACAACACAACATGTAGGTGTTGTGAACACTAATCGAAACCAAATAATCGAGTGAAATTGAAAACGAATAAAATTTTAAATTGCTATAATTAAAAAAAACACGGTTTTCATTTTATTTCTTTTATTTATTTACTTGTTTAATGTTCTTAATTATAGCAACTTCTTCGAATAGCAAAAGTGTAAAATAATTTCAAATTCACTCGAATTCGGTTCACACAACATACCCGATTGTCAATTATAAATAAATGAATTATATAATCATTTACTTACACACAATAAAAGTATAATCAATTTGAAATAAAATTTTTATACAAAAAGCAAAAAAAAAAAATTATGGGGATAAGCATGTAAATTCTTTTGTTTGGTTTTTATATACTAAATGGGATATGATTCTCATTTAGTTTATAACTTTTTGAACATAAGACTTTATAGTTCTGATTACCATCTTTGGGAAAACGAGTCTCTCTGGCAGAGACGAAATGGCCGTAGAGATATGCTTATCCTTATAAGCAATAAATTTCATATATATGCATATTAAAATGCTTATAATTATACATATGCAACGTATCGTTAGCCGTATCTCTTAAATAATAAATTTTAAATATGCCCGGCTATATTACCACAGATTTATAAAACAAAAATACTACTGCTATACGTATAAAAAAAGGTTAAACAAGAAATAAAATATAAAAATTGTAATTTTATTAAAAAAAAACATTTTACTTTTATAAATTACTTTATAAATTATAAATAATTTAATTAATTTCTAGATTTATATTAATTATTATTTAACTTGTATGTATGAGAATATGTTTGTAAATATATTTAATTGTTTATAAATAATTTTAAAATCTAAAACTAAATTAAGTTTTAAATAAACATATGATGGTACGTTTATAGATAACAATCAAACTTCAGTTGTGTGGCCATGAAAGAAAACACTTTCATTGTGTAATAAATGCGTTTGTAAACGTAAATTTATGTTAAAAACAAACAAAAAAATAAACGAAATTTCGTTTTAAACTTAAATTTTCAAATGTTCTGAGAAGTTCTTTAACCGAATAAGAATAAAAATATTGATTAACATATGCCCATCTGGTAAAACAGATCTTTTGTAGTAACAACTGTATGGCAACTCTACCCAAGTTTGATTGTTATCCTATAATCTGCGAATTAAATAATTTTGGTTATTGAAAATATTTGTTAAAACATTAACTGCTCCTTTCAATTCAGAATTATTTTAAAGTACGAGTAATTAAAAAGCAAGTTATTACTGAATTAGTTTGTGTTAATGTCTTAAGAAATCATAATAAAATCAAAAGAGTCAAATGGAAGAAAATTAAACAATAAAATTATTTTTTATTTATACGAGTACATACTTACAGTTGGTTAATTGATAAAATAGGATCACACGATAGTGGGTATAAACGAAGAATTCTTGAATTCGACATACAAGGTAAGTCAAAAGATTGATAGAATATCATCATCGTTGACATTATCCACATTTGTCGAAAACATATCACTGTGCACAAGGGTTATTATGTATTTTGTGTTGTAGTATACTTGCTACCTTTTCTGCTTTGATGGGAACAATTTATATAAACACATATGTATTGAATATTTTGTCAATTGTTTTTTAAATAGAAAAAGAAATTATTTAATTATAAAAAAATAAAAAAGAGACGTGCAGACGTTTTTTGAATATTACTTAAATATAAAAGTTGTTTTCTTTCATAATAATTATTCTATTGAATATAAAATAAGATTTTGTTTGTTTCAGTGATATTTTTATGCTGACCATACTCTAAGCAACTGCAGGCAATTCGAAAATCTTTCGAATTTGTAAAAATTTACGAATTTTCGAAAAAATTTTCCATTCATTATTTTGTATTGATTTTTCGAATGGGAAATTTCTGTCAAAAGCATTTCCGAATCGAATCGAAATACAAAGTAATTCCACTGCCTCTGAAAAATGAATTTGTGTAGAATATACGCCCATGTCCTGAAAATCGCAAAACGCTTGAATTTTGCGTTTTCGATTTGAAATTGCCAAATAGGTGTTCTGCAAAACGAAAACGCTAAAACTTTGGCGATTTCAAATCGCTAATGTACCCTGAAGCGTTTTGGTCAATTGTATTAAATGTAAACCTTAAAAAATTAAAAAAATTATACAATATATAAATTTAATATGATTTCTTTTAATGTAAAGGAATCTTGTACGTTTTCTTTTAAAATTTTATTAAAAATTTATAATTTAAAAATTTGCTTTTTTAATACTACTTTTCTGTTTCAATTGCTTACTTATTTATGATCAACTGAATACACAATTTTGTACTAATTCACAAAGAAAACTCTTAAAAGGAGATCAAAAACAATTTTAAAGATGGATATCCATAGCCAAACATCGCCATTTGTGTTTATTTAGCTAATATTTCCATTTGTGTTAAAATCGAAAAAAGCAAATCGCGCGTTTGTCAGAACATGCTCAAATGCGTCTTGCGTTTTCAAAATGAAATGCGCAGTGAATTGAGCAAAAACTAGAGCGATTTTAATATTTTCTGAAATTTATTGAACTACGTAGTGTGTGTTGAAGTTCTTCAGTTGTAATATAGTGTTTTTATAAATTTAAATGAAGCAAAAAGCAGCAGAGAAAATATGTAGATATTCTGGACAATATTCCTTAAAATATTTATGTGCTCGATTACAAAAGTTCACTTTCGTATGCCATATTTAAAGTAGTAATTTAGAGCAATAAGGTCTTGGAAGTCTAAGCTTATGAAAAACTTATTAAATAAATTAAAATATAATTGGTTTACCTATCTAGTATAAGCCGCAGGTTTAATTTGTACAGTACCTTAAGCTCGTGCCATAAGGCAGAATTTAGTTCCGTGCCGTATTCATAATACCATATTTTCTATATGTACACCTAATACTCTTTTTACAAAAATTTGATTTAATATGAGGAATTAAAAGTAAAAAAAAACGTCTCTTATATTTAAAAACTTGCTTTGTTTAAAACAAGAATTTTCCCTGAGTCTCATCAGGCAAAGTATAATTTATTTTATTCCTCTTTTTTTATTAATACACTGAGGCCCATTATTACAAATTAAAGATAGTGAAATCTATGATTTTATAGGACCGATATATGGCTTTTTATTATTATATGTAAGTAAACTTTTACATAAAATTTATTGGTAACATAGACTATCCACTAACTTCTAACATGAGAGTTAAACTAAAGTTTTAACTATTTAATTTTTTTATTTAATTTTATTTATTTAATTATGTCTATGGATAATAGTTCCTTACAGACTAGAGTACAATTTACAAACAATATACAGGTAGGCCTCGCTTAGCACGTACTCTTTTTAACACGGCCTCGGTCTAACGCGATTCACATTTTGGTTCACATTTTCGGTTAACACTAACAAAGCCTTGGTTGTGCGCGGTTTACAAAAACCATTCTGCACATAAATATTTAAGTGCTTTGTTTTTAACAGCGGTTGATGTAAATTGAAATGCAACATTGAACATAGAAATAAATTCATAGCGTTATACTTACATATGTAGAGTTGGCTCTGTTTTCTTTTTAGTTTCAATAAACGGGTAATTCCCCGTTTAAGCAATTGTATACATAATACATTTGTTTATTGACTGGATACCAATATTTCTCTCCATTTCTGGTTTAGTTAATTGTTTAAAAAAATTGAAAAAAGAAAAATATTGGAAATGAACGATAAAGTGCTGCTTAAAAGGAATGTAATATCTTTTGAATCAAAAGTCAACATTTTAGACCGTCTATCAAAAGGTGAAAGTGTTAGTGTTTAAAGCTGAATGAATCTTCTATACGCACAATAAAGAAAAATGAAACAAACAAAGATAACAGATTTTTTTAAAGAAAAAGCGTCCACGTCGGATAGATCTATCCAGTGATGAAGATTAAATTTTATGGTTATGTATTTTCATTTTTTTTAATATTACTGTCGTGAAACATTTTTTTTAATATTTCTAGAATTATTAAGTTAATTGAATGTAATATGTTTGTTTTTATGCGTAGATATGGATTAACATGTGTGTATATACTTAATATTAAAAAAAAATTAAAATTAATAAAATTTGCTTTTTTGAAAACCATGGAATGTAACCCCTCTTTTTGTATTGGTTTCTTGTATCGCTTAACACGATTTTGCTTAACACGGTATTCTCATGGAACGTAACCCCCGTGTTCAACGAGGCCTACCTGTATAAGTAAATATTTAATAATAATGATTTAAATACAAAATAATTTTTCTTTTCAAGGAATCATTACTCTCAGAAAGATCAATTAAATGATAAAGATTATTAAACTTCAAACATATTTGACGAAGGGGGTCATTGTTGGCATATACAGTACGGTGATATTTTAAATATAATAAATGGAAGTTACGGGACGGTCTAATTGGAACATTAAAAATAATTTTACTTAACAAATACTCAGAACGGACTTCACCACGTATTAATCTTAATAGAAAAGATACACTTAGCATTGTTCTTCGACTTTTCAGGGTAGGCAGTTTTATAAGAGCGAGTCTGTTCTCATATGAAGGAAGAGCGAATGAGTTCCATCCCAGACCTCTCAAGCAAAATAAAAGGAAGCGTTTTTGTACAGATTCAATAAGGTTAACGTAAGTGAGGAAGTATGGATCCCATATAATAGACCCGTATTCAAGAATAGGGCGTACCAAAGAAGTGTATAGTTGTTTTGTTACGTAGGGGTCAGTAAATTCTTTTGACCAACGCTTTATAAATCCTAAAACTCCATTTGCTTTGTTCACCATCATTGAAATATGTTCACAAAACTTAAGTCTATGATCTAATAAGATCCCAAGATCATTAACGCTTAACACCTTGTCCAGGATTTTATCCTTAAAATTATATGACGTATCAAGTTTCAGTGAACGATAAAATGACATGTGTTTACATTTATTAATATTTAAATCCAATAAGTTGACATCACACCATTGTAAAAAATTGTCATAATCTCCTTGAAGTGCTGACTGAGCAGATATGCTATCGAACGAATTAAAAATCTTAACATCATCAGCATACATGAGAATATTAGAATGAATAATAGCAGATGGAAGATCGTTAATAAATAATGAGAATAAAACTGGACCAAGATGGCTCCCTTGAGGTACTCCGGAGTGAACATTAATGATTTTAGACAGAATATTTTCAAATTTCACTTGTTGAGTTCTTCCAGAAAGATAAGATTTTAGCCAACGTACAGCATTGTTGCTAAAGCCCAGGAAGATAGGACACTAAATCGGAAATTTCCAATATTTCTAACAATAAAGTGAACTTTAACAAGAATTTTTTAATATTGTTTATAACCAATTAATTCTCTCCTATACGAATTTTGTTTATTTTGCACGTATGTATCTACCGTGTAAAAAGAGAATTAGGTGTTTGCATATACTTATATATTCTTTTATAGCTAAGAGACCTACATTTTATAAATATTTATGTATTTATTATACAAATTTATAAAAAAAAACACTAAAAATCCTTATATTGAATTTACCTATGCGGACCAATAAAAAAAAGTTTGTTTTTATGTTTTTTTTTTCTTCTTCATTTACATGACCCAATGAATTTCAAATTATTATTTATGTATTATGGACCTATTTCTTATTCGATTGTTCCAATTAAAATTGAATATTTTGCATTTATTACACTCTTATGCTTGTTTTGAAATCAGAATTAAATGTTTTATTTTAAAATATTACTCGTACTTCGTCCATTAAAAATACGCACTTATTTGCCAACAAAATATGTATGATTTCTAAAGAATTATTGACTTGCAAATTTAGGCTGCGAATGAAAATGACAGGCGACAGTAAAAGTAACGCATAACGAATAATTTGAATAGAAAAACAAATAGAAACCAACAATACTGTACGGATTGTCCGATTAGGGGATTTATGCCAAAAATTGGGATTTCTTTTCTGTAATTCTATTTGCGTAGGGTAGTAACTGACATATTGCAGATTTAGTTAAAACTTTTGATTACATATTTGTGAAATAAAATACAATATGAATGGCTGGAATCCAGTAAAAAAAATAATAATTTAAAGCCGTTCACAGAACAAGAAGTGCCTATATCGCCTGTACATACATATGTACATATTTATATATAAATAGAATGTCTTCGTTCATAATGAATTTCGCTTAAAAAAGTTGTTTTCTGACTGACTAGACGCCAAGTTTGCCCGATTAAAACCTTCTAGTCTCCTAAATGTGAGGTTTCGTGAAGCCAAGGGTCAATGTCAAGAATCCTTAGACTTTAGAAAGTAAATGATTAAGAGGAATGCGAGATTTTATTACTGGAACAAACGTGAATCGGTGTAATTAAGTGCGGGTTGTAAGGTATTAAATTTAGAAATAATGGCTGAATAGTATGTTCAGCCTTCACAACTTGGCCGAAATAATAACGTATTTTACAAGGACCTGCAGGCAGAACAAAGGACGGAGATGGCTTTGATTTTAAAAAGAATCCAGGGTATTAAAAGTGTATTGTAGGGTGTTCAAAGTTAAAATAATAGATCAAAGCCGGTGTGTTGTTGTACAAAAGAAGAAATTTTTCCAAAATTTACTCAAAATATGGTTAAATTTGTCATACAAAGTTGTATTGTCTTTAGTGGTTTGGTGAATAAAAAGTGTTGTGTAGGGTAGCAGAAGTAGAAATATTTTTCTCTTTAACAAATTAAAAACAAATACTATACAATATCATCGAGCTGATCTTTTTATAATAATCCTATACTTAAATATCTGAGCAGGCGCTTCTATAGACAATAATTAAGCAAGAAACTCAAAAAATATCTTTAAAAACAACACAATTTAGATGTTTTGCCAAAAAAAAAGAGCAAAAAAAAAATCCAAAAAATAAAAAATCTTTATTGCAAACCTTTTAACAGAGAATGGAATTATTCAGTTATTTGCGCTTCTTTTTATAATTTTTTCCTCTTTCTTCCCTGTTCTTTTTTTTTTTTGTTTTTTTTTTGCTTTTTTGTTACCAATTAGAGGATTGAAAAGTAGACGAATGAGGTTGAATTTAGTGAAGCGCAAAATAATCAAAACAGCCACTGTAAAAGAAAATTTTTTTTATTAAAAATGTTTGCACAGCATCACTGAAGCAGCCAGACAAGAAATTCAGTGCAATCGATAAATCTGTAGATACATTCCCTTAAAGAAGAAAAAACCAAAAAAATTAAATAAATTGAAGCAAAATTCGTACATGAAAGAACACAGTATTACCGATTGATTCCAACAGTTCAATTCATTGGAAAGAATTGAGTACAACAACAGCAAAAGCAAAGGCAAAAATCTAAAGCAACCGAAAAGGTCTCTTATTTTTGGAAGTTTAAAAATCTGCCAATAACAACAACTAACGCAGTCATAGGATTATTTCAGTACAAAATTTTAAAGGCAAATAAAAAATATTTCATTTTATTTTCAGAACAATAAGAAATAATATTTAAAGCAAAAAATTTTAGTCAATTAGAATTTTTTCTATTTTTTAATTAAAATATTACTTATGCCTGTTTTGAAATCATGAGGCGAATTACGGCATTCGATATCGTGCAAAATTTCATATAATTTTAAAAGAATTTACATAGAATTTCGTTCGACATCGAATATCGTAATTTGGCCCCAGTTCGACACAAAACGACTTCACTCATAACGATTACTTTATATGCGTTTATGCCTACGTTTTGAGTCGAAACCATTTTAAAACTGTTTCAACTAACAACTAATTCTAAATAATTCTAATTTTTTCATATTTTCTATAATAATACACAAAAAATAATAAAAATAACCAATGGAAGAAATTGGGGTTGCCAATCAAATTTGACAGAACATTCTTTACAGCTGATTTTCATAAAGGTTTCAAAGCGGTATGCGTTTATGCCCAATTTTGAAAACGCTTGGTCTGACTCAAACAGGTTTGAAAGGTACTTTCAGTGAAAACGTTTCAAAATTTCAAAACTGTTTATGCCATGGGTTTGAGCGAATAAAAACGTTTTCAAAACGAGCGTAAACATGACAAATTTTCCTTTACAATCGCACCCAATTTTGTTAACGGATGACACTTTGGAACAATCGTACGTTCAGTTACACTATAATGTGTTTCATAATTTCCTAAGTTAATGAGGAGCAATGTCAACGAAAAATTTATTTTTATGTGAGGAGATTCACTTTAATGGATATGGCGATTCGGTCTCAATTATTTTGCAATTCAGATGTATGTGGGTAAAATCTTAAAGGAAAATGTATTACAGCATTTTTCTGACGATAAAGGAAAATTTAACTATTTTACTATATATTTATACATAATTGGGGTATTCACTATACACTTTTGCGATAGTCGACAATAGAAAACTAAAGGCCCAACCATAATGTGCTTAGTCTAGCTTAAACAACTATGCGAATGCATGCAATTAAATGTGTATAACCATACTGTTTCGTTCAATTTCATTTGTTTGTGCGATCGGCTTCGCTCCAAACGTACGTAAACAGCTGTTTTTGTGTTAACAATAATAAACAAAAGACCGCAATGTGCAATGTAAACCGAGGATAACTTTATTGAACATTTGATTGAAAATATAAAAAAAACGATTTCTCTATGACAAATGTGTATCTTATTCATTTTCAACCATTTAAATATTTTTCTTTTCTGTTCATTTTGTAGCACAAAATTTAAGCAAATGTGCCTGTCTTTGGAAATAACGCACGGTTGTATTTTTTTAGTACTATTTTTTAGTTATGATTTTTTTCTTAATTAACAAAAATTAATATAATTGACTTGTTGTCGATAAAATTTTTAACCGTTGTAGATATTAAATAACATTTTGTAATAAAAATCTATATATTTATGAAATACAGAGACAAATCAAGTTTTACATAAGTACTAATGTTTGCAACCAAGAACAGCTAGCATTTAAGTTCAAGAAGTACATTATAGCCACTCGAAAGCTTCGTTAGACTTTTGACAGACGTTTCGTTGATTTTTGACATTAGCATACGTCTACGAAAGTACATTATGGTTGGGCCTTAATGGTTAAAGACATTCGTCTTTTGATATGTGAAACAAAACAAAAACCACTCCTATCTTTGACTGTTTTTCATATGAAAAAGACGAACGTTTCAAACCATTCGCCTTATATTGTAATTTTACTCGTTGGTTAACGACAACAGCTGATATCAGATTTAGCGAATATCCTAAGTAAGAGTTAATGAATAGCAATTCTGTTGTTTGCTGTTAAGAGCAATGCGAATATCGTTAAAATACATTCCGAATCCTGCTACAGGTCTAGTAATTATATGACATTTTTTTGTAAGAGCTTTTTTGTTTTTAATTGTGTGACTGAATTCGCTAGTCTTTCTTTCTGCTGTACTAGTTCAAGGTAACTGTAATTCTTTTCTTACTTGGATGATTATAAAATCGGCACTTGTTTCCTTAATTATCAACGATTATCAAGATTGAAAAAAAAATACTAATAAATCTTAATCTATAAATCATTGAAATCTTGTTATCTGCCACTTAGTAAGTAAATACGAGTCAACTGACTTTAAATCACTTAAAAGGTACTCCCAGAGAACTAACGAATAATTGTGTTAAAACCATCTGCACAATGTGAGAGCTTTTACAAAAAAGTTTCGTGCATTCGCACCAAAGAGAACACAACAGCCAATAAGATTTCGACGACAAAAATGCTTAAGGTAGAAATACATAGCAGGCGTTACGGCGTTAACATCGGTTACAATATACAATGTAAGTCAACTATTCAACTGTTAAAGCATCTAAAAGTTAAAATTTGTTCATCTTCTATACATTAGATACCCTGCCAATTTTGCTATTAATAACTTGTTATATAAAAACTCCTTACGTTAACTTTTTATTGACAGACGTATGAAACACACAATTTGCACAACCCATGTTATGTACTTCTACCTTTACTGGCACTATACAGTACAAACTAGCACCACATCTACACGAGCCATGGATTTCAAAAATCATAAAATTAAGCTATTGAAATTTTTGTAGGTAGAAACTACATGTTCCACCATGGTGTGCTTCGTTTGCTATTCAAATAATGCATGCTGTAGTCTAGTGATTACTGTGTTTGCTTACTAGACAAGAGCTCCGAGTTCCTCTTAAAAATCAAATATAAAAAAAAAATTTCTTTCGGCGACTACCTCTTACCAGTCTTCTGGCAAAAGCTCGGAAAGTAACTAATTGTTATGAACAAGCTTCTCAAGTCTGTCGTTCGGAGTAGACATTAAACTGTAGATCCCGGTACTCATGGACAAAAATTTACACACATAACATGAGTTCAACAAGAAGTAAAACAGGGTTGTAATGGCCAATTATGTATGTGTGTATGTATTTATGCAAGTGATGGCAGCACAACGTTGGTTGAACATTTGTTGAGCCAGGGATTGTTGACCAAGAATTTCACATGAATTCAGGAATTGAACCAAATCGATGACCCAACAAAAAATTGTTTATGATATAGCAAAACAATAACTCGTGTAGACACTGTGGTATTCCTTTCAACCTTTAAATGATCAGCGAAGCCTCTTTAGGTACCAACTTAACCAAACGACTTCAGCATACTCTTCTGTCAGTGTGAGGTACTAAAATTTTAAATCACTTGTAGTGTATGTTTTAAGCCTGAAAAACTCAAAAGGAGTAAATGTGGAAGAAAACTAAAACAAATAAATAAAATCAGTAATACAACAACAAACAGCAAAACACACACACACACATGCTCCGTTGCTGTTGTTGGTTCCATTCATAACCATTCAGAAATTCCAAGAATTTTACAAAATTCTTTAACAATTTTAAATAAAAAGTGTTATTGTTGTTGCTGTTTGTTTTTATTGTACAAAACTGGACGATGTTGTTTGTCTGTGCTGAGGATCTTTTGTCCAGTTTTGCTTTTTGTTTTATTTTTATTTTTGGTTGTACTTCAGCCAAGATCGTCGTTGTCTCATTTAAAAAAGGGTACTCGTTGTATTCATATCGTTTAATAATGTACATGATAATGACGATTATGGTGATGATGATGAAGTTGATTATGTTGTTTGTTGCTATTGTTAAGGAAGAGTACTCGTATATGTGAACTAAAAACTAAATCAGGCCCCAAAAACAGCAGATAATAAAACGAAAACAAAAAAGTCTAGTGAAACCCAAAGCCCAAATTGAAAAACATAAAAAGAGTTGGACAAAGAATAAGAAACGTAAGAGGAGAAATGAAAACCATAACGACGACCGCACGTACATTCAAATGCAATTTTGTGCGCCACACAAAATTTCTTTGATGTCCTGCGCTGCTGTTTTGTTGTCTGTGTCTGCCTGCATACGAGTATGTATCACGCTGGCTGGCTGGCAGGCTGTCTAGTTGGCTGGTAAAGTGGCAGAATGATCATCTGAGTACTGGTTTGATTGTGTGTTTCTTGCCATTTTTATTGGTGTTACTGTTATTGTTGTTATCGTTGTTAGTTTTTAATGCATTATTATTTAGTTACTGCTGTTGGCTGGCTGACTGCTTGTTAGTTTGTCTGTTACCTTTAACTGGGCTTTTTTAATATCTGTTGCTGCTGTTAGTATGGTGATGATGTGAATGCTGTTGCATACTATGGCTTACTTTGTATTGAGGATGGGATGCAATGCTTGTTCTCAATCCATTTCTTTTACTGACACTACAATGCTGCTTAATTTCTGGTATATTGGCCTGGCTGTCTGCTTTATTTTCAAACAAAATATGCATTTTGTAATAAAAAAAAAAAAATAAGAAAAAAATCTCAGTTTTAACAACGTGTGCGTAACAACAATTGAACTGGTTGGTTATTTCGCCCTTTTGGCCTCTTGTGCCAAAAATATTTTCATTTTACTTCAGACGTTGTACCCTACACGGACAAAGGTTGTGTATTTTTAGACTATACCATAATGCTAGACCATATCGTCGCTGGAATTAAAGAGCGCTGTAAGCTCGGGTTCTTAGAAAACTCTCGGTCAGAATGGAATTTTATAATCAGGTTACAAGATGCACTGTTACTGTGTTACATCATAAGTTTTCCCTGTCTTCGCACGAATCTATCGTTTTCCAGACGAAGATTTTTTATATAACTAGCGCCTAGTACGGGGACGAATCTGCATTTGCATGGATAACCAGGCGGCACTTATTGCCTTAGATCAGTGATGTCCACTACTCCATAAGCATACTTGCGCTTGTGTATGAAGCAGAGAAAAGACTCTGCTTACTTCTACCAGAAATGGGATTGTTCGAATTACTTTCTGTTTATAACTTCATAATTATTTCTTCATAATTCTGAGTAAATTACGTAATCGGTTGTGTCCGATAGACATGAGACCGATCTATTAAGAATAAAGGAGTACTGAGGTCACATAGATTTGGAGGAAATAATGAATAATTATTTCAGTTAAAAAAAAACTTATACAAAATATATGCACTATCCATCCCTGCACTATGTTGAAGAGAAGCTAAAATCCTAAAAGAGCAAGAATTTGTTTTCCTATCACGCGTTATAGGGAAAGAGATTTTTGGACATCACTGCCTTAGATCGTTCGTTATTGAATCTTTTGTCTAGGAGGATACTTGTTTGGATTTTAGGACTTTAGAATTTCGATGGAATGAACTGGCTGCCGAATTTGTTTGTGAGAGATCTGCCACGAATGGACCCCGACGTTCTCCGTTGGCACCTCCAGTATGCTTTATCTAGACTTATATACATATATAAAGAGGCAAATACCAGATGAAAAGCTTCTCAAATCTGTCGTTCGGAGTCGACTTTAAACTTTAGGTCCCAGTACTCATGGATAAAAATTGACACACACAACATGAGTGCTGCGAGAAGCTAGGCCGAAATCCTGTCACAGGGTTGTAAAGGCCAGTTATGTATATATGTATGTAAATACCAGATGAACGGCAATTGACTCCTGCAGATTTTCAAGGCTGGCATTGTCTGTTTTCGATATTAAACGGACTAGATTGTTGATGTTTCATAGTAGGAAGAACTTGTGCAGATTGGTGACTGTACTTACTGGCCGATTGAGAAACATGTTCGCCGGATAAGTATTTGACACAACAATCGCTGTCTTAACTGTAGTGATGTAGAAGAGGAAGAGAAGATTAAGCACTTCCTTTGTAATTGGCCGGCGCTGCTTATCGGAAGCTCACTTATCCATCATAATCTCTAAAATGTATTGCATTGATCCGAGAGGTATCCTCAGAACTGACGAACTGGATATAAAGAATATTCAGATCGTTGTTTAAAATCCCGAATTATATTTCAGGACAATGTCATAGGGCACTAATTGACAATCGATAGCGACAACAAAACGTTCTATACACCCTTGTGATGCACTAGGCATGCTGCATTTTATCTAAAGTTCACTTGTTTACGTTAAAAGGTCTGCATGATGGTTAACTTCAGCCTGTGTTCCCTTAGAAATTGCAGTCAAATACCGTCTTAGCGACTATTTAACTGTGAGCTACTCAAAACTCTTTTTATTAAAAATATTGGAAGAGCTGAAAATTAATAGCCTGTTCATGGAATACGGCATTCGTCTTTTTATATGTGAAGCAGCAACTAAAACATTCAAATTTGTTAGTGTTTCTCATATAAAAAGACGAATGTCAAAAACCATTCGTGTTCTATGAACAGGCTGTAAATCTCAAGACACATTTTTTTAATTTTTCCTGTTGTAAAACTATAAAACTAAAACCATATATAAAAGGAAATATATATGTATATACAGAATTATAGTGTGTCCTTAAGTCGTTATTAATAAATTTTTTTTCTTTTTTTGCTTATAATTCATATCTCTTATTTTACTTAATTTGGACTTATTTTTTTCTTATATGTAATCTTTTAACATAACTTGACTACATACTCGTAACACCGCCAAGCATTGCTGCCAATGCACAACCAAAAAATTGCCCTTAACCCCATATTGCACTGCGCTTCAGTGCCGCCCATTAATATTTTAATAAAGAGCACGAAAATAAAAGTGTTCTTTGTTCACTAAATAATATTCAAATATGCCAATATGATGCAGATTTGAAAACGGCATTTTTGAATGAAATTATTGAAAAAGACGGGCTGCAGTTTAATTCACAAAAATCCTTTTTATATAAGTAAAACTATGTATGTATATAAGACCTTTGATCCTGTTTAAAATCGATAAATGATCATAAATTTGCCATCATTAACGTTTTTGCAAAATATTGAAATTGAAAAACATTTACTGGTACAAGTAATTTTAGAGATTTTAATGATTTTGGTTAACAAATGAGCCGACAATTTTGATTTGTTCTCTTTCTTTTTAATCATTCCAATCAGTTATTGCCAAATAGAGGCTGTTAAAGTAATAAAAAAAAATTACAAAAAAAATTTCATTTTAAAAAGAAAGAAAATATTTTACATATGTGAACCCTGCATTTATAAGCTTCTTTTTTGTTATTGCGTTTGTTAATTTTATGCCTTTCTTAAATTAAAAAAAAAAACATTTTTTTTTTTAATTTTTTTCTAATTTCGACAAACAGTTCATATAAAAATAATAAAGCAAGTAATAATAGTTTTTCTATTCTATTTCATCAATTCTTTCATTAGCAAAAATATTTTTTCTTCCAAGTCTAATTGATTGATAATTTGATTCAGCTTTACAACATCCCCTACAAATGCGCTGCATTTAGTAGGGTTTTACTTCTGAGTATTAGTCTTAAAAACAAAAAAATAAAAATGTTCGGTCTTTAGCACATTGATTTTTAAACAATTACTCATTACTGATTTTAGTGAGTTTTTCATTTCACTACATAAAAATTGTAATTCCGTTGTTTTACGTTGAAACATACATACATATGTACTTAATTAAACTTAAATGCATTTTTAATCGTTGGAAAAATTCCAGTATACTTATTAGTTTTACTAAAGGCCCAACCATAATGTACTTTCGTAGACGTATGCTAATGTCAAAAATCAACGAAACGTCTGTCAAAAATCTAACGAAACTTTCGAGTGGCTATAATGTACTTTTTAAACTTAGACTGTGTTTACACGTAGAGATTCTTATTTTTAAGATTGCATGTTTATAGGCGAAGGCGGCGAGGGGTACGCTTTAAGGCCGTGTCAGATAAAACTTTTGCTTCGCGTTGCGTTACATATGTGCTTTGACATTTAAGATAAAATGTACATGTTTATATGCCACTTGTCACATAAAGTGCTTTTAACGCAACGCAAAGTGAAAAGTTGGCCAACTTTTAACTTTTTGCGCGCTTTGAAAATCTGCTGTTAATTTTTCTTTAAATAGTTTTGAAAATTTGCAGTTTTAAG
Source organism: Metopia argyrocephala (assembly GCA_963576795.1). Classification (NCBI taxonomy): domain Eukaryota; kingdom Metazoa; phylum Arthropoda; class Insecta; order Diptera; family Sarcophagidae; genus Metopia; species Metopia argyrocephala. Next base: position 17,785,020 of record OY756208.1, on the reverse strand, counting down.
TGTTCTTTATTTAGTTTTGTGTTAAAATTTTGTTTAAAACTATAAAAGTAAATTTATATTGGGAGTTATTGAGAGTTTTAAAAAAAGAGATAAACAAACAACGCTACTATTAAAGCTTTTATTGTGTCATACCTTTTGCTTTACGCTTTTTTGTTAAAGTTTTAAATGTCACGCAAAGCAACAAAGTTTTATCTGACACGGCCTTTACTCTCTCATTCGTAATTGCACACATGCATACACACAATTGTAAATAACATACGTGACGTCAAAAATAAGAATTGTATTGTCTGAACGCCGAAGATAGTTCAAAGAAGAATAAACCAAAATCTTAAAAATAAGAATCTCTACGTGTAAACACAGAGTTAAGTGCAAGCTGTTCTTAGTTGCAAACATTAGTACTTATGTAAAACTTGATTTGTCTCTATATTTCATAAATATACAGATTTTTATCACAAACTGTTATTTAATATCTACAACGGTTAAATATTTTACCGAAAACACGTCAGTTATATTTATTTTTGTTAATTAAAAAAAAAAAAAATAAATCATAAATAAAAAATAGTACCAAAAAATGCATCCGTGCGTTCATTCCAATTGTAAACACAAGCACATTTGTTTAAATTTTGTTATTAATGTGCTACAAAATCAACAGAAAAGAAAAATATTTAAATGAATGAAAATGAATAAGATACACATTTGTCATAGAGAAATCGTTTTTTTATATATTTTCAATCAAATTTTCAATAAAGTTATCCTCGGTTTCCATTGCACATTGCGGTCTTTTGTTTATTATTGTTAACACAAACACAAAAACAGCTGTTTGCGTACGTTTGGTGCGATTGGCATCGCTCCAAACGTAAACAAATGAAATTGAACGAAACTCAACGAAACGTTTGTTATATACATACATTATGGTTATACACATTTAATTGCACATTATGGTTGGGCCTTAATTCTAGCAATAACCAGTGTATTTGAATTAGATGTACAATACAATTTTTCTTTTTAATTTTTTTATTTTTAATAATAATATCTTTTTAAATTTGATATAACAATTACTAATTTTGGATTTTACTATTTAAAAAAGGCATAAAAATCCTTTCAGAAATAGAGTAATAGTTGTAAATAGTGTAATAATAATCGTAAGAATGTTTAAGAATTCAAACAAAAGATTTATAACCGTTGTAAGTTTTGAATTTCCAAAAATCATCAAATTAAGGGCAAAAATCGTCAAATCGTCAATATGCTATTTTTGTGGCGTAAAAAGGTCAATCTGGCAGCTATGAATACAATTCTTATTTTTGTCGTCACGTATGTTATTTATGCTATAAACACAACAAAGGCTATTGAACACCAAACACACGACTACAAAAATCGCTGGCTACGAAAGTAGCCAAGTAGCCAGCTACTTAATTATAATAACGACTACAGCTACAAAGTAAACATCTGTTTTGACACGTTAAACATAATCTAAACAAAATATAATAAACTTAGTTTTTTTAAAGTGAAATTGTGAGGAAACAAAAAACAGCAAATGTCTGAAGAAAACCTATAAACATTTAACAAAACTAAAAAGGTAATTAAATAATAAATTAAAAATGAAATAAAAACTTATGTAAATAAATGAAAACTAAACAAAAAATGTAAACAAATGATTTTTTTTTCAGTGGTGCAACTTAAATTTTTTTGGCATTTTTTATGTATATATTTTAAGTATTGCGTTTTGTGAACACCTTTTTCATGCATCTTATTGTATTGGCAGCACTAAACTGCTTATTGTCGCAAAGAAAAATAGAAATTAGTAGTCGTGTGGTCGGTAGTCGTGTTGCCGTTAAAATAATTATTCTCATATGCACACATGTATTCTATTTTTGACAGCTTGTAGTCGATATTCGGTAGCCTTTGTTGTGTTTATAGCATTATGCTATAAACACAACAAAGGCTATCGAACACCGAACACACGACTACAAAAATCGCTGGCTACGAAAGTAGCCAAGTAGCCAGCTACTTAATTATAATAACGACTACAGCTACAAAATAAACATCTGTTTTGACACATTGAACATAACCTAAACAAAATATATTTTTTGTAAGTGAAATTGTGAGGAAATAAAAAACAACAAATGTCTGAAAAAAACTTATAAAAATTTAAGAAACTAAAAAGGCAATTAAATAATAAATTAAAAGTAAAACAAAAACTGATGTATATAAATGAAATAAGTAAATGAAAACTAAACAAAATATGTAAACAAATGATTATTTATTTTCAGTGGTGCAACTCAAATTTTTTTCGCATTTTTAATGCATATATTTCATATATTGCGTTTTTTAAATACCTTTTTCATGCATCTTATTGTATTGGCAGCACTAAACTATTTATTGTCGCCAAGAAAAATAGAAATTAGCCTAAGTTGGCTACAGGCTACAAAAGTAGTCGTGTGTTCGGTAGTCGTGTAGCCGTTAAAATAATTATTCTCATATGCACACATGCATTCTATTTTTGACAGCTTGTAGTCGATGGTCGGTAGCCTTTGTTGTGTTTATAGCATTACAATTGGGTGTATGCATGCGTACATTTACCATGGTACAATCATTTACAAGGTAAACTCAATTTACCAAAACAAAATCAATATCATATTTGCATTTTTTATTTTTGACGTCTTGGGTCATAAATACACAGTGTTGTTTCAGATTTCAAACCAGTTTTATCTTGTAAATGATTGTACCATGGCATTTATGAACGAGGGAGTAATGCTAGGAACACAATTGGGACCAGCGTTACCGCTGGGATTTTTAAAAAAAAGTCACACAAAAAGAGAATAAAAACAAAAGTTGCATAATTTTTTTACATTTTTATTTAAAAAAAAAAATAATAGTACAAAAAAAAAAAAAATTATTCAATAGTTTTAAGAAATAAATAACAATTCATTTACAATGTTAAAATCACAGTTTTTATAATATATACTCTTATAATATAATTATAACATATTTATATACAATGTATTAAAGTAAAAGCACATGCATTTTATTAAACACGAATACATACAAAGCAAATGATATAAACAAAACATAAATATAAACAAAACTATTGATAGCAGCGGTATGACCAAAAAAAAAAAGAAACCAGCTGAGTTGGCAACACCACCTTTTAAGTAATTTCACCATGAACGTACCCCCGTACCCATGGTGAAATTACTTACAAGGTGGTGGCAGGTGAATATAGTACAAAAACAACAGGGAATTTGTTTTTGTTTTTTCAGCTCTTTAATGTCAAAAGCAGGTATGGTGAATTAAAAAAGCACATGTCAGAAGTGTGTGTGTGTATTTTTAACAACATACATGTCTCTACACCAAAACAAAAACACGAATACACACGAAGCAAAATGTAAACAAAACATAAATATAAACAAAACTTTTGACAGGAGCGGTATGACCAAAAAAAAAAAAAAACCCAGCTGTGTTGGCAACACCACCGTGTAAGTTATTCCACCATGCCCGTACCTATGAAAATGAAAAAGTGGAACGAAACAATATTGTTTACACTGTATCAATATGAATTCATATGGATGTTGAAACGAAACAAATTTGGTTCACAGTAGAGCTGCAAAACAATCGATAGTACTATCGATAATATCGATAGTTTCATTTTTGGCTGACTATCGATGGTTTCACTATCGGTAGCGATACTATCGGAAAATTTTAAAAGTAAACTTTTTCAACGCAGGTTTTTTGCCGCCGGTAAATTTTTGTATGTATGTTCTAATTTTTCAATAAAAATAATATATTTGCATTTATTTAATGTAAAATAAAATAGAGTCAATATTTCCAGAAAGTGTTATCCTATTAAGCTCCTTAGGGTAATTAGTTTTATTTAAACTTAATTATTTTTATTCAGCGGCAACGGCTACCTTAATATAACGACAGCGGCGAATTATTGACGGCACAAAAATAATACAAAGAAGTTTTAAAGTAAAAGTTTCTGGTATTATAAATAGTATTTCTAAAAGAATAAAGAATATTTAAATAAAAAACAGTTTTAAAAGATGGGGAGATTCCTACAATTATCAGAATGTAAGTATTATTACAATACTATTTAAATGTATGTACATATGTGTCCATTGGACACATTCATAGGAGTGTGTATGTCTGTCTGTGTTTAATAGAATATGGCAACGAAAACATTGAGGTAAACAACGATGATGAAGAGGGTATTCAAAAAAAGATACGTAGGACGTATTCAGATGTTTGGACTTATTTTGAAATAACCAAAGATAAAAATTGTGCTAAATGCCGTTCATGTGGCAAATATTATAAAACTAGCGGCAATACTACAAATTTAAACGTTCGCACCCTAGTTTCACAGAAGCGGAAAAGCCAATTAAGACCATAGACCAAATATGGTCGATAAACTCTTGTTCATTAACAAAAATTATTGGGTATTACTTATAAGTACCTAAATTTAACGCTTCTGTACCTAATTTTATTTATGAATTGTTTTTATAATCCCTTTTAATTAAAATTTTGATATTTACATATGTAGAATGTATGTTTTACGTTTTGAACATTAAAGCCTTTTACGGTTAACGTTAATTTAAAAAAATTATCTCAAATTAACAGCTTTAATTAATTTTTTTTTTGTTTGGCCAATAATTTGCGTTTTTTTTTTTGTTGTTTTGTAATAATATTAAAATTTATGTTACAATAGTTTACATATGTATCTCTTTTATTTAAATTAATACATTTATTATGAAAGACAGTTGAAAGCGAATACATACATGGTACTTGCTATATTTTAATAGAGTTTTACTTACTAGACTTCCGATACAAATTGAATTCTACTCATCCACTAGATTTTAGAAGAACCTAAGTAGCAAAAATATATCCAAAAATTCGTATTGCGATTCTAATTTTCTCAGAAAAATAGAAAACCGATAGTATCGATAGTATCGATTGTTTTATTTAAACTATCGAAACTATCGATGGGGCCGACTATCGATAGATTTGCAGCTCTAGTTCACAGCTGCATGCTATAGTAGTGAGGTTGTTAAGCAACTGTGAAAACTATTGAAAACAACAAGTTTTCATATGAAAAACGTATTATATCTACAGACAATATTTTCATGTGCAAACAAATGTGTCGCTTACGGGTTGATTGTTGTGAAAAGAATCAATAAAAATAAAATAAATATGACAGAAATTACAGCAAGAGAAAGACGAGCCAACGAAAGCCAAAAAGAATTTTTAGTTAATTTTTTAGAAAAGAATTTGGATATTGCGAATAACAAGTAAACTCAATAATGCCTATATAAGTACAAATTATAAAAAATAATATCAACTTATGTACGTATAAAATATTTTAGATTTCGTACCCCACAAGCTGTTAAGTATAGAAATGATGTGTGGAAAGAGTTAAAAAATAATTTCAATGCGCTTGATGGCCCTAAAAAAAACACTGCAAGATGGAGAAGATATTGGGCTGATTTGAAGTATGCATCTACTACGACTCTTGATTTTTTTTTGTACATTTTAATAATTTTCACTACCAACAGATTACACACATGCAAAAAATATAATGCCATAATTAAAGGAAAACAAAACAATACTTATAGAGGAGGAAAACAGTTAACAAGCCTGGAGAAAAAAGTTTTAAAAATTGCTTTACAAACCTCTAACAAAGCAAAGCACACACCTGTTGATAACATTAGACATGAAGAAATGTTGGTTGAAGATAATAATGAAGAAACGAAAACACAAATGGAAGAATATTTTGTCAATAATGAGTGTGAAACACAAAATAATAGCATTAGTTTAACGGGTGATAATATTTCAGAACAAACTTTAACAACAACAGCAGTATTAACAAAACAAAGAAATTTTAAGAGAAAAAAAGTTTCAGTTAAAGCTGAATATCTTGGCAAATTACTAAAAACTGAAGAGAACATCCTCAAAGAAATGAAAGAAGCCAACAGTTTAAAGAGGAAACAAAATGCCATACTTCAGGAACAAACAGAGTTAATGAAAGCAAATGTTCGGGCTAAAGAAATTATTGCATTAAAACTACAATATTTAATTAATATTTTAAGTAAAAAGAAAGTCATGTATTTTCAATAACTTTTTTAACTTGTATTTTATTATTTTGCTTTTTTGTTATACCTAATGTATATGAACTTCGGGTATTGTGGCCTATGCATCCAATGTAGACTAGGGCGTTTTTTTTTTTTTTTTTTTCTTAAACTAAGAGTGATATGACAAGACTGACTAAGTGAATAGTTTACCAGGTAATAAAAACTAATATGACTTACAATTTTTTAAATGTAATTGCTATGTTGACTCTTTTATGTAGCACTGAAAGGTTTATGTGCGTTTTAACATCTTGTTTGAGCAAGTGGTGGGCAATTTTAAATTAAAATATTTTGGTCCTGCAAAGCTACAAAGCACACGTAAATTTTTTTAGGTTCAATTGCTCAATTGAATTTTTTTACTAATATCAATATCAGAAATACAAAATGATAGTCCACATTACCCGAACTTGCCCTAACATTTAGGCATATTTATTTAATTTAATACTTTGCTACTCCTTGTTTTGTACAGTATCATAAGGATTGATTTGATTTGGAGGTACCTATTTTAAAAAAATCATACATTAGTATCTAGGTACCTACAAAGTTAAGAAATATGATTTTTAATAAACTTAAGCATAAAAGAATATACTATACCTATGAGTTGAATACCAACCCGGGTATTTATTTATTAAGTTTAATTTACTTTTAAAAATTACCCTTAATATATTTGTTGCATTTTGTCGTCTGTAATACCATTTTCGGTAATGGTAATGGCAACTCCATCATAGCTCGGTTGCTATCCATAACCAACCCATTAAATTACAGATTTCTCGCAAGAAATATTAAAAGGAAAAATTTATACAAATTTGGAAAAACATTTAAGAATTTCATAATTTAACTTAAGCTGTTATTTTTTAAAAGTTTACAAATTCATAAGTTTTTCTATTTGAAGTACATTATAACTTCTCAGTTATATTACAATTTTGACAACTAAGAAGGGTACCTGTGAAAAGGCATCACTGCACTGCATCACGATAGAAATCTTTTACAACAGAATAAAAAATAATGCAAAACTTATATGTAGCGTACAATATACATATTAACCATAATTTGCATAAAAAATTATGAAATTATTATCATCCTATTTAGACCAAGCCCAAAGGCAAGACACTGCGACCCATAAGATCTCTTGTGTCCCTTGGAGTTTACTGTTTGTTTAGCAACAACCAACTGCCTTCCTTATGAACACCAGCAGGCCCGACACTTTAGTAGTGGATATGTCCGCCAGTGCGACAATATGTCTCCCTAAACACATCCATCTAAACCTATCAAGTGCTGCACATTCACATAATATATGCTCTGCTGTCTTTGATGCTTGTGAGCATAGTCTACAAACATCTACATCTGTGATCGCCATTCTCATCAAATGCGATCTCACACTACAGTGACCCGTAAAAAAATTCGTTAGAATTTATAGGTCTGGCTTTCTATACTTTAGAACTAAAGTAGTGTTACCCTTTTCGAAAAACTAACAGCCTGTTCATAGAGGACGAATGGTTTAAGGCGTTTGTCTTTTAACCATTCGTCTTCCATGAATAGGCTGTAAGTTTTCATAATTAATACCACTTAGGATCGGAATTGAGTTCCTTGACATGGCTGTTAGTTTAATTTTTTTATGTTTATAAAAACTGTTTCTAAAATAAATATTTTTTTTTAATCCTTGGGTAGCACATAATTTATTAATAAAAAAATAAATATTTTTATATCTGCAGTCCAATGTTTAAACTATGTGCTACTCGTATTATCAAAAATGTCATAGAGTTCAATTCCGTTCAAAAGTGTTTTTTCAAATCAAATATGAGTTCTTCGAAAAATTAAAAAAAAAAACAGATTTACAAAATTACTTAAAAAGAAAAGAGAAAAATTAACTTTTTTTGCCTATAACATTAACCAAATGTTGTAGATTTATTGCAATAATTTCTTTAGCCTGAACATTTGCTTTCATTGATTCTGTTTGTTCCTCAAGAATAGCAATTTGTTGCCTTTTTAAACTGTTGGCTTCTTTCATTTCTTTGAGCTTTTTCTCTTCCATTTTTAATAGTTTACTAAGGTATACAGCTTCAGCTGGAGTTTTTCTCTTAAATTTTCTTTTTTGTTTTAATGCTTGAATTGTTGCGGCATTTGTTGAGATATTTTCAGGGTTTACATATTCGCTTGTAATTGAATTTTCATTAGCAAAACTATCGTTACTGACGACCATAAACTCCTCAATTGTTGGTTTAATATCTTCAAATGTTATTTCGTCTTCGTCCAATGATACAAAATTACTGATGTTTTCAACAGCAGGTACTTGTAACATTTTTTTCGTTTTTGTTAAGGCAATTTGTAAAACTCTCTTCTCTAGGCATGACAGTCTTTTCGTTTTAACAAACCGATTATCGTTTTGTTTTGTTGTGTGTATGGCATTGTGTTTGTTGCATATATATAATCTATTATTTGTGAAAATTATTAAAATGTTTATAGAAAAAATATAGTAAAAAAATTTATACTTTAAATCACTCCAAAATTTTCTCCATCTTGTGCTATCCTTTTTGGTGCCGTCAAGTGCATTAAGACTTTTAGTCAGCTCATCCCAAACTTCATCTCTGTACTTCACCGCTTCTGGAGTAACAAATCTGTAATATTTCACAATTTAATATTATGGTTGTATATTTATAATTTCGGTATGCAATTTATTAAAAAGCATACTTGTCGTTTGCGATATCCAGATTCTTTTCTAAAAAATTAATTAAAAATTCTTTTTGAATTTCACTGGCACGTTTTCCTTTTACTATTTTTTTAGTGTTTTGCATGTTTTTATTTTTATTTTTCTCACAACAAATGTTCCGTCTATGACAATATTTTCTATGAAAATATTTTCTGTATACTTTTTCATATGAAAACTTGTTCACAGTTGCTTAATGAAAGCAGTACTATAGCAGGCAGCTGTGAAAAAATATTATGTTTCGTTTCAATTTGCATATGAGAATATTTTTGTTTGCTATACTACAAAAAAAATGCAGCTATAAATAATGCCGTTTCGTTCCATTTTTTTCATTTTCATATGAAATCATTTATGAGTGAAATAGGTATACAAACATACATTCAGACATACTTACATGGAAATAAAAATGTGTTTGTTTGCTTGATTGTAGTTACCCTACTAGCATTTGTGATTCTTTTACATAAAATGCAATGCCAACAATAACAATGCCGTGCAGATACAAAAAAAAATTAACCGTTTCTTTTTATTCTTCATTTACAATTTAATTGTTGCTATCCCTGTCACACACATCATACTTGTGGGATTCACTTACCCTTAAATACAGCTGAAAGTAATTCAGTTTTGTTTTACTTTTTCACTTTTCACATGAAAATATGAAACGAATGCAGCATGAGTACACAATATGTGGTGCAGGTACTAAAATCGTATTTGTGCTAATCTACACCCAGCAAACACAGCTGATTAATTTCATATTATGCATAATTTAAATTTACTTACTATGTAACTGAGAACACATAGTGTTTTTATAAGACGGGAAAGGTTTTCTCAAGTAATACAAGCCCTTCTCTAGTTAATTATGTGTAAATGTGGCACTATTTTTAATTTCTTTCATATTTTTATTTTACTGATTTCTATGCACTAAATACGTTTATTGACGGCTTATTTGACGGAGGGTTTATTTGGAATACTTGTCAAATAAACCCTTAATGAACAAACATACTATATAATATTTTTTATGAATACAGCTGTAAGGCTATAATTTCTATTTTATACAAACTGGTTTAATGACCAGTAACGCAACTTTAGGTACGTCGGCAAATGCATCACTGCACAGAATCACGAAATTTTTTTTTTTATTATTTTTTCATAATACATTTGCTAGGAGAGGGTCTTTGACACTTCATATTGGTCCGGAGTCCTGCTGTGCAGCACCGCTTTCTAATATTCTCAATCTGATTAGTGAATTGGGAACTGGCAAATGTTTGGAACATTGGAATGCCAATGCTGTGAATCGCCCGCGATTTGAGAATAAGAATAATATAATTTTTTTTTGATTATCAAAAACAAGACGAATTGATCATAACGTATGATTAGCCAATCTAATCGTTTCTTGCTCACGAAATCTGTCTGTTAATATTGGGATTGTTGTAAATTTGCCCAAACCTTATTATCAATTCGTTCTAATCAAAACTTTTAAATAATTATAACATCTATTTATGTAAACTTTGTACATATGTACATATGTCTTTGAATATAGTCAATTCAAATGCAGTTCCATAAAAGAACACGATATTATTAGTTTTAATATATACATAGTTTTAATATATAATATTACGCCTGTATTCATACCAAAAATTATAGGCTTATTTGACAAGTATTGCATAGAAATTTATCAGAGAAGCTTTACAAAAACCTTTAATATTTTTTATGAATACAGCGGTTGGTATTTAATATTTTTTTAGAGTAGACATAAGAAAAACATTTAAGTGTAAAATAATAAAAAAATTGTTTTCAAAATTTTTGCCAAAAATTGTACCCAAACAAGTAAAAAAAAAACTAAATAAGAGAAAAAAAAATCATTTGTTTTAATAATCAAAATTTAAAACATTGGTAGCTATTCGGGATTACTCATTTCACTATTCACTATAATTTAAGTTACATTAGTTTCTCTTGTTGTAATTACTTTATGTTTTTATGATTGGATTTACAAAGAAGTTTATTATTTAAACAAGTTAAGATTTAAAAAAAAAATTACAGATCAGTAAATGGAAAATTATAAGGGTCAAAAATGTAGTGAATGGTGAACTGAGTATTCCGGAATAGCTACCATTGTATTATACATTGTATATATATAGTGTAGTTTTACAAACTCCAGTTATATAAATAAACATACCCTGTAACAGCGAGTGATGTGTTGTTGTTAGTACAAAAGTATTAAAAACATTATGTATAAAAAGCAATCAAAGATATTCTATTCAACACAGCGAGCTACAACAGGTTAGCCATGTTACAATAACCTTCTAAGACACTCTGATGACTTTGTGCATAACATGTCATGACAATTAGTTTGAGACGACATGACATAGCATAGTTTTTTTTTCTATAAATGACATTTTTACATAAAATATTGCCTTTTGTAAACTTTTAATACCTATCTATATATTTTTTATTTTTTTACAAAAACTCCGCCAGTAAGCCAGGTTTCAATAAACATACTCGTAATAAAATCATACATGAATTCATAAAACAAATCGTTAGAGGTGATTGTAAGTTTTTTGAAGCACACATAAATTTCCCAACGGCAAAAGAGGAATATTCATATTATAGATGTTATTCCTTGTTTTCCTACGGAAAATGTGTTCACAAACAAACGTATTCACAAGAGTTTCGTTTACAGGGTGTCCGCCAGGAAGGTATACTACTATGTTTTAGCGCCATTTTGGCAGTTCATATTTAGCAGTAGGTGTTCGATATTCAGTAAACCAACGTGTTTTAATAGTTAAAACATTTTCTCATTTACTGTGACGATCAGAAAGTTACGTGAAATTTGTTGGTGCCAACAAGACGCACTATTAATCGTGTAGTGAATGATGTCGAAGAAAGAGGAACTGTAGCTGATAGGACCAAGCATGGACCACAAAGTACTGCAAGATCGGCTGAAAACATTAGTCCTATTCAAGAAAGTGTTCAAAACAATTCATCAACCTCAATTCCACGCCATGCTCTAGAGCTTGGTCTTCAAAGAAAAACGTTGCCCACAATTTTGCACAAAGATTTGCATTTGTTTCCATTTATTTAAGATCCAGTTGATACAAGAGCGTCTTCCAAAAGACCATTTACGCCTCCGTACATATGCCAATAAGATGTTACAGCTCGCCTATGACTACCCCGATTTTCATTAAAATTTCATAATGAGTGACGAGGCATATCTTTATTTGAATTTTTATTTGAATATTAATAAACAGAATAGTCGGTTCTGGGCAATGGAAAACCCTCAAATTATTCATCAGTCACCTTTGCATACACGAAAAGCAGTAGTCTGGTGTACGATTTGGTCAGCAGGAATCATTGGACCACTAATTTTTTGAAACTGTCAATGGAAAGCAATATCGTGATATGATTGAAAACTTTGTAACGCCACAACTGAATGCTTTGGGCTTGACTAACATGTGGTTTGAACAAGACGGTGCCACATTGCATACAGCAAGGATTACAATGGAATTACCGCGAGATCTCTTTCTACAACAAGTTATTTTAAGGAACGGTGATGTTGATTGGCATCCACGGTCACCTGATTTGACTGCTCCGGACTTCTTTTTGTGGGGATATCTGAAAAGCAAGATTTATGCAAACAAACCAGAAACGCTGAAGCAACTCAAACAAAATATTTGTGATGAAATTAATGAAATGCCGCGTGAAATGTGTGAGAATGTAATGAGATATGTGCTCAAAAGGGCTAACAGAGGCGGATATTTATCTGATATTGTATTCCATACATAATTGCTGACATTAAATAAAACATTTATCAGTGTAAGATGCATACCCTTTCATTTAATCAAAAATTATAAATAAAATAAATAGTATACCTTCACGGCGGAAACCCTGTATAAGTTGACTTCTTTAGGGGTGAAATTAAATACTAGTTGTGTAGCTTATTAATTAAGCTTTTATATGGTAAACTGAGTACAATTAAGGCCTTAATTGTATAAATTTCTTAATTGAGCAATTATGGCTTGTGAACTATGTGAATATGGTATACTAAGGACTGTCGGTGTACTAGTATAGTACAGTGCATATGAATTTGTCAAATTGGGCTTTTAAGTTTTATTAAAACAAAGACTTGTTTAAACATTTAAAATACATTTATTTTTTTCATTTCATTTCAAGTGTTTGTTTTTTAGTTTTAATTTTTTTGTTTTGTTTAACAAATCGTATTTGTTTTCTTTTTTTTTTTTTTCTTATATTATTTATATTATTTTTGTTTTTAATTATTTAATTTATAATTATTACAACAAGTTAGTTTTGTTTTTGTTTGTTTGTTTAGTATTATTATTATTTTTATAATTATTTGGATTATGCCTATTTAATAATCGTTTGTATTATCAGTTTATTCCATTTAATTATTAAACTTAAAACTATTATTTATGGTTTTATATAAATCAGATTTAATAATTTTATTTTGTTTTTTGTTTTTATTTCTTTTATTTTATAAAACAAACGTTAAAAATTATTTTAAATTTATTTTTTTTAAATTATTATTATCAATGTAAGTTTTCTTTTTATTATTTTTCGTTTTTGGTTTTTTTTCAAGCAAGTTACTAAAAGTTTAAACATTATTTTGTTTTTTGTTTGTTATGAAATTAATAATTCAGTTATTATTCTTATTCTTATTCTTATTTTTTTGAGTTCTTCACTGCTTTCAAAGATTCAAATATTTGCTGCAAAATTCCAAAATAAAGAATCAAATTATTTTGAACTTTGGGCAAATATGTGTTGGCTTTGGTAGTAGTGTTTTTAGTTTTCTTTTTTTTTAATTATTATACAAAATTTTAAAACTTCCAATATTTTCTGGGGTTTTTTTTAGATATTAGGAGGCATACATATAATTTTTTTCTTGTATTATTTTTATTGGAAGATGTTGGTTTTTTTTCTGTGTTTGAAACTTTATACAATTCTTATACAACTAAAAATGTTAAATAATTTAAATAAAATTTATTTTGTTTGCTTAAATTAAAATCGCTACAAAAACAGAAAAAAAAAAAATTAAATGTTTTTGAAATCAGTTTTTCTGACATTATGTGGGTAAATGTTTATAATTATTTTTTTAATTTTTAAATTCAAAATGCTTTTGAAAATGTGTTTTTTTTGGAGTACAGTTAAAATTTATTTTAGTTTTTAATTATATAAAAAGAAAAAAGAATTTAGAAAAATAATTCTAAGTATGTATTTAAATATCTTCTGTAAACCGAAATCGAGTCAAATTGAATGCAAGTAATGCTTAATGGCGCCAAGTATTTAAAAGTTTTGATGATCATAGAAGTTATGTTAATGGTTATTGAGAGAATGAATAAAAATTATAGCAACAACATGCCGTATTTTACAATTATAGCGATTTGAAAATTTTATCTATTTAAATTTATTTAGTTTTCGGTATACAGAATATACCCGATTGTAACAGTTTTGTTTTTGCACTTCCAAATCAAGAGCTTTTGAAATTGTACTTGAAAATGTAGTATTCTTACCTTTGTGACGTTTTTATTTATTTACACGAATATTGCTGCTTTTTTTCTTAAAAAAGTAGACTTTAAATTTTTTATCTGGACAGACTATAATAGCCTAGCTGGAAAAATAAATTGCTTTACAAATGAAACTTTATTTTTTATATAATTATTTGGTAATATTTCAACCATAAAAATTTGAAAGTATTATTACTAGGGCTGGAGGGAGACCAAAATGCCATATACGTATGTATTTCACCTATCTTGCCTCATAGCTTTGCATGCAATTGTTTCTAACGTGTGCGCTGTCTACAGATTAATTACAGAAAAAGTACAGATCTTCAAAAGAAATGAAAGCGAAATTAGGGGGCAAATTACGGCTTTCGTTATCAAGAAAATTTCATACAATTTTAAAACAATTTGCATAGAAATTTCGTTCGACATCGAATGCCATAATTTGCCCCAGTTCTTGTTATAAGTAAACAAATATTATTTGTTGTGTAAAAAGGTATTGCATGCTCTTAGGGGGGTATGTTGCATGTCAAATTTTTCTTACAGAAAATCAAATGTGGCTCCACTTTTTTCTAAAAATTTAACAGACTTAAGATAAAATATACTTTTTTGAGTACTAGATTCGTTTTACCAAGTTAAAGCACTTATACACACAACATGTGTAGTATAATTATTAAATTATTGTGAATAATGGTAAAATTATGCATTATTAAATTAATATTTAAAGCAAATAATTACTTCATAAAATCAACTACATATTAAATTAAATACATATAAAGAAATATATGTTTTTTTTATTTATAGAACAATGAAAAAAGGTGGTTCTATTTTACTGAGCCACCAACAATTGTTTAAATTGTAATTTTTTTATTTTTTATGCATTTGCATTTGCTGATTTCATTCGAATGAACCACAGCGTACAGGTTGAAATTCAAAGTTGACAAATGTTGCTTAACAATAATACGATACATGTTGATTAAGAAAATCTTTTTATAAATATTTATATTCTGCTCTTGTTTTTTTCTGTGTGTTTTACTCTTCTGCTCAACTATCTCACTGTTTTATTTGTTTACAAATTCATCGGCTTGGTAACTGTATTCGGTTAAAAGGTTTGCCATTTTTTCTTATTATTTTCAGTCTTTTTTTATTTGTTTTGTTACTCCAAGTTTTGTTTAAAATTTTCAATTTTAGAAAGAAATTCAAATAATTTTTATTTGTACTTATAATTAAAATAGAAAAATAAAAGAACGAGCTGATTTAATGGATATGTTTATAAGTAAATAAAATAAACTAAAGTGTAGTTGTATGTATGCATGTATGTATGTATGAATGTGTGTATATAGAGCAGGGTTGGGTAGTTCCTAATTACTTTTAGAATAAAAAAAAAGATCTTTGGTTTTATTTTCAAAATTATAGGTAAAATGGACTTATCGTTTTTTTTTTTTTGGTTTAATAATAATTTGATAAAAATCGTTCATTAATTTTTTCTTGTACATTTTTTTTAACTTGTAATTGTAGAAGGAACTATAATTTAAACAACCCGTTTATCCCTTACATGTTTGTTTTCAATCTCAATAGAAATTATATTAAATTGAAAATTTTTGTGTTTTGTTTTTCTCTTTTCCTAAATGATTTTTGATTTATTTTTTCATTAAAAAAATTATTTAATTTTGTTAAGTTAAACAAATCTTAAAGCCAATTTAAAATAAAATATGAATTGAAATTTAAATTAAGGTTTTTTTATTTATATATTTATTTTCTTATACATTTCGTAATTATTTTATTTTATTTTTAATTATTATATTATTATTTGTTAGTATTTGAGAGGTTTCTTTGTATTAGTGGGTAAAGCTTTTTCAAAAGTAACTGTAATTACTAGAAGTCATTTTTATTAAAACTATTAACACCTGGTTAATATTTTTAAAGAGCCCCTGACTCATGGCAATTAGATTACATTTTTTTTGCTTACCCCGGCTCAACAATCCACTGTAATTCGTGTTGGTTTTATAGATTTTAGTAAAAAAAAAACTTTTTTAATTTTGTGGTTTTTTTGTTTTTTTTGTTATAAATATTGAAAAATACATACACAATTACATGAAAAATACACTTAAACATCTATATACAGTATCAATTATTTATGTTAAATAATTAAATATTTTTTTTCTAACTTTAATTTTATATACAATTTGATAATTTGTTTTTGGGTTTTCACTTGAAATTTCTAAAACAGTTTTTTTCAAGGATTTTTTTATAAACAAAAAATTAAAAAACAATTTATTTGTTTTTAATAAAAATTACTTTTATTTTCTTGGTTTTGTTTTATTGATTATATTAAAAAATGTATGAAAAATTTTTATTTAATTTTTTTTTACAATTTAAAAATGAAGGAATGAAATAAAAAAAAAAACACTAAAAAATAATTTACATTTTGTGTTTTTTTTTGTTAGGTTTTGTTTTATGTATGTATAAATAATTAACATGTTATTTTTTTTTAAATTAGTTTTTTGTTGTTTACAACAATTTTAGTTTTTGTTCTTGTTTTGTTTAGTAATTTTTATTATTACTTATTTTGGCACAAGAATTCACATATTTAGACTTTCTTTGTCATAATTTTCATTATTATTCGCTTTATTTAAATTTATAAATATTTTTTTTTATATAAAAAAATGTATAAAATAATAATAAGGGTATTTGTTTATCATGCGAAATATCTCCTACACCTCTTGAAACTCGTAAAAAGTTATGCAAGTTTAAAAGTTTAAGATGTATGTATAAAAAGTATTAAGCATGTTAAACAATTCCCTAAATATAATTTTTTTTTTATTATTGTTAGTTTTATCATATTCAAGGTGGCAGGAAAAGTTAACAAAAAGAAAAAAAAAGTCCTTAAGTCAAGAATACAATTTGTGTTGCGTTAGACAAGCATTTGTATCTTGGCAACATGTTGCTGAAGCTGAATGTTTATTAAACACTTACTATGATGGGTTTGAATAAAGATAATTTATTTTTTTCTTTTGATTAGGCTGCATTTGGTAATATTTTTAATTTTTGTAGGTTTTTTTCAACATGTTGCTTTAATGACTTGGGACTATTTCATAATCTACTGTCTGATGATGTGTGTAAAGCTGTAAAAAAAGTTTGGCTGCTGCTTTAAATATCAATAAAAAAATTCATTTATACACCAGTGTAATAATTTTACTATTCCATACAGAAGAAATGCTACCATTTTAATACCCTACACACGTTGCAAAGGTAAAATATGTTGCCAAATAGATATTTAACATGATTTTCTAAATTCGTTGTTGAAAAGACCACCAAAAATACTCATTCTTTTGATAAAAATTTGTTTAATGGTTTAAACGATGGCCAGAAATGAACATCGTAAAACAAGTATATGTATAATTTCATATATAAAGATTTGTTAAAATAATCTTTCAATAAATTTTTCTTTTCATGTAAGCAAATAAGATTATCATTATGTTCGAAATTTCTTACGAACTGCTATCAAATTACATATACAAATTTTTCGTTGGAAATACTAGTGAAATAATGTTGCTAAAGTTAAACTCTGTTCTTGTTGTGAAAGACATGCGTAGTTTCTGGCAACATTTTATATTCGTACGAAATAACCTAACCAACACTTTTTGGAATAAAATAGAATACATTTACAACACCAGCTTACAAAAAGTTTTTATTCATTAAAATGGGCAATATTTTAGAATAAAGTTTTTACCATTTATATAGCGTTGGTGTGCAGTTATTTGGAGTTAAATTGGATATTTGAATTACTAGGGGCGCTCTTTTGAAGTTTCTGTATATAAGTTGCATGATGTCTTATTATAATTTAAACTCACTGCACAGCAGCTGGACTGTTAGGGATTGCAGAAAAAGTACAAATCCTAAAATGAAGAGCCAAAAACTAAAACACATGTAGATTCTGAGCCCCAAAAAAAAAGTGAAATAAGTTCTTGTTAAACTTTGTTGCGTAAAAGGATGCTGCTTGCCTTTGGGGTATGTTTGTTGTATGTCAAATTTTTCGTAAGAAAAAACCAATGTGGCTACACTTTTTTCACAAAATTGAACACAGTGCCAGCTTTAATTGAGCAATTTTTTAAAACCGTTCCTTTTTTATATAAAAATACACAAAATGTTGAACAATAATTATGTTATTAATAAAATATAAAGAGAAATTCATATAACATGCAACATGTTGCTTAATAGAGTTATACAAGTCTTAAATACAAACTTCATTATTAATTAAGTTAACAACTGTACAAAATAATATTCACAGTCAACATTTTATACATATTAATAACGTTTAAAATATATTTTCGTATTAAGCCTGGTATTGAGTTCAAAATTTCGTACGAAAAGCTGTCAAATTGCATATAAAAATGTTTTGTACGAAATGTTTGTGAAAAAATGTTTCAATAGTAGTACTCTGTTCTTGCTGCGAAAACCATGTGAAATCTATATATCAAAATTTTTCTAACTGCAACAAGTTGCTGTCAACATTTTGATTCATGTACGGAACAACATAGTCAACATTTCTTTCGAACGAAATAAAATAAATTTACACCAGCCTACAATAATTTTTTTTTATTATAATGAGCAGGAAATTATAATAGAGTTTTTATTGTTGACATAGCTTTGGTGTTGGGTTATTTACAGTTATATTGGATATTCGAATTATTGTAGGTGGTCTTTATATCATTATAATTTCAACTCACTGCACAGCAGTTGGACTGTTAAGGATTGCATAAAAAGTGCAGGTCTTAAAAAGAAAAACGGAAAAACTAAAATACATGTAGATTCTGAGCCCCAAACGAAGGTTTAAATAGTTCTTGTCAAAAGCAACAAAAACAAAGTTATTTTGTTGAACTGTGTTATTTGTTGTTTATAAAGGTGATGCATGCTTTTAGGGATATATGTTGCTCGTCAAATTTTTCGAATGGAAAAAAAAATGTAGCTAAACTTTTTTCACAAAATTGAACTCAATACCAGGCTTTAAACGAACACTGCAACATGTTGCTGCATAATGTGTTTTTTTGGCAGATTAGCAACAGTTTAAAACAATAAAAATTGTTTTTTGCAACATGTTGATTTCTATGTATGCATTTATAAATAATTTTGAATTCTTATTTTAATTCATAAACTTTTTAAATTTTAATTGTACCCTAATGCAAATTAACAATGTAATCATAGCCATTGTGTGACTAAAGTTTTATATATTATGTACAGAAAAAAAAATGTTTCAATATTCTTTCTGCAAAAGCTGAACATGAATATTAATGGTGGTTTACCTCACAGTAATGAAAAAGATCATGCAATTCCGGGATTTTCAGAAATATATATATTATTTGGTATTTATGGGATTTTTGACACTAAAATGGCAAACTTTTTTGGCCATTTCCGTTGACCTAAAACTAAGCGCAGCAAGATTTTTTTACTTTTGGAAAGAAAGAAAAAAATAAAGAACAAATCAAAAAAGTGTGGCAGAAAGCTGATCACGGTTGCTAAAATTATATGTTCATGGAGGCATTTAGAACAATAATTAGCAACATGTTTACAACTATCAGCAACATTTTTTTTGTGTGTTTTCTACAAATTATTTAAGCCACCTTTGAATATTTTCTTAGATAAATTTTAGTACTTTAAAATTTTTGTTTTTAAATAAAATTTTTTGCCTGTTTTCGTAAGACAAACAATTTTAAGCGACTGGAAATTTTTATGAAAAAAGCTCAAAAATATTTTAAAAATTTTGTGTTTTTCGTAAAAAATTTTCAATCTGTTAATATTGCTTGTCTTATCGAAACAGGCAATTAACCAAAATATATATACTTTTGGTTTAAGAAATTTTAAATTTTCAAAAAATAATACTGAATAAAAAAATTTTTTTTTCTTAATTTAATAATTACTTTAAAAATGTAAGAAAAAAATTAAAAAAAATTAAATACTGAATTTTTTTTTTCAAAATTTTTGTATGTTTCAAATTTTTAGAAATATGTATAATATTTGCGTTAAAGAGTTTTTGTTTTTGTCTTGCAAGGCCCTAAAGTTAAAATTTATTTTTATTTTTGTCTTTTGTGGGAAACCTTAAAGACCTTCAATTTAGAATAGTTTTTAATGAAAATTTAAGTTTTAATTGCTTTTATTTTTAATTCTTTTTTTTTATTTTTTTGAGAATAGGGCCTAAAAACCCTTTTTGAGAGAAATGTTTTCATTTTGAAGCCACTTTTTGGCTTGTAACAAGTTTTTTTTTATTGAATTTATTTTATTGTTTAAAAATTGTTACTTAAACTTTTTAGTTTTTTGCAATATATAAAAAATTTTCTCTGTTTTACGATTTTCTAAAAATAAATAAAAATTTTTGTTTTAAATTTTTTTTTTTAATAAAATTATGATATGAGATCCATAAATACTATTTTGAATTCCAAATAACAATTCACTGTTTTCTTAAAAAAAATAATATTTTTTTTTGTGTAAATAAAAATTTCATTTGTTTACGTTATTGTGGATAAAGTAGACAATTGGAATTTATTGACGGATGGTGAGGCCGATGGTGAGGGTGTCGGCACAAAAAGACTGGAAGAGGCAGTTTCAGTTGTTAAGCTGCGTTCTTCATAAACTCTTTCCTAAAATGGTATACACATGTATGTACGTATAAATTTGTTATAGATTTTAAAGAATTTATTTTATATTTCTTAGCTTACATGAGATCTATCATTTCTAAAACGTTTCCATATGGTAGTTTTTGGTTCCATGGGTGTGCCATCGACATTGTAATTGGGATTGGAAAAAGTCAATACCGAACGGCTTGAGCCACGTGAGTGTCTTTTTGGTTTGGGATGTTTGCTGGGCGCAATCATATCTGAAATTATAGGGAAATGTTTATAAAACTCAAATTAGTTTAAATTCAAATTATGTATGTTTGTAGTACTTTTCACAAATTGGACTTGTTGATTTCAAATTTTTTTCGTATTGAATACTTACAAATAACCAAAGCAATCATGACAAATAAAAAGATCAACGCTATCACTGTGGCTATAACAATAACTAACTTCATATCTAATAACGGATCGGGCGCTCGAAAATCATCTTCAAAATCATCTTGCATTAGAGAATTTTCCGTTTCAGTTATATCTTCAGGATCCTCAATTATATTATCGCCTCCTCTACGTGGTATATAATAACGTGGTATGGTAAGACATTCCCGGCCGTCGGGGCGATCAGGGCAAGCACATGTATAATTCGAACCACGATACAAACATAAATGAGTACAGCCTCCGTTATCTTGTGAGCATTGATTCCAATCTTCTGGTTGACGTTTACGTGAAACTGCACGTATATCCAAAGCGCCACTTAAACCTTCACGTATTTCAACCGGTTGTGAGTATTTGGAGACCATGGAACCTTTGCGATATGCACGAAAAACGGATTTGTTAAACCAGTCAGTCCAATAGATATTGTTTTCGAACTATTGATAGAGGAAAAATATAAGAAAGCAAATTTGTTTAGTACTGAGATTTTTATATTGTATGTAGTGGAAAGAGGCGTGGCAAATAAATAAAAACTAAACAACTCGTTACATAATAAACATAAAAGGGTATAATATGGAATTGGTATACTTGGGATAGTTGTCGATTATGCTTTTTGAGCTTTTATATGTATTTTTTTGGAAAGGACTAATTGAGGGGGCGTGGTGGGAAGAGGGATGGCTAATAAAAAGGGAAAGTAAATAATAACGGAATTTGCTAGTAATTTATAAAAAACTAAAGTTTTTACCATTGTAAGACCAAAAGGATGTGGAGCATATTGTACAAGTATTGTTCTGCGTTTACCATTAAAATCCACTTGACCTATATTATCTTGTAATGCATCGGCCCAAAGCAAACGGCGGTTTCTGAAAACAAAAAATTTTAGATTATAGAACGGATTGTTAAACGTCTCTTAATACTGCGGATCGACGTAACAGTAATTGTCGTCGTAACAGTCTTCTAAAACATATAATAACAATTGTTGCTAAATTTCTAGCGATTGGTTATCTTTGACCATGTTAGGAAATGGTTGTAAAATTAAGAAAACCTTCTTACTTCGACCCGCCTTGAAACTTTTCTACAAACAATACTTACTCAAAATCCAAAGTTAAACCGGTTGGATAACCCAAATTATTACTGACAATAACTGTGCGATTAGAGCCATCCAGCAAGCTGCGTTCAATTCTTGAAGGAATCTCCCAATCTGCCCAGAATAGGTATCTGAAATATATTGAAATTAATAGATTGCCCTTAAGAGTATGCTCTTTCAACTAACGCTTTTTTGGGATGTATTATTATGTAACGAGGATCACCCAAATCATCTGTAATCAATTGCTTCCGACAGGAACCATCTAAACGTGAAACTTCTATAACTTTATGTTCCGAATCAGACCAGTATAAATTATCTGCAATCCAATCTACTGCCAAACCATTGGGTGTTTGAAGATTACTAACCACCTCTTTGCTATCAGCCAAGTTCACTAAATTAATTCGTCTAATAACATCCAAATTGACATCAGCAACATAAAGCCAATGTTTACGATAATGATAATCCAATACCACAGCACCGTGAACTCTTTTAACTGGCAACACCACATCCATAAGATCTGGTGTTCTCAATGATATCATGCCTATGCCCGATCTCAAGGCTATTAATAAATAATCTTCCGGTAGATATTCACATTCTGTTAAACTGCCATTTCTTAATTTTAAACCTATTGAACATTTACATGAATAACCGGACGGATTCCGTAGACACAGTTGTGAGCAACCGCCATTGTTGAGGCCGCAAACATTTTCAGGTAACGTTGTATTCGTAGTAATAACTTTTATATCCATTAAACCATCTATGTTGGTCATAACATCTCGACGATCAGTAACATTCAAACGATCTGTCATATGTAAAGCTTTGGATTTCCAATCGGTCCAATAGATATAATTATCGGTCAAAGCCAAAGCATAGGGATGTTGCAGGGAAGACATTATCAATTTGCGATGATTGCCGGTGTAATCACAAGAATCGATGGTTTTCAATTGAGCGTCAACCCAATAAATGCGTTTGGTTTTCAAATCCAAAGATAGACCATTAGGCCAACCTAAGTTGGATGTAACAATACGTTGGCGATTCTCACCATCCATATGAGCCCGCTCGATTTTACGATAATGTCCCCAATCGGTCCAAAACAAAAAACCAGCTTCATAGTCTAAAGCCAAGCCTCTAGGAGCTTCTAAATCCTTCCAGGCAATTAAATGACGATGTTTGCCATCTAATGTAGCCACTTCAATGGTATGACGACCTGCATCAGCCCAGTATATCTTAAAAAAGCAATAGTTATGTAAACAAAAAATTTTAAAATAAAAATTACAAATTTCTTACCATTCTTCCCACTGAATCCACTACCAAACCATCTGGATCATCAATGGTTTCATAGATAACACGATTCACTTCCAAACCATCGGGTGTAGATGACATGATAACATCTTCTATTGTATCTGACCAGTAGATAATGCCAGTTTTTCTATCCACATCCAAGGCTACGGCATTGGATATGGAAGGCAGAGGTAGAACTACATCTACTAAATGTTCAAAATCCAAAGAGATCTGTCTAATATCCACTCTATGGGCAAAAATGATATACGATGAAGGTCCAGATGAACAAGTTTGGCCATCCTCTTTAATCGCCACGCCCACTGGACAAGCACAAGAATAGCCTGTGGGATTTAACAAACACAAGTGTGAACAACCACCATTGGCACTATCGCAGGCATTGCGTATCCTTCGTCTTGAGCGATGGAATACCGTGATATCCATGAGATCACTAGTGTTAGCTATAACGGTGGTAATGTCTTTGCCTGTCAGCTTATCAGCGCTTGCCACCGATTTGGTATTCCAATCGGTCCAATAAACACGAGAACCGCTTACATCCAAGCCAAATGGATGTGATAAACCACCTGGTCGTTATTGTAATTAAAATTTATGGAATATAAAGTATTTGTGTTTTAACAGTAACTTACCCACTATAATTTTACGTCCAGAGCCATCAAAATTCATGTTCTCTAATGACTGTGTGCCACCGTCCACAAAATATAGTTTCTGTTGTTCATAGTCTATGGCTAAACCATTGGGCCATTTTATGTTATGAGACAGAACCACTTTACGATTTTTGCCATCCATATGGGCGGTTTCAATCATAGCTGGATTACCCCAATCTGTCCAATACATCACACCATCCAATGGATTTACAACAATGTCTCGAGGCTTCTCTAAGTTCTCCCATACCAAAAGAGTGCGCATTTTACCATTTGTCGTAGCAGCTTCTATGCGATATGTAATTTGATCGGTCCAGTAGAGTTTATCGGTCAACCAGTCATATGCTAAGCCCGCTGGACCGGCCAAATTTGAATGAATAACCTTCTGTTGATAACTACCATTTAAGTGCGCCTTATTTATAGTGCTCCTCTCGACATCGGTCCAAAATATTGTATCTGTATCACTGCACCAATCCAAAGCTACAGCATGTTTTATATTATCCAAAGGTATAATCATATCCACATCTCCGGAATGTGTGGGTGAGCTATTCAATTGCCGGAGACGTATATCTTTACGTCTAGCCACTAGAATCAGTTCATCGGGGGCACTTTTACAAGTCTTGCCATCTTCTTTGAGAGTAAGACCTATTGGACAACCACAGCGTCTAGAATTCTTATTAGGCAGACATAAATGGGAACAGCCTCCTCTTAAGCCTCTGCGATCTTTTTGGCAATGATCTTCGTAGTCAGGTTGGCGGGCCGGGTGATAAGCGTGTATATCCATGGGAAAATGAAAATTTTCATGTATAGAACTAAAACCTTTTCCAGTGATTTTATTGGCAGCCGAAACAGTTTTAGTATTCCAATCTGTCCAATACATGGTGTCTTCAAAAATGGTCATAGCAAAGGGATGAGGTAGGTGAGTACTTAGGATTTTTACACGCTCTGTTCCATCCAAATTAGAACATTCTATGGCATGTTGTTTGGCATCGGCCCAATACAATTTGCGGCTGGGATAGTCTATAGTTAAACCATTGGGCCAAGTAACACCTTTTGATATAATAACCTGGCGCTGGGAACCATCCATATAGGCTTTCTCAATTTTGGGATTGGGACCCCAATCGGTCCAGAATACCATGGCATCTCCTGGATGCACTACTATAGCTCTGGGCTTATCTAAATCGTTGGCTACTATAACAGATCTTAAACTTCCATCAAAATTGGACACTTCCACACGTCTGGTACCTGAATCCGTCCAGAAAAGTAAATCATGAATCCAGTCTACAGCTAAGCCACCAGGAGACTCCAAACCCCATTTGATAAGATCCTTTACACGAGTGCCATTGATATAGGCCATTTTGATGACATCCGTAGAAATATCAGACCAAAATAAGAGACCCTTTTTATAGTGATAATCCAAGGCAATAGCATTATGAAGACCCTTAACAACAGCAGCATAACGGTTATTCTTTAGAGTTACACGCCTAATATCCCAACGATTGGCTACTATTAAAGTCATAGCACCACCTAAAGCTTTGCAAGTTCTCAAATCGGGTCTTAAAACATAACCGCTTTCACAGGAACATATAAAGGAGCCGTGAGTATTTTCACATTTTTGAGAGCAAACCGGATTCGACAAATACTGGCACTCATCAATGTCCGTGCAGCTAAAAATTAGAGTAATTAAAAAATCTGTATGGCATTGCGCAAACAAAATTCAAACTTACTTTTTTCTATTGGTATGCATTAGAAAACCCAAACGACAAGCGCATTCCTCCTGGCCTCTTGGTGTGGTTATGCACAGTTGTTCGCATTTACTACCTGTCTCACATTCACGATAATGGGGACAATTAATTTCATCCTCACCCAGAGGACAATCATTTTGACCATCACATACATGTTTCTGATGGACACAGATTCTGGAAAGAATTTTTTATTATTTTACGAAATTTCTGGCTCCAAAATGTTTCGGGTTCATAAGGAATTTTTAAGAAAAGTAGGAATGGTGCACTTAGAGTGTATTTCACTAAATTACTTATCGGGTTTCTAAATAGTTGGTAGATGCATTATGCTAAAGGGCTGTGATTTATCTTACCTTGGACATTAACCTTATTTCGCGAAATGAATTTCTAGCTTTTTGCTCTGCTCAGCATATTAGATGCTGGAGAAATAAAACTGAGTTATTTTAGAATTCAATTCAAAAAAGTACCAAAAGTTACAAAATTAGTACTCCAGTCTGATAGGAGGAATACTAACTTACTAATTAGCCCAGGGAATTCTTCATTACAAGTAGATTTAGACCGTTAAAAACAATTTTATGCGAAGGCAATTTAAACAACATGGGTAAATTATATTCATAGAGACTTAAGGCAATTGATCAATTCAAAAAGAGCAGTAGTGCTCCAAGAGTCGTAAGTTTTAAGCTGAGTACAATTTAACATAAAAAACTAACGTATCCGAAAGCTTTTATGTCTGGATTCGTGTGTGGTTTTAGAAAAATTGGAGGGTTTAGAAAGTAAGCACCTTCTCAAGTTGTGCACGACTTTGAAATAAGAAATTGGCAACATTCTTTTAAGACAAATATTCACTTTCGACATTTTAACTTATCCGTTGGCTTAATAAATTCAAGGCAAACAAAATTTACTTTCCATTCTTCTCATTTTCTCAATTTCACATCTACTCGCATTCAAAAGAATTGTCAGTGATCGGATGTGGTTATTACCTCTTATTTCAAATTAATAAAATATGTAGAAATACTATCAACTTACTTCAAATTGGTGTGATTCTTTTTAGCTGGACATAAGAACTGACCCGGGTCACATTGCAGTTGACAATCAACTTCATCTTCTGCCGAGGAACAATCAGGATAGCCATCACATAACCAGGTACGCTGGAAATTAATTAAAATTATTTAAAATGTCTTAAAAGAATTCGTTAAGCACTACAAACCAATATACAACGCCCATTATTACATTTAAACTCATCCGCACCACATGTAGCCGAAATACCCGAATTCATATTGATGCACTCATTCTCATCCTCTCCACCATCGCAATCCTGCTCTTTATCACATTTCCAGCGTAGGGGTATACAAGTGCCATCGGCACATTTAAATTCACTAGAGGTACATTGTGAGGGTTTCTGGGGACAGTTTTCTTCATCACTCCAATCGCCACAATCGTTATCACCATCACAGCGAAAACGTGCTAAAATGCATCTACCACCAGGACCGCCAGCACCACCTAAGCCACCACGACATTTAAATTCACCCTCGGGACAACTATTTATCACAGCAGGACAATTAGTTTCATCCGAGTTGTCGCTGCAGTCCTGTTCGCCATCACAACGAAAAGCTATAGAAATACAATAGCCATCATTGCAGGAGAAGTGCTCACTGGAGCATCTGGTGCGATTACAATGGCCTTCATCGGTCATATCTTTGCAATCATTCTCACCATCACACACCCAATTTTTTGGTACACAAAAACCATTGCCACACTCAAATTGATTTGCTTCACAGTCAACTTTCTCTCCACACTGTGTCTCATCCGAGTAGTCACCACAGTCATCATCACCATCACACAGCCAATCTTTGTTTATACAGCGGAACGATTTTGGACACATAATATGCAGACCCGTCTGTTCACATTCTCTAGTTAGTTTGGCCACCATATCATCGACCGAATCACAATCCCATTCATCGGAACCATCTTCACACTGAGGAACTTTATCACAACGCTCGCCTAAAGGTATGCAATTACATTTCGTTTGGCATTGCCATTGCATTTCACCGCACATATTCGGACAGTGATGACTAAATGAATCACTTTGACTTAAACGATCCTGTTCACGATCATACAAAGTTATATGATTGATATGAGGACGAAATACTTTATTCTTCACATGCAATAGATTCATAAAACCCTCCCGTCCTCGTGAAATCTCACGACCCCGACTCAGTTCACCATCACGCACACCATAGAGATCAGTGCGACTACCACCACCACTACGTGAGCCAGGTACCACAATTTTACCCACTTGCAGGCCATTGCCCACATCGGGAGTAAAGTGTGGCACAACCGGTTCGTACATGTCTTCGTCTATTTCATGAGGCGGACCATAAGATGGATGAACATGATAATCCTCGTAGTCGTGTTCCACATTAATATCTAAATCATCATATTCTTTGACGTGTTGCGTTTGCTGTTTTAAAATTTGCTTGGCGCTCATTTTATTGTGTCTACCCACTGTACCTACACTAGTGCCCCCTGCTCCATTGTTGCCGTTATTACCAGCACTTCCGCCACCGCCAGCCGCTCTCAATTGATGATGTTGTTGGGGATTATGAGTCACCACATGTTCGTGTGAGTAGACAGTTGGACCTAAAACATGTTTTGGATATTTCGGATATTTAACAATAGAGCCAAATTTGATTTTCGAATTGAAGCCATGCAATGTTGAGTGGGTTTCGCCATCTTCACCAAAAACTAAAACAAAGAAGATAAAGAAAATTAATATTTTTTTTAGTAAAGACTGAAGAATATTAAAAGAAAAACAAAAAATTGAAGAAAGGGGAACAGGTAGATTTTAGAAAAATTGCAAGAATTTAAAAATGTTAATAATTTATTAAAGCAATAACACATTTGCATGTGCATTAGCAATTCTTTTTAGAATAATAACACTTAAAACCTAATTTCTGTCAGGAAATTTAAACATAATTTATTGATAATGATACGAATCGTCACTAGACGAGTGGGTGGTTTTTAAGTATACTAGTCTGAAAATCATGAGCCTGATTGCCAAGAATCTTTGGTCTATATTATTGGCATTCTAAACCACCTTCGAAACAAGTTATGAAATTGATAAAAGGGTGAAAACAAAAAAACTTGTAGTGACTTGTACAAGGCACATAAGTAAGATATGGATTTCTGCTAGATAGTGCCAAACATTCTTTTTTGTGTCGTCTCAAGCCAGAAATTTCGAATTTCCATCGGAAGAATGATTGCATCAACATCTTTCTCTCTCAGAGCTTGATGCTTAGGTGCTTAAGTCCTACAGCACACAAAAAATTTTATTGTTTAAATTACAATCACTATAAAACGATACAGAAACGCAATACACCTGTATAGGGGTTTAACGTGCTTAACATGGCACACGCCGCCACTTGCCAGGGCGGTAGTTGAATACAATGCGTCCAACCACAGCCACCCGATGCAGGTGCCCTCTAATCTCAATCATGCTCGAGGGCACGCCGCTCAAAAGGAGCCCATAGCACCGAGTTAGCAATTTAGCACCAACCACTGTCTGGGTAGTGGTACCCCCCTTGTTAAGGGGTTTCTATCTAGCACTACCACAACCATTACGAGTACTCCCCGAAGGGCCGCACCCAAACCATCAGGCCGGTTTGTCTCACTCCCCGAATGACAATGAATGCTGGAATAGACTGGAAATAGCAGGGAGTGGTCTCGTGAAGATGGACTTCTCGTGAAGATGGACTTCTATCTATCTTCTTCTCTTATTTTTGTTTTTCTTTAATTATAATTAAATTAAAATTATAATTTAAATAATTTTTGAAAAACCGCAACTTTATTTTTTTATTTTTTTCTTCGCTGGGATTTGAACCTCGGTCGCTTGGGTTTCTGGGCATGCGCTCTAACCACTATAACCCGACCCCCCGTAATATTAATATATGTATATTAATATTTACTATATATTTATTTATTTTTATTTATTTAAATTATAATACAATAATAATATTATATTTAATTATTCCGAGACGAGTGACTAGAACCTTTGCTCGGTGTAGTGTCACAGACCAGGGTCTCTGGTGGGAATCAAACCCACACTACCAACTAGACGAGTAGGGCACCTTATATACTATCTATATACTACGTGGTAGTTAAGGTATATTTTTAAAAAGCCACCAAAAATTTTCTGCAGCTTTAAACCCTACATTTTACAGCGTCTATATATTTTAATGCTCAAAAGTGGCCTACAAATGAAGCGCTAAAAATCTGAACCAAATATTTTTTTTACCAATAAATTATAGAGAGTTAATATCAACTGATTTTAAACAACGCATCATATATCTATATAAATAAAAATCAATGTTGTTCGTTGGCTTTTCGTAAAGAAAATTTTGCCCCACTTTTACGCCCACTTTTTTTGATTTACTTTAAATCAGAAAACGGCTCCATTGATTTGACTAATTTCTCTTGCAAATGTTTGTATTAGTCCAATTAAAGTTTTCATAGAGAGAAAAATTTGCCACGCCTACTTTTAAGCCTACTTTTTTGACTTTTGTATAAATTCAGAACGGTTGCAGCTAAAGTTTTATAATTGGGTATGAATGACTTCAAGGCAAATCATCAGTCAGAAAGTGGGAGAAATTAAGCAAGTGAAGGTCACACCTCCCATATAAGTTAAAATTTGATTTCTGTATACATACGTATCTTCAGAATTGTTGAAGCTAAAGTTTCTGAACTTGGTGTGTTTGATTTCGTGGTCGTTAAAAATTTACAGTAGAAAAAAGGGAGTATACTTGGTAGCTTCCAAACAAACTAACTATTGAGTTTAGTATATCAAATGATAGTAGTAGGTGTAGCGATGCACGTCGGGTTTAAGCTAGTAATAAAATAAAGTTCTTAATTGCAAATTTGACAATCAATAAAACTCTTTTATGAAAAAAAAATGTTTTACTATTAAAAAAGTAATTTCGCTTTAAAAAATTACTATTCTGAAGAAAAAGCTTGTCATAAATGAAAAATATATAAAAAGGACTCATAAAATGTCAAAAACCGAAGTAGAAAAGTTTAAATACCAGCAATTTGTAACTTTTATTTATTACTCTTTTTATATATAGTACTCTGTTGTAAGTGGGTTGATAATTACCATAATAAGTAACACAACAATATGCAACCGAATATAAAAAGTAACGAGTGTAAGCCATGAGAAAACCTAATTCATTTCTAGTGAAAACGAATACAAAATGAAATTCGAAAATATGTAACAACAAGCAAGTTGTACAATAGTATCAAAAACTAAAAACAATAACAAAACATATATTGGCAGTTTCTTTTTTAGAATTGTTTTAGTCGAAAGTGTGTAAGAGAATTTGGCAAAAAGCTTTTTTCCAAGTTCTTTTTTACGTTTTTTCAAACAGTATAAAAAAAGTATAAGGAGGTATTGAGTAAACCTAACCTTATACTATACGTTTTAATGAATGAATGAATTGATGCCAGCTAAGCTTTTTTCTTAGGAGGCAGAGAGAGAGAGAGAGAGAGAAAGAGAATAATATAAAAAGAAAAATAATTTTTGGTCAATTGCCTGTAAAACACATAGAACACAAACATGTACACACGACAAATAATACTATAATAGATACATAATTTTATATCCTTCTATTTTTTCCTTTCAGACAGCCATAATATATATTTTTATGTTCTATGCATGTGTGGGTGCGTGTGTGTGTGTTCAATGTTACAAAATATTGCTTAAAAATATAAACACAAACATATACACACACGCACTCATCTCCCAACAGCATCTCATTCATGTGAAAAGCCTTCATTGCGCATGTAGCTCGCTACGAACGATGCCATAAACGAATCATCTGCTTAAAGATTGTTCGTACTTCTTAAGGATTAATGAAATTTAATTTGAAGCAATTGAAAGTGAGAATAAAATGAAAGAGAGTCATCTATCATATGTATAGGTATAAGTGTGTACAATATACATATTTCTAGAGAGAATAGAGTAATAAATGAACAGGTTTAACACACATGTCTTTTTTGCACACATACATACATTTTTGAATATCATGGTAGAGTACATATACAATTAATACTATAATTTATGAATATATTTAATTTTTATGTATCCCTTTTCAAATTTGTATCATAATTTCTTTAATTTAATCTATTATTTATTTATTTTTAAAATTTGAAATTAAAAAAATTGCAATAAATTTCTAAGAAGATTCTTAAAAAAAAAGCAAAAAACAAAAATATATTCTCCTTGATGTGGGCTTAATATTAATAAATAAAATTTGAATTTGAAAAACAGAAATAGAGTTTTATTGTATACTGAAGAGTATAGTTCTCATTTAGTATTTAAGATTTTGAACATATGATTTTATAGCCTTAATAACATCTTTGGGAAAATGTCTCCTGAACACAGTTTAGCCAAAAAATAATGATGAGAGAGAGAATCTGATACCGTACTACTGCTTAAATACTATAATAAAATACTGAAGCTGAAGAAAAGTATCATCTATTTTTACACAGTTTTTCACAGCACGATATTTGTCATTTGAATTTTGTTAGAAATATTTAATCATTACATTTAATTTATTGGATTATTTTTAAAGCATTCATAAAACTACTTCATTTTCATGCTTCAGACATACTTTTGTATTTCAATATTTACAACTATATTTCCACTGAGTGACTTCCAGTATGATTTTTGAAATTTATAGAATTTTTCAAAGCCTTGAAAAATGATTTTTTAAAATAATTTTTCATTTACCTTGCAGAATCATGATAAAAGCCAGGGTAAATGTAAATATTTGAATACACATGTAAACAAGAGCATGACAATTATAGCCAAATAAATTGGGTAACAGCCTTATATATAATAAAAAATTAGCAGATCGTTGTACACATCGGTTAAGTTTGTCATTCCAATACGTGGTAATTCTTACTCCAAGGTACAAGGTATTTATTTTTTTGGATTATCTGACTAGTTATGAAAGAGAGGGTATGGTAAGTTTTACTAATATCAGTCTATAGCGGGTGATAAACTTGCCAGTTTTTTGTCCCATATACTAACTTGTTGCTAATTTCTCATTTTTTCCAACTTGACAACAACATATGAAAAATTTGTATTTCACAACAATACTAAAATTCCAGATCACTGAAAAATTTAAAATCTGGAGAGCATAAAGTGTAATAAAGTTGATTTTTTTACTACAAAAATTTGAGAAAAATGTACCAAATGATAATCCGCAAAAATTCATTCATAAACTGGTTTTAATTCTAACTATCAAAGGTTTTTGAGTGGATTCTGTATAAAATAATTTTTCAATATATCTCTTTTTAATGGCAGATCCCAGATAGTTGCAAATGGCGGTGATATTTCTACACCCTTGACTACAATTAAAGATGTTTCTTAGGAATCAATATTTGGCCCATTATTACAACTTGCCGTTAGTTAAAGGCAAGATTTTAACAGCCAGATAAATTGCTTTTTGTTATTATAAGTAAACTTATAATATGCAGTTTTTTACTCGGGAAACGCTTTTTATCAGTCAATAAGAGTACATGCAACGTCCACGTAGCTGTTGTACATCAACTTATCATATCATAGTTGAAAAATATCAATTATGGGAATCTCCATTTTGGCTAGTGATTTATTTCTTGCGAGATTGTGATTGGTTATGTAGTTTATTTTACATCAGTTAACATTGAAGAACGTTAAATAGCAGTTTATTTACTTGATAACATCACATTCTAACAAAAGCAATATAAAACGGTTCAGTTCGTATAGAATTTTTTGAGCTATGGCATATTAAGTGCTGCTGTACCAAGCTTAGTACATCTGAAAAAACACAACTCAGAATATTTTTTTTGGTTTTTTTCTTTTACTGTACTGTAAAATATGTTGTTTAAATCTAGTAATAAATATTGAATTTTAAAAATTGTTCTTGGTTTTCATTTCAGCGTTAATGGGTTAAAATGTATGCAGATAGGTTTTCTTAAGAGTGAAAATGATACATCAATGTTTCGGTACTAAACCGTTTTTTTTAAATAAATATTAAAATTAATTTTTGGCTCATGATTTGTGTTGACTGTCTAAGTCAGACCAAATTTAGAGAAAACATTAATTTTTTCAAGGTATACAAAACTCAATGTATACCTTGTACAATGTCTCCGTGTTTTTGTCTAACCATAACACTAATTGGATCAAATTTTAAAATTTTCGTTTTGACCGTTCTCAAATACCAATATTTAATTTTTATGGGAGATACCATGTCCACTTATCCAAATCGTTCATACGAAATAGCTTAGAACTAAATCAAAAACTTTTGGTTTAATCGTTCTCAAGATAAATATAAATAATTACGCCTAATTAGGATACATCGGCGCTAGGGCATTTTTTCGCAATCAAGCGAATTTCACTTTTATTTTAATTCATTGATTAGGGTTCGGCAACTAAGGCCATTAATCAGTAATACACACATAAAATTAAGTAAATTTCGTATAGGTAATATAAAGTATCACATAAATTACAAATATGCAATACTTATTAACTTTTAAAAAATAAAATTAAAAAAAAATAATAATTCCTAATTAAATTAGGTACATACCAGAGTTGAGTTTATTACATTGAATTAATAATGCATTATCACTTCCACTACCACTAAACGACTTACTATTAATGAAGCAATATTTCAGCCACCCCTAAATGTAGATGGAAATAATTAGCCACTAAATAAAACAATTTTAGAGGTAGTGGAACTTTAATGCACTAATTCTGAATGATTAGTGTCTGACATTATTAAAGGTCCGCGCCATAAAAATGTAATCGATAGTGAATTGAATAATTTATTACATTTTAAAATACTAAAATTTTGATTAAAACAACTACAACAATTATTTACTTTATATAGGCGGACTCAGCAAATTAAGGAAATAATATTCATTACTATTTATTTGGGCATTTGTTTAAACTATGAATGAAAGCATATATAAGTATCATGTCGTTGTATGAAGGTATATTAAAACGATACTGGAACTGAAGTAGTGAAACGAAATTTGCATTCCACTATAGTGCCAATCGATTTCTTATCCACTACCACTAATCAATCAGAATTATTTCTTTTTTTTTTTTTCTTGGTTTCGGTTCTTTGAGATTTGTCTCAAATAAGCGGATATCCCAATTAAACGGTGTCCGAATTAAGCGGAATCGACTGTATTTAGTTATATGGGCAGTACAATGCCTGATTGACTAATTTCGTTTCCTTCTTGCCTGATTATTTGCATTAATTAAACAATTACATTAAATTTTTTAGCTTTAGCTGTAACCATTCTCGAGGTAAGAAATGTTTAATATTAAAAACAACTACATTCTGTCTTACAAAGCTTATTACGAAAGGCATGATTATTCTATGGCGACTTTCCAATTGAAACGAGTCCCTGCATTTCAATCTGCTTCCACATAAAGCAACAGAAGAACCTGTATAATTATTTAGACGTAATTGTAAGTAGCTAATATAGCTTCGCTTACAGTAAATATAAAATCATTTCAATGGGATTAGCTTATTTCATGTTTCGCCGTAAGTCTTCATAATAAGCAAATAAATCAGCAGTTAAGCTCCTTTTGAGCTTCCAAAAGTAGGAAGTATTTTTTCTTTAATAAGAAAAGGATTGAGAGTTTTTTCTGTTTAACAGCTTGCTCAATGGTACCTCTTTCCACTTCTGATATCAGTATTCTTTTTAATACACATTTAATACACAAAATGAAATAAGTTAGGTTGAGTTGAAAATCACAATAATAATTTGGCAACCACATTCGCTTGCAGTTTAGTTATTAATCATAATAAGGGCATTTTCGTGGTTTAAATTAAATTTTTGTCTAACGTATCCGATTGTAATGCTGTAATTTTAATTTTAAAGTTGTTGGTTTACAAAAATAATCAATAAGTGAAATGAAAGTATATTAAAAATTTTAAATTTAATTAAAAACTTAAAAAAAACATACAAGGGGTATCGTTTATTCTATTAAATGCGTCTTGTACCTCTTCAACTAGTAGACATGTAGGAACATTTAATTGTTAAAGAGGTATAAAAGACATTTAGAAGATTAGACGAAGAAGAAAAGTACCCTGATATATATCTCAATATTTTCATAAATACGAAGCTTATTTTTTTGAAAACATGCTTTTACAATATATCAGACAAAAACAGAAATTTGGACCTTCTTTTATCCCACTTTCTTTTTTACGCCTTTCGTCATATAACAAAAGAAAAAAAGATTTTTCAAAAACATGATTTTAAATCTTGACAACAGCATACTTTGAATACAATACGAGTATTATTCAAATGTTTTTAAATTTTCGCTCACCTAGAATAGAAAATATACGATTGTAACTTTTTCAGTATAACACACATACTTCTATAATTTTCATTCATGTATTCAATGTAAACAAATTCAAACTATTCACTATCGTGTATATATCCTTCTTCATTTCTGTAATATTTCGTAAGGGCAGCAGCTACACAATGAACAAATAAGGCAAGAACGTTGACGAACACAAATACAAATTGTAAGAAAGATGGCAATAGAAATAAAAAAATTGTCGCAAGTATCAAATATACAACAACAACTAAGTTGTTAATTTAGAAAGCAATAGCAATAACAACATGATATCAGTAAACAAGCAGAGCGAGAATCAGATGAAGCCCTTCAAAAATAGTCCCTGCGTTCTTTTATTTCTGAATTGTTTTTTGATACTTTTGTTGCTGTTGTGAATGTTACAGTTGTGTTTGTGTTAATTTTTTTAAAGTTCGCATGTTTAACGAATAAATGCGAAGTTTTCATGATTTTATGCTTCTCGTGTGTGAGTATTTCTTTTGAATTTTGTGGAGAAACATAAAAAACGGGTCAGTTTTTTTACGCCTGAAAGTATTGATGTTATTTTTACGAATATGAGTATACATATGTATGGATATGGTATGTATGTATGTATGCATGTGTAAGTGTTAGCATTTTTCAAAATGTGTATTGGTTTTATTCAGCTGGTATCCTTTTAAATATAATGAAACTTACACACACACACATACATTTATTTTACGCATACAGCATCAATGAGTATCTAAAACATTTTGTTTTGTTTTTATTGTTTTATTGTTGTGTTGATTAAAGAAATTTATATGCGTTTCTACTATATGTATACATATATTTACTTTGCTGTCCTTGGGATAAGAAATTAAAGATATTAGAAATAATGAAAACAATTTTAAAATTTCTTTTTTTATATTTCATTATTTTTCTTATATTGTATTCATACCATTCAAGATTTTAAAATTGTAAAAAGAAAAATTGTAAACAATTTTCACAATTAAAATTTAGAGAAATAGTTTTCTGAGTTTAAAATAAAATAAATAAATAATTTTTAAAATAAAATCAGCATTTCATGTTCTAAAATCTAACACTCGTATACAGGTATAAACAAACGTGTACATAATGAAAATTTAGCATTTATTTGATGCAAAGCAGTCTGGGTAAACACTGCCGAATGCCCTAGTAAACCTTCGCCAACAATATTCTAAACTCTGGATACATACATACATAATTGGCCATTACAACCCTGTTTCTGGATTACAGCCCAGCTTCTCGCAATACTAATGTTGTGTGTGTTAATTTTTATCCATGAGTACCGGTACAGTTTAGAATCGACTCCGAAACACAGATTTGAGAAGCTTGTTCATGGCAATCAGTTACTCTCAGAGCTTTTGCCAGACGACTGCTGAGATGTATTCGCTGAAAGAAATATTTGTTTTTTTCAAGATGTCAGAACTGGGGTTCGATCCCGGAGCCTGTGTCTTAGTAAGCCAACACACTACTCTAGATAATCCACTGAAAGTAACTTAAAGTCGTAATGTGGCGACTGTTTAACTGATATTGTAATTGCATATGTCAATAGGAAATAACGTCATTTGCTCATTTTCCTCGGAGATACCAACCTTCGTAGTGAAAAAATCGCTAAAATATATTTTTATAGTAAAACTTGAAAAACCCTACAGAATTTACCCTGCCTGTGCTAAATATCATTTAGCCACGACCTTTTCCATCATGTCTCAGAATTTTTTTGTAAACGTTTTCCGTTTGACGCTTATTCACATTCACCCGACCAAATTTCAATATAAGAATCATAGAGAACAAGTCAGATAAAAAATTTTACACGATCTGACCGTACTATACGAATCAAAGACCTCCACTACATTACACATTCAGTTAAAATTTACAGATAATCTTCTAATTGGTTGAGCAGCAATCAAATTAGAGCGAATATGGTTATGGTTCTGATTTAGTAAGATATTTTGTTTTCTTTTAAATGACATTCCCCTTCCAGCAACGTATATTTTTGATGTATGTATCTATAAACCTGCCAAATTTTATCATGATCGGTCAGACAGTTTGAGGATTTTTTGACGTTGGACAAATTGAAAAACGGACAAATACACCAACACCAATATTTATATATATTCTTATATAAATAAAAAATAAAATCATTAAAAAAAACATACTATACTATATCAAGTCATTCCAAACACAGTGTTATGCCATGTCATGCAAAGTCAGACACTATGATGACATGCATATTATTGCAAATTGGCTATGCTGTTGCAGCTCGTTATATTGAATACCATGTCTGTGATTGTTTTAGTGCAAAATGCTCGTAATACTACATCATATTACATATTACAAATTATATTTATTTATATATCTGGAATTTGTAGAGCTGTTCCATTTAAATTTTGTTTAATAATAGGACAAATATGTATGTTCTGTTAGACTGCTAACGCTACCTTTCACTTTGTCTTATTCATATTTTACAATAATATTATTGTATTACAATTAACAATAACCAAATAAATTTTATTATATAACACATTTCTGCACTGTGATTTAAAAAAATGTGTAATTTATGTGGAATTTTATTTTATAGGTGTAATAATTCAAACAAATGATCAAAATTCCTCATTAAGAACATACATACATATGTCACATGTGTTGACATGTTAATTTTGCATGTTGTTGTGTACAAAATGAGTAATAAAAAGAATGCATAGGTTTGATTTCAACATAATTTACATTGTCTAAATATGTATTCGTAGAACATGTTTGAACATCATGACATGGCATTGCAGTATGTGACGCTTTTTACTTGTTACATTTGCAGGCAACAAAAACACTTAAAAAGAATACATCAGTAAATCGAAGTAACTGGTTCAGCTTGGGGTTTGATGTAAGGAAATTTCATAATTCTGGTTATTTCCTTTTTCTAGCTTTGGATATTTTCCATATATTGAAGTTTTTAATTTTAAAAAGTCTATTAAGCGAACAAGAAACATTGGCATTTAAATAGCTTAAATCAGAAAGTCTTTCCTTCTTTTTTAAAACTCATTTGTGAACTTCCTTAATAATTTTCTGAAATACAAGGGGTTAGAGCGCTCGCACAAAAACTAAAACGACCGAGGTTCAATTCCAGCGAAGAAAAAAAAATTATAAACTAAAATTAGGAGTTTTTCTAAAATTATAATTAAAAATGAAAGGTTCCCCCCCCCCCCACCCCCTCCAAGAAGTCCATCTTTTAGAAACTGCTCCCTGACATTTCCCGTCTAATCCACTAAAAACGAATAATCAGGAGTACAGCGCCGCCACCTTCTGGGAAGATAACAGCTAACGTACTGAAGACTCTCGCCACTCACATTTAACATCCCATGACAGTTGGGGCAATTGCTGGTGATCACTCCTGGGTGTGGGTATAACACTAGCCTTTGAGTGGTCAAATTGAATGTAACTTCTCTTGTCAACAATAACGGCGCATAATAACAAAATTAAATAAAAATCTATCTATGTATGTATCTTCAAATTTCAATGCAATGCACTGAATGAGTAGGGTTTTATCCCTGTGTATTGGTCTTAAATAAAAAAAAAGTCTCTTCTCTTTCTAAACGTAAATTTTGGAACATTTTTATTGTTTTTAAAATATATTTTTTGGCATTTTCATTTGTGGTTTCTATATCATTAAAAATTATCGGTATTTTATTTTTTATAATTTTTTTAAAACAATACGAACAATTTCTTACATAGCGTGGAGACACTTTCTAATGGTTTAACATGCAAAATACTTTTTTTAAACCATTGGAAAAAAATATAATTTCAATAAAAAAATAACTTTTATTTAACAATAAAAATTACTTACCCAAGCGCACAAATATAACAAAAACAAATGTTTTAAACATTATCCTTCTAACGAGTTTTAATATGTTTTTGATTTTCGTCTATGGCCAGAACGTTTTTACAACGTTTCGGTTGAATTTTGCGCAACAGAAATGTTAACGAAACTTTAAACATGAAGTATGAATGAGTGCTTCTAAAGTATACTTTGAAAAGGATCGCTTCGGTTGAAAAATGTGTAGCAGTTTGTAATTTTTTTGTTTAATTTTTATAAATATTCTTTCGATAAGCAATGCTGTAGGTATATGTGTATGTGAGTGTGTGTGTGTTTGAAGGAATACTAAGTTGTGTGGGTGTTTTAAAATTGAAAATAGGAAAAACAGAAATTGTCTCCTATCTCGTCGGTGTCTTTTGGTTCGTTTTCGTTTATTTTACTGTTTTCACTTCGTTTTCTCTTTAACGCTCTCTTTATTTTTTGTTCTTTTTATTGGATTTTCTTTCTTTTTTGTTGTCTTGTTAATAATCCTTGAGTTGCTTTTTTCTATGATTATTAATGTTGCTGGTGTCAATGTTGCTGCTGCTACTGTTGTTGTAGTTGTTGTAACTTTCGTAGTATTTTTTGGTGGCTGGTGTTTTGTGTCGTTGTTTGTGGTTTTTGTGTTGTTGTTGATTTTTTTTTAGAATATTTGTTGAGTTGGTTGATTTTCGTTTCGATTTTTATTTAATTCGCACAGTCACAAGTTTCTTTAGGAAATTGCGTTTTCTTTTAACTCTTTTTTTTCCTTATTTTTCTCTTTTTTATATAACACAATTTGAATTTTGTTAATTTTATTTAAAAAGTTTTGAATTGTTTTTTTTAGGGTTTTGCCGATTTTTTAATATTTTTTTTATAGAATCGGCATTTACCCCTTACGCCTTCTCTTATAGCCACGTTGCGTCATTTTAACTTTTTATAAATTTTTTAATAACTTTTAACATTTCCTTTTTTTATGTAAATATTTTTATTAATTTTATTAATATTTTTTTTTATTTTTAATATATATATGTACTATATATGTATTTATATATATTTTTTTTAAATTAATTTCGTTTTCGTTTCACTTTTTTGTAGGTAATTTAGTGTTCGGCAATTCCCAGTTTTATATTTTATTTATTCATAATCTACAATAAAAAGCAAATATAATTTTTTTAACAATAAATTAAATTTAATCTTGAAAATTGTTTACTTTTGCTGGGGCTAAAACTCGAGCCTTCAGCATATAAATTTAATCTTTTGTTTTTGATGGCTAAATAATTATTATTTGATTTTAACAAATTTTAATATATTTTTATTGCTTTGTTTTATTATTTATGAAATAAATATTTTATTTGTTTTAATTTTGTTTCGTCATAAAAGGTCTTAACTTGATCAGCACTAAATACTATGAAATGAAATTAGATTGTCTTTTTGCAATGATTTCTTAGAAAATAACTACTATGAAAGATTTGTACACCAGCTACGATAGTCTCACCAGAATTTCTTGCGTTCTGCACATATTCAGGGAAATCATACATACATAATACATAATTGGCCATTACAACCCTGTTTCAGGGTTACGGCCTAGCTACTCGTAGCACCGATGTTTTGTGTGTCAATTCTATCAATGAGTACCGGGACCAAGACAATTTAATGCCGACCTCGAACGACACACTTGAGAATCTTGTTCATGGTAATCAGCTACTTTCAGAGCTTTTGCAAAAAGACAGCTCACCGAAAGACATAAGTTTTAATATTTTCTTTTTGTTTTACGATGTCAGGACAAGCAGCAGCTATTTAATTCATCCTTTGCTCTGAAAATCATATTTTACAATTATTTTTTTACATACTTTTTATAAATTAGTCAAACACTTTTTCTTTCAGCATTGCATTTTTGAAATTGTTATCTATTTCGGATAAACACGATTGCAACATTGCTCTCATATATATGTACGTACTTATGATATATATACATACATATATGCAACTGACCATTACAACTCCTTTTCAGAGTTACGGTCTAGCTTCTCGCAGTAGCCATACTGTGTGTGTCAGTTTTTATCCATGAGTTTAAAGTTGAGTCCGAACGACAGATTTGAGAAGGTTTTCTGTCAGAAGGCTACTAAAAGCCCAGCAGAAATTAGTGCTTACCAATAAGCTATTTTGTAAGGGAGAAATTGTAAACAATCACTTACTCGTGCGCATCAATAATGCATGACTTTTATATGAAATGAGCCGCTAAAATGCAATAGAAACGCAAATTTATTGCGACCAGTAAGCAAATATTATACAAAATCAAAAATAATACCTTATCCTATAGCATCTTTGGAAACTAAGGTATGAATAAACAATATAATGCTTCCATTATTGCTTACGATTTTATTTGTTGCTTCCAAATTTGAAAAATTTTCTGCTGGGAGGTAGTTTATTTATTTATTTATTTATTCACATATATTTTGAAAAAGATGTCAGAGCTGGGGTTTGAACCCGGAGTTCTCGTCTAGTGAGCCA
The DNA here is from genome assembly GCA_963576795.1 of Metopia argyrocephala. NCBI lineage: Eukaryota > Metazoa > Arthropoda > Insecta > Diptera > Sarcophagidae > Metopia > Metopia argyrocephala. The sequence goes on along the minus strand of OY756208.1, from coordinate 17,742,124 downwards.
GCACATTAGGTATAAGAATTCTAGATGTACAAAAAATAGTACGTCCGATAGAATTCGTATTCGTATACAAGTGGCAGAATTAGCCCCTATATGTATGTTTTGTTTCTGACATCTTAAAAATATCTAAATTACTGAATTAACGACACTTGACGTTAGCGGAATTTTTATGATCAGTGTAGTCGGTAGCTTGTAGTCATGAATGTGATTTAAGCAATATGTGTTACGTAATAGATTTGAAAATCGTTTCTGATGTGAAGTGGAGAAAACGTCTAGCTTTTGTGTTGTTTCGAATATAAACAAAATCATTATTCAAAACAGCTGTTAAGGTTTTGTTTATGTTTTGTGGGTTATATATGATTTTTTTCTTCTTTTTGGTTAAGTTTATAATCGTACATATTTTATTTATATCATTTCGTTGTGGTAGTTAAATTAAAGTTTTGTGAACATTTTAGAGTTATTTTTAACTTAAGCAATAAAACCGGGAGGTTATAGATACCTTAAAGACTGTACAATGGGACTTCTGATCGAAATACTTTTACTGCCTCATATATGAATGAATTAATCTGTGCAGAAATAGTATCTTCTATTTCGGTTGAGAGGACTTGAATGAATCTCATGTCTACTCCATTTACAGACTCACTTTAATCAAGTTTCCAACGTTAAAAAACCAGAGAAAAATGCTTAGTGTTTAATATTTAATAAGGTTTTTATGTGCTGATGCTAATTTCGAATTTCTTCTAAGTATTTGGAATTCTTTTTAATGTTCTATGTAGACATTCTTGGAACTTTCAACGAACAAATTTAAAATATCCCGGATCTGTTTGTTTACAACGAATCATTGCATTACATATATTTACAATTTAACAAAATTTATACATCTTTCCTCTGTTAGACTCCTTACTAGGAGGAAATATTTATTGGACGCGGATCTGTCCTGGGCAGGGGAGGAGTCTTGTCATGTTGCTAGACTTACCGGTCCCAAGCTGGACTTGAGGCATACCAATCATCTCTTTAAATTAGACCACAGGGTTATCTCTTCCGTTGTTTCTATCCTCACAGGTCACTGCGTGATGGGCAAGCATGCAGAGAGACTGCGCTTGTCCGCAAATGACTTTTGTCGTGGCTGTGGGCCGATTGAGGAAGAAGAGACTGTAGTTCACTATATTTGCCAGTAAGCATTACATTAAGCATTTCTCACATTAGGATCTCCTTTTCTCGATAGCTTGACTGACCTATCGATCCTGTACATTGGATCAATTGCCAAATTCATTTGGCTCTCAGGCTGGTTTCCAGCATAATTTTCTGGGAGAGTTGTGCTTCTTGTGTGGAGAATCTGGCTATCAGAGGAAGCCCACACATCATGTGGTATTACAACGGGCCGCTATGCGTGCTCAAGTGTGCCTTGCTAGTACAAAGCTCCCACTTCCTCCTATTCTATCCTAACAAAATTTATAATTTAATATATTTTATAAGAGTAAAGGATGATATGAGTAACTGAGTTTTCAGAAACAGTTCAAAATACTTCACTCGATCTGATATACAAGACTTTTGATTCACCCAAAAAGGAATAAAACTATAATGTATAGGCCGATGTTTCAAATTCTAGGCGTCATGTTGCTTAATAATGATGGTAGGGCAGTATAGCGCATATTTCATTGGTCTATCAGTATTCCAATGGAAGGTGGTTTTAAAGAAGTAAAAAGACTTGTTCCTACTTACAGCATATCAGTATGTCTTACAGAGCGTAGACTTGATTGTTTAGCAAATTGCGCAATGCAACATCGAGAGGAATTCATTCGTAGTAGCACAGTTGTCATATGGAACGATCGAACTTTATATACTATATAGATGGCGCCAATTTAAAAAAACCCTTTTCATTCACTTTAAGTAATTTGATTTTCTGTAATAACTATTTTATTAAGGTTTAGTAAAGTGATGGAAAAAACATACATTTGTACATGAATAGATTGTGATTTTGAAATTTGCAATTGAAATAAGTACATACATACATACATATCGTCATATTAAATGCAAACGGTCGTAACTACACAAAATTTCGAAATTGAGTTTTTTTTATAAATTATGGTTCGTTTTATCAAAATACATTTTCGTACCAAAATTTTAGGCTCCTATTTTCAAATGGCGATTTAATTAACGAAATTCAAACGGACGTAACTACAAGTGCGTGTATTATTTCTAAATGCAAGAAGACATAATAATTACATATGTATTTATATAAAAACCTTATATACACATTCATTTGCTGTTTTTTTATATATACAATATTATATATAATATATATGATTTTCAGGATTTACAAAAGTTTTTATTTTAAGGTTTTTTACTTCTCCTGTAAAAAAACAAATAGTATAGTTACGACTATTTGCATTTAATATGACGATATGAAGTAGCCATCACACGCTTATGAATTCGCTTTCAAAAGAAATTATTGTAATTAAAATTCAATATATAAAACTCCTGGATATGCTGGTGTTACTATTTGACAATCTAATTTATTAAATTGTACAAAATTCGCTGTTTTTATTTTAATTTTTTAACTTTGCAACAAAAATAAGAAAAAACTGGTTATTAGATAAGAAAAAAAAAAATCACACACAACAAAAAAAATATTTCGTTGTTTAACATCATAAATCGTGTCTTAGCCTAAACGCATGCCCAGCACTGTAAATGTTTATATAAAAAAATGAATTAATGGTGTAAAAGCGTATATTTATGTGAGTGTGTGTTTGTGTGTGTGCGTGGACAGATGTAAAAATTGTATAAGTGTAACTTCAGAGAGTGTGAATGTACAAGTTAAGAAGGTTACTATTGTTGTTATTTTTATTTTTTTTTTATTTTTTAGTCTTTATTGGTGTTGATTTGTTGTTGTTGTTGTCGTTTTAAATATCCTGTACACAGACTAAGGGCGTGTGCTTTTTCTTGACACTTTTTTTTTCCTTTTTTTTTATCTCTTTTTTTATTCTGTACACTTCACTTTTTATTTGAAGTTTTTATATATGAAAATATATAATTTTTCTTTTTAATTAAACATCTTTTTTTTAAATAATTTATTTCCTTTAGTTATTTAACTTTTTTTTAAAGGTTGTTTATTTTTTTAATATATTTTTTTTTTGGGAGTGGGAGCAGCTGTTGTAAATTTTTTCTTTTTTTATTCCGTTTCAATAATTTTTTTTCATTATAATTTTTCTTTAATAATTACGGTTTCCTTGAAATTTATTTACATTTTAATTAAATTTATTTCTTATTTTTCTGTAAATTTGTTATTTCTTTCTTGGACTTTTTTCATTAAGTTTTTTCTTTTGCATTTTTGCAAAATTTTTTTTCATTCTTCTAAAAAATTTTCAATACTTTTTTTTTTCCAAATATATGACTTTCTTTAGTAACTCACAGATAACAATTGATTCTTTGAGAAAATTTTGTAGATACAGATGCTGTAACTTTCATACTCTATGCCTGGCTGCTGGCTTGACTGTTATTTTGTGTTGCAATTTCTCTCGGATGCTTCTTCTAACTCTCTTCTAATTTTCCTCTCTCGATGGGATGCTGTTTTACAATGAAAGTGTTATGAAAAGAGCTTTCTTTGTTTATTGTCAATTTAAAGCTTTTACTGCAAATATTATGTTGTTTATGAGCTGCTGTTTAAATAAGAATGACAACGACGAACTTGTGATAATTTTTTAATAATAATAAAAAAAAAATAAATAAAAAGGGCTGCCAGGTGGTTTGAATAATAATAAAATTATAAAAACTAGATTGAAAGAATTTTTCATACAAGTATATGTAAAAGTTCTATATGGACAAAACAAACAATTTTATATCTACAGTACATCTTCGACTGTGGGAACATGGGCCAGTCCGATCACTTTAATAACTTGGACGCTCCTACATTTCGGACAACTTTAAATTTTTACGTCTACAATCCGGACAAATTTTTTGTAAAAAAAAATTAATTTCCGGCGGTTTGCCATTTTTAACTCATATATTTTCTTATTCATATTTTTATTTACATTTTGCACTATCATTACTTCAGTTTCGGTTTATTCTTTCGCAAGCGTGTTTGTCTAATTTCATACCAAATGCCATGCATTTAAATAATAAACGTAAACATAAAACACTTAAGGAAAAGTGTGATATTTTACAAAATCTTGATGAGGGAACAACTATTAGGCAGGTTGCCGAATAATTCCATGTTCCTAAATCAGTAATTTCTGACATTAAAAAAATTAGGAGAAGATTCAACAATTTATCTCGAATACCTATAATGGACCCGGTAACATTTGAACCAAAATAATGCAATAAACCTCTGAAGAAATGGATGTAGAAACAAGGATATCTAATGCAGATGCAAAGAAATCATTTTCAGTTTGTATTCAGTGAGCTGAGGGGAATAATATATGTATATATGCAAGATATTCTATTGTTGAAGCGGCTAGAGCAAAAAGTATAAATCAACCACCTCACCAAAGTAGTCAGCACAAAATAACTTTGTTTTTTAATTTAATTTATTTAATTCACTTAGATTACTTATTTGAATAATTTAATACAATAATTTCATACAATAATTTAATGTTTTTGAATAAGTCATAGTACATACATACATATCTATGTATGTATTTAGATTATTTTAATAGATTTCACTACTATAGTTCGGACAACTCGATAATCCGAACGTGCCTAAAACTATATGTGTCAGGATTGTCGAACAATCACTGTACTTACATATGAATTTTTACAGTTTCATAGCTTACTCTCTCTTTCTCTATATACATATGTATATTTTTTATATACATATATTGTTCAAATTTTTAATTCGTAATAAAATATTTTCTTTTCATCCAATCAATTTTTTTTATTTAAATAATAAAGCTAAAAAAAAATTTGTTCTTGATACTGACCACTAAAAAGAGAAACCTCTTGGCAACCCCTTTGTAGGAACCGTTATTTATTTCTGTCCCTCTCTTTCTCTCCTGGTCTCTTTGTATATTAATAAATTATAATTTAATATAAACAACTATTTTTAGAATGAAATTTGTTTTGTTTTGTTTATTATAATGAGATGCTGCACAATGCAAAGGCAATTCAATTGTCTCTTAAGTGCCTAATAGACATACAATTGACACACTAATTTTCTTAAAAAAAAAACAGCAACAACAACAAACTCAACGACAATTTATTCAAATTACAGTGTACGAGTATATGTTTTCCTTGTAAGTTAATAGATTTAGTAACACATTTAGTATGTATAAAACATATTAGATTTTTTTTTTGTTTTACTTAACAATGATTAAATTTACACAAACAAGTGGAAATTTATTTCTAAGAATATTGTTTTTTTCTATTTATAAAAGTAAAATAAATATTATAAAAAATTCCAAGAAATTCTTATTTCATAAGCATGTGCATTTTAAGATTTAATTATAAGAAAATAACCTGTAGAATGCATTTCTTTATTTAAATCAGATATGCCTTTTATAGTTTTACTCAGCAAGGTTGTTGAATTACACCAATTTAGTTTTCGATTTTTTTTAATTTCATTTCTTTTTATAACAATTTTATTATCATTTTACTTTTCTTTTCTGACATTAAAGACTTTTATCACTGTTTGTTATGCGCTGCTTCAGCTTTTCTTCACTCGTATACTTCTTGATTTTGATTGTTCGTGACAAAACGCCCACGCATTTGCGACTGAAAGTATTTAAAAAATATATGTTTTCTTTGGATTTTGTTTCACATTGGCTTTCTTTTCCATACTAAAGGAGATGCTGGCTTAATATGATACAACTATGAGTGTGTAAGATTAAAGATAATGTGTATAACAGTTATTCCGCTCGTACATACATACATATGTATATAAACATGTACTTACATATGTGTGTTACCTTCATATATTTTTTGTAAGAAGGGTCAGTTCAGCTTTTTTCGTTATTTAAATGGATAATGAATCTACTAAAAGAGCGAGATTAAACACACTGTGAGAGTGGTAAACTGGTTCTCTTGCTGTCGGCAAACAGAGAGCATTGATATGTCTTTACTTGTAGTTTTTCAAGTATTTTTATTTTCTTTTTATCCGTTTTGTTTTTCTTTTTTTTTGCTTAATAAAAAACTAAAATAACGTGTTGCTCCTTTAGTTTTTAATATTGTATTTGTAAACATTGATACACATACGGATACACATGTGCTTGCTTTAGAGAAAATGTGTGTTAAAAGGTAACACTCATACTGTAAAATATTTCATTTTCTTTTTAAGTATGTATGTATGTATGTTTGTACTTATATAGGGCGTTTTGTTGTTAATCATTGATTAACGCTGTGATTTCTGTATGATAGAGATTTTTTGAGTTGGCAATTTTTTTTCCTTTAAGTCAAATACATATTTTTAATTATTTTTATTCTCCATGGGTTATACTGTAATTACGAGTATGTATTGCAATTATATTGTTTCTTCTTTTTTCTATTTTAAATTATTGTTTTTATTTCAGTAAAATTAATAGAAATTAAACACTGTGAGTGTTTTAAAATAACTCATTGAAATCAGTAATTTAAACGCAATAATGCCGAGTTACTATAATTATATTTGTTTTAAAATTCTTAGTTGGTTAGTAGGTTAAATACTTTTTATGCAGTTATATACATAGCTCTTATTAAACGATTTTATATGATGTTTGTAGTGTATTTTTCATATAAAATCACTGGCATCTTAATCTGAGGAAATCAGCACATGTTACACATTTTTAAAATAGTGCCTAAATATTTTATTTAATGTGACAATAATCTCTGTAATATTATGCACTGTTACAGGTGACCCTTACAGAAAACTTACTCTAAGGCCCATTATTATAACTTGCCTTTAATTAAAGGTAGGATGTTATCGAACCGATAAATTGCTTTTGGTTATTACAACTAAACTTTAACTTAAAAGTGACCGATAAAGTTATTGGGAAGAAGCTAACTTTTTCATTTTTAACCTTTGCTGGGATTCGAATCTGGGCCGTTTGAGTTTTTGTGCGAGCGCTCTAACCACTATACCACGTGAGAAATATTGGTAAGATTTAATAAAGACATTGTTGCATTGAAGATTATTGCTAAATATTTCCTATTAATAAAAAATTTTAAATCAATCAAAATTTCACATTAAGAATTCCGTAAAAAATCTGATAAAAGAACGAAAAAAAAAAAAAAAATAAAATAGGAGTTTACACAGAAGAAAAGTAAAAGTAAAAAACGATCTTTATTAAAGCAATTAAACAATTAAACTACATTTGATTAAATTTTTTTAAATTAAAATTAATTTTCTTTTATTTTTATTTAATTTTTTTTCTTTTTAATTTAAAGATTACATTTCTTTTCCTTGTTGGTTCAGGTTTTGTTTTCGTTTGTTTCCAATTTTAATTTTTATTAAATTATATTTGAGATATTTTTTTAGTTTATTTTCTTGATTTTATTAAAGAAATACACAGGAGTTTCTTATATAAATAATATTCAATAAATTGAGATCATTTTAGGTTTTTGTTTTCTAAGTTTTTATGACACATTTTGAATGTTTTCTATACTAACAATTAAGTGATCGATTTTATTAGGATTTTACATACTCTACACCAGCGTGAATACCTTGTATACACCCAAACTTATTTATTTAAGTCCTCTAAAGGAAATGTAAATCGGGAATGCGTGAGGTATTTTACGACAAGTTGTCACTGAGACACCATTATAGTATTAAAATCACTCATAAATTGTAGACGATTTGTTGGCAATGTCAGTAAAAAGTTACTAAAGCTATAGACAAAGGTGTTAATACCCCAATTTTATTTTTATTTTTGGAACTAAACATATAAAAATTATAGCAGAATTATTTAAAATTGTAGGGATTAACTAAAGTTTACTTTTTAAGTTCAAAAGAAATCGAATCATCAGAGTTCTATATGATTATGATGCGGATCAAATGCAGTTTAGAATTAAACACTTTCGCTCTATCATGTAGTAGGAAAAGAGTTATTATCACTGGCATCAATCGCCAACAATGATATAAAACCCACAGAATAGTCCGGGATTACTCAGTAAATATAATAGTTGTACTAAATTAGTAATAATGCCTCTACTAACAACTAACTGCTGCATTAAATAGTCGTTTAAAACTTGATTTCTCGTGGTTAATTTTTTGACTAAACTCCCTCCCTTCGTTTAATGAACTTTTCTAAGAACTTTGCTTTAATGCTAAAAATGAGTGAAAAGTAAATTTTTACGTAGAGAAAAAATTTATTACTGGAATTGTTTATGACCTTATGGAACTGCATTTCTTTTACTTGTACTAAAATAGTTTTGGAAAACAATCCGCAGAGAAACATGGTTTCAAAATCACAAAGTTGCATACCATTTCAAGTTAGCATTACTTTATGATGATTATACCATGTTATTTAGTTAACGGTTCTATGTAACAAATCTCGTAACAGTCTAAATGGCAGTTTCAGTCTTTCGATATAATGACGAAGACATATCGTCGTGCGGGAGTTTAAGTGCTCTATACGCCATTTTATTTTTTTTTATATCTCAAATTAATGATGCCTCTTTAGGTTTTCGACCCCAAATTTTTTAAGTCTGCAATCTCCTTTCGGATAACTTGTCCAGTTTCGGAGATAAATAATCGAAAACGGATTACAGATTTTAAAAATTTTGATGTCAAAAACCTAAAGTGGCATCATAAACTCGAGAAATATTAAATGGCGAACAGAGCACATAAACTCCCGCACGATGATATTCTAAGCAAATCGGTTGTATGGAAAATTTAAAGTAATTTTTTAAATTATAGAGATTTAGTATAACGAATATTTTTTTAAAGATTAAAAAAACATTGTTCTTTTTTATTATAAAGCAACGAGGCATAGCGCGCGATATTAAAGAGTTAATAGAGTATATTGTGTAAACTCGCTGTGTAGAGTATTATATCATAATGGTATTTAATTAATTTTCCTTTTATTAAATATAATTTACTTACAATATTTTATTATTTTTAAAACATTTTTATAGGATACTTTACTATGTTTAATAATATTTTTTTACTATGTTTCTTAATTTTTAGGTTGGAATATTCTACCTCAGTATTTTTGTTTTTGGTTTACTAAAAATTGGCTTTTGTTGAACTTGTACTATAACATTTCACATTTTCGAATAACATTTTATTTGATTGAACGATTTTTTGTTTTTGATTTATTTTTTATTTTTAGAAAATTATTTGATAAAACTTTTAATGGGTTAAGAAGATATAGAAGAAAATTTAAATTAGATTTTAAAATTTGGTTTTTTTTTGCACAGAATTAGAAAATAAAAAAAAATTTTTCTTCAAGATAGTTGCATCCAAGACATCTGCACAAAATATGGGTTCTTACAGAGCAGCTTTTAGCCTTCACACCGACGAGAAAACAAAAGCTAATTAGTTCTTGGAGACAACAATGCAAAAAATTGTTAATGTATGGAAATATTTAAAAACTAAAAATAATAAAGCAGGTGTATTTGCCAGCGACTGATTTAAAAATACAAAAATATATAACAAATTGTAATTTGTTTGAATTTATCTTGTAGCGTTAGTTTTGCATTCTGGAAATAACTCTTAAACAGACAAATATACTGTTCACTTTTGGGTTGTATTTGTTTTCAATTGAATTAAATACTTCTCATTAACTCTATTTGGCCTGTAAAAACGTAGCAAATAAAGATATAAAAGGGTCTAATCTTTTAGTTAAACCGTAACTCATACAGGGAGTCTCATAACTCAACATCAAGCCGAAACGGGGAGACAGGATTGATTGTAATCATCATGAGAAAAGTTAGAAAAAAATCTATCTTATGCAGTTGGAAAGTTATGAGCAGTTAACAAAAAAATAGAAATTTTGTCAAACGGTAAGCACTTTTCGGTTATTGGGGGTAATATTTATTATTTTTGGAACCGTAATCCTAAATAAAATTTCTGGAACAACAGTCAAAAATAATGACGCAATTGCCCCATATTTTCTGGAATTAATGGTCTGTTTCTGTATGACAAACAATTTGGCTGTTCCTGCACATGGTACAAAAGACTCGAAATATACTTTTAGGCACTAGCTCTTATATTTTGTATCGAAAAAGGTTTGGTTAAAATTAAGAATGTCAGATAAAGTGAAATATTAGTGACACCGTTTTAAAAGACAATCTAATTATTTCAGTAACATAAGAAAATTATGTGTTCTAATATTTATTTTCCAAAGTCAGGGATAATAACACCTGATTAGTATCACCGATCCTAATTGTCTGAATGTTACACTACGCCTCTTGAGCTCTTCTGTTCGAAGTAGAATAAAGTGCCGGTTAATAATTTCTAACACTGTTTTAACAACTATGGGACTTGTGGGCTTCTGTTGACATTCGAATATGTAATAATTCAAGCAAACACATTAAATAATATGAATGCTTAGGGTCCCAAGATAATATACAGTTCTCAGTATTATATTACATGAAGTCAGGATGACCGGACATTATTAGTATCATCGATTCCAAATGTCAGAATATTACACTCGCCTACAGTAAAATCAACCTTGTTCCCATGAGTCCACTTAGAGATTGTGAATATTCTATTTTAATGACAAGATTTGTAGTTTTTGCTCGATCTTTGATGAAAGGGAATATGGAAGTTAAATGTTGAGTTAATCGTAGGAGAGAGAGAGAGAGGATCAATAGTAAATACAATAAATAAGAAAAAGCCATCCCTTTATATTCGCCCTTATAAAATAAGTTCTGAAAAATAACTTAGAGAAATAACTTAAAACACCAAAAGCAAACATGTTCCGTAATAAAAACGTTGTGATCGATTTTACTAATTTTTTTTTAAAATATCTGGAGCCAAAACTTTACACTCACCAAAGTGTTGAACGATGTTGATCCACCTTTTCAAAAGCAACACTAAAAGGTCGTCAGTAAAACTTGCTACTACAGCAGCTTTATTTACGATTATTCAGAGATTTTGAAAAGTATATTTTAATAGCATAATTTGTCTACTTCGCTTAACCTAAGGTCGAATGATTATGAAAGATAAATGTTGATTTAATCGGAAAAAGATCAAATAATATTTGACGTCAGAGAGGTAGGATCAATAGGAGATATAAGAAATAAAAAAAATCACCCTTATAAAGTAAATTCTAGAAAATATTCAGAGAAATGACAATACAAATATGTTCGATAATAAATATATTTTGATTGAGTTTACCAATTTTTCTGGGGCCAAAACGTTACTCTCCCCAAAGTGTTAATCGAAAATACTCCACCTTTTCAAGAGGAACACTAAAAGTAAAAACAGCTTCTGCGGCAGACAAATTTACGATCACTCAACAAGTTTTTGAAATCTCGATACGTCGCAAGGTAATAATTAATTACAGTCTTCATGACTGCTTGCTGTAGCTTTTAAAAATAATTGAAAAAGAATTCTGTGCAATTAGTCTGTGGTAAAAAAAATGTTTTCTAAATTCTATAGTTGTTACACTTGTATAGTATTATATTATTTCTAGTTTAATATTTAACTAATATTTAAACTCTTCTCAATAAGTACTAAAACAAAATTAATTTTGTACATTATTTTATTATAATTCTCAATTATAAAAATTAACCACCATATTCGTTAACAAACAAAATTTTACGATTTTTTTACAGAACAAAAATTAAGTGATAAAAACTATTCCAATAATACAGAGTTTTCTTTTGGTTTAAATTAATAATGAATACAGTATTTAGTATTACGAGTACCCTACTTTTATGTAAAATATAAACTTATTGTTAAAATATATTCTTAATCTAGGATTTTAAATTTCTTTTTATTTTATGCTTTTTATTTAATTGTTAGTCTAATAATCAATTTTTATAGTTTGTTTCCCAAACGTTTTCATTGCTTTTTGTTTTCTTTTTTTTGTCTAAAACTGTAACACTTTTTTGATACACAGACTTAAAAAATATTAAAAAAAAAATGAAATGTTATTTGATATGATTTTTCTTTTTCTTTTCCAAATTTAGTTAATTTTTATTTCAATACCAATTGAAATGTAATTATTGGATTTCTATAATTGATATGATTTGTAACACTTGCGTTTTGATTACTTTATTTGATATACGTTCCTCGGATTCTCTTCATTTACATAATTATGAAATTTGTATTTTCTTTTAATTTTAAGTTGGATTTGTTAATCAACACTACACACTAACGATTTTGTGATTTGTTAAGGAGAGGATTGCTTTCTTTTAATTCATGTTTTCTTTTTATTTTGATTAAAAGATTTTTTTTCTAATTTTGTCAATCTGATCTCTATTTGGAAGTGTGAAGTGTCATAATTTGCTATCATTCTAAAATATAAAATAGCCAATAGCCCAAATTAAAGGCTAAAAAGCTAACAGGAAATACCATACGTGAATACTTATCAATAATATTAACATCCTTGATTTTTGGTATGGTGTTTTTAATGGCAGAGGCACCTTTTTTTAAAGCATGTAATACACGTGGTTTATTGCCTGTAAGACATCAAAATTCATTTGCTTAGTTTTATTTCTTTCGTAAGCATGTTTATTGCTTTCGTATTATACCCACCTCTTTGTCCTCTATATCGTAAATTTGAACGACTTGTGGTACCATAGTTGCGTGCAATTCTAAAACTCGGTGGAAATTTTGCTAAATCCAAAGTTTCGTTACCCAATTGATTAAAGGTTGTGTTATAGTTACCCTTGCGCAATGATGGTATAGGACTCATGCGCACATCCTGTAATTCAATTATATCTTCGGCAGTTGAACATGTTTCTGATTTATCAGGTTTCCCTTTTGCATATACAAAAAAAAAAAAAAAAATTAAAAAACGTATTCAATTATTAATTATCAGGGACATGTTCTTACCTGATCTTTTGTTATCACCATCTTTACTCTTTTTCACTTTCTTCTTGGCTCTTTTACCCCAATACGTGTAATTGACGGCTGCATATTCTAAGAGAGCGGCAAATACAAACACAAAACACATAACCAGATAAATATCTATGGCTTTAACATATGATATCCTTGGTAAGGAACTCCGTACACCAGTACTAATGGTAGTCATTGTTAGAACAGTGGTGATGCCTGCATAAAAAAACTCAAACCAATTAAAGTGTGCATATGAAAAATTATCTTTCAATTTAAATTAAAATTTATCATTTTAATTTGCGTAGTAGGGTTACTTTAGCGCTTATTTTTTGCCTGATATTCAATAACATATTTGGGTTAGTATACTAATTTTGTATTGTTGTGTAAAAAAATGTTACTAAAAAGATGAGTTAGTTAAGTAAGGAAAATTTACGTATTTTATTGCAAGAAAAACCAGGTAATTTTTGTTAAATTTTGTTACTTATAATGTCAAACAATATCTCTGTGGCTGCTTGGTACATCGATTAAATTTTAAAAAATTTTTTTGCGCTTTGTTATGAATTTTGTTAATATTCGTTCCTTATATGTGCGAAAAAACTGACGGTATTAGTCCTACGGGGACTATCATTGCCCAGGAGCGTATGAGTAATATTAATTATAATACTCATACGCCATCGTGAACTCTATATAAGTAAAAATTACAGCCTATTTCACAATGACGAAACAAACAGTCACTGAGCGAAAGAAAAACACACGAAAGAAAGGTATTTTGGGTTTCTCTATGTATTTCGCCTGCTCTTACGATTCACCATTTACATAAAAATAAAGTGTTGCCAGTCAAACATTCTTAATGGATTTCTTTAAAAAGAGATAATAAACTACAACTTTGTTGAGAACAAATTCTACTCTGTTACAAAAAATATCCGTTAAAAATAACCTTCCAGCTGTCATCCCACGTTAAAACATATTAATCGATCTTATAAGCAAATTGCATTGTGATTGGGTCAGTTTCATGTTTTTGTTGGTGTTTCACATATAAAAAGACGGATGTCAAACCCCATTCGTGTTCTATAAACAGGCTGATAAAATGTCGTCGTGCGGGAGTTTAAGTGCTCTATCCGCCATTTTATATTTTTTATATAACTCAAGTAAATGATGCCACTTTAGGTTTTCCACACCAAATTTTTCAAGCCTGCAATCCGTTTTCGGGTATCTCGTCCATTTTGACATTTGCCTTCGCTGCATTTGACATTGTGAAATTTATTTTTGTATGAAATTTATTACGTTTTTGTCTTTTCTTTTTATTATTCGTTTTGTTCGAACACAATTCTGATTCTTTTTTCGCCCAGCAAGCGAAAGAGAGCACTCACTCGACATTGTGAAATGGGCTGTTATTTTTTATTCGTATTTTAAACGAACAAGTGGTGTAGCTATTTTGAAAAAAAAAAAAAATATTTTTTAAATTATTTAAGGTAAGATAAAAAGAAATAATTTTGTTGATTACTAACAGGTAAGCCTCTTCATATGCAGTCGCCATAATCAAGTGGTTAGTGTGTTGGCTTATTAGACAAGAGTTCCGGGTTCAAACCCTCAATTATGTATGTATGTATGTGTATGTATGTAAGCCTCTTCATTTTAAATCACTTTCTCACTTTGTCTTAAACTCACCTAATGCAACACGGGCACTAGTTGCTTCATGATTAATCCAAAACGAAACCCAAGATAGCATAACAATTAAAATGCTTGGCAGATATGTTTGAAAAATAAAATAACCAATGTTGCGTTGTAATTTAAATGACAGCGATAAACGTTGATAGACACCCGTCGCTAAACGCTCTTTACGATCGTTTGTCTCATAACCAATTATAGTGAATTGAGGTAATTCCGCATCTTCCACACCACGTACTGGTGTTGGCTTCCAGTACATGACCACATCGCTAACCGTATAACCATCTGTAATGAAATTCAAATTATTTAGAAAAATTTCGGATTTAAAGAAACTCTAAATACCTACAGCTCTCAATTTCTACGGTGCAATTTTGTGAATCCAATGGATAATAATGTAAATCCATCATGCAAGCTAAAGTGGTGGTGAAACGCATGCCATATGTAACTGAACCATCACCACCCAAGCGCACTAATTTATTACGTTCCGTTACATCGTGTAAAAAACTAAAAAAAATAAATAAAAGTAAATTTTAATTATTTCTCCTTTTTCTTTTATTGTTTTGTTGTCGAAAAGAAATGAAAAGTTTAATCTGTTACCTATTTTTATCATTTGCAAAAAATGTATCCGGCACCCATATTTTTTCAGCAAAATCTCCTGACAATGTTAAAACATCATTAACACCATCATCATCTGCATCATCATCATAATATGGGCCATAGGCATTGAATGCTAAACGTTCGTCACGCCAATATTGATTCAAATACATGGTTATCGTATAGTCCTTTTGTATGATATGAAATAAAAAATATTAAAAAAATAACTCTTGAATTACATTTATTTCTAGGATAAAATAAGCAGAAATTTTTGTGTGTCTTTTTTATTTATCGTGAAAAATTATAGAAATCTTTAATGAGGTCTACAACACACATAAAAGTATCTTTCGCGTTGTGGCAACGGAAGTGCTTCAATTTGTGAGTAACTTCTCTTTGTATAGTAGATATACCACAGTCATATCTGCATACTATACTATATGGTCATATTAAATGCAAACGGACGTAACTACACAAAATTTAAAAAAATGGCGATTTTATCAAAGAAATTCAAACGGACGTAACTACAAGTGCGTGTATTCCAAATACAAGAAGACATAACTACATACATATTTATATGAACACCTTACATTCCAACTCTTTTGTTGCCAATCCTTATATCTAGATCATAAAAATTACATGATTTTCGGGATTTACGAAATGTTTGATTTTAAGGTTTTTTGCTTCTATTGTAAAAAAACAAAAAGTGTAGTTACGTCCGTTTGCATTTAATATGACGATATATCCATATGTATATGATAACTGTTTCCATATATAAAAGAGAGGTATTTTACGTTAAGATTGATACCAAAACTAGAACAACCAGGACTGTCATTTTAGTGTTATCAAAACTTAATAGTAATGTGATAGTGAAAAAAATAACATGAAATTTATCAGAGACAATAAGTTTGACAGAAACTTAAAGTAATAAAAATGAAACAAATCAATCAGTCCCTATTAGGTTTAGGCATATAGTAAACCTCTCGCAGAAAGTAATAATTTAAATTAATAAATTATATATATATATATATATATATATGGTGTAGTGGTTAGAGTGCTCGCACAAAAACTCAAATGTCCCTAATTCGAATCCCCACAAAGGCGAAAAATGAAAAAGTTAGTTTAGGGTTTTTTCAAAATTATAATATAAAAAAAAGAGGTCCCCCTCCGTTCAAGAAGTCCATCTACAAAGTAACCGCTCCCTGACATTCCACTCTATTCCAGAACAACCTTTGACAAAGAAAAACGAATGATCAGAAGAAAAGCGCCACCTATTGGGAAGTAGCAGATAACAGTTAAAACCTACTTAGCGAAGGCACTCACCGTAATCAACATGAAACTATGCGGCAATTACGGTTGATTATTCAAGGATGAAGGTATAACACTGGCCTTTAAATGATCAATTCACAGCAATTTGTCTCATTCCTAAGGCGGTTAATAATATAAGAAAAAGAAAATATACGTCCTGTTGTCATAATGTACTGTCTTTCCCACAAAAATTCCAATGCAACGCATAGCATTTAGTCGGAGTTTACCCTGAGCATTGCACAGTGGAAAATTTTAGTCCTTATCGGATCAAAAATCTGTAACTTTTTTGTTCTTAGACATAGGGTTCTGAAATTTAGCAAGAATAATCTTAAGTATATTTGCTATTATTCTGTAAAATATGAGCTAAATTTAACCAGAACTTATTTCAGAATAAAGGTAAGAAGTTTACAAAATAGTAAAATTAAATAAATTTTTTTGTTATATTAACATTTTTATTATGCAACATTTTTATTATGTAACATTTTTAATATTTTTAATTTATGTGATGTCATTTTAACCCACACCTAACTTAATATGATTTTACTAATTTGCACTTTTACCATTTTTTACTGGGTTTTGATTTTATAAAATAAAACCTACATATTCGATGTATATTGTTGAAAATAATTAAATAATACAGTAAAAAATAAACTTAGAAAACATTCTGTTCGATATAGTGTAACTTTAAATATTTAAAAACACTTTAACTGTGACATTTTCTTTTTGAAAATCGCTATTTTGTGGTTATTTCATTAGTTTAAGCGTATCTTCATCCAAATATTTTGCAAGTTTGGAGGATGGTTTTCTTATACTACTTAAATATGGATCAGAGGTGTAAAGAAATCTATTGAAAACATCTTCGTTAGTGGCTAATCGCGAACATTTTCAAGAGTGATGTAAACGATAATTTTTGTAGTCTTTATTGCGTGACTCTTGTGAGTCTTCGGACAGCTCACCAATAGGCAACACTGCAAAATGTTTTATAATGCTTTCCCCATGTATCAATATTTTGTGGACAGATGATGGCAAATGATACCAGTTGTATTTTGTTATATACAATGTTGCTGTTTCCATTGCATATTTACCAAATTTTCTAGGGTCTATTATTAAATCCGACGATAAAGTTTGAAGAATGATGTGAAACCTTTTTATTAATTCTTTATCTACTCCAGTTATATCAGCAGATCGCGAAAAATTAAAAAAAAATCTCCTAGCGGTATTACCATCATTGCTGTTATCACTTCCTTGTCTTGGCTTATCAATAATTAATCCCAACTCTTCACGAAAACGTTTTTGTATATTAGCTTTTTTAAGATTCTTTATTGCTTTATGATTTTCAGTTAACGCTGACCATTTTTGGAATTCACTATTATAACCAATGTGCAAAGTCCCCATTTAACCACTCAACATTTTTTTTTTACATTTTTAAAGATCTGTTTGATTTGTTCCACCGATTATAAAACTTGGTATGACAGTTTTTTTTATATTATTGACTATATATGTATTTTATATTTTCTTCAGAAAGTTGATAATTTTTTTCAACAAAAACCTTAATACTTTGTGTATTTCTCCCACTTTCAATATAAGTATCAATTATTTGACGCACTGAACACTTAAATATATTCATTTAATAATAATGTAATACTGATTTTTAATAATCTCTTCACAAAAGAAGATCACATACATATATTAATTGTGACAATTCTTAAACTTTCCATCAATAGCCTACTAGTCGACTTTTTTTATATAACGGAATTTTTATTTTTTGTTGTTTAATTATCTAAATAACTGAGTTTTTTAACGTTATTGAATGTAACTTTTGTTTAGGCACGAATATGCAGCTAATATTTTTATAGTATTTTACTAATATATTAAGCTTTAAAATTTTATACATACGAGCGCAGAGCTAAGCAGAGCTCCTAATTAAAAGCCTTACCAAAGTTTTCACATACAACCAAAACAACTTTACATCATACAGCAGCTAAAACTTCAAATATATTCACTAAAACCTGATCCGTTATTTATAAAATCGGAATCTACATCAAATTGCCTTTCCAATAAGGTATATAACTCCTTAATTCTAATGTGAATTATATTAAAAATATGCTCTGAAATATGTTTTATTCTTACAGTAATAAATCGTTGTCGTAAAAAGCTGTGAATACGGTCCTTATTTCCGAGTATTACTACTGACCAAACATCAAATATTTTCCTCAAATTGTTAAGTTCGACAACTTAGCTTTTCGATAAAAGAAAAATTATGGTGTAATTCGAACCTTTTTAAAAATGAATTATGGGCTGGTCTTACTCTACGATTTTCCACTGTGGTCTTCAAGAACAAGACATTTAAAAGAATACGAAGCATTCGCCTTTGATTTTCTATACAATATTAATAGCGGTAATCATTCTTCATTGCAAAAAACTTTACCAGTCTTGTAAATATAACAAATCTAACATACCTGGTTACTTGTTATTATAGTTTGCAACGAAGAGTGATCACCGCTAATATATTCGATATAATTTATATGTATTATTACAATATAAAACTAAAGTGACGATTTTTAGTAAAATAAACAGCCACGTTTAGATGCAGCATATATTGAAGAAAACAAAAAAAAAAAAAAAAAACAGAACCAATATATCATGAAAATATTTCATACAGGCCGTAACCCTGACACAGGGTTGTAATAGCCTATTATGTATGTATGTTTTTAACTTTATAAAAAAAATTTTATGCACTTTAAAGCTTATTAGCATAATATATCTTTTAATGAGTCGATGCCTCCGATAGTTGCCTGCCTTCATCCTTATTTATTATAACAATATAATATAACATCTCTGTAATAATGCATGTTGAGACTGGTTGAGTCGAAATAAAGTAAAATGTCTCATATATGCATGTATTTTTCTGTTTATTTTGCTAAAACATTAATTTGTCTATATGACTTTATATTTCAGAAGAGTTTCATAGGCGGTTCTAAGTATTTACTCTTCCTTTTAATGCCTTTTATTTGTATTTCTTTTTTTTTCTTAACAGACTGCCACATGCTCTGACATATTTAGGCTCATTAATAACACGTAAAACAAAAATAGAAACAAAAATGTGTTCCTTACATACATTTTATAATTTGAAACATCACACTTAAGTTTGTTTGGCTTAAAAAAGAAAGTCAACTACTGAACTGATTGTAGAGCTATATTTAAAGGCAAAGAAAACCAAAGACAGCCACGCGGAAAAACAACTATTAAATAATCGTGCCTCATTTCTTCCATATGAAATGGTACTCGTGAACCATTCCTTCTTTAGTATGGTGTCTTTGTGACACACTTTCCAAAATTCTTGTACTGTAATTATAGTTAAAGCTGGTATTAAACTCCATAAGGAATGGCCTTTTCTACTTTAATTAAGATTGATAATTCATTGTAGTCGCCGTGGTCTAATGGTTAGTGTGTTGGCTTACTAAGACATGGGTCCTGGGTTCGACTCCAGGCTCTGACATCTTCAAAAAAAGAAATATGAAAAAAATATTTCTTTAGGCGACTACCTCTCAGCAGTCTTCTGGCAAAAGCTCTGAGAGTAACTAATTGCCATGAACAAGCTTCTCAAGTCTATTAAACTGTAGGTTCCGGTACTCATGGATAAAAAAATTGACACACACAACATGAGTGCTGCGAGGGCTAGGCCGTAATCCTGACACAGGGTTGCAAAGGCCAGTTATGTATGTATGTAATTCACTGTAATAACCTAATAACCATCAATAGGCCTACTCGGTAAGCTGTTTCTCGAAGTAGCTTTAGTTTGGTTGTTATTTCAGTAAAAGTGTGAGAAAGATGGTAGATATTATCGCCATAGTCAGGATTCTCCAGTTTGTTTAGTAGTCTTGACTTTATAGCTCTCACTGTGGGTTGTCGCCATAACCACAAACGATTACCATATAATATAAGTACATACATAACTGGAGATTACAATCATGTGTCAGGATTACGGCCTAGATTCTCGCAGTACTCATATTGTTTGTGTAAATTTTTATCCATGAGTACCGGGACCTATAGTTTAATGTCGACTTCGAACAACAGACTTGAGAAGCTCGTTCATGGCAATTAGTTACTCTCATACTACTACGGCGACTCCATATATATCTATCGATATTTGTTTAGTTTTTATTTATTCATTTACTATAATACAATATTAAGCTATAATTAATTATAAAGAGCAGAGTAATAAAGATTATAGCTCGGTGTAGTGTCACAGATTTGAGTGTTTGGTGAAAATCGAACCCACAAGCCTCGTCCTAGTAGTCTAGCAAACTACTCACTACAGCACTAGGCACCTCAACTTATTTATTATATTTTTAAAATTTTTAAAAATAAGATTCGAACTACACTGATTAAAATATTTCTTTATAAATTTTCTAAAAGAGATTCTTATAAATTTCTGAAAATTATCTGCAATATTTTAAATATTTTCTTACCATATTCACTTCGGATATTGCATCAAAACTTGCTATTGTTAAATCCATGCCAACATGTAGAGGATCAGCTGTTCGTTATTTCATTTATAATTTCATAAATACAAATTAATAAGAAGAATAAAAAACAAAAAAAAATCAATTTCTAATTAAACAACAAAACAAAGTAGGAAGTCCTTCATTTATTACCTCCAAAATTTGGCCTTAATCTAATATCATAACCTTTTAATATTTTTGTTAAGGTTTGTGTGACATTTTCTAAACGACCGGCCATCATTTCTCTTCGTTTACACTTGACGGGTGTTGTATGGAATACCATGATTATTATAATGACGGTAAAAAAACTGTAGGCCACTTGAATGCCAACAGTTTTAAGCATTTTGTTAATATTTTTTTTTTATTTTTTGAATTGTTTTTTCTTATTATACTTATTTTAAATAAATAATAAAATAAAATTTAAAAGAAAAATAAAAAAAAGTAGAAAAAAATATTAAAAATTCATTCATTCAAATAATAAATATTTCCATTGTAAATGTGGGCTGGTTGGGATGGTCGTTGTTGCTGGTTGTTGTGGTTCCTTAAAAATCCTTTTCACAATTGGCTGCAGGTTTTTGTTGATCTTTTTTGTTTCTATAACGGTAAGTAAAAAAAAAAACACATAAAAATAAGATAAAAAATAATAACGAACATTACCAACATTGTTGCAATATGAGTATTTATGAGTAATTTTAGAAAAAAAAAAATCAAAACATGTAATCTTAAGTATAGAAAATTCAAATACACACACATATACAATATATACGAGTTTATGTATATACACGTTACTTTTCTCATATGCAATCTGTTTAGTGACGATTTTTCTATTGTTATTCTTGTGTAAGAGGAAAAACACAAAAGTTTATTCAACTTTTTGTTTTTCTACTGAATGTCTTTCCGAGATGATGTATTTTCCTTGTCTTTTATAGTAAAAAATGTAAAAAAAAAAATAAAATCAAAAATAAAAAGCATAAGGTAGTTGCATACTGGCATTGTCTAAACAAGAGTATATGAAATAATCAGTTCATGAGTATGACTTACCTACTGTATTTACAGTGACATCTTTGGCTTTCCTTTTTTTATGAAATTTGTTATTTATTTTTTTTTACTAAAGAATTTGATTAAAAAATTACTCCTTAGTTAGTTTTACAGAAAGCCATGCATTTGTAAGGAAATAGTTTAAATTAAGAATCTATGAACGCTTTGGAACGCTCTACACATTTAGCTTGATTATGAGTACCTGCATACGTAGTCATCGTGGTCTAGTGGTTAGTGTATTGGCTTACTAAGATTAGAGCCCCCGGTTCAAACCCCAGCTCTAACATTTGAAAAAAAAGGAAATATAAAAAAAAATATTTCCTTCGAGGACTACCTTTTCGCAGTCTTTTGACAAAAGCTGTGAGAGTAACTGATTGCCATAAACAAGCTTCTCAAGTTTGTCTGTCGGAGTCGACTTTAAACTGTAGGTCCCGCTACTCATGGATAAAAATTGACACACACAACATGAGTGCTGTGAAAAGCTAGGCCGTAATCCTGACACAGGGTTGTAATGGTGAACTAGGTATGCATGTATGTGCGTAAGTCTGTATTTTCGTATGTATATGGGCAATTTCAAAAATTTTCAACATTTTTTTAAACTGAGTTCAGATGCTTATTATTTCTCCAGTTTTTCGAATTGACCAAAACGGTCAAAAGGGAATGGTAGGCCACACTAGAAAACTGGGAAATTCAAAATTTCAGACCATCAGTTCTTTATTTTTAAAAGTTATGGGCACTCAAACATCGAAAAACTCAAAAAATGGCTTGAAATTTACATGATTTTTTTCATATTTCATCACTTTTCTACTTTTAGTTTCAAACTTCCGATGCTCACTGATATCAGAGTTGTGCGTAATCAATTATTTTGTGTAATTAATTACATGTAAATTACACAATTACATATAATTGTAATTCTTTTTTTTTCAATTACATTTACTTTTCAAGTAATTGTAATTGTAATTACGCAAGTCAATTACATTTGTAAGTAATTGTAATTCAAAAAACTCAATTACAAATTACAAGTAATGGTAATTGAAAAAACTCAATGTAATTGTAATTGGAAAAATTCCAATTATAATTACAAGTAATTGAAAAAATTTAATTGGCTTCATGAAGTAATGGTGGAAAATAAAGTAATCATTAGTTTTTGAAGTAATTATTAAAAAAAATTTATTTAATTACAATTACTTTTAATTATATTTACATTTTTATAACAATAAGTCAATATACATTTTAGTTACATAATTTGTTTTACTTATATTTGAATTGCTCATCCACCTCAATATACCATTTTCTAAAATTTATCATTCATTTGAGATACAAAATTACATTGATCTTATTTTTTAAAGTAAAATGAGGCGTAATACTTATGCTGAAAAATTTCATTAAAAAAATAATATTTATAAAAGGAATCACAAACATTTACATTTTTCATTCAGTATTTTTATCAAAAAAAATATTTTTTTTCCCATTACAAATAATTATTTTGTGTAAATTACAATTATAATTACTTAGTAATGGTAATTGAATTTTTTCAATTACAATTACTTGTAATTTGTAATTGAAAATTTTCAATTATAATTACATGTATTTGTAATTCAAAAAATGTAATTGCATCAATTACAATCAAATGTAATTGTAATTGAAAATTTTTTTTACAAATTACATGTAATTGTAATTTAATTGGCCGGAACAACTCTGACTGATATAAAATAAAGCCACTAGACTTTGTAGATATTTACACTATAAAAGTTATGCCAATACTACTATTTGGGAAAAAGTTGTACAGCGGTTCATTTTTGAAACCAAAATTTTCCGATTTTTTAATTTTCGCAGTTTTTTCTATAGCGTTTTTGCGCCGTTTAAGAAAATTGCATTTCGTCAACAGTATTTATTAGATGGTGTAATTTGCTAAAATTTGCGCCATATCACGTCGATATCAGGCTGCTAGTTGCTGAGAACGATGATCTCAAACTTTTATAAAATTGGCGTAAATTTGTCAAAAATGACAGTTTTTCGCGCCTGACATTTGCAATCTTATTTAAAACTGGTTTATGTATTGCGTGATCTAAACTTCTTAGTAAATGGCACCTCTACGTCAAGAAGGCGTTAAAATATTTTGAAACGCAAAAATTTTATAAACAAAATAAAAATTTTGCGAAATTTCATGATTTTGTTTGGCGTTTTTTTTAATTAATCCGTGATTTAAAATTAATGTCAAGTATTGGAAATGAAGGGCGGCGGTGAACTAAAGATCATATATAAATACGGTTGAATTCGGTCCATATTCAGCGGCTACAGCGGCATTTTTCTTCAAACACAATTTGATTTGTGACATCTGCAGTTATGTATAGATTCCGCCGCGATTGACACCAAATGAAAGGTTTTTTTAAGCTTGATAATAAAACCGAATAGACATTAAAAAATTTTCATGATTTTAAATTTTACAGATCAAAAAAAAAAAATCCTAACCTCAAAAATAATTCTTATATAATTTTTTTATTTTTTAAATTTGCAAGTTAAAACATTGTTTTTCTGCAAATTAGTTATGCGTTATATAAACACATATTATAACAATCAGTGAAACATTCATATTTTTGCAAAAATTCTCGTTTTTTAATGTTAAGGAATTTTAATTATAATTGATATTTTTTTATGTATTTTATCAGTGCATTGATGAACTTGGACTGCACTGATGAATTTGAAATGAGTTTCATGCATCCATACAACATTTATTAAAATAAACAAATAAATTTAACTTTAAATTTTTTTAAAGAAATTTAAAACTTAAAACCTCCATAACTTTCGCGCCGTTTGCAATAAATGATTAACGCGAACTGTTTTGGTATGCTAAAATATCACCCTTCACGTGACCAAAGCGTCATTCGTGTCATAAAAAAAAAAAATATCAAAATGTCGAAAATTTTTGAAATTGCCCATATATACAAACGACTTCCAACAAAATTAATGTATAAATTGCTTTAAAATATTATGAAATTGCTTCGACATTAAATGCCACAATTTGTGTCCTAATATGTTGTATAAAATCGTTTTAAATTGGTTTGTCTTTAAGTACTTTGTTACGTGCTTAAAAAGAATTGTAGTGTTAGAGATGATATTTAAAATTTTAACTATTACTTTTTTTTAAACTAAAAGAAGATATACAGGTTAGTTGACAATTTTCAATTATTATTTAAACGATTAGTTTTCAAGCATAACTATGATGTACAGATCGTAACCAATGTTTTATGTCTATCTCTGCAAAATCTTAATGCGGAAATGTCATATCCGGTGTTTGTCAGGGAATCCATTTTTGATCCTTTTAATACCTAATATTTATAAATGATTTCCTGGAGGCCATCAAGTGTAGCACCATATGTTAAAGTTTTTACGAGTATAGCTAGAGACTCTGATTATGCTCTTGAACACATGCTATACATTCAAAAATCATATCACAATGTTTGATAATATCTACATTGTAGGAAAAAAGCAGAAATTTAATAAACTATATAACCTTTTGAAAACAATTTTTCGTGATATGAACTACACATTTTTTAAACAATATATATTTTCCTAATTCTCGTTATTCCACTGTATTTTTAATGCAATTTGACCATATGATGTGTGGTATGCATTTTATATATTTTTTTTTCTACGAGTATTTTATTAAATGAACAGCAAGCAGCGATAAAAAACATAGAATAGAACAGATAAGAAAACCTTCATTTAAGTGCATAATTGCGTTAAAGCATTTTATTAAAGAAAAAAAATATATAGAATGAGAAAATGAAAAAAAAAAAATGTGTAAAATACGACACAATATGGGACATTAATTTGTAAATGGACTGAAACGAGTGTAGTGAAATAATATGTGACACTAAGTGGGTATTATTTTAATTGTAATCGTTAGTTAAATTATTTTCATAAAAACATTTGTTTTTCTCAAAGGCATTAAATAAAGAATAAAAGACAAAATATATTGAAATTCTAGGAAATAAATTTTTTTCTATTGTAGTCTCTTTTAATTCGCGAATCTTTATCAATAAGGATTTGTGGTCTGCACTTTATGTCTAATATGACTTTTTGCATTTAAGAGTTATAACTTATTTGAAAATCTTTGAATTTTTTTGTGATTTATTGTGAAAGGTTAAAACTATTTATCTGTTTGTAATATAGTTGGCTTTTTTTAAGAACTTCTTGCTTTTTAGGAACGAACAGTCATGTGGTAAAAATTTTAAACGTTAGTTATATGGTTTTCTAATTGTTGTAGAATAAGTCACAAGAAGACTGCTGAAGCTTTAAGTATGAAACTATCCAGTTTATTAGAATTCTAAAGATATTCAACATTTGACAAATGCTGGTAATGCTTTTTTCTATACTGGAAGGCGATAAGTATAGAAGACCGTACCTGAAAAGGCTAATTTTCATACAGATCATTGCCGTTTGATGTAAAGGCGATTGTCCTAGTGTTTTGCTCTTGATATATTCAATGGTCATCGTACTTAGTCTTTCTTTTCTTTGAACAGTCTTCCGATCTCAGTAGAGATTGACAAAATCAGGAGATCTGCTGCGTTATACAGTATAGTCACGTAAACACTACTTTTACAAATGATTGTTTTGATTTGATAACGGATAAAATTTTCGCAATAAGACTTAAAGCCCTGTCACGCCAATATTCTTATTCTTGAAGAGTTTGATTATATCTCATTGGGGCCTATGTAGGACAAGAGATTTATTATCCCATTCTTGAGAAAAATAACTGAGCCTCTCTCTGAAATTTACACGAGCAGCTTTAAACTAAAGAATACCTAGAATGCAGTCAGGCGTTCCACAGGCCTCTATCTAAGGGGCTCTATTTTTTAGTACATTTATCAATGATTTTCTGTATGCAAATGTACATGCATATGTCAAAAATACATACATACAAACATGCATATTTGTATACATAATTGGTCATTACAGCCCTGTTTCAGAGTTTTTTTTTTGCTGAAAAATACAGTTACATGTATCTTCTAATAATGCTATGGGGTACGTATATAATCTGGCTCGGCTTAGTAGAATATCATCTTGAAGGAAAATGGTCTTGGGCCGTGATTTACCCAATTATCTTTGTAAGCGAAATGTTATGAAGTATTGTAATATAGTTAAATATTCGTAAATATAGTTAAAATTAGTGCATATATGTTAAATAATAATAATAAAAATGACTTAAACAATTTTTTTTTCTGACATATGTTATTAGACAATACCTCAACATACTGATCGAATTTGACAGCTGAGTGCCTTTAAACAAAAATTTGGAAAAGTAGTAGCCTTCTGTGGTATTTCCCAGCGGAAACTTCTTTATTACATAAAAAAAAACAGGCAAAAAAGCATAATATCTGCTTTTGTTTGGAGACAAACGGGTTTGAGGAGCAAGAAGTGCAGACAAAGAAACATGATTTTGTTACATGACATTTAAACATCCGACTATAAATGCTGA
The DNA here is from genome assembly GCA_963576795.1 of Metopia argyrocephala. NCBI lineage: Eukaryota > Metazoa > Arthropoda > Insecta > Diptera > Sarcophagidae > Metopia > Metopia argyrocephala. The sequence goes on along the minus strand of OY756208.1, from coordinate 17,714,613 downwards.
CTGTCACGCAGAAATTATAGTAATTGTTCCTTGGGAAAACTAATGATTTTCAGCAAGCTTTAATTTTCTAATTAAATTTAAAAATGTTTCTGCTGGAATTATCGAATTACTTCCTTATCACTAGATTAGTAGTTTCTTGCGAGCTTTAATTTTCTGACATTATGATGGTACAATAGGGTGGTGTGAAGAGAGATCTAGTGGATAAATACTAAAACGAGATACTTGAGGCTAATGACCCCATCTTCACATTCCAATACAATGCACTGCATGAGTAGGGGTTTACCCCTGAGTATTGGTCTTAAAAAAAAAAATGTGAAAACAGTGGCCTCCTCGAGACAAAAACATTGATATATCTGAATGTAAATACCTAAGATATAACTTAAACTCTAAAAGGCTCTCCCTACTTTCAGCAAAAGAAATTTTTTTTTTGTTAGAAATCTCCTTGCAAAAATACTTAAAATTTTTTTTCCACCTAATAATTCTCTAATTTATATATACGAAATAGGAAATGACTTTAATTTTTTTATATCACTTGTTATTTATCTTAAAAAGAACTTAAAATTATAAAAATTAAAATTAAAAAATTTAAAAATTATATAAATATTAGACCCTAAAACACATAAAGGTCGTGTTGTATCTGCAGTATTATCAACTTAAAGCACAAAAGCGTATATTACATAAATAATAATAAACAGGAAGAAGAAGAAGAAAAAAGAGTTGTTGTAAGAAAAATGTCACACACATTAATTTCTTGAGAGTGCGTTCTCTGATGAACAAAAGTCAAAACATATAGAGAAATGGCTATGAAATCTAGCATATGCTACAAGTGTCATTTAGATTCAAATAAAAGTTCTAAATGCTAACTTTGGCATTATTTCTTACCGAAATAATAATTAAAATTAAATATATGTACACATACGTTTTAATGAAAAATGACTCAAAAGCATGTATACATATAAAAGAAATGTATAATTTTGTTTGTATTGCAATTTATAAAATTTTCTTACAATGCAAAAACAAAACGACTAAAAAACTACTGACGAATAAACTGAACATCATTATTCAAAACAAAAAAACAAAAAAAAAACAAAAAAAAAAAAATTAAATCGTTTAATAAATACACATACAGTTGCAAAACAAAAGCTGCATCAGCAACAACCATTCAACCGGCAGCATTTCCACTAGTACAATAGCAAAAACAACAATATTTTTAAACTGTCAAATAGAAATAACCCTTGAACAATCACCAAACACACACATACACACAAATATACAACAACCATTAATGCTGTAATAGTGCCATTAGAGAGAATAGAGCAGCACAATAAACAAATGCACACTTGCTTGCACATTCAAACAGTTATTGAACAAATTCTATTACACAGCGTATGATGAATGCATGAAAAAAATCCATGCTGTTGGCTTTCTATTTAATATGATGCTCTCTGCTACTAACATATGATGATGCTGCAGCAGCCGTTGTATAAGTACTTATTCTAGCATCAGCTGCTTATTTAGTACTATCATCGTTGTAGTTATAGACGTTGTTGTCGTTAACGCTTTTTAACGATGAATTTGACCCATTTTTGTATTTTTAAATTCATTGAAATAAGTAAAATATTTAATGTGTGTCACACTATTATAATATGTGGAAGCTGCTAAAGAGTATTCGGGGGGAATAGAAGTATTGCAAACGGAAGGCAAACGAGTTTAATGTGATAATCGACAACGACCACAACGATGACTACAATGGCAAACTTTAAACGAGTGCGTTGGCGTTTAAATGATTATGTGGCTGTTTGCTGTTTCTATAGATGTTTGAATAGTTGAATGTTTGGATGCCAACGCTGCAAAGTAGTTTGCAGAATATATAACAAACTTGTAATTTCTGTTTTTTTTTGTGTGTGTTTTAGTTTTGTTCTCATTCTTTGATGTTCACTTGAAGGCTAAAAAGGATGTCAAAATTTCAATATTGTCATTGATATTGTTTTTGTTGAGGCATTAGCTAGTTTTCTGATTGTTGTTTTTCTTTTCTTCATTACTTCCTAACAAATGGATTTTTTCAGAAAGTATCATGAAATGTAATCCACCTCTAAAAATTATTAAAACTGAATATCTACCTGAAATTTTTTCTTGATATTTATTAAAGCTTAAAAGATTGTTTTTTGCTTCAAAAACTTAGTCATAAAAATTTAAAAAATTTTAAATATACCCAACAAGCAATATAGTAATATAATATTTGGATGAAAAAACCACTCTTAATTTTTTTATTGTTGTTATTGTCTGACAGCATTTCCTGAGATCATATAGAAAAAGTATTTTATTGGAAAGGATTTTGCTTAACGGCAGTTTAGACTACACGACTTTACATACAAAAAATTCTATACGATTTTTTAAAATGAGTATAAAAATCGTACTACAAAGCTTTTTGTGTTTACACTTTTGGTGTAAAAAAATAAATTAAAAATATTAGTTGTCAAAAAAAAAAAATTAATGAAATAAAAATTGTATGTATCTATAAATTGTTTTATTTTATATCAAATATTTAAAAACAAAAATATTACTCAGTCTAATGAAAATTCTTTATTTCTTTTTAATTTTTTAGAAAGCCATATATCTTTCAATTTTTCATACGTATTTATTGAATATTTCGATTATTTCATCATCGAATATTTCGATTACATATTATATTGCGACTATCACATTACTACTCTTCTACACAAAAATAGCCCATTGTTGGATAGTCTAAAACCCTCTTTAAAAGACCAACCTAATTAGCCGAACGGGCTACCCCTATATGCTGATAATAATGATCTCATTGTGTAAAGTAACTAATGCCTTTATATTATTGAAAAAAAAAGTAAATGTATAGGAATAACCGAGAATAAAATAAAATTTTTGTTTTCAATGAATAGAAAAGATTTTACCCTCCAGTGAACGTTGGTAGCTATCGAGTATCTCACTTAATGCTTCGAAACTTTAGGTTTAAATAAAACAAAGTATCATCGAAACTTTAAAAATTGTACTGATGCTATTACCTTCGGAATATTTTTATGATTTGGAAAATTGTAAGCAATAATTGAAGCATTATATTGTTTTTTATACATAAAAGCTTCCAAATATGTTACAGGATAAGGTATAATAATTGATTTTTTGTACTATTTGCTAACTGGTTGCAATAAATTTGCATTTCTATTGCATTTTAGCGGCTCATTTCATATAGAAATCATGCATTATTGATGAGCATTATTAATTGATTGTTTACAATAGCTCTCTTACAAAATAACTTATTGGTAAGCACTATTTTTTGCGGGGTATGTAAGGAATATAACATCGTTGAAATATCCGACATAGTTTCTCTCTTCAAAAAATATAAAATTTTGCATGACACTGACTGGATTTCACCGATGATGCCATTTGATGATGCCATGGTACTTATTCGTAAGTACCTGCAACTTAAAAAGAAAAAGTCTTACAGTGTCAAATGACATGATTTCAGGGGTCAATTTACATCTACGTCCAGAATAAGTAATGTGGAATGAGCTGTGTTTTGTGTATCGTCGTCCTGTTTAATCCACATGTCCCTGCTGTTTAGATCATCGAATTCAGGCCAAAAAGAAACTGACATCACTGACACGTTTTTGACAGTGATAAATTGACACCACCAGCCCAACGCTAAATCGTGACTTGTTCAGATACTGGTGTTATCACAAATTCAGCAATTTTGGTTTTTCAGTGCAAAAAAATTTAATAGAACAATTTAAATATTTTCACGTGATGTTGAATGCTAACATCGTCCATGGTGATTCGGCAAAACAGACTGAACAAAGAAGACTGTCGTTCGGATCTGATGTTAATATGTAGGTCTCCGTATTCATGGATAAAAATTATTCTCATAGCTGGAAATAGTTTTTTAGTGTATGTTAAAGAAAATTTAATAGAACAATTTTAATATGTGCACGTAATACTAAAATACTACATAGTGATTTGTCAAAAGGGGCTGAATAAATGATCCCTTATTTGACAGAACAAGGTTCTCAAGATTGACGCACACAATATGGGTGCTTTGAGAAGCTAAGTCGAAACTCTGAAAACGGGTTGCAATGGTCAATTATGTATGTAGTTTCTCAGAGGTTGCTCCAACAGGATGGCCATCATCAACTGTCAAAGTTTAGATGCCTCTACTAGAAAACCCTTTAAAATAAAAGAAATAAAGTAAGAAGACTATTTGCTAATAGAAGTTATTTTAGTCTAAGCCAGCAGTTAAAAAAAAAACCCTTTCTCGACAAACGACTTCATATTGTACAAGATTCCGATGTTATGTCTGTCGTTATATGTATTTGCGCAAAGGCGATAAAACCTCCTTGTAAAATATTGAATACTACCTGCACAGGCGGCGAGCATTAATATCGTTTGACGTCATTAAAGTGCAACGCCAATGTCGGCTTGAACATATCGTAGGCATGAGTTAAGATACCTTGATGAAAAAAATAATTCAAGATTGTGCGTTAAAGAAGACAAAAAAATACTGTAGGTTAATTAGTTGCGGAAAATTTTTCATCAACGGAAGATAAGCGGTGTTGAAGAAGTTTGAACATCAAAAGAGATTCAAGTTCTTGGCAAACTAACTGTAACACCATGAGATCTCAAAGTTTATTTAGCGTGACATCAAACTTTCATCGTTTTAACATTTCTCTGTAAAAACCAAGAACAATTTTACTTTCTTTGCAATAAAAAAAGGTGTTTTAATTACAGGCTTTACCATCAAGACAAACGAAATAAAACCCAAATTTTAAATAATAATAAAAAAAACAAATTTGCATAATTAAATACATATGTACACACACATGAATATATGTACATATGAATGTATTTACATATATGGAAAACGAAATGGTAGTAACAAACATTTTTGTTTGCCACCAACCTACACTTAAGTTGATGCTTTGGCAGAGAAATCCTGCTGTAGCTGCCAAAGTTGCTGTAACGAATTTAGCTGTTGTCGTTATAATCGTCAATGTAGTCCATTTACTGTTTGTTTTTTGTTTGTTTTTTGTTTTTTTTTTATTCTTCCTCTTGTATATTAATTTGTATGTTTGTATTGAGTGAGTGTCTATGTGTTTATAAGAGTGCGATTGTTTGTGGCAATCACTTAATGCAAATGTCATGTAATTTGGTCAAATACTGATAACCTCGTAGCCAAGAAAATATTACAAAAAGAAGAAAAAAGAAACTTTTGAAATAAATTTTAAACTTTTTCCAACAACTTCTATAATCTTTTACAGATTAGGAAAAGGAACTCTGTGTGCTTGTTCCTGTTTTGTGTGTGTGTGTTTTTTTTCTTTAATTATTTAAGTATTCATCATAATTATTAAAACAGTGATAAGTAAAAAAAGTGCCGTTAAAACTTATTTAAGATCATATTAAAACTGGAAATGAATATATTTTTGCTATCATTGTGAGAAACACACATATTCAATGAATCTTTTTTTTAAATAATAAATGAGAATCCTTAAAAAAAAGATGATTTACCAGCGATTACATAAATCCTTGATTCAATACAATTTGAATTTGTATTGAGATAATGTCTTGCTGTTAATCCGTTATAGAGATTATAATCATTCCTCTACGTTAAATCATATTCATGATTTTAGTTTTCCCTTTTTATATATTGAAGAATACGAAACACTTTCTCTTTCTAGTGACACTCACTTTCACTTCGTTTATTAAACGTTTTTATTGCATTTTAATTCATTATTTCATTATTCTCTTTCTCTTTCTTTCTTTTTTTCTTTCTTTTATTATTTTCTAAAATTTTTATTTTTCTTTCTTATTTCCGTTGTGCTTTTTATTTTGATTTCTTGGCTTCTTAAATTATTTTTTTTTAAATTTTTTTCTTAAACTTTAAAAAAATTTTTTTTATTCAATTTTTTTATTGAAAAGTAAGTTGTCCGTGTACATTTTTGCGTTTCAACTAATCTAGACGTGCTTCTCAGTCAACCGTTTCTAACCAACAAAAAGCTTTTCATTTTTACTTTCTTATTTTTCGGAGTCTGTTTGATTCTTTTCAACAGGATGCTGTAAGAGAGTAAAGAGTATAGCTGAGAATCAAATTATGACAGTAATTGCGCATAATTTGACATTAAGTGCGCAATTTAAACATGTGCTTTGATAGGCCTTTGACAGTCTTATAAGACTACTTTTTTTATTATTCAAAAATGCTCCATCTACCGTAAAATTACTCCTAAAGCAGGTTGTTAGAATGAGCAAAAGCTTTGATGGAAATTTCAAATATTTAAAAACCAATAATAATTTGCTTTGAAAAATGTTTTAAAATTACAAACATTGAATATTTAGCAATAAAATAGTCCCAGCAGAAATTCTTTTAAATTCTTTGGAAGCAATACACAAAATTGTAAGCAATAATGGAGGCATTGTATTGGTTATTTATAACTTAAAGCTTCCAAAAATGCTAGACGGTAAGTTATCATTTTTGATTATTTATACTATTTACTCACTGATGGCAAAATATATTGCTTCTAAGCAGCTCATTTCATATAAAAATTATGCATAATTGATGCGCACGAGTAAGTGATTGTTGACAATATCTCCCTTATAAAGTAACTAACTGGTAAGCACTATTTTCTGCTGGGGTCCTATGATATTACACGCCTTTCGATCAGTTTTATTACGATATAAAAAGTTTAACTATCGATGGTGAAGATTTTCCAAAATGAGTAACAAAAAGTTTTGCAAATGTTTAAGTATATTTGTTGGGACAAAAGTCGGTATTATCGTTTCTGTCTACACTTCAGTTTAATGGATGCATCTAGATAGAAGCACGGTTGTGGTGTCGTCAATAAAACATTCTAACACCGAATCCTATTTAAATGCTAAACAAAGACATATAACCATTTAACTCCCCATTAAACATAGTTTCTGAGGTCGTCCAGGTAATGGCGAGTTACTTATAATTTAGTAATAATTAGCGTAGACGTAGAAACAGTTTGAGCTAAATTGATAAAAGACTTTTACCAGGTATTGAATGAAATAGAGAAGCTTTCTCGTTTTTAATTTTTTTTATTGAGACCAATTCTCAATTGGTATAAACCCTTACTCACGCTGTGCATTGTATTGGAATATGAAGATAGATAGATAGACCTTTTTTATATTAAGCGCCTTTCGTCGATGAGACAAGAGACAAGTTGCTGGTAATTTGATCACTTAAAGGCCAATGTTATATCTTCAGCCTTGAATGATCAACAGAAATTGCTCCATCTGTCGTTGGATGTTGATTATGAGTGGTGAATGTCTTCGCTAAATAGGTTAGTTGCTGTCTTCCCACAAGGTAGCACTGTACTCCTAATCAGTCGTTTATGATGCCAAAGGTGGAATAGAGTGGAATGTCAAGAAGCGGTTTCTTAAGGATAGACGTTTACATTTAGTATCGAGGTCGGAGTTGAAGTCATACTCTAAAAAAATGTAAATAATTAAAAAAAATTTAAAAGGCAAATTTGTAGTCGCCGTGGTCTAGTGGTTAGTGTGTTGGCTTACTAAGACATGGGCCCTGGGTTCGACTCCAGGCTCAGACATCTTCAAAAAAAGAAATATGAAAAAAATATTTCTTTCGGCGACTACCTCTCAGCAGTCTTCTGGCAAAAGCTCTGAGAGTAACTAATTGCCATGAACAAGCTTCTCAAGTCTGTCGTTCGGAGTCAACATTAAACTGTAGGTCCCGGTACTCATGGATAAAAATTGACACACACAACATGAGTTCTGCGAGAAGCTAGGCCGTAATCCTGACACAGGGTTGTAAAGGCCAGTTATGTATGTATGTAACAGTTATTTCTCAGCTAAAATCCGATGCTTTAAAGTAAACTATTAAAGTTCAAACTAAACCGTTTAAGTGATTCATTCTTAGTAAAATTTTGCCCCTTTAACTCTTTTATTTAAAGTTCTGCTTGTTTAACTTTTCAATCAATATTAAAAGCAATTTTAAACAAGTTTCTTTTATACTTGTAATATATGATACTTAAGGTTGAAGTAGTTATTCCAGATATAAATTTATACTGTATTTACGTCATCCAGATACTTGACCAATTACAATAAACACAATCTGCCATTTCAATACCAATATGGGGGCACACAAAATGCGCTTATGCAAGGAAAACAGCTACAGACCTATCTATAAAGTGGAGTACTACGAGGAGGTACAGACTACTATACTATGCCAAGATACTGAAAAAAGTCACCCAAAAATTAGTAAATAATCTTCTTCTCAGAAATATTCCCACAACTTCTGCAGTAATGCTTAAAAGGAAGATCAAACCTTCCAGCATGCTGTCCGGCAATCCATTATAAGTTAAACAAAATTAGTGAAGAGTTCATAAAATTTTCAGTGTCCTACCTCGGCCATACCGAGGCCAAAATATTCCAGGAAAAGTATAGGAAGCTATCTACTGCTTTTCCTCAGAAAAATGTTGAGCTAAAAAAATGCTACAAGCATCACTAAAAAGCTTCACACTGAATAACCGTAGCAGAGTTGGCATTAGGCTATGTTATGTCTGTGATAATAGACTGACTATCACAGAAAACTCAGTACAGAGATCCTCATTCTTTGAGTGTATTCAATGCTACGTGCGATAAGCACCTTGTCGTGGTGTAGAGGCTTATACTGCAAGGACTTAACTGGCTAAGCTGGCTGAAAGCAATAGCTCTCTGGCATATTCTCTTATGCCAGGAAGGTAGTTACTAGCAATTACATCATCTCCATTATCATTATATTTTATTCCTCCCCTAATTTAAATTTTACTGAGTAGGCTTTTTGGAGTTCATTGCTGTTGGATTATTCAGTCACCAAAATAATCAATCAAAAGCAACCAATTTTCTTGTGGTTCGCATTTTTAAAGTAGTACTTCCTTTGTTTTTTTTTCTGGCTGATATCGGATATAATATTGGTTAGTTTAAATCAAAGATCCCTTGAGTGCTGACCTCCATAAAAAAAACACTGCCCAAACTAAAAAAATATAGCAACCAGAATTTAATTCGATTTTAATTTTAATCCTTTTCTATTTACTTAAAATCTAATGATATGAAGGTAAATCGGAAAATATTTGTTTACTTTAAAATAACAAAATTTGCATATATTTTTAAAAGGATTTTTTTTTGTATATAAATAGCTGTATTCCAGGTGAATATTGACTTGAATACCAATAAAACCCTTCAATAATAAACACAATAAAGAAATAAAAGCAAATAAATTAAAATAAAAAAAATATATTTGCTTGTGATTAAGTAAAGACATATGCTCCCATAGGAATGGCGGCAGCATACATATTGCATATGTAAGTTGTACAGCAGTAATGACATGAAGTCTTAAAGAGCTGAACTATTTGAATACAATTATAAGCTATAACTGGTTCATTACTTCTTCTATTTGTTAATGTCTCAGGAAAGCAAATATTTAATCTGTAACAGATTTATTCTTTTTCATATAATCTTCACATAAATCCACTCAGTTCATCCTCTTTAGCACTTCCTACTAATGTCAAGGTGGTAATGTCTGAAACTTTTGTTTGTTTTTGTATGTTCACCTTTTATTTTTATGGAACATTTTTTTTTGTCTATACGAGTAGCTGACATACAAATAAAGGTGTCAAGTTGATAATGCCGGAGACATTAAATACTTTTTGTATTTCTTATGCTTTTATTGAGCACACTAACACATATAAAGCTATGTTTGCATGCATGTATGGGAGAGTATTAGCTAAATGCTTGATTAAAATAAATAATAGCTAAAAACATGATGGGAGAAAGAGAGAGAGATTGTTAAATATGTTCTTGTTAACAAAGATTTATTTATTTTTTTTATATTTTTTGCATTTTTACTTATTTGTTTTTGTTAATTCACAACAATAATAACAATAAACAATGGATAAATAGCAGTAACAAAAGCGTACAATTTGTATTTTTTTTTATTAAATATTTGCTTTTTTTATGTTCATGCAAAAGTGAGCTTGCCTATGAATGTGTGTGAGCAATTGCATTTTAACATATTTATGCTCAAGAATATGTTGCCTACTTCAAGGGTATTTGAATGGAATTTATAATAAATGTGCATGTGTTTGGTGTGTACATTAAGGCTTTTAAGCATAAAACATATTGCTTCGTTGTTTTTTTTCCCTTTTCTTTTTCCTGTTTTTATCAGCAATAAATCTTGATTTTAACCTCTAAAATTGGCCCAAGAATAATCCTTCTTAAACATGCCATAAAACAGCCAGTACAAAAGATTGAAGAGACCAAATGACATGGGAAATGCATAACGTGATATACGATCAATCATTGAAACACTGTTCACATAACGAGGTCCTATAAAAAATTAATTTAAAATATCTTCTTATTATTGTTTGTTTTTGCAATTCAAACAATTTACCTTTTTTATTATTAGCTGCCTCTCTTTCGCGATCTTTACGAAATTTCATATCACCTATAAAGCATAACCACATTTGTTTGCCTTTTGATATAACGGGTGCATCTGTTTGGGTTGTTCTCTCCATGGTCGAAGCATGTGAGGAGGGACATTGAAATATATGCGTGGGATCATCATCATAAATAGGACAAATCATGGCATTACGTTTACGAAATCCTCCTGGTAGATTTTGAGCAAATTCTGAATTCTGTGAAAGTTCTGCTGCTAACGATTCATTACTTTCTCGCATAGATGGCATATCTCGCTCAGCAGCATCAAATTCCAATTGTTCTTCTTCCATATCCTCCCATTCATCTTCACTTATGGCCGGTATTTCTCCACTACCCACTTTTGTAAAATAATGCACTCCAGCAAATTCTAAAAGAGTAGCTATACAGTATAGAAAACACATGAGTAGAAACCAATCAAGCGCTGTAGCATATTTGACTTTTGGTAAATCAATGCGTGAATCTAAGCTTATAGTAGAGAGTGTAAGTACAGCTGTAACACATAAACCAACACGATCACTAGTGGCCTCACGATGAATCCAAAAGGATACCCATGATAGTACAACAATTAGAATGCAAGGCACATAAACCTAAAAGAAAAAGTGCATGTTTTTTATTAGTTTAAAGGGAATTCTGATTCAAATTTTATAATTTCTAAATCTTTGCTTCCTAGTTAATTCAGCGTGTTTAAGCCAATTTTTAAAATAATAATTTGTATTGTAACTTCAATTCTTCTATATATATACATTCTATACTTTCTTTTGAGAAAAAATATATAATTTCTAGTTTTAAGGTAACTCTCTGAGCGGCCAACTAACAATGCAACAAATTGTTTGGAAATAAATTATATTTGCCTATATTCTATTCATACGATAGAGTTCAAGTAAATTTTTATTACATGGGTCCTCAATAGTCCGGTAGTCATACTGTTTATAATAATTACAATTGTGATGTTTATTTTGGTATCTATAAACGCTTAGATAATCTGTTTCAAAAAAAAAAGGCATAGGTGCTTAAGAAATTAAATTGGGCATTACTCATAATTTCTGTAAGAAGAAATGTAGTTATTTTGCTAAAAGTAATGAACAAAATTTAAAAATAATAACATTTCTTTGCCTCAGCCATATTTACTACATATGAACATACTTTTTTAATATACGAAATGTCATAGAATTTTAGAAAGATAACGTCGCCTAGATCGTGCGATTTAACTCCTTTAGACAATTTTTTGTGGGCTACTTTAAAGCTAATGTCTAAACAGACAAGCCCGCTTCAATTGACGCATTGGAAGACAACATTGAAGCATTTATTCGTGAGATACCGGCCCAAATGTTGGAAAGAGTGTGCCAAAATTGGTCTAAGCGGATAGAAAATTTGAGGAGCAGTCATGGTCAACATTTATACTATCGTACTATCGATTCCAATAAACATTTCATTAATTTTTCTCAATTTTATGTGTTTTTTTTTCAAACTTTCCTATAGCTCTTAAAAAATCACACTTTATGTGGTATATCTCAATGCAATACTTCTGAGATAAAATCTTAATAAACTTGTAATATTTTTTATGAATACTACAGTAGATAATTACATATATAAATAATTATAAAGCTTAAACTCAATAAGTTTTTTGCTAATTTTTATAAAACTAAAAAATTCCAATAAAATTTTATAATTAAAAAAATTTAAAATATAGAAAATTAAAACATTAAACCATGTGTTATTTAATTATTTATTTCTGCAGTGGTTCTTTAATTACATTTGTTTTCTTATAATTGATTTATCAGAGAGGACGAAAACAATAAAGATTTTATAAAATAAAAACATATTTTTTGCTATAGGAAGTGAAACTAACAAGTTTGGTCTACATTTTTTGTAAATGAACTTTGAAAATATGGTTTCCTGTTAGGCCACTGATGAATTAATTTATCAAAGTGGGAGTTGTGGTTGCGTTCTCTAGTCTACATATTACAAAACATACTTTGTCTTAATTATACCGCTTCTAGTTATCAGAATAAGATATGTAATTGCAATGTAATTTTTTTTAATTATATTTTAAATTAAATTAAAAAACAATTGAATTTCTTTTTGTAATATTTTAATTTAAATTTTTTCAGAGCTTAACAATTTTGTCTGAAGTAATGAGTGAAAGAGTTTTATTTCAATTATATTTTTCATTTTAAATTTTAAAATTTTATATTGATTTTTAAAATAAGAATATATGTATATAAAAAAACAAGTGAAACGTAACTGACAACATAAAACATTTCTCTTTTTAATGAACTGCAATAAAATTATACACACGGGTCTACAGAAGAATATTTTTTAATTTTTATTTTTTATTTAATAGAACTTATTTGTTTTTAATTGAAAAATATAAAGAGAAATGTTTGAGAGCATGGTTTCTTGTTAAGGGTAATAAGGCTTAAGTTTTAATTGTAGTTGTGTGTACTGGAGATACGTGTTCGCGGACATTCTGTGATGTTCTATTTCTTAATTCTTAATAGAATCCAGTTTCGGATGTAATCAAAGCATTTTAAGACAAAACAATTATAATTGCTCCATTGTCTTTCCCTTTTTGTAAAAAAATTCAAAATTACAATTTTGTTAATCAATATATTGCTATTATTTGTACAGGTATAAAATGTAGAACAATGTGCTAAATAGAATCAATTTTCTATTTTTTCTATATTACTGTAATTATTTATATATTTAAGAAATTATATCTACTCCAGTCTACTACTTCTACTTTTACTCCTGTGAATAGTCTGTTTAGTGTATAGAGTTCTCCTGATACTTCACAGACAATACAATTATCCTGAATTATTAGGAGCAGATATTAATTTTTATTGGGAGTAATGAGTTAAAATATAGAATGATTTTTTTTCTTGGATCTGTGTTTATTTACCCAATTTTAAATAATCGATTTGCTGTTTGTAAGAAACTTTTAGTTTTCTTTTTAATTGTAATTGAATTGTGCAAAATTAAAAAATAACCTATAGTAGTATTTATGAACATAAATATTATTTCAGGAAATTATTTTATTGCCAAAATAAAATAAAAATGTTTATTCTTACTTGTATCAAAAAATATCCTGTATGACGTTTAAGATCAAATGCAACATGCAGTGTAGAGAATTCCCCTTCACGTCTTGCATAGGAAATGTTACGACTTCTCATGCTTATCAAATCAAATTGATTCAGAGTCATGCCGGGTACAAAAGAAACAGCATTTGTATCTTTCCACTCATAAACCAACTGACGGCTGGTATAACCATCTGTAAGTTAATTATGCAATAATTGCAACATATTTTCTTCTTCAAGTTGCCTAAAATACAATACTTACAACTACCAATAACCAAAGGACAAGATTGATGATCCATGGGAAAATTGATTAATTCCATGGGACAGGTGGCTTTAATAGTTAAACTTAAATTTGAAAATATTTAAAAATTATTGTAATTTTTTGTTTTCGAATATAATTTTCAAAGAAATTGCTCACCGCATAGAGTATAATATGCCACCATCTTGATCTAAACGTAACAATTTATTGGGAACTGTTATGGTGTGTATATGAGAATGTTTGCCATTATAAAAATATGTATCAGGACGCCAAATTCTTTCCAGCATCTAAAATGTTTTACAGGGGTTTTTAATAATTCCTCTTATTTAACAAGTTTTCATTACCTTAATACTCAATGAAAGACTTTTAATAGGACCCTGAAAACTTAAACGTTTATCTCTCCAGTATTGACGAAAATAACAATCCATGGAATAGTCCATATCCAATTCAGAAACTGGTCCCATGCTACGTATTAATATATTGGTGCGTACAATAGTGGGCACACCTACAAATAACATTTCATTACTACTACAAGTCATGTATTATAAATTTGTTTTTGTTTTTTCAAAGTTTACCTTGACCATGTGTTGGCAGTTGCGACTGCTCATAACTTTTTAAAAGATTTTCCAAAATAATAGAAATATTACGACTCAACATATCCGCCGAGGCCGTACGTTTACGCATTTTTGTTGGATCGACAGTGACATTATAAAAATTTCCTCTATACGTTGTAGTATCTGTTGTAGTCGCTGTATATTCTTCATATCTTTTTGCACGATATCCGTGTGGGGTTTTGTGTTTTTTATGATCCGATGTTACTGTAAATGATTCGTAGATACGTGATGCTTTAAAGTCTGGACTTATTTTTGGTGGTTCATTCTTTTTGGTTTGATCTGTAAAACTGAGAAAAGGGATAGGAATATGTAGGTTTGAGAAATTAGTTGCAATAGTCTTATGAAATTGAAATTGATCTAAAATTCAATCATGATATTAATTCTTCAAAACTGATGTACTATCGATCTTAAATTTGGTGTTTCACAATATGTTAATGGCTGTCCAAGCAACTAAAATTATACAGAGCCAATATAGCAACTTTTAACAAAATAAAAATTCGCTTAACAGTCGTCTGTAGAGTTTAACAATAGTGAGATTCATTATATCTGCAGTGACCGGTTGGAAGTCCAATTAGTACTCTAAGATTTTTCTTAAAAAATGGATTGTATGACTTAAATCACCACCTAACATAGTTTACATATTTTATAAAAATAAGAGTAACCACTTCTCCTTTTGCTTTCTTACACACAGCATGCTCTACCAAACTTCTTTTCCCATTCCAAATACAAATTTTGGCATCAGTGACGAATAGGCTCCATTGTTGGCAAGTCCTTCTGTCATACAACTGGTGTAATAATTGAATCCATACAATATACAACAACACCTAACTTTTCTTGAATGAAGATCCACTTTTTTTGTTTTATTTATGATAGACACATGTTTTATTTAGGGTAGACACCTACTAAATATTTATTTTTTCTTTATATTATTACTAGCTGAACCCGGTGTGCTTCGCTACCCCCTCGTTATATACATATTACAAAAAAAGTATTTTGTAAAGCAAACATTATTAGTGGTGTAAGTAAGTACCTGAAATAAAAGAGAAGGGGGCGGTGAAGTGGGCGTGGTTCATGGTTATATGACGACTTTAACAGTATTAAGAGCGATATATTACCAAATAAAAAAAAAAATACAAATTTCTACATAGAACGAAAAGTTTGAAACTTTCAAACAAAATTTGGTGTGGAAAGGGGCGTGCAAGAGGGCGTGGAGTAATAAATTATTATTTATACTTCGCCTGGAGTATAATGTGTATACAATTTGAAGTAAATCATTAAAAAACTATATGGGGGTAATTTCATAATTTAAAAAAGTGGGCGTAAAAGAAGGTGTGGTCGAAAAAAAGTACCCTATTAATCATGTCAGAGTCCCAGTTAAATGCTGAGAAAATTTCAGGAAGATCGGTCAAGAGGTTTGGTCTCTTATAAGGTACAAACAAACAAACAAACAAACAAACAAACAAACAAACAAACAAACAAACAAACAAACAAACAAACAAACAAACAAACAAACAAACAAACAAACAAACAAACAAACAAACAAACAAACAAACAAACAAACAAACAAACAAACAAACAAACAAACAAACAAACAAACAAACAAACAAACAAACAAACAAACAAACAAACAAACAAACAAACAAACAAACAAACAAACAAACAAACAAACAAACAAACAAACAAACAAACAAACAAACAAACAAACAAACAAACAAACAAACAAACAAACAAACAAACAAACAAACAAACAAACAAACAAACAAACAAACAAACAAACAAACAAACAAACAAACAAACAAACAAACAAACAAACAAACAAACAAACAAACAAACAAACAAACAAACAAACAAACAAACAAACAAACAAACAAACAAACAAACAAACAAACAAACAAACAAACAAACAAACAAACAAACAAACAAACAAACAAACAAACAAACAAACAAACAAACAAACAAACAAACAAACAAACAAACAAACAAACAAACAAACAAACAAACAAACAAACAAACAAACAAACAAACAAACAAACAAACAAACAAACAAACAAACAAACAAACAAACAAACAAACAAACAAACAAACAAACAAACAAACAAACAAACAAACAAACAAACAAACAAACAAACAAACAAACAAACAAACAAACAAACAAACAAACAAACAAACAAACAAACAAACAAACAAACAAACAAACAAACAAACAAACAAACAAACAAACAAACAAACAAACAAACAAACAAACAAACAAACAAACAAACAAACAAACAAACAAACAAACAAACAAACAAACAAACAAACAAACAAACAAACAAACAAACAAACAAACAAACAAACAAACAAACAAACAAACAAACAAACAAACAAACAAACAAACAAACAAACAAACAAACAAACAAACAAACAAACAAACAAACAAACAAACAAACAAACAAACAAACAAACAAACAAACAAACAAACAAACAAACAAACAAACAAACAAACAAACAAACAAACAAACAAACAAACAAACAAACAAACAAACAAACAAACAAACAAACAAACAAACAAACAAACAAACAAACAAACAAACAAACAAACAAACAAACAAACAAACAAACAAACAAACAAACAAACAAACAAACAAACAAACAAACAAACAAACAAACAAACAAACAAACAAACAAACAAACAAACAAACAAACAAACAAACAAACAAACAAACAAACAAACAAACAAACAAACAAACAAACAAACAAACAAACAAACAAACAAACAAACAAACAAACAAACAAACAAACAAACAAACAAACAAACAAACAAACAAACAAACAAACAAACAAACAAACAAACAAACAAACAAACAAGCAAACAAACAAACAAACAAACAAACAAACAAACAAACAAACAAACAAACAAACAAACAAACAAACACACATTCAATATTATATATTTAGATTAAACGCCGTAGGAATGACACAAATTGTTGTGAATTGATCATTTAAAGGCCATTGTTATACCTTCACCCTTGAATGATCAACAGCAATTGCCTAATCGTTGCATGTGTTGAGTGCTTTCGCTAAGTAGGTTTAGCTATTATCTGCTACTTCCCAATAGATGGCGCTTTTCTTCTGATCATTCGTTTTGTTTTTGTTGTCATTGGTTAAGCTAGAATGTGTTTAGTGGGGAAGTATATTTCTAGTTGAATGGATGGATACGTTAACAAACAAAGTTGACGTCTGACGACAAACAAAGCCTGCACTTTTTGGTGCGGATTATGGACCGTACTTTTTTAAAGATAACGTATCTTCCTAACGTTACTGTGAATGACGAGCACTAACGTGTGTTGATTAGAAATTATATTTACTCAAAATAATGGAGTTGGATTTTGCCTAGTTTTGGTTTCATCAAGACGGAGCCTGCCGCACAGCACCACAGCACAATGGCTCAATTAATAGTCAAATTGGGTAAAGAGTTTATTTAAGGTTTAGGGCTGGCCAATTAACAGCCCAGATTGTATGATTTAATTCCTTTAGACTATTTTTTGCAGGGCTGTTATAAGAATCAACTTAGAAAGTACAAAGTCGCAGCGGTTGCAGCACTGCATGTACTTATCAGAAAGCAGTTGATATGCTGAAGGAAGTATTCTAAAATTGGATATAAAATTTATATGAAAAGGTCATTAAATTTTATATAATTAGAGATCATTCTCTCGACTCAAATAAGGATTTGATAAATTTCTTGAAATTTTCCGTATTTTAATTACATACATACATACATACATGACTGGCCTTTACAACCCTGTGTCAGGATTACGGTCTAGCTTTTCGCAGCACTCATGTTGTGTGTGTCCATTTTTATCCATGATTACCGGGACCTACAGTTTAAAGTCGACTGTGAACAGATTCAGATTCGAGAAGCTTGTTATTGGCAACCATTTATTTTTAGAGCTTTTGACAGAAGTCTTCTGAGAGGTAGTCTCCGAAAGAAATATATATTTTTTTTAATATTTCTTTCCTTCATGATGTCAGAACCGAGGCTTGAACCGGAGCTCTCGTCTTAAAAAGCCTACACACTAACCACTAGACACGGCGACTACACTTGTGCTAATTAATATAATCAAATCCGAAAGCTTCTAAAGAATCACCCATTATTAAAACATGTTCAATGATTGATTTTCTGTAAAGAATTATTTGTAATGTTCAGCTTAAAATTCAAAAATTGCTTGTCGAAGCCTTTTCAAATATTTCTTGTTTCCCTTCCTAAGAAAAATTGATAATAATTGAAGTTTTCCTTTGCAATTGCAAACTCGTTTCACTTAAATAAATCTTAATTAAAAGAATAAAATCTTTTTGTGTGGGTTTATTTCGCTTTTACACAAATAATTCAATACTTACTTATTTTTTGGATAATCTTCAAATATTTTTATTGTAGCATTTCTAGGCCATATTTTATCCAAAGCCTCCCAGGATGTCATGGGAATACACTGACACTGTAGTTTCAATATGCCAAATAGCAAAATAATACTGAAAGGAGTCAAATGAATACGTTAAAATGAAAGCATGTAGACTTTAGCTAATTACTTAAATTAGATTTTATTTTAGAGAAAGAAAGACAAAAGAAAAATCGAACTTATTGCTAGCCGAGAAATTTTTTTAAAATAAAAAAGAAAGATAAATGTGCATCACATAGCTACCACATATACCTATTAAGTACATGACCACAGATACAAAATCATAAACTTAATGAGAAAACAAGACACATTTACTGGTATTTACTTTTATTATTGTGTAGAAACGTGAATGTAAGTACATGTTTCATATATTCATATGCTGTTATGCTGCGACAGTTTATTATTTTTGTTTAGATATGTACGAGTATTGATGTCAATTTCAATTTCGATTTCAACTAAAAGACTTGATACCGTTTGAGCTCATTATAGAGACACGTTTGTATTTAACAATCAGTAGAACACAACAAAATTGTGAGAATATGAGTAGTAGACAAGAGGTATGGGCAAGTTTTGCCACAAAAATATAAAATTGTTTAAGTACTACAGAATGAACCAAAATGAACTTAAAAGTCTCAAGAGACTCGTAAATTTCTTTCGATTCTTTTTTATTTTTCTTTTTTTTTGTGATGTCTTGCCTAATTTATACTTAACCCACTCAAAGTCCTTTCAGAAGAATACAAAAGAAAACAGAAAAATAGTTATTGAAATTCTGTTTTGTATTAATGCGACAAATAATTTGAAATTTTTGTACTTTCCTTAGTATTTGTCAGTTAAATATGAAAAAAGAAAAATTCAAGTTTTGTTATATAGGCAAGTACTGTTGCTGTTTTTCCATATTTTTGTTCCATTCATTTTAATTTTTCTATTTTATTTTATTTTTTAAATGACCACTTTACAGCTTTTATTGTTTCAAAAGTAGTGCTAAAAAATAATTTAAAAAAATAAAGGAAACATTTTTTTTAAGAAACATTATTCACACGAAGGCCACACTACATTGTTGCGTTTTCTTTTCACACCGCCTTATTATATACTTGAGGAAATTATTTTATTTTCTAACACATAAAAATGTGAATAAAATAAAGCATTTGAAATAAATAAGTAGAAAAAAAAAGAGAACAAATGCCAGGATTCTCATCACCTGTTTTAAGTGATGAATACGAAAAAATATTTTCAGTAATCGTGCTTGAATTTGTTTCTCCATCTAGGGCAAATAATTTAAGATGCCTTAACAGCTCTATAAGTTGAAGCTCTTCTCCTTTCAGTTTTAAGACGAACTTTTAGCAACTCTTTTAGTTGGTTATTGAAACTGAAAACTGAAAACTGAAAACTTTTTTTTGTATGTGTAACGTATTATATATTAACTATCGCTACTTACTTGTTTCTCTTTCGCTTAGTGCTTCTGCTTCTCATACTATTGCCTCTATACATGAGGATACGGTTATATTGTTTACCATGCACCTATTACCAATAATTTGTTATAATTGTTGCATTCTGGCCGTTAAATTACATTGAGTTCATTGGATTATTTGCATAAATAGTTTAGGTTTGCAGAACAGAAGACAGAGAGAAAATACTGACAGAACCTCTTGTCGGTCTTCAAGTACACTCTATTGTGTAAGACCGTTGCGATCATACATCTTTACTCAGTGTCATCCAGGCCAACTGTTTCCATACAAAGGGGTATTCGCTACTAATTTTTCCGAAGGGGTACTTTTCACGAAGTGGTACTCGTTACCCACTTCTCCAATACGAAGGAGTACTCGTTACTCATTTCTCCCATACTAAGGGGTACTCGTTATCCACTTCCCCCATAAGAAGGAGTACTTGTGACCCAATTCTCCCATACGAAGGGGTACTCGGTACTCACTTCTTCCATACGAATGAGTACTCGTTACTCATTTCTCTCATACGAAGGGGTACTCGTTACTCACTTCTCCCGAACGAAGGAATACTCGTGACTCACTTCACCCATACGAAAGAGTACTCGGTACCCACTTCTCCCTTACGAAGAAGTACTCATTTCTCAAATACTAAGGGTACTTTTGATCCAATGTTCCCATACGAAGGGAAGGAGTACTCGTTACTCACTCCTTCCATACGAAGGGGTACTTGTGACCCACTTCTCAACACTAATAATATATTATCTTTATAGTTAAACTGAAGAATCCCAATTATAAGGCCAAACCGAAGAAACTTAATTATAACCCTAAATCGAATAATCCCGATTAAAAGCCTAAGCTAATATATGCCGAGAGCAGACCTGAACCGAAATATCCCTAAATGCATTTGACTGGTAGATCTTATTAATGTCGAACAAGCGGTATCAGAATAAAGTTACCATCTGTCGTTGTAAATAAATTACATACATACATACATACATACATACATACATACATACATACATACATACATACATACATACATACATACATACATACATACATTCATAATTGGCCATTACAACCCTGTGTCATTGTTACGGCCAAATTTATCGGAGCAGTCATGTTGTGTGTGTTAATTTTTATCCATGAGTACCAGGAAATAAAGAAATTTCCGAAAGAAATAATTTTTTTTATATTTCTTTTTTCAAGATGTCAGAGCTGAGATTTGAACCTGGCGCCATCGTCTTAGTAAGCCAACACACTTTTAAGAACAAGAATGAAAGTGTAATTGTTTTTATTTATTTAAGATTTGTGGATCCGTAAGTAGACCCTGGTCGCGGCTGACTGACTTCACCCTACGACAAAACCACGTTACATGTTTTTAGAAAGTGCAGATTTTGTGGGATATTTTTAGCTAATGTTTTCACTCAAAGAAAAGTGTGTGCAGCTCTTTTAATACCAAATATTTTGCAATTTTTCTTATACGAATAAATAACAGCGAAAAAGTGTCGCCCAGGTAATAATCTTTCCTGAACTAAGAAATAAGAAAACAAAACTTAGAGAAGTAGTTCTTGGCACATATGGCATTTTATATTATTTAGGTAATTCAAATACCAATGTATTTAAAAGCTTAATAGCCTGTTTCCAGATGACGAATGGTTTAAGACGTTCGTCTTTTTATATGAAAAACACTCACAAATTTGAGTGGTTTGTTGTTGTTTGACATATAAAAAGACCAACATTTTAAACCATTCGTCTTCTGGAAACAGGCTGTAAGTATCTCGGTTTTTTAAAACAGTGCAAGAAATACCTCAATCGATCTGACTTTTCCCGAACTATGGTCTTAGTAAACCGACACACTAACCACTAGACCACAGAGACTACTTTACCGATATATAACATTTTCTTTTATTAGCAATTTGTTTAATCTATAAAAATTCTTTATGAAAAAATACCTACACGCTTCATATCATCGACTAATCACTATTGGTCTAGCCACTTAGAAGTTGCTTAACT
The DNA here is from genome assembly GCA_963576795.1 of Metopia argyrocephala. Classification (NCBI taxonomy): domain Eukaryota; kingdom Metazoa; phylum Arthropoda; class Insecta; order Diptera; family Sarcophagidae; genus Metopia; species Metopia argyrocephala. Next base: position 17,692,293 of record OY756208.1, on the reverse strand, counting down.
TTTGAAAAGACAAACAAACCAACAACCATTTATATACTCATATATAAAAATAAAATCAAACCACAAAACTATGTGTTTTTTATTTGTTAGGGCCTTGAGCTTGAAAAAAGTAGTTTTTTATTGGTTAGATAAAAGTAAAATTTAAATTTTAAATAATTTGTACTTTGTTAACAGAGAAAAAAAAATAATAAAAAATAAAATTCAAGTATGGATGTAGTACGTACTAGTAAATCAGTTTAACAATATTTGTAAAAAAAATAGCAAGAAAAGATTAAAAGGGTACATCTAGTCGTATGAGTGTTTTATATGAATTTTTTTAGATTTTCAAGTAATCAAGTGTACGACCCATTAACCACAAACTTGTATTTTAAAATCAAAAACACTGCTGCATGAAAAAGTAAAAAATCGTGCGCTAAAATTATAGAAAAAACGAATAATCATTTTGAGATCAAATAAAAAGATGATGAAAAACGAAATCATTATATATAACGAGAATATATGTTTTTTTTGTATAAAACTACGACAGGAAATTTTTAAATATTTTTTTTTACTGAAAAAATTTTAAAGCAGAAATAATGTTATATTTTAATTAAGACACACCAAATTTAGCAGCAAAGTCACTGCATACTTTTCATCCACCACAATTTAAATGAGTACCAGAAAGTGTAAGAAAATGAATGCACAGAATGAGTTTAAAGTCACTTTTCAGTAAATAAGTGAGTGAATGAATAGTGGAGGTAGTATTTATGCCCGTAAGCTGTAAACTACTGAATTCAATGAGAACAAATTTAAAAACCTCTTTGCAAATACATAAAATGTTAGCATGAGTTTTTGGTTTTTAAAAATTTTCTTTTTTATTTTTTCTTGTTAATTTTCATACGCTAAGTTTAGTTTGGTTAAAAGTGCAAGTTTTATTTTGTATGCTTTATATGAATAGATATCATCTTATGTATGTAAAGATGGTCACTGTAGGTTAGCAAAATATTACAATTTAATGTTACTTGTATTAAGTAGTGGTAGCAAGCAGCAGCTTGCTTAAAAATCAAATGCAACCGACAACTAATAATAAGGGATTTATGTAAACTAATGACTATTAAATTTATTTATTTTCATATAGAACTATTATAGAATATTCAATTCTTAATCATTTTAACTACGAGCACACTTTAGTTTCAAATCAATTTTATTTGGCAAAATTTAAAAACAAATTTTAAAAGTGAATTTATTTTGCTAAAGGCAGCACTCCAATCAATCGTAGAAATATATTGAAAGAAAATTGTTGGGAACATTGCCGATCAGTTAGGCTATCAAAGTCAAAGTCTTATTGACTCAGAGTGTCTAATAAATAAATAAGAATTTGTAATCCCAACTTATCCAACAAGATTTTAAGTATGTTCCTCTAAAATTGCCATTTTACTGCTCTAACTACGCCAACTTTAATCCATTTCGAAGAATGTATGCTGAATTTAATAAATATTTTTCACTCACTGATTACTCTACGAATAGTCATGCTCTTAAAAATAGAATATTAAATTTTTTGAATATCTGAAAGAAACATTAGGAAATTATTTTTAAATAGCCAGTTAGATGAATTTCATTGGCCTTAGAATAAAAATAATAAATAAATAAATACGCGGGGTCGTGGTACAGTGGTTAGAGCGATAGCACAAAAACTCAAACGACTGAGGTTCTAATTCCCGCGAAGGAGAGTAATTAAAAAAAAATTTGCGGTTTTTCAAAAATTATAATTTAAAAATAAGAGGGTCCCCCCTCCCCCCCATTCTCCCACTTCCAAGAAGTGTATCTTCAGAAACCGGTGCCTGACAATTCCAGTCTATTCCACCAGAACCGAATGATCAGGTGTATAGCGCCACATTCTGAGAAGATAACAGCTGACCTACTTAGTGAAAACGCTCGCCACTCGCAATCAACATCCACGAAAAAATAGAGCAATTGCTGTCGATCATTCAAGGATGAAGGTATAACACTGGGCTTTGAGTGGTCAAAGTGGGCTGTTTTGATTTACATGAGACCACTCTACCTGTTATGCTATGGAACCCGCCCACCCCACCATGATTTCTGTGATGTTTATAAACTTTCTAAAACAAAGTCATAATATATCGACTGTTGAAGACTGTATTTTATTTGTTGCAGTTTTGCTTATTGCTTCTGCTTTAACTTCGGAAACAATTAGAAGTTAAATTCAGTAAAAAAAAACTTTCAAAAGAATATGTCATCTGTTGAAGTTTTTTACTCTTTGCTGTTCCTTTAACTGTGATTGCTTGAATTTTAAGAAACATAAGTTCATCAGCAGTGTGCTGATATTATCAAAAAACCTTTACGGGTTTTCCTACTTTGACTTTAGTTTTTTTAATCACTGTGCTAAATAGCCAACAAAATTTTAACACAATTTAACAAATATAGTAAGTATTCCTATAAAAATAATAAAGCTGGCAATTTTCATCATTTTAAAACTTTTATATTCATAATTTTGTTATCCAATATATGATGAATTGAATTTTTGACCTCAAGATTAATAACGTAAACCATACCCACATAATAAACATTTTCGTATGCGATTATCTTATAAGAAAAAAATGTGTGTTGACACAATTTTTGTTGCATGCGACGTATAAATGCTTTCTCAAATAAATGTGGAGGAAACTATAATGAAGGGTATCAAATCATAAATAAAATAGAGAAAAAATGTGGAAACAAATTTTGCCAGCAGCTAAGGCAACAATGAACCAATGCCATCACATTGTAAAAACATTATTTGATGTGTCAAATGTTTTACGTTCAAAAGCTTACTAGTAAGAGCATAAACACGCGTCTTCAAATATTTTTTGTTACTGTTTGTTTATTTATGCAACAAAACAGCACCATAATACCATTTATATATACTGTGAAAGAGTGAAGACACACACACATACACAGGAATACGTATATTTTTTATATGCTTTTCAACTTATATTCGGCTGGAAGCTATTTATACTATTTTGTGACCATAAAGTTGTTATAAATATATGCAAATGATTGGTTATGTCCCAGCTAACATTTTTTGGGAAACTATTACACAAATACAATATATTACTGTTTTCCACTTAAAAAAATAATTATTTGGTCATTATTAACTACCAGATTCTAATGCTGTAATTTATAAGATACTCTATCTTGTTGCATTAGTAAGGGTAAATAATGGAATAAATAAATAAATAAAATAAAAGTTACTCTTGTCGCCGGAAATTTTTTCCTACAGAAGCTCTTCTTAATGATATTTAAAGATATTTTACCTATTTTCTGCTTGTATTTATTGTCTTTTTAGAATCTTTTATGAGTTATTCATCATATTTAATTAGTGATTTTTCTCGAGTAAGTTGTTAGTCTCATATGAATATTTTTCAGTAAGTTTATTGTGGGAAAGTAGCCGCCGTGGTCTAGTGGTTACTGTGTTGGCTTACTAAGGCAATAACGCCGGGTACATATCTCAGCTCTGACAACTTGAGAAAAAAAAATATGAAAAAATTATATCTTTCGGCGACTACCTCTCAGCAGTCTTCTGATAAATGCTCTTTGATTGCCATAAAAAGGATTCTCAAATCTGTCGTTCGGAGTCGACTGTAGATCTCGGTACTAATGGATAAAAATTGACACACATAACATTAGTGCTGCGAGAAGCTAGTCCGTAATCCTGACACAGGGTTGTAATGACCAATTATGTATGTATGTATGTATGTATGTAGGTTATTACTATCGCATCACTTGTTAGATACCTTAAGCCAAATTTCTTTTTTTTAAATGTAAATTGGAAATAATTTCCTCACTCTATTAGGGTTTGTAAGAGGGAGACTATTGGTTATTTTCTGTGTGTTTGTGCTGGTCTGGCAGTCAGACGCTTAAATTTATTTGGAGTGTCTATTTTCAAAAACTTGGCGCAGTGCTCAAAACTCTGACATCTCTTGATAGCAGCGGATTTTATCCGCTTGACTGAATTCAGTAAGATCCTGTAATGGTATCAAAACGGCACCATATTTTTGGTTGACTAGCCATCTATGAATCGGATTTTATGGGATTCGAGCCCTCAATAATCGGCCTTCGAGATTTGATTTCAGCACTTTTTTCGGCTGAGTATTTATATATGCATTTTTAAATAAAAACTGTGTCTATATTATTAAACATATTAATCAGTATTAAATCATCGATCTGTTTAAAATTTCATTATAAAATATTAAGCACAAATACATTCATATACTACACACATGCCTTCCCATGTCCTAGACAAATCAAATATCATCAGAAACAGAGTAAGCTCTTACATTTTAAACAGCTGTGTGATCAATATATTTTTACTTAAGTATATAATTTGTTATTTTATTTTGCGAAAAACACGCTTCCAACTTCCTTTTTACACGTGTAGGGGTTAATTAATTTTTAATCATCAAATCTACTCTAAAAAGACTCAGCAATGTGAGTTTTGAAAAAACAGTCTTCAAAATGCTCGCAGGGATATACCACAGGCATCTATCTTTACATTTAGATATATTAACGATTATGTAAATTTAAGGTTTTTCTTCTTCGCTTTTAAAGTTAAAATATTAAAAACAATTTTTTGCCTATTTTGCCATAATGATTGGAAAAGCCATTCTCTCTTAAGTATATGTATGTGTGTTCATGTGCATAATTATAAAGCAATTAAAGCACTAAAGCCGTTTTTTGTTATTGAAAAGACAAAACTGCGGCTTAAAAAATCAAGTTGAAAATAGCTGTAAATTAAATTGCAAGAACAATAAAATGCATTGCAAATTTTTTTAATGAAAATTATGACGAATAACGTATGTATGTTTCAACTTAAAATAAGAAGTCCATTCTCAAGATCCCTCTCCCTGATACATACATACATAACTGGCCTTAACAACCCTGTGTAAGGATTATGGCCTAGCTTCTCGCAGCATCCATGTTGTGTGTGTAAATTTTTATTCATGAGTACCGGGACCTACAGTTTAATGTCGACTCCGAACGACAGACTTGAAAAGCTTGTTCATGGCAATTAATTGCTCTCAGAGCTTTTGCCAGAAGACTGCTGAGAGGTAGTCGCCGAAAGAAATATTTTTTTCATATTTCTTTTTTTGTAAGATGTCGGAGCTGGGTGTCGAACCCAGGGCTCATGTCTTAGAAAGCCAACACACTAACCACCAGACCACGGCGTGATATTTCACTTTATTTCAGCTTTGGTATTGATATCAAAAAACGCATGATAAGAAAAGAAAGCCCCAACTTCTGAGAAATAGTAGATAACAGCTACCGACTTAGCGAAGATCCTCAACACAATCAAAATTCAAGGGTGAAGGTATAACACTGGTCTTTAAAGCATCATCAATTTGGCAGCAACTTGTCTTATTCATTAGACGCCTGATAAGAAAAAAACCAAAAACAAAATACGAATCTCAGTTTTAAGAATTAAAATTTGCAAAAGACTTTAATTATTTATATTTAATTGCAAATAAAGTCACACATACATATGCATATGAATTTTAAAGCCTCATGTTTAGAAATTAGATGCTGATTTGATTTGATTTTATGGCACAATAAGGAGGATGTTCAATGCAACGATCACTGTCGCAGCTGTGGTGCTGCGAAGGTTGTGAAGACAGTTAAGCATATCCTTTGCAATTCCTTGGCCTTCCTTAAAAGATATCATGATGCTCTCATGATACGTGCTACCCAGTACAGCAGCAGCGAATACTTGTATGATGTGATGACAAGTGGGACTTAATTCGTCCAGGAGTTTTCTAATCTATTTTATACAAAATGATATCAATTGTTGTTTTAAGAAAATAAAATATTTCAATGATTTCTCTCAGATTTTGTTTGATTTCAGTTTAACAAGCACTTAACGAAAGACCCTCTTGTTTGAGGTATTTTTTTTTTAATCAATCTAGAAATTATAACAACACAATTTGCTTAATTACTGCTTCTATTTGCACCGAAAGTAAAATTAATTTTAAATATTGGAAACCATTTTTCATTATGTTTTATTTGATTTGTTTTTTCTTCGTAGACCACCATTTATTTATTTTAATTGATTTGAATTCAGTTCAATGTCAAGTTTATCAGAGAATTTCTTTACACTTTACTTTTTTATTTTACTTTTGACTTGAAAAATATTAAAAACTTTTTTTGCAATCATCTTTGTTCGATTGGTATTTACTACTGGCATATAGTATCTCTCTTTTTAAACGAAGATACGTAGAATTTAATATTTTCACTTCAAAACTTAGTTTCTCAATTGTCCCCTATACGATAAATTAAATGGTTTCTTAAAACAAAGAAGATGATAAAAAATTTTTAATAAATTTATTAGCAGAAGTATATACGATTATACAGAGACCGATAAAAGGAAACTGTATTTTATAGTTGAGGAAAAAAGAAAAAAAAAATCGTATACAACAAGTAAAACATCAACGAAAATATGGGAAAAACTTAGAGCTAAAGAGTGACAAAGAAAAATTCGTACAATATATTTGTACATATATATTATTATTAATTAAATGTGAATAAGAACGTTTATTCTATAATTTTTTTTATTATCATGCTACAATCTGATGTGAAATCTACCTAATTATCTGATGTCCTACTCTATTTTAAAGACAGATCTGGTTGGCTGTTGTTTGCTTTTCAGCTTGAGTGAATTGAGTGTTGTTATGTCCCAGCAGAAATTTGTGCTTACCAGTAAGCTATTTTGTAAGGGAGAAATTGTGAACAATCACTTACACTTTCGCAAGTATAATGCCTGATTTTTATATGAAATGAGCCACTAAAATGCAAAAGAAATGCAAATGTATTGCAACCAGTAACCAAATAGTACAAAATATCAAAAATAATACCTTATCCTGTAGCAATTTTGGAAGCTTTAGAGTATGAATAAACAATATAATGATTCCATTATTGCTTACAATTTTATTTATTGCTTCCAAATTTGACAAATTTTCTGCTGGGGTAATGGTATCGACACTGTGTTCTAATGGTAGTTGTTCAAGTTTTTGGTTGACTAGCCATCTAACCTACCTTCCTATTTACCTATCATATGTAGGAAACCGGCAGCAAACATAATTGTAAAATAGGAGCAATTTAACTAAAATCAAGAAGAAGGTGTAGTTGATGTACGTACACTAACCTATATTTGTAAAATTTAACGGCAAAGCAAGTAGTATCACCGAGTGAAACTGCTTCACTAGAGGACTAAAGATTATTAGAGGGGGGGCGGGGGCGTGGTGTAGTGGTTGGAGCGCTGGCAGAAAAACTTAAACGGTCCAGCTTGAAATCTCAGAAAAGCTGAAAAATTAAAAAAGTTAGTTTGCGGTTATTCCAAATTATAATTTTAAAATAAGAGATTTCCCCATCTCCAATAAGTCCATCTGCAAAGAAATTGCTCTCTGACATTCCACTCTATTCCACCTTAACCATTGACAACAAAAACGAATGACAGTAAAAAAAGAAGTAGCAGATAACAGCTAAACCTACCTAGAGAAGGCACTCACCACACAATCAACATGCAACGAAAAGGCAATAGCTGTGGATCATTCAAGGGTGAAAGTATAACACTAGCCTTTGAATGATCAATTAACTGCAATTTGTCGCATTCCCAAACCGCTTAATAATATAAAAAAATTATATATGTACTGTCATTTTCACAAAAATTCCAATGCACAGCACAGATTTAGCAGAGGTTTATTCCTGAGTATTGGTCTCAATAAAAAAAATGGCAGCAAAATTTTGATTTGCGCGGTGGCATAATTTTATTACTTTTTGATTTTTACTTTATTGGTTTGTGTAGCCTATAGCATCAAAAATGATAAAATCACAACATAATTTTGATCAATAGAGACTTTAGTGGAATTACTTGCAAAACAGATGAACGGACTTATAAACTTAGACCGCCACAAGACAGAAAAAAAAAACGAGAACCTACAGAGGCAATCAATAAGGAATGTTCGAATAGTTATAGCGTTATAGTCATAATTTTATTGCGTTAATAAGAAATAGTGAAAAGAATGGTTTAAAGAAATCTGTGTAGCATCTACTCTAATAGTGTGTAGCGTTATCTTCGTACTTTTAAATACTGCAGGACGTTTCCTGGATATTACAATATAAGCTTGTTTTTTCTGTCCTATATTCGCGTTATTTTATCTGATTTTTAAAATACATATAGAGTTTTCCTAAAGTGTATTCATATCTTAATGTGTATATATTATATACATTGTTTTAAATTTTTTTTTTTATTATTAAAATTCAATTTATTATTTTACAGAAAAGTTATAATGATTTTGATTTAATTTTTTTTAATTTGCCAAGAAATTTGCTTTTTAAGGTATTTAGATTATTTGTAGGAAAATGACTATGTCACTCTGTATAATGAAAACTTATGCACTTAGTATTGTAAGCACCCACATGCACGCATTCTCACATGTACATACAAGTATCCAAAAACGCACGCACACCCACACACACACACACATATATATATATATATATATATATAGAAATGAATGTGTGTATATGTGTTACAGTAAACGTGTATGGGTGTTAGAATATTGTTTATTTTATTACAGCATTTGTTATGGATAATGCACTTGAATTTTGTAGTACTTGTTTCAATTTTTTTTTTATTATAAAATCCCCTCCGATAGCATCCCTTCATCTAAAAACAATATCAACGGTGCACTTAACCTAAACTGTTTGTTCTCGTTAGTAGGAGTGTGACAGCTTAAGCAATTTTGCAATATATGCAAAAAAACAATCTCTTGATTTGCTTGGCTTTTCTTATTCTCTTTCCAACTTTTTGATTTTTTCTATTTCAACAAACAAAATAAAATAAAAAATGTATTGAATGTGGTAAAAAACAAATGTATGAACCAGCTTACAAAAAACAAAAAAAAAAAAAAAACAAAAAATACAAAAGGAGAACATGTGTGTGAACATTTTGTTACCACTCACACACATTTGTAAATAAATTAAAATGTGTTGCATATTTATAGGAGAATTTTGTTATAAAGGGTGTTATTAAAAGCCCTATAGCATATTGACTTGCTTTAATTTCCTTTCAAAAAGTCTTCCAAAATCTTCCAGTGTTACAGCCTGTTCATAAAAGACGAATGGTATAACACGTTCGCCTTTTTATATGTGAAACAACAAAAAAACCACTAAAATTTTTTAGTGTCTTTCATATGAAACAACGAACGTCCTAAACCATTCGTCTTCTATAAACAGACTGTAAGTCTCAAATCGTGCATTTTTTATAGCCGAGTATGGGCTGTAGAATAAAATAGAGAGAAATTGAGATGGAAGTTTATTTCAAAGATTAATAAAGAAATCTTTGCTGCGTCATTTATTCTGAAGTTTTGATAGTCAAAGAAGTTATGCACTCGTATGTTAATAGTCATTAAGCAAATGATTAAAAGAAATCAAAACCTTCTTGATTCAACTTTAATAAAACTTGTTTTCGGTCACAGAGAATTAAATTTGACTATTTTTTTCAACTCCTCTGACGAATTTAGTCTAGGTTATGTGTGTTTTAAATAATATAGCACTGCATGCCATATGCCATGGGTGACTTCCAAAAGTGGATATATTAATAGTCTTCCAGATTATATGATATTACACCTATCAATTGTATCTTGCAGAGCTACGTAAAGTCCATTGCTTATGCTGGAGGGTTTGCAGATCAATAATAATGTTTAAAAAGAAGACTGAATCTAAAAAAGGGCTGCAGTGCATATATGACCTTTGTTAGAGTTTTGAATAAAAAGTGCTTGAGCAAAACAATTTTTTTTTGCAATATTAATGATATACGATATACTTTCAAAAACGTTGCAAAATTGAATGTACAGGTTGCAATTGGTTAAAAAGAGCCGCTGTGGCCACTGTTTTTTTTTCTTTAGTTTTTTTTTTTTTTTTTTTTGTTGTAAAGTATAATTTGAAATGTGTGCTTTTGGGGATAAGCATGTCTCCATGGCCATTTCGTCTCTGCTTAAGAGACTCGTCAGGAGACTTTTTCCCAAAGGTGTTATTCAAAACTATAAATACTTATGTTAAAATAGTTATAGACTAAATGCGAATCAAATCCCATTTAGTATATAAAAACCAAACAAAAGTATTTACAAAGCAATACATTTCTGTTTTTCAAAAAATTTAAATTCTATTTCTCTGTTCCACCACAGGTAAGAAAAGTTTAATTTATATTGTATTTTGAAATTTAAAGTTCTAGTGGCCTTAAGAACACACTCTTTGTGTCAGAAAACTGCTTTAATTGTTAAATTGTTTGCTTGCAATACCTTTAACAGCGATGACGTTTTCATATAAAACTGACTTATGGTTATGAATGTGTTTTTTTAAATTTTACAACCATAACTGCTTTGGTATTTATGTGTGTAGATGTGTATGTGCATGTATGCGAATATTCTAATTCTATCGGTAATCTGTCCGTCGTGTTTTATTAAAAATCTGTGACGAACGTTCTTTTTTATGTGCTGTAGAGACACAATCAATAATTAATTTTTCTATTTCTTATTCAAATATTCTTTTCTTTTTGTTTTTTTAGTCATATTTTAGAATTTTCCAATTATTGCATATTAAATTTATGTTAAGCTTTAAATCTTTTAAAGCATTTAGCAATAATTAGATAAACCCAGCCTGCCTCGGTACCCCTACTTGAATTAAATATAAACTTTAATAAATGTAAAGAAATATATCGGGTGGTTAAATTTTAAGGTCCGATAGTGAATGTGAACCACAACTAAACGTCAAGTTTTTTTCTGCATTTCATTTGGACATATTTGACACTATTCTGAAAATGGGCATTCAAATCAAAATGCATATCGTGCACTTTGTAATTTTTCGATCAATTTAATCGTCGAACGTGAAAAAATTTGAGCAATATGAGTCTGTAGGAAATGATAAAACACCAGTGCATTATCGCATAGCTCGTACTGCAGGAAATATTGATGCTGTTCGCGATAGTGTGGCTGAAGAGCCGTCCAACTCAACTCGTTGTCGTGTCCAACAATTGCACGTTTCACGCTCGTCGTTGATGAACATTATGCATTAAGACAAGAATTTACATGCTTACAAAGTGCAATTGACTCAAGAAATAAAGCCTCTTGTCCATTCCAAACGTCGTCAATGGTCAGAATGGTGGCAAGAAATGGCAAAAGTGGATGATAAATTAAAAGAAAAATTGTCTTCAGTGATGAAGCACATTTTCATCTCTGTGGATTCGTCAATAAGCAGAACTGTCGCACTTGGGCGATTGAGTGAAAAACCACTTACAACTTACAAACAGTTACTATTTGGTTCTGCTTATGGGCTGGCGGTCAGGTAGTTAATGTGAATGGTGATCGCTATTGTGGGATGACAACAAACTTTTTATGGCCCGAGTTGGAAAATATGAATGCGAACAATATGTGGTTTTATTAGGACGGTGCCACTTGTCACACAGCTAACGAAACAATGGCTCTTTTGCACGACAAATTCAATGACCGTGTTATCCCACGTGGTGGCGATGTCAATTTGCCTCCAAGATCAAGTGATTTAACACCGTTAGACTTCTTTCTTTGGGGTTATTTAAAAGAAAAGGTGTACGTCGATAAGCCAGCAAAAATTCAAGAACTAAAGGATGAGGTAATTCAACAGAATAAAGGCATAACATCTCAAACTCATTGAAAATTTAAATCTTCGGATGAAGAAGTGCCGCCGAGGTCGCGTCGGTCATAATTGAGCCATATAAAGTTATAATAATAAAAAGAAATGACAATAACTTTCCTAAATAATTTGTGTTTTATTCAAAATCAATATCAGCCCTTTAAATTTAAAGACAATTTAGATAGAGCAATTTTTAAAAATTTAATAGATGATACATATTGGTAATGGACCTGCCTTCTTCTGAAGATACACTGAGTTTATATGGAAGGTAACATGACTACTTTGTATTGTCATTAAAATATTTGGACCGAACTTAGAAATTTTATAGTCAACCTTTGTCAAAATATTTAAAAATACATATTCACCTGGTAAGAGAGGTCCAATTTTGTCTATATTTAATTTATGATCTCTATGAGTTATTTGGATCAAAATTTTTAAGCTTTACTATTACTATTTTAAAGATAGCCAAAAGTCAATTTTAACGTTATATGGGTAGTACCATATCCATTTAGAATGAATTTAGGAGCTTTAGCTTTAACCGTTCTATTTTGAACACATTCCGAGCAATAGATTAACTTGAAGTTAAAGTCAGTCGCACAGAAAACCTTCGAACATGTCGACTGTTGATATTCGGCATATTTTGTGGGCTTTTCTTGTCAACAGTCTCTGTTTGTTTTACTCTCTTCTCCAAAAAACAAAAAAACCTGGTTTTTATGCTTGAAATCGTGACTAATTCGTGAATTATATTGTTTTGACATGCAGCCCTATAAGTTTGAGCACAGCTATAAATTTATCCTACAGTGTATCTAGATTCCAATATAGAAATATTTAGGTTCACGTTACTTTGTATCAAAAATTTTGACACCATACTCAACAACATTCTAGAAGAAGCATGATCCGTAGAACTAAAAATTGAACATTTAATTAGAAGTGTACTTTAGTAAAATTATCTCTGTTTTAATCAAAAAATTGAAATTTGTTGGATATTAGAATAAATTTTCACACTTTCACAACTTTTTTAAAAGTTACTCGTGAACACATAATTTATATTTAAAACATTTAGATTACAAAATGTTGTCACAATTTTTTTTTTTTTATTTTATTTTGCTTTGTTCTGCACATAAAATTTAAATTTATCTCAGAAAAACTCATCTATTCTGTGTATTATTACGTACTTTACAAAATAATTTAGATAATCAACGGAAGTGCACATCATTAAAAAATGCGATACTAAATTTGATTGATTTTTTTTCTATATACTTGTAGCAATAAAAGAAAAAAATATATGTTTCCCAAAAATTAAACACATACAGACTTACCACCATAAAACCAATAGAGGACGTTTTAAAATGAACATATTTTTAGTTTTTTTTTTGTTAAATCTTCTTTTAAATTTAAATTTACAGCTTTTAATTTTAATAAATTAAACAAAATTTATAAATTTTCGTAATATAACTCAATAAGTAATATCGTTTTTAAAATTAACAGTTTCTGTTTCAAATGGTTTTCTTTTCTTATTTTTTAATTTCTTAGTTTTTCCTTTGCGTAGGAAAGCTTTTAAACGCTTAAATGGTTGTACTCCGACTAACACAAAAATCAAATTGTCTCGAAAACTTAAGTTCCGCTTTTAATACCTTCGTTAGAATATTTAGTCTAGTTTAAATGTTTGTCACTTATACACACACATAAGTACACACAACTACATACTTAAGTAATTTCCATGTCTTCATGTGTCTGTCACAATGTTCGTATATTGCAAAATGTGTGTGAATAAATTTAGGCGCCAAACACACATCACATTTCTGTCACATTTCTACCGCCATTTCTAGGATAAAGATTTATTTGTTGTAGGTTGGTTGTGTTTCCCTTTGGGTGCATTGTACCTCAAAGTAAAATTGTTTTGTTTACAATGTACTTGCCATGCGCTTACATAAAGCCGAGTCACGTGCATGGAATCCTTTTTGGATTCTATTCATTCATAGAACTGTGATTGGCATATGAATAAGAGTTCATAGTGAAACGTTTTAACAGCTGGTTTAATATGTGAACGCAAGTAATAGTTTTATAATAATGTGTTGTCCGTGGTAATTTTATTTGGATATTCAATTGGTAGTGGCTATAAAAGCGTTTATTTCATTAAATTTATTGAAAAATTGCAAAACAAATATGGAGTGGAAAATAAAATTAATATTTGAAAGACTGTGGTTTCTATTGAAGGGATTTATGTTTTATGAACCAAGCATTTGCATCATTGTTAATTGCACAGGGTAAGGCTGAAATTTATTAAGATTGAGAATATGTGTTGCTTTCCGCTTGGCCAATTACCTAGACTTTAAAATTATTTTAACTCTGAATTCATTTATTATAATTAAGGGATCTGACAGACTTTTCAGTTTATAGGTCGAACCTTCTATCGTGATAAAACAAATTTACTAAGTAGTTATAGGGATAAAATAAAATTACGAATTAAAAAATATTTTGATAAAAAAATTCAATTGACTATGTTTTAAGAGCCAATGAGCAAATTACGGCATTCGATATCGATCCAAACTTGTATGAAAATTCCTTTAAAATTGTATGGAATTTCGATCGATATCGTCGAATTAGTCTGTTTATGCAGAAATTAACAGAAAAAAACACATACATACATACGTACATACATGATTGGCAATTACAAACCTGTATCAGCGTTACGGCATAGCTTTTCGCAGCACTCATGTTGTGTGTGTTAATTTTTATCCATGAGTACCGGGTCCTACAGTTTAAAGTCGACTCCGAACGACAGATTTGATAAACTTTCTCATGGCAATCAATTACTCCCAGAGCTTTTGCCAGAAGACTGCTGAGAGGTAGTCGCTGAAAAAAATAATTTTTTTATATTTCTTTTTTTCAAGATGTTAGAGCTGAGATTTGAACCCGGCACTATCGTTTTAGTAAGCCCATAAACTATCCACTAGGCCACGGTATTTAAAAATACATTCTGTAATCGACATACAATTGACCGCAAACAGATATAAGTAATAATACTGCATAAAATTGTACGGTCTTTTTATTTTGTGCAAATCAGTTCAACACTCCAAGGAACATATGGCGCATTGTAATCAATTATTTACTTGTACTTTCCAGGCCACTCCATATACAATTACTTTACAAGCCTTTTTCAGAGTTACGTCCTAGCTTCTAAATGCACCCCATATTGTAGGCGTCAATTTTTATCAAAGAGTACCAGGTCTTATAGTTTAACGTAGAATCTGAGCGTTAGATTACAATCAGTTGCCCTCAGATCTTTTGCCAGAAGAGTGCTAAGAGGTGGTCGCCGAAAAAAATAATTTGTCATATATTTTTCTTTTAGGATATCAGATTTGCAGTTTGAAACCGGAGTTCTCGTCTTAATATTTATATTAATATATCGTCGCAAGAATTAAAGAACGCTGTAACTTACAAAAATCGAAAATACGTTTTTGCATCATTGGTCCTGGTCCTAGATTTCTACGATGAAAATAAATTCACTTACGCCGTCTGCGTTTTGAAAAATACCAGTGTCTTTATTCTACTTTCATACAGGTTTTTTGGCTCTGGTGAACATCTATTATTTTGTTAGTTACGGCGTTCTTTAATTCTTACGACGATATCCACTATTTACTGCTACAATATATACGAAAAAAGAATTTTCTTTATTTTAAGGTGTTTGAGGCTCTAGGTTCGAGCCCCGGGAAAGTTCTGATCAATATTTTTATAATTTAATTTTTGTTTCGTCAGAAACGCTTTATTTAAGATCAAAGTTAACGGCAATGAATATTTTTGGTAATTAAAGAAGAAATGATGTCCGTGAAGGAATAGTACACTAGCCAAACTGAACAATTGTTTTCGACTCCAGCTACGGTAGTCTCATCAGAGTTCTTTGTGTCCTGTGCATATTCAAGACCAAAAAAACTGTTGTGTGACTTTACTTCGACTAACTCATACAAGTGTATGTACATACATGTGAAAGAATATAATTTCAGTATGCGATTTCCAAAAAAGTGTGAGTTAAATAGTTGATGTTTGGTCTTGAATATGCACAGGACACAAAGAACTCTGATGAGACTACCGTAGCTGGAGTCGAAAACAATTGTTCAGTTTGGCTAGTGTACTATTCCTTCACGGATATCATTTCTTCTTTAATTACCAAAAATATTCATTGCCGTTAACTTTGATCTTAAATAAAGCGTTTCTGACGAAACAAAAATTTTCTTTATTATTTCAGTATTATTTACTGATTTCTTGGAAAGATCTCTGTAATTTATTCAGATTCCTAAACAGCCATTAACTGCTGAGTTATACATTGGTTTTCTGACAGAGTGAAACGACCTTTTAACAAAAGTATGTATTCTGATACATTAAGGTCACTGCATTAGCAGTTCACCAGATATGTGTTTATCAAGCTAGTGATTCAATGTATAAACGATTACATAAGTAGTAGGGATGGTGACTACAAATTTGTTGCTTTAACACTATTAGAGTGTGTAACTTAACTTAGTATCGTATAATAGATTGTTTGCAGTCACAATATGTTTTTAAATCAACAGTCATATCGAGAGCTACAAACATGTATGTCATGGAATTTTCTTTCTAGTTCTCGGCCTACGGTTATATGTTTCAGTCAATGATCCATATAAGGTATCATTGACTATTTTGCCTTCAGATGTAAGTATGTGTTAAGGCTTGAACAAGATGTGACCAACTAATCTGAGAATTCAAACTTTTCTAAATCTCTTCGTGCGCACAGTAAGCACTTCTTATATCTATTTTTTAATTTTATTACACTCAAAAGATTTTTAAATTTAAATTAAAGTCTGTACATATAATCTGTGAAAAAAAAAATAACTAAAACTGTAAACCCTTTTATTTGTTTCGGTTATTCCCCTTTTTCACATCAATATAGCCTTATACTGTCGATAAATATTTAAGTTTAGTGCTACTAAACTCAAACATATGTCATCAAATTTGACACGAAGACATTGAGTACAACAAATTTTATAAAATGTGAGCAAATTTAAAGTTAGGAATTAAATTGGCTGAAAATAAATTTTTTTTGCCAAATTCAGTTTTATTGATATCAATGTAAAGAAGAAATATGGAAATTAACAATAAAATAGAATATCTGGCAAATATTCATCCCTAGCGTGTCAACAAATGTCCCTTCTCTTGATAAAATTTTGAACCATATTTGCAACCATGCTTCGTTATCTTTCAACCCTTTACGTAAATACAAATTTTCAAATTATCCCAGATAATATAATATAGCGACGTTAAATCACAGGAACCAGATGGTTATTTACATCGTCAAATCACGCCAACTTTCTCATGCAATAACTGAATAGTTTGGCCGACTGTGTGCCTCCTTCCTGCTAAAACCTAAGGTCACTGATGCCAACATTATCCAAAAAATCGTGATTTGGTAATATCCCAGCTGCGTAATTCCTCGAATATTCGATGTCAATTGCCAGCCTCGTTATCGTGATTTCTAACCTCAAATTTACCCACCCTGTAGTTGGTATACATATTTGCAAATGTTTTTTCTGTTTCAACCTATTGTTTGTTAGTTCCTAAGCTTAAAATTTTCAAAATTTTAAATTTTCAAAAATCAAAAATTAGGAAAAAGCTATTTCACTAACTTTGAGACACTAGAGCCTTTGGTAGTTGTCGAATCAGCGATCTACACACTAACAAACCAACAAAATACCCACTAGTCCACTGCGGCACTAATTTTTAAAATATAAAATAAAATATGATTTTGTCTTTCCATACCAGTGTGCCAATTAAATTAATTGCAAAAGTGTTTTTTTTTATTAGTATCTGAAAAATTCCTTTTTGAAATTCTCCACTAAATTCAGTTTCCTTTTAACTTTAAAGCAACGACATGCATTTCATACTGCAGTTACTTTATGCAACACTATTTTCTGAAGAAAATTGGCAAGTTGCTGAGATCAATTCTATAATAAATGCCACACCAAAGGAATATACTACCCTGGCATTTTTTGGTAATCCCAGAGAAATAGAAGCATTCGTCGTACTTAAAGATTTAGAGGAAATACCACGCCTGGTTATAACACGAAACTATGGCAGCATTAATTTCAATGATGGTTCTTCAATAAATCGAAATATTTTCTTTATAGCTAAAGAATATTTGGAAAGTAAAACTTTATGGAATCATATGAATAATGCATTTCAAGGTATACAGAGTCGAGTGCGTGGTGTGTTCATAGCAAAAAGGCCAAGACGTAAAAAGAATTACTTTGATATGGAGGAACATTTTGAATGGTGTTGGAAGAGGGGCTTTACTAATGTTCTTATTTTAGCAGAGAGTGCAAAATTAAATGCTAAACAATATGAAATTTATAATTATAATCACTTTGCTCAGCCCAGAATAATTAATATGAGTGCTTGTAATAAAACTGATTTATATCCTGATAAGTTTCGTAATTTATTGCAGTATAAAATAAGAACTTTAGCCGAATTTGATCCGCCACGAGTATTTGCGAGAAATGAAAAATGTATTGCTAGCCATAAAAATCGTTTACTGGGTTATGTTGCCACTTTATTTCTGGCTTTTTTAAAAGAATATAATGCCGGCATGGAAGTACTTTATTTCAATAAAAATAATAGCTACAATGTAATGCGCATCATTGAACGAATTAATAATGATGAAATCGATTTGGCCATTAATCCTTACACACCCGTTAAGAATGTTCATCTAAGCTATCCCATACGCATGTTAAGAAGATGCATTGTGGTGCCTTTTCCGGAGGAACTACCCAAGTATAAATATTTTATAATGCCTTTTAAAAGTGCAGTTTGGCTGGCTTTTCTGGGCTCTTGGCTGATTTTAAGTTTGGCTAAAATATTTAGCTGGTTTTTTGGCTATAAATATCATGCCTTGGATAAATCCCACACATTTTTGGAGGTTTGGCGTTTGATAATGTACTTGCCCTCTGCAATGGGTAGCCGTTATGGAAACAATAAATGGTTTAATACCATTTGGTTTTGCTTTATAGCCGTGATGGGTTTTATAAGGTGTGCGTCACTATAAACTGTAACACATCAAAAGTCAAATAAAAACTGACTGGAGTAAGCTAGAGTTAAAAATAAAACAGTTTTATTTTGCATTTTTATTACAGATTTATATTCTGTATTATTTTATTTAAAAATTAATTTAATTTTATAAAATTTTTTATTTTATTCATTATGCCATCCATAAGCAATGTTATAGTGTTTTCGGTGATTTTTTTGGTACCAGCTGTCCATTTATATCGAAAACTAGTAATGGTTTTGGGAACAGATGTACTCTTCTTTAGTTCTCTTTTGACCAGAGCCCAATATCTTTCAATAGGCCGCAGCTCTGGGCAGTTTGGTGGGTTAGCCTCTTTTGGAACAAAAATAACATTATTTTTATTATACCAGTCTATTGCGCTTTTACTGTAGTGACATGTTGCCAAATCTGGCCAGAAGAATGTTGATATGTTGTGCTGTCTTAGAAATGGGAGCAATCTCTTTTGAAGACACTCTTTGATATAAATATCTGAGTTTATTGATCCCAATGTAACAAACGATGCACTTCTGTTGCCGCAGCTACAAATAGCCTGCCAAACTAGGAACTTTTTGGGAAATTTTGATGGTTTTTTATTTCGGAACTCTTCAGAAACATTGCCTCTACTATCCGCTACATAAAACTCTTGGCCAGGAAGCTGCGCAAAGTCTGCAAAAACGTAAGTTTCATCATCCATTACACAACATTCGAACTTTTGAAAAAATTCTTTTTTGAGGAGTTTTGCTCTTTTTTTTGCTTCAATATTCTTCTTAGCATTTCTATCCGGAACTTTTTGGACTTTAAATGTTTTAAGGCCAGCTTTAGCTTTAACTCGGCGCACAAAACTTTCCGAACATTGCACGCGCCGGGCCACTTCGCGACCAGAAATGTTTGGAAGAGCCAGCAAAAGCTTCTCAACCTTTTTGGCTTTCGCGTCGTTCGTTACCAGTTTTGCTTTACCTGTTCCAGGCTTTCTTTCAATTTTTAGGTCTTTGTTGAACTTTTTGACCACTCTGGAAACACATTGCCTGGTCACGTGGACTTCCCTAGCAACTTTTGTATAACTCCAATATGGTTTTTTTGAATTATTTGAATAATTTTTGTATGCACTTGTCTTTGATTATCCATTGTGAACTAACTAACAAGTCAAATTTGACAAACTGATACATTTTAAAATCTGACACATTTTTCAAAGATATTGTGATTAAGAAAAATAATTTTGATTAAAGGTGAAAAAAGTTATTAAGAAAAATGGGTGTTACACTTTATAGTGACGCACTCCTTATTATCCAATTTATATTTGGCTTCTTTAACCAGTTTTTTCTCTGGCCTCACTTTTGAGTTACCCATTAACACATTGGCTGAGCTAATACGGGCAAATATAACAGTGGATGCCACAGATTATGAAATACCAGCCATTTTATATAACCGTGATTTACCCTATGGCCTAAGTAATCTATTAAACGGACGTAATGCTGTTGAACTTATTAATGATATTTTGAGTCTAAGACCCAATCATTCGTATACGGATTTAGAAGATCGCATACAGTTTGCTCTTAATCAACAATTGCACTTGCTAAGACCCTTCAGTCATTTGATTATGGAATGCTTAACTACTATCCCTTTGGGTTTTCTGATGCCACCACATTCACAATTTGAAAAGCCGTTAAATCGTTTTATTTTACGTTCTGCCTCTGCTGGCTTAATTCATAAATGGATTTTGGACTCCATACAAGATGGCTATTGTACCAGAATTATAACTATGCGTACACCATATTTAACAATTACTCGACCTTTAACCGGAGAACACTTTCAATTCGGTTGGTTTGTTTTGGCTGCCGGTTATGTAGTGGGCTTGCTGGTGTTTTTATTGGAAAACATCATGAGGATATTTAAACGCATTAAAATATTTGTTATATTTTTGTAAAGGTAAGGATATAAGCTTTAAAGAAAAACTTTTAATAAAAACCAAATATTTTTATTTCAGATACTTATTAATAATTTTACATTGTGATTGCTGGGTGACATATCTTAGACAATGTCATTCAATATAAAGCTTTTAAATTGTGAAATAGTTCCTGGAATGGTTCAAGAATTTACTTTAAAATGGCAAATAAATAATTAAAAAAAGTTTGAAGAACCTACACAGCTTTATATAAGGCACATGCGCTTTAAATATCATTATATGTTTTACTTCAAAAGTGTTCTATGAAATAAACTAAAGCTTCTGAATAAGAGAACTAATTTTAGTTCATAAATTTTGTCGCTTGAATGGGAATGGGAAATTGTAAAAATCAATCTGTCAGCCAATATCCGTTATTTAACGATATTATTTAAATTTATTGTTAATTAATCGGTTAATATTTAAATATATTGGGGATTGTACAATCGAAAAACTCTCTAATTGTACCAGTTAAACCGGATGGTAAAAAAAAACAAATATTGAGAAAAGGGAAAGAAGCAAAAGGCTTCGCGCATTGACCTCATACCGATTGGAGTTTTTAAAGTTATCACAAATAATTGCCTGAAATCATTTGCTCCTTTACTAAGATATGTGACAGCACAATACGTTTTATATAATGCTTACGATACATCATAGACATCAATGTTTTGCTGGAGGTTATATCGCCGATATATTTGCGTTCAATTTGAAATGTAACGACATGTTTTGTACACTAAAATCGCCTATTTATATGCCTTATTGTTGACATATGCATGTCTATTTTATTTATATTTTTCATATTTATATTTGATTTGCGTAGAAACAAAATGCCCTGGAAATACGATTTCGAATACCAGTAAGTGTAATAAATTTCCAATTAATTTTGTTTCGTCACAAAAAAAATTGGTTAAGTTTAAAGCTAAAGTCTGCTGAAAATTTTAGTTGTTTTTGCATTGATTTTTAATAATCAAAGGAGAAAATGATCTCCGTGAAGGAGTTGTATATGAATCGAACTGAAACCGCTTTCTACCCCAAATATGGTAGTCTTATCAGAGTTCTATGAATTCTTTAATGGGGGGGGGGCGGTTAGAGCTCCTGATTACAACACCAAGGAGCCCAGGTTAGAGCCCCAGCACTGGAGAATATTAAAAACAAGAAATATGTGCGGCATTTCAAGTTTTAAATTACATTACATAGAGACATGCTTATCCCCAAAAGCATACATTTTATATTACATTGAATGTATTTGCCAATTAGGCGAAAAAAATTTTTTGTTTTTTTAATAAAAAAACTTTTTGTTTTTCTATTCATTTGTTACAGACATTATGCCAACCGCTAGATGGCTTGCTGTGGTAGAACAAAAAAATAGAATTTGAATTTTTTTTGGAAAACAGAAATATATTGCTTTGTAAATACTTTTGTTTCGTTTTTATATACTAAATGGGATATGATTCGCATTTAGTCTATAACTATTTTAACATAAGTATTTAACATAAGTATTCCTGAGGCTCGAACCTAGAGCCTTCAACACAATAAGTATTTATAGTTTTATATAACACCTTTGGGAAAAAGTCTATTGACGAGTCTCTTAAGCAGAAACGAAATGGCCATAGAGACATGCTTATCCCCAAAAGCATACATTTCATATTACATTGAATGTATTTGCCAATAAGGCGAAAAATATTTTTTGTTTTTTAATAAAAAAATTACAATAAAATATATATAAGAGGTTCCCCCACCTTCTATAAGTCAATCACAAATAAAGCGCCCGCTGACATTCCAATCTAACCAACTATGAGCTATCAAATGAATTATTAGAATAAAGCGCCATATACTGAGTAAACAGGCAGAACTAAGAAGCAAGGATAAAAACCCATATACAATACTTTAACCAAGATCCTAACCAATTTGAGTGATCAACTGACAGCAACTTGTCCCTTATAAGTCGCTTAAATGGAACTATATGAACTCTATCTTTAAACATTCCATTACACTGCACAGCATAAGTAGGAGTGCAGCCCCCTGAGTATTAGTCTTATAAACAAAAATGACAATCATCAACTATTTGACTGATACTTTTGTATAGAAATTATATATTGGATTTGTATGTATCTCTGAGTTAGTCGAAAACTTTTCTTTCCATTATTTGATTTTTGTAATTGTCATCTTATTTGGTTAAAACATGTTGTTTTGGTATTTCTGTAGGTTGCCACTACCTTCTATGAGGTCATTCTGGAATTTATTTTGGCATCTTTTTTTTTGTGCTCTCAATAAAACTTTCGTTATTTTTGAACGGTGTTACCATATTATCCTGAAGCTTTATGCTTTTTATGAACAAAACTATACGTTTTTCGGTTGTCTGTAGAGACTTACACTGCAAAGACTCAACTGTCTAAGCTAACAGAGAGCAATTTGGAGACCCTGCCAACAAGGTAGTTGAAAAAGCAGTAGCTAAAATTATCAAGGAGAACAAGAGCAAGATCATATCAAATATCATTATAATATTTTATTCCTCCCCCAATTTAAACTTTACTGTGTGGACTTCTTCTTAGTGGTGAAGGCATAACACTTACCATTAAGTAATCAATCAACGATTTCCTTTCCCTTAAAGTATGGCCTTTGTTTTTTTCCGACTGATATCAGATACGATAAGTTTAAATCAAAGGTCTACTCACTCTTTCCCCCTTGCGCACATATTTTCTTAGACCAGCATAATGTACTGTATGAATAGTGGTCACTCTCTAAGTTATGGTGTTTTTTTATGATGCAGATTTAATACTGTTTGGTTATTTGGTATTTATGATGATTTATTTGACCACCAAAGAAAAGGCCATCAGGTCATATTTTTTTAAGTATTAATCAATCTCAGCAATACCTTGTTATGGAATTAAACATGCATAACTGTAATATTTGTATAATTATATTTATTTTTAAATAATAAAAGCACGAATATAATTTTTTTATTCAATATTTGTTTTATTTTTAATTCACTCTTTATGTTAAAGTCTTATAAACTAAATTCTTTGTGTTACTTATAAATCATTGCTAAACAGTTAATTTATTATTTTCTTTTAATACAATAATTTTTGTTTGTTTAAAAATTTCATAAATTTACTAAATTTGCTAATATTATTTAAAACTGTTTGTTATTGTTTTTTTCTTTTTTAGTTATTAACTATTCATCATAATTTTGCAAAAATTTTCTGCTTTCAAATATTTATTCCTAAACTTAATTTAATTTATTTTTTGTTTTTTTTTTATTTTTACGATTATTATATAAAAAGTGTTATTATTATTTATTAGTTATAGTAGTAATAGTTAAAGTAATTTTTTTATAATAAAAATTATTACTAAAAAAGGATTTAGAATTTTAGCACCCAAGGGTTGAAGAGTTTTTGTTTTTTTTTATTTATTTTTTTGCTTACTTGAGTTTATATGGCAACAGTTTTTTTAATAATATTTACAATAGAGTTTTTAGATGGTGTTTAAATTTAAAAACGAAAATAAAATTTAAAAATTATTTATATAAAAAAAGAAAAAAAGAAAACATTTTCATTTGTTTTAAACAGAGTTGGGCCTATTGCATTATATTTAATTTTCCACTAAAAGTCGAATATTTAATGGTAGTGGAAATTTAGTGCAATAATTCTGAATGATTAGTGGTAATGAACTATAAATCCATTGCCGCTATAGTGAAAAACAAATTTAGTTCCACTACCTTAGTTCCTCTATCGTTTTCATACACTTTCATACATGGATATGATATTGTTATATGCATATAATAGGTGTTTTTTATAGAGTGACAAAAGTTTAAATAATAATAAAGCAATGAAATATATTTTTAATATCACTATAACGGGCTTTATTCAAAGAAAAAAAAGATTTTTATGAAATTAATATTTAAATATAATTTCTGCCATGTGGCTGCCATTGCTGGCGCGTAGAACGCGTAGTCTGAAACACCAATTTTCAACAAATTTTCTCAGCAATGACTCCGCCGGTCAATAAAGCGCACGAAACTGTAATTTTCTGTGGATGTAATGGTGTTTTAACAAAAGCTTATGGATTCTCCTCACTCCAAATACGTAAATTCTGCTTACTTAGGTTTTCATTCATCCAGAAATGGGCTTCATCGGAAAACAAAATTTTGAATGGAAATTCAAAATCGACATCAATAGAAGAGAACAATTATTTAAATTAAAAATTTCAACAGTTTGGATGCACTACTCTGGTGTAAATCGATTCATATTGAAATTTCAAAGCAAACTTAACAAAAAGCAATTATCAGCTGTTAAGTAGGTGGTCCAATAAAGCAGTGATTGCAACTCAAAGATAAATATTACTGATTGCTATTTTTTTAATTCGATGACTCTGCCTGTATAAAGTAAATAATTGTTGTTGTTGTTGTTTTAATAAAATTTTTGGTATTTTCAAATCTAATAAGTTAATCAATTCATTATCGGCCAGATTTTTATAGGGCGGGCTGTTAATAATGCCAGCCACTAATCATTCACAATTAGTGAACTAAGTTTCCATTGCCACTAACACCGATTCATGTAATGCATTAAGTTACCACTACCACTAAAATGGTTTTATTTAGTAATTCATTATTACCATCTGCATTTAGTGGGGGCTGCCATGTTGCTGCATTAATATTAAGTCGTTTAATGATAGTGGAAACGATAAGGCATTACAATAATGCAATGCATTACATCAATTCATTACATTAATGCAGTAAACCCAACTCTGGTTTTGAACAAACATTACACAATTTTTTTCAGTTTTTTTTTTCAAATTATAATTTAATTTATAATTACTGTACAAAGTTTAATTTATTTTTTCGTTTGCTTTTAGCGATAATATCTGAAATATATAAAAAGAAAAGAAAAAGAAAAAGACAAAAATATAATTTAAAAATTTTAATTATAATATAAGATTTTCTATATTTTATTATTAATATTTTTTTTAGAAAAGGAACAGGTATGTTAGAGAGAGAAAGAGAGTCAAACAAGCGTTTAATTAAACTTAAAATACACAAAAAAAAAAAAAATATTAAAATATAAAATATTTATATATTTTTTATATTATTTTCATCTGTGTCTGAAGTTAGCTTTACTGAAATCTCGAAAGTAATTGAAAAAAAAAAAAACAAAATTAAATATTTTCTTAAAAATTATTGAGCAATATAAATTAGAAATATTTTTTATGCTGATGAATAATAAAATGCCAACTAAAATCTAAACTTAAGAGTGTGTTATGAATGCTAAAAGCTAAATGTGCCAGTGTTTTTCTTTTTTTCAATAATTATAATTATTTTCAATGTAATTTTACTAAAAGTGTTTTAAATGCAATTTAATGTTAAAAAAATTATGTTTAATTTTATATTTTTGTTTGATTTACGTTCATGTCAATAGTTAGCAGCGTTTGAAAACTAAATCACCTTCTAGAGTTTAGCTACACATGGTTGATTTTGATATTTTCTTTATAAAATTAAATTTATAGTTTTGTATCAGAGCAACGTAGCCTGTAATAAATAAAATAAAATATTAGTATTCTTAGGTAAATATATTATCAAATGATCGAAAGTGAGTGTGAGCATAGAAAATGAAAAGTTTTCTTGTAATGATTTGAAATGTGATTAAAAAAAAAATATTTTATAATTTTGCTTACCCAATGCTAGCAATGTAACCATTTTTGTTCTCTTGTTTTTTTCTTTTTTTTTTATAAACATACATATCCATTTACATATTTAGTTTTGAATTATGCAGAATAAGTGATATTTTGTATTGATTTTTTGTTTTAATATAAAATGCGTTATGATGCCTTTGAAGCAATGATTTCAGCTGAATTTTGTTAGAAATACACAATTTTAAATTGATAATATGAAAATGGCTTGTTAGTTTGAATTGCTGTCTTAAAGTAATAAATAATATCACGGATTGATAAAATAAAATAAAAAAAAACATAAAATTGATTCCTTTTTTTATTTAGACTCCGAAATATTTATTGTTATACAGTCTGGTCAGTCAAATATGGATTATATTTGAATCTCAGTAGAGTGTTAATTTTTCCAATAAATTTAGTTTCGTCAGAAATGGTTTAATAGCATTAAAACTAAATTATATTAAGAATTTAGATGGTTTTATAAATGGTGTTCATGATGTAATTGTATACAAGTCGAGTTCTTAATATTTTTTTTAGATTTTTTCCTTCTAAATGCTTTTCGATTAGTAGATAAAATTTAAAACAAAAATCGTTTTAGAGTTTTCTTTTGAAAAATTATGGAAAAAGTCTACCCGATGAGCTGGTTCAACATCATCAAATTGGCCGTCACGCCATGCTTTTAATTTTTAAGTTTGTTTATTAACTAAAAAAATATTCCTAAAGAGTCTTCCACCAGGCTCTCGTTTCCAAACTTGTTGCTCTAGATGTCGGTAATAATTTCTATCGTTTTATCACAAGCTTTTTTTTTTGAGACTGTGTTATAAGAGTGGTTAACATAAGTGTGACTTTCAACGAGTTCAGGTTAAATTTGGGAGTACCGAAAAGGCTCTTGTCTGTTCTCTACTCTATTTTTAATTTTTCTTAATAATATTCTGTTTGTAACTTTAAATCTTATCTACTCTTTCGCGGATAACAGCAACATTTGTAACTCATATTCATTTGATCGGAGGCCGAGCCTTTTGGAAATTGAGGAGAGAAGACAAATGTCCTGCGGATAATCTCTAAGTGGGGTGGGGTCGACGCGGTGGAATATAATTCGCCCAAAACTGAATGTTGTTTTATCACTCATGGGCGTGGTGGTGATGATGTAATCTTGTCATCTGTGACTATGGGTAATGTAAATATTGAAAAGGCGGACGCTTTTGATGCTCTAAGCATGCGAATTAACTACAATGTTCGTTGGAATGACCACATGTTTCGAGTTTCGCAAGAAGAATTCAAGTGCCTAGGATTTTTAAAACGGTGCAAGAAGCACTTTACTTCATCTGACCTTCTTAATATTTACAAGATCTTTATCCGAACTAAGATAGAATACAACTCTCATGTATGGGCGTTGCTTCAAAGTATATTTTGTGTATCTTACTGTTCTATAGTAACTCTCACAGTGCACATCCATTTGTAGTTCATTGTCCAATCAGCACTTTTGCCCTATCATGTACGCGGTCGAGAAACCCCAAAATAGACTTTGAAGCGCCGGCCTATACATGAGAGTTGTTTTTTACTGGGATTCGAACTAGTATTTTCATATTATTAACATTAAAAGAAAATGTACAGAATTATCTTTTTTTTTATAATTTTACAAGAATAAAATAGTTTTGACCATAGTTGGAATACAGTAACCTTCTTTAATCAGCAATCAACATGGCTGATATGTATATATATGTACGTGGCATAATCACCTTGTCGTGGTGTAAAGGCTTGCACTGAAAGGAATTAACTGGCTAAGCTGGCGGAGAGCAATTGGTCTCTGGCAGTGTCTCCAATGCCAGCAAGGCAGTTGAAGAACAGTAACTAAGAATTATCCCAGGGGTTCGATCAAGGAGAAGGACAACTACATCATCTTCAATGTCATTATGATTTTTTATTCTTCCCCTAACCTAAACTTTATTGCGTGGGTTTCTTGGGGTTGATTGGTGTTGGATTAATCAGTTCTGAAGGTATAACACTGGCCATTGAATAATCAATCAACAGCATCCGATTTTCTTGCGGTTCACATTTTTTCGAACTGATATCAAATATAGTATATTAAATCAAAGGTCCGAAACATTTTTCCCCCTTCCCCATTTATAGGTGCAGTGACACATATGTATGTATGTATGTAAACAAATAATTTATTTAATTTTGAACTGAACAAATTAATGTATTGATTTTAAAAAATGTTGCTTTTAGTCACCTAATCTACAATGATTGTTGTGTATTTATGGATTATTTTCATATGCACTTAGATATTGTATTTTTGACAGGTCGTAATCAGTAGTAGCCTGTTGTCATAATGTGTTTATAGCATAAAACACAACTTTTTTTTGTACTAAAGTGATATAGAAATGTTTTTATTACTCTAAATTAATGGCAGATATGGAAAGCTTAGGAATTTAGTTCAATGTTAATACTGGGTCTAAGGAATAATAAAAAACTCCTGGTGCAGTTTTTATGTAAGAGAATCATTTGGGCCTGACGGCATATGTGAATTCTGAGTCAAATACTTATGCCTGTATTCATAAAAAATAAAACAGTTTTATTAATTCCTTTTTTGACAAATACTCCATAGAAATATGTCAAATAAGCACTCTATAAACCAATTTTATTTTTTATGAATACGGGCATTAGTTGTGAAAACCATTTATTGTATAAAAGTGATGTCTAATTCTGATACTTTTTATTACTCGATAGTACTGATTACTTCCATTTGGGTACTCAATACTACTCAATACTTTTAGCGGATTTTATTTTTTAGAGAAAAAAATTTATAAAGTCCTGTGGTTTAAACCAGAATTTATTTGTTTATTGTTAAAATAGGTACAATACAGTGCTCTTAAAGTATTGAGTAGCTACTCTTAAGTAGTGAGTACCCATAAAATTAGTACCAACAGTCGATGCCCATTACTCAATACTTTGCCGGGATTATTTTATATTGATGAGACATTATTTGTAAATTATTTTTTTTCCTCTAACTTGGCCCACGGAGATTATCGTGCCCATCCTGGTAATGAAATTGATGAAATTTTACTGTACGTTGAGCGATAATCTTTTCCACTGTTGTTGTGGAGATGCATATACATTTGTACATTTTGTTTGACCTGAAATTTTTTTATTTTAAAAATATAAGTTTTGTCATAGATATTGATTTGAAAATTCTAAATAAAACACTAGATATTTTTTTAAAATTTTTTCTTTGTTTTCATGTGTATTTTTTTCATTTTTTTGTTTTTTAATTTTTTTCAAAAAATTTCATAATTTTTTTTTATTCAATTAGTATCAATTGTTGTTGTTGTTTTAGTTTTTTTTTATAACCAATTGCATATTTTTTAATTTGTTACGCTTATAATACGTTTGTTTTTGTTTTTTGGTTTTGTCTTAATAATTTTTTATTTTTTATTTTTTTTTGTAAATTAATTTAACTAAAATTAGATAATTGTTTTAATTTTATTATTTGACTAAAACTAAAGTGTGTGTTGTTTTTTTTTTATATTTTTTCATGATTTTTTTTTTAATTTTTTTTAATTTAAGAATTTTTTCCATTTTGCAAACACATTTATTATTTACGAATTTTTTTGTTTTGTTTTTCTCTTTTGCTCAATTTATTTAATTACATATTATTTTTTGTTTTTGTTTTTTTTAACTATTTTTAGTATAATTTTTTATTCAAAGTTTTATCATTTAATCATAATAAAGTCACAACAGTATGCAGTTCTTTTTCTTTTATTTTTTTAATTAATTTTTGTCTTTTCATTTCATATTTAACTTTTTATTTATTTATTTTTTTCTTTAGATTTCATATATCTATTGTATGTATGCATGTGTATGCTTGTGAGAGTGTACGTGTCTGCTTATGAAATTTGAAAAGAAGTGTTTTTTTTTAATTTTTTTATATGGCGCGAGTGTTAATTTCGTTAAAGTGTTAGTGTATGAGAAAGGACTGTACAAAACATTTTTAAAGCCAAACTTTACTAATGTACATTTTTATCTGTTACAGCTTTAGTAACATATTTATAATAAAATTTAGTTTCTTTCACTTTTCTCTTCACTACAAACTAAGCTTGATATCATTTGAAATGTGTTTTGATACATCGATGTCAGTGTTCTTGAATATAAGCACCACCTACTACGAAGTGGTAGATAACAGCTACCTACTTAGCGAAGATCCTCACTACTATCAACATCCATCGATAGATTAGACAATTGCTGCTGATTATTTAAGAAAGTACATTACTGGCCTTTGAGTAATCATCAAATCATCCTTAGCAAATTGTCTTTCTCATAAGACGCTTGAAATTCGAATGCAATGCATCATCATTTAATAAAAAAAAGCATAAAAATTTAAAAATTTTTATTTAAAATGCAAAATATAATAGAATTTTTGTCAAATTAGGTTGCAATTGTAATATGATAGTTGAAGTGTTTCGTACTATTTTTTTGTAATAAAATAATTTTTTTTTTATTTTGTTTCTTCATTTATTTAGCAACTGAAAGTCTTATTTTTAAATAAATGAGCCATAACTGCATTTTCGACATATTTTGGAGCAAAACTATTTTTAGATTGAACTTTTCAAACATGAAAACAATACTAATTTTATGCCACAAAAGCTAAATGTGCTATAATAAACAATTTTGGTTGAGACAGAAAAGTCGCAGTTTTTGAGCATAAAGAAATAGTTGCATTGCCAATATATGAAATATATGATTCTATTTCAAATACATTTATTTATTATTGAGCCCAATTTTCATGAACTAGCAGCTTGGCACACAGGTTGCTATTCTACTGGGGCACTCTCTGTAAAAAGGGCCACCGATTTTGCTAAAAAAAAAGACAGCGTGTAAAGGGTTGAACCGATGTTGAGATTTGTTTTTGTCAACACGGAAAGTTGAAATAGGGGGGAAAAATGCACAACAACACATGGTTCTATTTTAAATCTGTTGAAGAACTTTTCAAAACATTTGAAATTTTATATTTAAAACAGAAGCAAATTTAGTTTTTTATTTTTGTTTTTATTAAACAAATTTCAAAAAATTTATAAATGAATTTTTTACAAAATATTGCTTCATTGTTTTTTATAAAGCGCATTTAATATGGTTTAAAAAAACTCTGAGCAAAGCTTGCATGTTACAGGGAAGTTATCGTATTAAGAGAAAAAGCATGGCTGTTTTTTGCTGTCATATATGGGTTTGCTTTTCTATAAAACGTGCACCGATTCAGTAACATAATCCGATAATCGCTGATATTTAAACCGATAATTCATTATCTTTTGTTTACTATAGGTTTTAATAGCTATTGTCGTAAACTAACGACAAAAAGTTTTATGCTGTTTATTCAGTTGGAAAATCAAAAATTATTTATTTTGAAATTTTGTAGAGAGATGTGTCTACGCTATTAACTAGTTTGTTTGAAAACCATTCTTTTATGCTCTTATACCCAAAGAAATAAGAGATTTGTAACTTTGCTTACTTTCTTACCAACTACCCAAAAACTGACTGATTTTATGCGGTGTTGCCCCATTATTGTAATTTAAACTTGAAGAAAACTAGAGTTGTCGGCTGTCGCTAAAGTGCACTTAAGGGGGGTTTAGACCGTAACACAAGTCGTACGTAAAATCAAAGAGAAAATATTATGAAATTCCATTCGTATTTTAAAAATGAGAGTAAAAATCTTACGACAGATATTATTTTTGTTTACACGGTTGGTAAAATGCCAAAACAAACTAAAATGAAAACATAAAATGCACATACACATTCACACAAAATGTACATGCATTGTGAATACATTTAACTTAAACAAACAAAAACATAAAAATGCATCCCTGATCTAATCATAATTCCACATAATCACATTTGGAAAAGTAGAAAAGGAAAAGGAAAACGAGAAATGGCCGATGCCCCCGATATTTGTGTACTGCACTCTTCACATTTTCATTCCAATTTCTAGCATATTGGATTGTCCAGCTGCTTTTAAATGTTTTCGTAAATTTGCAAAATATTTAAGTTATGCTTGTGCAGTCCTTTATTGTTTAGTATGCTTATGAAAATGTGTGAGTGTGGCTGTATGTGTGTGATTTAGTGTTGTTTTTTGTCTTTTTCTATAAAATTGTTTATTTACATTTAAACTTATACTTCTAAATTTTATTTGTTTTTCTTTATTTTCTTATTTTTTGTTTTTGTTTTTTTTTTTTTTTTGTTTTTAGTATACTTTTCTTTTAAATTTCTTATATTCTTTACAAAGTAGAGCTTAAAGTAATTTTAGAATTTGGATTTGTTGTTGTTTTTTGTTTTTTTTTGCTTATTTCTCTTAACAAAAAATTTTTTATTTTTTTTTTTGTATTTTACTTCTTAACACAACAGTATAATTGTTGCAGTTATTTTTGGTTTGTTTTTGCTTTAATTTTATTTACTTATGCCACATACATATACACGTACATTTTAATAATTTTGTTTTTATTACAACTACATAAACAGGGTTTGTTTTGTTTTTTAATTTATTTTTTTAATTATTTTTAAGTATTGAAAAACATGTATTTGTTATTTTACTCGTTTTGCATAATTATTTAAGTGTTTTTTGTGTTTTTTTTTTGTTGTTATTTGTAATTCGTTAAGATTTCAACTATTTTAAAATTATATTTATATTTTTATAAATTGTTTCTTTTTGTTTTTATAACATATTTTATTTTTTTAAATTTATATTATTTGTTTGTTTTAAACTTTTAGAATATGTTTATTTTAGTTTCATATTTAAAACTAACAGACACAGACACATTTTATGTTATTTTTTTATTTTTATTTTTCGGTTTTGTAATAATTTTTAATATTTTCTTTATTTTTGTTTTTCTTGTTTTTTTTTTTTTAATATAATTTATTTTTACTTGTATTGTATTATTTGTTGTTTTTTGTTTTTCAATATATGCTTTCTAGTGTGATAGTGTTAATAGTGTTTTTTATGCTCAATCTTAATTATTCTTGAATATTCTTAAAACAATTGCATTTTGTTTTGAATGCTTTTTTATATTTACAAGTTAAATGCATATGTATATGTAGTTGTATTTCCTTACTTCCCTTTTGTTTTTTTTTATTTAATAAATTAGTGTTTCAGTGTATGTATTGTTTGTTTGTAATTGTGTGTATAACCTTATGGGACAGTTAGTTTTGTGTTTTCATCCTTAATAAAGCCTTTAGAATATTGGCTTTTTTCTTTTAGGATTTAGTATTTTATTATTATTATTTTTTTCTTTTTTGCTTTCATTTCATATTATTAGAACTGCATGTTTATAATTTAATTTAACTATTTATTAATTATTTTATTAATCTGCTTTAGATATGTGTTAACACAAGTGTCATATTATTTGTTTAATTATTCATTTTTATTTTATTTAATTATTTACATTTTATTTTTATTTAATTTTTTTATATAAATATGTGTGAGTTTATTGTTTTTTAACTATTTGTCCTTGTCCTTTTGTTTATTTGTCTTAATTATATTAGAAAATGAAAAAAACAAAAAAAAAAAAAATGAAACGTAATAACGAGTATATTGGAATTTTGTTTTTTTTTCTGCATTCAATAATAAAAATTAAATAAAAATTTGTGTTATATTTCCATGCCAATAAATCCTTTGTTTTTTTTATTTTTTTAAAATTTAATTAAATGTATAAAAATTACATGTTTTCTCCTGAATAGGTTTTTTGAGAATTAATTGAAAGGTTTTTAATTCTTTAGTCATTAGTAATTAAAATTATTAAATATTTAACATTTTTTACACACTTTTTAGGCCTTAACATATTTTTCTTCTAATTTAAAATATAAATTTATTGCCCCTTAAAGCTAGACAGAAATTTAAGATTTTTAAGTTGTTGCTTAAAAATCGGGAAGATTTTTATTAGATTTCACATTCAAAACAAATTTTACATGCTACTAGATTTTGACGAAATCTTGTCAAATATTAGTGGAAACTAGTTACACAATTCTGTTTTAGTTTTAATTGTACCAAATTTATTGTAAATGTATGGAGTACTTTTACGGCGACAATCTTAGCAAGCTTCTTCTGCACCTTTGTATGCTGTGTTGAAAAAAGGTTTTGTGTTTTGCTTGTGAGAACCTATTCATAATTTCTTCACTGGTAAGAGTTTCCACAGACTTGGACGAATGAAAGTTGCTAGCAATCATGGTTGGCATAGTCAAGTTTATTTCATTGACATCTTTGTTCTTAGCTGCTAAAATTGCTCTATCACTTAACCATGAAAAGGACTTAGTATGTCTTTGTGCAATATTAGGGAAAACATTTTCAATCAGTTCATCTCTTGAATGAACAAAATGGTAGAAATCATTTGGCAATATTATCAATCCAGTTGCATTAGCTGCAATTGCCCCATTTTCATTACTCAGTAACAGGTTGGAGAACTTTTCAGTAGATGGATAATTTTCCAACAGAACACGAATGTTGGTGGAAAGTTTCAATAGCTTAACGAACCTCCATAAAGATGAGGACTTTAAGCAAGCGTTAATTTGATTAACAGCATGGCTTGAACACAATTGAGTCATGGTGAGAAAAGTCATCACTCTAGTGTGACCACCATTGCTAGATGCCTGAAAACCCCTAAGTCATGGTAAGAACGATCAAGCCTCAAAAGTCAGCACTCGAGTGTGAACAACATTGGAAAATAGTGTGAACAGTCATGCCTAGAAAGTCGAGGCTCTAGAGTGAACACCCCTGAGTCATGATATGAACGAATTCGACATAGTGGAAATACTCATGCCTGTAAAGTCGTGACTCTAGTGTGAACACCCTTGAGTCAGAGTGTGAATAATCATGTCTGAAAAGTTATGATTCCAGGGTGAAGACACATGCGTCATGGTGTGAACAGGCATGCGCGAAAAGTCATATCTTTAGTGTTGACACCATTGCGACATAGTGTGAACAGTCATGACAGGCATTGTGTGAACCGTTCATAACTTGTAAACCAATAAAGACAAAAAAACTGCATGTACATAAAAACCTTGGTGTTGACTTCACCTTTCGTTTAAGGGCTTACAAAATAAAATCGGTTGGAGCATTTCAGACAACATCAATTACAAAGTATTCTATAGTCCTCTTTAATATATATATACTTATATACGATATAGATAGATAGATGGATAGATTACCAACAACAATCGTACAACTATTGTATTGCCGTACAATGAAACAATAAATGTAATTAACCCGAGGGTTTTATGAATTCAGTAATTGAATATTAAATATGCTTGTGGGGACGAGTATGTCTCTATGGCCATTTCGCCTTCGTTTAAGCGACCAGTCAGGAGAGGAAGATGAAGATGGTAATCATATTTAATATTGAATATATTTTTCTATATATGGCGAAAAATATTTTGTGTTAATTGATTATTTTTTAATTTTCTTTTAATGAAAATGGAAAGAAAGCCTGAATAAAATTTTAAACTTCAAACTTCAAGGCTTAAATTTTTTGTTACATAAACCATTGTATGTAAAAAAGTAATGCAGTTTATTTCTTTGAAGTGAATTCTTTTAAATATTTTCCTGGCATTATTAGTGTTTTCATTTAAAAGAAATAACTTTCCTGTCTTGTTGTGTGTTTTCATTAAAAATTAACGAATTTATTCGCTTAATACCGGTATTATTGTGGTTGTTTTTATTGCAAAATTTATTAATTTAATGAAATTTAATTGATTGTTATTTTTAGTAAAATCACTATAGTTTTTGTTTTTTTTTCTCTTCAGAGTTCTATGTGTTTTTGTTTGGTTATGTTTGTTTGCAATTGTAAAACATTAATTTTTTTTAAATAAATGTGTTTTTAGTAAATTCATTTGTTGTTGGTTAACCTCCTGCATAATTATTTGATTTTTTTTTCATGTTTTTTCTTATGTTTTGTTATACATTTTGTTGTTGTTGTCTTTTATTTATTTACTATTTAAAAGTTCTGTTTTTTTTATAATTTCCGTTTTGTTTATTTATTTATTTATTTACTCATGGCTGTTTATTTGCTGTATTGATTTTTTGTTTTTCTTGTTTATGTTGTCAATGGTTTTTTGTTTTATTTATTAATTATTTAATTTTAATGTGTTACAAAGATTTTTTCTCTCTTTTTTTTTGTGAAATAATTTCATAATGTTGATGATGGTGTTTGTTTTGTTGTCTTTTTCAATTATTTTAAATTATTCATGCATTTACTTGTTACCTATACTTGTATGCTATTGAGTACTTTGTGTAGTTGTTTTTGTTCTTTGTTTTTTTGTTGTAATTTTTAATACATTTCTGATTTTAAAGTGTAAATTCAGTGAGGTTTTGTTTATTTATGTATTTATTTATCAGTTTTTTTTATAAAAATTTGTTTTCCATTGAACTTTTTTACTTTTTTATTTATTTTTTTCTATATGAATTAATTTAACATTTATGTGAGTCTTACTAGGCGTATGAGTGTTATGATTTATTATGATGTCATTTCAAAAGCGAGTCTATAATTATATGTAATGCTGATGTTTGCTTGTATTGCTGTAGTTGTGTATTTTAAAAATAAAGCGAAAAATATAATAAAAGTAATATAATTAAGTTCTACGCTATGACCCAGCCAGCATTTTTCTGAATATTTTATAAGCTTTAAATAATACGTGAAGTAATAAAAAAAGCAGGAAATCCGCTTAGCATATAAAAATACTTTTGCTGAGAGAAACTAATGTCGTACCTATAAATCACTCTCCAAATTTCGAGTCATTTTCTAATATTTTTTTAAATTTATATTCAATTGCAATTCAAATACTAAATAAAGGCCCTATTTCGTAATTCTCTTAAGCTAAATATAGAACATATAAAATTGAAAATTTTAGAGATAATAGGCATGAAGTTTTTAAATTACAATACGCGTTTAATAATTGTTTTCGTAACCAAAAGGTTCTAAATCAAGTTTATTAGTTTTTAGAGATAGAGTTTTAGCTTAGGAGAGTCACAGAATAAGGCCTAAGGTTTCGATTTAGCATTTAAAATAATAGTTCATTTATATGTTATACTATCAGTAAACATAAACCATGTGGCCCTCTCAGTGTCATATTTTTTTTTTTGCCATCTTTAAGGGAAACCAAATATAGCTTTACCTTTAAAAGAAAGCTCTCTAGGACTTATCAAATTTCCAACATTTAAGAGCAAAAGAAGTATTATTAGCATTACCTTGCCGATTAATTTGCTATGCTGTTTGATTGATCTTGAAACTTTTCTAAGTATGCTAGAATTGATAGTTCGAAATCGCCCTAGAAGATACATAGAAAATAATTGTTTACATTTGATTTTAATTAAACACTTAATTGATTTAAATTTTATTTGATTGATGCGAGCTAGCATTGATTAAACAAAATTATGAGTTTGTTTCTGCTTAATATTTAAAACATCAATTAAAATATAATATTGGCTTACTTCATACATTTAGTTTATTGCAATGCAACACTGTAATGTATATTGTTCATAAACACAGACATTCATTAATGCATGGCAATACTATTCAATACGTAATAGTATTGCCATACTTTGTGTATGCTCATTGTAGTCGCCGTTATCTAGTATTTAGTGTGTTGGCTTACTCTGGGTTGAAACCCCAGCTCTGACATCTTGAAGAAAAAATTTGAAAAAAAATATTTCTTTCGGCGACTTCCTCTCAGTAGAGTTATGGCAAAGGCTTTGAGAGTAACTGATTGCCATTAAAAAGCTTTTCAAGTTTGTCATTCGGGGTTGAATTTGAACTGTTAGGGTCCCGGTACTCATGAATAAAAATTGTCACATACAACATTGTTGCACCGAGACCTTGGAACAGGGTTGTGATGGCCAGTTATTAATGTTCATTATACTTTTGACAGGAAGCGTTTTTTTTATTTTGTAGAGTTTCTTATTTTAATGAATATTAATCACAATTGTATAAATGTTTCTAGCTTTAGAAATTTTTAAAAATAAAAAATAAATAAATGTTTTGTATATTCATAAATACACTAATATGGTATTGCATTATTCCACAAAGCAGTGCTGCCATAAAAATGCTTTATTTTATAGAAAATTATTAATTTTGCTCTCAAAATTTTTTAACCAAATATTTATCATTAAAAATTTGAGGTGACTCGCTCTACAGTTAAGAAACTGCTTACATGTAAAGCCGATAGGAAAAAACTGCTTAAGTTTTCTACATGGTATTTGGTATTGGTCTAACGAGCAATGGGTCAGAGCAATGGGTACTGACCTACCACTCAAAGTTGAAAATATTTGGCTAATAATGATTGAATTGCATTCTTCGGCCCACTAAATAAAGGTACTTAGTTGTATCTGCTCAAAGTAATGGTGTGGCTTAACACATAATACCTTCCTTGGTAGAAAAATATATTCGTTTATATTTTTTTCCTCGTAACGATATGGTTAATGAAATTAATAATTCTGTCCGAGTTTTGCTTCTGTTCTTTTTTGCGATTTTATTTTATTTCAAATTTCTAATTACAATACTGCTGAATTAACATTGTTTTGTTTTTGTTTTTTCTTATTAGTTTCAACAATGTGTTTTCAAAATAAAGCACAACAGTTTTTATAGGTAATTTTTAATTAAATACCAGTTACTTGTTACCGGAAAAAATTTTATATGGTGCCCGAGTTTCGATAGTAGTAGGCATCGTTGTATTTTACAGAAAAAGAGAATGATTAATTTTAGATTTAAAAAGAGAGCTCTGTTGAAACCTTCGTTGTGGGGGTCGAAAACTACATACTTCAATTCCGTTAGTGTTTATACATATTCCTTAATGGATGTTAACTCTCATAAAAGAATACCAGCTTTAAGATCTCAACACTAAAATTAGAATTATTAGTAACTTTAAATTTCTTAACTTCTATAAAAATTTGTTCAATATTGGCGATTTTTTTTAAAGTATTTTTTGAAAATATGGTCGGCCATGTGTTACTCCTTTGCAAGATTTTAAATGGTCGACGAAGCCACGTAAAGGAGTGGCCAGATTTTCATTTAAAGAACTTTATTGAAAAGAACAATTACTCATTATATATGCATGTAAAAAATATACAAATACATTATGGAGAGAAATCGCTTTTTAGCCGCACCATTCGTTCATGGAACAATCATCCTGTGAACTTTTTCCTGTCAATTACTATGCTAAGTAGTAAGTTTAAGACAAATGTCTATAAACACTACTTCCTCTTTCCTGTTTCTCATAATATATTTTCCTAGAACACAATATGCTGTATGAACAGGAGCCATCTGTTGAGTGCTGGCCTCAATGAAGCTAATAAAAAAATATATATAACCTCTTATCCTCAGTTTACAACATATTCTAAAGTAATAAAAAAACATATCACTTAATGTAATTTTTTTCCTATTTTCTTTTTATAACACTACGTACATATATATTCTAAACTGTGTCATTATTTTTAAAGCCGCGTAAAAAAATTGTGTTTTAACGAATTATTTAAACAATTTTTGAAAATAAAAAATGCTAGTCTTGGGAATGCCAGCTGGGATTTACAAAGCATACATACACACTATATGTATGAGTATTTGCACATGAAAACAATTGATTGAATATTTGCTTGTGAGTTGAAATCTGTGTGCCAGTATTATATTGAAGTTATGAGAGAATTGTAAAATAAAAGTGTTGACTCGTTTATTATTTGTTCTGGGTGAGTGGGAGTAATAATAAAAACAAAAAAAAAGAAAGTACATCAAATAGTCAATGCCAATGCAGTAGCAGCAGCAGCTTATTTACATTTTTAATGAGTGTAAGTTCAGTGAGTATTTTATTTCCGGTTATAAAAAGTGTTTGTTTGGATGGGAGCGTATAGCTGGGTGTGTGATGTGTGTGATTACTTAACATTTTAATAGTGTGCTGTGTTCATTATTTCCTTTTTTTATATATAAATTGACATTTTCTTTTTGTTTTCATTAAATATTATTATTGGTTTTTTTGTTTTAAACTTATCTACAAAAATGTTTATCATTTAAATTTATTTTAAAACTTTATTTATACGTTATTTGTTTGTTTGTTTTCTCATTAAAAATTTTATTATTTATGTATGTGTTTAGTGACAACAACAAAAATTACACTCTTTTATTAAAAGCATAATTCTTATTTTACTCTCTTGTGTGGGAGCAAAATGCCTGTGAGTGTGTATGTTTGTGTGTGTATGTGTTAGCAAATATTTTTGTAGTTCTTATTACAACTGTTTTTTTTTAATTTGTTAAATTTTGTATAAAATTTTGTTTTTTGTTTTTTTAATTTCTTGTCCTAAGTGCTGGTTTTTATTTTTAATTTTTTACCATTTAATACCTGTTTTATTATTGTTTACTTAAAAAGTTGTCTTAAATTTATATTTCCTGTTAATTTTTTTTTATTTCTTAATTTAAATTACAATATAAGTCTCCTTATTTTATTTTGCTATTTAAAGTTATTTCGTTTTATTTATTATATACATTTTTAAGGACCTGTTTGTTTTTTTTTTTTTTTGTTTGTTGACATTTTAACTAAATTTCTTTTTAATTATTATTATTTTAAACATCCTTACAATGGATGTTCATTTCTAGTACTATTTGGTTTGTTTGAAATTATTTTCTTTTTTATTTTATTTTAAACATATTTACAGTCTTTCATTTAAAAAATAATTGTAATTTAATTTAATTTAATTATGTGTCTATCTATGGTAGTGTTAAGATTTTTATTTATTTTTTTTCTTTTTTACATATTTACACTTGAATATAAAGTATTATTATTCACTTTTATGTACAAAATTTAAATTCTACTAAAACATTTTAACTAATTTTTGTTTTCCATTTAAACTACGAAACTTAGAAGTTTGATAATTCTTGTGGTTGTAAAAATTTCAAGAAAATTATGCAGTTTTGAAGCGTTAGAAATGTTTAGTTTTTAAATTGTCTTAAAGAGGTCAACAGTTTTTACCAACAATATTAAAACTTCTGTGTCTTTTATTCTAATTTGGTGTCGCATTAGTTTTTTTCCGGCTTCGTACGCAATTTTATAGAAAATTGGCGAACGTATTGACAATCGCAACTTTAGTTCGTACAAGTATTCTTTTTGTACTTTCTAATTTAAAATCGAGTTTAAATGTTTGTTGAATCTTTTGAGAACCTTTACATTGACATATGCCATAACTTAAATATTAAGTTCATTATACCTCATTAAGGTTTTGTTTTTAAAATATTATTGTTACGTGGCCGATAAGGAGTCTGTGGTGATCACACCAGCTTAGCTCAATGGCTCACAACAGAGACCAGGTTACATCCCATCACCACAGACAAGGGTAAGCACCAAAAAACAAAAATTAAATGCAAAAAAACTCTGTCATTAAACGACAAAAAAAAAATTAGAAATATAAATAAAAACGAAAAATCTAAAAAAAAATACACC
The DNA here is from genome assembly GCA_963576795.1 of Metopia argyrocephala. Taxonomy (NCBI): domain Eukaryota; kingdom Metazoa; phylum Arthropoda; class Insecta; order Diptera; family Sarcophagidae; genus Metopia; species Metopia argyrocephala. The sequence continues at coordinate 17,650,468 of OY756208.1, read as the reverse complement.
GGTTAACCATTTTTGGGTGAGGTTTTGTTGTCAACATTTTGGGATGTTGCAATCTATTGCTTTGTTGCTGATTTTTATCGTAGATTTGGTGTATATTTTGTGGTTTTGGAAATTTTTAAAAATAAAAAACAAACATTTTAGTCAGTATTGAAGTAACAAAACAAAAACTTCTAACTTGGGACGCCAAATGTAAAGCACGAATGAATGTTCGTACAAAACGAATGCGTAAAACAGATACTAGAAACATTTGAGTTGATTGTCGTTCTGGCCTGAAATTGGCAACTATTTTTTGTTACCAACAACGTACACAGATTTAAACTTCGTAATTACAGCTACAATTTTCCTTGCTGCCCTCTGACATTCCACTCTAACCACCTCTGAGCTATCAAATAAATAGGCAAAAGTAAAAACCAAAGATAAAAACCTATGAAAAACATCTAAGCTAAGATCCTCACCACTTTATAACAAACAAAACTTAACAACAACAAATGAAGCAATGGCTGTTGATCATTTCAAGGGTGAAGGTATAACACTGGTCTTTGAGTGATCAACTGATAGAAACTTGTCCCATATAATGCGCTTAAATGGAACTAAATGAACTACATCTTCAAACGTTCCAATACAATGCATAGCATGAGAAGGGCTGTAGTCTCCTGAGTATTGGCTTTTCAAAAAAAAAAAAAAAGAAAAGAATATAATTTTTAATATATTCCATGCTAAGGCATATAATTAAAAGCATAAAAAGAATGAAAACGTATTTATTTGTATTACGTTTAATAGTATTTCAGAAGCTCATCTACACGTAATTCTGTCAGTAAGATTGGCCTGTTACATACTTCGAAGATAACGTAAAATTTTTTTGCATATGCAAAAGCATTTTTGCTGCCATCAAAAAAGATCTAGGAGCCAATATGGATTCAAGAAATTGTATATTTTCTGTATTTTGAGAATATTAGTACAACTCACGGGTACAAGTTAATAAGTTTTTAACTGAAGCAAAGACTTTCATACAATCTGAATATACTGCAGCAAATATTGACTATTTCGTGGACAAATTCTTTAAAGAACCAGAAGCGTAATATAGCAAATTTTCTGGTGACAAATCAAAAATAAATTACGAAAGATATAGATTTTCTTTAGCCCCTCCTTAAAATTGCTTAAATTGTTTACCTACGCAAATACGTAGGCACCATATAAAATTGATTAAAATATGTTGAAGATTTAAGTGCAGACTAGTGATTCATTTAAATTTAAGAAAATAAATTTAAATTAAAAATAAAGTGAATATTTTTGTAAAAGTGCCTTACAAGTGAGGACAAATTGGTGGTTAAATGTAAACCACATTGACATTTCGTCTTGCGGAAGTTTAAGTGCTCTATCCGCCATTTCATATTCTTTATATATCTCGAGTTAATAATGCCACTTTAGATTTTCGACCCCTAATTTTCCAAATCTGTAATCCGTTTAAGGATATCTCGACAAGTCTTGGAGATAAATAGCCGAAAACATATTGCATATTTTAAAAATTTTTTGGTGTCAAAAACCTAAATTAGCATCATTAACTCGAGATTTAAAAAATGGCGTATGGAGCACTTAAACTCCCACACGACCATATCTCTATGTCAAAATAACACAATTTGAACCATTGAAAGATAAACAATCTAACAATGCATTAAAGTTATACAGGCTTATTATGAAAATGTGCATTTAAATCAAAACGCATATCGTGATTTTTCGGTGATTTTAATAGTTCAAATGTGGGTACAATCAGAAAAATCGTCCAAAAATTAGAGCAAACCGGGTCTGTAGAAGATCTGAAAACTCCACTGCATGTTCGTACAGCTCGTACTGCAGAAAATGTTGCTGCTGTTCGCGATAGTGTGCACTTCTTTCTTATGGATTATTTGAAAGAAAAAGTGTACGTCGATAAGCCAGCAACAACTCAAGAGCTAAAGCATGAGATAATTCGGCATATTAATGGCATAGGACGTCTATTATGTCTCAGCGTCATCGAAAATTTGGACCATTTGGCCGATATTTTGTTTTATACATAATTGTACCATATCAAGCTCCCCGGGGGTACAGTAAATGACTTCTGGTGATTTACGTCACATCAGGGGCCTGTACTCACCGAGGAATATGGACTTCACCTAGTTTTGGGAGGCCTGGAGCTCGCTATAGTCAGAGAGGTTGGTAATTTATTACTGAACATCTCAGGGACTGACCAGAGAAACCTATCTAATCTGGTACTACGATTATTAGGAAGCCCTTGGTTATGCCTGTGCTCCCCATTCGGGAAGTGAGGCAAATCGGAATGATGGTTTGGATGCGGACCTTCGGGGAGTTCTCGTAGTGGTTGTGGTATATGCTGGGTAGTAGTTTTTACCTCCTCAACAAGGGGGATTACTACTATCCAGAAAGTAGTGGTGGCAAAATTTTTAACTCAGTGTAGTGGGCTCTTTTCTAAGCGTCGTGTCCTCGAGCATGATTGAAATTGGAAGGCATGTATTCAACTACCGCTCAGACAACGGGCGGCATGTAATATGTCCTCATGACGGTGATCATGTAAAACACCCTCCTAGTTGTACCATACCAAGTTATGAGAAATGACAATAATTTATTAAATAGTTTGTGTTTTATTCAAAATCAACATCGGCCCTTAAAATTTAAACACCCTTTATAATATGTCAAAGTCAAAGTAAATACCTGACCCACTGGTATCAGGGGTCGAAAACTAAGTAGTTCAGTTTCGCTAGTATTTATACATATTCCTTAATGAATGTTAACTCTCATACAAGAAAACCTGTTCTAGGTTCTCAAGACCAATGTAATAATTACAAATAGATTTACCTAATAAAGATCCAATAAATTATTCAAATTTGGAATTCTATTTTCTGTAAGTTATCATACTGAAGCCATGTCATATATAAAGAAAACACTAATTCAAAACTACGATGTTACAACATATCTTAAGCGGTAATAAATTCATTACTCGTACTTGTATAAGTTGGAATAACTATTTAATTTACATTCTTGAATGCACCAGAAAATAATATTTTCCTGCTATTCTACAACCACAACAAAGAGAACTAAAAAAAAAGGAAATAATTTTTTGTGTTTTATTTAAAACATGCAGTTTTAAATAAATTATTGATTTATATTTTCTATTCTATTCTATAGACTATTTATTTATTTTTTATATAATTTTGTTTCTTTTATAATTTATATTCTATGCAGGCATTGATTTCTAATCAATTGGTTTTAATATCAATTCAGAAAAACTAATTTTTAGTTTTCAATAGTTTTCTCTCTTTCTTCTTCTTTTTTTCCCCTTTTATAACATTTATATACAATATTTACTAAAAATTTATTTAATATTTAATATCTTTTTGTTTTTTGTTTTTCTTTTTGTTGTTTTGGTAATTCTTACTAATCTAAAGTAATTGTTTTTACTTTGCTGATGGAGGAGGGAGGCGGCTTTTTGGGGGTATTTTTTTAGCCTTTAGGCTTTAGTTTCTGTGATTTTGTCTTTAATTCTTAATTTTTTAGTGGCTTTATGATGAGTAGTTGTTTTTCTGCCTGTTTTTCAATTCGTTAAGTTTTCTAATTCTTTTTGTTGTCGTTTTTTTTCTTTTAAAAACTAAAATATCGTCTACTTTGTATAAAATCACAATTTAATTTTAATTTTTTTGTTCTGCTTAATTTATGTATTTTTATCGTTTTTGTTTTTTCAATTTACTTTTAGAATGCTTTTATAAAAAAAAAAAAAAGAAAACAGAACGAAACGAATCTTTGATTTTTATAATTATAAAACAATAAATACCGTTTGTGGTTGGTAAACGGTTATAAAGAAGTAGATGAGCGAGCCTTTGGAAAACACATCACTGCTTAACCCTAATAAAGTAAATTCTATTTAACCCTTAAGATCAGGGGTTTAATTTGTAAGTGCTATTTTTTATTTTTTTATTTATTTTTTTTTTGATGTTTTTAATGAAACGCCTGTAACTGATGATGAGCATAACAATGGGGTGAATGTTGCTGTGATAGGCTGTTGGTTGTTGGTAGAGCAGTGATGTTATTGTTATAACAATTATTTTTTAATGTTGTTGTAGTAGCTGTTGCTGTTGTTGCCGTATTAGTTGAGTTAATGCCTATGCTATTTTTAGTAATGGTAGTGTTAGTTGGGATGGAGTTAATATTATACTATCAGTGCTTATATTCCGGATAACGACCATTCTCCATGATTTGACCGGTTTGACTGTTGTTGCTGCTGCTGGTGGTGGTGTCGCCTTGCATTTGTAATTGCTGCTGCTGCTGCTGCTGCTGATGTTGCTGCTGCTGTTGCTGCTGTTGATGGGATTGATGCTGATGTTGGTGTAGCTGATGCAATTGCAGCTGCTGTTGACTTGTATCGCCCTGTATAGTGTAGCGTCGATTGAGCGGCTGTATAACACTTCCACTGCTTTCCGTCTCCGTGGAGGGTGGTGAGGGGTAGTAGTCCCTCTGATTTACACCGATTCCATTTGGCACGGCCCCCATACTCATATGTTGAGCATTGACTGAACCCGTTGCCGCCGACGACACCGTTGTAGATGACGTGACCTGTGCCGTAGATTGATGATCGCCGTGGTGCTGGTGCGGATGCTGGTGGTGGATAACGGTATTCGTTGAAGCCGCTCCCGACGTGTGTCCGCCCCCTCCGCTGGATTGTTGGGAATCCGCTGTTGTACCGGTGAGCGGCTGTTCCATTACCACGACGGATACCACATCCTCACTCGCCCATCGGGCTAACTGTTGTTGAGCTTGAATAAAGTCATCACTAGAAAATAATAATCATAACAGGAACAACGGTACACGGAATAACAGAAACACAAAATCGAAACGGTACGGTATGTTCAAAATAAAATTGGAAAATAAAAACGATGTTTACACACAACAATCAAACAAAAGAAGACAAAGAATAATCAACGCAACACAACCCAACAAAACGTAAAAAGTACGAATAGAGAGATATTTGGATATAGTAAGTGTACGAAAGAAAAATAGACGGAGGGAGAGAGAGAGAGAGAGAGAAAAAGATAGACAGAAAGACAAAGTAAAATAACAAAACACAGCACCGTTACAGTCATAACGAATAGGTGTTGTTTTAAAAAGAAAAAAAAAAAAAAAATTACAAACCAATAAACCGAAAAACCGTTTAATATCCAAAATATATAAAAAAAAAACATTAACAATCGAAGAAATAATTAATTGTAGTGATGAAATAGTGTTTTAATTTTTTTTAAATGATGATGAGGTGACGCCACATGCAAAGCGCCCACAGTTTATTAATGAGTTTGTCAATGGTTGTTTATTATTATGTTTCATATTCATTTTTTAGATGTTTATGCCACAAAATGTTGTATGAATGATAGATAAAATTATGCACGAGTTCAAATAATGTTTGTCAATATGAAAATAAATACAGAGAGAAAGAGACAGATAGTAAATGCATGTTTGATTGTTATCACATATACATATAAAGATACTCATAAGGCAACTTAAATATAAAACCAACTTAAAATGGTTTAGGAGGGACTGAAAATAAACAAAAACAAAAAAGAAAAAGAACAAACCTCAACTCGAACTTTTTGCTAATGCTACCAAAAGGGAGGAGTCTTACAAAAAACAGAAAAAAGAAAAAAAAAATTATAAATAAATACTACGTAACGAGGGTAACCAATTATTACTCTTCTTTAGGGATTTGAATATATACAATTTTTTTTCTTGTTCTTAAAATTCTAGATCTAATCAGGTTTTTTTCTGTTTTTTTTGTAAAAACATAGAGTTTTTACTCAATACATACCTTTCACTATCGGGAACTTCCCGTGGATCAAGACGCGTATCTACCATTTGACGATCATGATGATCGGCACTTTCGTAAATGCCATCGTCATCCTGATGCAAGTGTGTATGCGATGAATGATGTGATGAGTGTGGACCGTGTGTTGCATGACCGTGAGCATGCGAATGATGTGCATGATGGCCAAAAGCGTGAGGTGAATGTGATTGATGTGATGGATGTCTACTGGTTGTAGTGGGATGTCTGTACCTTCCATAGGAGAAACGTGACTCTTCATCAGCACGCGGTCGACAACGACTGCTGTAAGACGGATGTATTGTTGCAGTTTTTTGCGATTGTGCTAATTGTTGATTTGATCTAAATTTGTTTAATTGTTTTTTTTTTTTTTAATTTGAAATATAACAATCAAGGTAAAGTGGTTTTATAGTGGGAATAAAAAACAAAAGAAGAAAAAAAAAACACAATTATAGATTAGTTTTCTTTAAAAATTTCAATTGTTTGAGAGGGGATAGTTGTTGAAAAAATAATAAAGTTTTGGAGCAATTTGTTCTTTTTGAGGTGCCTATTTTTTAAGCCAATTTCTTTTTTTTTTTATTAAACTAAATAGCTTAGCATTTTATTTAAGATGTTGGTGCCACAGCTTATGATTTTTTTTATTTTCTCTTCTTTTATATATAAATGTTTTAATATTTACTGTGTTTATAACTAAAATGTCCCATTTATTTAAATGAAACGGGTACTAATTTTATTTTTTATTCTTTAATTTGTCTTTTGGCTACAATTTGAATATGCAATATACGAGGATTTTTGACAGTAAGACCAATCAAGCTTTATCCCTTAGTAATTAGAATTGATTTCAAATAAGTAAAAAAACTAATTCTATAATAGAAAGATACAATATTTTTGGTGTAGAAATTTTGCTATATTCAAATGTAGAAATAAAAGAATATATTTTAAAATTTACATATATGTACCTACTATATATGGGCAATTTCAAAAATTTTCAACATTTGTTGAAACTGAGTTCAGATGCTTATTATTTCTCCAGTTTTTCGAATTGACCAAAACGGTCAAAAGGGAATGGTAGGCCACACTAGAAAACTGGGAAATTCAAAATTTCAGACCATCAGTTCTTTATCTCTAAAAGTTAAGGGCACCCAAATATTGAAAAACTCAAAAACAGGCTTGAAATTTACAAGAGTTTTTCCATATTTCATCACTTTTCTACTTTTAGTTTTAAACTTCCGATGCCCACTGATATAAAATAAAGTCACTAGACTTTGTAGATATTTACACTATAAAAGTTATGCCAATACTACTATTTGGGAAAAAGTTGTACAGCGGTTCATTTTTGAAACCAAAATTTTCCGATTTTTTAATTTTCGCAGTTTTTTCTATAGCGTTTTTGCGCCGTTCAAGAAAATTGCATTTCGTCAACAGTATTTAATAGATGGTATAATTTTCTAAAATTTGCGCCATATCACGTCGATGTCAGGCTACTAGTTGCTGAGAATGATGACCTCAAACTTTTATAGAATTGGCGTAAATTTTTCAAAAATGACAGTTCTTCGCGCCTGACATTTGCAATCTTATTTAAAACTGGTTTATGTATTGCGTGATCTAAACTTCTTAGTAAATGTCACCTCAACGTCAAGAAGGCGTTAAAATATTTTGAAACGCAAAAATTTTATAAAGAAAATAAAAATTTTGCGAAATTTTATGATTTTGTTTCGCGTTTTTTTTTTAATTAATCAGTGGTTTAAAATCAATGTAAAGTATTGAAAATGAAGTGCGGCGGTGAACTAAAGATCATATATAAATACGGTTGAATTTGGTCCATATTTAGCGGGTAGAGTGGCATTTTTCTTCAAACACATTTTGCTTTGTGACATCTGCAGTTATGTATAGATTCCGCCGCGATTAACAGCAAATGATAGGTTTTTTTAAGCTTGATAATAAAACCGAATAGGCATTAAAAAATTTTCATGATTTTAAATTTTACAGATCAAAAAAAAAAAAAAAAATCCTAACCTCAAAAATAATTCTTATATATTTTTTTTATTTTTTATATTTGCAAGTTAAAACATTGTTTTTCTGTAAATTAGTTATGCGTTATATAAATACATATTACAACAATCGGTGAAACATTCACATCTTTGCAAAAATTCGCCTTTTTTAATGTTAAGAAATTTTAATTATAATTGACATTTTTTATGTATTTTATCAGTGCATTGATGAATTTGGACTGCACTGATGAATTTGAAATGAGTTTCATGCATCCATACAACATATATTAAAATAAACCAATAAATTTAACTTTAAATTTTTTTTTAAGAGATTTTAACTTAAAACTTCCATAACTTTCGAGCCGTTTGCAATAAATGATTAACGCGAACTGTTTTGGTATGCTAAAATATCACCCTTCATGTGACCAAAGCGTCATTCGTGTCATCCAAAAAAAAAATTTCGAAAAAAAAAATATCAAAATGTCGAAAATTTTTGAAATTGCCCATATATGTAAATATATTTTGAATGATATTTGAAGTCATATAAATAATAGTTTTATTTAAAAAATTTTAAAATTTAAATTTTGAGTACAACGCGATGTACACCTGCATAAGTAACAGGAAGAACAAGAAACATTATAAATTTAAGATTAAATCAATCAGAATTTGGTTTATACAAAAGGTGTTCAAAGAAAAAACCCTGAAGCAGTTTGAAATATTTTTCGAAAACCAAAATACACAAAATCATTGCTTAGGTTGTTGTCAAATATAACAATTGCCGAATTCACAAAACCCTTGTATTCATTGTATTCGTTGTTAGATTATATGGCACTACAACAGCTGTGCGCTTGTTGTTGGTAATTTGTATATAAACATTCGATACAACTCATACACTTTTTTTCATATATTTTAAAAAAGTTGTATTGGTTTCTGTGTTATTGTGAATGAAAAATATTGACAAAATTATAAACACAAAAAAATTCTTTTTATTGTCAACAGCAAATTAAATAAAATAAAATAAAAAAATATAAAAATGGAAGAAAAATGTGTTTTGTTTGTAAAAATCAACTTTTTAATGCAGTTTTTTTTTTATTTTTTCTCATTTGGTTTTTGACGTTTAATACACAAAATACTTTCATATACATACAATAGATGTTCACAAGCCAACGTTGTATGCAATACATGAAACAACGATACAAAACTTTGTGAATTCGGTAATTATCAGTAAAATTTTCATAAAATATTCGAAAACAATGTGAATTGGCAATGTTTGCCAGAGACAATGAACGGTGAACTATTGTTTGTAAATGTATTCTAAATTTTAGCATATTTTTAGGCATTATTTAAAGTATTGGAAATGATTGGTAGAGTGTAGTTAATGGCTTACGTTTAACATCTATTATTATCAAGTACAAGTAATTAAATATATAAAATGTTCAACAGAACAGATGTTATTAACGATTGAATATTTCAAAAAGATGTGTAAATAAATAGAGATTGTGAACTGATCATATGTACATATTTGGAAATTACAACCATTTTTAAGAGTTACTGCCTAGTTTCTCACAGCATCTATATTGTCTATTAATATTTATCCACTAGTATCTGGAGGGATCTACAGTTAGCTGTCGAATCCGAAGGACAGACTTAAAAAGAAGACTGTTAAGAGGTGCCGGAAGGAATATACTAATAGTAGAAATTTAAAAGAGACGAAATTAAAAGCTGTCTTAAAGGTAAAAATGTGTGCCTGCTTCTGTCAAAAAAAGTTAAAAGAGTTTATTCTCATAAAGCAAGTTACAAATAAAGTGTGCAACACTTTTAACGAATGAAAGTTGGGCAAGTTTTAACTTTTTAGTGAAAACTATTTTTGTATCATCTATAGTTTTTCAAGATAAGTAGTTGATTTTCAAATAAAAACTGCAAATTTTGAACCTTAGAAGGCAATTTTAATTCGCTCATATCTACTACACTACAAATGCAATCTAAATAACTTTTTCTTTGAATTGTAAAGAACGTGCTGTGTTCCAATAAAAATGGTATTAAAAAGTTATCAATTAAAATGTCTGTCATGTGCACGCTACTAAAGTACGTGAAAATTTTTGTCAGTTTTCGTTTTACAATATTTAGGTGTTACGCTTGGCGTAACAGATTTTAGTGAAACTTGGCATGCCTCTTTTGATTTGTCTAAGAAGTCCTAAATCTTAGCAGTCTAATTCATAATAACTCCTTAATTTAGGTTTTATCCATACATTAGTTATGAGACGTTATCTGTCTTATAAGCTCAAAATAAAAAATCTTATTCATAAACCTTTCATATGAGCAAATTAACTAATAAACGATTTTAATGTCATGCTGGCAATACCATGATGTTATTTCAGCATAGTGATGCACAATAAAAGCTATCGGTTACTTCGGTAATTTTTAAATATTAATAAAAATAATGTAATAGTAACACAATTATACACAAATTAGATGTGATTGAAGTAATATTTACTGCTGTTAAAAAATAACTAAAATAAACTGAAAAAATAAAAAAAGAATTTCCTTTGAGTCACATTTTTTTAATTTATGTATAAAGTAATCGAATACTACCATTCTCTTTTTGGTTTGTGCATCACTATTCTGTTTACATTTTTTTATATCAAAATTTGACAAAATGGAATTGTACACTGGAGAGAAAGAGAAAGAGAGATTTACATTCGTAATTTCTACAGGCACTGATGACAGAGCCTGTAAAGGAAAGAGATGGGATATGTAATACAAAATAAAAACATTTTTTTGGGCATTTAGAAATTTAATTTTGTACAGAGACTGCAATCATTTGCTAAGTATTATACGAAAATTTTTAATTATATGAATTTAAATATGTACATATGTATCTATACTTGCAACTATATAAGTTTTATTCATAGTAATACTATATTATTCCACTTTTATTTATTCAATATCCAATCTAACTCACAAATGTCGCCTTATTGTATGGATAAAGTAGGTAGAAACCTACAATAAAAATTTAACATTTATAAATGGTTTATGACGGCGTTAAAACATTGTTTGTTGTTTATGAATACAAAATTATGAGCTTTTGCTTATAACGCCCTTATAAGCAGGTTTTACTCCATTATGAATTAGACTGTAAGACTTTTGCTTTTATAGGAAACAGTTTTTGCGAAAATATCCATTTATATATTATTATATGGGCAGTGGGCGATGGGCGTGGCTGATTTTCATGAAACTCTTTCATTTTCTTCATTCAGTTAATATAATACTCCGTGCCTACTTTCAAGGTTCTAGGCCCACCCCTTATATGTTTTGCCCAAAAATGTATGAAGTCTTACCACTATGCGTCATTTTATTGATTCTGAAACTCTTCTAAGTAAGCCAAAACAAATATTTCGAAATAGCTCGACTAAAAACTAAATTACCGTATTTTTGTTCTAATTAAACTAAGTTTGACCCATTTTGGTTTATTTTACTACTTGTTTTCGTCGACGTCAACAGTTTTGTGGTTGCGGCATCTGCCGTTTTGTTGTCGGTTATATTTGCCTCTCTGGTAACTTTATGGAAACATTTGTTAATCGTAGAGCAGGTTAACAGCAGCCAATATTACTTATGATTTGTACTGTAACTTTTTTCTGTTAGCATATGACAGTTCTCAGAGGCCCAGTACACATTAGAAAAACATTTCAACCAAAAATTTTTCAGAATTAAATGTGACCGTAGGTCGAAAGTAATGAAAGGTTATGTTGAATAAATTTTCTTTTGATTTTTTTCTTAAATAGTTTTTAATAATTATTTTGCTGAAAAAATCCTATTGACTAACTTTAATTAAAGACCTTAATAATCATCCTTATATTTGTTACAGTTGTGTCTAATAAAATAAACTAAAAACTAAAATTTTAGCACCAATTAATTATACAGTATTCATTTTAATGCCAAACATCATTCAAAATTTTTCAGTTTCATAGTAAATCATTAAAAATTATTACCCGTTTTACTATTTTTTTTCTTTATAATTTCTAAAACTATTTTATTCATTTTATAATTAAAAAAAAAAAATGATTTAAAAAATTTTTCATAATTTTTTGTTATTTTGTTGCTTTAATTGTTATTGTGGTTTTTATTTTTTATTTTTTTTTTGTTACGGTTTTTTTTTTTTTGATATTTAGGATGGGTTACCTTCATCACACTAGATATTCCACGCCATAATGATAGTCTGTAAAAAATTTTCAGAAAAATTTGTTCATATTCAATTGTTTGTTGTTTTAAAAATGTATGGATTCTGAATTCTATCAATGTTAAGGGATATTTTAGCGTATTTGTATGTGATTTTTTTTTTATAAAAAAAAAACATTTTTTGTTTTGATATTTTAAAAATGTTTTTCTTTTTTCTAAGTGTATTTGTTTTTGTTTTGTTCAAAAGCGGGTTGCACAACTTTTTAATAATTAAAAAAAAATTAAAAATATAAAATTTTCTAATTGTTTTAGTTTCTTAAAACTCAATCAATGATTTCCTAATTTAATACCATTTAATTTTATTATGATTATTATAAAGAATTTTAAATTAAAAACATTTGAAAGCGTTCTTATTAAGTTTTGTGTAATTATATAGTATTTTTTTTAATTATTTTTTTTATACTTTTTAGTAATTATTAGTTTCTATGCCAAAAAAATAGACACCTACTATACAGCCCCAACACAATATTTAAGTAAATTATGATGCAGCAAGCACAATTATACTCATTATTATTATTATTATAATAGTTATACGTAATTTGGAATTATTTTGTTAAACAATTTTTTTGGTTTTTAATTTACTAACCCTTGCGAGGATTCACTACAAGCAGCTGAACTATCTAATCTATAATGACGATCGCCTTCTGTTTCAGAAATTCGGATATCCTCCGAGCCACTGGGACTCATGTGACGCGACGAATGGTGTTCGAGTTGTCTTATAAGATCCTCAAGATTACGTATGCGTAAGGGCCCGGTAGCGGGGGCATCCTCCTCATCGGGTGGCGGTTGTTGTTGCATCAGTGGCTGGTGCAACTGATGCTGTGAACGATGATGATGCATAATTTGTCCACCATGAGGACCACCCATGCTGGATGTTTCGACCAGCAGGGCATGTGGTGGCCCTTGGTCGCATATATTCTCTCGAGAACTTGTTTTCGAACCACTCGATCGCTTGTAGGGCTCGGTTGTGTAGCCAAGTTGGGCTGAGGCGCACTCTTGTAATGTTTTGCGTAGCATTTCCTCACTGAGACTGCCACTGCCAACGGGCGTGTTGCCAGTGCCGGTGCCTCGGTGTGAGGCTGCATTACGTAGAGCTTCCAATATATCTTCATGATAACCGTTAAGCGATTTAAGGGTGCGTTCAACTTCAGATACTGCAGCACCGCTCGACGATGCCAGAGTACCGTCTTGTGTGATTAATTCTAAATTATCAGATTGACCATCATCGTGTACGCCATGTACAAGACCGTAACCGTGTTTCTTTAAAATACCTTTTTCTGTGAAGGAGAGTGGGAGAGGGAAATGTGATTTCAATGTGATTTTTTTTTTAATTCTGCTTCTTTTAATGAAGTTTTTCTTTTTTTTTAGAAATTAATTTTCGTTAGTGTGTAAAAAGTGCAAATAGTTTTAAAAGTTTTTTGTTGTTTTTTTTTCAATCTGTTTTCTTTGTTGACGTTCAAATTTATGAGTAAAGTGAAACATAAAGACGGAGCAATTAAAGTGATTCAAACTTAATAATATCATAAACGTTTTCTATAAGAAAGTGCAAATATGTGTGTAAATTGTGCTATAAAATTAACAAAAAAACTAAAAAGAAACCAATTCATATATCAAACAAAACAAGAGAGCCCTCATTACAATTGCTTAGAATACAGTTGAAGAAATAAAGTCCTAAACAAATTATAAGAAAAATAAAAATAGATTTCTTTGGCCAGTGTATGTTTACAAATAATAAATTTCAACTGCCGTTAAAAATAATTTGAAGCAGACTTGAAGTGTACTTTAAAAAATTTGCATACACTTCAAGTCTACAATATTTATTTTGAATACTGCAGTAATATTTGAAAGTTTTTATTATTTTAGTGAAAGTGCTTTTAGGATTATCTATTATGTCTCTTTTGTTGCATACTTTAAGGTTTTATTTTTAATTGTGTGCTAAATAATTGTCCCATTCAGTGTTATTTCGAAGGGAATTTCGGTAGTAATTTTCATTCGGAAAACTCCTCTTCTTGTAATATATTTTCTGTAACAGAATAGTAATACTTTTTTTGTTTTGCAAATTTATAGAAGTTTCTCTAAAACACACTTTCTAATACATTCCTCTAACATAAACATTTACAATATCTACAAAAATAAATATTACAAAAAAAAGGCAAACCACTACATACGTTACTAAATATTTGATCATTAATAAGTTGCTTTTGAAGAAATGCATTTTTTAGTTACGGAGTAGTAAATATCCAGCAAAAAAATATTTCCACTTCCATAGCTGAAAGAGAGTTTAGGTTTTCTCATTTACGAACACATTACCAATAAGCTTTGATGTTTGCTGGGTATTTAGAGATTTTGAAAAAAAAAAAATTATTTGGAAACAAAAAAAGAAAAAACCAATATAATTTCCGTAATGTAAAGTTCACTTAAACGGTATGACTTTCAACAAGTTCTTTTTTTTACGGCAACTGTGGCATCAGTTACCGTTCTGATGATTATTTGAAACTGACAGTGAAACTTCAGAGCAGTTAGAGGTGTAATTTGTAGAAAAAAAGATAAGACGGACATATTAAAATTCTGGGATTCCTAGCACCTTAAAATATTCTGTGACGGGACTTTTATCTTTGAAAGATAAGTAAGTCGGATTTAGTGATTTCACAGTAAAGTAAAGGTTGCTGCTGATTACTCACACCAGGGGCCTGTTTTCTCCGGGGAATATGGAGTTCACCTAGCTCTGGGTGGCCTGGCACTCGCTATAGGCAGAGAGGTTGGTAATTTTTAATTACTGACCATCTCAGGGACTGACAAGAGAAACCTAATCCAATCTGGTACTACTGGCATCAGAAAGCCCCCGGTTATATCTATGCTCCCCTGAGGTTCAGGGAGTGAGCAAACCAGCCTTCAGGGGGTATCACTACCCAGGCAGTGGTTGGTGCTAAATTGCTAACTCTATGCTATAGGCCTTCTTTCAATCGGGGATTAATCAGAGGCGCCTTAATCTGGTACTACGGGCATTATGAAGCCCCAAAACTGGGTGTATGCCATTGTCATTCCAACCATAAGTTTACCTTGAAACCATCCGTAAAGGCCATGATATTAAAATCTCGTGGAAGGTTCGTTCGATTCTAGTCGTAAGTGGTTGGAATATTTACTCCGAAGTGTTATCGAAGTCAAGACGGACAATACAGTAATCAGAGGCAGCATGTGGTTCAGTTAGAAGTTTCCCGAGGAAAAGATAATGATCTACATGCTCTAGCTTTCCATAGTCTCAACGTGCTACGAGTTGTTTAAGGATAAGCATGTCGATCGGAAGTGTATGTAGTATCACATTAAGGGCTTCAGAAGGGCAAGTACGTATTTCTAGCGCTCCATATTAGAGAATCAATCTCATTACAGATGTGAACAACAACGGTACAATATCCTGACAGGCTCAACTTGTCTTTTGAGTATGAGTCGGGTTAGTTTAATAGCAGTTTTGGATATAATTACTTGTTAGTGCTTATGGGTGCAGTCGCTTATGTATGATAAGTTGTGATCATAAGTTTCTGCGTTTGCTTTATTCTTTCCGTATTCCCCTCTTAGCTTTCTCCCTTTTAATTTACTTATTTTGCTTATATGTATGAAGGCTTCGAAATGTACGCATGGGAATCTAGTAAAATTCAAAGTTGTTTTTTCAATAGAAAAAAAAAATAAATAAAATGGATTGTGATGTGTAACTCAATATTACTTGTAAAAGTGCTCACTTTTATAAAAAAATAATTAAGCAATTGCAGAATTTTAGTACCAAGAATTTTTTCCCCTTTAATTCCTGCTTTGGTTACACAAGCCTGTGTTTAAAATTACTTTTTGCTTTTTTATACTTTTGATATATCTTAACCACTCTGTAAACGAAAGCACTTCTAAACTTATTAATGATTTATTTTAGTAGTAAGTGCAAAGAGACTATTCTAGTCATTATGAAAAAAAAAAAAATATTTTAAATTACATCTAAATCTACAAATTTTAATTAAATACACATTAAATTCAAGACTTATTTTTACAAATAAAAAATAAAAAGAGAATTATTTTTTTTTTATTTTTTTTTTTTGAAAATAAATCAAAATATAAAGTTATTGCTTGGGGCTTAATTAATAATAAAACAAAAGTTAAAAAATAACAAATAAAGGTTTTAAAATCATAAAGAAAAACTAAAAACAAAATCACTAAACATACCAAAGTATACAGCAAATAAATTAAGTGTTATTAATGTATTTGCATATTATAAAACATTGAACGCCAACAAAGTTTAACTATTTTGTATAATAAATATTAGATATTAGTAGTGTAAAGTATGGAGAGAGAGAGCTAAAATTGTTAAAAGTTTAAACCAAATTATAACAACTAAATTATACAAAAATTTTTTAATAACAATATTTAAATATTTATTAAAAATTTCATCTATAATTATAACTAAACACGGACATTATCATGTTGGTAATTGTTAATAGTCAACGATTTTTTTTTTTTTTTTTGATAAAATATTCCATCTAACATAAAAACTTTTTAAATTACCTGAGTGAGTCTGATCGTCATCACTGCCTGTATAACGGCGACTATGAATACTTTTATCACGGCTGCATGTAAAATGAAAAAGAAGAGTGTGTCAAAAGAAAAAAGTTTTTATTAATTTAGAATCAATAATAACAATCAGAAATTTTTTTGATACCCTACCTTACTTATTTAAGCAATTACATTTAAACAAATCTTTATAAATTTATGATTTACAGATTTTCAAATACACAAAATACAGGATATTGAAGTTATATTGGGTCACATAATAATTATGCCTGAGTTTTCTCATGACAGTTAGCTTAATATGTCAAAATATGTTTTCGTATATAAAGAAATGTAAACCATTTAAAAAAAACAGAATAAAATTGATTTAAATTTATATTTATATTAAGAAATTATCCCTATTTATTAATAAAAGGCAGTACATTGTGCGTTTGATTAATAAACAATTATTTTTAATACAGCCCCAAAAAGTATGCTACTAAACACAGCAACTAATCAAACGAATTTATAATTATACGGTGCGTATGAGTAATATTGAAGTATTCTCTTATTGCAGAGTAAATACATTGTGTTTGAATTACATTTAGAAAATAAAAAATACAAAAACTTATTAGACAGTTAAAAGATATCTATGGCCTGGGTCGCCAATTTCGTTTAATACTACTTTATTAATAACTGTCGACACTATTATTCGTTTGATTTTGGCATAATTCGAAATAAATGATTCTATTAAGAATTATAGCGCACCCGAAACAACTGCTATTTTTAAGAGCTAGTACTTGCAATATGCCGTTTCAACATTTGACAACTTTAGATGTAACACTATGAGGGCTATGCATGGCTATTAAGGAAAGTAGTAATTTTTCTATTTTTTGTTTATTTATACATAATAGACCTTAACACAATGTCAGTCTTAGTGAAATTTCGAAGTTTCCGTGTGGACAAAATATTTCAATATTTTCTGCAATGAGAGACAATTTTTTAATTTGTCAGTACTGTAATTACAAACATTATACAAATTTCCCATATGTATGTATTTTTTGACGATCTAACGAAGCTTTTTACTCTTGTGAAGGCACAACAGGAGTAGTAGACATATTTCAAACTTTGAAATATAAAACTTTTTAGTTGTGTACTCTTTTTACGTTTAGCAATACTCCGTTAATATTGTAAAGTGGGGGAAACTGAGTAAATAAATTATTAAAAATTGAATACGGTACTGAAATAAACTGATTAGATATGTGTTTTCCGGAAAAATCAAATTGAAGAAATTAATATTCCAATTTAAAAAAAAATCAAAAATAATAGAAATATTACTGCTGTTTTTTCTGATTATTTTTTGGGAGTTCCAGTAATCTTGATGCAAAAATGATATTTTACAACATATTCCGACTGAACAAAGTTTTTAATAAAGCACACATTATATCAAATAATATTTTTATAAGACAGAATAAAATATTTTTATATTATAGGGTGATTGATAACTGAAAGATATTTTACTTAATCCTTTACCTTGATTTAAATGCCGAAGATATCTTGAGTATTAGCCATGGGAAAAATAACAAAATTTTGTAACTGTTGAAGCAAAACCTAACAAATTGGCTTTCACAAATACTACGTATGAAACAATTTAAAGTTCAATTAAATTTAAATTATTCTATTGCGCTAAAATACTATTGCTGCCACATATGTACATATGTATATGATAAAAATAAAAATTAGCTAAACAAAATGCCGAGAAGAAATATTGTCTTAATTGTTTGATTGAAAAGTTAACAGTGCTGAACTGTTTGTAGTAAAATTTTTAGCAGATGGAAATACTACTGAAAATGGTAAAATTTTTATCAGAAAACTAACCAATTTTCTTATACATTCATCAAATTAAGGGTTTGATTTCCACAAAAACTAGGGAGATTATTTCTGATTTACATTCCTAAAATTTGTATATCAAAATAACAAACATTTTATTAATTCATCTCATTTGGTCAATTTCATTTATTTTACCAATATCTTTTAGAAAACTGTCATATGCAACTGAAATCTTACTCGAAAAAAAGGAATGACTAAAGAAGTAAAGAAGACTGTTAAGTGAATAATACAAGTTTCGAAAAAAATAATATATATTATAACAAAATGTTACTGTTGCAAAAGTTAACAAGCTCAGGATTGACTTATTAAGAAATATCCCCCAACAAATATGTTGGCCAAGAAGAAGAAGAAGAACAAGAAACCACAATTGATATCTCTGGAAAAGTAGCTTGTAGTCACAGCTTTGTTCTACCAAAAGTGTTTTTTATGATCAGAAAACGACTCATATTTTGTGTTTTTCAATGCACCGAAAAGTCAACACGAATTTATTTAAACGAATTTTATTAAACATTTAATAACTAGACAATATATAGATTTTAATTCAACCACAAAAAGATTTATGGGCGTAATCATAAAAAACAAAATAAATTAATTTTTCTCAAATTAATTTCAAAATCTACTTTAATTTTTTTATCAACATGTGGGTTTAGTTAAAAGTCATTTATATCGAAAGCATATGGTGTAGGGTATCTTATACACAAATTAAATTCTTAATAGCTATTTTACTTAGTTTTTCCATTTAATGTTTTTATTTACCTGAAACCTGGTTGATTGGCATAAACCAATTTATTAGAGCCATCTGGTGAAACCTCTTCCACTGAGTGATGATTTGCGGCAGTGACTGCTGTACCATAAGCCTTTGCCATAGGCTTTTTCGTATAGGGTGGATCATATTTAAGGGTAGTTGTCTTACGCCTATCATTCAATTTTAGTTTTAGTTTTATTTTGTTATAGTTTTTGTTCACAACCCCATTTTCAATATGACAACATAGCGTTCCAATATTTGCAGATGATTATTTGCGTTGGTTAATTAGTTGTTTATAAGTGGATTTATTTAAATTTGGAATCAAATTAGAAATTGATTTGTTTCGTATATTTTTTAGTTTTTTTTTAATTTTTGGTTTTGAGGTTTGTTTTTAATGTTTTTTTTTTTTTGTTTTTTGTTTTCGAAATTTTATTATAAATAGTTTTTAATGTTTTATAGTAAATAAATAGTGTTGAACGAACGAACAAACGAACGAACGAACAATAATTTGATTTGAGAACAAAGACAGACGTTTGTTTGATTATGATTGGTTATCGATTTTGTATTTGTTTTGTTGAAATGATTATGAACAAAATAGATTTTTGTTTGGTTTAAACGGTTTTTGGTTATTTGGCGCAATTGATTTTTTTTTTGTCGTTAATGTGGTTTGTTTTACGGTTATTGGTCAACAATGATGATGAATTGTTTTTTTTTTTATTTTTTTTATTTTTTTTTGAGTTTCATTTAGTTATTTGAATATAATTTTTTTGTTTGTTTATATAAAACCATGATGTTGTTGATGTTTTGGACCAATTTTTTATTTTAAATTTCATTTAAGTGTGATATGGAGGAATAAATAAATTTGGAATAACAACAATAAAAACATATATGATTGATTAATAGAAGAAATTTTTGTTAAAGTTGCTGCTAAATTTCTTTTTTTTTATAAACAAAAAAGAAAACTAATAATTTATATATATTTTTTGCTTAATTGAATAAATTATAAATACTAAAAAATATAATATTTTTATAATAAATTAGTAATTGAGTTTGAATTCAATGAAATGAGAATAAAACAAATAATATTTTATTTGATTATACAGATTGGTTTCTATTTCAAGTTTACCTATACATGTGGAAAAGGTATACACTTAACTATAGTTTAAGCTTAATTACAATAAAAAAAATCGTACGTAAGAGGTTTTCTTATTTTGCTGCAAGAGTAAGCCCTTCAAAACATTTTCAAATATTTTACTTATCTAACCATTGACCATGTTCATAAATGATTGAATAATAATTCTGCTACAAAAGTGCAGAAAAAAATATGCAGGGGTTCTGACATACCAATTCTATTTTGGCGAAGTCCATAGAGTACTAAAATGGTTTTAGTTTTTTCGACTTCTAATAGCAAATATAGTGAAATACTCGTATTCACGAAATTACAATCTAAAACTCGTAAGTTTTTTTTTTGAAACCGAATTTCGAAACATTTTTATTCAATTGGAAGATATTAGTTTTACCTTTTCGAAAATCAGTTGGAAAAAGGGTGATTTATGGACGTTTAACTTTAAACAAAATACAATTTTTCAAAAACTATTAATTTTTCACGCTTTAGTTTAGAAGAAGTAGTAGTTTAGAAGTTGAAAATTTATGTTTTATTATATTTGTATAAAAGCTTGCTAAAGTAGCTTTTGAAAACACGAAAGTAGATTAACTTTTAACTACTGAGGCGGTGGTAAATTTTACTCTCTCTTTAGATTTGTTTAATTTATTTACTTCGGTGGAGCGCTATCAATTTCATTTTCCTAGTATCTTTTCATATTCCCATAGTTGTTATTCAGTTGAGTTTTGGCTGCTGTTGGGTTCGTCTGAACAGAGGTATGCATGTGTTGGTGCAAAATCTACCACTTCTCAAAGAAAACATGTTTTTTTTTAAGAAAATATTTTACCACCACTACCAAATAAGTGTAAGTATTTAATGTAAAAAAATACCACTCATAAGGATTGACGTTAGGTTGTTATAGAATTTATTTGACTACTCCTCCGTTTTAGTGCGATTTATGATTGCAGACTATATCGAAATTAATCAAACTTAGTAATTTAAAAATAGCTATGCTGCTTGGATAAGTAGTCGAAATCAGCGACGTTGATGAAGAAATTGCTGATGCAGATTTTTGCATTCAGGAAAGCGATATAACACAAAAAAGGGCTACATAGATTACAATGGAATACAATTATCAGTATTTTAGGAGCAGACTATGTAGCTTCACCTTCAGTAGTGGCTACAACAGCTTCCAGGAAACTATGCTATATAAGCCCTAGTGGGCTACAACGTTAAACTTCCCACTTTTACTTGCATTGTGCCAAGCCTATGTGTATGGGATGCAGCAAACGCATAAAATATCTTCAAATAGGCTGATCCCCATTTTTTATATATATAATTTAGTTTTCGTTTCTTTTCCATTTGTCATTTTATAATCTTGGCTTTGAAAAATGCCTTTTATGTTCCTGATTGTCTTTTAATACAATTTTTTTTTAAGCTTTATTATGTACTGTTTTTTAGTTTTAAGAAAAGTAGCTATGAAGTAAAATCCTTTTTTTGTTATACTAAATGTTTGAGTTTTTTATTTTTATAGTCCTATTTATATGAAAATGTATTTTCTTGTTCTTTTAAAAACAAATTATTAAAAGAAGAAATTTTGTTGGCAATCTTTTTTGGTAAAACCAAAGGTGGTAAAATTTACCACCACTTCAATAACTATCTCCAAATTTTTTACCTCAGTAGTTAAAGGTTAAAATCGGCTTAAAAATTAATGAGATATGCTAAGTTTTGTGGTAATATATATTCCTTTTTTTTCCTTAGAAATGGCTCCGTGTCCGTTTTTTTTATATAAATCGGTGCCAGTACCCCGCCTTAATGACCAACAGTAGTTTGATATCAAACTAATTTTAGTTTTTAGATAATATCGCTGCCTAATCCTTAACATTTTCTGGTGAAATCGTTCACCTTGTTCATCACTCATCTGGCCTGAATTTGAAGGGAATATATTTAAATGTACATACAGATGGTGCAATTTTGTTGACATTTTACAACCCATAGCATGGGAGACACACAACATTTTATGTGCTATCTCCTTATAAAGTTCACTTTTTGTATTTCCTAGAAAATTTTCATGTACCGAAACAAAACATTTCAAGCAATTTTTCTTACAAAATATTGGCGATTATTCGTTGATGGCTTAATAAAATGTTATGGAAAAAAGTAATTTCAGTAGCGCTTTTCTTGAAAAGTGTGAGTTAAATAGTTGATGTTTGCTCATGAATATGTACAAACACAAAGAAATCTGACGAGACTACCATAGCTGTAGTCGAAATCATGTTCATGGTCCTTTACGGACATAATTTTCTCCTTTGATTATCAAAAAATTCTTTGCAAAAATCTAAAATTCTTTATAGAATTTAATTTTGATTAATTTAGTTATAAAGCGTTTCTGACGAAACAAAATTAATTTAAAAAATGAGCCCTCTTCCTAGGGCTCCAACTACGGTCTTTAGCACATCGCATAGAATTCTATAAATAGTTTTATTTAAATTTATTATAATTTATAGTAAATTATTTAATAACATAAATAGTGGGCAATCAATGGCTTTATCGGTTTTATGTACCATTGTTCCTCACATAGATTGACAACATTGGTACCAAAATGCCACTGAGTGGTACCTTTAGGTGTTTCTTGTTTTCTGTCGGAACCAACCTAACTTTACTCTTTCCTTAAGGACAACTAAGTAGACCAGTTGCACTTTAAAAATTTTTTGGTTTGGGCAAAACACGAACTATTGAATAATATTTGTTTTATAACATTTTTATAACCAAAAATTCAGTATTTTTTTTCTTTTTTGGGTGAGAAATTTATCATAAAATTTAAAATTTATTTTTTAAGCTTAAACTATAGTTAAAATTGTTCTAAGATTTTGAAGTGTTTAAAAAAACTCTGCATTTATTTTTATAAAAATTTGTTTAAAACTTTTTTGTTTTTAAGCAATATTTGCAATATTTTAAAGGGGTTTATTTTTGATTTTGTTTATGTTTTAGAAAAATTTTGTTATTTTTCTGTTTATAGTTGTTTTACAAAAATATTGCATTTGCCGAGTATGCAAATTAATATTTTTGTTAAAAAAATATTTGTTTTTTTATGTATTCTGTTTAGTATTATAGTGTGGTTTTAGTACAAGTATTAGTGTTGTTAATTGAATTTTATTTAATTATGTTTTATTTAACCTATATACATATAATTACATACATACATCATACATACATATATACATACATATACATACATATATAGTAAGTATGTACAGAGAGAAAAAATATTTAAATTTTTCAGAGTAAAAAAAAAAATAAAATAAAATTTTAATTTCATTTTAATTGTTTGGTTATGCACTTTAAAAGCTTTATTAAAAATTTATTTGTTATTGCTGTCGTTTTGGGTTAATATTTTATTTTAATGTTTATTTTATAAAAACAAAAAACTAACAAATGTAATTAAAATTAAAATTTAAAAATGAAAATAAAAAAATATTTTCAAACACTTGCATACAATAAATACACAAACAAAATAATACACCAAAACCAGCAAGTAATTGCATAATTTTTGTATGTGTATTTGGTATGTGACGATATTTGTTAGAAAATAAAAAAATTAAGCATTCATCTATTCATAGATTTTTATTTTTTTGTTTATTTTTATTTATGAATTTATGAATGTTAAATATTTTGTACATATTCGTTTTTCTATGTGACATTTCATTAGTAAACGTTCTCAGTAGAAAGCACCACCATAACTCAAAAAACGGACTCAAGTACGAGTATGTGGGTATGAAAGTGGCAAAGAAATGCATTTTAATGAATCATTAGATGACAGAATATGCTGTTTTTTGTTTCTTTTTTTGTTTTTTGTTTTTTCCTTAATTAAATTAAATTATTTAAACAAACATTCAATAGAAATTTACACACAAGCCATTTCAATAAAACAAACATTTAAAAATGTAGCGTAACATGTGGTGTACCGTAACTGCTTAAGGGTTAAGATACTGCAATTTTGTTCTAAAACAAACAGGAGCAGTATCTCTGCCCTTGTATTTTTCCAAAACAAGCTAAAGAAAACAACTAAAAACTATTTCAAAAGTAATGTTTAATGTTGAATGTTGAATGTTAAATGCTAAATTATGAATTTCTATCTACAAATTTTTAATTTAATGTTGCAATAATTTGTCAAACTATTTCACAAATTATTTATTGTTTTTATTAATTAATAAAAACAACACAAAAAAATATAATTTCAATCTTAACTAAAACCTAAATTTCAAATTTCTATTACGTACTCCCCGCGCCTTCTTCTAGTTTGTGTTAAATAATACATTTTAGTTGTTAAATAAAAGGTAATAATTCAAAACCAAAAAATATACAATATTTTCAAATACTCACAAACATTACAACTTACCTTTTATGATTTTAAAATGCAGAAAAAAAAAGAGATTTAAATTTGTTATGCACTCAAACATGACTTTCAATTAGTTTATGAAATTGTTGTTAATTAAACATTTAATCATTTAAATATTAATTTTTTTCATATTATTAATTATAGCCTGAAATTATAATGTTTGCTGCCATTCATTAAATTGCATTTAATTTTAAATTCTTACAGCGAAACAGTCAACTCTTTTATGAAGGCAAAGTATGAATTATTTTTTTAAAAATTTTGTTCCATAACTTTCAAACTTTGAGCTCCGACTGTTGTCTCTAATATAAACACATTAATGTCATGTAATTGTGGTGGCCAGAAATGCTTCAAATTTACTTGATTTGTTGCATTTTAATAAATAATTAATAGATAAACAGCATTATGTGGCAGTTAAAAAAGGGAAATATTATTAATTGTTGCTATAAAAAATAATAAGCTAATAAAACCACAGTGATCTAACTCAACAACGTGGCTAAAATATGTATAAACATCGCAAATATGTTGGATGGAAACAATCTTATTAAAAAGGAAATTTTCGCAAGTATTTAGTTTGCTTACAATTATTGTTTTCAAATTGAAATGCGAGTGTCCCAATAGTCTATTGGGCAGTAACCCAGCATAAATTTTTTGGAATTTGGAAGCAATAATGGAGTCATAAATTTGTTCTTGCTGCCTTAAAACTTCCCAAAATGCTACACGGTATTATTGATTTTTTATACTACTTGCTTACTGGTTGCAAAATCTATTGCATTTTAGCGGCTCATTTCATATAAAAATCATGCATTATTGATGCGAACGATTGTTTACAATTTCTCTCTTACAAAATAACTTACTGGTAAGCACTATTTTCTGCTGGCAAGCTAGACTGTTATCTAGTACAAGAGTTTTGGGTTCGATACTACAGCCAGCATTAGTCTTAGATGGTATAGTGGTTAGAGTGCTGCCACAATATGCAGAAAAAGTAAAAAATTAAAAAGTTAGTTTGCGGTTTTAAATAAAAAAAAATAAAGTGCATCAGCAAAAAAACCGCTCCCTGACATATCACTCTATTCGACCTTAACAATTGACAACAAAAACAAATGATCAAGAGAAAAGCGCCACCTATTGGTAAGCAGCAGATAACAGCTAAATCTGCTTAGCGAAGGCACTAACCACAATCAACATGCACCGATGCGACAATTGTTGTTGCTCATTTAAAGGTGGAATAACACTGGCCTTGGAATAATAAATTCACAGCAATTTGCCTAAAATGATTAATAATATAAGAAAACAAAATATTTATATGTACTGGCCTTTCGACAAAAATTCTAATACAATGCAAAGCATTAGTTGTGGTTTACCTCTGAGTATTGGTCTCAATAAAACAAAAATAAAAATAAATACGCAGAATTTACCCACTCAAGAGAACAGCTACAGCTAACCAGAGATGTCTACAAACAGAAGAAGAACGAGGGAGTCCAATTCTGTTGTCAAGTTTAAATGGCAGACGGAACCATATAGCGTGCTTACCCATCATCCAGTGGTTCGTACACACTATATACTTATATAAACAGAGAGGAAAGATATATAAAATGTTCATCATTCTGCATAAGAGTTTTTGAGAATCAACATTATCTATTTTAAAGTTTCAGATAGCAAGAATAAATAAATCATATAGGAAAATACATACACATATGTTCCGATTAGACTTCTTTGGGACTACCTGAATATAGTGTTAAAACGAGTAGCTAGGTTGTTAGTAGCCGTGGTCTAGTGGTTAGTGTTGGCTTACTAAGACGATAGTGCAGAGTTCAATTCTCAGCTCTGACATCTTGAAAAAAGAAATATGAAAAAATTATTTCTTTCGGCGACTACCTCTCAGCAGTCTTCTGGCAAAAGCTCTGGGGGTAATTGATTGCCATGAAAAAGCTTCTCAAATCTGTCGTTTGAAGTCGACTTTAAACTGTGGGCCTCTGTACTCATCGATAAATATTGACACACACAACATGAGTGCTGCGAGAAGCTAGACCGTAAGCCTGATACAGGTTTGTAGTGACCAATTATCTATGTTTATTTATTAAAAGAAAAACATAAAAGTCATAAACTTTTAAATCTTTTCACCTTTATAACGCCAAAACACATAAATATGTATCCAAACTTTATATTTTGGAAATTTTCTTTAAATATCCTGATCTTAGACAAGTGATGTCAACATTTTTACATTCTTTTCCACCAAATTGTACATGCATCTCTGCTTTCGTTTTTATTGAATTACAAAGTACTGAATACGAGTGATATTTTCGAATCGAATTTCTTGGTAGACATCCCGAACTAAATAATATACATATTTTTATATGTATATACACTGTATAAATAAATTTATATTCAGATTTAGACATGAAAAAGAGGCGTTCATAAAAGCGAACTATTCACATAAAGTCTATTAGTGCTTTCAAATCACAAAACTACAAGAGACATTTCTTTCTTTGAGAATATGTGCTTGATTGAAAGAAATTGGATTGTTTTTATTCATTTTATCATACTCGTAGTATGTGTATAATATAATACCATTATATGGTATTACAACATCTACTTTAGCATTACTCCATCGAAAAAGTAATTTTTTTCCGACTGTTATAGTAAATGGTGATACACTATATGTCACTGTAACTCATACTACTTTAATTTTATGTTTTTTATTTTTTTCTTATGCATATGTGCACATTAACAATTTAATAATTTAATTACACAGTTTTAAAAAATTATTGATGCAAAACTGACATATAAAAGAAGGAGTAAGCACATGTCAATTTTTCACAATATATGTATGTGCAGGTGACATTTAATTTTTTTTTTTTCGTTTTTAGTAAATTTACTTTTTAATGTATTTGTGCCATTTGATTTTAGTTACATTTTTTAATGAATTTTATTTTTAATTTTTATTAGAAGCTAATGGTCATATTTCCAATTCATTGATTATGCCTTGATACGCGTCATTGAGCATACAATTCTTTTTTATGTCTTTTTAATATCTGTTTCAATATGTTAAAAAAATGTTGTTTTTTTTTTTTTGCTAAAATATTAATAAATGCATAATAAACTAATTGAAAGTCATTTGTGTTTGTTGAGTAGGAGTAACTTACCTGGCAATAGATTTTTGTAATTTTTTTTGTTTTTTTTTTTTTTTGAAACAGTAAAACAATGTTGTCATTATTTGGTGAAAATAAAATAAAAATTTTTTTTTTCTTTTTAATTATGTATATAAAAGCCTTTTATCTGTAAATCGGAAATTTTCTTAGAGTAATAACCAAAACCCTGCGTGTTTGGCAAAATCTATAAATAACATATGTTCACATTTTTCAACTGATGATTTTTAGCGACGACAAAGTAGTTCAGACCAAATTCGGTAACTTCAGTTGTAACCGATTTACAGATATATAGAAGTCAATAGTTAGTTTGTTTAGGAGGTAGCACGCCTACTTGACCGACCATTTTGGTACTGATTAGTTTTTTTTTTATTGACTACGAAATTAATCCCAAAAAATTCAGAAACTTTAGCATCAACACTAGTCAAGAGAGAGGTACCACGCCCACTTGTCCAATTCCACTCAGTTTAGAACTGATGATTTTTCTCAACAGTGAAGTCATTCAGACTAAATTTAGAAACTTTAACAATTCTTAAGGACAGGAGGTATCACACGTACATGTATATATTGTATATTTCTGCTTTCTGCCTGATGATTTGCCTTGACCATAAAATTGTCCTGAGTAAGTTTAGAAACTTTAGCTTCAACTATTCTCAAAGATATTTAGTTTGTATGGGAGACCCAATTTTGAATAAAATGTACTTTTTTTCAATTTCAGTTGGTAAAGTAATCTACATATCGTTTTATCGTTAGAGCTTGTTTGACTGACAAAAAAGCACGCTTTCAAGTCGACTTTAAGTTTATTGTGCGAACAGTTTTCAGGCCACTCATTTTCTCAGTTTGCAACATCAGTTAATTTACAAGAACATGCAATTTAAAACCATTAGACATTTTAGCAGGGCTACACCAAAAACTGTGTCTACGTATCGTCTCATTTTTGATTTATATATGAACATAAAAATTCGCCAGGATTTTGTCGAGTAACCGCCCGAAATGTGCAAAACCGTGATAGAAAACTCTCTCAAAGGGTCAACTGCAAATATCATTTCTTAGCTGCAAACATAAATTACATTCTATTTTCTATATTAAAAAACAAAGCTCGAGCATTTTAATAATTTAAGAGTTTCGTCCATAGTTTAGTTTTATGTGTGTTTTAACCTATGCGTTATGTTCAAGTAGTCGCCGTGGTTTAGTGGTTAGTGTGTTGGCTTACTAAGACGTTTGCGCCGGGCTCAAATCTCATGTCTGACATCTTGAAAAAAGAAATATGAAAAAATTATTTCTTTCGGCGACTATCTCTCAGCAGTCTTCTGGCAAAGGCTCTGGGAGTAATTGATTGCCATGAAAAAGTTTCTCAAATCTATCGTTCGAAATTGACTTTAAACTGTAGGTTGCGGTACTCATGGATAAAAATTAACACACACAACATGAGTGCTGCGAGAAGCTAGGCCGTAAACCTGTCACAGGGTTGTAATGGCCAAATATGTATGTATGTATGCATGTTGTACTCAAGTTAAAATCATCCAAAGTTATTTAAAAAATCTTTATTATCAAGTATTCAATAAAGAAAATATTACAAAAAAAATTGTTATTAAGACAACATTGTTTTACTGTTAAGTTAAGTTATGACTTAATGTCTCTCTCAATTGTACGCTCTAGAGAGAAATGCAAAATATTAAATACTTATACGTTATTTTCTTTTTGTTTTTCGGGATTTTCTCATTCCTTTTTACAATAAAAAAAAAATTAAATAAAAATATAATCATGGCCAATATTAATTCACAACAAACAAATCGATATGGAATTAAAGTCAAACGCAAACTCGAACTTAAAGGCAAACACATACAAATTAAAAACCATCTATAAAATTCAATACAGGCCAAATGCACAAACTAATCAAATTGTATTGCATCACATAAAGGTTTAACAATTTTTTTCTTTTAGTAAATTTTGTTCTTGATTTGGTATTTTGTTTTTCTTTTTATTTCCAAAAAGAAAAGAAAGAAAAATAATAAAGCAAAGCTTAAAAAAATATAAAAATATAAAAATAAAAAAATAAAAAAAAAAAAAATATTAGAAAATAAAAAGTTGTTAAAAGAACTAAAATTTTAGAAACGAAAAGTAGAATATTTGAAATTAAAAGACAACACAAAAAAATATACAATTTTTGTTACATTTTTTCTATATATTTTTTGAACGCTTGAAGAAACGAACGAACAAAAATAGAAAACGTATTGATTGATTGATTGATTGACTGACTGACTGACTGATTTTAAGATTTTTCTGCAACTATATTTTTTGTTTTTGGTTTTTTTTTTCTTTATATTACTGTGGTTGGTGGACGGAGTACGAGAGTTTGAATAGATATTTTTATACTATAGTTTATATATATGGGTATATAAAATATATAGTATATATGTATATATAGATTTTTTTGTATTTGATAATATTGTTGGTATAATTTGTATTACTTTTTGTTTTCAGTTTGTGAATAATACTGAGTCTACATAGATGCTAACAGTCACAATGACGACGACAATCATTTAAAAGTAGTAATGAAAAATTGAGTTGCTTCAGCTTTTGTTTCACTTGTATTGGTTGCTCAGTTTTTTTTTTTTACAAAAATCATAGTATTTGTTTTCCGACAATTTATTTAATTTGTTTTTTTTTTTTTTGGTTTTTTTTGCAAAATAATAAAAAAGTAACACAAGTAATATAAACAAAATAAATACAAATTAAAACATTGAGTTAAATGAAATTGATTCGATTTTCAGTTTGTATTGCTAACTGGGAAAAGGAGGTTTCAGTTTGTTTTTTGTTCTCTAAATAATTTAACTCGGAAACGTCCAGTGATTTTGGTTTAATTAACTTCAGTTTGAAAGGTAAAAAAAAGACATTAAATGACGATATTTTTTTCTCCAGTGCATTTAAGCCAATAATGAAACAGGCATTCGTGATGGTTTTACAACAGTTAATGAACACAACAGAGTCTATGGTTAAAAGTAGTGAGAAAAAAAGGGGAAATAAAAAATATCTAAAACTAGATTTGAAAATGAGCGGTTCTTTTTAATAATACGGGTATCATATAAGTATATTAAGGAATTTGTGTATATCAAAGATGATGTTGCCCGTCTAGATATCGTCGTGTTATCTTTCTAGGGGTGATTAGTTTGGTTTATGCATAAAAATAATGATTTCTTTTGTCAAATTAATCTAGTATCTGTAAGCTTTAGAAGTGGCTTATTTTGATGACTTGGCGCAGTGTGCGAGCCTGAACCCAGTCGTTTTACTCCATTTTATAGACAGCTGTGGCCGGCTATAGTTCTTTTTTCTACTTGGATTAGTTCAGTTTGGTCCTGTAATGGCATCAAAATGGCTTTTTGTTCTAGTTGTAGTTGATGGCATTTTTGGCTTAGTAGTCCTTTGATCAACCTACCTACCTACCTACCTGACTACCTATCTGCATATTGGCCACCTGGCTAATGAAATCAATTTACATGGTGAACTGCTGTGAAATCTTGTAGTATTGAACCAAGAACAAAACTAGTGAACGAGATATGTACGGTGTTGAATTGCAAATCTCTAAGAGCAACTAATTGTAAAGCCTCTTAAGTCTGCAGTTAGTAGTCGACATTAAACTATAGGCCTCGGTACTCTTGGATAAAAATTGACACACACAACAGGGGTGCTGAGAGCAGTTAGGCTGTAACCCCAATTTTGTATGTACGTGTATATAATTTTATACTTTGATGAAAAATGCTAATAATAATAAAAGGTTTGGGCAACATTTTGTAATCTGTAGAAGAACATAAATACCAAACAGGGAAACATATTTACTTTGCGTTTTAAGTAGGAGCATTTTAAAAGAAATTTAAAAGCGTTAAATCTACAAATTTAATTTTTTAATTACAAAAGAGGTTAGCAATCGCCGTGCACCGGAATTAAAATTAAATGGAGGGGTTTGAGGCCGGCATTTGACAATTTAATTGCTGACAATAAATTATGACTTTCTTTGTTTTTGCAGTTTTTTTCTCTAGACTATTATTGAGTTTTGTTGCTAAAAATTAAACTAAAAAGCCATCGTCTTAGACTCAACAGACACATATGGTGTTATATACCAAATTAATCGTCCTGGAGATTTCTTACAGAACCTGTGGTGATATTGAAAAAATGATCATTAACCGAATTTTGACTGTTACTTTTTGACGGACAAATAAAAGGTTAGATAAAACCTTTAAAGGGAGAGTTTTATTTTTTTTATTACTTTCATTCCAAGAGTTTTTTTAACTGTTTTTTTCGTTGAAAAATAATTTTTTCTACTGACCTATTTTGAAAAAACTCTCAACATACCAGAAAAAAATAAGATTTTGAATATAATTTATAACCGTTATGGTCCCTGGAATTAACAAATGTCTCCTGGTATTTATTTTTACAATAATTTTGATGTGGCTGCAATTGCAGTATTTGGAGTATTTGGACCTGCATTGAAATGAATTTATAAAATCAACAAGCTGTTCTGTAAACAGTTAGCCTTGCTGTAAGTCCAAACACGCCCACAAAATGCCCAAACAATACAAAACTTTTCATCTCGAAATGAAATTGAATGCATGTTAAGAGAATTGGTACTGCCAGGTGTAGAAAATCTTTCAGCCCGTCCTCATGAAGAACATGACAGTTCTGGCAGACACATAGGAAATTGTAATTGTTTTCAAAAAACGGCCAACACGATAATCTTACACAGAATGCAGAAAGCCAGTTTGCGTTCAATATTCACTATATATTTTTTAATTTTATTATTATTTTATAAATATTTTAATTATAATAAAACCTTACGTTTTGATTTGTAACAAATGATTTACAAATATTTTTCCGTTATATATATAGGGGGTAAGCAACAGAATAGGAGACTATTCAAAATTCCAGCTCAATAGAATATTGAGGTGTAGACATAAAAGTTAAAGTTAAGTTGTAACAACGAAAAACATTATAGGGCTTTTTATTATCCACATTTATGAATATTTAAAATTTTTCGCCATATAGACAAATATTGTACATTCAATATTAAAGATGAAATGTCACTGCTTAATAGAAAATAAGAATTTGAATGTTTGAAAAAACAGAAATGTATTGCATTGTAAATTTCTTGGTTTGTTTTTTTATACTAAATGATATATGATTCTCATTTAGTTTATAATTTTTTAAACATAAGAGTTTAAAGTTTTTAAGTAACACATTTAGGAATAAGTCTCCTGAGGGATCTCTTAAACAGAGACGTAATGGCCCCATAGAGACATGCTTATCCCCTTAAGCAATACATTTCCTGTTTAATATAAAAAATACTTTTTAAAATTAAATTTTTTTTCAACATTAAAACTATGAAGGACATGTTAAAAAGAAAGCCTCTATACAATAATATGAAAGTCTGCTTTCTCAAAAAATCAAAGCTTTCAATTCAGTCTTTTCGTTTGAAAAATGGTTTTATTATATGTACTTATACAGCATTCGTAATATTGTATGATACAGTCTATTAATAAAGGATTTTTAAATATTAATGCCCGTATTTACAAAAAAAAAAAAAAAAAAAAAATTTTTAATGAGTTTTTAATCAAATATTTCACACAAAATTTTTCTGAAATAAATTTTAAATTAATTTTGTATCTTCTTTATGAATATCTAGGTAAAAAAATAAAATGTATATGCATTTTTCAATATTGTATTTATAACGTATACAAAATCTGACTGAATACCATTGTTTAAATTTTTTTTAAACAAACGATTCTACCGCTTCATTTTCAAATCTTCTTGATTTTCTATAAAAAGTTTACACGGGTTTCTGGTTAGTTTCTAAATGATTACTTTAAGAGTAGAATATCTAAAAATTCGTTTAAAAATGAATTTAAACCAAAAATAAAATTAAAAAATAACATCAATGTTTAATATTTAAATAATAATAAAAATTTACAAGAGTGAGAATAAAAACTACTAAAATATACACGGATTAGAAAGTGATTTGGTATAAAAAAAAATATTTTCTTTTTTTTTAATTCTTTTTTGATTATCATGTGAAACATCAAAAAAAAAAAAAAAAGGGATATTATTCATAAGCCATTAGTAAATCTTTACATTTAAATATTTAAAATTTATTCAGGAAATATTTAATAAAAAATGTTAAGAAAGAGAATAAAATTTTTTATGCATTTTACACAAAATTAAATTTTTACAAAAGATTATTTTAATATTTTTACGTTTTCTGTATATAATTTTTACGAAAAAAATGATTTTTTTTTTCGAAGGAAATGGTGAGTTGGTGTTGGGTTGTTTGTGTATGCATGAGAGTTTTATAGTGTTTTTGGCTGGTTGGATTAGTAAAGGTGTAATTTGTAGTTTAAATACTAAGAGAAGTTGAAACACAAATCAAGCGATAGAGCGTTCTTTAAAAATATTAAAAAAAGTACGTTTTTGACTAAAATTTTTATTACGGTAATTTGAAAAAAAATGATTACAACAGTATTATTTCTTTCGGCGACTATGTCTTGGCAGTCTTCTGACAAAAGCTTGAAGAATAATTGATTGCCATGAAAAAAGCTTCTCAAGTCGGTCGTTCGTAGTCGACTTTAAACACAATGAGTGCTGCGAGAAGCTAGGCTGTAACTTAAAAACATTGTGGTAATATGCCAATTATGTATGCATGCATGTACGATTACAGCAGTATATTAAAAAAATTGAAACTTTATTCTTCTAATTCCTAACAAGTTTGCTCAGGTTAATAAAAGATTTATAAAACAAAATTTATATCAGCCGCCTGTTATTAAGCGAAATTAGGAGCAAGACTATAAGATTTAATTTTTCTTTTAAAACGTATGACAACAATTGCTTGAAAAGGATAAATGACGTAATGTTTTAATGGTCAATACCTTAAAGCCCTTGTTTGCCTGATTTTATTATTATTACTAAAATCCCATGAAGTTTTATACCACAAAACTATTTTGTTTGTCTAACTTAGGTGAAATTCCTCCATTTATATGGAAGTATCATCCAAATAAATTAATTTGCAGCTATTTTCAGCTACTTTAGATCTCACCAATTCAGTTTAAAAGTTTAAAAGCTTTCAAGTATGAACTTATGCACAAACTAAAGCTAAACAAATGGCATATACACATATACGTAGTTGTATGCCATCAATTCAGTGAATGGTCACAAATGGATATGAACAATAAATTTCCATTCAAAATTTTGGTTAACGATGAAGCCCATTTTTGGTAAAATGGGTACGTAAATGAGCAACACCATTCTATCTCCAGTAAGTTACTGTTTGGTGCATTTCATCGATGACAATGTTGGTCAGAATGTGACTGTCAATTGTGAACAATGTGGGGGATTAATTTTGCTGATACATGGTTTCAATATTATAGAGTCAATGGTACAATTGGTTTATTAAAAAAACTCTTGCTAAACGATTAAATTTACGTTACGTCCTAATTAATTGTCTTTGAAGACCGTGTGTTTTAACTCCATTAGTTTATTTTCTTTAATGGTATACAAAATCACCGGTTTTGCGTTGATAAGCCAGACCGGAGACTACTAAGTACATGGAGATGAACATAAGAACAGCTGATTGGTGTTTCAGATTTCAAATGTTAAATTATAGACTTTCCGATCCACAAAAATCTAATTTAATTGATATTAAAAGTATATTTTGATTTAAACTGGTGCAGTTGTACAAAAACCACCCTTTATATTTGGGTAAGACTGAAATTAAGAGGTCGCTTTTCTTAATTCTGGTTTAAAGGTTACTAAAAATGCTACCCAAATCAATTGTATAACAATTTAAAGGATTTTTTTTATCTTTTAGGTGATTTGTTTTGCAAAGTTTGGTATTAGTAGTATACTCAACAACTTGTTGCTGGAAAGCTAGTATTTGCGTATGATAATAATACAAGACAATAGGAATAAAAGTGTTGCAAATTGTTTAAATAAACCGTTTGTTGCCATTTAACAGTCAGCAAAGTTGTCGTATATAAATTAAGATACAAATTTAATATTTGGTTGAATATTTCATTTGCCAAATACAAAAGTTGAAAGCACATCCGCCGAAGGAACCGTAACAAGAACAGTAACGCTGGCTAGGATATGTTAATCGAATAGAAACTAATGATCCAGCCAGAAAAAGCAGTTCGTACACACTTTTCAATTTTAACTTTTTGAATTTTTTTCGCTTTCAAAACTTCTCAAAAAATTGCATTTCTAGG
The DNA here is from genome assembly GCA_963576795.1 of Metopia argyrocephala. Classification (NCBI taxonomy): domain Eukaryota; kingdom Metazoa; phylum Arthropoda; class Insecta; order Diptera; family Sarcophagidae; genus Metopia; species Metopia argyrocephala. The sequence continues at coordinate 17,614,329 of OY756208.1, read as the reverse complement.
TAATTTTCCTGAACAGTATTCGTTGAAACATAAAGTTAAAAGGAAATGAGATCTAAAGAACTATAGAAAAAAAAATTTGCTACAATTTTAATAGATTTTCAAACGCTTAATATTTTTTGTTAGTAATAATCTATCAAAACCTACTATTAGTGCAAGGTAGCTTTTATTATCTTTAGTGCACATGTTTTGGACTGCTTTCTTTCATTAACAGTAGTAATGAAGATGCATACGACGCATTCTTCTGCTGGAGGTCTTCCACGTACTTCGATACGACAGAAAACATGTACTTATTCTGAAATTTTCGTACAAGCAGTAACATGATTTTCTTTAATTTTCTTTTATTTCAATAGGGCATAAATTTACTCTTCCTATAAAATTTTGTAGCATGATTTCGGAGGTTTTTTCTTTGCTATTTTCCTATTCTTCTAAAAGCTTCTAAAACGTCTTAAATTTGTAAAAATATGTGACGGTAGCTGCTAAGAAGCGGACACTTACCGTTTTTTTTTCGGCTATAATATAACCATAGTTAGTGATACACAATTATTACTTCAAAAATTGGATTAAGAAAATTGGTTCGGCTGTGGGAGATGAGCTTAGTTAGCTATTTCAGTGTACATAAAGCCGTGTTGTATTTAAATTTATTATTTTTTCGATATTTGCGCTTTTCTGTTAAACAATTTTTTTTTTCATCGCCTTCTGATTTAAAAAGCTCAGTTACTGAAAAAATTACATAAACAAATTGAACAACAGAATGAATTATGTAGTCAATACTGTAGTCATACATACGTCCATATGCTTAAAACACATGGTACATTTAGTGTTTTTTTTTACTTTATACCTAATCCACTAATATTCTGTAAAGTATTTGAAGCATTTTAAATCAATTATTTACGCTACATCGCTTTCATTGTATTTGTGTATTCTTTTTATGACAGGGTTTTAATTCTGTTTTGTTTTTAGTAAATAAATGTTAGTCACTGGTGTTTAGGTTGTGTTGGTAGTATTTCGTGTTTTACGAACTATAATACTTAGGATTAATATAATTATTTATAATGATATTTGTTTTAATGCAATACAATTAAAATAAAAAAAGTACTTAAAAATGAATCCATAAAAATACAATATAAAAAAAAATTAAAAAAAAAAAACACATAAAAATAATCCCAAAATAAAAATAATTTCAAAATAAAATTAAAATAAAATAAAAAAAAATTTGGCTGTTTTTTTATTTTAATCATAATTTTTTGTTTGTTTTTTTTTTCTTGTTTGTTTGTTTGTAATTCGTATTTTAAATCAAATACTGTGTGTTTTTCATTACTTCTTTTCAACTAACCTCAGACACAGGGAGAAGTTTCTATGTACTACAACTGACCTGTAGCACAGTGCCATCAAGGTGAATGTTACAAAAACGAACCCAACAACTGACATTAGTACACCAACTAAAAATACTGTATTTGAGCCATGGTAGTTCTCTATACGAGTTTCAAGTTTTTATGGTATTTTTTTTATAAATTAAAATAAAAAGTAAAAGAAAAAGAAAGAAAAAAATATAAATTAAAAAAAAAAGGTTTAATGTTTTTTTTTTGTCATTATTTCAGTAGTAATAGTAGTTGTTGTTGTTGTTATTATTTTATTAAATATTTATTTAAAGTTATTTGTAATTTGTTATAGAATTTGTTAAATGACCGTTAAAAAAATAGCATTTAATATGAAAGGAAAATAAAAACAAAAGCATTTGAAAAGAGGGTCCATATTATTAAATTAACGAATAAACGAACCGAAAATTTAGAAAAGAAAGTAAAAGAAAAAACAAAACGTTAAAAGATTTTTTTTAATTATTTTAATGGCATTTGAAAATTTGCAAGAGATTAGAGAGGTTATGTGACAAATATAGCAAAAAGACAGAGAGCGAGAGAAAGAGAAACAGCATGTAAAAGTGTGTAGCCATTAAAACCATTATATATATTAAAGCATTTATTTTCAAGGCGTTTGCATTACAAATCGTAATGGTGGTGTGTGGGTAATTCCGTTTAGTTTTACATTTATTTAAAGCATATTTTTAAGGGCGTTCATTATATTATTTGATGTTTTTTCCAGTATTATTGTTTACATTGTTGATTGATTTGATTTTTAGTATTGTTGATATTTGTCAACGTTGGTTGGTATTGTTATAGTTGTTGTAATCATCACATTAGTTGCCAGTATTTGTTGTAGTTTTTGTTGTTGGGTTGAAAATTTGTCATTGAATAGTGAAAATATACATTAAAGTAATTGTTAGAATTGTATTGGAATAAAAAGCAGAAAATTTATATATTTTATATAAAAAATATGTATATTTTTAATATAATTTATCTTCGTCTTAATTCATCCTGTAAGATAGTTAGTTAGTTAGTTGTTGGTAATATAATATCGCTCCGCACGCCATGACAATGGTAATCCCAAAAAGCGTAAATTGTAATTATTATTTCTATTTTCTTAATATAATCACCAATTCGTTATAAAAATTATTTTGTTTATTGGTTTTAATATATTTTTTAATGATTGTGAGATTTTTATGGACTAAAAAATTTTTTTGATTAATTTGGTTAATATTCTCTATGTTTGAACTATAAAAAGTCATGCAAACGATATGAAAGTTATTGTTTTACAATAAACAAAAAAGTTTAAAAGAGGAAGACGGAAAATTTGAAATACAAATTAAATAATGAAATTACTAACAAGCTGTAAATTGTAAAATCTTTAAGAAATGGCTGACTACGTAATATTTTAAGCGCCGGCCATTAAATTAAATAGTTAATTAAAACTTTAATTTAAAATAAAGTCTCACAACTATTTATTAAAAAAGAAGTGGATTTTTTCATATGACGCAGTTGTCTTCATTAAGGATCCGGTTACATGTGCTGCCTTTTCCTTGAATAGTAAAAGCCCTATAAAGCATATATTTCGCCCTTTCGAGAGGCTACTCCATTTATTATTTTTTAAAAAAGAAGCCATCACCATAAATTCGTAGCAGGAAAAAATTGGTCACCGCTACATGAAATAAAGCATGCAGCGTGTCCATAGAATACGAATGGTTTAAGATGTTTGTCTTTTTGTATGCAAAACACTAAAAAATTGAGTATTTTTGTTGTTATTTAACATAAAAAAAGACGAATGTCCTGTAATATTCGTCTTCTATGAACAGGCTGTTAGACAAACCAACCGAGATTATATTCTGCTTTTGACTAGTCTATTCTTCGTTTAAAACCATCAAATATTAGGTAGTTAAGCTGTATGAGATGCAAATAATCATACTAATGTAGTTGACAAATTCTGATGATTACTTCAGAAATGTTTTTCTAATTTCACAACATGGCTAGGATAATGGTTGGAATAAAGCGTCAGTTACACTCACAAAGTACTAAATATTGAAAATATTTGATGATGAGCAAACTGTGTTCAGTTCAGTGCCGCCTTTACTTGCAATAGAACAAAAAAAACAATAATGTTTGCATTTTTTCACTGCAATTCAGCTGATATTTTGTACGGATTTGATCTAGCTCTACCACATTCCAACCGATATAAGCAAATAATTAAAGAGTGTACTAGCATGGGTGCATAGTGCTCAAAGATGATTTCGGCGCTTATTTTTGGAATGCTTGTGGAGAAGGCTTTGGAATGGATGGCAACCGAACTTGTGTTGCGTTACCAGTTGTGTGGGTATGGCATCTGAAAAAGTATTGTAATATCAATTGACAACTGTAAACTAAAAGCTGGCAACTCAGTTGCTAAATAGTGAATCACACCACAGATTACGAGGATTGAGCCATTCCCAATTTAAAATCCTTTCTTTGGAATTTCTGAAAATACTCTTCTGCAGAAAACCTTACCCGCACAAACTTTAAAAACTGGCGGTATTGCAAATTTGTCTACAATCTTTATATAAAATTCTTAGGATGTAGATACATCTTTAGAAAGTCGGATGTATGCCTGTAGTCGCCGTGGTCTAGTGGTAATATGGCTTACTAAGATATGAGCAAAGGGTTCCAACCCGAGCTCTAACATTTTGAAAAAAAGAAATATGAAAAAAATATTTTTTTCAGCGACTACCTCTTAGCAAAACTACTGACAAAAGCTTCAAGAGCAACTGATTGCCATGAACAAGCTTCTCAAGTCTGTCGTTCGGAGTTGACTTTAAACTGTAGGTTCCAGTATTCGTAGATAAAAAATTAACACGCACAACATGGGTGCTGCGAAAAGCTAGGCAGTAACCCTAACACAGGGTTGTAATGGCCAATTATGTATGTATATATCTATGCCTTGAAGCTATACGATGTAAATACACATACAGAAGTATATTATTAACTATCCATATTTTAAACAAACTAGAGATTTCTGTACCTATGGTGCAGGCAGTAATTCTAGGGAATTAGAATAGTCACTTAAACGCCGCCTCTTCGTTAACATAAAAAAAAATAAAACCACCGAGCTCATTATATCTAAAGTTTATTTACTTTTTAATTTTCAAAATATTCCCACCACAAAAAACAACGCAATTGTTTTCTTTTTCATTGTTGCCTACTATCTAACAGTTGACTTATATAATATGAACTTAAATTTAATTGTGTTGCCAGCTGGCACGCAACTCAAGTTGTGTTTGAATTTTTTCATTACGAAACTTATGATTAGGATTTACATATATCCCTTGAATAACTTTCTATTTTCAAACACTACAAATAGTTTTGTGATAAAAGATTTGCCAAGAAGCATGGGATAAACTCTGTGGTTTTTCAAGATTGTAACGAAGTTACATTTTTATTTAAAATACATTTTATTTTGATATTGAATTTATATTTAGTTAATTTTAATTATATTATATTATTATACATATGTATATATTTTATGATTATTGCGTTAGCATCATTATTATTTCAATAATTAGTGAATGTATTCTTTTTATATTATATCTTTGCTTGATACTCATTTAAATTTTATACTATACATTAATGATCTCATTTTTATTTTATTTTTCTCTTAGGAAAAGACTTCTTATTTGTTTAATTAATGGTTTTAGTGAGTAGAACATTATTCTCTGAGAGATTCTTTAATTAGGAGTATAATGTAAATTGTATAAGAGATTTGATTAATTGATTAAACTCTATATATCACTCTCTCTTACTTAACAAGAGAGCATAACACGAGTTAAAACAGTATAGGAGAAGATTTAAGTGGTAGTGTAGATACAAAATGAGTTCAGCAACCAGTTTTCATAAGTGTTTTTACAAAGGTATCTAAATGTGTGATAATTGCAGAAAGTGTCGAGGTAGCCACTACATAATTAATTATCACTACTTCTTCAGTTGAGCTCTGGCTGTTGTAGTGGACGGACAGCTAGCGCAAGTTTTAATAGCTTCGTTAGCAGCCGTACGTAGACAAGGCTCAGTAGTGGTGCAAGGGGAATTTACTGGTTTCAACAGCCATAGATCCCAGACACTAGGTGTAGTTGTAGCACACAGTGAGACTACTGGTTCTAACGGCCATAGCTCACAGGTATTAGTATTCTTTAACAAATTAACACGATATAAAACTCTTATTATTAGAACTTTGCTAATTAGGAGGACTTTTGTTCTTTTCTGGTAGTGTCACTGGTCGGTTACGGTTGTTTTTTTTAGTTCTCCTCGGAATGGTTGCTGGGCTTTATTTTAAAATTAAAAGAAAACACAAGATTTCTGACTTAATTAGAAAAATAAGCTTATCCTTTTAATTTGAAAAATATATTGTATATTGTAAATAAATAAGACAATACAAAAAAAAAAAAAAAAAAAAACAATTCTTTGAATTCTGGTCTGACTGGGCTACTCTAGAATATACGTTACAAGATCACTAGAAGAACAGTAGAGGGCTAAAAGTAGATAATATTGAGAAATAACTAACGTTTTACTAAAAAGTGATTGTGTTAGCTTTTACTACATTAAGTTTTTTTACGAATTATTCTAAACATTTGAGATAATTAATAACCGAGTTTTTTACTTCTTGTAATACTGCCACAACAGCGCCCTATTAGACAAAACCTATAAACCATCAGCTTCAGAATAAAGTTGTACATATTTTTTATAAGCAAACAAAAGAAAAACAGTTTTGGGTCCAGCTCTTCTTTCTATAGTGGTCTTTTTAATGAAGTCATTAAAAAAGAATTTAACAGAGTTATGTAATAACATAAAATTTTAAAAGTTAATTTTACCAAAAATAAAATAAAGTTTGTTATCCTTCTCAAATACATAAGTAGTCTATTTACACAATCATTATAATTTTTAATGCAAATTGGTTACATGAAATTATTTAGAAAAATATTTATGTAAGAGGATTAAAGATTTTGTTGAATAAAATCATAATTTATTATTGATGTATTCAATACACGAGGTAAAATTTTAGGTATTATTGTAGTATTATTAGTTTTTTTTTATTGGTTTACAAGCATATACACAAAAAAAGTCATATCATTGACTATTCAAATTTCTTTTTATAATGAAAATATGAGTTATTAAGGACATTTTTATGTTTTTTTATATTAAATTCTTTATAAATTAAATAAATTTAAAATTTGTTAAAAAAAAACAATCGATTAAAATTTAAATTAAAACATAAAAACCCATAAATCTAACCACAAACATTTTCTAGGGAAATCTACTTTGTAAATCAAAAGAAAATTAGAAAAAGAAATATTATATAGGTGTTGTGCAATGTATTTTAAGCCAATTATTGTACAATGAAAATAAGTGCAATTTAACAAATACACAAACATACGAGTACTGGCAGACATACAAAAATATATTAAAAAAAGAAAGAAAATAAAAATAAAACATAAAAATAACAGAAACACAAGTACAAGAAAATTGAAATTAATGACTTATAACTGAATAAATCATAATTTAAAAACACACACATATACACACCCACACAGCCATGTTTTTTCTTTAGTACACACACTTATTGATTTATATTTAAAATATTGTTTTACCAGTTTATTTAAAAGAGAGAGTTTTTAGAGACAGACAAAACAAAAACACTGACACAATTATAACAATCTTAACAGCAACAACAATAATAATAATAAACACAACCATTATCGTGAGCAACATAATTATTATTATTTTTATTATCATTGTTTTAAGTTATATTGTTGTTATTATTACCATTATTTATTATAGAAAAACAATAACAATAATAAGAAAAACATTTGTTACTTTGGTAAATAAATTTCAGTAAAACAACCAAAATGAAAAAATAGTTGAAAGAAAAGTACAAGAACGCCATATAATAAATATTTGCACAAGTATTTTGAAAGAGAGAGAGAGTCCATCAGTTACAGAAAAAGAGAAACACATAATGAGTAGTTACAGCATAAGGATGAGTAATATAATATGATTGGAAATAGAATAGAAATATCTTATAAATATTTACACACACAAAAACACGTACACTTACTTACACACGAAAAAAAAATTTTTTTAATTACATTTAAACATTTATTATTATTATTTTTGTTACTGTTTGTTGTTGGTTGGTTATATCAACCAATTTATACAGTGAAATAAAGAAATATAAAAAATTTATAATTATGTTTATATGCACACACACATATAAAGAAACGAAATTTATTAGAGTTTTGTTTTTGTTTGTAGGATATTCTCTTTTACACACTTACACATTAAACATAGACAAATAAACAAATGTCTGTATATTGAGGAAAGATTTGTTATTGTTTAGCCAGAAAGCTTAAAGTTTTTTTAATTAAAGAAGAAAGGAAAAAACAAATTTCTTTTGCTTTCGTTTTTATTTTTTTTTTATTTTTTCATAAATTAAAGTATTCTTGAATATAGTATGTACACCAAAACAACTATAAATGAATATGAGCGTATTTGTTCCCTATGAAAAATGTTCATGGTAGATATACGTTTGCCCGTTTAATTAAGCACCGGGTACATTTTTAACTTTTTGCGGTACAATTAGTAGTGTTTTATTTATTTGAAGAAGAAGAAAAAAAAAATAGTTTGTTTTTTCTTTTAAAGGACAGAAAACCAAGCAAAAATTTTCTCTTTTATTATTTTAGTGTTTATTTTGGAAACAAATTCGTTCAAGTTTTAATTTTCTAGTTTTGTAAAATATTTTTCTTTGATATTTATTTTTATTTTTAACCCAATTGAAATGAAACCAAATTTTGTGTTAGTTATTATAACAATTAAAAAAAAAACACATAAATTATAAATCAAAAAAAAAAAAAAAAAAAAAAATGCTACTTGCTTATAAATAAAACAAGCAAGTAATTGCGTGCTTAAGAAAGAACACACTTAGCGTTAAATTAGCCACTTGCAATTATGAAAATGACTTAATTGTTTTGGCCTAGAACACTTGCTTCAAGTAGTTATGCTTTAACCCTTTCTCCGAGGGTCTATCTTCAGCGAGTTTACATGAATTCAGATAAGGTTTTGTTTAGATTTATTACTCCAACACACCACAAAAAATATTGTTTTTTAGTCTGCTGTTCTTTTGGGGGAAGCTATATATGTCTTGTCTTGTTTACAGGACATTAATTGTGTTCGCCGTAGTCTAGTAATTAATGTAGTCTCGTATTAGGCGAGAGGTACAAGTTAAAATTACAGCTCTGACATCCGGAAAGAAAGAGGTTTCAAAAAATATTTATTTCGGCGACCACCTCTTTTTAGTCTTTTGGCAAGTAACTGATTGCCATTAACAATCTTCTCAAGTCTGTAGTTCGAATTCGACGTTAAACTGTTAATTTTGGATAAAAATTGACACACACAATATGTGTGCTGTGAGATACTACTTTGTAACTTTGAATAAGACTTGTAATGGTCAATTATGTATGTACGTAATTAGCAATTAATAGGTATACTTAGCGTTGTTTTTGGAATAATAATACAATAAAATAATATAATATACAATTGTATAAAACAAGAAGTCAAAATATTAGTACCTGATAAATAATATTTTTTCTTCTACCAGAAACTAAACAAACATACCCATAACAAGCCTCTAATGGTTATTCATATAATACCACGTTACGATCATGTGTTTTTTAATAAGTAAGCAATGCGCCTTGGGTCTTAAAGCAATAAATATAAAAATGCATGTGTAGAATTAATATAATAGAGAAACATACAGGGATATAAAATTGATTAACTGGCCTAAAACCGGCGTGGTACACTACACTTATCCCCAGCAGAAAACTTTTAAAATTTGGAAGCAATAAATAAAATTGTAGGCAATAATGGAAGCATTATATTGTTTTTTATACATTAAAGCTTCCAAATATGCTACAAAATAAGGTATTATTTTTGATTTTATGTACTATTTGCTTACTGGTTGCAATAAATGTGCATTTCTATTGCATTTTAGCGGCTCATTTCATATAAAAATTATATATTATTGATGCGCATGTGTAAGTGATTGTTCACAATTTCTCCCTTACAAAATAGCTTATTGGCTTACCATTTTCCACTTTTTTCGACTAATAATTTTTAGTGACTACAAAGTAATTCAGACCAAATCTAGAAAAATAAGCTGTAAACGATTTTAAGATATATAAAAATCAGTATTAAGTTAACATTGGAGGTGCCACGCCCCGTGTCCAATTTTACCGATTTTCTAACTGATGATCTGCCTTCACAGTGAAGTCATTCAGACCCAATTCCGAAACTTTAACTTTAATCGTTCTTATGATATACAAAAATAAGTGTTTAGTTTGTGGTAGCCCCCACTCCAAGTTTCAATTTTGAAAGAAAAACATAAACCCGGTATGCTTCGCTACACCAACTCTACTATTTGTACGCATTTTAATTATTTATTTTTATGAAGTCGTTCAGACCAAATTTATAATATTTAGCTTTCACTGCTCTCAAGATATAAGTTAAGCATAATATAAAAAAAATTTAGTTTGAATTTGTATGAAAACCTATAGGAAAATCTAAATGCCATATTTTCTTAAATAATGGGCTGATTTCACACAAACTTCACAAGAATAATCTACAGACGCCAACGTACCAAGAAATTTTGGCTGAAATCGATGGTGACATCAAAATATACATTAGTTTGTATATATTAGATTACACTTTCGGTAGTTCAGTCTATCTATGCTCCACATTTCAACAAAAACGGTTCAGTTGTTTAGACGTGATTGACAAATAGACAAGAAGACATACGAAGAAATGTCTAATATAACTTTGTAGATGTACATATATGGATTAGTTATATACTAGTTATATATTAGTTATATATATAATCTTGTGACTCTGGTGTTTTACTAAAACAACTACAGTCGAAACTCTCTATAAAGAACTCCTGTATAACGAAGTTTTCTTTATTGCGAAGCAATTATAAGAACACTGTGTTTTGGGTCTACTTTTTGCGACCGTAACTTCAAGATTGAAGTGTTTTCAATCTCTATATAACGAATTAGGTAAAACCGAACGCACGCACACAAAAAAGAAATCGATGTCGTTTTGTGTTATTGGTGTTGTTATTGTTGCTCTGTGTACTTTGTTGCTCTCACAACGCTCCAGCAGAGTCTGATGCTTTGAATCGTTTATTTACAATAACATTAATAGTGGGGGATCCACCGAACTATGCAAGTGACAACTAGAATCATTACCATCTCTCACATTTCTTGCAGTCGCTATCCGTTTGCATTTGCATTGAAGAAGAAAAGTGAAAAAATGTACTTCAAACAAAAATAATTGACTACTACAAATAAAAAATTTTAAAAGGAACAATATTGTTTTTCTTTTCTATATAACGAATTTTCTTTATAACGAAGTAAATATCCAGTCCCTTGGAATTCGTTATAGAGAGTTTCGACTGTATATGTATTTCTATATTACTTTTTTGACTAAAAGGTTCAAAAACAAATCCTAGCTTTTCTATTTATTTTACAAACTGTTTCTTTTAAATGACAACTGAGATTTTTTTTAGATTTTAATATATTGAAGAAAATTAACATGGAGGAATATGTAACAAGAAAGTAGTGAAGCTATTTACGCCTCCACATAATTATAAAAAAAAACATATTTAGCCTAAAAGTCAAGTAGCACTTTTTTATCATAATAAAAAAAAATTAAATAAAAAAAAATTTAAAGTTTTTACAAATATAAAATTTAAAAAAAAATATTCTCTAAAAATTAATAAAAACATTTGTTTTTTTCTCAGATTTGCTGATATTGTTGTTGTTTTAATAATATTTGCTTGGTACTCTACCTGTAACATACGGCCAGTGTTGCAAAACTAATGAAGACACATTTGACGATAACGGTTAAAATGATGACCATGGATAAAGTGCTGATTCTATCTTGATCGGAAGATCCTGTAATGTATGATTAGGAAGTAGATGACGTAAAAAAAACAAGACAATTTCTTACAAATTTTTAAGATTTTTATTTTTTTTTTAATATTATTTAACTGCTTGATATTTGTCCACTTAATTTTTGTTATAGATTCTTACTTTCTCTTTATTGGATTACCATTGTCATTTGTTGGTTGTTAAAGTTTAAATGATTTATTACAAGTAAAGCAATATAAAATATAAAAATTCCTTTTCACATATTTGGTTTTGTTTACAATTGAATTCTAGTAAAAAATTAAACTAAAATTTCTTTGAAATTCTTTCTTTCATAAACGTGTAAATTCGTATATACATACATACGTACGTACGTTACCCAAATAACATGTAGAATAATAGAGAAGAGAAATTAATTTGTATTTATGATTCATTTGGCTTACCATACGGTGTTTCCTTCTTTTCCATTTTGATTGTATTTTCTGGTGTTGGCAGAGCTTCAGTTGGCAGTGGTGTAGTTAATAAAACAATTAAACTGCAATCAATACCTCCCCATCCCATATCGCAAAAACATTTGTTTGTATTCGTACAAACCTGCAAGTGGAAATGAAAAATGTTTTGAAATTCATAATTAAATTATTAAAATGAAATCAAAAATTATCTACAGGGTTCTTAGAACGGGAACAGATAAATGCTTATAAGTTAACAGTAAGACTATTTACTTAATAATATAACAGATGACAAAGAAATCATTACAATTTCATTGACGAATATTGTTGTGCTTTTAAAGATGTAAATAAAAGTCAACAAATTAATATTTAAAGAGAATTACAAATGCTTAGTTTATTAATATATAATTTCAAAGAATAGACGCGTGTGTCTTACAAGCGTGTTTAAACAAGAAGCGAAGAATAATGTAAAATTCAGTTGAGTTCAAAAAATGACAGACTGCATTTTATTTAAGTGATGCCAGATTGTAAGTATGTTGACTGGATTACCCCTAACAAATATATTACTCATTTTTTCGTAATCATTTATTTTATTTGGAATTCCGAGCGAGAGAAAAAAAAATATATTTTATATTTCATTTACAGAATATTAGATACAGATTTTTTTGGGTCATTCCTGACATTGAATTTCTGAACCAAAAGCCTTGTTTCAGATATCAAATATTATATTTTTATTAGTACCATTTAAGCTTTTCTGGTAGGAATCATTGAATTTTAAAGCGTTTGACTAGCAGTTCAGTATACAACAACCCCCTAGTCTATTTGAGCAACTTTATTTCTGATATATGTATCTTTCTGATTTTCGTTAGTATATATTTCTAGCATTACTTTAGAATTTGCTAGCATTTTGCTACACTTCATCATTAACGTGTTCAATAGACAAGAAAGCAAGTGCATAAGAAAATTCTGTTTAAGGGGCAGACAGACATATAAAAGTCCAGTGTGTCCCAGTGCTATATTGAGTTCTCTTCTTCATAGCTCAACCAGCAGGTCTTATTGTAGAGAATGCATGGTGATCTATCAGTGCTTCCGTAAGTTTTACCACGCTTTTTCTATTTAATTTAAGAGAAAAATCCGCTCTCTTAGAGTTGTAGTTCCGAAAAAGTTTTAAATATTTAAGCTTGCTATAATAGAATCATTTCAAAATATCTTCACTACAGATTGTGACCATTACCTCTTCTCCAGCTTAAAAGAAATTTTATTATAGTCGAAGAAAGAAAAGGGTATAATAAAAGGATAATGAATCAGATGTATAACGCTTTGCGCCATACCAGCGGTGCCATTTTTAGAGCCTTAACTTGACTTGCTTGACAGCTGGTTATAGTAACACTATGTTCATGAAGCAGTACCTTTGCGAAGCTACGTGGACTTATAGGAACAGCATATTTTATTCAAATCCATATTAAATCTGTTAAAAAGATCTCTGAGTCATCCGTTAGCATTTTGGCTTTTGGAAACTTAATTGATAAGGAGTCATGCCATTAATATTTGCCATAAGTCGCCTATCTTTATATATTACAGTTCCTGCGGAGTAATAGCATTAACTTTTGAAACAGTCAATTACATTTAAATAGCCAGGCTGCGATCAAAAGTTATGAGTATTATCTCGACATTTATTCAAATACATAAAACTCGCATGACTATTAAGAAAGTTTCGAATCATTATAGATTTTGACGATTTCTTTCTAATAAATTTTTGAACTGGAACTAAACATAGATGTTCCGATTTCTTTTGCTAGAGTTGCTATCAACCTGTGAACATATAACGAATGTAAATTTTTTGGTGCCATGAAAAATAAGAAAATATTGAATTGTATTCTTTTCTTGAATGGCACATGACTTTCACAGGTTCTGTAGATACGAAATGAATTTGGAAACTATCTTGTCTGTAACCAGCATCTTTGAATGAATTCTACAAAGTTAAAATTACATCAAGAATGAGATTTATTTTAAAATCATGAAGATTTTCTCTGAGAATCGTTTGATTCCTGAGTTTGCTGAAAAGCTTGTGGTATCAAAATGGGCTAAAAAAGGACTGTACCTAGAGAAGAAGACCCATTGCCTTAAACTTATGAAAGTTAAATTTTACTAGTTATAACGCGTGATTAAAAAAAAATGCAAATGCAAAGAATTTAGTGGACTTTTATTCAACTAAAACTACTTTTTGCTTGCTATTATGTGATCTCTGATATGTTGCAATAAATCCCAGCTCTTACGAATTGAGCCTTGACTTTAAGGTTGTGGAAAAAAAAACTAAGCAAATTCTGAACCTATTGTCCAGAATGCTATTTTAGGTTAAAATGTATTCATGCAATAATTTCATATGTCCACTTGGTACAGACCTAAGGGCTCAAGTCATAAGAGGCCATTATGCCAACTTTTGTTTTTTTTTTTTGTCAAATTTTCTTATTTAATTTTATGGATTTCCTTACTATTTTATGAATTCACGGACGCTTTTTGGAAGTATTCAGGTTAGGAGTAATTTAAGTTTAAGCCACGTAAACGAAAATCGGTGTAAGCCAATATATTCATATAAGTTGAGAGAATTTGTACTCTTGAAACTCGTCAACCATTTTCTTGTGATAAATGACGATTTTTTATGTAAAAATAATGTGTAGCATTGGATACACAAAAAGCTATATTTTTATTTATTAATTTCCACAAACAAGTAATAAACAAAAGTTCTTTTTCCGAATTTATTGAATTTTCATGGAATACCAAGAATTTTTAAGAACATATACTAAAATACGTTGAATACTAAATACTTAGTACAGGTATTTTAAATTTAAGTTTAAATTTAGTTTTAAAATACAAAAACTTCTATATTTTAAACTTTGTATTGTTTCTTCTTTTACATTTTTTTAAAGTAACTACTTTATTAATATAAAATCGTAGATTTTAAATTAAAATTTCTCTAAAGTACTTACCCCACGTTTAGAACATTCTTGTCCCTGATCATTAGTTGGACATTTGGTTTGATCCACATGTGGAAAAATACTAACGCAAGTTTGATTTAAACAGATTAAATTATCACCGCAAGGTGTACCATCTTTGACAAGTCCATGATCTGGATATTCATTAGCATTTAGTTGGCCGCTGGTAGCCCTTAGAAGAAACGCAAAAAAAGATATGTTTTAAGAAAATAAAATAACCCAGTTTGACAAAGAGACTTACTTGCACTCATATTCTAATCCCTTAATTGATATAATGGTTCTTGAATATAAATCACCATCATTAACAGGCTGATGTTCACCTTCCTTGCACTGTAAAGTGCCACACTGAACATTTCTGCAGGTAAAAAAGAGAAAAGTACAGTGACATGTTAATAAAAGGCAAATTTCATAGACAATTTTAAACAATTTATTGTCTTATACTTACTCTGGTTCACATTTAACAAAATTGTCCTTGACATCACGACCGCAATGGCCATTAATTGAACCCTTTGAATTGAACTGTTCAAAACACTCCTTATCAGCGGCCACACCACCATAACCCCATATGGCTTCACATTGTAAATTCAAAGTGGGACAATTACCTTGAAAGCAATAGCCTGCAAACGACGTTAAAAACAACAAACATTGTTACAGATATCTTTGACAAATTTAAAAAAATAAATCAACAAAAAAACTTTACCTGATACACCTGATTTGGAATGGCCACATGGGGAACCATTCTTTTTGAAAACATCTGTGGGACATTCACCATTCTCACCATCACAATATTCAGGTAAATCGCATTCATTATGAGAATCGCGGCAAACGTGATCCTTGGAACGCAACTGTCATAAAAAAGTGTAAGTAAGCAAGCACACACACACAGATGCAAGCACGCAGTTACACACAAAATGAAAAAAAAAACACATTGAAAGTAAAAAAAAGAAGAACAATTTTTAAAATTTTTTTCCGGAACAATTAAATGCACAGCAATTATTTATGAAAAGAAAATACAGAAACTTACTCGGCATTGGTCACAACATGCCCCTGCAGCACACTGGGCCTCCGACTTCAGTTTACAAGTTATGCCATCACAACAAGGATCCATGGCACACTCTTCAAAGGTGCCACAATCACATTCTTCATCTTCTTCAACAATTTTATTGCCACAATTGCGACGCATTTCGATCTACAGGGATATAAAATGAAAGCAAAACAAAAGAAAACTTGTAATACAATCCAACACAAGACAGGAATGCAATGTGAACAACAACTTGAAGAAAATATCAAGTTCCTGTTCATGTTTCTGTTATTGTTTACAATGTTGTTGTTGTTTGTGTTGCTGCCGCTGATAATGACAAATAAGTTGCAAGTTAACTCTTTGCCAAGCATGCAGCACATAAGTAAACAGTTGAATATGAAATAAGTAAATGTGTGCAGGTGTGTATGTATAAGTAAGTATAGCTGGTGAATTTCATTTAAATTTATAGAGTATGTACATGTGTGTGTATGTATGCATGTGCGAGTTTATTTTATAAAATTTTTCTTTTTTTTTCTTTTTTTCGGTTTGTCAATATTTGTTCGTGGGAAAATTAATGGTCTACAAAATGTAGATTCAATTGCAATCAAAAGTAAAAATGAGAAACAAAACAAAAATGAAAAATTAAAACAAAACAAAAAAAAACTTTTATTTTCTCTGTGGACTTGTTTCCAAAGCTATAAAAATGCAACCATGAGCTTATGAGACAGTAAATTGTAACTCCCAATGCAATTAAACTGCATCCGTTTTTTATGACTCCTATATACGCCAATTTAAATTAATTTCTTTACTTTTTTAATTTTTATTAATTAATTAAAATTGTACGTTTTGTCTTACGACTACAGTGATATGGTAAATGCATTACGTGGGTGAAGTGATAAGTAATAATTTATTTTTTTTTTAATTGAAAAGCTTAGAAATATATGAAAATGGTTAAAGAAAATAGGAAAAATACGTAATATGCCTTATAATAGTATTAAGAGTTAAACTAAAATATAACGATAAATCCTAATATGAAATAAAAAAGAGAGTTAAAGAAGATTTATGTAAATATTTAACAAATTTGAAATTATAAAACAATATAATTGAAAGCTGTTCAGAGTAACAACTGCTACTGATGAGAATGGAACAACAATATTTGAACTTTAGTCTACTTTTATCTGTTTTATATTAATTAATGCTCTTTTTGAGATGGTTTATGACTCTGATATTTTCGAATATGCTTTAAAATCGCACATTTTATTTGAGACTAATACTCAGGGGTAGGCCCCTACTAAATGCTGTGCATTGTATTGGAATTTTTGGAAAGGACAGTACATATCGTCGCAAGGATTGAAGAATACTGTAACGGGCAAAAAAAAAAATACGTTTTTTGCACCATTTTTATCAAAAAAAAAAAAAAAATACGCGTTGATTGGTCCAGGTCCCAGATATCTATGATGAAAACAAATTCACTTTCTGTTTTCCTACAGGTTTTTTGGCTCTGATTTTAATGTTTTGTCAGTTACAGCGTTCTTTTCTTTTCGTAACACTTTAGTAGTTTAAAATTTTGGAGTCCTTTTAAGTTATACTGAAAACCATGAAAAGAAATTAAAAAAAAAAAAAAAAAAAAATCAGAAAAATCTGAGAATTGATAAAAATCTATTTTTTATATTTTACATGATGCAGAGATTTCCACGAGTCTGCCTGCAAAAATTTATATCGATTGGATCACAGAAAAAGGGTTAAATTGGCCCAAAGTGTTTCACACAGGCGGACACTACGACCTTATACTTTATATGTACATGAAAAAAAATTCTGACGTGTACGAGTACATGAAAATCGCCGATACACTTGTATTTTTTTTTATTTCTCCCCTTTTTTTTGGTTCATAGGACAGAATAAAAGCTCGTTTTTGTAACGCGGTGTTATTATTAAGCGCCTTAGGAATGAGAAAAATTGCTGTGAATTGATCATTCAAAGGCCAGTGTTATACCGTGACCCTTGAATGATCAACAGCAATTGCCCCATCGTTGCATGTTGATTGTGTTGTGAGTGTTTTCTCTAAGTAGGTTTAGCTGTTATCTGCAACTTCCCAATAGGTAGCGCTTTAGGTGAAATAGAATGGAATGTCGTGAAGCGGTTTCTATGTAGACGGTCTTCTTGAAGGGGGGGGGGGAACCTCTTATTTTTTTAATTATAATTTTGAGAAAACCGCAAACTAACTTTTTAATTTTGAACCTGGGCCGTTTGAGTTTTTGTGCTAGCGCTCTAACCACTATGCCACGCACCCCTCAATCTTGACAGAATATTCCCTTTAAAAAAACATAACCTTTATAGCAACAATTAGAATATATAACATCCTACTTTTATATAAGATACAGTAAAATTCGTTTATAACGAACCCGTGTAATACGAGCTTTCGCCTAAAGTGAAGTGATTTCAAAAGTAAGCGTTTTATTTCCAATAAACCATCCAATTTTTTTCGCTTATTACGAACCCTTTCAAAGCGAACTTTCGATTGCAATGAACTTTATTTGCATGCAAAACTTGTTAATTTTTCGGTTAAAACGAACCGAAAAGTGGTGCTATGAACAAAATATTATATTTTTGTATTGGGACCACTAACATGCAGTTTTTGCTTTCACTATATTCTTGATTCCGGGAATTTCCCTTAATTTACTGTTTGTTTGTGTGAAGACGATGTGCAGACTGCAGTTTAAAATTGCAAAATTATAAGATGGACGTAGCACCGATATAATATTTTTTTCTTTAAAAGAGAAATATGAAATAATAAAACGCTTACAACAAGGTGTAAAACAAAAGCAAATATGCCAAGAATTGGACCTCAGCAAGTCAACAATTGCTACAATTTGGAAAAATAAGGACTTGGTCCGAACTAATTTTAAGCAAAACTCCTCAAACATAAAAAAGGTTTAAACACCTTATTTCATGGAACTCGACCATTGCCTATTAAAATGGTTTACTCAGAAAAGAGACAGTAATTTGGCCCTGACCAATGCCGTTATATATAAATGAAACTAATATTGGTAATAAGTAAACTAAAATAACTGATTAAATTTTAATATATAAATGGTTTTTTTCAAGTTTTCATTTTTCTGTTACTAGTCGGAAAAAGTGGTCAGAGAACCTGTAGTAAGTTTTGTGTAAGAAATAAAATTAAATGCGCAGGGACATTTGAAATGTTGACTGTGCCGTTTGGCAAGTCTAGTGTGAGCACAACACAAGTTCAATTGTGGTTTAACCGGCTCAAGGAAGGCCGAGAAGCAGTCAATGACGATGGATTTTGCGTCATGATAACGCACCAGCTCACACATCTATGTTTGTGCGTGACTTTTTGACCAAAAACAAAACCGTTATCATACCTTAACCACCGTATTCACCGGACTTGGACCCCACTGACTTTTTCCTCTTCTCAAAACTGAAGACAATGATGAAATGAAAGCGTTTTGCTACGATTGAGGAGATAAAAGAAAAATCGAAACAGGAGCTGTTGGCAATACCAAAAGGCGGGTTTCAAAAGTATTTCGAGGATTGAAGAACACGCTGGCATAAGTGTATTATATCTGAGGGGGATTACTTTGAAGGGAACAAGATAGTCATTGATAGGTAAATAAATGCTTTTTGAAAAAATTGAAAATAACGGTAATTTTGTGATCGCACCTCCTACATACATACATAACATAACTGGCCTTTACAACCCTGTGTCAGGATTACGGCCTAGCTTCTCGCAGCACTCATGTTGTGTGTGTAAATTTTTATCCATGAGTACCAGGACCTACAGTTTAATGTCGACTCCGAACGACAGACTTGAGAAGCTTGTTTATGGCAATTAATTACTCTCAGAGTTTTTGCCAGAAGACTGCTGAGAGGTAGACGCCGAAAGAAATATTTTTTTCATATTTCTTTTTTTAAGATGTCGGAGCTGGGTGTCGAACCCAGGGCTCATGTCTTAGTAAGCCAACACACTAACCACTAGACCACGGCGACTACACCTCCTACATAGCTTGATATATTTCTGATGGCAATATGGCTCTCTTAAAATTGTTAAAAATTATAATATTCGTAACAAAAGCAAGCTGACAATTTAAGTTTTTTTACGGTAACAGTTAAGTTCAATCAAAAAAGGTCAAATTTTTACTTTTGCTTTTTGGATTTATATTTTATATTTTAAAACAAAAAAAAAACATATATTTAGCATAAATTTTTCATATTTTTAAAAACATAAAAGCTGTTACAAATAAATGTATTTCTGCTTAAAAAAAAAACAATAGAAAATACAATTGATTCTTTTATAACTCTGCATGTCGTTAAAAAGTTTATATTGTTTTTGGCATTTTATCAAATAATGATTTATAAAGTAAACAAAACATCTGTTTTAGTATGTTAAACTACTTTTAACAATCAGTAAAATATAAATAAGAAAATAACTTTTTTATCTGTAATTTTCAAAAACATAGTAGACTACGAAACGTAAAAAAATATCTACAAAGAGTACAAAAAAAAAAAAAAAAAATCAAAATCATATTTATTTACATTCGCAATGGCATTTGTGAAAGAGTAGTTTTTTTTATATCTTTTCTTCATCATTTATCTTTTTAAAAAGTATGAACAACAGCAGCAAATTGCAATACTTACGGGCACGTAAAGCAAATAATTTTTTTCAAGGATTCTGATTATAGTTTTTTGTATCAAACGATTTTAATACTGGAAGGCAAAGTATAAAAGGATGTGGTGGTTGTAGAATATATTTCAATTGTTATCTAATTCTGTATTCTTGGCTATGGGAAAAGATTCAATTGAATTTAAAGATTTTGAAGGTCATTTAATAAGGGAAATAAGCAGAAAAATAATTATTAAAGCATAGATTATTTTATTTCTAATCTAAAAAAAAGTAAGCTTTAGTTTTTATTTCGCATATTATTGGCCTACCCTGCCTTGTTGTTGGCAATCCTCATATTCATCGGAATAAGTGTCCTCACGAAGTTTGGCGGCAGATTTCATTTTATCGGTCTGTAAGTCCAGGAAAATTATTAAAATTATACGCAAATAGTAATTATTTAAAATAAATTATTGATTCTTACACTTAAAATTCAAACTTTATTTTCCAATTCCTCAATTTTTCTACTTTTTTGTTTGGCATATTCTCCAATAAGTGTCTCCTGATATACGACTAACTTAGATTTTAATTTAATAAAATTAAAACTTAAACACTTAAAAATGTATCAAAAAATTTAAATTTTATTTAGAAAGCAAACAACTGCTTCCCATTTCAAGCACATATTTTAGTTTAAAAATTAATTTATAAAATAATTGCGGGTTAAACAAAAAAAAAAAAAAAAGTTATATTTATGTGAGCATTAAAAGAAAACACATTTATTTATTTATTATAGACTTTGATGAACTGCACACATATATTTCATTAATTAATTTAAAATACTATATACGGTGGGCATGCATTTAAGAACTTGCCTTAAAGCTGTAAGAATTGTCCTTGACTGATGGGAAAGTGTGTATTACAAAACAAACTTTTTTGGTAACTTTTAAATTGCAAACTTTTATAGCAAAGGCTTTCTCTTTTATACTCGTTCACATATATGTAACTAATGGACTTGGAAAATGTTTTTAGCATTCAAAAAACATTAAAAGAATTCTAAATAGAGCAGATGTTAAATATTTGTAAACACTTTGTGAGCAGTTTTTTATTATTTTTACAATTTTCAGAAACACTAGTTTAAGTTTATTATTTAAATTAACAATTACAAGCTTACGGCTGTGAAAACGGTGACATTGTGCTAACAATAGAAACAGTATAGAAGCACATAGGATTCCAATATTGATTATTTTCATTTCATAAACATTTATTATTTTTGATTGTAAGCAAATTACGACATTAGCTTGTAATAAAATACAGTATAATTGTATTAAGTATTAAAGGGTTATTTCGGGAATGATGTATTAAACAAACTGTCTTAATGGCTTTGCTAGAACATACACACCACTTTGACGAAAGCTTTCATGACTTTTCTTGCATAATTCTGCCTGAATTTCGTTGATGCAGCATTTAGTTTCCTTTTGTATTGCACGTTCGATAACGTAGTTGTTGACCTCTCACAATTCTGATCACTAAAATAAGAAAGTAACCGAATAGGAAATATCTCGTGAAATTATTTAATAGTTTGGTTGGGTGTGACATCGCCTTATTAACATATTTTTGTTTATTTAAAAAAAGACGATATATATACAGCATGTTTTTATAGAGGGTCACAAATTTGAATTGGCATCACTGAATTGGCATTGAAACACCCAATTAACAGCTAATAGTTGCGTTTTGTAAAGTTTGCTTTGACATTTTAATATGAGTCAACTTGTCTTATTAGAAGTGAGGAAAATCCACAAGCTTTTGTCGAAACACCATTACATCTACAGAAAAATATTGTTGTGGGCCCATATGTATTCAAAAACTATGATGGTCAGAATGTTACTGTCAATGGTGAACGGTATAGGAACATAATTCGCAATTTTTTCGTACCTCATTTATGTGGTATGAATCCCGCTGATATGTGGTTTCAATAGGACGGAGTCGCATGTTACACAGCGGGCGCTACAATTGATTTACTCTAAGAAACTTTTAATGAAAGTATAATTTCACGTAATGGCCCAACTAAATGGGCGCCCACCCAGCAGAAATTAGTGCTTACCAGTAAGCTATTTTGTAAGAGAGAAATACTGAACTACCCTTATATGATTTTTATATGAAATGAGCCGCTAAAATGCAATAGAAATGCAAATATATTGCAACTAGTAAGCAAATAGTACAAACAAAATCAAAAATTATACCTTAGTCTGTAGCATTTTTTAGGCCTTATAGTATAAAAAACAATATAATGCTACCATTATTGCTTACAATTTTATTTATTGCTTCCAAATTTAAAAAACTTTCTGCTGGGCAGATCGTTTGATTTAATCCCATTGGATTATTTCTTTAGGGTTATGCTAAGTCACTTATCTACTTCGATAAACCTCAAAAAATTGAATACATGGAAATCAACATTCGAAGAGTTTACGGTGAAATACGGCCGCAAATGCTGCGAAAAGTTGTTGAAAATTGGTGTTCCAGATTTCGCTTTCTACGCGCCAACCGTGGCGGTCACAGGGCAGAAATTGTATTTAAATATTAATTTCATAAAATTTCCTTTTCAATAAATCCTTTTCGTTATACTGATATTAAAAATATATTTCATTGGAATAAAATGAAATGTATGCTTTTGGGGATAAGCATGTCTGTATGGGCATTTCCTTTTTCCCAAAGATAATATTCAAAAATGCTTTTATTTAGTTTTTATATGCTAAATGGGATATGATTCACATTTAGTCTATAACAATTTTAACATAAGTATTGTATTTATAGTTTTGAATACCACCTTTGGGAAAAAGTCTCCTGACGAGTCTCTTAAGAAGAGACTAAATGGCCATAGAGCAGTGATGTCCACTACTACATAAACACACTTGCGCTTGTGTATGAAGCAGAGAAAAGAATCTGCTTACTTCTACCAGAAATGGGAATGTTCGAATTACTTTCTGTTAATAACTTCATAAATATTTCTTCATAATTCTGAGTAAAGTGCGTAATCGATTGTCCGATAGATATGTGACCGATCTATTAAGAAAAAAGGAGTACCGAGGTCACATAAATTTGGAGGAAATAATGAATAATTATTTCAGTTAAATAAAAATGATACAAAAAATATGCACTATCCAACCCTGCACTATGTTGGAGAGAATCTAAAATATTAAAAGAGCAAGAGTAACAATATTTCTTTTTATTCTGTACGTGTTTGGCTTCGACGCAAGCAGAATTTGTTTTCCTATCACGCGTGATAGGGAAGGAGAATTGTGGACATCACTGCCATAGAGACATGCTTATTTTTAAAAGTTTACATTTCATATTATTATTAAATGTATTTGCCAATAAGGCGAAACATATTTTTTGTTTTTATATGGGTTATTCTATGAAATATTGCCAAAGAAACCATAGGTCTAAAACGAATTTTGACTCTCCGGAATTTACATCGAAATTTTCATTGAGATTTAAAGCTTTTGAGCGAAAAATTGCCTTTATTTTTAATACCAAATATAAAATTAACGGCAAGATGTATTGGAAAGGTTTTATACTCCTTCTATCTTGTGAAGTCTCAAGAATTTCAATGTCTTTAAGCTTTTTCCTTTCAATTTATCATCGAGTTGATATTTTGAAAAATGCAAAAAGTGCCCTTCAAAATTTTGGTAAATTTTTGAAAAAGAAAAAAAAGGTGCATTTTTAAATCCAGCCATTCAAGCTGTTTTAAGTAACAAATACAAATTTTTATACTTTTTGGATTCTGCAAAGCGCTAGCAATACAATGCTACCTTTAGCTAGAATAATCAGGTTAGACATAGGCTTTAAAACAATAAAAAAGAAAATAACCGAAAAAAAAATAAAAATGACATTTTTCTTTGTTAAACTCTTTTAGCAAAAAATCAGCCACAGACTTTAAAAATATTCACAGCAGTTAAAACGAGACAATTTTCTTTCCATTGCTAATATAATTGAGATCCAAATTCAAAACTTTCAAAAATTTAAACCTCCTCTATACCGATGCAAAATGTCTGTAATATTTTTATTTTTTTTTTTTTGATATATTAAGAACATAAAATAAACTTTTAAAACGACTAAAAACAATATCGTTTGCACTATGGAACCAGTGCGGTCAAAATCTCTAGCCGCATTAATATCAGCAAGTACCGAAATTGAAAATAACATGACATACATATGTACCTCCTTACAATGTTTTTGGTACCCCTTGTGATTTAAGTGGCCTGAATCTGCCAACTATACATGACTGAGAGTGAAAAACTGCAAAATTTAAAAATCGCCCAGGTGACAAGGAAAATCATATTTTAGTGTTAAAAATAAGAAACTTTGTCCAAACAACCATACCTCTTAAATGAATTCTGATGTTCCTTATTTTGACCTAAAAGTAAAATTTTTAAAAATTCCACATTGATCCATTTAAAGTGTCTTAATCGAGTCTAAAAGTAACTTTTTTTAATTTGAATAGAAATTTTTGTTAAAAGAAAGGCAAACAAGGAAAATTCTAAACAATTTATTCTTAATTTTATGTGTTTTTAAGGTGCTGAGAAACGATAGACGATATTGCTGTAAAAGGACAATATATATCTCTATAAATATATTTAGAATATTAAGCGGTTATCTGATAAGCTGAAAATACCTATAAATATTTAAAATCAACTTATCGCCGTGCAGGAGTTTATGTGCTCTATCCGCCATTTTATATATCTCGATTTTTTGACACCAATATTTTTAAAAGTTGCAATCCGGTTTCGGCTATTTATTTCCAAAACTGGACGAGATATCCGAAAACGGATTGCAAACTTGAAAAATTATGGATCGTAAACTTAAAGTGGCATCATTAACTCGAAATATATAAAAAATATAAAATGGCGGATAGAGTACATAATCTCCCGCACGACGATATACATACATATGTACTAATTTGTACTAACAAATGTTATGACAATATAAAAATTAGCATAAAATAATAATGTATTTCTGTTAATGGCGATAATTATGAACTGATGGATATTTTGTCTCAGCTTAAGGCACTCTTCAGGAGATTCTTTCTCAAAAAAGTTTTGCTTTCTTAGAATACTTTTGTGTTTTCGATTAAATTTTAAAATCTTTAGCAATGATCTTCATACAATAAATGTTTTAAAAAATTTAATTTTTAATGAGAGAATAAAAACAATTTTTATTGTTTTTCAAATTCCTTTTTTGTTTTTGTTTTAAATTTGCGCCAAATAAGAAGGACTTACAATTTCAAACATCGGCCTTCTAGTTTCACTTGTTTTATTATTTTAAATGTAGAAAGAAATATGCTTTTTCTGCATTTAAACTTTTAACGTTAAAGAGTTTCCGTTAGATTTTAATAAGAGTTGTGACCTTCATATATTTAATTACGATTATTATTATTATTATTTTTTCCTCAATATGCAAAATACAGCGTTTAATTTTTATTAAAAAAAGCAAAATTTTGTAGAATGCTTTTATGACTTAAAGGCATAATGTAACGCAAAATTTATGTTTAAAGAAAAGTATTGAATTGAAATATGAACGAAATAAGTTTATATTTTTGATTTTGATTTTATTTAATAATATTATTTATTATATAATCACTTACAATAAAATATCAACAATATTAGCAGAAAATAATTATTTTATTAAACACTTCACTGCATTTAATTTGAAAATATTTTGAATTTTTTTCTTTAAAATTTTATTTTGAATTTGTAAATGTTTTGTAAACAATTTTGATTTTTATTTTTAACTTTCGTTACGTTTTAGTTTTTCAACACGTTTGAACTGTCGAAGCTGCAAATTGCAACTGCTGGCGTTTTGCTGCAATTCTTGCCTAAGTTGTCATGAAGGATTTTTGGATTTTTTCCTTTTTTGTTTTTGTTTTATATAATCGTTGTAGTCAACATCGTTGTTTTAGCATGTGCTGCCTCTAGTGCTGTTGTAGTTGTTGTTTTTTTTCTACTCTTATAAATGAAATAATGTAGAACTGTATAGGTTTTCAGTATATTTTTTTTTATTTTTGTAGTTTTTTTATCCACCATTGCTCTTAAGTATTACACTTAATAAAAGGGGAAGAATGCCAAGTTGTGTGCATTTCTATACGCTTTGTTTTATTTACAAACAAAATTTAAATGTATGTTTTACAGTTATAGTATTGGTAACATAGGGAGGCTTGGCTTAGTTTGGCTTGCACAGAATCATAAATGTATTGGTTTAAGTATTTTTGTTGTTTTATATGAAAAAGAAAAAACAAAAAATATAAAACAAAAAACTTCAATCAAATTGATTGACTTGTGTAAGTTATTTTTTTGGCATTTGAATTGGCCCTTTAGAGTAGTAGTAGGCTTGTGTAGTGGTTGTTATTGTTTCATATTGAGGACGGTTAACTTCCCTAAATGAAAATGAAAGCCAAAAACCATTAAAAAACCAAACGAAATAGATTTGACATCATCCTTCTTACTTGGCTGGTATGTTAAAAACATGAATATGAAGCAACATTCAACCAAAAAAAAAAAAAAAACAATAACAATCACAAGAAAAAAACTGGCATTACTTAAGATTGTGACTATTTTTAAAATTTGCTTTACAGCGTCATACTCATCATCATTTTAGTCATCTTCGTCGACGTCTTCTTTATGTTGTTTTAAGAGATGATGAAGAATTATTCAAGTGCCAGCCAAATATACAATAAAAATACAAAAAAAAAAAAAAAATAGTATTCACACATGCCTTAACACTTTTATATTAACAAAAAAATACGGAAAAAAAGAAAACATTTAAAAAATATTAAAAATAAATGCAAAAAATAATAAATTCACATTTTGTTTTTAAACCAGCAGCAACCTGCATATGAAGGCCTATAGTTGCCTGTTACAATGGTTTAAACAAGTTGAGCTTAAAGGCTTTTAAATATACACCCACGTAACACTTTAAATGTAACAAACAGCAGTTTAAAGCAATTATTTAGAATTTTATCTCAAAATCACTTAAAACTGAACCTGAGTTCAAGATTTGTATCATCGAAACCATAATTCCTATATATTCTATAAAGCCTTTCAGTATCATACAGAACCTTGTTATACACCCGTTCTCATAGCAGTTTTTGATAAGAAAATTTTTTTAATTGTGCTGATATATGCTACGCCTATCTTATGCTCTCTGGTTTTATTTCCTTTAAGAAAAATTTTGATTGTGCCATAAAACATTAAAAAAAAAATTGGCACTAGAACTTAAGACCGTTTTTTCATATTTGGAATTCTCGTATGTATAACAGAAAAAGAACGGAAAATCGTGCATGCATTCGTACATAAAACAAAAACTCATTTGCAAGAATGTAAAACTATATTATTTAAAAAAGCGGTTTCATATTTATATTTTGAACAACCTTCCCAAAAACGAGCCATTTCCTCAGGTTTACAAAAAAAAAAAAAAAAATTTTTTTTTGGAAAACAAAAGTAAAAAAAATTTAATTTTTTCGATGTCCCCTGAGTAAAACTGCGTTTTTAGTTTGTAATATAATATGCGAGGCAAATTTTGCTCTCCTTAATGAAACAAATACACTTTGAAAAAGTGTAAACGATTCTTGAGCATAAACTTTTACTCTGGCCAATAATTTTACATTTGGAAACTACTATTGAAAAACTACTTCATAAAAAATTAAACATTTTTATTTTTGTTCTATTAAAGTCTGTATAAACTTAAACGCAATAGAAATAAGTATCACAGCCTTATAAGTCTAAGTAAAAGTAAAGGGTGGTTAAATTTAAAAGGCCGAACTTGATTTTGAATGGAACACACATTATTTAGGAAATTATCGTAATTTCTTTTTATTATGATAATTTGGTTTGATTCAATTATGTCTAAATTAAAATATCGGCCAAATGGCCACCGCGACCTCGGCGACACATTTCCATTAGATTATCCAAATTTTTTATGACATACATACATACATACATAAGTAATTGGCCATTATAATCCTGTGCCAGGGTTACGGCCTAGTTTCTCGCAGCACTTATGTTGTGTGTGTTAATTTTTATCCATGAGTACCGGAACTTACAGTTTTAAGTCGACTCCGAACGGCAGATTTAAAAAGATTTTTCATGGCTATCAATTACCGCCAGAGCTTTTGCCAGAAGACGGCTGAGAGGTAGTCACCGAAAGAAATAATAATTTCGCATTTCTTTTTTCAAGGTTATAAAACTGAGATTCGATGACGCTGAGGCATAATTGAGGTTCTATGCCATTAATATGCGAATTATCTCATCCTTTAGCTCATGAATTGTTGCTGGCTTATTGACGTACACCTTTTCTTTCAAATAACCCCAAAGAAAGAAGTCGAACGGTGTTAAATCACATGCTCTTGGCGGCCAATTATAATGGCCACCATGTGAGATAACACGACCGTTGAATTTATGGCGCAAAAGAGCCATTGTTTCGTTAGCTGTGTGACAAGTGGCATCGTTCTGTTGAAACAACATAACAACAACATCAACGATGAGGCTGAAAGGTGCAATTGTTGGGCACGCTGCTCTTCAGCCACACTATCATGATTGTACGCACATATAGACGACAAACTGGACCGAAAAAATTACAAAGTGCACGATATGTATTTTGATTTGAACTCTCATTTTCATAATAAGTCTGAAAAACTTTAACGCGTTATACGATTGTGTATCTTTCCATGGTTCAAATTGAGTTAGTCTGAAATTGAGAAATGTCACATGAAATGCAGAAAAAACTTGACGTTTAGATGTGGTTCATACTCAACATCGGCGCTTAAAATTTAATCACCCGATAGTTTTATAACAAAACAAATGGAATATTATGGTCAGGAAATTTGAGTTATTTTTATTAATTAATTTTCAAACAACTAAACAAAATTTAGTAATAGACTAAAAAAGTAAGAATTTGACTTAAAAAAAACATAAAATGTTTTTGGATAGTCCAAAAGAACTCTGATGGAACTTTCATTACTGAAGTCGAATACTTGCGCCGATATAATGCATAATTCATTTTCTGATTTGTTTAAGAAATATTTGGATAAAAAAAATAAGCTCATATTCATTAAATAGAATTAAGAATTAAATAAAGGCAGCAGCTGTTAAAATTTTGCACCCACATTTTTTTTTGATAATTTTATTTGAATTTTAAATATATTTTGATTCTGTTTTACTCCTGTTTGAGTATTTTACATAATTTTTGTTACGGACCGGTTAGATTGGCGAGTTTTCGGTTTAGTACATTGTGGTTTTCAAGGTGGTTCTAACCCTTCTCATTAACCACATATCCGAATACAAAGTAATCAAATATATCAAATAATCATTATTGACTAGTGGATATTTTTAAGATAAATTTTCTTAATGTACAATATTTCACTTTAAATTAAAACTTCAATTTCGTAATTTTCCTACCTATTACAGCACAATTAGTCATGTCATATGTTTATATAAGCGCTAATGTACTACGTCATAACGTGTTATATTTTCTCTAATTAATTGAATTAAAATTCGTGACAAATGAATTTATGACACCTTTGGCTACATCATTGCTAATTATGTGACACCCACTGTAAATCACTTAAATTTATATTTTCGTACTCAAATCCCTTTACACCAAAAGCACACACTTAAAAATATGCATAAACAAACAAACAAACAAACTTATACGCACGCACACACATATATAACAACAGATCTCTTTACATCGTTTTGATTTTTGTATTCGTGATAGAGTCAGTCATCTTCGTTTGCAGTTGTTTGTTTTTGTTTGGTAAGATAATGTGTGTGTGTATGTGTGAGTATGTTTTAGTCAACAGCATTAAAATTTGAAATAAACACGTGCACTCAAGCTGACACGCGCAGGTGTTTTTAGACCAAAACAAAAAAAAAAAATGAATTTGCTGTAATACATGCGTCTGTTTGTTTATCTCTGATGTACATCTCTTTAATTGTTTTTGTAAGTGTGTGTGTGTGTTTGGTTAAATGTATGCGTTTTGAAATGTAATTCACAAGGCTTTTTTGTTTATGTCAAGCACTTATTGTTGAGGAGTGAGTGAATCCTTTTCTTGCTACCAAAACACACATACAATGTACGCATATGTACTCTTGGTGGAAATGAGTTGTAAAAGAAGAGCATAAAATAATGAATAACAACAACAACAACAGCAACAACAATAACTAAATTATTAACAAAACGCTCAAGTATTCATCATATTCACACATTTCAAATATTTGTGTTTTTTTTAATATTATCTTTTTGCATGCAAAGTGTTTGTGTGCGTTTGTTCTATTAAGTTTTCTTGTTGGCTGTAGTTGTTGTCTTACTATTCAGGTCATTGTTTATGCCAGAATCCAAAACAATTTCAAAATCGTTCACAAAGATTAAATTCTTTCTTATTTTGCTTAAAGCTTTCTTTCTGTAATTCTTTTATTTAAAACTCAGTACAAATAAAAGATTTCAAAATTGAAAAACAAACAACAATAAAAGAGCAATTTGACAGAAGGTACACCCTTTATATACATACATACGTATGTATATATTATTTATATGGATGCATGCATATCTGTTGATGTAATTTTTAAGGGAATAGGTGTCGAATATTTGCGTTTGTTTTTATACAATTTTTTTCTTATTTTTTTGGTCCATTTGTGGTCTGGTTTTCTAAATAAGTTTTAATGACAACGGCAAACGAAAAAAAAATATTTTAGGGTTGATTGATGGTTGGTTGGTAAATCTTTTTATTTGAAAAATTTAAATATATTTGTATATCGTCGATGGAATTAAAGAACTCTGTAACTGACAAAACCTTAAGTGTTCACCAAAACAAAAAAACTTTTATAAAAGTAGAACAAATACACTGGTATTTTTCATTTCGCAGACGGCGTAAGTAAATTTCTTTTCATCGTAGAAATCTCGGACCTGGACCAATCGACGCGTATTTTTTTTCTGATAAAAATGATGCAAAAAACGTATTTTCGATTTTTTGCCAGTTACAGCGTTTTTTAATTCCATTGGCGATATGCTTTTAAGAAGATTTGGAAATTGATTTAGTTTCAAAGCCACCTCTGTTTGAAAGCAAATATATGTACAGTTGGGCCTCGAATATCCGTGATCCGGTTATCCGGTTAACTGGTAACCCCGATTAACCGTGATGGCCAAAGATCAGTCTATTGTTCTTTGTTTGCAATGTTTTAAAAGGTTTTGCTTCGGTTAACCGTAATTATCTCTATTATCCGTGAAGAAAACGATGAGTCAGAAGCATTTACAATTGATTAGTTTTATTTTGAAATTTGAGAAGTGCGGGTGGTTAGATCTTAATATATTTTGTGTGGCATCGATACCAGTGGTAAGCAGATAAAGAAACGTTTTAAATATTGAATATAAAATCAAAATAATTAACGTGCATTTAAAAAATAATGTGCTAGAAAATACGAAGTTGGACTACGGACCGTTCATGACATTGCCACCTTGAATTAACTTTTTAATCTAAATATGTATGTACATCACTGTTGACGTGTTAAATAATAAAAATATTAAAAAATTTAAATTTAAATTAAATTATTAATCGATTAACCGTAAAATTCAATTATCGGTAATGCTTCTGGTTCCGACCATCACAGATAATCGAGGCCCGACTGTATATCTTCTTCTATATAAATAAAAACCAATGTTGTTCGTTGGTCATCGCAGCAGTTTAGAACGGCTGGACAGATTTTAACGATTTTTTCTTTCTAATTATCGTCGTAATTCAACTTAGGTTTTTACGGACAGAAAGTTTTGCCCCGCCCACTTTTACGCCCACTGTTTATCTAAAAATCGGAAGACAGTTGCATCGATGTAGTTGATTTCTTTTTCAGATATTCGATCCAATTTAAGTTTTCTTTTTTTAAGACCAATACTCAGGGGTAAACCCTTACTCATGCAGTGCATTGTATTGAAATGTGAAGATAAGTAGTTCCTAGATAGAGATTTTTTTTCCTAGATATTTGTATATTATACGCCTTTTTGTTGATGAGACAAGTTGTTGTTAATTTAACCACTCAAGAACCAGTGGTTTACCTTCACCTTTGAATGATCAAACAGCATCATCGGTCGTGTTAATAAAGCAATCGAATAAGTTTTATTTTTTTTATTACTGGTTACCCGAATATTGATCTTATGAACTAAAATGTAAATCTGAGTAGGAAAATAACCAAAACGAAACGTTTGATATCATTTTGTTTTGTTCTTTACTATGAGTAAAATAAAACAAAAACAGTAAGGGCGATTTTCTCATTTAGTTTTGTATATTGTTTTTGTTTTAGGCACTACAAATACACTAACTCAAATGTGCATAGATAGAACAAAAAATGAATGAGAAGAAAAAGAAAAGAAGAAGAGAAAAAAGAGCAAATTATACGAATGTAACGGAATAATAAAGCAAGCACAAGAGCGAAAAGCTAATTGCTTCGTTTGCTCTCTTTCTCATTTAGAAAGTATTTGTTTTGGTTTTGCTCATGTACAATACCATTAAAAAAAATTTGAAAAATTTATGATTTTGTGGTAACGTTTGCAAAATGTTTTGTTTATATGCCCACTCTAATGTAAATAGAATAGATTCACAGCATATTTGTACAATTTTCTGTCAGTTCATCATTCAAAGGACAGTGCTAAACCTTCACCCTTGAAATGATCAACAGCAATTGCTTCATCTGTTAGTGTTAATTCTTTGCCTATTATGAAATGGTGAGGATCTTTGCTAATTTGTTTAACCCTTTCTTAATTCTGTCTATTACTTCCCAGTAGGTGGCGCTTTCTCCGTTTGATAACTCAAGGGTAGATAGGGTGGAATGTCAGGGGCGTCTTACCTAAGGATAGACTTCTTAGAAGTGGGATGAAACCCCTTACATTCTTTTTATTTTAATTAAAACTTTAAAATGCCGCATCCATTTTTGTTCTTAATTTTCTTCAGTACTAGGACTCGAACCTGACCTGCTTTGCGTCGCAAGCGAGCGCTCTAACCACTACACTACGCTACCTTCCAATTGTTAAAAATCTATATATCGTCGCAAGAGTTTAAGAAAAAAATAAACGTCGATTGGTCCCGATCCTAATTTTCTATGATAAAAAGAAATTTACTTATGCCGTCTGTGTTTTGAAAAATACCAGTGTCTTCTTTTATAAAGGTTTTTTGGTTTTGGTAAACATTTTTGTTTTTATCACTTACTGAGTTTTTTAATTCTTGCGATGATATAAACATTTAGTTTTTAATAACAACCTTTTAATTTAACTTAATTGGCTTAAAAACTGATACTTTTATTTACATTTATTTTGATTTTTATTTCTTTCTACCAATTCTTGATTCTAATACGTTCTTAGAGTCCCATTTTCAAGTATAAATGCGTTGTTGCTGCGCTCTATACAAAATATAAGTGCATAAGAATTTGTGACAGCTAAAAAACGGATTGCCACTCTCCTAACCTCAATCTCTTACAGTGACATCTAAACATTATAGCCACTTGCCTAAAGGGCAAGTCAAGTTTTAAAATGTCTTACAACGCTGACTTTATTTGACACAAAGAAGTTTATTTTAATACTACTGGACAATATTTTTACAAAATCTCTATTACACTCGTTTCTTTTTCACATTTGTAATTTAAAATTGAAGAAAAAAACTAGTAAAAGTACATGGTAAACGCAGTTGTTATAGTGCTTGACAAAACAGTCATTAATAATTCAATGGCTCAACAAATTGCTTAAAATATTTTCTAAGAAAACTCAAGACAAATGACCGAGAAAATAAAAATTATGGGAAAAGGAAATCACTAGTTTTCAACACTGTGGCTTTTCTGCTTTAATAAATTGGAAATGCAAGCCATATCTCTTCAGTTAGTCTGTGTAAATTGAATCAGAAACAAAAGTTGGCCTATATAAGAAAAAAAAAAGAAAAAAGAAAAATGTGACGCATAAAAAAATATAGTGACCCAATGCCAAAAACAGATAAAATAAAAGCATTCAATAGAAAAATGAAATCACAAAAGAAAAGGAATGAAAAAAAAAATAATAAAAAGCGGACAGTCAATTAAAAAAAAGGCAAATACTCGTATAAGTAACATAGACAGATAAAACTGACATTTGAAATAAAGAAATTCTAAATGCTTTTAAATAATGCAGTCCATAAATCATTTACACATTAGGGGTCGCACATACACACATA
The DNA here is from genome assembly GCA_963576795.1 of Metopia argyrocephala. Lineage (NCBI taxonomy): Eukaryota > Metazoa > Arthropoda > Insecta > Diptera > Sarcophagidae > Metopia > Metopia argyrocephala. The sequence goes on along the minus strand of OY756208.1, from coordinate 17,579,686 downwards.
CTCTGATAATTTTTGTACATGTTTGGGATTGTTTTAAAATATTTGAATATTTATGACACAAAAGTGTAGTTTTTTCTCTATATTTTAGTCTGTTAGGCTGGTTGCCCATATTTCATAAATCTCCCCTGTTGCACACACTTACCTCATTGGGTTTGTTAAGCAAACATAAGCCATGACCAGTACGCAATGCATCTATATAATCCTTTTTACTGCACTCAGAAAATTTATAAGGCTGCACATTCTCTTGGCCAACAATGGATTGAGCCATTATGCAACCATGCCAATCACGACAGAAACATTCTTCACCTATAAAATATTAAAGAAAAAAAAGGAAAATAAAGTGTATTTTAAATCTCCCATGATATGAAATTACAGAAAAGTTCATAATAAAAGCTGTAAACTGAAGAAATTGAGGTAAAACAGAGGGATAAAGTAAAATGAATGGCAAACAGAAGAGAAATAATAATTAAAATTTATAAAATAATTATAAAGATGAGCTATTAATGTTGTCAACATTACGATTACCATCAACGTCATCATCATCATCATCATCACTATCGTCAATATTGTGTCATCAACTGCCACCGTATACTAACAAATGAATCAACAACCGAACCCAACACAACACTGGTAAGAGCATCGAAATATAAATGTGATGTAAAAACTTAAAATTCAATTCATCTCATTTCATTCAACAGAATACAATTCAATTCAATTAAATCCCAATGCATTGAATTATAATGCAATGCATGTACACAGCTTGCCAGCAAAAGTTACAGCAACAGTCACATAACTTAAAATGATGATGATGATATGATGATGACAACAAGAATAACAAAACTATCAGTAGTTATAATAATAACATTAAAAAGAAGAACAAGAAACAACAAAAACAAAAAAAAAAAGAAAAAAAAAAAAAAAGAAATCAAAAAAAGAATTTTAATTTTGAAATTCAATAACAATTTTCACAATCACATCAAAAATCACAATCGCATTCACAATCACCAACAGAATGACAATAAAACTTACGTCCATCATCATGACCCATGCCAATATTGTGGCCAATCATGTGGGCCATTGTACCGGCCAATAAATGAGGTTCATAGACATTTATATCTACACTAATGCCAACAGCACGTGGCGTACATACTGTATCTGGTACAGCCATACCTGCTTCACCGCCAGCAAATGTTTCACCTCTGCAAATATTAAAACAGATAGAGAGAGAGAGTGAGAGAGAGAGAGAGAAAAAGCAGAAAAATAAATTAAAAATTTATAATCAGTTTTATATGTTTTTGTTTTTATTTTTGTTTGTATATTTGTATGTGTTGTTTGCTAATTTTAATGAATGTTTTATGCGAATTTATTTCATTTCTAACTCTTATTAACTGCGAATATATTTTTTTTATGTTTTTTAATTAATTAGGACTTTATTTTAGTGCCACAGTTTGCTATGGTAGTGATGGTTGAGCCAATTATATGATATTTATCACGATTAATATGTTTTGCCTTTATTAGACGGAACATTACAATTCTTTTCTTTTTAAGTTCAAAGTAGGTTTTCATTCGTGTACAAAAAACCTGAAGTTACCTTATCAATGGCGTATGAGATTTGCCAACTATGGCTGTGCTTCGTTTTTATATCGCCACTTTAACAGCAAAAAAAAAAAAAACTACAAAAACTACAACGGCCCACACTGGTTCGGCTTCATATATTTTTGTGGAAAAAGTAGTATTATATTGACTAAATTAAGAAAATAAAATAGTTTAATGAAAATCGGCCACACCCATCGCCCACCGCCCATACAATTAAAATGGATATTTTCATATAAAACCTTTCGTATAAAAGTAAAGGCTTAAAATTTAGTACATATACTTCTTAGAAAAAACAAAAGACGCATGCCAAGTTTCATTGAAATCTGCCACGCCCATCGCACCGTCTTGCAATCTGTGTAGGCGGTATTTTGGTGACTAGAATTCAATTTATTAAAACTATTTTTTACAAATCAAATAATTCCGTTCCAAAGAAGAGTGTTTCACCTAGAGAAATTCATAATTTATGTGATTAAAAAGAAATATTTTGTCTTAGAAAAAGTCTACTGAAGTCTCTTAAATATTGTAAAACGAAAACTGAGGAAAATTTTTACACAGTTCGGTAGCTTGTATATATCAGATATTTTAATTGATAACTTTTCAATGCAGTTTTTATTGAAATACGGAACTTCTTTTATAATTCGTAGAAAAAGTTGTCTAGATTGCGTATAAAGTGTAGGAAATATGACCGAATTAAAATTGCCTTCTAAGCCTCAAAATTTGCAGTTTTTCTTTTAAATGAAATATAGGTCCGGCTATATTACTGAAACCGAATGAACCCTAAAAGCCTATTCTTTGAATTTACCCAAAAAAATCCACAAGTTTTTACAGATCGTTAAACAAACTATGAATTTTCTTAAAATGGCCGGGGAAACTGCAGACAAGTTGCAATAAAATCTATTGCAGAGAAGTGCAATCCTAAGAGTATGCAACAGATTTTAATACAAACGTCTACTGAAATTACATGATTGTGAAGGAAATTTTTCTAACTATTTTTCGTTTTTTAAACCGGAATTGCTTAGGGGCAAAAACCGGGAGCTGAATTTTTAATAAATAATTAGCTGAGACTTCAGGCTTTAATTTGATATAAGTACCTGGCTGGAGCTCGTTGGAGCTCAGAATTTGGAGAAAATATATATTTTTGGATAATTTTTTGTAGTAAAAAAATAATTTTTTTAAATTTGAAAATTTTTGTATTTTGTATTTTGTATTCCAATTGTATGAAAAAAAATCTTTTTAGTGTCATTACAAGAGTATTTTAAAAGCATGAAGCCATAGAATGTAGAATATATAATACGGTCATTTCAAACGCATTCACTTAGGTCAACTTTGAATGTCTCTGGACAAAAAAGTAATAAAGATATAAGCCTAATATTTTTGGTACATGATAATTAGATTGTCTGTTATAAACTGTAAAAAAATCAGGTAGATCAGAAGGCTAAAAAAAAAATGAATTAATACCGCTCTTGAACCAGTGTGCGGCCCAGGTTCAAATCCCAGCAAGAGTGAAAAATGAAAAAGTTAGTTTGTGGTTTTTTTCAAAATTATAATTCAAAAAAAAAAAAATTGGTCCTCTCCTTCCAAGAAGACCATCTACAAAGAAGCCGCTCCCCGACTTTCCACTCTATTCCACCTTAACCAATTTCAACAATGATCAGGAGAAAAGCGCCCCCAATTGAGAAGTAGCAGATAACAGCTAAACCTACTTAGCGAAGGCACTCATCATACAATCAACATGCAATGATGAGGCAATTGCTATTGATCATTCAAGGGTGAAGGTATAACACTGGCCTTTGAGTGATCAATTCACAACAATTTGTCTCATTCCTAAGGCGCTTAATTGTAACATAAGAATAAAAAAAGGTATGTTCTGCCATAAATGTACTGTCCTTTGCAAACAAATTCCAATACAGTGCACTGCATTTAGTAGGGGTTTGGCCCTGAGTATTGGTCTCAAATAAAAAAACCAAAAAGAGTTTTAATGATATGGAAAAATTCGAAGATCTCCTTTATATTCTTTGAATTCAATATTTCACTACTAATTGGCGTAGTTTTGTCGTTTCATGAAATCTGAAATATAATGAGGGAAATATATATATTTCATTGTTCATGGATTAAGACTTACGGCCGTATATATAATGAAAAATTAGCAACTCGTTAGTAAATGGGACAAAAAACTGGCAAGTTTATCACCCGCTATAGACGGATATTATTAAAACTGTCTATACCCTCTATTTGATAACTCGTCAGATAATCCAAAAAATTAAATACCTTGTACCTTTGAGTTAGAATTTCCACGTATTGGAATGACAAACTTAGCCACTGTGTACAACGACCTGCTAATTTTTTATTATACATAAGGCCGTTAGACTATATTACTGTTACGTATCGTAAAATGATCAAATTGTTGTTGATTGTTATTGCTTATGTCTTTGTTTCCAAAATGTCATTTGTCAATTCACTGCATATTTACAAATAACGTTGTTCTGTTTAGGTTGCATATGCTCAATTTAATGCAGTGTGGGGTTTCACATTTTACCTCTCATAGGTTTCAATCAAATTCACCTTATGGAAGTCAGATTTGATATGCATTCCATTACAGTATTCAGAAACAAGAGCTTTGCATATTTTGATAATTCCGTATAAGCGATTCACTTCAGCAACTAGGCAATATTGTCAAGGTTTTTATTGTAAAATACAGTGTACACGGGTACCAAAGCAGAATCTGTAAAGCGGATTTGACTTAAAAATCTTTAACTTCGTCATGTATCTATACAACCATTATTTAAAGTAATTGTGTTTTATTTTATATTAAATTTTAAGCTTGACTGAAATAAAATCAAAATATTTTTAAAATCTTCTCTTTAATTGTAAGTTTCCATAAAGAAGAAGACATAAAATGCCACCCATTAATTGGGCCTGTCAAATTAAATCTACAAATGACATAAATCTAAATTTTGCATTAAATTGATAACATATTATATGATATATGGCTGAATGATTTGTAAAATTAAACATCTCTGTGTATTTGTGTGTGTGTAGGTATTGATGGTTGGCAATGTTGTGGTAAATTTTAATCATTTGAAATATGACCACAAATTTGTTATGTTTTTACAAAAACAAAACCAAAACCAACTCACTTTACTCAGACCAAACTTTTCTTCACAATAAAAAACTTTCTTAATATTTTCGCTAATTAACTTGTGCAGCTGTTTTTAAAGTTAAGGAAATATTTTGCTTTAAAAGTTTGAAGGCTAAAATTAAAAGTTTAATACGAAAAGATATTTTAAACAGAATATTTATAATTGTGATGTTTTAAAGGAAATGAGTGTAAAATTTAATAATTAAATTAATTGCTAAAATTTTCTTAAATTAAAACTATTTAAAGTATGTCATTTCTAGCTTTAATTGCATTCAAAAAAATATCTTAAATTATGTATAATTACTTGTCTTTTTTTTTAATATTTAATTTATAACACATTTATTAGATAGATTTTCTTAATTAAGTTTTTATAAAAATAAGTTAATAGGTTATAATAAATGTCTTTTATATGTTGACACTCGCACTTAGGCTCAAATATTTTTGAAAACAAATATTAATAGATTCTTCTACAGTCTTGAAATAATACGGTCGCAAGGATTAAAGACTGACAAAAAATCGAAAATACGTGTTTTTGCATCATTTTTAGCAGAAAAAAAACGCGTCGATTGGTCCCGGTTCTATGATGGAAAGAAATTCAATCACGCCGTCTGCGTTTTTAAAAATACCAGTCTTTGTACTACTTTCGTACAGGTTTTTTTTAGCTCTGGAGACATTAAATGTTTTGTCAGTTACAGCATTCTTTAGTACTTGTGACAATACGTTTTCAGAAACGAAAACGTTCAGAATATTATTGCCAATTATGCCAAGCTATAATGACATGCAATTAAAACAAAGCCATATGCAACACAGCGCGCGAATTTCTTTTCCTAAGAAATCTTTTTACGAAAGAATAACATTTATTCGTTCAATATACTAGCCACCAAGATCATGTGATTTCACTCAATTGAACTAATTTAGTAAGGGTTATGTAAAGTTTCAATGTAGATAGAATAAGTAAAAAACCATTTAGCACTCTGGGGAAAACAACTGCTTATCCCAGGGATAAATTGTGAAAATTAGTATTTATAATAGTGCCTTGGCCTATATCCATTGATATTAAAAATCGATGATATTAAAAATTAGAGTTGTGTAGCTCATGAAAGAACTAGTTCAACTGAACTATTCACTCAAGTGAGCTAAAAGAGCCGTTCATTACAATATGTTTTTTAGCTCAGTAGTTCTTGTTTCTTTCTTTCTTTCTTGTGAATCCACGTTTCTTTTCGCTCATTTTTCTTATTAGTTCATTCTCTTTCTTTCTTGAATCTTTTTTATTCTTTGACATTTCATGTTCAAGGTACATACTAATTGGTAATGCTAGCTGTAAATAATATACGTAGCTGCCAGAAACTTTATAGGACGTTACATTTTTGGAAATTTAAAGATTTTTATGATAATTGTAGAAGCAATATAAAAGGGAATTATATTTATTTTTTACTGTCGAATTTGAATAAAAATTAGCATTTTTCATAAAATATTTTAAATAATTAGATAATAACCAAACTCGCAATTACAATAATAATAAATTCGTGCATGTATGTACATACATGAGTAATTTTTGAGATCGAATATAAAATTGTATATTAATTACAAAATTTTTAAAAAGAGAGTTTAATATGATTCAAATGAAAATATTGAACTAAATGAGCTATTGAACTAAATGATCGACCTAGTTCATTGAAGTGAGCTGAACTAGAAAGAGCGCTCACTCAAAAGAGCTAAAAAACCCAACACTATTAAAAATGTATTTCTTTGTTGTAACAATGCTGCCTATGATGAATATTAATTAAATTAAATATAAATCATACGCACCCCAGTACACCTTATTTTCTTCAGACAATTTATTAATTGTTTACTTTTAACGTAAAATTTTTGTGAATGCGTCGCTATTAATCTTGAACTTATTTATCATTTAGAAAATAAGCTGAGCAACTAATATGAGATTAAATTTGATTGATTTAATGCATACCAAACAGCAAAAAATTAAATAAAACCACAATAAATAAAAATAAATACACAAAAACAACGATACGTGGATATGAGAAAAAAAGAGGTCACGCACATGTTTAAATGAAAGCTAACAGAGGGGGTATATTTATTGTGCGTTTAAGTGACAATAGAACACAAACATTTCTGGTTTTCATTAACTGACAATTTACACTTGTAAAAACATTATTTTGTCAGACTATTTATAAACTTTTGTCAGTAGATAGTGCTGCTTAGGTGTGGGTAAAATATTTTTGTTTTTCTAATGGATTTATAGGCTGCCTTCAAAGTATATGCACATATATGAGTGTGGAGTTTCAATATAAAACTTATTTATATGAAACGTTTAAATAAATGACATGCCTAAAATAGCAAATAAATTTTCTACATGTTTTACTGAAAATATCAAAATAAATTACAAAATAAAGAAAAACGGAAAAAATTGAAACAAAATATACAATAGATTGAGACTCACACATGTAAGACTATATGTGTACCTTTTAAGGTTTCTTTGTGTTAGATAGAAAAGGTAATACACTCTTACCATTGGTTAATTGAGTAAGAAATAAAAATGAATAATATATGTAAATTATATGTCTGCTTGTATTTTATCTTGGAAATTCAAATGTCAAACGCTTCTTAAATAAATTACTGAAACTACAAAACCTAAATTTAGTTAAAAAAAAAACAAAAAACAGGCACATTTCAAACAACGAATAATATGACACTGAACTGTAACTGTATGTTCATGAACTTCAAATATATGAGACAAATATTTTAATTTATAAACGAAAATGTATGAGGAGGAAGTCTGAGAAAAACCAAACATAACGCAAATTTATTTCAATTTCGAGAAGAAAAATCAAAGAGACAAATATTAATACAATATACTCTGAATTAGGGTTTTTTAATTTAAAAATAGAAATATAAAGGGTGGTTAAATTTTAAGGTCTGATGTTTATTTTGAATAAAATACAACTTGCTTAAGAAATTGTTGTCATTTCTTTTCACTATGATAACTTGGTATAGTTCAATTATGTATGGAACAAAATTTCGACCAAATGCCCAGCGCGACCTTTTTGACACACCTCCATCGGATGGTCCATATTTTCGATGACGCTGAGGCATGACTGATATCCTATGCCGTTAATGTGCATTAAATTATCTCATTCTTTAAATCTTGAATTGTTGCTGGGTTATCGACGTATATATTTTCTTTAAAATAACCCCAAAGAAAGAAGTCAAATGGTGTCAAATCATATGATTTTGGCGGTCAATTGACATTGCCACGACGTGAGATAACACGCCCATTAAATTTCTGGCGCAAAAGAGCCATTAGTTCATTAGCTATGTGGCAAGTGCCACCGTCCTGTTGAAACCACATATCGTCCACATCATAATTTTCATCTACGACGAGCGTAAGAGGTGTAATTGTTGACCACGACGATGAGTTGAGGTGGGCGTCTCTTCAGCCACACTATCGCGAACAGCAGCAACATTTTCTGCAATACGAACTGAACTGGTGTTTTAACAATTCCTATAAACCCGATTTGCTCAAATTTTTGCACGATTTTTCCGACTGTATTCACAATTGGACGATTAAATTGACCGAAGAAATCACGAAGTGAACGATATGCATTGAGATTTGATAATAAGCTTTTATAATAAACCCGAAACAAGTTGCCAATTGTGTATATTTCACTGATTCAAATTGAGTTAGTCTGCCATTGAGAAATGTCAAATGAAATGCTGAAAAAAAAAATTAAAATTTAGCCACCAGATATATTTGGGATATTCAAAAGATGTGCTATTATGTATAAATACCATAATGTTGTAAATGTTTATGCCCGTATTCATAAAAAATAAAATTGGTTTATAAAGTGCTTATTTGGCATATTACTATGGAGTAATTGTCAAATAAGCAATTAACAAAACTGTTTGATTTTTATGAACACGGGCATTAATTAATAATTATAAAAACACAACAAATTTCTGAGAGTATGACATAATAACACACCCTGTGAATCCCCTATTTATATACATTTAATCTTGCATTTGAAATTTTTGACAGACAATTAAAAGAGTAAGTAATCATTTTCTCAGTAAGAAAATAGTCAAGAATTAATGGGTTGTGCGATATTTTATTAAACAAATGTTTTACTATCAAAAATCTTCATCATGATTAGCAAGGAATTGCCACGATTATAAATAAGTTTCAAAAGATTGGAAGTGTATCGTATACATTTACGAGTGTACGCACTATTTATATATTGCTTCTCTTGTGTAAAACTATAGCCGTTTATCAGAATTTATCTATTTTTCATAATTGTTAAAAATGCTGTTTTTTATGGCGTATTTTATTCCGATTTTGCACCATTTTCTGTAATAAAATCTAAAGAAGTCTACAATTAGATTCGGTTGACCAGCACATCAGAAAATCTAATTCACTGTTTAATCGGCATGGCTTTTTGTACTTTTAATTTTTCTTTATTGAAGAAAATTATTTGACATTCGGAGTTTAAGACAAGAAACAAAATTTTAATATTTGAGGATCGAAGAATCCAGAAATTATTTTCTGCCAAGCCATTGTATTTATATGAAAAAATTGACTATTTGGTGCACATTACTATCACATGACGCAAGTTGTGATATTACATAAATCAATAAAAATGTTTCAGTAAACCATAATTCCCAAAAAGGTATAAAAAAACGTACATAAATATTTTATATAGGCTTCAAAATTTGTGTTTTACATAATCAAATTACTTTGAGAGAATTCTAATGAACAAGTACATATCAATGTTAACAAAAACATAATACATTTAAGACCATTAGGTTAGATTTAGACCGAAGGTGGATTCTATAGTACAGGATTATGGAGACTATTATGAATTTTTAAATAAAGTCATTGAACGTTTTCAAGAACAATAATATATTAGAAGACTTACAATTGTGTTTGCAACAAAGACTGATTACCGGTATTGTTTTTTTTTATACCAGTACTAAATATAATTAATTCCCTGAAGAAGCTACTCAGATAACTAGGAAAATACAGTAAAATCACGATAAAGTCTAGAAATTCTGATCAAGGTACTTCACATTTTCACCGGTTCATACATAAGTCATATTTCATTTTTAGTTGGATAAAGGTCTTGTAAATATTATGAAAGTCAGATAGTACAGAGTATTTCTGTTAACCTTTCGAAATACTTAGTTAAAACATAAATATATTTTTTTTTAAATTTGCGTCTACTTTCTCGATATTTATATGATCCATAGTCAATAGGGACTATAAGCCTCTTCCAACGTTACAGGTCAACCATTCACCAATTGCAATGAATTGCAATGAATTGCAATGAATATTTAAAAAAAGCAAATATCATTATTTTCGGATGACCTGAACACCAAATTTTCTCTTAAAAAACCGAAAGCTCGAAATTAATTTTAGACCTATAGGATCTTCTGAACAGTTTCTTAGAATTTCCCGTAGATTACGATTTTACTATAACCTTTGTCATCAGCATAATAACCTTCACGCCAATGTGTGAGAAGACAGCATACGCATCAAATTCCGCCCTATTTCTACAACCCCACTAAGAGATTTTCCAGTGATCGTTATTGAGTTTGGAATTCATATTCAGCTTTTATTAAGAGGCTACAAATGACAAAGTTTTATTGCTTTAATGAATTCAATTGAAATAGTTCTCTGTCGCATAACTCAAAATAAGTAGTTTGTTAATTGTGTCTATTATTATTGTTTGGAAAAATCACATAAACAATTTAAGTGATAGCACAAGTGAGAGAAAATTTTTTTAAATCGAGTTGATTATATCTGTGGCAATTTGGAAGAGTAGCTAAAGTCGACATAAGAGAGAATTGAGTTAAGGCGTTTGGGGCATTACAGAAGCAAAGGCGCTTAAATGTGTTTAGTCCGTTTTGAAAAATTCTATTTTTTATCAATGTTATGTACGTTTACTTTTTAGCCTAAGTTTTTTAAATCAATAATGCATTTAACAAAACAACTTATGTACACATAGATTTGTTTACATATTCAGATTTTCGATTTATCATATATCTTATATTTACTTTAGTTTTTTTAATAAAATGTGATTCTTGTATACAGTTATCTTAAGTGAATGTAAGTTCTTGAATAAATCCTTTTATGTTTTCTTAAAACTACACAATACGTACTTTTTATTTCAACAGAAGCGCTTAAGTTACTTAAGGAACTGTCCAACGCAGATTTCAGTTTCGAAAAAGCGCTTAAGTAGAAAAGGCGTAAAATCTTCTAAAATCAACCATATTTTTTTTTTAAATATTCATCCTTCTTCTCTAATGAACATGGTACCAATATATTAACTCATAAATTGTTCGCAAAAACATACAGAATAAAAATTACACAAAATTGATGATATCCCAAAACTTAAATTTTCGACTTAAGCTACTCTTCCATATTGCCACAGATATATACTATATACTTTTGTATACTTTTGTTGGGTAAAGGAATTTGTCTGTCGCAAAAGCCTTTCTACTTAAAAATTTTGAAGTTTAACAAAAAGACATGCTCTTAGCGAAAGTAAGGTAGTAGGTAACTAATTTAAGGAACTACAGCCCAGTAGATATAATAAGTCACGAAATTGTCAGAATTGTTTTCGTTTAATACGATGTTTTCAATATATTTTAATTTTATTATCTTTCACAATAACTCTTGCTTAAAAATTCAGAAAGGAGGCCGTTTTTTTCTCACACGCATTCGTGCCTATATGAGAGATTTATATTAAAGAAACAAATAAAATATGAAACGCACGCATTGTTATGCAGACGTAATGACTATTTTTGTGTATGGGTTAGTGTGAGACTTTACATGTATGTATGGATATGCGAGTTATAAACCGACAGAGATGAAAACGAAAACATGGCAGAGTTATAGTGTTGGCATTCTGACGCTATTAATGCTTTCAAAATATATCATATGGCTCTGGAATGAGTAAACTGTGTGTTGGTGAAAAGGAAAAGGCCAGCAAGAAGCATTGTATCATTAATTAACTAAAATGGTCCTAAAAGCAGGCAATACATCATTAATAAACTAAACGTGTTACAGATGGCAATAGACAATAAAGAAAACTAACACGCACGCACGCACGCATTCACACTCAAATATAAATATGCACACATTGACTTGTAACATAAGCTATACTAATACACAAATATACATGTACACGTATATTTTATTAAAACTTGTGTTTGTTTGTTTGTGAGTGTGCAGAAGAAGTCAAGTTTTCTTTGATTTTATTTTCTTGAAAATGTTTGCGAACATTTTTTCTTTGTTAAAAGATTCATCATCAGTCTTATTTTGGTGTCCCTTTTAATTTCTTGCTTTTTCTTTTTTCTTCGTTGAAAATTTTAATAAATGGATTCATGTACTGGATATGGAGTTTGTTCCTGTTTCTTTATTTCATTGTTGGAACATTTAACATGTTATTGCTTTTCTTTTATTAAATTTCTTTTAAAAAGTTATTAAAAAAAACCGATTTTTTGTATTGATAATCTTGTTTTGTATACTCCTATTTGCCTACATTATTACCGCCTAGGGGTAAACTAAAGAATTGTGATAAGCAAAATACTTATTTTATTATTCTCTTTCTTTAGTTTTTAATTTGAATAATTTGAAATATGTATTTGGTTTGTGTGCTCTGGAGAAGGGATCTGCAGCAAAAAAAGCCCTTGAGTGACAAGGGTTCGACTTTATTAATAATAAGTTGTTAGATGTTTCCTTTATTTGATATTCTTGTATTTGTTAATATATACGATATTGTGTTATTTGTTTTTTTTTTCATTTCCGTTTAAGCTAAAATTGAAATTTCTATTTTTTAGAAATGGAAAAATTTCTAAGTGTGTGTGTGAACAAATTTCATATACTTTAGTGTAGAGTACAAACGAGTGCGGAATAGCACATAGTGATTTTAGTTAGAGCAAAAAACTCTTTTAAAGTCATAATAGCATGACCATTGAAATTTAGTCCACCAACTCCAATTTATGAGCGCAAAGATAATCATTAACACGAATAAAATTACTTCTTGAAAAACTCATGAAATTACACTTTTTGATAGTCAGCTTCAATATGTTGTATTTGCACCATTAAAACTAGTTACTGAGAACCCTTTAACCTTTTAAAAACGCCGTAGCTCTGAACTGGATTATCAAATTGACCTGAAATTTTGTGATAACCTTTCGAAAACTATTTTACATCATAGTCGCAAGCTTGATTAGGATTGGATAATCTACGTGTAAAATTAATCCCATCTACAAAGTTGAATCCTTTCGTCAACAGCATACATACCAATATGTATAGTAAAATGCGTGCAAATATGTTGATATGATTAAAAAGTATAGTCTATTTTGAGTTAATTTTTGTAATTATTGTTTTATTATTATTGTATAATTGTAGTATAATTATTCGTAATATAAGTTACTCAAATTTAAATACATCTGTCGCAGTGCTGTAAGTCTTTAGAATGCTTTGTGAACACTGGCTTGTTGCATAATGTGCATGCTCAACAAGTAGGGTGTTGTTTCAAGAAGACATAGGAATTTTCTCTTACTTTCATCGGACCGAATTATTACACTTCTCCGCGGGATCAACTTTCATGCCTTTGATGGCGCTGCGTGTTAAAAAAACTCTGGATATTCTGCTGTTTTTCGCACTTTTTTATATTTTCCACTTACATAGTTGCTCGCTTAGCTGATGGAGGAACATCCTATGGCGGCTTTTAGATTAATGTTGCGTTCAACGTATACTACGTACACAGCAAACGTAGCAGCGTTCACAAAATTATAAAAGAAAGAAAAATGTGATATATTTGTGCCCCGCTAGGTACAAAATTCAGACTACCACTTGATTATGTTATCAACGCCTCCTTCGGTTTGGTTGTTCTCCAATAGAAGCAATAACGTCTTCTTAGAACCGACCGTCTCTGTTTTATAATGAGTAGAAGATAACATTGCAACAGCCTTGTTTCTCTTGAGCTCCTACGAGTATATCGTAATATTATTATAGAAATCAAATATTAATCGTTACATCGTTTGGAGTTGGTAAATGTTGCTGGAATGAATGTAGCAAGTACCAAACATACAATTATATTAACTCTTAGCAACACTAGCCTTTAGTGTCCATATTATCTGTTTTAGCCAAAAATAGCCAACGTCTTTTCCAAAGAAACATGAACCGACAATGTCGCCCCCACAAATTCTAGACAAAAGAGTGACTTTTTCGGGATGCTATATTTTTACCCTTTTATTTGTTCACGTATCCATTAATTCTGAAAGAGGAATCATCTCTTATAAAGATTTTTCAAAGACAATTGGGGTCAGTTGTCAACTCCAATTTAGAAAACTAATTTAATTACTTGCACATGTTTTTAAATACTATACCATGGCAAAGGAAACTGAATAAACTGCTGTTATCAATTGTCATAGTTCGGACGACCCCGTTGGAAAACTTTAAATGGTAAAACTGTAGGAAAAACTTAAATCTAAAACCTTTTAGAAACAAAATTTCTACTACCAAAAGTACTTAAAATATTAATTTTTTCAACACATTTGCTTTATGTTTAAACTTCCGAAGAATAAAATACCCTTTCAGAGCCCACACCAGTGGTGTAACTCCTTTTACGCTAAGCTTGGCTAAAGAAAAAATATTACGACACACTTAAACATATAAACCCTATAACAGACAGGATTTATAGGCATTAAGTTGTTAAATAAAAATAAAGCTACGAGCTGCTCATAAATCAAGCATAACATATAACTTTTCCTTCACAAACAATACGAATGTGAAGAATTTACTGTTTTACTTTTGACTGCAAACCAAATATAAGCAAAACACATAGAAGAAGAAGAAGAAAAAAAATAAAACATTAAACTGCTCATATACATGTACACATCCTTTGAATAGGTACCAGGATTTACCATAAAAACTGTAAAACAAAAGACATTTAATTTTTTACTCATTCCGGTTTACAGAAACCAAAACTAAAAAGTTAAACATTTTTCACAAACCTAAGAAGTTACAACAATTTTATAAGTCTACGACACATAAAATCGGATTTAATTTAAGTGGCATAAACTTAAAAAGCTACAATAACTCTGAGTATCACACGTTTAACAAAAAGAAACAGGAAACCTGAACTCTACTTATGAGACAGTGTTAAAGGCTTAAGTGTTAATATTTATTTAAGCAAAATAAAAAGTTCTAAGAACCATAAGAATTGTAGAAGTTTCCAAAAGAAAAATCATATAAATTACTTTAAAATGAAATAATTTTTAGTTTAAATTACACTTTTACAAACGGAAACTAAAGTGAACACAAAAATTTTTAAATTGAATTTGAATACGAACGGAAAGTTTTCTTTCTTTCACAGTTATTTTGCTAGACCAACTTTATTTAAATTTTAAAGATTTACAGGTTGCCAATCAAATAGAAAATTTGATATATTTTGTTGATTTGGATTAAACGTTTTTAAACGAAAAGTTTTTGGTTAATATTTTCCTATACAATAACGTTTATATGCCTATCTAAATATCCGCTGGACAGAGAGCTCTCAAACTGCGCATTTAAAATCGTAACTTTGGTGGGATTATTTTTATCATTATTTATGATTTCTTTTGCCTAAGAACGGGTAACTTGACAATTTTGAACTTCTTAATTCTTAACAACTCTTTAGTTGCCAACAGCCCTATTTATAATAAAAAAATTAGCAGGTCGTTGTACACAGTGGCAAGGTTGTCATTCTTATACGTGGAAATTCTTACTCAAACGTACAAGGTATTTAATTTTTTGGTTTCTCTGCCCAATTATCAAATAGGAGGTATGGAAAAATAATATCAGTCTATAACGGGTGATAGATTTGCCAGTTTTTTGTCTCATATGATAACAAGTTGCTAACTTTTCATTATACATACGGCCACTGGTTTATAGTTTTACTATTAAGGATGCTGATCAAATGCTGCAGAATAAGTGTTAAATAGTAATCGAATTAAAATTTCTTTAGAGAAATTATTAAACTGGTTCATCAAAAATGTGTGCAACTTAACATGGCAACGATAGAATAAAAGATGTCTTCTGGGGAAAAATCTTAAGCTACTTGTTCAAACTATGTAACTGTAAGTAAGAAAGATCAATACTCGACAACATATACTTCAGTTCTAGGCGCAAAACATAATTCGATTTTTATTATTGTTTAGGCTTGAAGGCTATATTTGTAGCATTGCCACTGATTGATCATATTTTTTTTTTGAGACCAATGTTCGGGAAATAAATCTCTAATTATGCTGTTTATTGTGTTAGAATTTTGGGAAAGGATATTTTTTTTTCTAATTAAGCACCTTACGAACTAAACAAGTTGCTGTCATATGATTTAATCACTCAAAAGCCAGTTTAAACCTTCACCCTTGAATGATCAATTCAAACACGTGCTATATTTTTCGTTCGATGCTTGTTATGGTGAGGATCTTCGCTAAGTAGGTAGCTGTTATCAGTACTTCCCAGAAGGTGGCGCTTTTTCTCCCGATCATTTATTTTTAATGATATTGCCAAAGGTGTAATATAGTGGAATGTAGTTGCCGTGGTCTAGTAGTTAATCTGTTTGCTTACTAAGAACCTCAGGGTTCAAATCTTAGCTCTGATATCTTGATAAAAAGAAATATGAAAAAATTATTTCTTTCGGGGACTACCTCTCAACAGTCTTCTGGCAAAAGCTCTGAGAGTAATTGGTTGCCATTAAGAAGCTTCTCAAATCTGTCGTTCGGAATCGACTTTAAACTGCAGGTCCCGGTACTCCTGGATAAAAATTAACACACACAACATGAGTGCTGCGAGAAGCTAGGCCGTAACCCTGAAACAGGGTTGTAATAACCAATTATGTATCTATGTGTGTATGTATGTAATACAGTGGAATGTTAGGAAGCAGTTTCTTGTGGTTATAAAACTTTTTGTAGTGGGTGAGATTTTGTTGGTCTTTAACCAACAACACAAAAAAGGTTCAATTTCATTTACGCAGCCTTTTATACGTGTTAAATGTTCAAATAAAGTCCTTTACATTAGTCTCCAACGCACATTTTAGTCTTAAGTCAGGTCCAGGAAATTTTTTCTTTGTTGTGAAAAGGTACATCTACTTTGAATACAAAAAAATGAATTAAAACATTCACTTAACGCCAGTTCAATGTGTTCTAATTAGTATTGATATGACCGTTCTTGAACGAGAGGTTTTAACCGCTTTACATACACTTAGTAATTATAACGGTGGAGTAAAACTCTTGATTCCCTCTTTTGTCAACCCGAATTTAAAATATGTTTGTTTTCTTAATAATTGTTCTCAATAGAACAAAAAAAAAAAAAAAATATTCACTTGTGTTGTTCATTTAAATTTTTTTTAGCATTTCTCATCACTGTTGTGCTACTTTCAAACAAATTTGTAGCACTTAATTATTTGTTTACATGTGTTTACTCTCGTTTATTTAGTTTGTTTGCTCCATTGCTGTTAATTTTCAGCAACAACATTTGAACACAACAGTTATAAATAAACACATAATGGGCATTTTGGCTTAAATAACCCAAAAACATAATGAAAATAATTTTTATTACCAACCCAGTGACATGTAAACTCTCTCACACATAATGTATCCATCTTAACTCCCCACACATGAAAGCACACTTATAAAGGCTTTATATGGTGCTATTTTGTTTTCTGTGTAATTTTTATTTTTATTTTTATATTTTTTTTTGCTTTCTATACCAATAATTGATCCTTATTTGGTCATCTGCTTAAGGACAAAAGAGTAAAGAAAACAAATTGTTGAATGATAAGGACAACGGATTATAGTGTACGACTATATGTTGATATGAGAGGTACATATAGCAAGAGCGAGAGAGAGAGAGAGAGAGTTTTTAAATAAAATATTACTAATCGGATTACAAAGGATATTATTAGTTTTAACAAATAGACAATGATGTTAAAACACGCCATCGATATGGCGATTAAACAAGTTTTAGTTGGAATTTTATCTTTCATTTTGATTAACATGTGAAAAGGGTTGGTTTTTTCTCTACATTTTACCAAAATTAATTGGTGAGTTGTCTTAAGCAGTAATTAATTGGCACTAAAATATGTAATAAATCATTTAAATATTAGGCTATAACATAAAGAAATAAATTTTTTTTAGAAATTTAATTATTAAAAAAAAGAGATATTTTCAAAAAATAGACAAAATATTTTGTTCATTTTAAATTAAAAAGATATTTTGTTTTGTGATTTCAAAAAGCTATGAAAAGTCCACATTACATAAGACATTTCCTAAACGTAGGGGGAAATAAATCTAAAACTTTTCTGTTTGCATTATGCAGACCAATGTGACCATTGATTCTTTTTTACTTTTTTGTTTACTACTTTAAACCTGCCTTTGACAGATTTAGAGTAGCATAGCTGGTTATAAAAAAGCTCATTTGCTACTTCAACAACTTTTATTAGAACACTAATTTTATAATTTCTTTTTTTGTTTTCTTTACAATTGTAGAGCTCCATAGTTGTGGAAACAGAAAAACTATTTTGCTTATTTTTTATTTTTTTTTTTATTTGCAAAGTAATGTGTGTTACAAAAAATATTTGCAATAATTGTTACATTTGTTACACGAGTAACTATAAATAAAAGTTTGCTTTCCCAGTATTGTATTTTACTTCAACACTCCTACTAATGCTCACACATACTCGTATACACATGTGTTACACTTAAACATAAAATAAAAACAATAATAAAAAAATTATAGCGTGTAATTGTGTTGAATCGTAATATCATAGCGAAAACAAAAATCTCTTTACAGGCAGCTTATGTGTGTGCATGAGTGTGTCATATGAAAAATTTTGCTCAGAGACAAGCATGCTAGTTTTTGTTTTCTGTGTAATAAAATGTAACATATTTTATGGCGTTATTTTCTTTTGGTTTACTATGAATTTGTTGGTAATTGAGCAAAATTTAGCATCAGAGGGTATAAAGGTTTAGAGGCAATAAATTCTTTTTATTTAAGTTTTCTCTGTAAAGCTGGTGTTCCTCAAGGTAGTGTATTGGGGCCAATCTTATATACAATATTTACATCAGATATGCCTGTACTGGATAATGTACTAGTTGCAACATACGCTGATGATACTGCAATACTAGCTTCCAACACAGACTCGGATGTAGCATCAACATATCTTCAAAGAGAGCTAGATGAACTAGGAAACTGGTTAAATAAATGGAAGATAAAAGTCAAAACAGAAAATTCGTCGCATGTAACATTTGCTTTACGTCAAGGAAATTGCACTCGTGTTCATATTAACAACTGTTTTATTCCGCATAATGACACAGTCAAATATCTAGGACTACACATAGATCGTAGACTTACATGGAAAAACCACATAAAATCTAAAAAACAACACCTAAATCTAAAACTCAAACGCCTATATTGGTTACTAGGTCCGAAGTCTAAACTCAGCCTTGAAAATAAAATTATTATATACAAAGTTATGCTAAAACCAGTTTGGACCTACGGTATACAGTTATGGGGAACAGCCAGTACTTCCAACATCGAAATACTACAAAGATTTCAATCCAAGACACTAAGATCATTAGTAAAGGCTCCATGGTTTGTATCTAACAAAACTATTCATGATGATTTATCAATTCCGCTAGTTAAGGAAGAAATTAATAATTATACCGCCAATTATTTAGAGAGGCTAAGTAATCATCGCAATCCTTTGGCAATAATGTTATTAGATGACACTAATGAAACGAGAAGACTAAAGAGAAATCATATATTGGACTTGCCATTTAGTAGATAATTGTATACTAAGTATATTTATTATTATTATTATTATTTATTATTACATACATTATATTTTTGTATATTGTTGTTCTCATTGGAGTTCGACAATGACTGTTACTGCTTATTTTATGAAATTTACTTATTATCTTCGGATAGATTGTAAATAAAACTATAACTATAAAAAAAAAAAAAAGTTTTCTCTGTAAGAAAATTAAAGAAATTATTTTTAAGATTTTTTTTTAAATTATTGGAAAATATCAATAAAATTTCTTTTTGAGGGTCGAAAAAAAAAACACTTTCTCAGAGTTATTTTTATTTTCGCTTTCACTTCATTCAAGCATTTTGGCAATCAGTATTGGTAATTTTTGTTCGTCACTAATTTTGAAAAAAATTAAATTTAATGACAAATAATGCATTAACAAAGAACTATATTTTACGCGAGATTCTTTTTAATCTTGACTACACTTCTAAAACAGAGAGTATAGGTAATTTTCTTTGTAATAGCCCAGAATTGACAGACAAACGTTTGAAGTTTCTTAGCGTGACTTTCTTTATTAGTTTGTGTATGCGCGTAAAGCTAAGCTCTAATCCTGAAACAGGGTTGTAATGGCCAATTATGTATATCTATATGTATACGCCAGATTTGCTCCTTTCGTTTTACTCCAATTTGTAAACAGATCCGGGTGAGTAGTTATTTATTTATTTTTATTTTTTTGATTAAGTCAGTGCGGTTCTGTAAAACATAGTTAAAACTCTCAATAAATAAAGTGCGTCTGTAGCATAATTGTTTACAGAAAATGAAGATTTGGATTACATTGCTGTAAAGGTATCAAATGGCATTTTATGGTTGGTTGACTAGCAATCTGACGTACCTACCTACCTATCTACCAATCTATTCATACTTTAAAAAATGAATGAACTTAACTGTTCTATTAATTGGTTGGTTTATGAGGTTATTAAGTATATCCAGTTTCTTTTTAATAACGCCAGTACTCAGGGGATGGCCGCTACTCATGCAGAAAATTTTTTGGCCTAGGAAAAAAGGCGGGGAAGGGGGAAAAAGACTGTGGGCTTTTGGTGTAAACTCACTGAATCATATCTGATATTAGTTCGAAAAAACTAAAGGTCTTAGTTTAATAATGCAAACCACAAGGAAATCGCTTGCTGTTGATTAATTATTCAATAGCCAGTGTTATACCTTCAACACTGAATAATACACCATTTTGCACTTTAGCTCCATTTTAATGTCACATCCTTGTTACCATTTGTTAAAAATGGTTGCGCAGTACCCAACTATAACAAGTGCATGCAATTTTGTAAATTGATCAATGCTTAAATCAGCCTGCTCTACAGTATTTACGAACAGTGATTTTTCCCAAAGTTAATAGTCTCTCGTTACGTTTTCTTTGATGTCTTACAACTTCGGCAGTACATTTTATATAGAAATAGCCCAAAAACTAGTTATTCCAACTGTTATCCTATTTACATTACTACGTTTCATATTTTACAACATTTATGTTTATAACAGTTTATATTTTGCCCAAAGCAATCTGCTTATCCTTCCTATAATCATACTGTTGACCCACGATTCGAATTACCGCTCTGAAAAGACCCATTGGTTTTAATACCAATTCCGCATTAATGTGTAATAGTTATGAAAAATATAACAGTTGCTATATATAACAAACCGTACGTGAATATTTACCTTTGAAAATGAAAAGCAAATGTTGTATTCAATTATTTTGGAGTAAAAAAATATTTTGTAAATTAAAATTCTTATTTGAATATAAAAGCACATTTTTTTGAATTTTAAAAAATTAGCTTAATAAATCGATTTTTATTTCTATTCATGGCCATTCAAGTTGCTTTGTTTTACACTGAGGAATTTGAAAAATATTATATATTTTTACTCAAATTGAATAAATTGCATACCGAAATTATAATCTTATAACATAATATTGAAATATTACAGATTTGTTACTCCAGAAGCGGTGAAGTACAGAGATAAAGTTTGGGATGAGTAGACTATAAGTATTAATGAACTTGATGGCACAAAAAGGGATAACACAGGATAGAGAAAATTCTGGAGCGATTTGAAGTACAAAACAAAGTTTTTGGTGAATATATTTTTATGTAAAATTTTTTAAGAATAACACCCTTTTAATTTTTTTATGATTCCGAAATACAAATGTTTCATATTTTTCTTTTCTATAAATTTCATTTAGAATGTATTTCAGCAACAAAAATACAACAAATATTAACGAATTTTTTATGCATATTTACAATTTTTATTAAAAAACGATAAAAAAAGCTGTAAATAAACTCGATAGATTATCTGCAATATCTTTGTAAAAAAATCAGAAAAAAAGGAAAAATGATATAAAATTCATATTTGCAAATTGCCAATTTTGCATTGAATATACGAAAGCAATAATATATGAACATATGTATGCACGTCTCTAGATTAATATATAAAAATGCAAACATATACAGTATTTTTGTATCATTAGCTTTTATGCTGGATTTTCTCAGACAAACACACTTAAATCAGCGAAAATAAAAAAGGAAAATGGTAATTTTATATGTATGTGTGTATATTGAATGTGTACTTTTAAAAAAATAAGTGCGATTATAAGTAAACAGTGAGTAACATAATGAAAAATATATTTTTGTGATTCACACATTATTTTGGGTATGAACAGAGGAACTGTAAAACACATTTTTTTTTACAGTCTCTCTATTAGTTCATACCTTCTTGACATCTTGTTTGTAAAATTTGAAATTTATATAAACACTGTGTGTAATTTTTTAAATCATAGAAATATTACAATATGTTATTTAGGTACATAGTATATGTTAAGTACATTTTTGTAGTTCATTGTTCCCTTAAATTTTGATCGGTTTGCTACTTATGGATCCAAACAGATGAAAAAGGGTAAAAGTGATCGAATTTTTTAAAGTATTTTGCAATTTTGGCCTTGAAAGTGAAGTTGTTTTGATCTTATATGTTCACAATTTTAGTTCTTCATGACAGGCGCAACAACTTTGCCTCAGGAAATGAATCAGATTTCCGAACGGTTTGAAAGATATGAGCCTGAGAAAATGATTGGGGGCCCATAAAAAAAATTTCATGACTTTGGGCTAAACTGGGAGACACGGGTTGTCTTTTTTTGGTCTTTTATCACGTAGTGATGTCCGTATATTTTTTTTAGTATTGTACTGTGTACAGTCGAATTCGGTTATAAGAAAATGTAAAAAAAACAGACTTTTCCTTTAAAAGGACTTCGGATAAATGCAAAATTATTTCGTTTAAACGAACTCTTGATATATTATTGAAATAAAAATAAAACAAATTGTAACGTTTTAGAAAAATTCAAATTCTGACGACGGTAATAGACCAATTATAAACAATTTTAGCAATAAATGAATATTCTTGCCATACAAAATACTTTTGAAAATGTAGGTATGCCCAAAATAAAATAGAAATGAGTCGATGCTAAAATTTTTTTGTCGTCAATAAATTCTTAATACTCGTATTTGCAATTAATCGGATTTCTTTTTATACAATTTTGTGCTTTTTAACGAAAAATCTTTTTCTTTTAAGCGGTTTTTCTTTAAAAGGGATTTTCTTTTAATCGGTGTTAAATACCTTGAATTTAATAGAAAATAAAAGTAAATACATTTATTTTGCTTATATCCGATTTTTTCTTTTAAACGGTGTACTTATATCCGAATTCGACTGTATTAGAAAGAATAGATATTGATACTACAAAACCATTTAATTAAAATATTTTTATCGGCGGAGTCCTCAAAAAATAATTTCCGACATAATTGGAAATTAGAAAGATTTATAAAAAATTAAAAAAATTAAAGTTAAAAACCATTGTCTGAACAAAGCCTACAACCTCCAGTAGTCATTTGAAATTTACATCATATTTTATATATGTATAAGGATTATAATAAAATAACTATTCATTTATCTTATTAATTAGTAATAATTATTAATTATTATTTGATTATAAACTTTTTTATTTAATTTTTTCATTTTTATTATTTAATATAGAAATTTGTTTGATTGGTTGAAAAGCGTTTTGCACAAGTATGTAGCTACCGGGTGCGTATGAGGAATATTTAATTTTTACTCACATTTATCATACGCAACCCAATACCAAAAAAGTTCATATCGCTCATTTGCGAGAAGAGTGGAATAACTCAAAAAAAGCGATTCCGAGATAAATGCATAAAAAGATTTTAATTTAGCCCTGACGTATAGGAAAAGTACAACACACTTCTGGTTGCCACTCAGTGAAAAAAAGTGATAAAAACACAATTTTTACATATGTTTTAAATTACAATTCGTCTTATATTTCTGCATTATTAAAGTATGTGTTTTTTGAGTTATGTCACTCTTCTCGCAAATGAGCGATATGTTGTTATATGGTACCTTCGAAATTCAAGTTCGAATCCCAGCAAGAGTGATATTTTTTTTCTTACAATTAATTTTGTTTCATCAGAAATGCTTTATTTAGTTAAATAGGAATTTAAGTTTTTTATTTTGCAATGATTTTTGATAATAAAATGAGAAAACAACGTCCGTAAAGGAATTGTACAATAGCCGAAATGAACACGTTTTCGACTACAGCTATGATAGTCTAATCAGACAATCATCAACTATTTAACTCACACTTTTTATAGAAATCATATATTGGTATTAAATGTTCTCCATATCCTTGTAATACAATAGCCTCTAAACGGACCCCCTTTTATGTTGACGAACTTGGCAAACGTTTTAAGGACTATGATTTAAGGATATGCACCTGGAACGTGAGAACCCTTTATAGGGAAGGTGCCTCTATCCAGTTGGCGGATGCTCTCACGAAATGTAGAGCTGACATCACCGCCATCCAGGAAATGCGATGGATAGGGCAAGCTTGTACAAGGCAAGCAACATGTGACATCTACTACAGCTGCCATGAGAAGAAACACGAATTTGGTTGCGGATTCGTAGTTAGCAAGAGACTTCGCCATCACGTCTCGGAGTTCACCCCTGTGAACGAAAGAATTGCTATGATCCGCATAAAGGCGAAATTTTATAACATCAGCCTTATTTGTGTTCACGCCCCGACGGAAGAGAAGGATGATGTGGTCAAGGATGCTTTTTACGCAAAGCTCGAGGAAGTGTACGATGGGTGTCCAGCACATGACGCCAAAATTGTCCTCGGCGATTTCAATGCGAAAGTTGGACGTGAAGATATCTTTGGCCCCACTGTCGGACAATTCAGTCTCCATAATTCCACCTCGCCGAACGGATTGAGACTGATCGATTTCGCCGCGGCGCGAAACATGGTAGTTTGTAGCACCAGGTTCCAGCATCTCGATATCCATAAGGCCACCTGGCTCTCTCCTGATCGATCTACCAACAACCAGATCGATCACATTGTGATTGATGGAAGGCATGTATCCAGCATACTAGACGTGCGCACATTTAGAGGTCCAAATGTCGACTCGGACCATTATCTTGTCGCAGCCAAGATGCGACTGCGCATATGCGCAGTGAATATGGCACGTTCTAGTGTTCGAGGGAAGCTGAACATCAAAAAGCTGCGATCACAAGAGACAGCTAGGTCGTTTTCCGATCGTCTTTCTAATGAGCTTCATTGCACCCGATCCTCTCTCGAAAGTATTGGTGGACAGTGGTCTCACATTGCTCACTCTCTGCGCAACGCTGCCGAAACAGTCCTTGGTTTTGAGCGTCCTCCCCGCAGAAACCAATGGTACGATGAAGAGTGTCGTGAGGCCACTGCGGCAAAGAATGCCGCCTACAGAAGAACGTTGCAGTCCACCACTACAAGAGCAACTGTGGAGGTGTACAGAGAGAAGAGGAGGGAAGAGAGACGCCTATTTAGAAGAAAGAAAAGGGAGCAAGAAAGGCGTGATCGTGAGGAAATCGAGATGTGCAGGAGTAGACATGATGCTCGAAATTTTTATAAAAAGATAAGGCGTCTTACTACTGGTTTTAAACCCGGAGCAACCTCCTGCAGAGACGAAAATGGTAATCTGGTTACAGATGCACAAGGGACACTGAGATTATGGAGACAGCATTTTTCTAATCTACTGCAAGGCGATGACGACACAAATTCCGCCTCTAGAGATGCTGTGCCGCTCCCAATCAATGATGATGACGTTGAGATCCTGTCGCCCAGCTATGAAGAGATCAAAATTGCCATACAGCGACTAAGAAGCAACAAAGCGGCCGGACCGGATGGTCTGCCCGCTGAGCTTTTCAAGTATGGAGGCGATGAGCTGGTTAGGTGCATGCACCAACTCATTTGCAGAATATGGCTGGAGGAAAGTATGCCCAATGATTGGAATCTCAGTGCCCTCTGTCCCATCCTGAAAAAGGGAGACCCCACGATATGCACCAACTACAGGGGTATAAGCCTTCTCCCTATCGCATATAAGGTTCTTACGAGCGTATTGTGTGAACGACTGAAGCCATTCGCAATCTCACTGATTGGACCTTATCAGTGCGGCTTCAGACCTGGTAAGTCCACCATTGACCAGATATTTACACTGCGCCAAATCCTGGAGAAGACCCATGAAAGTCAAGTCGACACACACCATCTTTTTGTCGACTATAAGGCGGCGTTCGATAGCCCGATAAGAGATCGCGTATATGCCGCAATGTCTGAGCAACTCCTGCAGCTCCGTCAAGGTAGGAAAAGACCTCTCCGAACCTTTTAATACCGTGCGAGGTTTCAGACAGGGCGATCCCTTATCCTGCGACCTCTTCAATTTCGTCATGGAGAGTGTTTTGCGAAAGGCGGGTGTTCATCGAAATGGCACTATATTTAACAAAAGTGTCCAGCTCCTTGCGTATGCAGACGACATAGACATCATTGGGCATACCAAGCGAGATGTCACCGCAGCCTTTAATGCTATTGAACGGGAGTCTGCAAAAATGGGTCTGGCGGTAAATGAGAGCAAGACGAAGTACATGTTGTCGACGAGTAGGGATGTTGAACGTATCGGCTCCCAGGTTACAGCCGGCAACTATACATTCGATGTTGTTAAGGAGTTCATCTACCTTGGCACCGCCATTACCAGCAAGAATGATGTCAGTCTGGAGATCAAACGAAGAATCACACTGGCCAACAGGTGCTACTACGGTCTCAGTAGGCAGTTTAGTAATAGAGACCTCTCTCGTGCGACGAAATTAACACTCTATAAGTCGCTTATTCTTCCGGTGCTTCTCTATGGTGCGGAAGCTTGGACGCTGTCTTGTGCCGATGCAGCGGTCTTGGGAGTATTTGAGAGAAAAGTTCTTCGTAAGATCTTTGGTCCTCGAAGGCATGGCGATGAGTTTCGCATTAGAACCAACCATGAGCTGTATGAGCTCCTCGGCGATGTGGGCGTTGTTCAGCGCATTAACATCCAGCGGCTACGCTGGCTCGGCCATATTGTTCGGATGGATGAATCCGCTCCAGCGAGAAAAGTTTTCGATGCGAAGGACGTCGGCGTAGAGGACGACCGTGTTTACGTTGGAAG
This sequence comes from Metopia argyrocephala, assembly GCA_963576795.1. Classification (NCBI taxonomy): domain Eukaryota; kingdom Metazoa; phylum Arthropoda; class Insecta; order Diptera; family Sarcophagidae; genus Metopia; species Metopia argyrocephala. The sequence goes on along the minus strand of OY756208.1, from coordinate 17,552,564 downwards.
GACCAAGTTGATGAAGCCCTGTCGTCAATTGGTGTGACCAACTGGAGAATGCGCGCGCTTAGCAGAGACGCCTGGAGACTAGTGTTAAGGCAGGCCGAAACCCGTTAACGGGTTGTTATGGCCATCTAAGTAAGTAAGTAATATCCTTGTAATGAGGAAATCGAAATAAAGTCAAGTACAACACAATTTCTCAATCTCTTCTATTCTCAACATCATTGATTTAAAGCGATCAAATCGCATGATATCAGAGGGTAGTTGACATCTCTACGTAAGATGAATAATGAATAATGTGGCATAATCTGATTACCACGCACCGTTTTCTTTTTAAAGCCACTTTTCGTTTGTTCATAATTATTGAACTATAGCGACCGGCATTGACAGTAATGGTCTGGCTAAGTTTAAGTTAAAGAAATAGGGACATGGATGCATGGGATGTCTTTATTGCATGCCTACAGATATTATGAGTATTATATCAGCACTAAAAGTTTTGCCAAATATTTGAAAAAAAAAAATTTATATACAAAAACAAAAAATTACAATTTATACATATGGAAAATTGCACTCATAATCGTATATTGCAATAGTCATAATTTAATTAATCTAATAAATGAATAGTAATGAATAAAAATTTAAATATAGAAATTCATTTTTTTAGTTATTATTTCCCACTGTTCTTTCACATAAACACTTGAAGTACATCATTGGTTTAGACGCCAATGAAAATAACAGCACACATGATTTCTTTGGGCACGTATAAGTTTTCGTGAGAGAAAAAGAAAGAAAGAGATTTTTTATTTTCTTGCTAACTCATACGATAAATAATAATCCAAGAAATGAAAAAAAAAATGAAAATATTTATGAAAAAATATTTATTTTGACTTTCTAAAGGAATAAATAAAACAGCACAACAACAATAAAATAACGAATTTTGTTAAAAATATATGAGGAAAGTTTAAATGTGTATGAAATTGTAAAAATAGCTTCAGCGGCATTACCAGTTAATAACATACATTGTATCTGATTGCATTCATACATACATACAGAAGTAGTTGTATGTATAATAATATATAAGTAAATGTGTATGTGTTTGTGTTATTTTTACTTCAATTTACAATCTTGAGAAGGTTCTAAAACTTAATTTTTTTTTTTCTCAACTCCTTTCACATTTGCTACATTCTCTTCTTACCTTTCCTTTCAAGTGGGTTGGTTTTTTTTATTTGAACTCCTTCGCTTACAGAATTACATATTTTTGAAGCATACAGCTGTGTTTCTTATTACAGTTGGTGTAAAAAATGATTTCATGTCTTTTCTGTACTGTCTATCAAAGCTTTAAGGCTTTACGTTTATTTTAGGAAAAAGACCTACGAGGTAATGAATTCTTGGAATAATTTGGACATCGCGACGACGCGTCGCGAAATTGCTGATTTAAAATCATTAAGTAATATAAAAAACTTCAAATAGTTATAAAATATTTATTTATAATTTTTGTACTTTTAGCTTATATCTAAATTATTACAGAATTATTTATAATAACAAATTAGCAGGTTGTGGTACACAGTGGCTAAGTTTGTCATTTCTATATGTCAAAATATTTAATCAAACATACAAGGTATTTATTTTGTTGGATTCTCTGACTGGTTATCAAATAGAAGGTGTAGAAAGTTTTATGAAAATCAGTCTATAGCGGGTGATAAATTTGTCAGTTTTTGCCCCATAAATACTGCCGTTAATATTTAACTCTAGCACCGTATCGAAAATATAATTGATTGCTTATGCAAATGAACTTGTCTTTATGGTTACATCATTAATGCTTAACCAACTTTTCGGAAGATAATTTTGATAATATTAGCAAAACTTTAAGATTTTAATGTTAAAAATTCTATGGAATAAATGAAATTTTCGAGTTAGCACACCATCAACGTAAATGAGCAAATTTTTATTCTAACTCTTGCCACTTCTATTTTCTTAAACACAACTATGCACACACAAAACCTTTTGCTGTCCTTCTTATAAAAAAAATGTAGGCCTTCAAAAGCTTCAATTTGTTACTTTTACTTCCTTTTCTTTAAATATTTATAAGATTTCCACTTTTTTATTTAATTTTTCTTTTTGTTTGCAAATTGAATTTAACGAAGCTCTTTAAGTGTACGAATAAGCATTAAAGGTCATAGTGCACACATGTGTATACTGCAAACTGAGACTCATTTGAAAGGAAACATTTGAAAACCTTTAAAAATTTTACAAAGTACTCACATTAATTTATTTTTAATTTTATAATTTTTGGGTTTAAATGTGTACAAAGTTTTTTCTAAAAGAAACACTTTGAAAAATTTTAAATAGAAGTATCATTTTAAAACGGATTTTTAAAGTAAATTTACTTGAAATCAAAAGCCATCAAATAGAAGAGTTCTGTTTGTTGGAATTCAGTCAATTAATTCAGTATAAAAAAAGTGGGCTATGCCAGTAAATTACACACTTAACACAAGGCCACACAGTTTTAACGCTATTGGAGTAAAAACCCACAATTCTCGAACTAGGTTCACAATGGGCCACGGTATCAGAATACAATATATATCAATCAACTATATTCATAATATCCGAACTATAGGCTAGGAAATATTTGGACTTAATGCTGCTACATCTCGGCAACCACGCTGCTTATTATGAGTGTGCCATTAGTTCTGAAAAGATTATTATTGGTTGGCTAAAAAACAGAATTTATTTTAGGAACGTAAACTTACGCCAGGAAAATTACAAAAATATTAAAAATCGTATTAAAATAAAATAGTACATGGTTAATAGGAGAATAGTATTCTTTTAACCAACTAAGGCCACTTTATGTGGGAAATTGAGATAATAAACCAAAGTATGATTTTTTTTTATTTTGAGACCAACACTCAGGGGTAAACCCCTACTAAATGCTGTGCATTGTATTGGAATTTTTGAAAAGGACAGTTCATATATATTTTTTCTTATATTATTATTAAGCGCCTTAGGAATGAGACAAATGGCTGTGAATTGATAATTTAAAGCCCAGTGTTATACCTTCACCCTTGAAAGATCAATTGCCTCATAATTGATTGTTGATTGTGTGGTGAGTGTCTTCCCTAAGTATATTTAGATGTTTTCTGCTACTTCCCAATAGGTGGCGCTTTTCTCCTGATCATTAGTTTTTCTGTTGACATTGGTTAAAGTTGAATAGAGTGGAATGTCGGGGGTCTTTTTATTTTTAAATTATATAATTTTTCATCATTGGTAGAACAGAAGCTTTCAGTGGCACTATTAAATATATGCCTAGAGAAGGATAACCAGTAGCGTGTACTATTCTAACGCCTAAAACTTTTAAATCTATTGCGTGGAAACTATATGTTATTTTAGATAAATCACCAGCCCAATTTAAGCACAGTTTTCTTGGGTACTGTTACATTTTGATTAAATGCCATTATAACGCACATACATGTCTTAATTTTTTGCCCTGCATTTTTCAGCCATGCTTATAATTTTATAAAAGTGCAGATGCAGATATTAAAAAAATCATTTCTAGAAAACAAGTTGTGCTGGTTAATTCTTAGTTCGCAAAATTTTTTTGTTCAAGTAAGTCTGGTTACTGTAGAAACTTTCCTTTTTAGTATACTTTAAGGTACGGCCTCAACGGATTAATCTATTGTATTATAACATAATATTCGGCAACATTTAATACCAATATTTTGTTTTATAATTCATTAAGTACTTTTTTTTCTTTGTGTTGAGACGAATACTCTGGGATAAATGCCTACTAAATGGTGTGCATTGTATTGGAATTTTTGTGGAAAGGACAGTACATTATGACAACAGAACATTTATTTTGTTTTCTTATGTTATTAAGTGCCTTAGGAATGAGACAAATGGCTGTGAATTGATAATTTAAAGGACAGTGTTATACCTTTACCCTTGAACGATCAACAGCAATTGCCCCATCGTTGCATGTTCATTGTAGTGAGTGCCTTTGCTAAGTAGGTTTTTAGCTGTTATCTGCTACTTCCCAATAGATGGCGCTTTTCCCTTTTCATTTGCTTTTCGTTGTCAAAAGTTAAGGTTTAATAGAGTGGAATGTCGGGAAGCGGTTACTTTGTAGATGGACTTCTTGTAGGGGGAACCTCATATTTAAAAAAATCCGCAAACTAACTTTTCATTTTTCATCTCTGCTGGAATTCGAAATTGGGCCCTCTGAGTCTTTGTGCGAGCGCTCCAACCACCGTATCACGCACCTCCGATCATAAGTGTATTTTTAAGACCAATATTCAGGAATAAACCCTTACTTATGCTGTATTGGAATGTTGAATATATACTTGTATATATATTTTTAAGATGTTAAGCGCTTTATATCAATATGACAAGTTGCTGTCAATTTGATTACTCAAAGGCTACTATTATACCTTAACCCTTGAATGATCAACAGTAATTGCCCATATGTCGGTGTATGTTGACTGTGAGTGGTGAGCGTCTTCACTAAGAAGGTTAACTGTTATCTTTCCAGAAGATGGTGCTGTACTTCTGGTCATTTGTTTGTTGGTGGAATAAACTCTAAATGTCAATGATCTGTTACTTGAAGATGAACTTCTAGGAAGGGGGAACTTCTTATTTTTAAACTTAAACGTTCGAAAAACCGCAAATTTATTTTTTAATTTTTATCCTTCACTGGGATTTGATTCTCGGTCGTTTTAGTTTCTGTGCGAACGCTCTAAACATTATACCACGATACAATATTACGCTACTAATGTGTGTAGCATCACCATGAAATAGTTATTTATTCCTCAAATATTTATTTAAAATCGATCTTAAGCTTAAACGATGTAATCAGTAATAAAATTAACGAAAATGTTGAATATTTCTTTTGAAATTATTCCAATTGATGATATCAATAAAATTTGTAATTCCAGTATCAACAAAATGGCCTTTATCAACTGCTACACTCCGAAAGCCTCTGTTGAAAGACTCCATACATTCTTAACAGTCTTCAGTATATACTCATTTTGTTTACTTAAACTTGATTTTCATATAGAGTACTTCGCTGGTTGATTGGTCGTTTAACTAAAATTTTAACTAATGAAATACCGTGTATAGCTTGAATTTATGAATGGTTGCACTAATCTTAAATGATGAGATATATTGTTCACCTTTAAAATGACCAATACATGACTATTTTAAAACTTTATTTATATTTCTGAATTTTGTAGAATTTCTCAACCAAACGATTTCTGTCAGGATTTGAATAAGTCGCCAGCTTTCGAAAAAGCTTTTCTCTTATACATACTTGTTAATTGAAAAATTTAGTTTTTTAATAGCTGGCAAGTTGAAAGCAATCTTGCTGTCACATTATATAAAATAAAGTCCCAATAATTAAAAAAAAAGAAAAATATCGAAATAGTGAGTGAATACTTTCCGGCTTTGTTGCTTAAAAAAACACATTCTGGTTTTCAAAATATATATATTTTTTTAAAAAAGTTCTATGTTTCATGATAATTGTCTTTTTTGTGTGTAGTGTATTCTGTAATTAATTGTTAAAATATTATATATATATTTTTTTTATTTACTTACGTTAACAATTGCGTTGTGTCACGTTCAACTTGAAAAAGATTTCTCGATGTATAATCATTAAAATTTGATATGGCTTTACTAATGTCTTTGCTGCCATCGATGACAGCCTGATTTTTGCCCCATGTCTCAATGTACACAACCGATACTCTTGTATTCATAGTCCGAAAGTACTGAAATTGAAGAAATTTTAAAAGTATTGAATTTTAAAAAATATATTCAAAAAAGATTTCTTGTTTTTTGTTTTTTTTTTTATTTCAGTAATTCCAAAACCCTCAACAACTATCAATTTAAAAGTATTAAAAACAACTAATAGCTCTACTTAATTATTTATAAGGCTATAAATTCAATTAATTTTCCATTTTATAAAACTTCTCTATCTCTGCATGTGTAGACTCTTTCAATTAAAATTAAGACAAGAAATTGCAAAAAAAAAATTAAACAAACACGAGAATGAAAATAAAAAAAAACTAAAGAAAATTACTTGTGCTATTAAAACTTAAGACTTCTTCTAAAGATTAAATAGATATTTAAGACATATAAATTGCTGTTTGTTGCAATTGTTGTTGTTTTTGTTACTACTAAACTATACATTAGAGCATACAGCTAACCCATATATGTGTAACGTAACCCATGTGTTACAGTGAAAAAAAATTTAGTTACAAATTGCCATCTAACAACTTAAAGACTCTCCACATTTATGGAAGTAGTTTAGAAACACTTTGTGTTCCAGCTGTGTATAAAATGTAAAAATGTTCTTTAAGCCGTTAGACTTTCAATATGTGGTAACTTTAGTTTAAAAAAAGTTTACTAAAAAAGACGTCGTCTTTTAAAAGACAAGTCCGTGAAAAAATTTCAAAGGTTCTTTGGCAGATTATCGTGAGGTTTCTGGAGAAGTCGGAAAATCAATTATTATGGTAAAGAGAGTAAAAAGGTCTGTGCAAAAATGTATTGAGTACACAAAACGCTGTTTGTGGGTTACTAGATGATGGGTAAACACGTTGAAAGACTGAGTCTACCATAAACTCTAATTGCAGAAGTTATGAGAACGCTCCGGGGTGGAGATATTAAGCCATTTTCTTTGTGACTGCCCAGGCCCGATAGTCGGATGTTTGAAGATTTTTCGGGTGTCTTTTTTCGTAGGATTGGCGAAGTGCCAGAGCCTAGACTCCCTTGTTTAACTCCACTTTATATACAGCTCTGGTTGGCTATAGTTCTTTTTCTTACTTGGTTAAGTTCGGGTTGGTCCTGTAGCAGAATCAAAACTGCACCTTGTGCTATCTGTACTTGATCACGTTTTTGATTGACAGGCCATCTCTGACCTACCTACCTACATAAAGAAAGCAAGATCGACTTGTAAAACCCTGGCACAATGTTTTGTATCGAACCCTGCTATTTCGGTAAGAGAAAGAGCAAAAAAAAAAATCGGAAACTTTAAAATCGTATGTGCAAAAGTAAAAAGAAAAAAAAAATATTGTGATTCAAAATATTAAAATAAAAAAATTAAAATATACCTGAGCGATCGGAATATAAAAAATTTGAGACTAAACAAAAGGAAAGAAAATTTTTCACACAATATCTGACAATAATGTAATTATTTTGTTATCGATTTTGATAAATTGTGTAAGACAGACTTTAACCAGTTTCTTGAGGAAGAATTTCGTACTGCATTTGAAAGAGGAAGAGTCTAAACTAAAGTTGGTAAAAGCTTATTCCTGAAAAAAATATTATTTTGCAGGCCCTAAGATGTCAGCATAGTTCAATTATGAGTATAAATTTGCTCTAAATAACAAGTAAAAAAGTAAGTGATTAAAAAAAACTTAACATGTGAATGCAGATAAAAAAAACGTTAAAGCTTAAAGTAAATAACGCCAAAAAGAAACTACAACAGCTTAACATAGTGAAAGTATATAAAAATATTCTGAAATCGTATAAAAAGTTTAGTTTTAAGACAATTTCTACTATATATAATTTCTACAATATGCGGTAAGCTACTGAAAAAATGACCCCGCAAATAAAAAAAAAAAATATTAAACTACTTAATTGCAGAACCAAATTTTCAACGACCTAATGACCCCAATACTCAAACAACAGAAACGATTTTTCGGTTCCTTTTAAATTGTTTCTGCCTCCATTCCATGTGAAAAGCTTCTCGATACTAGAGTTATACAAACGAAACATAGGTTTCCTATATAACAGTGTTATCAAATTGGATACCCTTATCCTAAATTTGAAGGAAATTTGGGGAATAAATAATTTTTAGGGATAAACATAGAGGGTAAACATTTGTGTCAGTAGTGAAGTAAAATAAAAAAGGAGATGGTTTTGGTCGTCAAATATAAAGCACAACTGATATTTTGAAAGAAATTGTGAATCAAGTATCAATTTTTTCGGCCGAAAATTCTTTGGAGGACAAAAAAGTTTGATATAAAACATTTTGTAGTCTATTCTTGAAGTATCTGTAGTGACAAATCAAAAATAAAGTAAGAAACCGAATGGTTGTTTTAACATTTAAATGTCTTATAAGAGACAGATTTTCTTTACATCCTCTCCAACATTTCCTAAATTGTTTATTGATGAAAATATCGCCGCAAGAATTAAAAAACGCTGTATCTGACAAAAAAATCGAAAATACGTTTTTTTGCATCATTTTTATCAGAAAAAAAATACACGTCGCCTGGTCCCGGTTCCAGATTTCTATGATGAAAAGAAATTCATTTATGCCGTCTGCGTTATGACTCTCTTGAACATTAAATGTTTGTCAGTTACAGCGTTCTTTAACTCTTGCCACGATATAGTATATCCATGCAGAGGATGAAAATCATGAAAATATCTTAGAAAGATAATTTTAAGTAAATTTTTTGGAGTTTTTACTTTTTAATTCAATAGAGGTTTGGGAATTGATTATAGGGATTTTTATCCAATTTAAATGTCCCATTTATTGCCTATTTATAGGCAAATTTTTACTTAAATGGTAAATTTATATAAATCACTAACAGAATTTGCAAATGGGTCAAATGTATCATTTCAATGTCGATGATAAATGCGCAATTTATTAAGGTAAAACGAACTTTATAGTTTCATAGAATGCTTTTTCATACGAATTTTAATTTCCTCTAATTCAAAATGACATTAAAATCATCATTTTAATAATAATTTTCACTGACGTCAAAGGGTTAAATGTTCATGTAGAAAAAAAATTGTTTTTATTATGCTTGTAACTTTAATAGAGAAAAAGAGAGAGTAAGAGTGTTGGAGGATGATCTAAATTTCTGAGATGAAAATGCGTTTTGACACGAACATGCATGATTTATTAGACTGGCCAGCCAACAAAACCTCAAAACAATAACTACAGCAACAAAAATATAACATAGGAAAATATTGCAACATGAGTTGAATGTTTTTAAAATGCTTTATTTAGTCTATTAAATAAATTGCAGCATTACTAGCAGCAGCAGCAGCAACAACAACTGTTCCTAGTTGAAGAAATTGCATAACAACAACTTAATAGAGCAATATTTTAAATGAATGATTGTTACATGCTTTCAACTTTCTCGTCTTTAATCCTATCAAAGCCTTATACATATTCTTGGCCTGCAATGAAAAACATTTTTGTATTATAACGCCTAAAAGTGAAGGCGAGAGGTATACCTCATGTATGAAACATAAAATAAAATTTTAGTTTAAGCCTCCCAAAATGAGTTGCAATTTTCTTAAAAACATCGTATAAAGTATTTTTATAAATCGTTACCATCATCAGTTTCAGCTTCATCATCATTCTATAACGAAGAAGGAGTATAACAGAAGCCAGTCTTAACATAAAGTGAACAACATTTTGTAAATAAACAGATAAATTCTATTGTTTTATATGTTGCTGATTGCCAGAGAACCAGCATTGCATTGAAACTCAATTCCATTGTCGACATGCATAGGAAATGAGAAGATGAAATGCTGCTGCAAAAAAGGCCATAAATAATAGGGATTTGTTAGACGGAAGTGGTTGCATGAAAATACAACAAAAAGAAAAACAAAAATAGAGTTGAAATATAAAGCAATACATAAGCTTTACTTGGGCATTTTAAGCTTCAACTTAAATAAAGAAATTATAAAAATAATCTTATAAAATATGTGTTTTTTACAGGGTTTAACGTTAAGGTTTTGTTTGGTTATTTAAAAGTGATTTTAGGCAGAGGTAGGACGAGGTATTGTGTTTAGACTGATGCTCTTAAATCTAAAAGAAACAACAAAAATGGATTAAGAATTCATCATTCGGTTTTACTATAAGTAATGGGTGTTTTCTCCAGAGTGAAACAGGTTTAAATCATAATACAGCAATGAAATATATTTTTAATATCATTAAAACGGGTTTTATTAAAAAGAATATTTTATCCCTTTCAGACCTGCCACTAAATTAATGGGAATTTTTTACTGATTTTTGGAATATATGGTCTCCATATCGTACGAAAATATAATCAATGGTTAGATTTTACCATTTTTATTTCCTTCAAGGATTTTCAGGACACGCACAGTTGATGCACTCGTTAACCTTTTTAACTGAAACGCATATTTATTACATCAAATGACTTCAAATGGTTTGAAACATAAAAATTTATAATTTTTTTAGTTAAAATATGCCCCAATTCACTATTTATTAGCCATTAGTACTTTTGTAGTTGTAAACACAAATTGTTCCTTCCGCTCATTTTGACAAAACTGAAATCTGACGCAAGATTTTCGAAATAATTTAAATAACGGTAAATCCAATAGCAGAATAGTGTGAGGAACAAATATAAAGAACAATCAGCACAATCGATGCATGTTGGTCTTTTTGATGTTGATCAAATATAAACGAAAATAGTGAGACCTAAACCCACCCGTACAATCGATGCATCACGGTCTGAAAGGGTTATAGATTTATGCCCGTATTCATAAAAACTATTATAGGTTTATTGAGGGTTTATTTGACAAGCATTGCATAGAAATTTGTCAAATGAGTCCTCAATAAACCTTAAATAGTTTTTATGAATATGGGCATTAATGTTTAAATATAATATTTGCCATGTAGTCGCCACAGCTGGCGTCTAGAACGTCTAATATGGAACACCAATTTTCAAAAAATTTTCGTAGGCTTATCGACGTAGACAAGTGACTTACATAACCCTAAAGGAAATAATCCAATGGCAACCAGTCCGAACTGTAAAGCAACTAGTATACTTCTAATCACATACTAGTTGTTTTGTCTGCAGGGTATATACATAAAACCACACATAGCGAACGCCTTGAGATATGCGTATTTTTTGGAATTAAATATTTGTTGCCTTTTTGTTTTGTTGACCTATTTTTTTTTTTTTTTTTTGCATTGTTGTTTAACAAATGATAATACTATTGCAACCTCTTTCGGCAAAAACACCACAGATGGTTTTGTATAACCCGATATATCATTTGAAGAATTGCTTTTTAAGGGGTTAAAGTAATTGAAATATTTACTTGTCAGTAACTCTTTTATTTCTATTTTTCCTTCGTTTTTTTTGTTTGGTTTTTGAGTGCTTTTCGTTTTTTTAATATTTTGTATTGTGATGGTCTGAAAGCAATTGCATTCTACAGTTATTTTATGCTTCTCTGTTTTCTATGATTTACTCTAGTGGTTGATTGAAAGAAAAAAAAAAAAGAGAACACACAGTATTAGTATGCGAGTGTGTTTATGCAAACATTTGAGCTATTGTTGTGTTTAATTGTTACGGTTTTTTTTTATTTACCAAACTCTCAATTACTCTTTATGTTTGCATTTGTAAATGTATGGCAAAATGAAATGCAATGACTTATATTTGAAACACATACACTGCCGCTCACTTGAATAGGTTTACTATTTTCATTACATTCAAATTAATTTTTTTCTAAAAGTAATTAAGTTTTTAGTTATATTATTTTCTAAAATGGTAAAATATTGGATTATGTGTGTTTACAATAAAAAAAATTGTTTCAATAATTAATAACTGAATTTTAGTAATTTTTTTCCCAAAACGATTATGATTTTCAGCACAATTTTTTGGGTCATTTGAATAGGTTTACTATCATTAATTTAAAAAATTAAATAAAAAAATGATTTTTTTGTAAACCTTTTTTAATTTTTTAAGATTTCTTACAATGCTTGATGATTTTTTAAGGAGTATATCCTCCTTTATTCGATATAACTTCAAGAATACCATTTGGGAGGGAGCTATAAAGGTTTTCAATTAATGATAACAAAATTTTTGGACCAAGCTTTTTTAAATCCTCCAATGAAAGCCTATTTGGTTTCGTATTGTCTGCCGGACTCGTAGACTTTGCGAGAAAGCAAGCCCCATACATTTTCTATAATATTTAAGACAGGGGAATATAGTGGCCCCATCAACATATCGACATTTTGGCTTTAAATCCACACTTTTACAAACCTGGCATTGGGTATCGGGGCATTATTTTGTTTAAATATCCAAAGAATTGGTCTAAAAATAGTAGAAAAATATGGAAACACCTTCTCAAGTACTGTTTTGTAATTATTCGCGTTCATTTTTGATGCGAGGAATTGAAGCACAAATGTACCATAATATGAAATCGCCCCCCACACCATTACACTTCCCTCACAGAGACGAAACGACTAAGGTAGCGTTCCTCCTTATGTTGGTCGTGGAAATAGTAATTGTATCCATCCGGACCTTCCAAGTTAAACATTTTTTTCGTCTGAGAAGGCAACACGATACCACTCATTTTTATCGTTCATGTGTTCTCGTGAAAAATGAGACCGTGTCGCTTTACGAGCAGCAATAAAAGATGTTTTTTTTTAATTTTTAATCTCCTTAAATGTTTAGAACGTCGAATAACACATCTTACAGTGCCTATGATAGCTGTGATACCCAATTTTTGTCTAATTTTTGCAGCAAAATCGCTCGAATTTGAGGCAGCTCTTACATTAACTCTTCTGTCCGCTTCTGTTGTGGCTTTTTTCGTCAGCACTTTCATGTTTTTATACTAATCTGACAGATTTTTTAAAAAATTACTTACAACATTCTGGCTGCGATCAATTTTTTTGTCGATATTCCTATGGCTTAAGCCAGTTTCATTGAATGCTTTAATTTTACCTCTTCCTTCTTCAGCTAATCCCTTGCTACGCCCCATTTTACGTAAAATATATAAAATATTATTGCAGTAACTCACAAATATTTAAAATTTAAATTATACTGTCGATGGTCAAAAGCAAACTAATTTTATTCCTATTAAACCTATTCAAGTGACCCAAAATCTACACCTGTTTTCGCAGCATTTTGAAGTAAAATCAAAAAATAACAAATTTTTATTTATTGTACCGTTATTCTTTTCTTCCTAAAATATGATTATTCATAATATCTCTTAATTTAAGTGAAAAAAAAATATTCTCCTAAAGTTTATATGAAGAAAAATTAAGATATAAGAGCAAAAATTATTAAACCTATTCAAGTGATCGGCAGTGTATGTATGTATGTATCATGACAGCTGTTTCACAGACGTATTTCCGCATATGTAAATATTTACAAACACATAGACATATGCATGACAAAAACATATTAATCACAGAAATGCAGTTTTCTTGCTTTCTGGAATTCATTTTTTTTACTTTTTTTAATGGTATAGTTTGTAGTAACACACATGTGTGTGTGTGTGTTTATAGTCTTTCAGATAACCTTAAGGAGAGAAAGAGAGAGATAGAGAAATAGTAAGGCTGTGTGTCTGTGTCTTTAACTGGTATAATGTTTGTTATTGTTTTGTAAGTTTTGCAGAAGTCTATTAGACGCACATGTAAACTTCAGCAAACTATAAAAAATTTAATTGTTATTTATTCCTTTAAATATTTTATTTATTTCTTTATTTAAATTAGAATACAATATTACTATTATACTATGTAATCATTCCGAGACGAGTGACTACCCAGCAGAAATTAGTGCTTACCAATAAGCTGTTTTGTAATGGAGAAATTGTAAACAATCACTTACTCGTGCTCATCAATAATACATGATTTTTATATGAAATGAGACGCTAAAATGCAATAGAAACGCAAATTAATTGCAACCAGTAAGCAAATATTATAAAAAATCAAAAATAATACCTTATCCTATAACATCTTTGGAAGCTTTAAGGTATGAATAAACAATATAATGCTTACATTATTGCTTACAATTTTATTTATTGCTTCCCAACTTGAAAAATTTTCTGCTGGGTAAGACCTTTGCTGGGTGTAGTCTCACAGACCAGGGTCTCTGGTGAGAATCTAACCGACTACCCTCAAACTAGCAGTCTAGCAAAATAACAATTATACCACTAGGGCACCCATTTCTTTAAATAATTTTCATTTTTTTTAAGGTAGTATAAGTATGGAGGAAGAAAACGTTCATGATACTTTTAACTTAAGAATTAATTGTGGCATTCGCTGAATTGATCATCAGATTTCGAGAGTCAAAAGAAGCATTAAAGTGCCTCGACTCTTTATAACGGTGTTAAAAATTCTCGACTCCATCTTTGTTTATATTTAAAAGAACTTTATCCACCGCAAGATGAACTAAAACTTTTGGGAATGAGTCGGTGTGTTATAGCATTTTCAGTTTAAATTAAACCTTTTTCAAAATAAATAAAACCTTTTTCAAAATGAACGCAACCTTTTTCAAATTAAACGAAACTCTTTTCAAAATAAATGAAACTTTATTCAAATTCATTTAAACATTTTTCAAATTAAATTAAACCAGTAATAGAATTTAATAGAAAACAAAAGAAAAAAAAATAAAACATATTAAACATATTCATTTTTATCTAATACTTGTTAAAATTAATGAAGAATTTGTCCACTGACCGCTTTAGAAATTAACATGATCATATCCATAACATAGTTCGCACAATCATTTTGATTAATTTGTGCGACACTTTCCTCAATTATATACACTTACTATGTTATGTTCTGTGGTAATGTCACTTTAATAATGATCGGGCGTGGAATTTTATCTTAGAAAATGTGTTCTCTATCGGGTTCAACATAGGAGAATAAGGTGGTAAAAATTTAAGCGTACAGTCACTATTATCCGCCATATTTCGAATTTCCTGTGTTTTATGGATTCTGGCATTATCCATAACTAAAAATAAATGCTTTATTTTTTTTCTTTTGTTTTTTTATTAAATTCTATAACTGGTTTAATTTAATTTGAAAAATGTTTAAATGAATTTGAATAAAGTTTCATTTATTTTGAAAAGAGTTTCGTTTAATTTGAAAAAGGTTTCATTTATTTTGAAAAAGGTTTCTCGGCCTCGTACAGGAAAAGCTGTATTCAACTTTATCGATTTATTGGAGTATCAGCATAATAAGATGTGCATTTCTCTGCTCTAACCATATTATAATAAAAGGTGCTGCGATAGAAAAAGATTATTATTTTAAAATAATCGCATATACATATATGCTAACCGTAGTCTTCATAGAGCTCATACGTTTGTAGTGAACTATCAAGCGAATGGTACAATGCGTTAAAGAGAAAATTCATTTTTTAGCAGAATAATTCGTTTATGAATTAACCTTCCTGCAAATGCTTTTTCTGTCAATTAAGTTTGAACGAAATATCCACAAACACTACTTCAAGCTTTCTCTATTTACCACTTCTCATAACCTATTATTCTAGACCAGCACAATGCGTTACATAAGTTGGGGTCGTCCCTTGAGTAGTAGGGTCATCGGACAAAAAATTAATTGAAAATATTTAATTATACAAATTTACTTTTTAATTGAAATGTTTCCAACAAAAAGGGATGCACACGAGATATATTATAACTTAAATTACCCTCTCTAGACTGGTCAAAAAAGTCGACAGTTTTAGATCACTTTTTTGTTCATATTGGGCGGTGTCTATGAAATAACTTGACGAATTCTAGCCTAAATGAAGAAAAAAAAATTAATTTAATAAAACACGAATCAGAAACATTAAATCGGAATAGTCAGCATTTTTGGTTTTTGTTTTTCATTTTATTTCTTAGAGGAAAATATTTGTTGAATCAAACCGAGTCAAATTTTTTTAAGCCTTCCCTAATGTGTTCAATATGGCTTGTAATCCATAATTTAATTTTCTTTTTATTTTTTATATTATTTATACAACTTTAAAAAAATCGCTATAAATATTGAAATTAAAATTTGTTTATAAACTTATGCCCGTATTCAAAAAAAGGTATTTTAGGTTTATTGAGGGTTTATTTCACATATTTCTATGCAATACTTGTCAAATAAACCCTCAATAAACATAAAATAATTTTTATGAATACGGGCATTAAATTTTATATTTCCTTGTGATGTTATTGATTTCCCTTTGAGTTAAGAACAGGGATGAAAAAAATAATTTTAAATATTTTTAACCTTTTTTTTCTTTTGCAATTTACTTTTAAAATTTGTGAAAGTCTTATTAGAAAAAGGAAAGCGGACAATAATTGCCTCAGGGGTTTACTTCGTTGCCTTTAATTAAAATTGATAAAAAAAAGAATTACAAATATTATGAGCGTCTTATCAGAACAATAGCAAATATTTGGTTTGGAAAGTATTTTTGCAGAAATAATGCGACCTAAACAGAATTAATTGTTCATTTTCTCATTCCGTTTTATTTTATAAAAGTTTTCTTTTTTTAATTTTCATTTTGTTAAGAACGTGCCTAAATACAACGAAACAATACATAAAAGCCGAGGGCCTAAACCTTGAAATTATGCTGGAAATTAAAATAAAAAATAAAAAACTATTATATGTGAGTACGATATTATTAAGTATACGGTTATATGCCAGACTTTACAAAAGCAATTATTTTTAATATATTTTTTTTTCTTTTTTCTTAACTTGTGTATGTAATTTTTATTTCACCATTTGGCAAAATTAAAACAAAAATGAATTAAAAAAAAAAAAAAATTCGTTATAGTTTGTTGTTGCCTTATAAGAAAGACGATGGATGCCCCAGTGGTCTAGTTGGTAGTATGCTAGACTGCTATACTGCTAGTGTGAGGATTGTAGCTTCGATTTCCACCAGATATCCTGGTCTGCGACACTACACCTAGCAAAGGTCTTAGTCACTCGTCTCGGATTAAGTAAATACTTATAATATTAATATTGTATTCTGATTTAAATAAATAAAATTAAAATAAAAATATACGAGGGACGATATAATTTTTGAGAAGGAAGATTTTTCTTTTATATCGATCATAATCTGTTTTATGTTCCAATTGCTGAAGATTGTATCATTGCTTTTGAGATATCAAAGAATTACAGAGGTTTGCAGTATATTCAAATTTGTTGTTTTAAATTCCTACTGGTAATTCATTCATCCACCCTCTCTCTATATAGTATTGATATGTTTATGTAGAAAGGCCCTAACCAACATTATTTCAACTTTAGAGGAAAAACGTAAAATATTATAGAAAGTTTCGTTATCAAAATATATAGTTTTTATTGCTGATTTCAATGTCAAATTGTTAATATAATATACCCGTAGTAATGCAAGAGAGAGATGTCATAATCACAAATGTATGTACCTTTGCAATTTGATATCAAAAACTACTCCAAGTGGTGCAACCTCAATTTAATGATGCGAAGACCCAGAATCAAATCCTTTATTTCATCAGAGCACCTCCCATTATAGTATCGATGGAACAATGAAATGCAGGACACATTGCCTCGATGCTCCAACGAATCGATAGAGTTGAATACCCTACCGTCGTAGATGAGCACCTTTCGCCTTTCCTGTATGAGGTCGAGAAGCCTCAAAATGGACTTTGAAGCACCCGCCCATACATAAGAGTTGTATTCCATCCTAGGTCAGATAAAGGTTTTGTAAATATTGAGAAGTTCAGAAGAAGTCAGCGAAGTATTTCTTTCACCGTTTTGTTTTAAAAAACCAAAGCACTTGAATGCTTCTTTCCGCACTCGAAATATGTGATCATTCCAAGGGACATCAAAATAAATTATCAGGCCCAGAAGATCAAAATGATACCCGTTATCATGTTAATGAAAAACCAATGGACAAGATATCAATTATTAATGAACTGGGAATTCTTTTGGGTTCTAGGCCAACATTTTATGATCATATATGATCAGGGGTAAACCCCTACTAAATGCAGTGCATTGCATTTGAATTTTTGTAAAGGACAGTACATATATAATTTTTCTTATATTATTATTAAGCACCTTAGGAATGAGACAAATTGCTGTGAATTGATCATTCAGAGGCCAGTGTTATACATTCACCTTTGAATTATCAACAGCATATGCCTCATCGTTGCATGTTGATTATGTGTTAAGTGTCTTTGGTAAGTAGGTTTAGCTGTTATCTGCTACTTTCCAATAGCTGGCGCTTTTCTCCTGATCATTCGTTTTTTTTTTGTTGACATTGGTTAAGGTGGAATAGAGTAGAACGTTGGAGAGTGGTTTCTTTGTAGATGGTCTTCTTTTTCTTGAGTTTTTGTGTGAGCTCTCTAAACACTATACCACGAATAGAATACTTGGATTTATGAAACGTTGATCAAAGGAAAGTCATTATCCATTTATCATAAAGCAGTTATACCCAACACTAGTTAGTCCTATTTTTGTTTATGCATCTATTGTATGGGATTTTTATTATAATACGCGAATTAATATTCTTTACAGAAAAAATTTGTTCTGTATTGCTTCAGAAAATTTGATTGGATGTCGTATGTACATCACTCACTTGCTGTTATTGAGTTGCCTACACTGAAAAGATGGAGAACGATGCTGAGTGGACAATTGATAATGAAATCTTAAAAGGTGATATTGATTCCGTTATTTGTTTTACAATATTGTTTTAAAGAAATAAAAAAAAACAACCACTTCAATGCAGTATGCATTTGTGCCGACTTAAGACCCTTCTTTTTCTTTTATCAAAAGTTTAGATTTTTACATGCAATTAGGAGATCACACTCTCAAGCATGAACTTCATATTGATCATCTTTCAAATAGTATTTCAGCCTCGTTTATGCTTGACTGAACTTTAAACACATGCTACTTTTTAGTCAAATATTTTCCCCTCTTTTATCAAACATTCACGCATATAGTTTTATTAAATTTTAAAGACACATACATTTTAAATGAATTATTTCCTCATAAGTTACATCTTTTTATGTGGAACACATCTTTAAGCCAAACGTTTAAATTACACAAGTACACCCTTGTGGGGGTTTATATTTCAAAGAAAGTCTTGTGAGTAAATAAATACATCACTTAACAACACCCACTAAGTGCCCATAAAAGGAATCCTAAAAAGAATACTAAAATAAGAAATATGTTCTTATTAAAGGGTTACAAAATGCTTATTAATAAGAAAAGAAAAAAGAAAAAAACTAATTGCACAGCCCCCTTTTTAAATGGACTTAATAAAACTGAAATAAAACGTGAAAATGGTTAAGCAAAAGGCCAATTTCTGAAAGCGCAAAAAAAAACTGAAAGAAAAAATATTTTCTTTTTTCTTACATTTAAATCAACTCACACACAATAATTGGTTTAATTTAAAAGAAAAACAAGTCCACAAAAAAATATAAAAACGCAAAGCAGAAAAAAAAATATTGAAGGGTTTCCTTTAAAAGTAAAATAAAAAAATAAAAACAACTCTTTATTTAGAAACGTAAAGCAAAGAAAAATAATAAAAAAACCCAACAACTGAATGTAACGAACCAACGTACTAATAATTTAATGGGGCTCATACTCACTGACGAAATTAAACCTTAAATATAAATAATAAAAACTCTGCTTATAAGAAAGGAAAAAAAAAATTCTTTAAATTTCAATTCTCGTACTGGTAGTGGTACTGGTAGCAACGTATGTACACATGTCTTTACACACGGCTTCACTTGACTGTTTAAAGCCAAAGAGCATAGGCCAGCGGTGGTACGAAATGTACGAAAAATGTAGATTTTAAAATAAAATGTTGTGCATACAAGTTTGTTTTAGCCATTAAACTATAAAGCAAAGAAAGCAAAAGAAAACACAAAACCCGGAAGTAGTGCTTGCCAACCAACAAAGTGTAGAGAAAGTGGGCTGACACAGATGTGGACCTATAAAGTCCTTTTATGTGAGTGTGTGAACCTAAAATAAAAGAAATAAAACAAACAAATTTAAGCTTTACTTGTATAGGTGACACACTCTGTTCTACTTCCTGTGTGTATTTGTTTATAAGTGTACCCACACATAGAGAAAAAAACAAACAAATGTTTTATGTGTTTGCAGGTGTATGCATTTCCTCTTAAGTAAAGAAAAAAATAAACAAAATTCATATTAAGAGTAAGAGAAGAACTTTTCTTTGTATTTTATTTTTCAAAGAGCACTCACACAGCTGATAAGCTAACAGTTGTGTGTTGGTATGAGTGTGTGTATTAGTTTTAAATTATTCCATTTGTTAGGGGAAAAAGTAACATTCTGTATAACAAAATATCTATGTAATGTAGTAATTATTTTAAAGTTAAGGAAAGAAAATATTCTTAAGATTTTGACTTATCTGAAGTAGAAATAAAAATTAACTTTTGGTTTCTTATTATATTTGTTTTAATTTAGTCTAGATTAGGTCAAACCCGTAGCTGGGATTACATACATACATACATAATTGGCCATTACAACCCTGTGTCAGGGTTACGGCCTAGCTTCTCGCAGCGCTCATATTGTGTGTGTTAATTTTTATCCATGAGTACCGGGCCCTACAGTTTAAAGTCGATTCCGAACGACAGATTTGAGAAGCTTTTTCATGGCAATCAATTACTCCCAGAGTTTTTGCCAGAAGACTGCTGAGAGGTAGTCGCCGAAAGAAATAATTTTTTCATACTTCTTTTTTTCTTAAAGATGTCAGGACTGAGTTTTGAACCCAGCACTATCGTCTTAGTAAGCCAACAACGGCGGGATTATGACTTTTTAAAATGAATCAGTGCAGCATTTCTCTAATTTCTTGTAAATACTGTAAGAGTATTGCCTCAATTTTCTAGGTTATAAACTCCTCGAATATCTCAAAGACCTGCTACATATTTGTCTCCATTCTTATTTATTTAATTGAAATTATTTTTTAAAGTATCCTAAAAGCTCATCTCAATTGATCAGTGTATTTAATAAGAATCTAGATTACGATCTTCATTCTGGCAGATTAACACTACTTTACTAGTGGCTATTTATTTGGGTTTATCTTGCATTCGTGAAGTGAAGGAGATGATCATGAACTCAAATCACAAATGAATTATATATCCAATGTCCTGTTAAAACCATATGTCGTTAGTGTCCAGATTAGTTGGTAATAATATGAACATATATGGTTCGTCTTGAAAAAATGGTCTCAACAACGTCATTCTAACAGAATTATGGACCATAACACAGCCAGCACAAAATATAGAAAAACATTAACTTGATTGCTTTTGAATCTTCTTTCAAGCTCGACTATTTTGTTTGCTGTTGCTGAAAATAATTTTCTGGTACTATTTTATTTAAGTTGCCCGAAGATAAAAGCCATTTTAAAATAAGAATTTTTTAATTTTAAAAGGTAGTTTAATACTATATCCGTGCATGCAGGCGAAAATTGACAAGAGCAAGGCGAGTCCTGTACAAGGAGGCAAAAAAGAAACTGCAGGAAAATATATCTAATAGCAAGAGAAGGCTGAAGGAGAAGTTGTGAAATGAAATTAACTCGAATCCTTGGGGAACGGGTTACAGGATCGTCATGGGGAAACTCGGCTCCAAGGGCCCCACTCCACCGATTGACGAGGATAAAATGACACGAATCGTGAAATCTCTCTTCCCAACATATGATGGCCCGGAAGAAGCACTGGCACCTGCAGGAGACATAAATGTCCCCTTATTTACAACGGAAGAACTTGTAGACGCTGCCTCGAAATTATGGTCTTGTAAAGCCCCAGGACCTGACGGCATACCATCGGAAGTAATAAAGGAAGTGGCACTTAGACGTACTGAAATACTCTTTGATACTTTCAACAAATGTTTGGTAGAAGGACCATTTCCCAGTATCTGGAAGGTGCAGAAGTTGGTGCTTATAAGCAAGAAGAAAGGTGACACAGACTCACCATCAGCTTACAGACCGCTCTGTATGCTAGACACAGCGGGGAAACTATTGGAAAAACTGTCATTTTTTCACTCAAAGACCAGTGATATACCTTAACCTTTGAATGATCAATAACAATTGCCCCGTCTGGATGATGAATATGAGAGGTGAGCATCTATTTATGTCGGTTAGTTGTTATTTTCCCAGAACGTGGCACTGTACTCGTGGTCATTCGTTTAATTGATGGAATAGGCTGGAAATATTAGGGAGCGGTTTCGTGAAGATGGACTCCTTGAAGATGGAAGGGGGACCTCTTATTTTTTAAATTATAGTTTTTGAAAAACCGCAAATTAATTTTTTATTTTTTCTTCTTCACTGGAATTTTAACCTTTGTTGTTTCTGTGCACTCGTTCTAACCACTGTACCATGACCCACCTTACAATTGCGACTCATCAAATATGTATGTGTGATTTTTGTGATCGCCAATATCAAATTCATTAAAAATAAATAATTTTTTCAACCATCTAGTAAATTCCTCTAAAAGCAAAAATTCTCCTATATATCGCATAGAAAAAAATATCACTTTAGAATTGTGTGTCTAATTGTAAACTGGCAAAAAGGTTTCATCTACTTAAGAGACGACAATAAAAAAAAAACATCCTGAGTTTGGTTGGCTGGTTAAAAAAACAAACTTGCTTATACGTTACGTTTAACAAAAACTTAAGATTTATGTTTTACATTTAAAAGATTTAAAGCCGCCTGTGGTGTGGCTAAAATAAAAGATTTGGCTTTGGCAATATAACATTTCAACTCTCTAGGTTTTACCAGAAAGAACGACGATAAAGTGAAAATAAAACTAAAAATAAAATATAAATAAAACACAAACGAACAAAAGAAAAGTGTAATAAAACAAATGTGTGTAAGTAAAGAATTTAATTTAATTTCTTCTTTTTTTCAAATATAAAATAAAAAGAAATAAATTCAATAGATTTCTTATTTGTGTAATACTTACCAAATCGGCTATATTTGCCACTTGTATGGCATCATGTATTACTTCAGCTCTTGTGCTGCCATTTCGTTTATCGAACATGGCTTTGTCTACAATTATGGCAGTTTCTATATATTTAGTGGCTTCACGTACATCACGTTTATAGCGACCAGCACCATTTGGATGAATTTCATCAATAATACCAGCTGATAAGTGTTTTGTGCGGCGTGACAAACGCCAAGAATCTAAATTGCCAGAATTGGCACAACCCTTATTGGCTTTGGTTCGTGCCTCAAATATGACATGCGGATGCTTCTGCTGAAACCAAGTACAAACAGGTATGAGTAAAAATATAAAAAGTAGAAAACAAAAAATAATTCTAATAATATTATGGTAATACGTATTAAAAAATGACAGCTGATTTTTAAAATATATTGGAGTTTTTATAATTATTTTAAAATATTTTTAATTTATTTCCTTTTTGGTTTGTTAAGCATTTGCAACATACGAGGAAATTTCTGTTTCTGAGTGCTTGTTTTGCAAATTATTTTACCAACTTCATATCATCATATGCCTTTGATTTAAATACACTTGCCAACATTTTACTTTTACATCCTTAAGGTAAATTTAATTTAAATCTGTCGTTTTTAACATCACACGCAGCAACATTATCAAAATACGAATTCTACACACAAGCACTACGTTTAAAGACAAGGTCTCTTAAATCTACAAAATAAACGCCTTTTCTCTTTTAGTTGCTTCTATTTAATCATTATCGTCAACAGCGTCAGCAATATTGTATAGTCAGCAGCGTCATAATCACTGTGAATAGTTGTCATAGTCACTGTTATTACTATGGCTTCCAATTTAGTTTTTATTTTTTTTTACTTTTCTTTGTTTCTGTACAAAATTTTGAATTTCCATATAAATACACGTTTTAACACAAGCGCATACATATAAATTTAGCCTTAAATAGCAGGTCATAACTTTTTATTTCTGTATGTACAGTACAGGAAATAAGTGAGTGGCAAAATTACAAATTAAGGAGTTCAATTATTATTAATATCGGACTATATCGCGAAAGATTTGTAATGATCAGGCAAGAAATTTTTATAAAAAAACATACCACTTTTAGATTTACTTTTTTTTTATTTAAGACCAATACTCAGGGGTAAATCCTTACTAAATGCAGTGCATTGTATTGAAATGTTGAATACATAGATATATATAGATAGATGGATAGATAGATAAGCGCCTTTATGTCAACGGGACAAATTGCTGTTAACTTGGTCACCCAAAGGCCAGTGTTATACCTTCACCTTTGAATGAACAACGGTTTCGTGAAGATGGACATCTTATAGGAGGAGGGGAAGGGGAGAACCTCTTATTATTTTTTTTTAAATTAAATTCCACTCTATTGCACCTTAACCAATGTCAACAAAAAAACGAATGATTAGGAGAAAAGCGCCACCTATTGGGAAGTAGTAGATAACAGATAAACCTACTTAGCGAAGACACTCACCATACAATTTTCATAAAATTGTTTCAACACTGAAAGTGCCCTGATGAAATAAAAAGATTAATTCCGAATAATCGCATATTCTTACGTATAGCTCCTACCTCTCACAGAGCACATACCTTTGTAGTTGATTGTATAATAAATTTCTCAATTCATTATAAAGAGAATTCGTTCTTTAGCCGCACTGCTCTTTTATAGAACAATCTTCTATCGAATGTTTTTCCTATCTATTACGATATGAACATTTTAAAATCAAATGCCCACAAATACTACTCCTTTTTTCACCCTTTTCATAATATTTTTTTTTAGACCAATACTCAGGAGTAAACCCCTACTAAATGCAGTGCATTGTATTGTAATATATAGATATACATAGATACATAGATGGGAAGAAGGAATGTTAAGCGCCTTATATCAATGGGACAAATTACTGTCAATTCATTCAAATCACTCAAAGGCCAGTGTTAAATCTTCACCTTTGAATGATCAACAGCAATTGCCCCATCTGGATGTCGAATGTGAGTGGTGAGCATATTTTTATGTTGAAAATGTCAGAGAGTTTTCGTGAAGATGGTTTTCTTGGAGGTGGGAGGGGGAACCTCTTATTTTTTTTTTAAATTATAATTTTAGAAAAACCGTAAATTAATTTTTTTTTTATTTTTCTCCTTCGCTGGGATTTGAACTTCAGTCGTCTGAGTTTCTGTGCACGCGCTCAACCACTATGCCACGACCCCCCCCCCCCCCCCTCCCATCAAATATATTTTACTAACACTAGTACAAGCCACTGAGTAAGGGTCGTCTCGTAAAAAAACCGTTTTAACGCTTATTTTGTTTAAAATTTAGCGAATCCTTTCGAATATAAAAAGTTTACAAAAAGTAAAAACTTTATTTAAAAAACAAATGGTTTCTTTTTAACGAACTAATAGGGCTTTGCGTAAAGATAAAAACAAACAAGTTTGCCCTGTTTAAATATGTCAAAATATATATGAAACATCAAATTATTCTCTTTGTGCAGCATACTTATATCGCCTACTGTATTTAGTGATTGTATGATGTTTTAGTTTTTTATAAATGTCATGCTGCCTTTTCATGATGATGATGATGATGTTGTTGTTGTTTGATGGCAGTGTTATAAAATTTATACAGTAGTAGTAGTAGTAGTGGTAGTGATTTTTAATAGAAATCTCTCACTCAAACTAGTTGCTACAACAGTCATGTAAAACTTTCTCTTTACTGCTGCTATTGTTGTTGTTGTTGTTTAACACATTTTAATTGAATTTTAATTAATTTCTGTTGGTGAATGTCATTCGTTTAATTTAAAGGTTAAAATACAGGGGAATTTTGTTTTTTGTTAAACTGCACTGAATACCTTTAACGCATAAAATAATGGATTCTGAGGAAATTAAAATTTTTAATAATTTTTTGTTTTTTCACGGAAGTGCAGCTTTAAAGAGGAAACAATTTAAAATTTTCGTAAAGTAAAATATGAGTAAATACTTTAAAGTACGAAAAAAATTTTTGCATATTGCCTTCAACAAATTCTTGTAAACCAAAAGTTTTTAAGTTGCTTAAGATTTTGTGTAAAAATTTAATATTTTTACCAATTTTAAATAGCTTTTAATTATTTAGACAGATTTTTATGACCAGCTAAGTAAGTGAAGTGAGAATACTACAGTTCTTAAGCGTCTTGTCTAAATTAATATCAAAAACTATCGTCGTTCGGAAGTTTATGTGCTCGAGTTAATGATGCCTCTTTAGGTTTTTGACACCAAAATTTTTTAAATCTAAAATCCGAGATATCCGAAAATGCATTGCAGACTTGAAAAATTTGGGGTCGAAAAACCAAAATGGCATCATTAGCTCGAGATATATAAAAAATATGAAATGGCGGATAGAGCACATAAACTCCTGCACGACGATATGTTATCACTATAAACTTAGTTTTTCCATATTTTTATGGTTTTTATTACCCCAATTGTATCTATTTTATAGGCTTGCACCACGTGAGCTAATTTTAAATATACAATTATGATTGGAAATAAAGAAATATCTATGACCGTAAAATGTATTAAAGAAAAGGTGAAGGCTAATTGATAAATCTTCAAGCTAAGTTGTCAAAAATTAAGCTAAATTTTCCAGCAGAATATAGTGCTTACTTACCATTAAGCTGTTAAGCTGTAAGGGAGAAATTGTGAACAATCACTTACAATGGCTCATCAATAATGCATGATTTTTATATGAAATGAGACGCCAAAATGCAATAGAAACGCAAATTTATTGCAACCAGGGGCCTTATTCTGTAATTCTCTTAAGATAATATGCTAAAATTTTGGGTTTTTGAAACAGTCTGGGCTTTAGAATATATAAAATTAAAAAATTTAGACGTAATAGGCATGAAGCGTTTAAGAATTCTATTCGAAGTCAAAAAGTCCTAAATCAAGTTTATCAATTTTTAGCGATAGAGTTTTAGCTTAGGAGAGTTACAGAATAAGGCCTCAGTAAGCAAATATTATACAAAATCCAAAATAATACCTTATCTTATAGCATCTTTGGAAGCTTTAAGTTATGAATAAACAATATAATGCATCCATTATTGCTTACAATTTTATTTATTGCTTCCAAATTTGAAACATTTTCTGCTGGGTTGTTTAAAAAATTTATTAAAAATTTATTGAGCTCAAGACCAATAAAATGTAAAAAACTTTTTTATCGTTACTGCTGTGAATTATTCAGTCAATGTATATTTACATATTTAAAATATACCAAACGGTAAAGGCCTAGGCCGACGGACAATAAAGTAACATAACGTGTCAGCTGTTCGTTTTTTACAAGAGTAAATGAATGCTCACACAAAATTGTGCCGGTCATAAACGCACGGGTTAAATTGAACGAATCAATCAATGAACGAAGTGAACGAGTCAGTTTTAGCAGTTCTAAGAAATCAGTCGTTCGTTCATTCATTTAATCTTAATTTTTTTTGTTTTCTTTGCCGTTTCT
Organism: Metopia argyrocephala; assembly: GCA_963576795.1. Classification (NCBI taxonomy): domain Eukaryota; kingdom Metazoa; phylum Arthropoda; class Insecta; order Diptera; family Sarcophagidae; genus Metopia; species Metopia argyrocephala. The sequence goes on along the minus strand of OY756208.1, from coordinate 17,525,425 downwards.
TGCTTCGGTTAATCTTTCGTTTCTTTTGTTTTATTTTTTTTCTAAATACAACAGTAATTAATTTAATTTAATTTTATTAAAATTTCTTAAAGAAGTAAAAAAAGCAAAACGAACACAGGGTTTGAAAGAAAAATGAAAAACTTAACAACACAACCAATTGAAAGGCATGAACGCTGGTATAAAACGAGCGAAATTAAAGACTGACAGAAATGAACGACTAACGGAAGTGAACCATCGAGATCATTTTTGAAGAGCGAACGAAAGTAACCGATCTTTTAATTGAACGATTTGGCAACACTACTGAATTTCCATTTAAAGTTGCTGTAACGTAGCAACTACAATGTTTTGTGAGATTTGTTTGTACGGCAATTTCGAATTTATTTGTAAATTAAAAATATACTTCGACATTATCAGACTAATAATAAAATCAATAAAATTACTACTAAATTGAACAATATTGGTTGCTCATGTTCATTTGATCACTTGTGTTATAAAAAAATTAAAAAGTTACTAGATTTTAAAATGATCTCCAATTAATAAAATCAAGATAAGAAACTTGAAAAACAGTGAAAAAAAAATTGCTCTCAACTATCCAACTCAATTGTTTTTCATATATTCCAAACGCATTCATGTTAAAAATATTCTTTGAAATTATGTCTCTTTTAACAGACTACAAAAAAATTGTTATTTGCTTTTCCACTTTTCGTTATTTAAGTTGATAAAGATAAAAACATTTTTTCAAATAAAATTACAGAGAAGAATATTATGCAACTTAAAATCCTACATTAAGTTGCAATAAAATGGCTAAAAACGTTTTTTTATTTTTTATCAAAAACATATTTAAAGTTGTCAGTTTTATGAGAAACAAAAAAAAAAAAAAAATTCAAAGCAAAGATATAAAATGAAAAATATTTTTAACTCTTGGGATGCAAAATGCAGACTCCATAGAAACTGGAAACAAATCAAATTGTATTGAATGGAATTGCAAAGAATAAAATTGCATTCAATTGAAACAAGGCATCCTTTCAAATAGAATATAAATATACTTCATATGACACACAATAACAATTGAAAGAAGAATTGACAAAGGCATATACAAAATTTCAGAACAAAAGAAAAATAGAATAGAAATAAAAAAAGAAAAAAATACAAGAAAATGTTTTTGTTTCCAATTCACCACACCTAAACATTAAACCTACCTAACTATGGCACAAACGAAAGGGGTATATTTATGAAAGCAGTCACCGCGTATGATTCTCATATATGCACAAATGTACGAGTATTGATGTCTGTAATTATGAGTGTGTATCCCTAATAGATATTCATATTTAGACCAAAACACAATAATAGCATTTTGAATACAAAATAACAGAAAAACTTATCAGAATATCAGAACTAAAATCTGAATTTGATTGATTTGTGTCTAATGCGTAATGTTCAACACAATAGACTGAAAGTGATGATATCTATACAAATACAAATTTAAAAGGATACACACATGTGTATGTATGTATGTATGCAATTACATGGAAGTTATTTAGGTTATGGGATATTGTACACGTTTAGAAGGCCTGTACTCTTTTACTTATACGAATATGAGTATGTATATGCTTTTAGTTTTCATTTTAGAAAAGGTCTTTTAAGGAGTGAACAAGTTATGCTGGAAAATTCATAACTTGAAATCAATTTTTTTCTTTTAATCAATAGTTAAGGGAAACCAAAAGCAACAACCTATCCATTTTCATTACTTTTTTTTGTGAATACACAATTTTATTTTTGCTATTGTTCTTGAATAATCGATAAAGAAATTGTTGATATTTGCTAAAAAAAAACATCTTTGTTTTATATGCTAGAGAGCAGCTACAGACAACTGAGTAGTAATACAAAAAAAATTGTAGATGTAAAGAGGAAGAGTTAGAAAGGAAGCCATAGAATATGCTTTTATCCAGAAAACTTTCAGTTAGATACCTTCCGGTAAGTAAAACGCTGTAAATAAAATATTTAAGATATTTTTAAAATAGTATACCTATCGCTAAAACTATATTAACACTGCCTAAGTTTCTCATCTGAATTTTTTATCAGAACTGCACTCAGATAGACTCAGATAGTTTAGTTAAAAATTTAATTTAATTTTTATTGTTTTTGCCTGAGCTCCGTTAAAAGTATAACATTTTCTACTTTCAAAATTATTGCCGTCTGAGTTGTCACTGTTATAATCTGTTCTAATCAGACGAGAAACTTAGGTAGTGTAAATATAGCTTTAAAGATTTTATAAGTCATGGTATATGGGTTAGATGGCTATCACAAAAACAGCCCAGGTTTTAATCCCAGCAAAAGAGAAACATGAGGAATAAAAATTTTAAATTTTAATGAAAAATAATAATTACAACATGTAAGGGATCACCCCCCCTCCTCTATCCTTCTTACCTAAAAGTCCCAGCCACATAAAAACCGCTCGCTGATATTTCACTCTATTTCCATCTTTGGAATTAATATAAAAAACCAAATGATCAGGTGAAAAGCACTACCTAAGGAAAAGTATGATAGTACATAACAGCTACCTATTTAGCTAAGATCCTCACCACAATCATCTTCCAATGATGTATAGGGCAATTGCTGTTGATCATTCAAGGGTGAAGGTGTAACACTCACCTTTGAGTGACTAAATCAATTCACAACAACTTGCCTTACTTCTAATGCGCCTCATTATAAAACTATTCCATCCTTTTCAAAAATTCTAAAACAATGCAAAGCATGAGTAGGGGTTTACTCCCCTGCTCTCAATAGAAAAAATAAAAATAAAGCCACAACTTTCTGCAAATCTTAGTCTTCTTCATCACTTAATATGACTTCAGTCTGTTTCGAAATTTCTTATTGTAGTCGTACTAATTTACAATTTTGAATATACAGAGAAAAAATGTTTATTTTATATGGGCGTGGGGGGTCGTGGCATACTGGTAGAGCGCTTGCACAGAAACTCACACGACCAAGGTTCAATTCCAGCGAAGGACAAAATTATAAAAATAAATATTTGCGGTTTTCTAAAATTATAATTTAAATTAAAAATTAAATTTAAATAAAATAAGAGGTTCCCCCCCCCTCCAGCAAGACCATCTGCAAGAAACCGCCCCTGACATTTCTTATCTATTCCACCAGAAACCAATGATCAGGAGTACAGCGCCACCTTCTGGGAAGATAACAGCTAATCTACTGAAGACGCTCACCATTCACATTCAAACATCCACCGACAGATGAGACAATTGATGTTTGATCATTCGAGGGTGAATGTATAACCCTGGCTCTTGAGTGGACAAATTACCAGCAACTTGTTTCATCAACAAATAAAGGCGCAAAAAAAATACAAAACCTATGAAAAAAAAAAAAAAAAAAAAAAAAAAAAAAAAAACTTCTATCAACCATCTTCACATTTCAATACAATGCACACTGCATGAGTAGGGGTTTACCCCTGAGTATTGGTCTTAAAAAAAAAAAAAAAATGTTTTAAATTTATATAGCCTTTAGTATCTTTCAGAATTTGAAAAAAGCTCTTGACAGTTTCAGCTCTCTCTAGATCTCAAACCAGCACAATATACGGGTTTTCTTAACTAGTAACTGATTTTATACTCTGAAGTAAACACTATTGCCCGTATTCATAAAAATTATTTTAGGTTTATTGAGGGTTTATTTGACAAGTATTGCATATATATATATAAGCAAAGGCTGTTAAATTTGTATAGCCATACATTTCTAATTAGTTACCTACTACTGTATGCTTTTGATGCATACGATATATAGGGCGTAAAGTCATTAAGTGTCCCTGTAGTTGGTTGTCTTTACAGGCATATGAAGACTTGTGTGTGTTTGTGAGGCTACAATAACAATTAGAAAGCCACATAACAACTATGACAACAACAGCTAACACAGTAGATGAATATAAATAGAAATGTAGAAATAAATATACAAAAAAAAAAAAACAATTGAAAAAAATTGCATGCATGTGGCTTTAAAATTTTTCTAACCATTTGTGTTGTTATTTTTGCTGGAATAAATTTTTAAATAATTGTTGTTGTCGAGTAATTGTGTAATACTGTTGTAAAAATCTTACTTTTTTTCATTTTGACTGGAATAACAACATTTATTAACAGAACCTTTCAATTGATGCTCACACAAGGTTATTTACATGAAGCCATGCATCAATGCATCAACCAACTCTTTAAGGTGTAGGTAAGGAAGCAGAAAAATAAAAAAACAAAACAGAAGAATACAATGGGTTCTGCAAGTAAATGTCTAATGCATAGAAAAACTAGAAGCAAATATATTTTTAATTACTCTTTCGTCACTAAATACATTAATTAGACAATAATTTATGATAATCTTCAATTATTTATCTCACACTTTACTGCAGAAATCATATATAGAAACTGTATTTTTTACATATTTTGTCATGCATTAGCCAAAGTCTTGTCAAACACTTTAACGGCTGTTTTCTGTTATATTCTCCTTTTCTTAAGGTACGTTTAGACTATGCTAATATTTGTCCAAACACAACCAATAATGGTTTAAGCTAATAGTATGGTTTGTGACTAATGTTTGGGCATGCGTTTAGATTGCATTTATATTTGTTTGAATTTTATTTGCACAAATAACAGAAGATTTTGTGTCAGCCATATTTGGTACAAATATTTGTATAACCCTTTACACTGCACTAATAATTTTATTTGCCCGATGTGTATGACAAACATCTGTCAAATAATGTTGTTATCTTTATGAAATCCATCTGCCAAATAGTATTAAATTGTGTTTGTGAAGCAACGTGAAAAGTTAAAATGTTTAGTGACAGTGATATTGAAGATTTATTATTAATAACTACTGGAGCTCATTAGTTTATATTCGCTTTCAGATAAAATATCTAAATTTGTTGATGTTGGTTGCCGCTGGCTAACCTCCGCAAGTCCAACAAAAGCCATGGAGTCCAACAAAAGCATATCGCCATTTTCAGTCCATGCGCTATCCCGCATGGATTTTTTATGGTAGTCAGCACTTGATGCATTCCAAATGCAAGGATGGCATTCCACTTCGCCGATCAATTTAAATATATTTTCGTCGCTCTAGTCATGCGTCATCCTCTTCCTTTTGGTTTTTTTTGGCAGATGGTGCATTGATGTTGTCCATTTTCTTTCAGAAAAATATGCTTTATAATAAATAATTACAAAAAAGCGCTTTTTACTTACCAATCTGACAAACGAATTGACCAGTATTGCCATTTCAATTTATTTCATTTTTTATATGTTAAGCACTGTCAAAACTAACTGTTGGCAACCCACGTTTCTACAATTATTTGTCGCTATTTGTTTCACGAAAAATATTGTGACAACAAACAAAATATCGAGCCAAATATTTGTAACGACGTGCTGACAAAGTGTTTACACTATGCAAAGCTTTATTCACAAACAAATATTTTTTTAGCCAACAAACAGTCGAAAAATATTTGGTGGCTGACAAATTTGAGTGTTTACACTAGAACAAACAAAATTTGTATGATTTTGTACAAATATTAGCACAGTCTAAACGCACCTTTACCATCATTGCTTTTTTTTTTGGTAAGTTGTTTCAGATAATCAGGATTATAACAGTTTTTTCATTGCTCTCATTTTCTATTTATTCACGGTAGTCATAGCTGACGGAGCATGCGACAAGAGAAAGATCATCAGTAGATAACAAAATATTTTTTTTAATTTTAATTTTTATTTATTTATCTACAAAATTACAATTCAAGATTAAATTATAATCTATTTAATTTGTGCAAGCAGTGTGACTGAGATCATAGGCTCGGTGTAGTATCACACGCCATTGTCTCTGATGGGAATCGAACCCACAACCCTCACACTAGCAGTCTAGTACACTATCCACTAGATCACTTGTGCACCCCCTTTTTTTGTTTTTATTATTAAGTATTTATTCGGAATTTTTTTAATAATTATATTAATTTTTTATTCTAAATTCCAATATCCTGTGAGGATAAGCTTCTCTCTATAGCTCTATAGCTATTTCGTTGATATTTTGTTTAAGCAATAATAATGAAATTCGATTTATTGCTTACGCTTTATGGGGTAAATTAATTCTCATTTACTTTATACAATTTTTAACATAAGAATTGATAGTTCGAATAAACGTCTTTGGAAAAAGTGCTCCAAAAGTAGTTTTGTCTCCAAACTTATCCCTACATACAATCATCTTCATTATTAAGAATAATTGGAATAAAGCACTTAAATAATTTTTAGTTTTAAAATACTTCCATCTTATTTTGTTTTCAGCTTTTATTTATTTATTAATCTGTTATCCCTTTTATCTAAAAGTTTTGTTTTTAAAACAAGTTGGGCGTTAGAATATATAAAATTAAAAGACTTGAATCTCTTAATGTTAATACACATTCAAAAATTTAATTTAATTTTTTCATGCACTGTATGTAATGGAATAAACTGATGCATAAATGCATTTTTGCTGCATTCATTAGGTGGCATGTATGTGTGTGTGTGTGTGTATTAATGTAAGTGTGTTAATTTCTGTTTGTTGCCATGTATGCATTAGGATGTGTTTATACAGGCTTGAGCCATATAAAAACAACTTGAAAGTTGACCTCACTTAAGCTTATGTTGTAATAATACATACAAACTGATATGCGCACACATACATACGCACATAAACACACTATAAAATGCTTATGTAAGCTTTAGAATTCATACGCATACAAACCATACATACATACAAACCACTGCATTGTTTCTGTTTTTAGTCTTTTATGGCAGAAAAAGTTGAAGGATCATGATGCTGCTGCATTAAAGGGTAAGAATTGCTAGCTACGGTTGTTGTTGCTATATTTCTTTTTATAGCTGTTAAAGTTGTTATTACTGTAGTTATCAAAAGCCCTGATTTGAGTAGGATTTTAATAACATGCATCACAAATTGAACCTGTTGAGTTGCTGTTTTGTGTACAATTTGTGTTTTAATTTTTACTATTTTATAAACCGCAAACTATTTAATACTTTTTTTGAGCATACTTGAAAGGATAAGTAAGAGAAAAATAAATTTTGAAAACTTCATTCGGTTTTTAAAATATGAATGAAACAAATTCTTTTATTGTGTTAGAAAAAGTTTCGTTTAATTTTTCCTTTTTGTCAGCCAACTGATTTTTTCTTTGAAAAAAAATATTAGACCCTTTCTATTTCTCAGTGTCGTTAAAAATGGACATATTGGCATCATCAATATCATATCAATAAACACTTTTGCAAACATTCTTTTATAAACGTTCACTTACTCAATGCACCGCGTTTGACAAAAAGATTAGTGAAGTTCCCACAGGTGCAAATTGCATGTCTTATTAAGAAAATTTATTTATATTTGTCAACGATTTTTTTATAAATATATAGAAACTTTTTATACCTTCCCTTCTATATGTAGTACTGGGGTCTAGAAACTTGTTTAACATGTTTTTGATATAAGGCTTTCATCCATCTATGAATACATACATAATGGGCCATGACAACCCAGTGTTACGGCTTAGCTTCTTACAGCACCCATGCTGTGTGTGTTTATTTTTATTCATGAGTCCTGGGACCTAAAGTCGACTCCGAGCATCAAACTTGAGAAGTTTGTTCATGAGCTTGCAATCAGTTACTCTTAGAGCAAATGTCAGAAGACTGCTAGGAAATAGACGAAGAAAGAAATAATTTTTTCATATTTCTTTATTTTGGTAAAGATGTCAGAGCTGGGTTTTAAAGCCGGAGCTCTTGTCTAAGTAAAGGCTGGTTTAGACGGTAATACAAGTCGTACTTAAAATTAAAGAGAAAATATTATGAAATTCCATCCGTATTTTAAAAATGAGAGTAAAAATCTTACTACAGATAGTTTTTGGTTGGTAAAATACCAAAACAAAGAAAAATGAAAACATAAAATGCACATACACATGCACACAAAATTTACATGCATTGTGAATAAATTTAACATAAACAAACAAAAACATAAAAATGCAGCCCTGGTCTAATGAAATGTGTTGGTTTTTTAAAAATTTCAAAAAACAAGGAGAGACGTATGACTGTAAGATTTTTATCCGTATTTTCTCTCAATTTCGTACGCTCTCATTATATACCAAGTTTATACGATACTATTAATTCTCTTCCACATAAAAATTTGACATGTCGTACTACTTGTATCACCATCTAAGCCCCCTTAAGCCAACACACCAACCCCTACACCAGTATATAAAATTGCTTAGTACTGTCTTCAATAGTTTTTTTGAATCGTATTTGCCTTCACTTTAACTTTTTCACTTCTATTTGAAACTTTTATTACTTTATGTGATCGAAGCTCACATTTATTTTGCCAAGTTTCTAAACAAGCAAGTAAGAAATATTGTATTTTTTCGCAAAATCACGAATCAAGATATCTGGTTTAGACAGCAGTGCATTTTTCACTTTCAACGTCAACTTTTCATTATTAAATCCAGAATTTCTTCCAGATTCACCTGAGATTGCTTCTCCCTAATATGCTTTATCACTTTTCTGGCAGTTGCTAAGTACATCCCCTGTTGGCCTTACTATAACTGCAGGCTTTCGTTTAAATCAAAGAAGTGCTCACAATGTTTTTTTTTATTTTTGTAATTTCAAGGTTGGTGCCATAATCATAATCCATTACTTGAAATTGATAACGTGGTATGCAGTTTGCATATTCTGTTTGAATTTTTAAAATTTTTACGTTTGCAGATTTTAAGAGCCTGGATGCTATGCAGACGGATCAGAATTCTTCCAAATAGAACATCAACTTTAGGGAAAGTTTAATTCTGTAAAGGAGATCTAATAGAATCCTATTAAGTATTATATCCTATGGAAGCCGGCTCATGTTCTTATAGTCGTGTTTTCCATACCCAATTTTTAGAATTAGCCAGTGCGCTTCAGCGAAAAAAGATCGGATTATGACTTTATTATAGATACCAGACACCTTTACGTGGGATAATCACCTTGTCATGCTGTAGACTCTTACACTGTAACGAATCAACTGGCTAAGCTGGCAGAGAGCAAAAGCTCCCATGCAGGCAAGTAAGTTGGGGAGCAGTAACCTAGAATTATCCCATAGGTTGGATGAAGGATAATATCGCTAATATCAGTACAATCTTTTATTTCTCCCATAATTTAAACTTTACTGTGCGGAGTGCGGGGTTGATTGCTTTTGGATTATTTAGTGGTGAAGGCATAACACTGGTCACTGAATAACTAGTCAGCAACAACCGATTTCAATGCGGTTCGCTTTTTTAAAATATGACCTTTGTTTTTTTCTGACTGATATTAGATACGACATTAGTAAGTTTAAATTAAAAGTCCGCACACTCTTTTCTCCTTTCCCTCATATTTTCGTAGACCAGTACAATATACTGCATGAGTAGGGGATCAAATTGTTTCTTTTTTTTTACAATCAAAATACATATTAAATTCATAATACTCCTTATGCCCCTATCCCTTAGCTGAAGCTCATGAAAATTTTTGTTAATAATACATTGAATCATGTCTTTATGATGCTGATTTTATAACTATAAGTAATTACTTTACAATTGGCAAAGCAGAACTAACGTGTACCATCACACTTTATAGCATCTTTCGTTTGGGTGAAGTGTAAATATTTTAAAATAATTTTTTTGATATTTACAGCCATTGATTTTACCAAAAAAAAGGAAGCATTTCTATTTAAAAACCTCCTCAAAATTATTTCATGTTAAGAATTATGCTTTCAAAAATATTTATTTAATAGTTATCGTTCCATGCCGGGGTGTTTTTTTTTATAATTTACATTTATAAGAAATCCATTAGATTCTTTGTCCATTTGCAAAACTTTTGGTAAATTTTTGTTTCTCTCAATTATCATATAGAAATCTAATTATGATTTCAATTAAAATTCGTATACAAAACAATAGTTTTCTGTATAATTTATTGGACTAGCAAATGATGATGTTTAGGAATACATTAGACAAATAAAAGGGAAATTAAAAATGTTCTTAATAATTCTGTTTGAAAATTTTTAATTTCCTTTTATTTCAATTAAATCAGTTTTAAAACTAAAAAAAAAACAGAAAGAACTTTTTAGATTTCCATTTTCTAAAATAAACAATTGAATTGGCATTGGCTTTTAACAAACAAACAAATAGAAAAAAAAATAAATGTTTTCTCTTTGCTTTTGTACTATAAAATCTAAATTGCTTTCATTAAGTTTATTAATTAGTTTTAATTAAAACGTAAAATGTATTTAGATTTAGAGGGAAACTCAAAACAAAAACAGAAGCAAAAAAGTCAATTTATAAAAAAAATAACTAGCAAGAGAAAACATGCTATTCAATTACTACTTTGCTCATTAAAAACGCTTAAAATTCGGTTTTTTTTTTGTATTTAAGTAAACACAAAAGAGTTTAAGAAATATTTCAACAAAAGTTCTTTAGAAAATCTTTTGTTATTCCTTAAACAGTAAGTAGAAGAAGCGGTTGCAATTCCGACTTAAATACTTGTATTACATATCCTCGTGCGAGAGTTTATGTGCTCTATCCGCCATTTTATATATAATGATGCCACTTTACGTTTTTGACACCAAAATTTACAAAATCTGCAATCTGTTTATGGCTACTTATCTCAGAAACAGGGCGAGATATTCGAAAACGGATTTCAGACTTGCAATATTTGGGGTAGAAAACCTAACGTGGCATCATTAACTCGAGATATATAAAATGATCGATAGAGCACATAAACTCCCTCACGGTGATATGTAACTCACTTTGTTAACTTTAGTTATACTGATATAATATTATTCCAAAACTGGCTACCACATAACTCTAATATGCGTAAGTATAGTGTCTTCCAATAGGGACTTTTGAGCTTTGAGAGTGGATAACGTCCATCTTGTTTTTTTTTTGTCAAATCAGCATAAACAGATAAAACATTCAGAAACACTTTCAAATAATGAAGTTGTTGTTTAATAATGTTTTATTGATCGGACAACATGAAACAAGTTTTCATCGAAAAATCATCTTCATCGTGAAGGGCTATTTCTGAATGATTGGTAGGGTGCACAAATAAAGCTGTCGAATTTGGGACGATACCAATTCACATGAGATCCGATACCAATTCACATGGGTGTGGACCTTGCACTCGCTATGTCATTTATAATTCTTTGAGAATAACGCCATGACCAGACCATCACTGACAACAAGGAGTGCCGATGATTACCAATTTATTTTAACCTCTACGTGCGATAATCACCTTGTAGTGGTGTAGAGGCTTATTCTGCTAGGATTCAACTGGCTAAGTTGGCGGAGAGCAATAGCTCTCTGGCAGGCTTTCCCATGCCAGAAATGTAGTTGAGGAACAGTAACTAAAATTATTGCAGGGGCTGGATCAAGGAGAACAACACCTACATCACGTTCAGTATCATTATGATCTTTTATTTCTGCTCTAATGTAAATTTTACAGTGCGGGCTTCTTGAGTTTTATTGCTGTTGGATTATTTAGTGGTAAAGGCATAACACTGGAAATTGAATAATCAATCAATGATGTCGTTTCCTTCAAAGTACGACTTTTGTTTTATTTCTGACTGATATCAGATATAATATTAGTAAGTTTAAATCAAAGGTCCATACGTTCTTTTTCCCTTCCCCTCATATATTCCTTAACCAGCACAATATACTGCTGGTGGGGAATTTCGGCATTCGATATCGAATGAAATTTCTATGTAAATTGTATGAAATTTTGTTCGATATCGAATGACGTAATTTGCCCCCTTAATTGGATGATCTAAATGCCAACGACATATGGTTTTAATAAGTAGCTCTTTCAGACCCTTCACAAAAATATACTCTCATTTTCGCAAAAGTAAAAACTTAAAATTTGTCTTTTAATAGACGTTTAAAATTAATTTTTTTTAATTTTGTCACAATCATGAATTTTTGAAAAACGACCTGACACGTTTGTGTATTTTGGCCCGTTATATGTAAAATAATTATTATTTTTCGAAAAAGACCAGCCAAGACCCATCCACATCTCACAAATGTTTGTGCTGGGACCGAAAGGGGTAGGCGCTATGTACCGCACAGCACATGCCACATTAGATAGGTTGAACGGGCGATTTGCGGACATTATTGTCTCACGTAGAGGCGATTTAAACGGGTCACCAAGATTGTATGATTTGAGTTAAAATTTTGCTTGTGGGGTTTTTCGTAGTGGCAGGTATGTAAGGATAACCAATAAACCACATCATTGACTAAATTTAGCCTGATTTATGAGCCAGAGTTATGGAAAATTGGAAATTTCTAAAAAAATTTTTACAAAGCAAAAAAATAAAATAAAAGAGGTTGTCATAACAGGGAAGTGATCCGCAAACCTGAGCGGTATTTGTTTTGCTAAGAAAGATATATTTTTAAATACTACTTCCTGCGCTTAAAGATTACTGATGCTTTTGGTATTTTTTTAATTTTTTCTATTAGTTGTAATGAATTTTTTTGCTGTAAAACGAAATCTCATATAGCAATGTTCTAAAATATTTTTTTGTTATAAAAGCTTTAAAATAATCGTTGCGATAAAGTTTTATTTGTATTTGAAATAACACTCGATTTCAATGTAAAGCACCATATATTTTATCTACGAGTTTTTTTCTTTTGAATTACATGTGGTTGCTTTGTTTTATTATTACTTTCGAAACCATTATATTTAAATTGAATTCATTGTCAAAGTCGCAATATTCAATTTTTCTTTCTTTTCTGTATTATAAAATTGTTTGTTTAACACTTTATGGCTTCAAGTCCTTTTAACAATAAATGCCAGTTAAATTCCCAGTCCCTTTTGTAGAAAAATTGGCAAAATAAGAAAATTTGTTTTTTTTTTCTGTAGAACAAATCAAAATAGAATTTCAATACAAAGTTATGATACCCAGAAGTTTGTTTGTCTCACCCACAGTCTAATATAAAATTGTGTTTCCAGAGATTTTTACGTTCATTTGAATTTTTTTTTTGTTTTTTTGTTTTTTGTAACCAAGATATGTATTCCTTGGCCAAAATCCTTTAGATACGTTTGTTTTTACTTTTTTGGTTTATTTGTTTATTATTTTTCTGGTTTATTTCCTGTTTTTTTTCCGATTCTTATTTTTTTTTCAAGTAAATGCCATAAAAATCGTTGCCATTACCAACCAGAGAGTACCTTTAGGAATTTTTATACTGACATTCAGACGCATTCTACATAAACTACATACACTTGATTGTTATGCTTTTTTATTCTCTTTTTGGCTTAATGGCAAAACGTTGGTTTCGAATTTTTTTTTAAGCTGTAGGGGTGTGTGTGCTTAGGTGATCACATGGATTATTTATATGGCCCAGCTGGAAAGCCAATTTTGTGTAAAAGAAAACACAATAAAGGTAAAAAACTTCTCTATTTGTGTATGGAAAGTGGTATAACGCGGTCTTAAATTTTCTTTTTTGTTTTCAATTTAATACAATATTTCCCAAAATAATAAAGATTTTACAAAGCTGAGAACCTATACATTATTCGGAAAGATTAAAATAAAAAAAAAATAATTATAAACAAAAAAGTTTGTTGAATTGTTAGAGGATATCTTACGACTTGATTTTATTAAGAGCTACATTCTTTGGAAACTGCTAAGTGTTACATTTAGTGTTCGTATGCTATCTCACTGGTTGAGCCATAAAAAATGGGAGTTTTTTTCCTGCCTAATCCAAAAACAAGTAAAAAATTAAAAAAAGGGTTCGCTACCAAGAAAGTAACACAATTTAAAAGTTTTAAAATTTAATATATAAGTTGCATTTATTTGTAGAAAACTGCTATAAAGTTTCCTCACAAGAGGTACCCCAAATTTAACGCAATATTCGAGTTAAATATAAAGGTTTTTTCAATAACGGCTATACAAAAGTTTTTTTATATAAAACAAAAAAAAAGTTTTGAATACAAATGAAATTCTTTATCCCTGTAAAAGTACGTTCGATGTCATTATGTATAGAACTCGATTTCTTTTGTATGGCCACCACTGGCAATTTTCGACGGTTTTCAAGCTTAAAACGGTCGATACTGCTGCAATTCCACGTTTGATATTCGTATGAAGTTCATCAATCGCCACTGGCTTGTTGGCATAGACCATAGATTTAACGGCCAATTGATTGGACCATTTCGTGAGATAACACGTTCTCCAAACTTGGTTGCCAATAAATTGATTGTGACATTCGCTATGTGGCTTGTGGCGCCGTTCTGTTGGAACTACATGTCCTCCAAGTCCATATTATCCTATTGGGGCCAAAAATATTCGGTTATCATTGAATGGCAGCAATTCCCATTCACAGTAACGTGCCGGTCTTGATCATCACGGGAGATGACGCCTCCGGCCCATAAACTGCAACAAACCGTATTCGGGATGCAATGATGACTCATGAAGTACGTGTGGTTTGCTGTCTGACCAATAACGCATATTTTATTTATTGACGAAGCCATTCAGCCAAAATTTAAATTGAACGTAGCGCTCTTAACGTTGAGGCCACTGACACCGAATTTCGGTAGTAAATTTTAATAATTTCGACTAGTTGTTCGCTCGTATAACTTTCTATCATGAAATGGCAAACCTTACTGAAGAGAAATGTCAAAAGAGCAGCAAGAAACATGGCGTTGTTTGCTGTCCCTGTCGCTCTACTTTTGTAGCGTCCCATTTTCATTTTAGGATTATTTATGAAATAAAACACCGAGCAAATAGAACATAATTTTGCCATATAGAGTTATCAGTTACCCCTTGATTAGACTCGTCAGACATTGTGAGTGAAAGTCGATACCGGAATCACAAATACAGTAATTTTGGCGATTAGCAAAGCCATTAGAATGAAAGGGTGCTCTAAAAATCACTATCCAATTGTTGGTAAATAATAATTTATTTTACGATCTCTCTTTGCTGCTCAAGATCATTATTCTTTAAATGATGTAATTATTGAATTTTGTAAGTATAGAGACAAAGATCTTTTATGAATATACGCTGTGGAGAGTTTCTTAAAATTTGCAATTTTTGCCCAAGACATCAAATTTATGTTTCTGGATTTCCATCAACACTATAAGGCATTTTTTGATATTGATATTTGGACAGTTTATTTTTGGACAACGGCTGTATTTAGCATCTTGCACTGATCCATTTCTCCCTATTCCCAACTATCAAACTGAAATACCCAAAATGGCGGATAATCGTTCAATAAATCTATTAACCCTGCTGTTAGGTTAGAAAAAACTTACGAATGTTAGGTTAATGGACCATTTGGTCCATACTTCAATATTCATACAAAATAACCATTTAAGTTTATATTTGTTTCTACTTTGGATCACTTCTCCCTAAATATTATAAAGTTAAGCTTTACTCAACGAGTAAGTGAATTTGGGCTCACGCTGACGCAAGAAATTTTATAATCTCTCACGAATCACTCACTCGAATTTTTCTTTACTCACGCACTACTCACATCAGTAAAATTAAAATAACTCACTCTCACGCGTTATTCACGTGAATCACTCTAATCACGTGACCACCGCAAATCTCTACTCAACACATCTTATGTAAAAATTTATTGAGGAAAAACTACTCAATGTAGAAAGTGACTCCGATATTTCAGATTCGGAATTTGATTATACCTCAGAAAATAGCGAAACAAGTTCTTTTGAAACAGATACTGAACGGGAATCTGCAGTTAGCTCTGTTGATCTGTTTTTTATTGCTAAAAACAAAATGCTTTGAAGTGCCACTCTATTACCTCATCCTATTGGAGCTACGGCTGAGAATATCTCAACGCAGCAAGATGCAATTCTGTCAGTTTTATGTTGTTTTTTCGGCCGCATTGCGCGCATATATTGCTTTACTTATTCTTGCAGGCGTATATCGGTCTGTATAATCTTGTTTTTTTATTTGAGCAAAATAGTTGTATAATATAAAATCTATTATTGAAAGTACACAAAATGAAAATGTCGCCCCATTTCCGAAGCAATTATGTCTGAAGAAAAATTTCATATGATTACCATCCGTTTCTATGATGTTTTGAGTCGACGACAAATGCGTAGTTGTGATAAATTAGCTCTTTTTCGTGAACTGTGAAACCTTTTGTAACAACTTCTTTCAAAGTTTTATAATTGTTGCGAAAATGTCACCATTGATGAGCAACTTATTGCATTAAGAGGGCGATTTACTTTTCGACAGTTTGTGCATCAAAACCACCAAAATATGGCTTGAAATTTTGGTTCTCGGTGGACTCCAAGTCAGGTTACAACTATTACTTGGTAAGCCTAGAAATGCACAGCCTGAAAAGAACCAAGGACAACGCGGTCTATTGGACTTAACAGAAGGCTTGAGAGGGCGAAATATAACAGCCAACAATTTTTTTTTCTACTTTTGAGTTGGCAAAAAAACTTCGGGAAAGGAAACTTCCTCCGAAATTGCTAACTTTCAAGAACTCCCTTTGTACCATTCTATAAACGCAAAACAACTCGATGGCCAAACATTTTATTTGCAAACATAAATGATATATCCGCATTAAATGCGTACATAATATTTTCTGAAATCGACGAAATCGAAATCCTGGGTTCCAGCTGATCGGAATTGCAGGAGACCAGACTTATTGCCGCAACTAGCATTCTCTCTCACGAACGCGTATATGATGAAATTCACTAGATTACCTCAAAAAGAGTTATCAGCACAGTTATTTACTGAAATACTAAAACCATACATAGTTCCAGTGGCATCTTCAAATAATATTTCTAATTAAGAGGTCCGAAATCGTGAACTTTTTAGTTGCTGCAAGTCTAAATGTGATATAAAATGCCTCATTTGCAGTAGTTTGTTTGCAAAATTAATAGAAAAAATGTTGCTTATCATGCAATGACAATTATTATAAAACCAACTAAAAAATACTAATTTTTTTTTAAATAAATGTAAAAATAATCAAAGAAAATATATTATGGACCAAATGGTCCCTTAACCTAAGATTCGTAATTTTTTATTTTTCTCAGTCCTGGTTTAAGTCAGAACCTTGAATTTTTGTATATAACATGGTTTTATAAAAAGACCACATGAGCTAAAAAATTAAGTCACTATATATCACCGTTCAAAAATTACAAAGAAAACAATAAAAAAAATGGACCAAATGGTCCTAACCTAACAGCAGGGTTAATAACGCAGGCATTGCCATCGATAATCGTTAGACGGTACCATATTCACCTCCGCTGTCCAAAACATTCAATGTTGTGTTTTGCAGTTCGTTTGCAGAAAACATGACAAGACAACGTTTACCGGTGGATACGTTAAAGCTTTTTTTTAACGCTTTTCTTAAAATTGAAATTGAAAAATAAAAACAAAAACAAAAATTTTTCCAAAGATCAATTTATTTTAAATTCAATATAATTTAAATTTTTTAAGTCTTTACTGTTGCTGATCTGTTTTTGCACTGACTCAAATCAAAATCATAAAAAAGAATCAAACTCTAGGTATACATAAAAATTGTACATAATAAACTCACATTAATTGTAACAACAATAATATTTAAAGTACAGTTATTATTTACTGTATTTGTCTCTGCTTGCAAGTTACATTGTTAATTTGTATTTTAGTTGTTGTTGTAAATTATTTTTCTTTTTGTTACAATTGTTTTTTTTTTTTTATTTCAAAATTGAATTTTAACACTTTGTGAGACAAAGTATCAAATCTTAACTACCGGGTTAACTAGTAATTTTATATTAATGATTTTAAAAAATTATTTGTGAAAAAAAGTACTCATTTCGTGTACAAAATGCCCGAGAATTGCTCTAGCAGGCACTAGTGAATACTTTTTTTTAAGGTTCTTTAATATCTAATACATTGATGCCCAAGGTAGTAGTATTGGTGAGAGTGACGAAATGTAAGACACAGAAGTTCTGCAAGTAAAGTTCGACTCTCCCACTCAACATGCTGATTTCCTATTGGTTGATTGACGATCAAACAAAAGAGCGTAAGTATACGTGTGAGTTTAATTTGCTGATATCATCCACTACTGGGCATCTTTGGTCTAATAAATAAAAAATCTGCTGGTGGCCCGTTCATATTTTCTTTATTTACCGGCCTTTTTCTTACAGATTAATTTTATTCTGCTTATTTATAATTTCTTACAACTACTATTGTGGCGTCATAACAGCATTGATAACCTGAGATATTTTGAATTGTATAAAACATTGACCGTAACCTGAGGTGTAAATGAAATATTGTTATTAAGGAATGCCAAAATGTGAAAATGGATATGCGGCCAATGAACCTAAAAGTTTACAGTAATTTCATAATTAAATTAGGAAAAGGTTATTGTTTAATAAATGGACATTTTACTTTCATAACCATGTTCAAACAGAGAAAGGTTTCTTCCCTTTACAAATATCTTAAAATCAAATCATTTTAATGTAAATTAAAACAAAATATTTGTTAATTGCTAAACTGTTAGTAGCAGAAATTTAAAATGAGTCTGACATGCATATCTGTGGAATTTTGAAAAAATGTCTTCTCTCGAAATAAGACAATTTTTCAAGATTTTTATAGTAAATATAGAATTTCCTTGTCCTTCTTTTGCACCAATCCCCGTATTTCTACGACCTTTGGAATGCAAGATATGCAGTTGACTAATCGACCTCTTTCAGACTTTCCCCCAATTTCAATTTGACAAAACGACTTCTTTCAGAGAATTAAGAATAATTTGAAAAATTGAATGTTTATAAAAAATTGTATTTAATTTTTATTATTACTTTTTAATTATTTGTATATTGTACAGAAAAATAGAAGTTTTTTTTTTAATAAAACCGAAATATATTTTCCAGATCAACTTATTTCATGTTTTTTTTCATATTCCATTTTAATAAAACAACTTGTCTTGACTTAAGCGATTAAGAAAATTTTCAAATTTAATCAAAAAAAATTTTGACAAAACGATTTGTATGGTGGAAGCTAATTTTTTTCTTTAAAATCTATTTAACAAAAACTCGTAAATTAATTTTTTGTCGTTTTAAATAAAACTGTTACTTCTAGAGGGAAAAAAAGTCGCATAATGTACAAGTTTAAAATGTCTTTGATTTTTTAAACAATAAGTTCTATTAGCCTTTTTAACTGTTTTTTTGCTCTACTGAAAAGTTTTTGATTTAGAAAGAAGACGTTTTGTGATATGTCCACAGATATGTTCATGTTCCCTTAAATTTGTCAAAATTAATAACAGTAATCTTAAGTTTGATAAAATAAATTTGATGTGTCACTGGCCTAAGCTAACCATTGTATACAAAATCAACATTTGATGTGTCACACACGATTCTTTATATGTTTTTATATTTTAATGCCATAAAATGTTGTTCCTTTCTAAAGAGGATATTATTTAAGTAAAATTTATAGCAATTGAATTGTTATGTATTGCTTTTCGGCTCCAAAAATTGTTTGACCAAATTTTGATTTTTAATTCTTATGATTTTGGATTTGTTATTCTTGATGGTTAATCAAAATGTTTGTTTTAAATCCTTAGTTAAGAGGGGTTTGTTTTCAACTTCGAAAGTATTAACAAAAAAAAAAACGTATACAAAAGCGTTTTGTTATTATTTTCAAATACAAGGTTGATATTAAAAAAGATTTTTTTTGATAGATGAAAGAATTAAAAAACAATACTCGTATGATGTTATAACACGTTTTTCAAAACAAATTGCTTGATGTTGGTTTTTTGTGTTTTTTCTCTCTCTCTCTTTCTCCCTTTTAACAGCACATCAGTCATGCATGACACATGCCTTTGGCCAAAGAGGTGACAAAGCAAAAGCTGTTTCTTGAAAATATAGAAATGGGTTAGAGAAGAATTGATGAAAGGGCCAACAATTAGAAAATGGTACAGAGGCCATGTGATAAAGTTTACTTTCGGTTTAGTGGGTTGGTTAAGTGAAAAAGATTCACAGTGTGTTTTTCTGTTTTTTGTTGGTGATTTTTTTCACATTTGCCCTTTTTTTACACTTTTATAAGCCTTTTGATTTATGAAAATATTTTTAGACTGTTTGTAACAAGTCTTTGCCACAACACTCGCCATATATCCACAAAACCCGCATATTCAACAACAGTCCTCACAATACCTTCAACCATTGTGTGAGCCGTGGAGTTTGTGGTTTTTGCAACATTTTGTAGCCGTTTTTTTTTTTAATTCTTTTATACCATGTTTTTTCAGATTAGATGATGTTTTTATTTTTAATAAATTTTTCTCTTTTATTTGAGCTTAAAATGAAAAATAATGTTAATTAAAAAATCTTATGGCTTTTACTAATTTCAATAATGTTGCCTGTGGTGTTGGCATTTTCTCTGAAATCTGATGAATTTGGTTTTTTGCTCTCTATGTTGCCTGTTAATTTGTCAAAGTATTAATAAGTTATGGAGGAAAAATTATAAAAAATAAAAATAACAAAATTATGTTTCCACCAAAATTTAATAGAATATTTTAAAAATAAAGAAAGGAAAACTTTTTTTTTCAAATAACAAAATATTTCCAAATTTTTTAAATTCATTTTTGTTGTTGTTGTTGCTTTATATGGGTTTTGCGTATTAAAATTGCCACATTTCAGTTTGATGTAATACTCCATTTTCAACATGACATATGATTGATAAGCATTTGTTAAGGGTTGTTACATATGAAGCACATTTAGGCTTTGAAACAAATTGCCTGAAATAAAATGTTTGTCTTTTACACGCAACCTTTTTTTTGTTTTCTTTACTACGGAGAAAGTCTTAAATAACTGGCATAACAAATGTAAGGGGATCAAAGTAACATTGTCTATTGTACTATTAAACTATAATTTCGTATACGTATGTATGTATGAATGAATGACAGCATTCCATTTCCATTTTTTCGTACATTTCAAAGTATCAGAATCATGTGCCGAAATATAATACTTTGCCTATAAATAAACCAAATGTTTATTTAAGTATTTTTCCCATATTTTAGTTTTAAATTTAATAAAATTTGTGTTTTATATTGATACTCTTATTAATTGAAAAATGAAAACCAAAACTATTATTAGAAAAAAATTTTTTTTCTAAATTTATGTTCCCACTACTTTTCATTATGTTACGCTTGTTCTCTATCACATCAATCAATTACTTTATGTGTCAACTCGTAAAATTTCAATTGACATTTAGGTCTCAATTGAATTTATTTGGAATTAAAACCAAATAAACAAAAAATTAAAAAAACCAAAATACATCAATCAAATCAAACTTATTTTACGCATGAAATTGCATGCTATTCAAATTAAAAAAAAAAACTAAATTACTTTAACCCGAGATCGAGGCAATTTAAATGCAAGGTTTTTCAATAGGGACGCTCCAAAGTAGAGCGACAGGGACAGCAAAAGACGTCATATTTCTTGCCGCTCTTTTGACCTTTCTCTTCAGTAAAGTTTGTCATTTCATGATGGAAAGATATACGAGCCAAAAACGAGTAGAAATTATTACAATTTACTTCCGAAATTCGGAGTCAGTGGCCTTAAGGTTAAGAGCGCTACATCCAATTTATGGTCATCCTAATCGTCCTAGCAGATGAACAATTGAGCGTTTAGTGGAAAATTTTGAATCCACAGGCACAGTATAAAATGTTCCCATGCCAGTGAGACAAAGAAGTGCCCATAGTATCGAGAATATTGCTGCCGCTGAGGCTTTAGTTGAAGAAAGCCCAACTGTGTCTTATTAATCGCCAAGAAATGTCTAGTCAGTGCGTAGAAAATACGGGATAATTTTTGCAATGCCTTACAACTTGCCCAAACTTTAAGTTAACTACACACTTATTGGAACAATGCGAAATAGGAAAGCTTTTTAACATCATATATGTTGCCACATAAAAGTAGGTGGAAGTTAACACACCTACATATCTGTACTTACGATATATGTTTCATTTTGTGAATTAATAAAAGTAAAAAAATATTCTGGAACTTAATTTCTGCCGTGTTTCTCTTCATCAAGGATGCAATACTATTCTCATACGTTCCCAAGAAGAATATAGCAATCATAATTTTATCATCAGTACACAGAGAAGCTAAAATTGATTTTATCTTATCTGCCAAACCAGATATCATCATCATATACACTCTAAACCACTTTTGCTGAAAAATAGGTCGATAATAGTAGGCAACACTTTACAGACTGTTTTCGACCTACAATTAGGCATCTAGTTTTTTTAGACATTTGATTAGTTTTTAAGCAAAATATGTCTAAAATTAAACAAAAAATGTTTAAATATTTTAGGCAATTTATGTCTAATTTCCCCCCCTTTGATATATTTATTTTCAACTCTACTTAAATAAAAATGCCTATAATACATATTTTTAATAATATAATTAAATTTATTACAAATTATATATCTTATAAACAATCTATATATATTTATAAATACATATATATACATATGTCTATAACTCTCTTATCTTTTAACAAGTTACATAATATTACATATACTTTACATACATATCGTCGTCTTTTTGTAAAAAAGTGTCACAAGTGTACATGTGCATAAAAAATTCAATTAAAAAGCATAACATCCAAAATATCAATTAAGTAATAACGTAAATAGAATATTTTCAATATTTGAATTTATAAAAGGTTCAAAAATCTAATTACCATATGAATTATATTACATAAACCAATATATTTTTCATATATAAAGGATTAAAAAAAGTTAAAATTTCATTTGTTAATGAAAATATTTATATAAAAAAGTTAC
The DNA here is from genome assembly GCA_963576795.1 of Metopia argyrocephala. NCBI lineage: Eukaryota > Metazoa > Arthropoda > Insecta > Diptera > Sarcophagidae > Metopia > Metopia argyrocephala. The sequence continues at coordinate 17,502,630 of OY756208.1, read as the reverse complement.
TTTTTCTATGGCATTATCGAGCTTACGTATTAAAGTATTAATTTTTCTTAAATTATTTATATGATACATTTTTTCTCTCATTTGCGAAGGATAAAATCTAAAATAAATCTCAAAAAGAAAACTAAAAGTTTGAAATATATCATTAGGAAAAACTATAATAGTAACAAAGCAACTGTAGAAATAGATCCAGTGTATTAAATTCCTTCTCTTTCGACATTTACTCCCTTTCAAACTAAATGTTTGTAGTAGATTTGCAACTTTCCTCTGTTGATGTTTCTATAAATAAAAAAACTTTTTTATAAAAAAATAATTAATATTAAAAGATTTCTTACGAACTATTGATATCTATGGAGTTACTTTTTCTAAATTAAATCTTATCTTATCAAGAGTGGTACCAAACTGTAAATTAAATAAACATTTATTAGGATATATTTCAGAATAGTTGTGAAAAAATTAAAACATTACCTCGTATTCTTTGAAGATATGCTTATCATTTTCCTTGAAATATTTGTAAATAGCTATTAATATCACTGGGCAATGGTTCAGAATGTCTTCTAATAAAATTTCGATTTTTAGTAAAGTGACTCCGTGTGGTATAAACTGCATAGGAATTATAATTTGTAAATATTGTACCGCATTTTGAATGCAAACACTTAAACACATTGCATTTTTCTTTTTTATGTACGTACGTATAAATGTACATGATAAACTCTTAAAACTCTTTGAAATTTTTTCTGCAAATTTTGTAACAAACACTTTTTTGTAAAAAATTACTATAATATTAAATAATTAATAACAAACACAACCAGCTGAATATAAAACATTTTTTTTAATATAAAAATGCTGCAGCCACTGCAAATTTAATTTTTAAAAAATTTTCAGAATACAACGCGACTCTTTTGAAGTCTTTATTGCAAATAAATGCTTCTCCTCTTCTTCGTCGCTTTGTTACCCCGTTTTCCAACTTTTTTACTTAAATGTTCTCAATATTACACATATATAACTATTTTTAGACAAAAGTGCTTAATTTTAAAAATTTTTTACTCATTTTAAACAAATGTGCTTAATATTAAATATTATTTCGTAAATTTAAACATAACTTGTTTAAATATAAGCAATTTTAATACCAAATTTAATTTTTTGTGTAAATTTTTTATCTTTTTTAAAATTAAGAATGAAATTTATATAATTTTAGACAAAAACAAATTTTCAACACCAATTTAGACATAATATGAACCTAAATTTTGCGAAAAATTTTAGAGTGTACATATATGATTTCTAAAGCACTTTTTTTTGTCGTTTGCAAATATCTTCCATACCACCGCATCAAATTTAATGAATGATATCTCATTTTAAAGCTTATTTCTAACACTAATGATGGAAAATAATTAGAAATTGCAAAATTAATATTTTCATTGATAAAATTTATATTTTATATGGAACTGCATGATAATACTGCTGTCATTATGATTATATGTTTTTGTTCAAGTGTGGTAATACAGGTTCGCTTAATAGTAATGCAGTTCTACATAATATATTTGTTTATTTATTTTAAAATCCATTCTGGCAATACCGCTATTTACTATAAAAAGCTGTTTTGCAGTAGTTGTTATTATGATTTCTAATATTTTTATACTTTTAATAAAATGTTTTGAAGTTACTAAAATTTCTATTAATTATTTTCGTTTTATGTTACAAAAATGACAACTAACGGTGCGAAATATTCGCACGGGTCATCTAGTTATTTTATATTACAACAAAACGAAATAAAGTTAGACAGTATGGGTCAACCAATAGTCGAATACACAACGAAAAGAAAAACATGTAAGTGGCCGCTAGCATTATTTTTAATGCAACTGATGTATTCGTTTTGGCCCCCTATATTCTATAAACTGAAAACAATCCACAGATAACTTTATTCAACCGGTGGAGAAAAGTTTTTAAGGACCTAGATTGACCAAAAGTAATTGTGAAGCCTTTCACCAGATCAGCTATAAACGATGTGTTTAGGGAAAAACTTATTTCATTATAAATAAATTTATTCAACATTCCAAATAGAGATGAAATTGGCCGTATAAGAGTTGTGGGCAATAGTAGCGTTTGTAATGGCCAATTATGTATGTATGTATTTGAAATGGTTTTTTTTATTAATAAAGGAGTTTAAGACGTATTTCAAATGCATTTCTATTACAAAAAGCAAATGAGCAGTTTTTAATTTGTCGTGAATCTCTAACCCTGTGACAGGGTTACGGCCTAGCTTCACGCAGCACTCATGTTGTGTGTGTCAATTTTTATCCATGAGTACCGGGACCTACAGTTTAATGTCGTCTCCGAATGACAGACTGCTAAGAATTATCAAGGTGTCAGAGCCATAGATAACCACTAAACCACGGCGACTAAAATATATATCCAAGTATCACCTAAATTCAATTTGTTTTATATACTTCGTATAGTGGTACCCTGTTACTCTGTTGAGGGTGTAAAATGTAAATTAGGATACAATTTTTTCCCAAGCTGCGACCAAAGTGTTTAGTAATAAAAAAAACAAAACTTTTGACTTGTCAAAGAGTTTAAATATTTTTATTTATTTTTATTCATATAATGATTATAGCACAACAAGATTAACGTCTTATAATTTAATGTGCTAATGAGAATAACAAAATTGTAAATCATATCTTTAGCTTATACTAACGATATACATGTATACTAAATAATTGATTTAGAGTTATCGCGAGAACGGAATTTACATAATTAAATTAAGTTAAAAAAAATCACTAACTAAAATAATCAAAAAAAAAAAAAAAAAAAAACAAAACAATAACATAATTACAAAAATAAGTTTCTAAATTAAATAAATTCTAAACATAATGTTAGCCGAAGTATTCCAGAAGCGCTTTCTTAAACCTGTTTGCGTTGTTAATGATTTGAATTTGATTCGGTAGTTGGTTCCAAAGAGAAATGCTGTGAATGAAGAACTGACGTTGTGAGAAGGTTTTTCGATACCTAAGTTGAATTAATGTTCTTCCACGTCCGGACCTGCCTAATTTTAAGATGTTGAAAAGGTAATCAGGTTGCATAAAAGATAATATTCTATGCAAGAATACAAGACTCCTAAACTTTAAAAGATTTTCAAAACTCATTCGGTTAATCTTGTACGCAAACCGTGAAATTGGTCTACGTGGTCCGATGTCATAAATATACCTGGCTATACTATTATAAGTAACCCTCAATTTGTTAAAATCACTGACTGAGCAGTTAGCATATATTTCACACCCGTACAGGAGTACTGGTAAGAGATATGTCTTGGCCAGTAGAGTGCGTATCTCAAGAGGTGTCGAATGTTTAACAGCCCAAAGGTTTCGGAGCATTCCATATACTCGACCTGTTACAGTCGATATGTGATTTGACCACGAAAGTTTACTGTTAAAAACAACCCCTAAGTTTTTGCAGTGACTAATAAATTCAATTACATCACCATCAATTCTAATCGAGATGTCATTATTCAAACCAATATTATTAGTGTCAATAAAAATGCATTTAGACTTGGAAGAATTGATGCATAGTCCATTGTTCACTGCCCACTCGTTAATCGTAAATCGTTGATATACAGACAAAATAATAGAGGGCCGAGTATTGAGCCCTGAGGTACACCCCTGTTGATACTTCGGGCCACCGAATACTTGCCATTCAATGCAACAGTTTGACGACGCCCTGTAAGATAATTTCGTAGAAGTTTACAGGACTCTGATGAAAAATAAAAAAGTTTTTCAAGTTTAGTCACCAAAATTGAGTGGTCAACTGTTTCAAAAGCTTTGCTATGATCTAACAAAACTAAAAAAGATACCATACTTTTGTCAAGATCACCTCTCAAATTTTCGATTACATCTGTAAGCGCCGTGAGGCAGCTTCTCCCCTTAACAAAACCAGATTGTCTACCAGATAAAAGTTTAGATTGCTTGAGGTAATCATTAATCTGCAAGCTCATGATATTTTCAAGAACTTTAGATAAAAAGGGAAGAATAGCAATGGGTCGATATTCATTATTTGACTTCGGTATAGGAATAATTTTCGACAGCTTCCATCCATCAGGAAAAGCAGGTCTGGTGAGAATTGAGTTAAATAAATATGTTATAAATGGCAATAGTTTTGGCATGATAATACTAAGAAAGGTAGGATCTAGCCCGTCAACTCCAACAGCCTTAGATTTGATAGCAAAGAAACTCATCATAACGTCACACTGACTCACACAACAGAAGCTAAATGTATTCTCAATTGGTACCGTACACAAGCCAGCATATAAATTCTGATTAGGTTTAGGGATACTTATATTCGAAAATCTGTCATTCAAATCATCCACGTCAACATCAATCTCACAAGAACTGTTCTTCTGTCCAATTCCTATCATCCGAATTTCCCTCCATTTTGACCTGCTATCCATTGCTAAGGAAAATTTTCTGTGGTAGTATGAGCATTTTGATTCTCTGATATTTCTAACGACATCTCTTCTGCATGATCGAAATAATTCATATAATTCAGGAGTTCGAAATCTCCTCCATCTTGCGTGAGCCACATTGCCACAATTAAATGTTTAATTGATTATTGGGCTATGAATTTTGAAAGACTGATGACAAATTTAAAACTACAAATTTAATTTAAATTTATTTCTTTAAAACAATTTTCTCCAAATATTTATGCACATTCTTATTTGTTTAATTTTCTTTTTGTTTTTTTTTTTTTTTTTTTTTTGAAGAGTTTCAACAATTTTCCATATTTTCAAAGGCATAAAATTGTCTACAGTCAGCAAATATTTCCATTTGGTTTTGATTTTTTTTCTCATATTTTCTATTCAATATTCGTTTAAGCTCTTATACGAGTAATAACAGCTTTGCTGGTGTAAAATATTAATATTTTATATTTCGTTTTAGTTTTTTTGCTTTTCTATTTTGTCTTCTTTTTTCAAATTGTAAAATATTTATAGAAATGGAAGAAATTCGTGGTTGATGGCAGCAATGAAAATCAATATAAACGTTAACAGCCATAAATCTAATTTTCGTTTGTTGTCGCTGTTGTTGTCGTTGCTGCTGTTGAATTTTTCTCTATTTTTTCTAACGCCTTTTTATGAGATTTCAATAAAAAAAGAAAACAAACAATTCGCACAGACATTTGTACATGCGAGTATATATGTACGTATGGCAGGGGAAAAGAATGTTAAATTTGTTTCTTTAGTTTTTAAAAGCAAAAGTAAAAAGAGAAAAAAAAAATTAAATAGAAATTCAAATAAATGCTAAAAACGTTTATGGCTGTAATAACAGCTGAAACAAGGACAAAAAGAAAACGACTGACTGGCTGGTACTTTATTTCTGTTTTTTTCTCTTTATAGAGGAATAGGTAAATAAATGTAAGTTCTGTTCTGTTCTAAACCAGTAGATGTGGAAAGAAAAATAGTAGAAAAGAAATCATAAGTTTTCATATTTATGGTTTTTTCCGATTCGTTCACAGTAAGGGTGTTAGTACAAGTACCGTAACATTGAAGCCACGATTTTATTTCATTTCTCTCTTTTTCGTTTCTAAATATTCCGCGTACATATGTGTGTGTGTGTATGGCTAAATGTTTGTAATAATGATTTGGCATTTTAAAAAAAATTTTTTAGATGTTTTTTAAGGATTTTCTGCTGCTGGTTGGATTTCTTCGTTTTTTAAGGTTTTTATTTATTGGTGTCGCGTTCAGTTGAAATAATCGAAATATAATATTTTTCCGTTTTTTTTTTTGATTTTGTGCTACTCAGCAGTCTTTGTCTTAAAGCCTTTGTAGAGCTTTTGCATGTGTGTTGACAGTTACACAGCAGCGATTGAGTGATTAGAAATGTAGTTCCATTTGTATAACAAAATCCATTATAAAGTTAGTTTTTAAACAAACTTTTTAATATAAAAATCTTCAGTCGTTTAAGTCTTTCCAAAGAGAACTTATGACAGCCTTTAAGCGGCCCAGAGACGATCAAGTAATTTCAAAAACAAGTGCATACGTATTAATATCCTGTGCTTGACGATTTAAAGTAGACGTACAAATAAAAATGAAAATAATCATTTGAATTTTGATTTTGTAGTATCGGTTTGCCGAAATGTCTTTATTGGATGATGTTTATGCATGACAAGAAAATTTTGCAAACACAATTTACCTTAAAAAATACAATTAAAAATAAAATATACACACAGAGGTAAAAAAGGCGTTCTAAAATTATTAACCAGGGGTATCAAATTAAGAACAAATTGTGAACAATATTTCGTTGACTTTCGGTACCAAATCAAGCTTAATGCGTTATTAAAATAAGAACAAATGGCACAAAATATCATAAGTTAACAAATCAAGAACAATCGGTAGTAAAATCGTGAACAATTCTATAAAAATATCATAAGTTAATAAAAAAAACCGATACCGATAATTTTAATACCAAATGGTATCAATTTCGGTAGTTTTCTACCACTTTTTTTTCTGAGTGCACACACAAAACAATTTACTTTTAAGAAATGATAAAAAAATACACACACACAGCATTTACAATAAAAAAAATTAATTTTTTTATCAGCGCGTGGATGTGTTCATTACTACAATATCGATGTAACTGAGATAATGATTGTCAATCACAATTGGAGACGTTCACATAGAAAGTCATCAAATGAAAAAATCAAAACTTTCTGATTTTCATCAATCAAAGCCGACGATGTGTATGTGTAATCGAAAAAGAACGAAAACACGCACACATATAAGACGTTGATGAGTTTATTTGATCATCTCCAGAGGCCTTTAGAGTAATGAATTCTGTGTGGTTGTGATATAAAAAATTTAAATCATAGCTTAAAGTCAAACATAGTGTTAATTTTTTTTTTTTATTAAGACCAATACTCAGGGGCAAACCCCTACTTATGCAGTGCATTGTATTGGAATGTGAAGATGGTTGATAGGTTTTTTTTTTTCATAGATATTTGTATATTTTGCGCCTTTTATTGTTGATGAAACAAGTTGCTGTAAATTTGTCCACTCAAGAGCCAGTGTTATATCTTCACCCTCGAATGATCAAACAGCAATTGCCTCATCTGTCGGTGGATGTTTAATGTGAATGGTGAGCGTCTTCAGTAGATTAGCTGTTATTTTCCCAGAAGGTGGCGCTGTACTCCTGATCATTGGTTTTTGGTGGAATGGATTAGAAAGGTCAGGGGGCGGATTCATGCAGATGGTCTTGCTGGAGGGGGGTGACTTCTTATTTTCTTAAATTTAACTTTTAATTTAAATTGTAATTTTTAGAAAACCGCAAATTTTTATTTTTATAATTTTGTCCTTCGCTGGGATCGAACCTGGGTCGTGTGAGTTTCTGTGCGAGCGCTCTACCACTATGCCACGACCCCCCCAAATTAGTGTTAATTGACTTACATATTAGACCTCAAATGTACTCCTAATACTTTACATTATAATCTACCATAAACACAAAAAAAAACTACAATACTGATTTCCAGCTTTAGATAATAAAGCTATTCATTCGATTAATTTTGGTTTAAAACTTCTTAGTTGAAGGAAAATTGTTGAAACAATTAAAAAGTTGATTGATTTCCTTGTAACACTAAAAAACTTGATATTTTGATATAAAAAAATTGTTGATTCAATTGAAAGTTGAAAATTAATAATTTCAGTTTTTGACTAATTTTTTGTCGACTTAAGTTGTTCTGCCATAATATCACAGAATTTTTCAGTTTTATGCTTGAGTTTTGATAGCAAACAAAACTACTCTGTATAATTTTTAAATCAATTTGAATTTTTTGAAATTGTTTGTCTACAAAATTTTATATAAATTTATGGACAAATTAGTAAAACATTTATATTCCAATAAAAACTATTAAAAGAATGTTTCATATTTTAAAAGGAGAAATTTGATGGCATTGTATTAATAACATACAATAAGGGTTTTTTTTTTGTAGAAATTACTTGTAAAATAAATTACGTTTTCGATTTTTGCTACATAACCCAAGTACGAGTAACATTTAAAATCAATCAAACCTGTAGCGTAATTAAGAAACTTTTAACTAAACGATATTCGCAAAAGAGTCGAAAAGTTTTGTTGTTTGCTGTAACGATTATATGTATGATTAAATGAGTACACTTTAGCTACAGTCGACAATTCTGTTTTGCTTTACATTTAGCTTAAAATTTTTGTAGTTAGTTTACCACAACAGCTGATCTTTGCTTTTGCAAATGTCGTAATAAAAGTTACTGGTAAAATCGACAATACTGTTCTTTACTGTTAAATACAATACGATTATTGTCAAAATATGTTACTGAATGGCGCTATTGGTCAGTCTTTAACCCAGCTGTTAAGTTTGGACCATTTTGGTAAATTTTTGTTTTGTTTTTGCCTTGACTAAGAAATGATGCAACATATCAACTTAAAACGTTTGCTATTGGGGAATTTTTTTGTTTTATTACTCCTGAAAAACTTTCAACCAAAAGTAATAAAATGGAAGTCAGAAAAATAAAAAAATACGAATCTTGGGTTTAGGAATATTTTGGCTCGTTATTGTGTTTTTTTTATTGAGCAAATAATCTATCGTTGCAATTTAAAAATAAATTTGTTGCATATGGTGTATTTTCTCCACTTAGTTTTGCAGCAGCAGCAAATTCTACGTTTTATAGATGCAGTTAATCCTCGATTTTCTATTTTTTTAGCTAAATAAACAAGTCAGACACTGAATATAAACTGAAGTTAACTGCCGCGAATGATATGTAAACTTATCCCTTTCAGACCCTGATGCATCGATTGTGCGGGTGGGTTCAGGTCTCACTATTTTCGATTATATTTCATCAACATCGAAAAGACCAGCATGCATCGATTGCGCTGACTGTTCTTTATATTTGTTTCTCACACTGTTCTGCCATTCGATTTACCGTTATTTAAATTATTTCGAAAATCATGCGTCAGATTTCAGTTTTGTCAAAATGAGCGGAAGAAACAATTTGTGGTTACAACTACAAAACTACTAACGGCTAATAAATAGTGAATTGGGGCATATTTTAACTAAAAAAATTATAAGTTTTAATGTTTCATATCATTTGAAGTCTTTTGATGCAATAAATTTGCGTTTCATTTAAAAAGGTTAACGAGTGCATCAATTGTGTGTGTGTCCTGAAAATCCTTGAAGGATATAAAAGTGGTAAAATCTAAACATTGATTATATTTTCGTACGATATGGAGACCATATATTCCAAAAATCAGTAAAAAATTCCCATTAATTTAGTGGCAGGTCTGAAAGGGTTATAAAGGGGAATCCCAGAAATAAAGGTAACGTATTAAAACACTTCAAGGACAAACTGGGTGCATCATATATATATTTCGACATTATAACAGGCAATTATTACAAAAAAAGAATAATATGGACCAAAATGGTCCTTTACCTAAGATTATATCTAAGTTGGTTTTGACCTAACAGCAGGGCTAAAGTAAAAAGTAAGGAAATTATCTTTTAATTATACTGTCGTGTCGTTTATTAGATAACCAGTAACTTTATATTCGAAATATAATCGCCGACTGAGCATAAATAAATTTACCAGTAAGCAAATAGTTGTGAGCAATGAGTAGCGAAAATCTAGGCCATAATACTAAAACAGGGTTGTAATGGCCAATTATGTATGTTTGTATGGAAGCAAATATGTAGTATTAAAAATCTAAAATAATACGCAGCTTTTTTGAAACTTTTAAGATATGCAAAAAAGTAATTAAAATGCATTCATTACTGCTTACAATTTATTTATTGCTTCCAAAATTTAAAAATTTTCTGTTGAGGAGTCATGGGTTACTGTTAGGGTATTCAAACGATTAATCGTTAATCGATTAATCGAAGAATTTTGTTCAAATAATTGTTCGAACAATTAAAAATAGACAAATTTCGAATAACGAATAACTCGAATAATTCCCTACGATTAATCGATTAATCCATATAAAAAAAATACTTTATGTATAGAAATAATAAATGGTATTAATAAACTTCCTAAGTGTTATAAAATATTTAATAAATCTAATGAAAAACAAAAGAAATTGCAAACATATGTTATGCTGCAAGAAAAGAAAAAGAAATTCGTCTTGTACATGATGTAAAGCATCGATGATCGTCTTTATCTACCATGATTGAAAATTTTCTTCCTATTTTTAAATACCTAAATTACACTTTATCTGATTTTGATTTGACGGCTTTTACAGATATGGAAAATAAAGTTTTATCAAATTTGAATAAAACCCTTAAACCACTTGATGTCATTGATAGATTTAGAAGGCATTATACAATTTATTATTAATGCAATGGAAAATGCAAACAATCCTTTTTCAAATTAGTTATTAGAAAGGCCTAAGATTCGAATAAATGAAAGACGTGTAAAACTACTTAGCACACTTATTTTATATCTAAATTCTGGTATATTTTCACTTTTTAAAAATATTGCACAAAATTTGAAACAAAAGATTTTGCAAACAAATTGTTTTTGAGAATGTTTTTAGAAAATTTGGAACAAAATGTGTCAGATGATAATATGATTGCAGAAGATTTAATTGAAATAAACGAAAATAATCGATTATCACAATTCAATGAAGCAATTAAAAGTGTACAAAATTTTAAAAAACCTAAAAGAGGCTGCAACGATTTAATGGGTGATTTCTTATATTTAGAAAAAAGGAAAAACAGAACCGAAAAATTATATATTCTTTTCCATGCACTTCTCTCAATTTCTCCAACATCTACAATCAGCGATAGAGCGTTCGAAAAATCAAGTTTTATTAAAACTAAAGAAAATAATCTGTTGAAAGCTAAACATATAAATTACATCCTTTTTTTAAAAGACTACTTTAGTAGAAGTGCATAATTTTTTTTAACTAATTTTTAAGTCATAATATGAATTATTTTTAATTACTTATTTAATATTTTTATTGCATACAAAGTAGTAAATTATTACTTTTATATATTAAATCGTTATATATATGATCTCAAATATTAAAATTAATTAATGAATTATTTATGGTTTAGTTTTTCAATAACATGTTTGAAAGTAAAATATACGATCTCATTACATTTTCTACACTACACATTACTATGTTTTTGGTTCTTATTATTTGTTTTTTGAATAAAATATTTTAATAACACACAAAATTGGTATGTTATTTTATATAAAACAAAATACGATTAATCGAACAATTTTGAAATTTTATTCGATTAATCGATCAAGAAAAAAACCCGAATAATTACTCACTCGATTAATCGACCAAAGAAAAAAGTCGAATAATTGAATACCCTAGTTACGGTTGATAAGCTTGGTATACCCGGTATATACACATTAATGTCTTACGCAAGAAAATTTCAAATAGACATAAAAAATTTGGCGACTAGTTCTTTAATTTGTAAATTGCAATGCTTTTTTTTACTTTTCAATTTTTTTCAAGCCGGTTATTCTAAAACTTTTCGCCAGAGTTTAAGACATGCGACAAACCCTTAGAATTAAAGCTGAACTTAAAATGGTTCGAATCCTTATTTTATGTTTTATAATTTTTGTTATTTCCCACAAAAATTTTTATTTGTTGTTTAAAAAATTTCATTCTATTACTAATTTACTGATAACAGCTGTATAGCTGCTTTTATAGGTATATTTTATTGTTCTTTGAATGGTTTTCTTCTTTTTTTTTGTTTCGTGCTATTTCAGCTTAAAAAACAATTCAATTCAAGAGCACAAATAGAATAAAAATCTCAACGTGAGCATATACTAAAGGTGTGTATAAAATCTTATATTGCAAAAATAAAGAACATTTTAAGTGAGACATATAGGTTTTTTTTTTTGTTTTCTTTTTTAAGCCACTTTTTAAAAACACAAAAATAAAAAAAAAGTTTTTTCTTTACTTTTCGCTTTGCTTTGCTCTCTCGTTTTTTTTTATTAACATTCCATTTTTATGTAATTTTAAAGTGTTGAAACGTGAATTTTGTATTTCACACCCAATAAATCTTAATTTTATAATGCCATCATGTTTGTAATGTGTTTACAAATAAATCATGAGTTTTTTTTTTCTTTTTCTGTCTTTTCTTACATTGCTTTTTGTTCCTGATAAATTTTATTTATTTGATAAGAATTTAAATTTATGCAAATGCTCTTCAATGACTTACCGATAGGTCGCCGCCATAAAAGGGATGTATCACAAATGTTTCATTTCCTATGTGTATAACGCCACTCACGCCATTGCACGTATGAAACGCCGCACTAGCACCTGGATAATCTTTAACTGTGCCATGATAATAACAATGTTCAATATCCTGAAAGTGTAAAAAAATGGAAAAATATAAATTAAATAAATACCGAATTTTAAATATATCCTCTTCCACAAAAATTTTAAATTTTGATTTATTTGTGCACATAATTGACATATTTATTTATTGTCGCCATATAATCAGTATAAATGGGGTGAAGAGGGCCATAATCTTTATAATATGCAACCGAGTGAAGGTAAAGGTGAGATGAATTTCCAGGAATTTAACAGAAAAATTGCAAGTTTAATGAAAAAAAAAGATATATTTCTAAATGTTTTTCAAGTTTAGAATACACAATAATTATGTTTTTGTAATTATAGATACTAAAATACACCAAAAAAATAGTGTAAATCCCATTTCCAGTCTATTCCACAAAGAAAGGAATAGTCAGGAGTACAGCGCCAACTTCTGGGAAGATAACAGCTAATCTACATTAAAAGATGCTCACCACTTACATTCAACATCTAGATGGGGCAATTGCTGTTAATCATTCAAAGGTGAAGGTATATCACTGTCCTTTGAGTGATTAAATTGACAGCAATTTGTACCATTGACATAACATGTATTCAACAACAAAAAAAGTCCACTCAAATAATTTCAATTCCGGGCAGAAGAAAACAATATCTTCAACATTTTAAATTTGCGCATAATGAACTGCGTAAATAATGGTATCGGTTGCTATGCTTATTGGGAAATGAACGGCTTACAAGAATAAAGATCCGGATTTAAACTTCAACAGTCTGCTGGCATAAGCTCTGATAATACTGATTGCCATGAACAAATTTCCAAGTTTGCAAGTTCTAGAACTTATGGATAAAAATGCTGTAAAAAGGTTATAATGTCTGATTATATGTGAATGCATATGTTAAGATACATATATCGTCATATAATTATTAATTATATTTATCAAGAATTTGTTAATAGTAATCGTTATTTTTGAACTACTTGAAAACAAAAGGTAACGAAGAATTCCGTGTCAAAGGCGGCAAAACATTTTATAATAGACAAATAATAAAATATTTAAAGAAAAAAATAAAAAACCTTTTTCAGGCAGTCCCCAAATTAGGCAGCCTAATGAAGAAATTTGAAAATAAAAAGCTTTTTCTATATAATCTCCCAGTGATATTCAATAGGTTTGATACCCTGTTTACAGTGAGAACTTTTTGCATTCTTAACATAACCAGTAATCGTACCTGTCCACTGTTTGCAAATCTTTTACTTTAACTCTTTCTTAAGTTGAGAGATGGACAACTATCCGACGAAATAAGGTGCGTGGTGAAGAAATTGGAAATTAAATTCGTTGATTTAACTCATCGTATTGTCCTCTGTGTGAACTGGTGTATTGTACTGATATAACACTTTCTCTTGTTTTTCGGTTGCACTATTTTTTTTTTATAAAATCATAATACTCGTCATTGATAAAATCAGTAATAATACGAAAAAAAAAAAACATCACGGCTTAGTTAGTAGATGGAACTTTTTTAAATTTTCGGCACTATTCTGTAATTCCTATCAATTGCTTTTAATGTTTCTTTTCTTTGAATGTCAAATAGTAGGATACTGTCTCATCTATGGTTACTTATCTTGACTCGATTGCGATGAAACATCGCCAAACTCTTTATTATTCTTCTACCGTCAACAAATATAGCACCATTCTTGCGCAGTATGCGATGTATAGCTCCTTTTAATATACCTGCGATATCCTCAATCTTACGCACTTTTAGCCGTTGACCACTTAATGACATTTTGTAAATTTCTGCTGTGGATACCTCAGCGGGTCGAACAATCTGTTGTACGTTTTAGCACTTCGAATGTTTTCGTTGAAATTCTTCTACTCTATGTTTAATAGCCGTAAATAAGGAAGCAGACTCTCCCAAAGTAGAATTCTAGTTCTACATCGACACAACATCTTTTCCAGCATTGTGTCGAAACAAGTGCAGTGTTTAGGGGGCTTGAATAAAACACAAAGCTACCCAGTTCTAAGCACAGCAAAGAAAAAAATCAAAAACAAAAATTTGTGGTATTTCAAAGCTTTAATTAAAAAAAATTTCCTTCCCCCCCCTCCAAGAAGTTTATCCGTAAGAACCTAGACATTCAACCCTATCCACCTTTAGCATTGGCATTAAAACCAATGATATGAAGAAAGCAACACCTACTGGGAAGTAGTAGATGACAGATCTAAGCAAGGATCGTAGCCTACAACAAACTAATATCGAGGCGTCGTCTTATACATACATAATTGGCCATTGCACCCCTGTGTCAGGGTTACGGCCTAGCTTCTCTCAGCACTCATGTTGTGCGTATTAATTTTTATCCATGAGTACCGCAACCTATAGTTTAAAGTCAATTCCGAACGATAGATTTGAGAAGCTTTTTCATGGCAATCAATTACTCCCAGAGCTTTTCCCAGAAGACTGCTGAGTGGTAGTCGCCGAAGGAAATAATTTTTTCATATTTCTTTTTTTCAAGATACCAGAGCTGAGATTTGAACCCGCCACTAACATCTTAGTAAGCCAACACACTAACCACTAGAAAGGGCAATTGCTATTGATTATTGATTAAAGGTATGACACTGGCCTCCATATTGTAACGTAAGGCACTTAATTGAATGAAAAGGAAAGATAAATATTTAATCTACCTTCCATTCTAACACATTCCATTACATGAGTAGGGTTTTACTTTTTATCGTGAATATTGGTCTTAGAAAAAAATGTAGAAATCATATATATCAATCCGCTCCTCTACCTTAAATGTAAGAATTAGAGTTCAACCAATATATTTTAACAGTTTACCTCAACTATAGACAAAAATCAAACCGTACTTTTGATTCGTTACCAAAGGCTTTTTCCATTAAATAAATTTTATGTAGGCAGCCTTTAAAAAAGTAAAAAAAGTTTTGGTCATCTCTTGGTATCTTTAAAGTCTTTAACAAATTTTGCAATTCATAATCGTTCAAATTTTCTAACTTGTTTTATTGACTTAAAGTATCTTAAAAAGCCATTTAAAATGTCTTAAATTTAAATGTTTACTTTTGTTTTAAAATAAATATATTTTCTACTCGTATGCACAAATATATTTGCTCTGATATGCACATATGTTCCCATTTACTTTGAAAAGTCTATTATAAAGAGAAAATTGTTTTGAACTCTTGCCTTCATTTAAATGCCATAATATGAACACGTATCAGCTTAGAGTACAAATTTTGTAAATCATTTTCCCCTTCGTGTTGTCATTTAGCATTCGTTTTCTTAATTTTGTTTTATTTTTTATTCATAACCTGCTAAATTCTCTAACAATTTTCCAATTTACACTGTTAGAAACTTTTTTATTTTTCTTAAGAGAAAATATATATTTTTGGCTTTAAGTCAAAAAAGAAATTACAAAACCATCTTCGAAATGAAAAGACATTTTACGGGATGGTAAATGTGTCTCGTCTTAAACTAATAAATAAAAGCAAAGAAAACAACAAACAAATTGAGATTTTTTTTTAAATTTTTTCTTTTCGAATGGAATAAAAATTCAAAAAACGTGCAAACATTTTAAATACAATTCGTTTATTATTGGATTTTAAAAGACTTTTTTAACTTTTTAAACTTTTTTTTTCTAACGAAAAAAAAAAAAAACGTTAAACAGTAAAAAGTAAAACACAAAATATAAATGAAAAATTTGATTACAGACGTGATTTACTTTATAAATAATTTTTATTTTTTTTTTTAATTTTTTCTGTTAATTTATAATTCATGATGGTATTTAGAATAAAAACGGAAAAAAGAAAATTCGCTAAATTTATGATTTAATAATTAATTCAGTAGCTTTTCAGAGCAAATTTTTTACCATCATACCCCATAAAGTTTATCTGGTGGTGTTATGTTTCTTTTAAAACCGTGCAGTGAAGAGAAGTTAATTACAGACAATATGAAAGGATATACTACACCATCCTTCCATGTTTTGTCAAAAATTTAATCAGCTAAACATAAAAGACATTCGTTTTCAACAAGACGATACAGGGAGTATAGGTTTTTTTTTATCAAATTATTGTTTTAAGCTGAGAGACCAGCAACTTCTAAGGTATTGGAAGCTAATTTTCAAACTATCAATGACACCATACAGCTTGATATATTTAAAAAAAAGAATAATCAATAATAGGACTTATCGAATAAACTATTTAATTTGTGGTTACAACCTACATATATTAGAAATTAGATTTAAAAGATAAATGATTTAAAATTATCTACCAGATTGTAACAAAAATAAAAGAAATCCTACAATATTTCTGTCTTCTATTCTAATTTTAATTTATAATCTAACGACTTTAAAACAACCCTAACCCAGTTGTAGAGGGGTAACCGCCGGGAAGGTATACTACTTTGTTTCGCTGCCTTTTTAGTAAACATTAGTCTTGGCAGTTCATATTAAGCATTCGTAAAGTAGAAACTTGGTGATTTTACTAGGGAAAAATATTGGGTAAACAGACGTGTTTTAATCGTTAACATACTTTATCAAAATCAATCATCGATTACTGGGACGATGATTGAAAAAATCATAATGAGTGATGAGGCACATTTTCATTTGAACCGATATGTGAATAAACAGAATAGTCGGTTTTGAATAAAAATAAATATGCATCAGTCACCTTTGCATACATTAAAAATGACAGTCTGGTATGCACTTTGGTCAGGAAGAATCATTGGACCTCTACTTTTTAAAACTGAAAACGGCGTAGCGGAAACTGTCAATGGGAAGCGATATCGTGATATGATTGAAAACTTATTAATGCCACAACTGCACGCTTTGGGTTTGACTAACATGTGGTTTCAACAGGACGGTCTCACATTGCATACAGCCAGGAAAATAATGGAATTATTGCGAGAGCTCTTTCCATACATATATACATACTTAATTGGCCATTATAAACCTGTGTCAGGGTTATGGCCTAGCTTCTCGCAGCACTGATGTAGTGTGTGTTAATTTTTATCCAGAAGTATCGGAGGAGGACCTACAGCTTAAAGTCGACTCCGAACGTCAGACTTGAGAAGCCTTTTCAAGGCACTCAATTATTCCAGGAGCTTTTGCCAGACACTGCTGAGAGGTAGTCGCCGAAAGAAATACATTTTTCATATTTCTTTTTTTCAAGATGTCAGAGCTGAGATTTGAACCCGGCGCTATCGTCTTATTAAGCCAGCACGCTAACCATTAGACTAACGCTACTACTAACACAACAAGTTTTTTCAAGGAATTGTGATATTGATTCCTCTGTTTAGGCCCATTTACAGGAAATTTTTTTACTTCAATGTTTTCTTAAAATTTTAACGGTTTGCCTCAGAACGGTTTGCAACATATGAGCCTGAGAAAATAATCACTTTTTTGCAAAACTGACACCGAGGCCCCAAATATTTGGGGGCCCATAAAATAAATTTCATGACATTGGGCAAAACTGGGAGACACGGGTCTTCATTTTTTTTTTGGTCTTTTATCACGTAGTTGTGACCATGTATGGTTATATATCCCTGACTTATAATATTACCCACAGTGTTTCTGTTCGTAGATGGTATTGAAGATTATGTTGCTGTTTTTGTTTTTGATCTAGCCCTTGGGATAATTCTTAGTTACGGCTCCTCAACTGTCTTTCTGGTATGGGAGACTCTGAGAGAGCTCCTGTTTTCCGCCAGCTTAGCCAGTTGAGTCCTTGCAGTGTAAGCCTCTACACTACGTCAAGGCTAGATGTTTTTCTGAGTGCACTGTATTTATATTCTTTTATGCAAATTTTTCTTTAAATAACAATAACTCGCCTCAGATTAAATAAAATTAATTTAAAATTTACTTAAAACTTTTTAAATTAAAAAAAAAATTCAAATACAGATCAGCCTCTTATAACACGGTTTGTTTCAACACAAATTCGTTCTAACACGATCAGAAATTTTGCAACTCACTGAATACCCGAATATGTTTTGCATTAATTTATTTATTAATTTCACACAACAACGTATTTTTAGCAAAGTATCTGCCGCGATATAAGAGCGCTATCTGTACTTGAAAACTTTTAACTTATTTTAATACTTACATGACGATTGCCATCTACTAAATAGCCACTAGAATGATAATGTTTCTGTATTAAATTCGGTGATAAAAGTTGTCTGTAACGAGAGAAAGAGAGAGAGAGAAAAAAGAAAATTAATTTTCATATAATTAACCAGCATTCAAAATTAAAATGTTTTAAGTTTTTTACAAAAATACTTTATACCCTCCCTCCCTCCCACGCATACACTTTTAGAAATTAATTCCCATAAAATTATGTTATCAAACAAACAGGGGTTCCAATAAAATGGGCGGCTTAAATAGTATTTAAATCTTTGAAACCATTAACAGGCAGCAATGAAATAAAATGTGTATTTATTGCGTAAAATTAAGTTGCATTGCACGTACTTATAAAAGCGTTAAATATTTATTGTAACCAATAAATAATTTTGTATTTTTTGGTAAGTGATTCGAAACCAAATGCTTTAGTTGATTGTTAATACTACTCCTACTACCGCTGTTGTTTCAGTTGTTGTTGAGTTCATTTCATAAGGGTGTAATGCAGAGAAAACTGTTGTACAAGCAAATAGGGGTGGCACATAGAAAAGTGTTTCATGGATTACAGTCAAAAACCAATTGCCCTCGAACGTCATACAAAATCCTTAATAGGCTGGCCGTGGAAAATTTACAATTTGAAATTCCAATAAACCAGCACTACTGTTTGTCTATAGACAATCACAGGCATAACAGGCATACAAATTTAATTCTAAATATTTAGACAATTGTTTTATAATTCCATTTTTCGCCAATGATTACTTAGCGAACAAATTTAATTAAATTCGTTCACATTCATTTTCACAAATTCGTTTACATTATCACAGAGTTTAGGCAGTCAGTCTTCTGTTTGAGAAGACAGCTTTATGGCACTATATTGCCTGCTCTGCATAACATATATTTTAGGAATAATTCCTGTTGATTTTCATATTCCTTTAGAGGCATATTAAAGAGAAATGCTGGTTTCATAGAGAATTAAATAATTTTTTTTTCAGATGTTTATTTTGCTTTGTTGAGAGTTATAAAATATTTGTAAATTCGATAATGCCAGGCAGGTATGATTTGGAATAAATTCAATGTGTTTATGTAACAAAAATAATTTTTAAAAGCAAAAAAATCTAAAGCAAAATAAATAAAAGAAGATAAACAATGCCAGGTACGAAAAAGTTATAGAATTTTTAAGAAGTGGTTTAGATTAGTGAACGCTATTACTTTTATTTTAAATCATTGTTAAATTGGGCTTAAAACTCTGCAATATTTTCCCAATTTTATTCTAAACAAAGAAACCATAACAAATATTAATTATGAAATCAAAAATGACAATTTATTACGAAACAAATTCATTTTACTGGTTAATAAAATAAATCATTTGTGCTGCTTTACAAGCCTGGCTGCCTGCATGTTCATTAAACGTTTCCCAAAAAATATAAATTAAAGTTTTCAATGTTTTAAATATTTACATACATTTTATAAAAATATAAGAACATTAAATAAAAAAAGATTAAGTCATACAAACATTAATTTTATTTTAAATAAACAATTCTAATATTGGCTCTTAATAAAGTTTTTTTTTTCTTTTTTTTTTGTACCAAATTTACATACAAACTGATATGCAAAAACGAACAAGCACATACAGGCAGCCAGCTTTTATAGAAAAACAAATATGTTTCTAAAATTACTCTATAAATGTACACATGGATGTATGCACATATGTATATACTGGTACTTGTGTGTTTGTGTAACTAAACTAACACTTATACGCACCAAAATAAATATATATTTTTCATGAAATTTGTTGGGTCGTTTAAGGCCAAGACTAAAATGTTTTAATGGAGAAATTGTGAAAGTAAATTGAATTGTCATTTCATGGAAATAGACACAAACTCACGTTCAGAATAAATCCTTTCAAAAATGTATGCAATACAATAAATGCATAAATAAATACAGAAACGCATGTACATATGTATCTACATATATGTTATATTCAAGTATTATGTCATTATTGGGTTTTCCAATAAGGACTGGTAAATGTTAATGGTGCTTTATAGACAGAATGTGTAATGGGTATTTATAAAAATACTTATTTTTATTAAACTTTTTTTATCGAACCTTTTAAAAATTCAAACTGCATAGCGATCTTAAAACTACGAGTATTTGAACTGATGTATAGATGACAGCAGTAGTTCGAAAATAGGCGACTTTATAAAGCATACGTTAAATGTAAATTCCAATGTGCCACGTTATACTTTTTCAAGACAGGAATGTGCTCGCAATGCATCTGTTGATTTGGAAAAAATATTCAATCAATTCAAGATTCAATACTTTAATTTGAAAGGACTTATATAATTTGGGGGGTGCGTGGTATATTGGTTAGAGAGCTCGCACAAAAACTCCAACGATCCAGGTTCAAATCCCAGCAAAGGAGTTTTCAAAATTATAATTTAAAAATGAGAGGTCCGCTCGCCCTCCAAGAAGACCATCCGCTTTCCGACATTCCACTCTATTCCACCTTAACCAACATCAACAAAAAACGAATGATCAGGAGAAAAGAGCCACATATTGGGAATAGCAGATAACAGCTAAACCTACTTAGCGAAAGCACTCACCACACAATTAACATGCAACGATGAGGCAATAGCTAAGGATCATTCAAAGTTGAAGGTATAACATTGGTCTTTGAATGATCAATTCACAGCAACTTGTCTCACTCCTAAGGCGCTTAATAATAATTTAAGAAAACAACTATACTGTCCTTTCCAAAAAATTCCAATACAATGCACAACATTTAGTAGGGGTTTACCACTGACTACTGGTCTCAAATAAAAAAATCAATATTAAAACCGGCCAATAAAAGAATCAAAAACGAAACGATTATGAAAGTTTACAGACTGGTTGTCGGTTAAAAGTGCGTCAGTTGCGTGAAATGACAGTCAGCTTTAAAAGTTCCATAACTCGCATATGATGACCAGAAAGTTATCTATAAAATAGTTACTGCACTATCTCACCATAGCACAAAATGTCTAAAAAGACATATAAAATGTGTATTTGATAATGTACAGCAGGAGTCACGAGAATTTTTAATAGGATAGAGAAGTTTCTTTTTTCTTTATTAAGCCCCTTACAAATGCGACAAGTTGCTCTCTATTTGATCACTTAAACGCCTGTGTTATACCCTCACCCTTGAATGATCAGAAGCAATTGCCCATCTGTTGTTAAATGTTGATTATGAAGTGGTGAGCATCTTCACTAAGTAGGCAGTAAAGGTCTGCATGAATGTTTTGCTTTTCTGCCAGTTTAGTGATTCGAGAAGTGTACTCTAATTGAGAGTATATCCAAGCATAGAAACAAATATTCATTCTATTCGTTTTGCAGCCAACGAAACGAAACGAAACAAACAGCCTCGAAAAATGAATAGAATTGAATAGAATAAATCTAAATTTACTCTCATAATTCTAAATTATTATAGAGACATTCGAATGTCTTGAATGTCTTGAATTTCCTTTGTGAATGAAAGCATGTATTGAAGTAAACGCGATAGTTTGTAATACAAACAAGCGAATGAAAACAAACAAATTGAAATCTAGCAAGAAGAATAGTGTGTGTATATTAAAGCATTTAAAGGCAAAAAAAAAAATTAATCACTTTTTGAATATGTAATTTATTTATAATTTTTTTTTTAAGTTTTTGTAAATATATATGTATGTGTTTTTAAAAATTAAGCCAAAAATATAAAAAAATAAAGAAAAATAACA
The DNA here is from genome assembly GCA_963576795.1 of Metopia argyrocephala. Taxonomy (NCBI): domain Eukaryota; kingdom Metazoa; phylum Arthropoda; class Insecta; order Diptera; family Sarcophagidae; genus Metopia; species Metopia argyrocephala. The sequence goes on along the minus strand of OY756208.1, from coordinate 17,480,485 downwards.
TGAAAAATTATTCAGTTCATTACTTTTATTATTCAGTTCTTTAGTACTTTTAATACCAGTACAAGAAATTTTTTTCTATCATATTACAAACAAGACATTCTATTCACTCTATTCATTCCATTCTAACTCTTACGTTTCATGTCTCTCATGTCTCCATACTCTCTTGTCTCTATTCTCTCATTATTTACATTCTAACGACAACAACCACTTTTTATGTTTGTTTTATTCGTTTCGCTTTTACGAAATAGAGTTGGAAGTGTGTTTGAAATTTTTAGAATGTCTTGAAAATCGTTTCAAACATACCCGTGCAGACCTTTAGTAGGCAGATATTATCTTTCCAATATGTGGCGCTTTTCTCCTGATCATTCGTTCATTGATGGCATGCCAAAGTTGGAATAGAGTAGAATGTCAGGGAGCGGTTTCTTGTGAATGGTCTTCTTGGAGAGGGGAGAACCTTTGAGTTTTTTTTATTAAAATCTGGAAGAACCACAAATTTTTTAATCTTCACTTTTTTCTTTGCTGGGGTTTGAACCAATGCTGTCTTAAGTTGTATGCAAGCGCTCTAATCACTAAGCTAGCACCCTAAACAAATACTTCAGTAGTAAAAAATTTGGCTACATTGAATGGGTGGTATTTGTGCCTGATGACTAGGCTTGAAATTTTCTACTGTAAATAGTGTGTCGTATGTAGAAAACCGACATTGAGCAAAAAAAAAAAAAAAATATTTTGAGAAATAGTTTTTTTTTTAATTCTGTAACTTTTTATTTCGCTTACTGCTAAGGAGAAAGAACTTTTAGCATTACAAAAAAGAATGTTTAATAATGCTGCTCTCTTGTGTTAATTTTAAAGTATTCACAAGAACTTTCCAGCTAGCTCTGTTGTGTACCATATGATATATTTGTGCTAAAGTGCAGCCACCTTATGATCATTTTGAGTGTGCCACTATAGCTTTCTCTTTGTACTATCTTATGTAGTTCTACAAAGGGTAAGATCAAAACGTGTCTATTTAGTATGCTTTTGATTACTATTTGCTTGCAAGGTAATAACACTTAAAAGAAATATAAGAAAAAATTGGAAAATACAACTTGATCAAAATATTCCATTTATCGCTCCCATATATTTATTAACAGCCAGCTGCATTTCCTTTTTACTGGATTGATTTGTAACCATGTATTAATCACTTACATACATAACATACATAACTGGCCTTTACAACCCTGAGTCAGGATTACGGCCTAGCTTCTCGCAGCACTCATGTTGTGTGTGTTAATTTTTTATCCATGAGTACCGGGACCTACAGTATTTTTTTTTTTTAAGATGTCGGAGCTGGGTGTCGAACCCAGGGCTCATGTCTTAGTAAACCAATATACTAACCACTAGACCAGGGCGACTACAATTTATTCACTTAGTTTCCGCAGTATTCCAACTCCGATAAAAGCGACTTCTTCATTGTTCTATTCTTATTTCTATATTATTTCTCTTCTTATTTATTATTTGATTTCCTGCCCTTATTGAAAAACTCTGCACACAGCAGTTTATGTGTGTATAGTTACACATATGAGAGACTTAAACTCACGTCTATTTTACTGCTTAAGTTTCGAATCCTAGAAATTTTGTGCAGCAATACATAGGGCGTTTTATATGGAAACTTATAACTGTTCATGAAAGCGCGTGTCACTCTTTATTGAAACTTTGTATAGGTATAAGTATGTATATACATACTCGTACATATATGTATGTACGTGTGCTTTGAATATTAAGCCCCAAAAAAAAATAAAAACAATTTAACTATTTTTCGTTATGGCCTAGTTTCTTAGTAAGACACATGGAATATATGAGTATGCACATATAAATATATGAGTATGATACACTGCTAGAATAGTAAAAAGGCGAGAAGCAGGGAGTATGAGAAATTGCTTAAGCCCTGGTTACTGCCATTATTGTTGACGACAATGCAAAATGAAGAAGAGAAACGATAATAGCAATGGCAACGTTTAAGAAGATTGTTTTCAATTTATTTTGGACAACCTTTGTAGTTAAATTGTTGTCTTTCACTCACTTAAGATGTTTTTAATTAACTCTAAGACTTTGTGCTAAAACAGCATGCGAAAATATGTATATAAATTACCTAAATAACTAAGCAGTTGAAAGCAACTAATTAGTAAATAAAAACAAAAATAAAATTAACAAAAATAATAAACCCTTTACTTAAATAAATCCACTTAAATAATAATAAAGTCTTCATTCAATATTAGCCATTGCATTTTCATTGCGTACCAAGTACAGTGGAATCACGACAATTTTTAATCGCAAGAAACCAGCAATTTTTTATTTTTTTTATTTGAGACCAATATTCAGGGGTAATCGCCTACTAAATGCTGTGCATTGTATTGGAATTTTTGAAAAGGAAGTTCATATATATTTTTTCTTATATTAATATTAAGTGCCATAGGAATGAGACAAATTGCTGTGAATTGATCATTTAAAGGCCAGTGTTATACCTTCACCCTAGAATGATCAACAGCAATTGCCTCATCGTTGCATGCTAATTGCGTGGTGAGTGCCTTAGCTAAGTAGGATTAGCTGTTATCTGCTACTTTCCAATAGGTGGCGCTTTTCTCCTGATCATTCGTTTTTGTTGACATTGATTAAGGTGGAATAGAGTGGAATGTCGGGGATCGAGTTTTACGATTAAAGGGGTTTTCTATTTAACGGGTTTTTGGTTTAATAAAATATATTTGACCTGTGACAAATTTGACAAACACTTTTCATAAAATTTTAATTTAGAATCTAATTTTTGGTGTACACTCACTTTGCTTTCTCGTATAATGTTTTGATTTCTACTTCTAATGACTGCCAACTCCGTTTTTTTTTTGCTAAAAAACTAATTTTTTAAAATTTAAGCAGTTGCATATATGATCTGGTGATTATATATTGTTTTTAAAAGGCTTTAATTAGATCAGAAGCTACATTTTTTAATAAACTTAGAGTGTTTTTTGGAATGATTTCTCAATCAAAGAAGAAAAGGTTTAAACTTTAAACAAATTTCTATTTAATTGTTGTCAACTGTTATGATACAATATATAAATTTTTAATATAAAGCTATTACTTTAACTATTTTAGAAAGAAAGAAGAGACAAAAAAAAAGCAAGGAAACCAGCATTTTTTTTTTTCTAATGCTAAAATCATAATACTCGCACATGAGTTGCTGTAAAATTCAACATCTTTCTCATCATCATCATCATCTTTTTCATTAACATCATAATAATAATCGTAACCAGCAGTAGTAATAATAATAATAGCAATAACGCTTACGATAATGACCATCTTAATAATGATCTTAAATGTTAATACTCATTTTACAGATGATGGCATATTATAAATCTATTTTTTTGTAATAAAACGTAAAACGTGTCTATATGTCTCTCTAATTTTACCACACATGACATTATCATTGTGATTGTGTTGTCACACATGTGCTGTAATAATGTTTATGCAATAATTATACCAGACAATTAACATCATTTCACTTGTATAAATGTCTTGATTTATCAAATCGAGAGAGAAGAAGAAAAAAAAAAAAAAAATAATAATTCTAATAAAAACAAATGGTCATCGTTATTATTATAGAGAATTTTCTTTAATAATACAAGTACTTATGTGTGAAGTATTTACTATTCATAAATATTTAGGATTTTAGTTGCCAAGAAGGCCAAATTAATTGTAAAAGAAAGAGCAAAAACAAAGTAAATAAATATAAATAAATATTCTAAATAAACATAAGTTTAAAAAATAAATTAAGGTTGTTTTGGTTAAATTTTTTTATTTTGAAGGAGAAATTTTGAAAGTGTAGGTTTTTTTCTACTATTCTGTTTCCCTTCTCTTTAAACTTTACAGTGTATTTTTTTGGGAAAAATAATGTATTTAACATTTGCTTGTCATATTTTTGTCTGCGAAATGCACGTGATCACATGGAACATATGAACAAAAGTTTGAGTCCGAATAGGTAGATAGATTATCTGCTGAAAACATGTTAAAGTTCAAGTAAGATTGGCATCCATAAAAAAGTTATCACCTACGATGCAACTTGAATTGAAAAGATGTGAATGTATCCGAAGGAGTAAAATAGGAAAAAAAAAAACAAATGACTGTTATCACCCGGCGACTTAATAGCCTATGTACTATGTACTATGAGCTGTGATTAAACGCCTAGTTGTTGCACGACAGCTGAAATTATGGTCTGCAAATTTTTAATTAAATAAAAAATATTCAAGTTTTTGGAGAAAAAAGAGAGAGAGAATATGAATTACGCACTGACAAACTATCTGCTCACAATCTTAGAGTGAGGCCGGAAATATTGCACTCATGACTTGTTTTAACATCTGTGACTGTAAGTCAGTGATTACGATTTCATAGCATAATTGTGCAGAGTGCATTCACACGCATTGCTTACGCTCTTGTATTTTTTCCATGTTTACTCAAATAAACTGATCGATTACACTCACAAAATATTTTATGTTAAAAAATTAAATTTTTTAGTATCATTAAAAGCTTGGTTAGCCTAAATTGAAAATCGCGATTTCAAGCTTAAAAATTGTTAGGAAGAGTAGATCATTTAGTGATGGTGTTTTTATTAAGCAATTGTTAAAAAAAAATTTGGAAAAGACCTAATTATAATACAAATATTTTCCGACTTAAAATATATTTGTTCAAGCAACGCAACAAATTACGTTCTTCAAATACGAAACTATCATATAGGTATAAATGTAGAAGACTTTATCTTAAAGCCCAGTTATATACATATGTATATACTTGCACTTTTAAAGAATATTTTTTTAAGGAGAACAAATGGATTTTTTATTTCCCATCAAATATATAAAAAACATGCCCTAAATATAGTCAAACACTTATAACTTTATGTAGGTATGTTAAGGAAATTAATGCCAGAAAAGCGTATGTTACTAAAATTTTTTTATGACTGTAAACAAATAAAATCTCTCAACTTCTTTTTTATCTCTTACTCACTAATACACAACCAAAAAATTTTAGGTAATACCTGCTGTAAGTCAATGTAATCCAAATATTCATTTTCTGCACACAATTATGGTACAGACACATTGCATTTATTGAGAGTTTTGGTTAACTATGCTGTAAGTAATGCAGTTATTGGGAAGATGGAGGCTCGTCATCATATAGGTATGATCACATTTTTCGAGTAACAAAAGAAGAACTCAAGGGACTCAGTTTCTAAAATTGTTTAAGAAAATTTTCACTTCATCTGAGCTGCTAAATATGTATAAAATTTTTATTTGAACCAATATGGAATGGAATGGGGTGCTCATGGTATAGTCGTTAAGGTACTCGCACAGAAACTCAAACGACCGCGGTTCAAAATAAAAATTGGCGATTATTCTAAATTATAATTTAAAAACATAATAGGTTCCCCCCTCCAAGAAGCCTATCTTGATGAACCGCTTCTTAATATTTCCAGTATATTAAACCAGAAACTAATGATCTGGAATACAGCGCCACCTTCTGGGATCAATACAGCTATCCTACCGAAGACGCTCACCACTCACATTTAAAATCCACCGACAGATGAGGCAATTGCTGTTGATCATCCAAAGGGTGAAGGTACAACTTTGGAGTATTGAATTTAAAAAATAAAAATATATTTTCTATGTTTGGATCGGTGAATCACAAACTATTTTTAAAGTTATCGACTGGTTTCAGGAAAGGTTAAACGTTTCTCTTTAGTAACGATATATTGAGATATGGGCTCACTATGGCATGTGTATTGTTGTTCTATCAGTACCATAATGGAAGATGCTCTAATAAAATAATTATTAATTGACTAATTACTAGTCTGGGCCTAGTCTAGTTTGTAGTGTGTTGGCTTACCAAGACGACAACTCCGGGCTCAAAATCCAGGTATGACATCTTGAAAGAAAGATATATGAAAAAATATTTCTTTCAGTGACTGACTCTTATCGGTCTTCTAGCAAAAGCATTGAGCTTAATTGATTGCCACAAATAAGCTTCTTAAGTCTGTCGTTCTGATTTGAAGTTAAACTGTAGGTCCCGGTAATAATGGATAAACAGCGAAGCACGCAATATGGGTGCTGTGCAAACTTAGGTCCTAACTCTTAAAAAGGGTTGTAATGTCTAGTTGTGTAGTATGTATGTATGAATAGTTTCTAGTAATCACTTGTTCCTACATAGTACTCGTATCTTTCACAGTAACAAATTTTTTGATTGAATATTCAGTGAGTCGCATAATACATTACAGTTCACATTATTTCTTAGGCTGCATGGCTGGTTTATAGAACAATCTTCCAAAGAATGCTTTTGCTATCAATTATAATTTAAACAAGTTGATCAAAGCTACTACGTCTTGGTTTCTTTCCATAACCTATTCTCAAAACACAACTACACTGCACTATATATTAGAAAGGGGTCATCTTTTATAAATATTGGTGTACCCAAAGGAGTAATAACTTGTAATCCTTTATATTTAAAATTTTAATAACTCATTTTTTAAAGCAATCAATTTACACAGTAAAAAGCTAGAGTTGATTAATATAAAAAATTACTAAAAGAATTCCATTAATAAATTACAATGAAACTGGTCTATCTAGAAATTGTCACAAAGGTTTAATATTCATAAAAATTTTAATTTTAAAAATTTTCAATATCATTCATTAATTTGAATGGAAACCAAAAAAAGAGAATAAAAATTTAATAAAAAATATTTTTATGGAATTTTGTGCATAAAACATTATTAATTAGCGGTGTTGTAAAATTGTAAGTGAATAAAAATTAAAAATTTAATTTTTTTATGAACCATACAAGACCACCGCAATTGGTTTTACGAAGCATTTCATAAATTAAATAAAGAGAAAGGGGGACAATAATATTGAAATACTGAGTGAATGAGGATGCAAATTAACAGCAAAATAAAGAGGAACTGAAAATGTTTAATTATCATTGTCCAGTAAAATGAGTCCCTCTTTTATTGGGCTTTAAAAGAGTAAAAAATAACGGGGAGTATGATTTGTATTATAATTTTATTTACGAAAACATTGTTTTTAATGATTTTTTATTATATTTTTTTTGTATCCTTCATTAACTTGATAATGAAAAGGTCAAAAAATGTTTGGCATTTTAAGTGTTTTAAGCTTTAAGACATAATTTACACTTGAATTTTTTTATTTAATTTTTTTTTACATTTTATTTTCCTCTTGACGTTGAACTTTTTTCTTTCCTTTTATTTGGGGTGTTTTTTTTTATTTTATAAAACTTCCTTTAGCATTTATTTGCTTTGATTAATATTTCAACTATAACAGCAGCTCTTTAATTTAAGAGACATCCTGTTTATGGGGCACAACAACGGGGAATTAAAATAACAACAACAACCATAACCATAATATACTTAAAACTCTGAAGTCTATCCGTAAAATAAAAAGTTATCCGGGTTGTAAAAATATAACAAAACAAGTAATAAAAGAAAACAGATAAGAACAGCCCATAACTTTTCTAGAGCGGAATGCCGGACAGAATAGAACGGCATATAAAGAAACCGATATCATATCCTTGTATATTCGTACTACTCTCACTGTACTCGTTCAAGAATATGGCAATTTTTTTCTTATTTTTGTCTTTGTGTTGACGTCCAAGTGTTTATTGTTACTCTTGGCTTGATGTTCATAATAGGAGTACATTAAAAGGTAAAATATTTAGCAGTAACATACAAAAGGACATTTAATATAATTCCTATTAGAATTAAAACTTATGTGCTACTTTAAAAACCAGAAATTAATAAACGCTTCTTCAGATATATCTTGAAATGCTTTTAAAAGATAATCAAAATTAAATTAATTTTTTTTGCATTAATCATACAAGCATAGTAGAGAAGGAAAGTCTGAGAAAAAGGTGTGCTATATTAAGTTTTCTATAATAAAGTAAAATTAAGTTAAATTTTAAAAGTAATACTTTATATGCCAATAGGACAGTAGTAGGTTTCTGGGTAATGTCTTAAGACAGGTAGCATGTAATTTTTTCTAAAATGTTTATTTTGTGGGCTTTGCTATTAAACCAAAGAGAACAATTAAACAATACTTTGTGAACACACATTTGACTTTAGAACTTTAATTATTGCTTTGTGTTTACTTTATGAATAGCAGTGCTGGCCATGTAGGAACTGGTACAAAGTAAATGAATCATAAAATAGTAAATTATTATCAAAATCGTTAAAGTGTTTTTAAAAATCTCAAAAATTATCAGGCTTGTCACACAGTTTGATCGGAATGGTTTTAGTTTTATATTTGTTTTACCTTCTATAGATTCCAAAGGATTTTGTCAATTCCCAAAGATATAAATATAACGAGTACTCTGCATTTAAGTTTCAATAAAGGAATTTTTTTCACATCAACTGAGCTTTAATTTTAGGAGGTGGTTGCGGGTTTAATTCTTTAAATTCCTATTGTGGCACATAAAACTAATCGAAAGTGTTATACTTTAAGTTGTCTATATATAATAACAGTGATTATGATATACTATAGTGATGTGTAAGTGCTTTCAGTTGTGTAAATATCTTACAATAACTCACTATGTGTTGTATTGTAATCGCGGTTGTTTTAAAATAAAATGGAAAAAACTATAAAAAACCGCGTTTTAAAAGCTATGGATAATCAAATCCCAAATGTCTTCGCTAATGCGTGTCATGTGGGTTTTTTTGGTACCCTTCACCATCAAATATTAATAGCTTGTTTCCCGAAGACGAATGGTTTAAGACGTTCGCCTTTTTACATGAAAAACACTCAAAAATTTGAGTGGTTTGTTGTTATTTGACATATAAAAAGACCAACGTTTTAAACCATTCGTCTTCTGGAAACAGGTTTTTTACATAACTACTGTCAAATTTTCAATATATATAAGTTGCACACTACACCGTCTGATACATATGATACATTGGATGTGTAAAATGCCTATATAATAATATATGTATTCTTTTGATGAGAACAGGTTCTATTTTTATATGTTTTCATATGGCAAATATAAACAAAACAGCTGTATAGACATTAAAAACACAGCTGTTGTTTACATTTATAAGTTATGTCATACGAAAAGACGTATGCACGAGTTGTACGTAGATTTACAATTTTGGCACACATACGGAATTACATATCTATGGAAAAAAATGACAGCACATATGTCAAAAATACATGACGTGTAATACCAGCATAATTTCAATTAAATATGCATTTTGACTTTTTTAAATACAACACTGTGTGCTTTAGTTTTCTTGTTTTTGAAAATAATATTTTTTGCTTTTCTCCTACGATCACAAAAGAATTTGAAGTTTTTGAGAGAAAAACTCTTAGAATATGCATTAACAAATATTTTAAACGGTTTAATAAAAAATATTCAAATGAATGTATTTATGATTAAGAAAAGATATAACCTCTGGCGTCTTATACCTGTGATTGTATGAAACGTTTTATTATTTCTTTGCACAGTCTGAACAATTCTTTAATTTAAAATATCTTTAATAATCAAGCGGGATTTAATTGGTTAAACAGTACTTAGTACTTTCCCTTGGGCTATGTTGAAGACGAAATTCCCTTTGTTAACCGTTTTTTGCCAAAATTCTACGTCTCAAAATCCAAGGTGCCCACAGGGGCTAACATTATTATTTCATTATTAATTTACTTTTTATCTTTTATTTTTTTCATTTGTTTTATTTTTCCACAATTCCCCAGTATGTGCTCTGATGAAACGATTGCCTCGTCACTGAATCGCAGATAAACACAACAGGTGTGTTCATTTACTTTACTTGCAAAAACTAGTAACGAGAGAGTAAAAAGAAATTTTGCTTAATTTCTCTCAAAAAAAACTTGCAAGCAAAAAAAGTGTTGTAATACATAGGAATACGAATACATGAGTAGTTAATAGCTACTGCTAAGAAAATTGTATACATTGCTATAAAAATAATGCGATTTTACGCTTTTAAAATTGTTTAGCTTTAATAAAGTTAATGAAGAATTTGATAAGAAACAGAAAAGCTTTTGAATATATATTAAAAATATAAATTCCTTAAGATAAAAGTTCATTCCAACACTTTGAACGTTAGAGGTTTAGTATTCTGTTAAAAAAAGTTGGAACAGTATATTTTCGTAAAGCGGGTTACACAAATAAAGTTTGCAACGCCTCTAACGCGCAAAAACAAAATTTATTGAAAAGGTTAAAAAATAAAGACATAAAATGTTAGATATTAAATTATTTTGAACGCTAGCCTGAAAAGTGTGGTGTGTAACTTAGGGTTTTTAAAGTGTTCCAAGTATCAAACGCCTAACGTTCAAGACGCGTGTTACGTACTTCTATCTTCATTCGTAAAAAGACTCTGATTCATAAAAATGCTTCTGTTTTTTTTTTTTAATAGAATTTAGTACACAGTGTTAATTCAGAAATGTATTGGCAATAGAGTTAAAAAATTTAAATTTGTATAAGCTAACATTCTGTTCTTATCAAAATTTTATTCAAGGTGATAATTCAGAAATGTATTAAAAAAAATATAAATTATATAAATCTTGTTGTATGAAATTTAATAGCCTGAGATCCTAATACTGGTATTCTTATAAAATCTACATCTACAAACAAATACTGATTTTCTATAGAATAAATACGTTATATCCGTTTAAAATTTACATTTACTTACAATTTCTTAAATTTCATAAAATATTTCTTTATTTTCAGCTTTTTTTCAATTGATTTGTAAACATAAATAGGAAACAGCTGTCTGAAAAATTCTTACAAGTAAAAATTTTACTAGTAACAATTTGCAAGAATTTTTTTCTCTCTCAATTTCTTTCTCTCTTTTGACGCCCTCTCGTTGCAAATTTTTGGAGTTAATGAACACTTTCCAGTAACAATTGTTACAAATTTGTAACAATTTTAACTTCTTGAACACACCTAACATCTAAGTGTTGTAAATCATGATCAAAAAACAAATAAATATATCGTTGTGTACCATACAACACAATACGTATGTATTGTAAACCATTATATTTCTTATTAAATAACTTTTATTTTTAGTTTTTCTAAAAACTCTATATTTCTTTTTTGTTTTTTTTATTTTCTATTTTCTTTAATTTCACTATATTCGAAGTGCATTGGCAACTACTTGTATTAAAAGTACTTTAAGGGGAATTTTGTATTTATTAAACATTTTAATTTAAAAACAAAATTAATTTTTCTAAATGGAATAACAAATAATTTTTTTGCTCTTCAACAACTTCCGTTTGTAAACAATTCATTTGAATAATTTATAAATTTAAAAAAAAAAAAACCGAACAGAACAGAACAGTAAACCTTTTATTTCAGGTCAACAAAAAAAAAATAAAAAAACATCAACAATTTTTGTATAATTTATTTCCTTGCTGTTGTTATTATGGTTGCTGCTTATTTTTTTTTTTAATAATAATAATTTCAACGTGGCCGTAGAATTTCATTTGAAACAAATATTTATATTCCCTGCCTCTTTATTATGGTTTGAAGTTGGTTTTTGTGTACTTTTTTTGTTAATAATTATTTAAATTTTGACCTCGCGCGTTAAACAAACAACTCAAGTGAAAACCATTTCATTTTTCTAAATTTTTATTTTAGTTTTTTCATTTCACTGGATTATACGCATTTTAATTTTGTTTTTTTTTTCCTATTTTTGCAAAACAAATTTCATTCTATTGGTGGGGTCACTATCTAATGGCTGCCTTTTTTTTCTCCCAAATAAATGGTTTATTTTTTTTTTCGTTTTTTTAAGCGGTAAACGGACGTAAGTTTTTGGCTCAGGGCACGGATTTATTTCGTTTATTTGCTAACTATGAGTAGGAAGTTCATTTTGCCATGCCTTGTGTTTACTTTTTTTTGAAATTTTTCTATATTATTTGAAGGATTTTTTTAGTTGCGTTACTTTTCATCATAATTTTATACCTCAAATATTTAATATGATAATATGGCTTAAAAATAATGTTAAATATTTGCTTAATAAAAAGCAGATGACAATTTTCCTTCTTTTCTGTCTTTTTTTTATTCTCTTTCTGGTAGCGACTTAAATAGGGCTTAAAAATCTTAAGGTACACGCATTTTAAAAGAAAAGAGGTGACTATTTTTTTAGGCATAAAAAAGGAGGTAAGTACTTATTCTAAATTTGTGTGAAAAGTTAATAAAACGTTGAAATTTAATTCGATTCGATTTCATTATTATTTTGAGGGAAGTCCAAAATGTTTATCAAACAAATTTATACTTCAACACTCATATTTAGTTTGTTAAAATGGTAATTAGACTTGGAGTTATATTGCGTTTTTTTGAATCGCTGTTCCTTTATTGTAGTTATCGCAGTAGATTTTAGTACTCGCCACAAGTCACTAAAGGCGGGTTTAGATAGTAATACAAGTCGTACGTAAAATGTACGAGAAAATATTATGAAATTCCATCCGAATTTTAAAAATGAGAGTAAAAATCTTAGGGCAGATATTTTTGGCGTTTACACGGTTGGCAAAATACCAAAACAAAGTAAAATAAAAACATAAAATACACATACACATGCAAACAGAATTTACATGTACAAAAATGCATCCCTGATCTAATGAGATGTGATGGTTTTTTTAAAAAATTTCTCTCAATGTCGTACGCTCTCATTACATATCAAGTTTACATGATACTATTCATTTTCTTCTACACAGAAATGTGTATTACTGTCTAAACTCCCTTAAGTCGGGAAGTCTATTATCAATATACTAAAGACTTTCTTTTCTTTATGTAATAATTTTAAAAATATAATATTGAGTGACCTGGTGGTGTAGACAGTTTTCAATTCATCTTATAATGCATGGGATTTTTTAATATTTTCTTTTCTTGTCTAAAATTAACAAAAATATGTGGAAAAAAAATTGTTCTTTTTTTTATTTTTTAAAATTTCTGCATAACTTCACAGATATGTTTATTGCTTAACAGTGAGTGGCTTGGTAAAATGCCAGTCAATGAATTCAGAGACGAAATGGTTTTCTACGGTTATTAACTCAGATGTTTCAATCGCTTTTGCACATATGTAACCACTATCAAAATATCTCCTTTAGCAACCAGTTTTTAATGTCTTTGCTTGCTAATGCTTAATTTTTCTAAAAATTCAATACTTACGAATTTAATTCCAGATCTAAACGAAACTTATGATTAAAAGCCTTAATTAACAATGAGGTTCGATGAAAGTGTTTCTGAAAAGAAATGAAAGAAAATGTTTTATTAGACAGATAATATTATAAATATGTATAACTAATAATGTTTTATGGTAAAATATGTTATGGTACCTAATAAACAGTACTAATACTCAGGGCTCGCCAATTCTATCATTAATATTTCAAAGAAAGTATTATGCAGTATATGTGCATAATTTGTTTCATACCTAAAGCCCTTAATAACATAAAAAAGAAACAAAATATATGTTCTGTCATAAATGTACTGTTCTTTCCACAAAAATTCCAATACAATGCACAGAATTTATCCCTGAGTATTGGTCTAACATACATACATACATACATACATACATACATAATTGGCCATTACAACCCTGTGTCAGGGTTACGGCCTAGCTTCTCGCAGCACTCATGTTGTGTGTGTTTATTTTTATCCATGAGTACCAGGACCTACAGTTTAAAGTCGACTCCAAACGACAGATTTTAGAAGGTTTTTTATGGCAATCAATTACTCCCAGAGCTTTTGCCAGAAGATTGCTGAGAGGTAGTCGCCGAAAGAAATAATTTTTTCATATTTTTTTTTTCGATGTCAGAGCTGAGATTTGAACTCAGCGCTATCGTCTTAGTAAGCCAACACACTAACTACTAGACCACGGCGACTGAGTATTGGTCTGAACAAAAAAAAAAAAATTTAAGTAATATCCGCAAAAAAACACGAAATTAAGATCAAATGGAAGATTTTTCCCGACCTATTATGAAATACAACTTTCATTTATGGACTAGTGCTTCAAAGTCTATTCAGGGTATTTCCACCGACGTATAGGAAAGAGCGAATGCGGTAGGGTATCCCACAATTACGAGTTAGAGCCTTGACACAATTTGGTCTATATTCATCTGTAGGGATAGTACATGGTACATGATGGGTGTTGCTCTGATTAAATAAAAATATTAATTTCTAATAATCACATAATCTTATGTAGGACTAGTGTCTTTCATAGATCAGATTCCTTTGTTGTTCATTGTTCAATAAAACGCAGTATGTATTATAGAGAGAAGTCGTTATTTAGTCATATGATTTTTTATGAAACAATTTTCCCGAGAATGTTTTTCCTTTCAACTATGATATGAAGAGATTCAAATCAAACTATCTAACCAGAGTAGGAATATAAACAAAAGGAAACGTTTGATTTCATTTTGTTTTGCTCTTTACAATGAGTAAAATAAAAACAAAACAAAAACAATAAGAACGATTGTCCCATTTAGTTTTGTATATTGTTTTTGTTTGTAAGCACTACAAACACACTAACTCAAATATGCGTAGGTAGAAAAAAAAAAATGAATGAGAACAAAAAGAAAAGAAGAAGACTAAAATGAACAAATTATGCGAATGTAACGAAATAACAAAGCAAGTACAAGAGCGAAAAAGTATTTGTTTTGGTTTTGCTCACGTACAAAACGATTAAAATTTATGACCTTGTGGAAACGTTTGCGAAATGTTTTGTTTGTTTGCCTACTCTGCATCTAACTCACACTTTTCTCTAAACGCATAGGAATTAATTTTTTCCAACATACTTTTTAATAAATTTACAATAACTGGAATAATAAAAAAGAAACGCAAAGTTTTGAATACTTAAAATGAGATTTTTTTTACAACATTAATTTCTCAAGACCCCGTAAATGTTGTTTTAAATAAAAAAAATTTGTCGTCTTCTGTCATATTTTTATATGTATTTTTAAAGATTTTATTTTTTAGAAAATAAGTTTAATGACTATGCAGGTGGTGACGGGTTATGGGGTACTGGTTAGAACGGGTTCCCCTCCCCCCTCGCCAAATTATTCATAACCAAGATACCGCTCCATGACATTTCCACACTATTCCACCTTTGACCGGCATTAAAAATTAATGATCAGAAGTATGGCGTCACCTTCTGGAAGAAATCAGCAAACCTAATTAGTTGAGACGTTCACCATTAATTAACATCTAACGACAGATGGGGCAATTGCTGTTAATCATTCAAGGGTGAAGGTATAACCCTGGGCTTTGAGTGATCAAATGCCAACAACTTGTCTTACCGACAAAAAAGGTTTCTAATAATAAAAATCTATCTACATACTTTCATATTACAAAACAATGCACTGCATTGGTAGGATGTTTACCCCTGAGTATTATATTTATTTATTTTTTCCTAATTTATATTTTTCATAATCAGCTCAATTATAAATAAAAATCCTCCCGGGCGTTGTTTCCACTTTACTATTTTTGCAATTGAATTTATATAAGCATAATTGGAGAGGAAAAAAAAAATCCCGAAGAATTTTTATTTATAAAAGGGCTACATTTCAATGGTGTTTGATAAAAAAAGGCATAAAATAAATGTACAAATAAAATAAGTTTAGACATATTTTTGGTAAATATTTTCCCAATGCAATGTAGCTTTAGGTTATAAATGAACAAATAATGTAATACGCGAATATATATTTGAATAGAATATAGAATTTCGATTTGATATCATAAACTTTTCATGAATTTCACTAACTTTTATGATTTGAAACTAAAAACGCTAACCTTTGTTGCTGCTGTATATTGTACATGCAAACAATTGAATAGAATTGATTTGATTGATAAAATAAATTTTTGAAATTAATTAAATAGATATAAAAGTACAAAACAAAACAAATATTCTTTATTTATTTAAAATCCCTCTTGAAAATTTATTTGCCTTCTACTACGAGTATCTTTGTCAATTGAGAGCAGTCATTATTGTTTGTTGGCTGCTGTTAATGTTTAATGATTATAATGGTTTCAATTGTGAATTTATATACTTTAATATACTTTTATTGTAATTCAATGAAAAAACAATTTTTTTTTGTAAAATGTAAAGCATTTAGTTGAACTTCATTCATTTCGTTTCGTTTCATTTTAATACAATTCATTTCTTTTTCTATTTTTTTATTTCATTTCATTTGCATAATTGAAATTTAATTGATAAACAGAAATAAATGAAAGCTTTGGAAAACCGCTTTCCATTAAATTGTTTCACTTGAGAGCACTTTCATCGTCAATTGTTGGCCTATAGACGATAAACAAATAAAGCATTGTTGGGCTTTGCCTGGCTGTTTCAGAAGTATGAGTATGAGTTATTCAAATAATGCTTTTCAAATATTTTATATAAAGTATATACGCCTATGTAAATATAATATAAATGCACTTGTTTTTAATAAAATTTTTGTGTGCATGTATCTTTTTTCCAAAGAATAATAATAATATCGCAAACAAAAATTAAATTAATAAAAAAAAGTTCAATAAAAATCATAAAATTTCTTTTCTTTTTTATTAAGAACTGTTGACACAAAATAAACACATAAAATATTTCACTATTTTCGGCTTTTATTAACAAATTTTTGTATTGAAGTTTTAAGTTATTGACCATATAATAAAAAAAGGAGATAAAAGTAAATAAATAAATAAAATAACCAATGAATGTTGATTTAATTTTTATATGAAAAGGAAATTTTATTGAAAGTATATGCCAAAGTTTGGTTATTTTTAAAATGCAAAGTTTTTTGCTGATACAGCGTTTCATTAGTTTTTATTTTTATAACCCTTGTATGGAAAGAATAATTCAATGAAACTAGCAAATGGTCAATTTTAAAAAATAAGTAAAAATAAAAAGAAAAAGTGAAATATTTTAAAATATTAAAATTTTCTGCAAAAGAATTTAAATATTTGTTGCGAGTAAAACCATTTCCACACATCCAAGACTAAAACTTTTATACAACTTGTATACATCTAAAGGGTTCTAGATATTGCTAGGGGTTCAAATACTGTATTTATGTTAAAGGAAATTGGTTTTAACAGAATCGACTTATACTTGACTGTTGCTTGAATGCATGCATGAATCTGTGTCATATGTATATTTCGTCACCATACATAGACAAGTTTGTTTAAACATTTGAAGGATTCCAACGTTGTCCTATTAAACCATCTAAATATATAATTTCCTAATTTGCCCGGATGTATGCAGAATTTTCTCTCCGCAGCTTTTTGAAGCCGTCTGACACCACAGAAAGGTGAAATAATGCAGATTTAAAGCTCATTTGCTCTACAAGACGGAGCCAGATTTTTGAATTTTTGACTGTGGTCGGTGGGTATGGCTATTGAAATAACCATTAAGTTTTTCTTAGTTTTTGCCTAAGTTTTTTATAAGTTTTATATATGTAAGTTATGTAAAATATGTTTACACCTGGCAGGTACAGGCTTTATGACTAGTATTGTCATAATATCATAAAATGTTTAAGTAGTTTAAAAAATTTTTTGTTAGGCTGTGAATAAAAAAGTTATAAAACAGTAAGTCTTTTCAATCTATGTTTATCTCATTCTCATAATTTAGCACTAAAATACAGAGTTAAATGACTAAAGCTATTTAGTTAGCCGGCGATAATATTTACAAGCCGCCGTCAAAATATACGAAGTGTCGAAAGATGGTAAAATAATTTTCACATTCCTTAAGCTACGGTCACATTGGGTAAATATTTGACGAAAAAAACGTAACCACTATTTTATAAAAATATTTATTTTTAAATTTTTTATTTCTTAAAGTTCAATTAATTATATATCAACAAGTTTTTTCTTATTATAATCGCTTTAGACAAATTTTTGAAGAAATGTTTACATAAAAAGAAATACTTGCTTAATATATTTACAAAAAAATAGTGGTTACGTTTTTTTCGTCAAATATTTGCCTAATGTGACCGTAGCTTTACACGGAATTACTTTTTAAAAAATTAAAAAAAATTGCTTTTATAAATACTTATTTTTACATGCAAGTGAGAATATTTTGTTTTTTATAATTCATTTTACTGGCAGCCACTGAACGCTTTTGCCTTAGCCGGCGTTGAAAATATGAATTACTTTTTGATATCAGCTGACTGTAATGAAAAACAACATATTGAACTATGATGTGTTCTTCGTAGCATTAATTTTTTGCGTGTTATTGTTTTGTGATATACATATGAGTTTAAAACGATCATTTGAATCCCCCTATTGTTTGATGTCGTTACGTTTTCTACAAAACGCTGGGATTTTATAACTTTTATTTAGAAAGAAGATTTGCATGCAATGATTAAACTTACCGTAGAATCAGAAAACTATTAAAAACCCCCGGAGTTTTTTGCTTTTTTTCTTCTTCTTAAAGAATCTTCTTAAAAAACCTTCCGCCTCAAATCTTGGGAATTTTTAACTCTTTTTAATTATCTTAATAATCGTCTACATTTTATCTTTTATCTAAAGCCAGTGCAAGTGCGATAGAAGTACAAGTGTAAAAGAGAAGTAAGAACTATTACAGTAAAAAGGATTTGTGAGGTTTTCTCAATCTTTGTGCTACTTTACTACTCTCTTCCCCTACAGAAAAGTCATGCAAAACTTATTGCCAGATTTCACGCTTATTTTACCTAACAATGCCATAATTTATTTTTTTAATTTTTATACTGTAAAAGTATCAAGAGAGAAGCGACTATTGCTTTTGGGTACATATATAGCAAAATTATTGCATATTCAAACATGTGTTTGGGTCCACAGCACATACTAGAAGGAACGTCGTAGGAGAAGAATCTTCTTCAGTGCCTTCTTACTATTGATCGCTCAACATATATTAAAGCATATCAGAAATTGCATTTAATTAGAAACCTTCCAAGTTTTAGAAAAGAAGTGCATACTCTTACACGAACATAGCCATATTTTGCTTCATTTTTGCATAAAGTTTTTGAGTTAAATCAGAGACTAGCATAACAGTATCTGTTGGTAAATCTAGTGCTAAACAAACGAACACAATAAAAAAGCGTTAATAAAAACTCAAAAAAATAATTTTACGAAAGAATTTTATTCTGTGCAAAAAAAAAAAAAAATACTTGATTTTAAAGATTGGTCGGGTTACCCATATTAGTAGGATTAGGTAACCAATTTAACGTGCGTACCCGTCCGTAGACACCATCACACCCTAGATGGGTAGATGTGAGATACAATGCGACGCATCTAGCACCATCCCAAGCCGGTGCTCCCATATTTTGGACATGTCGTAGCCAACCCTCTTAAGACAGAGCCCTATGAACAATGGATTAGCAATGTTGATATTACCACTGCCTGGGTAGTAGCAGGCGGTGGCTATCTAACATATACCACAACCACTACGTGTACTCAACGATATGTACCCCCAAGGGGGAAGGTTAAGTAAACAGTGTTAAATTTTTTAAGAAATATTTTGTAAAGAAAAAAAGTTCACTTAATAAGTAGATTCGAATGAAGCGGGAAAATCGCTAAACTATAAATAATATGTTTTCCAAATATTTTAAAATTAAGGTTTTCCTGAATCTGTACTTACATATGTAAATGCAGATACAATTTGACTGTATTTCCACATATTTCTTAGACATCGTTTTTTTTATTTCTAAAACATTTGTCACCCCTCGTCTAACTACAGACCATTGCGGGAGCTTTAAAAAAGCATATTCAAAAAAGAATAAAAAGAATTTAAGGATACTTTCTTTTCTTCTCAAAAATTTATAAAATTCTTTAAGTTTTTTAAAAATATGTAAAACCCTCTTAACAAGTTTCTGCTTCAGCAGCTTTTATTTCGAACCCATATTAATTAAAAAGCTTTTAATGTTTTTCTTCCAAAAGATTGACCATAAAAGAAAACCTTTTAATTTTTGGGCCATATTTGTCTTAAAAATACCTTGAGTGATAGAACGTTCAATTAAAACACTTTTAAAAATATGGTCAAGTGCCGTTAGAGAAAGGTAAAAAAAAGGTAAATTCTTCTCAGGAACAAAATATAAAAAATAATATTGAAAGGAATTTTATGAAAATTTTCTTTTTTTCTTTTTTATAATTTTATTGTTTTTAATAAAATAAATAAGTCCTCACTCAATTGAGTGGAAGAGAAGATTTCATTTAATAAAATTTTCTTTCATTTTCTTCTTGTGTTTCATTAAAAAATAAAAAAATGGGCTCGAAATTGTTTTACAAAAAATAAAACTGATAAACCCTCAAGAAAACAAATAAAAAACAATTCAAAACGCAGACTAGACAAAAGAAAAATATAAAATATTTAATACCCTTTTCTGCTAGCAGAAACGTAAATTTACTTAAATTGTTTTGGACTTAAATATGTTGGAAATAAGTAGGAAAGAAGAGCTGAAAGGTATCATGATGTGTAAGTCAGTAATGGTCAGTTAAGCGTAGTATGAAAAACAGACAAAAAGCCATATAACAGGCATGGCTTTTAAACAAGTATTTCTAGTCAAAATTTTATGTGTTCTGCATAAGTATTATATATTATGGGGATTAGGTGGTTTGAATTAGCCTTATATTGGTAAAGAGAGAATAATCATAAAAGTGTTTAAATTTATAAGCTTATGTTGAATTTAATTTCAACCATGATCGATGTTTTGCAAATAAAACTTTTTTTAAATTATTTTCATAAAAAAAGGTTTCAAAACAATTAAGGCACTTATAATAAAATCACATAGAGAGAAATTGTCAGAGTTTTAAAAAAGGTACAAATAATAGAAATAAAATTTTTTTTCAGATTTTTGAAAAATTACACAACTTTTAAGGAATGTTAATAATTTGCTGATTTTTATACAATCTCTTAAAAGTCACATTTGTTTTGAAGAGATTTTCCATATATTTGGAATTTATGATAAATTGAAGTGATTTTTTATTTCCCTCTTCAGGACTTTCCCATCTTCTTTGCTTACCTTCAGGCCCAAGTCCATTAATTTTGCTCTTTTTTGAGCAGTGGACACATTTGCATATACTTATGTAGTTCTCGAGAATAATTATTGTTCTAATAAATTTAATTGAATTATCTGACTCTTTTGTGTAAGCAATAGCTTCTTTACCATGCTTTTTTACAGAAACATATTTCTTTTGAATTTATACTAAATTTTCAATATTTTTCCTGACAAATCGCCTTTGAAGTGCATTATTCTTTTGTGTTAATGTAGCCGCCGTAGTTTTGTGGTTAGTATGTTGGAACAGTAGTAGCTAGCTGGCTAACTAAGTGTTTATGACCTGATCAAAAATCAAATATATAGTCGCACTACGCTTATGGTAAGGTCTTGACTTTAATTGGAAGGAAATTCTTTTGTTTCAATGCTGACTTACAGTGAAATCAGTGGTCAAATGAAAATTAAAAACTCCCCAAAACAAAATAGAATTCGAAGGTCATTTAAGAAACTAATAGTCAATTTATTAATTTTAGTTTCGTTAGAAACGCTTTAATTGGATCAAAGTTAAATTCTATAAAGAAGTTAGATATTTGCAAAGAATTTTTTTTGATAATTCAAGTAGAAAGTGATGTCAGTAAAGGAATAGTACACTAGCCAAACTGAACATACATATGGTTTCGACTTCAGCATATTCAAGACCAAAAATCAACTATTTAACCCACACTTTTCAAGAAATCACATACTGAAATTACACTTGCATAAGTTAGTCGAAGTAAACTATTGGGGGGTGCGTGGTATAGTTGTTAGAGCGCTTGCACAAAAACTCAAACGGCTCAAGTTTGAATCCCAGCAAAGGTGAAAAATAAAAAAGTTAGGTTGCGCTTTTTTCAAAATTATAATTTAAAAATAAGAGGTCACCCGCCTCTAAGAAGTCCATCTACAAAGTAAACGCTCCCTGACGTTCCACTCATTCCACCATAACCTTTAACAACGAAAATAGAATGATAGGTGGCCTATTGCGATATAGCAGATAACAGCTAAAAAACCTACTTAGCGAAGGCACTCACCGCAATTAACATGCAACGATGGGGCAATTGCTGCTGATCATTCAAGGGTGAAGGTATCACACTGGCCTTTGAATGATCAATTCAATCAATTCACAGCAATTTGTCTCATTCCTAAGGCGCTTAATAATATAATAAAACAAAATATATCTTCTGTTGTCATAATGAACTGTAATTTCCACAAAAATTCTAATACAATGCACAGCATTTAGTAGGAGTTTATCATCCCTGAGTATTAGTCTCAATAAAAAAAAGTCACATAACAGTTTCTATCATATTCTTCTTTTCAAACCATCATTGCAGTTTTTGTAATTGTTATCTTATTTGAATGAAACAGACTTACAATTTTTGTTTTTGCTCTTATTCCATTTTGTCCACAATAGTCGACATCGACGACATGTACGACTGCAGCCGTTATGGTTAGAATGCAGCGCCAGAAGCGAGCCCTTTAGCATATTGTATTTATTTTAGTTCTGAATTATCAGATTCATTAAACGTTCAAGGTAGATTTCAACATAATTTAGGCAAGTTTTGTTTTTAAACGAAGACTCTAATCCGATTATCGAGACCGGTTAATTCGAGCTGACTTAGAGTTAAAAAATAATTTGTTTAACGATAATAAATAAAAGCTCTTAAAACCTTATTTAAAGTTCACAAAATGAACTTATAAAAGAAGATGGGCTAATAAATCTATTCGCAAAATATTGGATTAGTTCTCATGAAAATAAATTATATTTCCCTTAAAGAATGCTCCTGTATGTGGTTCATATAAATGCAAGTCCACTCAAATTGAATGTCTACAAACATTTCAAATTCCTTCTTACAAACAATTTTTCTCTTAAGAGTTAAACACATTTTTGTTAGACAAATGGTCGGCCTATACTACTGAAGCAACATATGGCGTAAAAATGTTGGTGAAAGTAATCAAGAAAACCATACTCTGCTATTATTAGTTTTCTTCTACAAGATATTTTTAGAAAGTAGTTGAAGTGTTTACAAAAAATACTAATTGGGCTTTTTATTCATAAAAACAAATTAAAATAACAACAATAATATATAAAACATAAACCAACAGCAATAACACAACAAAGATTGTTTTTATGAAAAAAAAAAATATGAAAACAAAAACAACTAAAAACCAACGTTTTGCTAAAGTTTTTATTTATTTTATGTGTTATTTTTATTCGCTTGAATATGTTTTTTTTCTCTTTCTTTTTAAATCATTAGAGTGGGATGTTTATTTGTTATTATTTTTCTTACTCTAGATTCGGTTTTATTTATTCTCTACGTTTGTCGTTCTCTTTATGAAAGTGATAAACGATTTAATGAAAGAGAAAAATGCTTCACACAACTTCATAGCAAAGAAAAATTACGTGTTATGAGAGTCCTATTTATACATATTTGTAGGAAAGCATTCGTGTGTGTGTTTTAAGAGGATATACTTTATAACACACATACTGTTACAATAACGATGTGCTCGTGTACTTCTTTTCTTTAATTCTAATGGTTTTTTTACTACTTTTTTTTAATGATGCAAAACAAAATAAAAACCTTGTGTTACCCAAAAATAAAATACGAGTACTTGAAGACAAAAGACAAAAGACAATAATAAAAAAGAAATTTTATAAAGAGGAAATTTTGACGGCACACACACACAGAAACAGATTTTAATTTGTTTAATGAGCATGAAAAAAAGACGCCACAAACAGGCGTATTTTCTTTATTTTACTTTTATTTGTAAATTTTTACGTATAAAATATATGCCATGAATGAAATCAGAAGAAGAAGTAGAAAAAAAAAAACCGTAATAATACGGTCAGTATTCTGCAGACTTACGCATAAACAAATAACCATTGAAATGAAATGAATATTTTTGGTTTCATTTTCATGTTTTATTGTTATTTTACTTTTTTTTCTTATACTTCCATGAAATATTGTGCTTCTCTATAATAGCTGCTGCTGTCTTGTGAAGGTGTGGCAAAACAAGATAAAGAAAATAAATGAAAATCATTTAAATTCAGCCACTTTTTATTATTTCATATTTATTTGAAATGTTTACGGTTGTAAAAGCAAAACAATAAAATAAAACTCAAACAAATAAATATGAAATTAAAAGTAGGTTAAAAATTATTTACAAGTAAATAATAAAGAAAAGTTGTTTTTTAAGTGAATGTTAAAGCTTTAGACAGGACTAATAGAAATTAGATATGTGCACTCTCCACTAATATATAATAGATAATATTAAAGCAGGTCGGATCTTTGTATAAGCACTGCAAGTTAACATCGATCAATCAAATTTTGTTTTCATTCAATATCAGTCAAATCTTGTTTATTACAATAAATTTAAAAACTTCTGCCGTTATCTTACTCAAGATGTGCTAAAATGAATATTTATTTTATATAAAAGGAATTATTCCCAATATGGTTGAATTGTGTTTAATTTTTCAACTCATGAGGTATGTTAACCTGACCTGCCAAGAGGTCCAATCCTTAAGAGTGCATTGAACATAAGGATGGAGTAGGCGAAATGTTTTGAGCTGATGGTAAAACTCGTCAGAATTTTTCAGACAGAAGTTTATGTGATTAAAGATACTGCTCAACTCAACCTAGATGAAGAGCAAAAGATTGCCATGGTTGGTTAGGTTAACGTTTCGGCTTATATATCTATCGTTGATTTTAGTTGCCGTGGTCTAGCTGTTAGTATGTTGGCTTACTAAGACGATAGCGCAGGGTTTAAATCTCAGTTCTAACATCTTGAAAAAATAAATATGAAAAAATTATTTCTTTCGGCGACTACCTCTCAGCAGTCTTCTGGGAGTAATTTATTGCCATGAAAAAGCTTTAAACTGTAGGTCCCGGTACTAATGGATAAAAATTGACACACACAACAGGAGTGCAGCCAGAAGCTAGGCCATAACCCCGACATAGGGTTGTAATGGTCAGTTATGTATGTATTGCATGTTACCTATGATCCCATTTTCAAAAAGCCTCAGCACTCTTAATTAAGGTCAGAATTTAAATTTAAATTTACAAAAAATTTCGTCCGTACTCTCTTTTAAATGGTATTTCATTTATTTTTTATGTATTTCATCATATCCTTCAATACACGATATCCTGATTAAACCCAAATTCGTAAGAGTCTAGACGTCTAGATGCCTAAGAAAGGCTGGCAATTGCAAAATAATTGTTAAGCTGAGTTCTCCTCGTGCTCTGGATAGAGCCTTGCTACTGTGATACAACAGCGATCAAAGAAAAAGATAAACTCAGTCTCCAGATCCAGCAGGAATCCAGTACCCTCTACCTGTTATTTTCCTTAATTTAGGGACCCTATTTAATGTTATACCAGGGCAAAATGAGATGTCTGTATGGTAGAACTCGGCCGAACCAATTCATCCCTCTGAGCATTCCCCCTCAAACCCATAGTGACCCGAAATTCAAATTAGTGTCGTGTTGGTGAAAATGCACAGAGCTTTCAACGCATCTCTGCACTCTTCCACTAGCCGAACACTAATAGGGAGTGAACTTTTTTTTGGAACGGGAAGAGCAGTTTTAAAGAAAATACTGAAGGAAAGAGAGAACAAAAGGAGGTGGTTACTTTATATGAGTCATACAGTTCTTAGACTTTTACATGGGTACTACGATAGAGAAATATTTGAGTCTTTCTTTATACGAGGGATGCCTTTTATATTTCGGGATTGTTTTCAAAATATTCCCCATGAAGATCTGTACACTTTTGTATGGCTTTAAACCAATTGTGGAAGCACTCTTCCCACTCCTAAGGAGGTATTGCCAAAACATGCATTCTAAATGCAGCAACCGCTTCTCAGCTATCGAAAACGTTGACTTCCTAATTTGTTTTTTACGTACGCGAATAAATAGAAGTCATTTGGTGCCAAATCAGGACTATACGGCGGATGACTCATTAAATCGATGTTTTGGGTGCTCAAAAATGCAGTTGTTTGACCAGATGTGTGAGAGTTCGCAGGTCCTGTGCAGATTCTGTGACGGAAGGATTGAGTCATCACAAAGCTTTCTGGGGACTTGTGCAGCATTGATGCCGATTAACGGAAATCACTTTGTTGGTCAAGTAGGGAAATGTTAACTTTGGCACTGACCGATAGGCTAAAGTAAGGTAGGAACCCTACATAATTTGAGAGCTGTATTAAGGATCTGCATATTGTAGTGTGTTAGTTGTACACTTTAAATTCCTATATTTTAATTTTTCTATATAAATTAATTAATTTCTATATAAAATATTAATATTTTCTACAATTATATCAATTAATTACAGTAAAAAAAGACACAAGACACAAAGCAAAGTAACATAATATGAGCTCATTTTTCCATCCATTTCTATATTCCATCCCTTTCCTCGTGAAATATTCTACAAAAGGATTTCTTTAGCAGCTTTGCAGCTGCCAAAATGTTACCTTCGAAGTGCAAATTCTATAATTGCTTTTTGTCTTTGTATCCAGCAATAGTACTTAATAATTTAGTCTTAATGTGATTAAATGATTAAATTTAAATGCTTTTTTTATATAAAAAATGTTTATTTTCTATTACTTTTATAAGAAAATTTATTCTCAAAAAAAAAAAAAAAAAAAGAAAAGGAAGACATTAAGAAACGCTTTAAATCAATTTAGTAGAAACTAATTTGAATAGAAACTTACTTTTCCCTCTGCTTAATGACCATAAGTAAGAAATTTGTAGAGAAAAAAAAGTTTACTCTACAAATTCTCTAGTCAAGTTCAGGATGTTGTTTAATCTCCATTTTAAAAGAAAAATAAATTCCTTGAAAAACTATGCCATAAAAATTATTTTTTCATTTTTTTTTTCTTGCCCTATTTCTAAAGAAAAGTTTGTAATTTTTGTATCTTTAGTTACTTTTACAGCAATAATAATTGTCATTAGTAGAGTAGTCATCTGAAATCGATGAATGTCATAAGAGTATCCTGCCTTATGCTTACAAATATTTCTCCCATTCTCTTATTTAAATGGCATTTCATTTCTTTATTACGTATATCATCATATCCTTCAGGATGTAGGTCTTCTTAGTCTTCTTAGATTGTATTTCAATGAATACAATATCGAAAAAGAAAAAAAATGTTTTTCATTTGAATAATTTTCTGGCTAGGGGGTAAGCAATACAAATATATATCCATTTAAAAGAATTAAATGTAAGAATTATTATTTGAACAATAATTTATGTAAAATTTTTATAAGATTTATAGACAAATTTGAACTAAAGGCGGTGCACAAAGCTAATGGTTTAAAATAAATCTTTTTGGTATTTCAAAACGTAAATAAAAAAAAAATAAAAAATTAAATATGTAGAGTCCAAAAAAAATACGGAAATGAAACGAATCTCTAAATTGTATTTTTATGAAAATTTTTTATTCATTTTTAAGAAATATTTTGTATGTAACAGATTTTTTTATTTTATGAGTTTTTAATGGAAAGTGAAGTCTTTTTTAGTCTGTATAACAATTCTTTTAATATAGTACTATGTACGTAAATAAAAATTAAAATATTTTGATTTTTATTATCTTTGGAAAGAAAATACTCAGAAAAAAAAATTCAGCTGCGAGCGACTTTAAAGAATGTATAAGTTTTTAACTTCAACGGTCAGCTTCTGTCAAATTAGTTGTCATTCATTGAGACTGTTTTGCCAAATAACCGTATACAGATACAACATTAAGAAATATGTCTCAATAGTAAAATACATTATTGAATAAATAGGCGTTCTCTTTGCGAAAAAAACTTTTTTTTTTAAACACTTATAACTTTACCTCAATGATGAGACACATATCTGGCATAAATAAAATTTACGGATTTCACCTCAAGAATATCTATTGCATTCCGAAGAAGTCGAAAAGTCACGACAAGGATGGTGCTACGTGCCGCAATAATCATGTTATATTAGATATAATACACATGCTCTTTGACTGTATGGCCATTTTGTGTAAGAACATGTGAACGGTATACCGAGATAGTGC
Organism: Metopia argyrocephala; assembly: GCA_963576795.1. Classification (NCBI taxonomy): domain Eukaryota; kingdom Metazoa; phylum Arthropoda; class Insecta; order Diptera; family Sarcophagidae; genus Metopia; species Metopia argyrocephala. The sequence continues at coordinate 17,452,447 of OY756208.1, read as the reverse complement.
GTTTTCTTGGCAGGTGAATGAGAGTAAGCCACAAAGCACAGCGATCCTCAAAACCAATATAGCATTTGCCATCCGTCAAATTTAGGGTCATTTATGTGTTAGAAAATGGAAAATTAGATGTTTCAAATGCCTTCCATCTAGAGAAGCCATGGCACAATATGCCTTCGATCATATCTCTCACATGCTTTGGTTTATTCAAATTTAAAGATAGTAAGCACTTAAAGAAAGATCCAATCTGTCTTGTGGTTTAGTATAGAGTATTTGGAGAAAACTAAAATCAACTGACCATTCACAACACCGTAGATACGAGGACTGGTTGCCACAGGAATAACCTTTCATTGCTCGCTGTTCGAATAAAGTTTTCATTTTTAATTTTACATGAACTGGCCAAATTGTTGACAGATTTCGGAAAGGAAAATTATGCTAAAAGAACCATTACTTATTTTTTTGCCTGATTATAAAGTGGACGATAACGAGTTTTTTTTATTGAGACCAATACTCAGGGGTAACCCCTTTTAATGCTGTGCAATGTAATGGAATTTTTGTGGAAAGGACAATACATTATGACAACAGAACATATATTTTTGTTTTTTTATATTATTAAGCGCCTTAGGAATGAGACAAATTGCTGTGAATTGATCATTTTTCTTGATTGTGGTGCGTGCCTTCGCTAAGTAGATTTTAAATGTTATCTGCTAGTTTCCAACAGATGGCGTTTCTCCTTATCATTTTTTTGTTGTTGTCAATGGCTAAGGTGAAATAGAGTGGAATATCAGGGAGTGGTTTCTTTGTAGAAGGACTACTTGGGGGGGAGGAAGGTAAACCTCTTAATTTTAATTATAATTTTGAAAAAACCGCAAACTAACTTTTTAATTTTTCACCTTTGCTTGGATTTTAACCTGGGCCGTGTGAGTTTTTATGCGAACGCACCCAACAACATATTGCCACGTGTCACACAACATTAATATAAAATTATGGCCCTATTGCAAGAGAAATTATCTTCGAACTTTCTCCCGAAATTTACGAAAAAAATAGTTAAAGACTATCTGGAAAGATAGACTGCTATAATCAATGTAGATAATTTAAATGACTTTAAATTATGGTGAGATGGTTTCGATAAGGCCAGCACTCCAAGCAGTGTGCTCGTGCGCTGTTTTGTACTGGTCTAGGAGAATTGGTTAATGAAACGAAATAAAAGTGTCATTTATATCATTGCTTTTGGAAGAAAATAATAGAAATCCCTCTATTACAATGCCTAACCCTGAGACAAACAAATAAAATAAAATTATTTAACAATTTAAAAACGGATCTATAAATACAAAGTTCTAATACTCTCTTCCGCAGTGACACAGTGGGTATTAATTAATCAACCCTAGAGTTTTATCCTTCAACAATTTTTTACTTTAAGACTCTTGTCTTTAAATTAAAAAGAAATTGGTTAGAAAATATTGTCAAAAAAATTTATTTTTTGTAATGAAATGGCTTATAAATAGCCAACAATACGAGGCATTCTGTCGTAAAATCATTTTCTAATATTTTGCAATTGGTTGTAATATTTTTTTGTGGCCTTCTTGATAAAGACTATTTAGGCGGAAGTTTTGTTTCATATAAGTACATGGTTATACAATCGTCGGTTTATATTACATATTGTACACGGAACCTATTTTTAAATATTCTGCAGAAATTTTATTCCCATTTGTTTTATATTGGGCTAAGAATCTCATGATTTATATGTAATTTTTCTGCATTAATAGAAGATCAGAAAAGCATTATTAGAAATTAAGGCGTTGCCCTTACTTGCATAATGACCAGACAAATATGGCCCAACATGGATATGGGCAGAATGAAATTCGCGGTAGATCTACACAGAGTCTATCTCAGAAATCTTATAGCAATGATAACGGGTCATTGGCCTATAGGTACTCACGCCCGCATGTTGAAAATACCTCACAATAACTTCTGTAGAAGCTGCATTAATGAAGAAGAAGAGGAAGCAACGCAACATTTCCTCTGTCATTGTCCCACACTGGGGGACCTGAGAACAATTATTTATTGACAGATCCTGTTCATGTGGAGGTGATTTGAAAGAAATTCACACTTTCGTGAGATCACCGGCTTCGTTGGAGAACGTCCATAGGTCGTAGGCATGTTTAAATAGATTTAGTGGAATCACAATGGGAGGCGGCTGCCAATTTTAAGCTAACCTAACCTAAGTCGTCGTGGTCTAGTGGTTAGTGTGTTGGCTTACTAAGACGATAGCGCTGGGTTCAAATCTCAGCTCTGACATCTTGAAAACAAAAGAAGAAATATGAAAAAAAATATTTCTTTCGGCGACTACCTCTCAGCAGTCTCCTGGCAAAAGCTCTGAGTGTAATTATTTGCCATGAACAAACTTCCCAAGTCTGTCGTTCGGAGTCGACGTTAAACTGTAGGTCTCGGTACTCATGGATAAAAATGTACACACGCAACATGAGTGCTGCGAGAAGCTAGGCCGTAATCCTTATACAGTGTTGTACAGGCCGGTTATGTATGTATGTATGTAACCTAAGACATTGCGCCACTCTAAGCCTTAATTACTGTATCCGCCTTTTTTTTATCTTTCACCAATATTTTCTGAATAATATTGCTTTAAAGATACATTATTTTTATTATTTATAGCATTATCCATTATATAATGCTCTATAAAAAATTTGCATAAAAACTATAATGACAAAAACCATAACTTTATATGATTTTGTATTATTAGAGTTTTTTTAATTCTTTTTCTTTTCTAATGACTTTAATGCTCTTTTACTTAACAAGACATGTTAGTGTTTATTTGATTTATACATTTTACTGGTGTTGTATTATTTAGCCCCAAGTGGTAATTGGTTTTAATGTTTATATAACTTTTATCCAATTTTAAACCAATGCAGTCAGCCAGTACATTTTATATTATTTGCCTAAAACTGCATGTTGACAATATGCCAGAATGAATATGAAATAAAACCTCTTTTTGGTTAGAGAGAAAAAGAAAAAAAAAAAAACCACTCTGTTACTTTAGAATTAGAAAAAAGAAGGAAAAAAACTAAACTGAAATACAACTGACTAGAACGAACCATAAATAAAGGCCAACAAATTTTTGTTGCTCTTTTAAATGATTATAAAACAAACCTCTTGGACTAGACCAACAATAAAAAACTTATAGCAACAGCCAAAAACAGACCAACCAAATAACCAGCCAGCCATTATAATTTAACAACCAAAAGGATTAAAAAAATTTCTAAAATACATAGAAAAGCGAAAAAAAGAACACCAGGCATTCTACGAGTACATATGTTCAGATAAAAATTATTTAAATTTTTCATTTAAATTCTTTTTGATTGTTGTGCTTTTTGAGTGCGTGTTGAACACGCATGAAAAGCATTTTTGGGCAATTTTAAAACAATTACTTTTTTGGCATTTATTCTTCTATTTGCTGTCTTTGATAAGTAAAAAATTTTTTTTTTTTCTAAAAACGCGAAATTTCATTAATTCCAATGTATCTTTCATTAGAAACGTTGAAATATAAAACAAAAAAAAAAAAAAGATTAACTTTTATGGGTCCTAATATTGGTCAAATTTAAATTTAATTTAAATTTAATTGTACGCTCCCTGGCATTCCACTCTATTCCCCAAATCATCATCAAAAAAAAAAAAACGAATGATTAGGAGAAAAGTGCCACCTACTAGGAAAAAGTGGAGATAAACCCAAACATATATATATATATAGCTAAGCCCCTCACTATAAAACATCTAACGACAGATGGGGCAATTTCAGTTGGTCATTTAAAGGTGAAGGTGTAAATACTGGCCTTTGAGTAACTAAATCAAATGACAGCAATTTGTCCTCATTCGTAAGGCGCATAATAGAAAAAAAAGAAAAAAAGCTAATAATGCAATTTGTGAATATCCTTACCATCTTTTCTGTATGTCTGTGTATTTGAGTTGTTTAAAAACAAATAGTGAAATCTGAAATTTAATACAGTCAAACTTCCATAACTCGAACTTCTCTAATTCGAATTTTCTATAACTCGAACAAATTAGATTGGCAGTAGGCTTAAGATAACAAATAACATACAATTACTTTTGCGTTACTCGAACTTCCATAACTCGAAGTTCTCTATAACTCGAACGAAACACATATAAATAATTTCTATATCTCGAACTATTTTCTTTATTTGGTTGGTTTGTTGATTTTGTTTGTTTGTTTGTTTGTTTTGCTTTCTTTTGCTGGTTAAGCTGGTTTGCATATTTCGACATTTGACATTCCTTTAATTTTTTTGAGTAATGTTAATGAAAGTCAATATGAAATTGAAGCCGATTACCAAGCTTGGTTAAAAGCGAAAAAAATAACTTGCAATACTACTTTTCAAGATTATATTGAAGTAGATAATGAGGTTTACACATCCGGATTTCCTATAGACGATGATAGTGTTGAGCAAATATGTATTGAACCAGAAGATCTAGTCTTAAGTGGAAATGAGAGTGATGGCTAGGGTTCGTTATAAGAAACTATTCATCAACCCTCCAAAGCCGATGTAGAAAATTCTTTGCGAATATTGAATATACACTGATGCATATTCCTATAAACGCATTTAATTTTTTTCTCAATTTTTGTTTTACCTTTGTTGTTCTCATCCAAAAGAAAAACTGAACTTATTAAATGAGAGGCAATTTAACGGCACTTTTTTAATGTAAACAAAATTTTTTTCTTAGTCTTGTTGTTTGCTTTATTTATGCGATCAAATGTTCTTGGTGCTATTTTAGGTGGAATATTTCTATAAACGCAGACGTGAAAATTGCTTTAAAAAATACCAAAATTAAAATATTAAAAATTTTTGATTCTTTTAAATAAAGGTATGTTTTTAATGACAATATCTCAATTTTACGACAAATGCTCCAATAGAGAAATTGGTCGTAAAATTAAACGTTCCGAGAGTGTGGTGCGTAATTTCTTTAAGAAAGGACAGAATTTGGTGTTCGGAAGCCTACAAAGGGATATACAAAATTAACAAAAAGACAGATTAATCTTAGAAAACAAGATGGAACCCGTAATAAATTGAATTCTAGACAAATAAAGAACAAAGTAAATCTTCCTGTGACTTCCAAACACGTTGCTCACATTTTACGAAAAGATGAAAACATAAAATGGAAGAAGCCCAAGTTTAAGCCAATGCTCAAAAAGCACCATAAAGAAAATCGTTTAAAATTCGCACGAAAATACATGAAATGGGCAGAGGAGTGGAAATAGGACGAAAAAAAATTTAATTTAGACGGTCCTGACTCATACTCATGTTATTGGCACGATTTGAAATCAAACGATGTGCGGTTGTCGAAACGTAATTTCGGCTGTGGCAGTGTTATGGTTTGGGCCCCATTTTCTGCAGTTGGCAAATCTAAAATTTGTTTTGTTCCAACAAAAATGAACACCACAATTTATAATGAATTGTTGGAAGATGCTCTTCTCTCTTTTATGGATGAAAAAATGGATGAAGATTGCATATTCCAGCAAGATAATGCTGCAATACACGTTTCAAAACAGTCTAGATCATGGTTTAACGAACACAGCATACCTCTGTTGGACTGGGCGGCTTGCAGTCCGGACCTAAACTCAATGGAGAACTTGTGGGGATACATGGCCCATAAAGTTTATTCCAATAATGCCCAAAACGAAACCATAATGACATTAACAGAACTAAAACTTAAAATAAAGCAAGCCTGGGAGGAAATTGATTCCGATCTCCTTAAAAAATTAGTGGAATCAATGCCAGACCGTATTTTTGAGGTAATCCACAACAAAGGATCATCCACCCATTATTAATATTACTATAGAGACTGATAAATTTAAGTGCGTTTATAGGAAAATACCCTTAAAAATGGCAATTAAACTCTAAAATTAAGTTAAAAAATATAAAATGAAATACAAATAAAGTTTTTAGTTAACAATGTTTTAAATGAAGTTTTAGTTGATTTAATAAAAATATTATTTTCCCACTAAATATGTTCTTGTCTAATTTTTTCAAAATTCTTTAAAAAAACTCGAAGTCTCCGTAAGTCGAAGTTTTTTTTTTTGGATAATGGAGATTCGAGTTATGGAAGTTCGACTGTATTAATTTCTGTATTTTTGAAAAATCTTTTAATAATCTAGTGATTACGCCTTTGTTACATGTTTGAATCTATCACCATATTTTAGAATAAATTTATATATAATTTCAAACATACTTAAAATTTTATAGTTATTGCAATAAAAACATATTTGTGGGGTGGTATAGTGTAGTGGTCAGAGTGATGGCTTATAACATCACGTCGCCCAGATTCGAGCCCCACTACTGGAGAATATGAAAAACAAATAATTGTGGGGAATTTTCAAAATTTTAGATTAAAGTAAAATATATAAGAGGTCCCCAGATGGGGACCTTTTATATATATCAACAGATGGGGCAATTCCTGTTGATCATTTTCATGGGTGAGAGATAAACTGATAGCAACTTATCTCATTGACATAAGTTTCTTACTAGAAAAAAAAAGAATCTATGAATCTGCCTTCCATTCTAATACAATGGTGTATAGCATGAGTAGGGGTGTAGCCTTTTAAGTGAAAAAAAAAAAACCATTGAAAACCAAAAAAATGTGTAATAGGCAACATTACAAATAAATTTAATATTCCCCATTAAAGTTAAGTAAAAACAACCATAAGTTTTAACTAGTAAACAGGAAGATAAACATTTTGAAAAATTTAAACCCAAACATTTTCATTAAAAATGTTACAATGACCTAAACTGATATGATTATAAAAGCAAATATGATTATAACACAAATAGAATAATTTTTAAAGAGGACTATATAATTCCTTTGGATACAAACAAACAAACTAACAAATAGGCATAAATTTACACAAATTTTAAAACAGATTGCTAAATTATATAGGGATTTAAAGGAATAAAAGGAAAAATAACCGCCCTTTTGTGTCTCCCAAAGGCCACCACAGATTTGTTTTACTAAATATACAACATGATTCGGAAAAAGTCCTAATCAATAAATATCTCTAAATCAAGGCAAAAAATAACCAAAAAAAAAGGAAATATTTTCTAAAAATATGAAAAACAAATCAAGCCATAAATCAGTTTTATTTAATGTTTAACTAAAATTTATGTATTTTTCGCTTTGAGTCCATAGAATTTAAGTAAAAGTAAATGAAACAGCATGTAGTCTTTAAATAAGTATCACAAAAAAACTGTACATAAAAAAGCTTAGAAAAAAATGTATTTAGAATAAGATAATATCCTATCATAGCCACAACTAATAATAATATGGCCGTTTATATGTAGCCGCTGTGAAGCAAACAGCACCTGAAGCATTACACTTAAACGTGAAATGAATTTTTTAGATAAAAACCAATAAAACTAGAAAAGAAAAGGCAAATGAATGAAAATGATAAAGGAATACAAAATCTCTGGCCATACTAAAGGCATATCTTTTAAATAATCTAAACATGTCCTTTGAAAAGCAAAATAAAACCCCAAGAAAATTAAAGTTTTATTTTTATAATGAAATCTTAAACAAGTAAAAATAAAAACTGTTTCTCTTATTAAGTTTTATATACAAAAGAGAATATGCAACATGCTGAGTCTATAGTAAGTTGTTGTTTTATTTTAAATTGTCTAATGAAGTAGTCAGAGGCTGGCTGAAAAGGATAACAACAAAGACCGCAAAAAGATAGGCAAAATTATGAGCACAAATCTAGGGATTATTCAAATTTGGTTTTGTAAATTCCAAAGTAAAAATAAATATCCTAAATAAACTAAAAACAATTTTGAATTTATATTTCGTTAAACAATATTGGGAAAAGTAAATTTTAAAAGATTTGGAAGAATAAGAAATATTTAAAAGTTTTTAAGATACATACGCATTCATATTTTAAAAACTATTGATTGTTTAAACCAACACTAAATAACTATCTATAGACCAATGTACTGACTGATTATACATACATTAGTTATCACACGAAGGGAGTTACAAAAATTAATTTCAATTAAAATATTGGTAGTCGGCGTGGGAGGGGGGGTTTAGTTTGCGGTTTTTTAAAAATTATAATTAAAAAAAGAGGTTCTCCCTCCCCTCCACCTAGATACTGCTGTTTCTATGGCAATTTGGCCTCGGTATAACCGATGCAGGATTCTGGGAATCTTGGGGATTCCTCGTCAGTCCCTGTCCACACTTATAGCTGTGTATACGGGTCACTGGCTGATCGGTTGAAACGAGGAGAGGTTGGGTCTGCCCTTTAATACGCCCTGCAGAAGTTGTGGGAATACTTCTGAGAGTGAGACTGTAATTCATTTCCTTTGTGATTGCCCAGGTCTGGCAGCCAAACGATTGAAGTTTTTAGGGGTGTCTTTTTTCGATATAGTGGCGCAGTGTGCGAACCTAGACCCCCTTACTTTACTCCACTTTATAGGCAGCTCTGGTTGGCTGTAGCTCTTTTCCTATTTTGGATGAATTCAGTTTGGTCCTGCAATGGTTTCAAAACGGTACCTTGTGCTAATTGTAGTTGATCACGTTTTCGATTAACTGACCATTTCTAGTCGCCGTGGTCTAGTGGTTAGTATGTTGGCTTACTAAGACGATAGCGCTGGGTTCAAATCTCAGCTCTGACATCTTAAAAAAAAATAAATATGAAAAATTTATTTCTTTCAGCGACTACCTCTCAACAGTCTTCTGTCAAAAGGTCTGGGAGTAATTGGTTGCCATGAAAAAGCTTCTCAAATCTGTCGTTCGGAGTCGACATTAAACTGTAGGGCCCATGAATAAAAATTAGCACACAAAACATGAGCGCTGCGAGAAGCTAATCCGTAACACTGACACAGGGTTGTAATGGCCAATTATGTATGTATGTATGACCATTTGAGCTACCTACTTCAAGAAGACCATCTACAAAGAAACCGCTCCTCGACATTCTACTCTATTCCACCTTAATCAAAGTCAGCAAAAAACGAATGATCAGGTGAAAAGCGCCACCTATTGGGAATTAGCAGAAAACAGCTAAAAACCTACTTAGCGAAGACACTCACTACACAATCAACATGCAACGATGAGGCAATTGCTGTTGATCATTGAAGGGAGAAGGTATAACACTGGCCTTTAAATGATCAATTCTCAGAAATTTGTCTCATTCCTAAGGCGCGTAGTAATATAAGAAAAACAAAATATACTTCTGTTGTCATAATGTACTCTCCTTTTTAAAAACTTCCAATACATTGCACAGCATCAGTAGGTTTTTACCCCTGAGTATTGGCACTTAAATTTTCATTAATTTAATGGAATAATATATTTATCTAATTTCTAGAAAAAAGTGAGACTTAAATAGTTGATGAATATGTACAAGTCCAAAGAACACTTATGAGACTACCATAGCTGGGATTAAAGATGTCTAAAGTTCATGATATTGCCTTCTAGTGTAATATTATTTTAAAAATAATTGCTCTCTACAATAAAATGATTTGGTATACTGTGTATAAAATTCAGAATAAATAAAACAAAAAAATTCTGTTGTAACAAAACCATTTAAAAAATGCTTTGTAAAATGAAAGTTTTCCAAGTTTTCTTTACCCAGTGCTCTTAAAACAACCCTCTCTTAAATTATTTTAATTTATACAAATGGACTTTTCACTGAATATCTTTTTTTCAATGAATAAAAATATTCACTTGAGGACAAATTTTAATTTTAATTTTAATTTTCAAAATTATTAAATCCGGTAGACATTTACTGCTCTATTTGTATAAGTACATACATAGTATGTATTCACACACATAATATTTTATCAGGTTCTTAAAATCTAATACAACAGGATTTACATATAAAACGATTACAACCGATTCTTCTCCTACTGGTCTAAATAATTCAATTGTCGTTTTTAATTTTCCATTAAAAAGGATTATAGATGACCTCAAAATGAAAAATATTATACGAGTATGTAAGTACATATGTACTCGTATACATATAAAAACATATTTTTATGAATTGAAATAAATTTGTTAATAAATCCAGTATGTGGTTGAATATGCATGCAAATGTTACTGTAGCTTTAAGCTTTAAATAAAAATAAAATTTTAAAACACGGTCAAAATAAAAAAAAAATCACATACATTTTAACATCTTTTTACTTTGATAAAGTTTCTTGCTGAATGTTCTTAATAAATATTTTTGATGCTGGAATCTACGCTGATTAGTTCTATCAGTTCGTAGTTCCGTTACAGTAATTTCTCGTCATGCTATCAGGTTATTAATACCACACTTAACCTTTAAAAGGCCACCAAACTTTTCCTATCCTAGAAATTTCCGCTCGATAGTGGTTGTTTGTCATTCTCTGATATAATGGAGGTTATGATTTATAAACTTATCGTGAGGCTTCTAAGAAATTTGTTGAGAGATTGTAAAATGGGCATCCGTAACAGCCGCTCTACGGACGAACTTTAAACTTTTCTGTTTGTAGAATAAAATAAGTTAATTGACTCGTTTGGTGAGGGCAATGTTTTGTAAGTCTGAATAGTCTAAGACATATAATCGGTTCTGACAAGAGGCCCGAGGCGCTTTTACAGAAAGAACATGAATTCGTCGTCCTGAATTGGAATTTTAAATTTCAAGAAGCTTTTAATACCATATAACCACAAAAGATTTGTATCTCCAAGCTTACCTAATCCTATTAATACAACTACTGTAGCCTAGGGATCATGAAAAATGAAGGGCAGTTCGTGTTATAGATTATTAAACATTAACAAGTAGATGCTGATTTTTCAAGCAAAATAATAGTACGTGATATTGCACATTTTCAAGGCAATTGTGTCAAATGTATTATTGTTTGATGCGAACTTTAAGCAGGCTGGTCAAACAGCAACCTTTACTGGTGTTCGATATGGCGATATGATAACACAGCTCTTTCTACGAATATTGGATGGTATTATTTTGACAAAAAATGTGGTTTTACTGTAATACCACATGACATACAGCCAATAAAATTAACCAGGGGCCCTATTCTGTAATTCTCTTAAGCTAAAATGCTAAAATATTGGATTCTTAAAACAGCCTGGGCGTTAGAATATATATATTATTAAAAGTTTAGAGGTAATAGACATGCAGCTTTTAAATTACAATAAGCGTTGAAGAATTGTATTCGTAACCAAAAAGTCCTAAATCAAGTTTAAAAATTTTTAGCGATAGAGTTTTAGCTTGGGAGAGTTACAGAATAAGGCTTTAGTTACTGCACAATACCTTTCTGGGTCGTGTATTCTTTCGTTTCGGTGATCTTATTGTTTAACACCATTTCGTCCTAAGGGCATCTGTATGAAAACAATGGTCTATGTCAACCAAAGCAAAACTACATGTGCATTGAGGAAAGTACAAGAACAATTCAGACGAAAGGGTGTGAATATGCCCGCAAAGCCATGAGAGTAACTGTGTACTTAATGGTTAAATTAAAAAATAAAAGTTTAAGAACTTAAAACTCTCTTATATTTAATTAAAATCTTGCGTTAATTTTGGGAAACCCTATACAACATAACTTGAGTTGTAATCTTTCAAATAAATATTTTTATAAAAGAAATAAGTTTTAGTTTTAGATGTATTACGTTAAGAATTGAAATGAAACAAATTTTTTGTAGACATTTGCACTTTATCGACTTTAGCTGCAGGAATCGATCGTTCCTTATTTATTTTTGTTTTTAATTCAATAAAATTATAAAATTGTTTGGAACTTAAGTTTATTGATATGCTGCCAATGTGTAGTAAAACTACATAATAAAACGGCTCTTCCGTCTTAACTTGATATGATAAAGTCTATTCTCTAGCTAAAGAATATATAAGACAAAACAAAGTACATACTTTAATATAGTTAATATAGTTTTGAATACCACCTTTGGGAAAAAGTCTCCTGACGAGTGTCTTAAGCAAAGACGAAATGGCCACAGAGACATGCTTATCCCCAAAAGCACACATTTCATATTATATTAAATTTGTTTGCCAATAAGGCGAAAAATTTTTTTTGTTTTTTACATACTTTAATTGTAAAATTTATTTAATCTAAAGAAAATATTGCTTTAATCTTGCAACCTTTTTGTGCTTATGAAACCAAAACAATTACATCTTTAATACAAGATTTCTTTATATTTCCCTGTAAGAACTGCACGTGCATATGTAATTAAAATTAGAATAAAATAACCAAATACATGCATATCTGTATGTAAGGTATATGTAGGTAAAATAATGGATATACACACACTGACATGTATGCAAACATGTATGTATAGGCTGAAACATACTTGCCAATAATTGTTAAAATATTTCTCTTTTTTTTTAGTCGTTATTTGATTTTTATTAAAGTGTAAAAATGCAAATTTTTTAGGCAATTTGGTTAGAAGAAAAATAACAAAAACATGTATTTTTGTGAAAAAACAACACCAGATACAAGAAAAATAACAGACTTTTCAAAATAAACAAATAGCTGAAACCAATAGAAAATTTATGAAATATTTAATTTTATTGGAAAAATATGCTGTTGATGGCTTAGGCCAGAAAGTAATTTAGTAAAGTTGTTAAAATGTTTTGTTAATTTTTAAATACGAGTAATAAAATATTAAATTTAAATACATAAAATTCATTTGAACATAAACAATTGTTTACAGTTAAAGGATGTGACATTAAATTTTTGGAATTATTTATTATTAAAAAACAAGTCGATGTTTGTCTAAAAAGACACTAAAATATTTATGTTTTGATGGCTTGTTTGACAGAATATAGATTAAATTTTTAAATACAGTGAAGTACTAAATTCTTCAAACAGGGAAAAAAATATCTGAAAAACACTAATTTGAGAATAATATTTTGTTACCAAAAATCATATACTAAATTTTTTTATATTTAAGACTAATACTCAGGGGTAAACCTCTATTAATGCAGAGCATTGTATTGGAATTTTTGTGGAAATGACATTTTATTCTTATCTTGTATTATTATTAAGCACCTTAGGAATAGGAAAAGTTGCTGTTAATTTATCATTCAAAGGCCAGTGTTGTACCTCCACCCTTGCATAATAAACATAATTGTGGTGACGACCTTCAATAAGAAGGCAGCTGTTTTCTAATACTTCCCAGTAGGTGGCGCTTTTTTTCTAATCATTCGTTTTTGTTGCCAATTCTGAAGGCGGAGTGGAATAAAATGGAATGTCAGGAATGTCTTTTTGATTTATCAGCTTTGCTGGGATTTGAACCGGGGCCGTTTGACTTTTTGTGAGAGCGCTCTAACCGCTATACCACTTACTGCCACATATTTAATTCAGTAAATTTTACAGAGAATAATGTTCGCCGTAGTCTGGTGGTTAGTGTGTTGGCTTACTAAGATGATAGCTGCTGGTTCAAATCTAAGCTCTGACATCTTGAAAAAAAAAATAAATATGAAAAAATATTTATTTTGGCGGCTACCTCTTAGCAGTCTTCTGGCAAAAGCTCTGAGAGTAACTGATTGCCATAAACAAGCTTCTCAAGTCTGCCGTTCGGAGTCGACTTTAAACTGTAGGTCCCGGTACTCATGCATAAAAGTTAACACACACAACATGAGTACTGCGAGAAGCTAGGCCGCCACCCTGTAACAGGTTTCTAATGTATGTAATCTTCTTAATAGTTATCACACATATAAGATTAGATAGGACTTTTGATAGATTTAGATGGATATATAACTTATACATCATTTAAGTCTTAGAACTGCTGGAGCTTATTAGGAAGTCAATGATCTAATAAACAAACTCGAAATTCTAACACTTAAGAGCAATTACAGTGTACAACTTTACATTCGTGAAATTTTCGAGAAAATAGTATAAAATTCCATACGACTTTCTAGTATCCAAATAAAAATCGTACCGAATTGTTTTTTTTTTTTTAACCATTGCATATACCTTTGAAAGTCTTGCAAACGTAGCAAGAGTAAGTTATCTGCCTATGTTTTATTTATGTTTGACCTAATTTGTTACGTTTGCTAGACTTGCAAGGGCATTTGCCTTTTTTCAAAACACAGTGAGAGTCACACGATTGTCAATTTTTTTATATATATTTTTTCTCAGTGTCGAATATTTCTTAATGTTGCATCAACTTAAGATACGGTAAGGTAAGGCAAATATTTGATCAAACAAAAGTAACCACTGTTTTATTCCAAAAATTTCTTTAAAGATTGTTCAACGAAATGAATAATAAAAAAATAATATATCGATATCCGATTGATTAACCTGCAAGCAATAAAATAAAACAAAAAACGTATTAAAAAAATGGTGGTTATTTCTCTTTCATCAAACATTTGCCTAATGTGATCATAGCTTTGATGTCAGTCTAGAGATCAGGCGAAGAATCACACTGGCCAACAGATGCTACTACGGTCTCGGTAGGCAGTTTAGTAATAGAGACCTCTCCCATGCGACGAAATTAACACTCTACAAGTCGCTTATTCTCCCGGTGCTTCTCTATGGTGCGGAAGCATGGACGCTGTCTTGTGCCGAGGCAGCGGTCCTGGGGGTGTTCGAGAGAAAAGTTCTTCGTAAGATCTTTGGTCCTCTAAGGCATGGCGATGAGTTTCGCATTAGAACCAACCATGAGCTGTATGAGCTCCTCGGCGATGTGGGCGTTGTCCAGCGTATTAACATCCCGCGGCTACGCTGGCTCGGCCACATTGTTCGGATGGAAGAATCTGCTCCAGCGAAGAAAGTTTTCGATGCGAAGGTCACTGGACGTCGGCGTAGAGGACGACCCTGTTTACGTTGGAAGGACCAGGTTGATGAAGCCCTGTCATCGATTGGTGTGACCAACTGGAGAAGGCGCGCGCTAAGCAGAAGCGCCTGGAGACTAGTGCTGAAGCAGGCCGAAACCCGTTATAGCTTTAGAGTATCACACTGATATGTTTTCACACAAAAATTTGACAGAAAATCTCGCATTAACAAATGTTTCACTTTCCAAATATCTTTCGTATAGGGATGCTTGAGCCTGCCATTGCTTTGCAAATATATCTCATCCCGGATAATGTAAGAAACTAATGTAATCACATTAATGTCGTCTGAGAAAACATATTGTAGAAGAGCATCCAGATTGCATCTCTTTTAAACCCTGCAGTGCATATCTTTACTCTGGCTCATCATTAAATTATTTCTACATATGTTTGCTTTTATTAAAGGTTTAAAAAGATTTAAAAAATTTTACACAATTCCTTGCTTACATATATTGCCCAATAGAAGAAATATAATTCCTTTTTATTTTGCTATTATTTGCTAATTTTATTGTCATCATATAGTGAGTCTTATTATATTTGCAAAAATATAATAAAAGTTACCATTATGTTACTCCTG
This sequence comes from Metopia argyrocephala, assembly GCA_963576795.1. Taxonomy (NCBI): domain Eukaryota; kingdom Metazoa; phylum Arthropoda; class Insecta; order Diptera; family Sarcophagidae; genus Metopia; species Metopia argyrocephala. The sequence goes on along the minus strand of OY756208.1, from coordinate 17,437,052 downwards.
AGAGTTTGTTTTGCAAAAAACGTTTTTTTTTATTTTTTCTCTTAAAGGTTAATGAACCCGTTATTCAGTTTTTTATATCATTTTGGCTTTTATTTCGCAAATTTTAATTTGCTAAGTATTGTTGTCATTCTTTCTTTATTTTTTCTATAAACGATGAAACAAAAGGAAGATGAAAAGTGTATTATTTCGTTTTTAGTTTTACAATTGTAAATGTTACAGCTTTTTAATAGGAAGTGCTGTTTAAATAAAATAGAAAAAAAGTTTTTATTTTAAATACTTATACAGCACAATAGTGGGTATTATTTGAGTGTGTGTGTGTCTGATTTCAAGCTTTTTAAAAATGTACATACGAGTATAAATATTTTAATATTTTTTTGATAAAAAATCTTAAATTATTTAATTTATATTTTAATGATTATTCTCAAGCTTCTCAAATCATTCAGTTACTTTTACAGCTTTTTGTTATTCTTTCTTATTTTTTTTTTGTTTTGTAAGATGTCAGAGCTGAGGTTTCAACCCGGAGCTCTTAGTAAGTGCAACTAATTTCACAAAATCAAAAATACGCACACTACCATAAGTTTGGAACATAGATATTAAATTTTTTCTCTTGGCCATTCCTTATTATTAATTATTGGTTTTTTTATTTTATTAATATGTGGCAAAATATAAGAAATATTTGATGAATTTCACATTATTAAATCTGTTCTCTGTCTATGTCTTTAAGCTTCAGATGCAATGACCTCTTAATGAAAGTTTTCTTATTAAATATATTTGTATTATTAAATTTAAAATTTAACCCCTAAATTAGGTGTGAGCCTTACGAAAAAAAAACGAGAATTCTAGAACAATGTGAACCGCATCTGAACTGGAACATGATAATCACAATGTATTTTTCCGAAGTTTAATTGTTTTTTAAAGTGCATTGTAAAAAAAAAGTTCAGAGCGTCTGATTTAGAACACGAGATTTATGTTTAAACATTTTTTTTTTCATTTGAAACAAAAATTCTTTTGAAAAAAAAAAACTTTTTTAAAGTATTTGTTGGTGTCTGTCTAACCAGATAGAGAATCTCTTAAAACATGACAATTATGTTGTTTTTAAAAATTTTTTTACAGTTAATTTTGAAAAAAAATATTAATAAATAAACAAAAAAATAATTTATTTGTTGGTGCCTGTCCGAGCAAGTAGAACGTCTGAATTAGAACTTGATATATATTTTTTTTTTGGTTTTTTTCAACATTTTTTACAGTTTTTTTTTTCAATAAAAGTTTTCTGAAAAACAAATTCGTAATTAAGACGGGTGTGGGCCGTTAAAACCTACAAATATTTATGCAGTTTTTGGAAAAGTTATTACAATTTCTTCAAAATAAAAATTATTTTGAAAAAAAAAGTTTTTCTAGTTTTGCTACGACAATTATAGATTTTTGTTAAGCATGCATTATACTGATTTCATTAATTTTGAATAAAAAAATCTAAAAAAAATAAAAATAATAAATCTAGATTAAAGTGTATGTTCACACAAATTCGCTTTTCTAATATATTTTTAAAACATTAAAATAAAATTATTAAAATACTAATACAATATTTTAGAAAATGCTAAAAATTATGCTACACAGAGCCAAAATTTTATGAAAAATGCTAAATGTGGCACAAAAATTAGTGCTAAATTAGTAGTATTACTAAAATATAAGTTGGTGTATAGTTTACTTTACAAGTAATAGAAGCACTTATGTATTTCGAGTCAGTTGCTGGTTTAAGTCATATTGAACATTTAAATTTCACTCCTAAGCTATTCGAATTATTCACAAAAATGTGTACATACGAGTACGTATAGTGAAAATGATTTATGAAATTTTTATTTTAATTTCAAAATAGGAAAATAATAATTTATATAAAATTTATTTACTTAATACGGGAAGTTCCGTTCGTGCGCTCTTGTCAACAAACTCCCTCCATCATACACTTTAGTTGGCAGGGTAGCTAGATAATATCATATTCTAGTAATGTCAACTTTACACATTTTTTGACAAGATCAGTGTTGCTAACAAGTTAAAAAAACAAAAAAAAAAAAACAGCAAATTTAAGAAAAAAGAAAAAAAGTACATATATTTATAAACAATATACCCTTAAGTAGACCAGCCCCATCACAATATTTAAATTAAAATGTTTTTCTAAATTTTAAATCATTACAAAAATCAAGCCCTAAAGCTTAATATTCAACATATTTATTATGAAAGAAAGCATTGTGTAGTGTACTCGTATCATATTTAGTTTTCCATCATTGTTTGACTTTTTTGTTTATTTATTTTTCTGCAGAAATTTTGTAAAAATATTATTAATTAAAATACATTTTCCGTTATTATTTGTTTTGTACCTGTACAAACATAAGTTATAAAACTAAACAATAACTGACATATAGGTTTGTAAAATTTTTTTTAGGAATTACAATAAAAGGTTTTATTAATATTAACAATTCCATTCCTAGAAAATATTTGTAAAATAACTTTTCTCTAATTACTTGTCAAGCTTTATTGTTTATGTTTTCAGTTCGTGTAACATAGAAATTTTATTTTTTTTAATATTTTTTTTTTGTAATTCAAATTTATAACATACCCACTTTTGGTTTTATTTTAGTTTGAGATTTAAGGGAAAATATTATTAATTAAATTTAACATGACAAAGTTTTTTGTTGAAACATGTAGCTTTAGTAGAGTAGAGTAAAGTAAAATAATTTTCTGTAAATAAAATGTTGTAAATAAAAACTAACATCCTGTTCATTCATAGAATACGTCAGACTGAAGGCTCGAAAGAAACGGGCATGGCCGAATACACAACAATTTGGCGTTATATAACACATTAGTATCTTTTTCGTCCGCGTTATGTTATATGGCGCCAATGTATATGTAGTATCAGCACACAGTATTGCCATTCCGCAATACAATTTTATTTGTTTACCTTTGTTCATAGAAAGTTATTGTTTTTAGCAAGAAAAAGGGTAATCCTAATATAGCGGCGAAAGAAAGAGAGCCGCTAGTTGTAAACAAACAAACAAAGTAACAAACAAAAAGTTAATTTTTAAACGTTGGAGAATATTTTTATAATAAAAGCTAAAAATATGTGGGTATCAGTGGAAACAACATGTTTGTATCAGTGCATCCCGCGAGATGTCACCGCAGCTTTTAACGCTTTTGAACGTGAGTCTGCAAAAATGTGTCTGAGAGCAAGGCAAAGGACATGTAGTCGACGAGTAGTAATGTAGAACGCATCGACTCCCAGATTACAGCTCGAGTACAATACATTCCATGTGGTCAAGGAATTCATCTACCTTGGCACCGCCATTACAAGCAAAAATGATGTCAGTCTGGAGATCAAAAGAAGAATAACACTGCTCAACAGGTGCTACTATGGTCCCAGTGGGCACTTTGGTAACAGAGACCTCTCTTGAGCGACAAAATTAACACTCTATAAGTCGCTTATTCATCCGGTGCTTCTATATGGTGCGGAAGCATGGACGTTGTCTTGTGCCGATGCATAGTGGAATTTGTTCATGAGCCTTTGATTAGCTCAATTAAGGAAAATATAAAATTTCATTTGACAAAGCCATATTGGAAACAACAATAGTATATATTTTAATGTTCAATAAATATAAAAAGTCTAATTAAAAATAGTAAGTTAGGGCAGTTAGCTATAACTTAAAAACAAAAGCTGTTACAGTTTTCTGTTTTCTATAAAAATAATTGATAGGGATTATATTTTAATTGCATAGTTTTTAATGAGTTCAAACGTTCATACATAAAACAAGGTACTTGATCTATTGTACAGCCTTCTACTTGACGAGGACTCGATTGCCTCGTCACAGAATCTACACATATCGTTTGAAGCAATTCGTATCCTATTCAAATGTCTATTGAATTTGCAGTAGCCGTTTAAAAGTACCGCCAGTATTCTAAGATGACTCAAATCTCCTCCTATTATAGTTACCAAGTAATGGTATAAACACATTCAAGGCTATCGACTACCGAACACACGACTATAAAATTCACTGGCTACAAAAGTAGCCAAGTAGCCAGCTACTTAATTATAATAACGACTACAGCTACAAAATAAACATCAGTTTTGACACGTTGAACATAATCCAAACAAAACATAACATACTTATTTTTTTTTTAAAGTGAAAGAAAAGAAAACTGAAGAAAACTTATAAAAATTTAAGAAAATGAAAAAAGTAATTTAAATAATAAATTAAAAATGATATAAAAACAGGATGTAAATAAATGAAATATGTAAATGAAAACTAAACAAAAAATGTTAACAAATGATTGTTTTTTTTTCAGTGGTGCAACTTTAACTTTTTTTTTTTCATGCATCTTATTGCATTGACAGCACTACACTGTTTATTGTCGCCAAGAAAATTAGAAATTAGCCTAAGTTGGTTGCGGGCTACAAAAGTAGTCGTGTGGTCGGTAGTCGTGTTGCCACTAAAATAAATATTCTCACATGCACACTAGGGTGATAACTTTTTTTGGACAATATTCTGCCAAGGGGTTTTTCGAATGGCAAATGATAAAAAACTATTTCAGTTCAATTTGGTAAAAAAAACGTTAGGCACCGACAGGGATTTCTATAATGTCTTTAAAATATTTTTTTTAAATTTTTTTAATAACAATTTTTTTTTTAAAATATGGTTTATACATATTTAAGTATGTAAACTAGTAATAACAATAAATGATTTAAAGTAGGTATTGTAAGATATAAACGCAGATATGGGCAATTTCAAAAATTTTCGACATTTTGATATTTTTTTTTTTTCCAATTTTTTTTTTTTTTTGGATGACACGAATGACGCTTTGGTCACGTGAAGGGTGGTATTTTAGCATACCAAAACAGTTCGCGTTAATCATTTATTGCAAACGGCGCGAAAGTTATGAATGTTTTAAGTTTTAAATTTCTTTAAAAAAAATTTAGAGATAAATTTATTGGTTTATTTTAATAAATGTTGTATCGATGCATGAAACTCATTTCAAATTCATCAGGGCAGTCCAAATTCATGAATGCACTGATAAAATACATAAAAAATATCAATTATAATTAAAATTCCTTAACATTAAAAAACGCGAATTTTTGCAAAAATATGAATGTTTCACCGATTTTTATAATATGTGTTTATATAACGCATAACTAATGTACAGAAAAACAATGTTTTAACTTGCAAATTTAAAAAATAAAAAAAAATTATATAAGAATTATTTTTGAGGTTAGGATTTTTTTTTTTGATCTGTAAAATTTAAAATCATGAACATTTTTTAATGCCTATTCGGTTTTATTATCAAGCTTAAAAAAACCTTTCATTTGCTGTTAATCGCGGCGGAATCTATACATAACTGCAGATGTCACAAAGCAAAATGTGTTTGAAGAAAAATGCCACTGTACCCGCTAAATATGGACCGAATTCAACCGTATTTATATATGATCTTTAGTGCACCGCCGCACTTCATTTCCAATACTTTACATTGATTTTAAACCACTGATTAACTAAAAAAAAACGCAAAACAAAATCATGAAATTTCGCAAAAGTTTTATTTTTTTATAAAATTTTTGCGTTTCATAATATTTTAACGCCTTCTTGACGTTGAGGTGCCATTTACTAAGAAGTTTAGATCACGCAATACATAAACCAGTTTTAAATAAGATTGCAAATGTCAGGCGCGAAAAACTGTAATTTTTGACAAATTTACGCCAATTCTATAAAAGTTTGAGGTCATCGTTCTCAGCAACTAGCAGCCTGACATCGACGTGATATGGCGCAAATTTTAGCAAATTACATCATCTAATAAATACTGTTGACGAAATGCAATTTTCTTGAACGGCGCAAAAACGCTATAGAAAAAACTGCGAAAATTAAAAAATCGGAAAATTTTGGTTTCAAAAATGAACCGCTGTACAACTTTTTCCCAAATAGTAGTATGGGCATAACTTTTATAGTGTAAATATCTACAAAGTCTAGTGACTTTATTTTATATCAGTGATCATCGGAAGTTTAAAACTAAAAGTAGAAAAGTGATGAAATATGAAAAAACTCTTGAAAATTTCAAGCCTTTTTTTGAGTTTTTCGATATTTGAGTGCCCATAACTTTTAAAAATAAAGAACTGAGGGTCTAAAATTTTGAATTTCCCAGTTTTCTAGTGTGACCTACCATTCCCTTTTGACCGTTTTGGTCAATTCGAAAAACTATAGAAATAATAAGCATCTGAACTTAGTTTCAACAAATGTTGAATATTTTTGAAATTGCCCATATATATCTTGTACTATTCTTATTCCACGTTCCGCACAAATATTACTGCGTTGTTGATTTGGAATTGTAGATGGTGTAGGTACCCAATGTCTGAGGAAACACTCGTGGGCTTTCGTAAAATTTATTAATGACTTGTTTAACCGTTAAAAATCATTTTCGTGGAAACAGTGGTCCGAAAACCAGATTTGAAACCATGCATTCCCAATGAAATCACATATAGGTTGTAAAAGTTTTTGGTAACTGGGAACAAGAATAAATGCAAAGGTGGCAAATATTGCTCTCGAATTGCACCTTGCATTACTAACCGATGGTAACGTTTTAAAATTTATAAAAGGGAATATTCCGTTGGTTATAAAATATTTATATTTTTTATATAAAAAACTGCAAAAAAAAAAAGCAAAAATTAAAAGCAAATTTGGAAGAAAACTATTCCATTGACTCGAAAACGAACTTTACTGTTGAAATCAGCATGCCTTCATTACATATATAGATGTGATGGTCAGACGTTAAGGCATCAAAAAAAGTTTTTTTTAACTTTGTTTGATTCAAAACTTTAACGCGTTTGGTGCGTAACCTTTTTTCACGATAGCGAAAAACTAAAAACGCAGTTCTTAATATTTGTCCATGCCGTACACGATTTTGTCTGGGGAGATTTGATGCAAAAAATGCAAAAAGTTATTACCCTAATGCACAAACGTATTCTATTTTTGACAACTTGTAGCTTTTAATGAGTTAGTCGATGTAAAATTCAGTATTAAATTTCTATTACAGCGCTGCACATCTGTATTTTCTCATTCCCTTAAAATATATTTTTGTTTTGTTTTGTTTTTAGCTTATAAACTTATTTTGATTCAATTCGTAACGTATAGAAAAAGTAAAAATTTTACAAAAACATCATTTATATTGGTTTTACTTTGGTGATTAAAGGCGCTCAGCATGATATTTCTCTGTGTTTATTTTAAAGTTTATATGTATGTATGTGTGTGTCGTTTGTTTAACATATTTTCGTATTACAGCTAATCTTGATCAATCAGAAAATACTCAGGGATTACTAAAGCTTTGAAGAAGCTTTAATGTTTGTCATTTTGCATCTTTTTTTCATTCTTAGTTTTCCTTTTTCTATCTAAAGCCACAGTTTATAAAAACTTCTGTTTTTGATATGCTCAGAATTGTGTGGCATTATTTTAGCTTTTTTTTTTCTTCTCTTTTTTAATTATATTTTATGTCTCTTTAAGAGCAAAAAATTAAGAAAAAAGGTATGTGGTGGTGTAACATTAAATTGTTTTTTTTTTTTTTTCTTTGAAATATGGAACAATATTTTGTTCTATTTTAGCATATAGAATAATATATATGTATAAGAGGCTTGCATATACATATATTTACATAGGTACGATTTTTTATACACGGTAAACACAAATACATACATAGATTTGTCTTTATATACGTATCATATGATTTTTCTTTCTTTGTTATTATAAATCTTTGGTATTTTATGTTCCTCGTACATTGAAAATCCCAATTCCCTTCCCTACACACAACAACACACACATTTACACTGGTTTAAGTAACAAATACTTATAATATGTGGCTGCTACAATTTTTATTTGATATCATGTTTCTTTCTTTTTCTTTTTTCTTTTTTTCCACTACTGTTTGCATTAATTTTGTCAACGAAACTTATCGTTGTATTTTTGTCATTTTTTTTCTGTTACATTTCATCTTTCATTTCCGTTTCTTTGTGTAAAAATTATGTTCCTTTGAAAGTAAATTTTCCACTCACTACGTCTGCTTTGGTTTTTAATTCTACTCTCTAATATTACATATGAGGTTATTCTCCTTTTTTTATATATTTTTATTTTTTTTGCAACAAAACCACTGTTTTGTTATTAGAAAATATAATGAAAATTCATAAAAATAAGTGATGTTTGTGTCATGTGGGTTTATTGGTGTGGCATTTAGAGAAACTGGTATCCTTTTTTTACATCTAAAATATCAATTGGAAAGGATTTCCTTTTTCGATAAAAATTCATATGCTTTCTTTTCATCTATTTAGAGGGTGTTATTTAAGATCGATAGGTGGAAGGATAGAGTAAGTTGTCAAATTTATGCCATTTTTTATCAGTGTGCTTTGGCAAATTATTTTGCTTGCAAAACTATACAAGTTTTTTCAAATCGGCCTTTAATTTGTAAAAATTGCTATACGTTTTAAAAAAAATTGCTTATAGCGTTGAAGATCAGCGTTGATATAAAATTAATGTATATAAAGTGAAATACAGATTCTACAAATTACTTTATACTCAGGAAATTAGACAGTTTACTGCGGTTTATACGCTGGGGCATTACTTTATGCCCTAAAAACTGAAGCCGTAGCTTGCTTTAGAGTGACTAGAAAAACAATTGCAGAAAACTTTTGTTTTTTATCTGGAATTGAGTCGTTTCTAGGTAAGAAAATTAGTCCAATAAACCCCTCAGCGTATAATTGCATAAATTACGGTAGTAAATTCATAACACAAAAAATATTATAACATAATACATACATACATACATACATACATACATACATACATACATACATACATACATACATACATACATACATACATACATACATACATACATACATACATACATACATACATACATACATACATACATACATACATACATACATACATAAATACATACATAATTGGCCATTACCACCCTGTTTCAGAGTTACGGCCTATGTTTTCGCAGCACTCATGTTGTGTGTGTCAATTATAATCCATGAGTACCAAGACCTACAGTTTTAAGTTTAACCGAACGACAGACTTGAGAAGCTTTGTCATGACAATCAATTACTCACGGAGCTCAGAGCCAGAAGCCTGCTAAGAAGTGGTTGCTGAAAGAAAAATTTTTTTTATATTTATTTTTTTCAAGATGTTGTCAGAGCTGAGGTTTGAACCTGAATCTATCGCCTTAGTAAGCCAACATATTAACCACTAGACCACGACGATTACAAATAATACTAAAATAATAATTAAATATTATATATGGAAAGTATTGCTTAAGGGAGGTTTACGCGGTAATAAAAGATGTACGACATGTCAAATTTTTGTGTAGATGAGAATGAATAGTATTGTGTAAACTTGATATGTAATGAGAGCGTACAACATTGAGAGAAAATTCGTATGAAAATTTGACAGTCGTACGGCTCTCTTTTTTTTTGAAGTTATTTAAAAAACTATCACATTCCATTACATTAGGCATGCATTTTTATGTTTTTGTTTGTTTTTGTTAAATGTATTCACAATGGATGTAAATTTTGTGGGCATGTGTATATGCATTTTATGTTTTCATTTTACTTTATTTTGGTGTAAACGCAAAAATATCTGTCGTAAGAATTTTAGTCTCATTTTTAAAATACGAATGAAATTTCATAATATTTTCTCTTAGATATTACCTACGACTTGTATTACCGCCTTTATAGCGATAAGATAAGTCAGAAAACTTTTTCGTAAAGATGGTACCCTTATGTTCAAAAAATTATACACTAAATGAGAAATATATCCCAGTCAGTATTAAAAAAAAGTTTTAAAAACAATACACTTCTGCTGTCACATGTTAAGTTATATATTTTTGTTTCCCAACCGTCAGCTATCAATTAGCTGGCATAAATGGCTTATTAGAAACGCACGTTAGACAAAAGTTCAATATGAAGATCACTAGTTCGGTGTAAGCGTGGTAGTCTATAAATCATTTAAAGTTCATTGTTTTGTAAGACTTGAATCTTTTTCATATATATCTTCTCTAAACTTAGAATCCAGAGAGCAATATGGGCCTGATAGTAATTCGTTTTTTGAATCAAGTTGTGAGCCTTTTTTAAGTACAGAATACAGCGCTCTAAAAATTTCGTAGTTTTATCGACAATGTATTCAATATGTTTAGCAACTACCAGTTTTCTCCCAGTTTTTAACTCGCAGATACCCAGCAGATGATTTTGAAGATTTGGAAGCAATAAATAAAGTTGTAAGCAATAATAGATGCATTGTATTGTATATTCATACTTTAAGTCTTCCAAAAATGCTACGGAATAAGGTATTATATCTGATTTTTTTATACCATTTGCTTACTGGTTGCAATACACTTGCATTTCTATTGCGTTTTAGCAGCTTATTTCATATAAAAATCATGCATTACACTGGTTTACAGCCAAAAAATACCAAGAACGCCACATGCCTAGGTAAGTTAATTGGGACCTCCTGAGCACGAAATTATTATTTTTTCCTAAGTACCGTTTTTTAGATAACGGTACTTTTGTGTTTTTCGGTGTATGGTCCCACTCAAACCCTTATGGTGTCCAACGAAAAAGTTCGATCGAGATAAGTGGCATTACGATGGAAAGGTAATTGAATGCCTTCTCCGTTGATATGCTAGAAAATTCTATCTGATAAAAAATCGCTGAGATATGGCACCTCAAATTTCAATATTTTTCATTTTATTTTAAATTTTTTTCTACGTTATATTGAAGATCTGGAATGTTTTATTTTTTTACCAAATAGATTATTTAATTACCAATATTTTAAGCGTATTTTGAAAAAAATCGAATGAAAAATAAAGTTTTTATTAAGAATTTTGTGGAACGACAATATTTTCATTTTCATTGCTCACACAGTATATTCGGCGTAAATTCAAAAAATTTAAATTAAAATGACGAGCGACTTGAACTTTTGCATTTTTTTTCGGATGGATCTTTGCGAATGAGGAACAAACAATAGTCCGCCATCATTTGTTCATCCCACCAACCTTTGTAACGTCTCTCGATTTCTTCCATTTCCTGGTGAAAACTTTCACCTTGTTCACCACTTTCGGAGCCCAAGTTCGTGGGAAAATTTCCAAATGACCGAATAAGTAGTGCAAGAAAGTAACACGAAGTTTCTATGTTTTCTATGTCTATGGGACAGCCCGTGGCCCGGGCGAAGTGGACGTACGCACGGAGAGTACAATATCAAAAATGACCCACTCATTCCTTAGGAGAAGATAATACTTCCTCTATTCCCTTACAAAATAGCTTATTGGTAAGCATTCTTTTCTGTCGTGTATTTGATAGTGTCACTGAATGGTATAACATTGTTCTTATAGCAGAGTAGAAGACACAATACATATTTAGGAGATTTCTTGAAGGGGATAATAATAGCTTGAGTTGTATATTAAAATTGATTTTGAATTTTCGGTAATATTCAGTGCATTTCTTAAGTATTTTAACTGCAATCTTTGATAGTTTTCCTTATACCTCTTTGTTAAGCTTAAAGCCGATGTTTAGAAGAAAAAAAAAGGTAATCATTTTATGCCGGCCATTAAAGGGTTAAATTTAACATTTATCGTTATAAACACAGTTTGGGAATTAACATTTTTTTTAGAACTTTTGCACGCCATAGATATTCTTTGTAAATACCAAAAAGGTTGATTATGAAGTAGAGCTTCAAACTGTCTGCCTTGATTGTGTATAAAATTCTTATTAATTATTTATTTATTTTCTCTTTTTCACCACTGTTGTTATGTAATATCATATACCTATAAAACATATGTATTCGTGTATTGTAGCATTGCTTGATTATCTGTTTGTAAGTACACAGTTATGTGTGTGTTAAGGGATTTATAAAATTAAATTTTAATTTAATACTATGAAGTATGTCTGTGATGTGTATGTAAAAGGAAGTATGAGTGTATATGTGAGCTATTCAGCTTCAGTGGTGAATGCAAAATAAAGTTTTTTTTTTTTAACATATACTGAGTTTTTAACCGAGAAAATATTTTTTTCTCTTCTTTTTTTATAATTTTTTTTTCGTAACATGTCATAGCTGTTCTTGTTACATAGCTTCTGTGTATGTACTACGTATTATATTTTATAAAAATTTGTTAAAAAAAAACTATTTTATAATTTTCCTTTATTATCTGTCTTTATCTCTTAGTTGTGTATTTTTTTACCTTTCCTTTTCATTTTTTTCTCTATTTTATTTTTTATTTTTTGTACTTATAATTCCCCTTTTTATCATTTTATTTATGTGTATGCTTATGCTGATGTTCAAAAGAGCATGTGCGTTTGTAATTAACTAATGAATTCATACGAAAAATTAATATGAAGGATTTGTTTTTATAATTAAATAATTTTATAAAATATAATATTTATTTGTCATTAATTTAAATACTCGTACATACGAACATTTAATTGGATGCTCTGTAGGATTTTAATTAATGAGAAAAATAATTGATAGAGCACCACCATTATATTGAAATTTTTAATCCAAAATGAAATAAATAATTAGAAATAATAATTGAAAGTATTACCTTTTTGTTTATAAAATAGTTTTAAAACGTATTTTATTTAAAAAGAAAAATTGTATGAAAAATTTTAATTAAAACAGAATTTAAATCCTTTTAAAGTATACATATGTACTTAAAAACAGGTAAGGCTGTATTCATAGGAACTATTTTTTATTCTCAATAAGTTTATTTATTTATTCAGTCAATAAAATTTAAAATCTTGTGGACCAAATTTACTCCAAATACAAGAATTGCATATTCAAAATAAATTTCACAATTAAATAATATTAATTTTAAATAATCAAAGACCCAATTAGCCACTTCTTGTAGCCTTATAGTCCAATTGGTAGTCAATCAAGTGGTAGTCAATAGGATTGCACTTTAATGTATGACCGTTGTTGTTTCTGACTGATATCAGATACGATATTTGTATGTTTCATATTTTCCTACACCAGCACATTGTACTGCATAAGTAGGGGTCATACCCTAAGTGTTGGCCTTAATAAAAAAAAAACTAATGGCCAAATGAAAGATTTACATGTTTCTGTCATACTGCGAAGATATTTTTGCTCCTAGAGGAGTCAAAACTAGTCTTATGCAATAGGTATTCAAGACAAATAGAAGGAAAACTGAAGCGATGGCTATTAATTGTGGTGAGTGCCTTCGCTAAGTAGGTTTTAGCTGTTATCTGCTACTTCTCAATAGGTGGCGCTATTTCTCCTGATCATTCGTTTTTTGTTGAAAAGGTTTTCGTAGAATAGGGTGGAATGTCAGGGAGCGGTTTCTTTGTAGATGGAATTTTTGAGGGAGGGGGAGGGGGAGGAGGAGGGGACCTATTATTTTTAAATTATAATTTTTTAAAAAACCGCCAACAAACTTTTTAATTTTTCATCTTTGCTGGGATGTAAACCTGGGACGTTTATATTTTTGTGCGGGGGCTTTGACCACTATACCTCGCACCCCCCACCCCTCTCAAATGTGATTCATTCCTAAGGCACTTAATAACATAAGAAAACAAAATGAATGTCCTGTTGTCATAAATTACTGTCCTTTCCACAAAAATTCCAATACAATGCACAGCCTTAGTAGGGGGTTACCCCTGAGTATTGGTCTCAATAAAAAATTCAAGTTTAAAAGCTCTTTTTATTATTATTTTGGAACAATGAGTAACCAAGTCATTTTGACTTCCATATTAAAACCAATATTACAAAAGCCATATATTCTTCTCTTTTTAAAAAAGAAAATGAAGAGATAAAAAATATGTATTTTTAAGACCAACTTTTTATTCCATATTTTTTTTTAATCATATACCAAGTCAGTTTTAATTTTTTATGAATATGAGGGTTAAAATGTATCACGATGTAAGGGTCTTTTATTTTCTAACAAAGGCAACAGAAATTGAATTTAAAAGACAACAATAAAATTTCATTAAAACTCCCTTGTTGAGAAGTAAGAAAAACTGCTCAAACAGGTGGCTGATGTTCAAATATTTCTCAAACTTTTCTTTTTTCTCTCTATTGTTTGTCTTATAATGAACCGCTTAAACAATTTTTTAAAGCACACAAAAATAAAGATAATGTGCATGGTTTTTATGAGGAAGATTTAGATTTTATAAACTTCAAAATATTTAGTATCAAAGCATAAGTAAAAAGAATAAAACAGCAACATAAAAAATTTCTTGCAAAGGGAATAGAATTATAGAATAAAAAACAACAAGTCAAGGCATATTAAAAAATTACAGGTTTTTGAAACATGACTGTGAAGACTTAAAAAGTCACAGAAAAATAATTATGAAATTAAACTTAAAGGAGCATGCTTGGGGAATAATATAAAGAGAAGATATTACATTTTATATAGATGTATGACGTTCCGAGGGTGAATAAGAGAGTCTAAACTAAAATACAGTTAAGAAAATTTGAATCTTTTAAGCCCTACATTACAATGTAATTAATATAAAACATTTCAAACAGGGAGAAAAGTTCCAATACTTAAATATTGTTAGAGATTCCTTTAATAACGATAACTACAAGGACATCTATTAAAGTAGTATTAAGTACTCTAATATCCATAGATTCGGATTTTCTGTTAAAAAAATAATATTCTTTACACCTAAAGTCAACAACATTAGGCTTGTGTTAAAGCCCTAAACAGATTCAATTATACTTTGGCTAGAAAAGTAAACTGAATCATATTAATTGCAAAAAACTTTTTTGTTAGTTATTTAGTTCATATAGAAATGAAAGATTAAAATAAAACCACAATTTGTAAACCTTCTAGAGAGATACACCCCACTCATTACGTAGACAGCTATACATATTTATGGCCTGTCAACACTAAGTTGTGCCAGCTGCAATTTGATATTTTCATTTTGACATTGACATTTAACATTGACCATCATTTGTGTTGTTTACACTGACTTGAAAAAATTATTTTGGCAAAAAATGGAATTAACTCGTGAACATTTTTGACGTGAATTATCATGACAAAAGTGCATTGATGGACTTAAAATCTATGTATTGTGATGAAGCACCATCCTATAGCACTGTAAAAAACTGGCTTAATGAATTCAACGTGGCCGACGCTCATCTATAAACGGCCGTTGTACCAGAGATCGTTAATGCCGTGTGTGAACTTATAGTGCAAGATCGTCATGTGACATACCGCGAGATAGAGGCATAGAAACATTTCTGCCACCAGCATACATTCGATATTACATGAACAGCTGGCCGTAAAAAAGGTTTGTTCTTATTGAATCCCGCACAACTTGACAATAGCTCAAAAAAAGGCTTGTGTGTACCGTTTCAAAAAATTAATTTAATTTAAAATATTTGGGTAAATATAATATTCGGATGATCACCAGCGGATTGACTATGATCTTTACTCGGTATAGTATCACAGACCAGCGTGTCTGTTGCTCTAGCACTCTACTAACTATACGATTGATGCACACATTTTGAATATGATATAATTAACAAACTGAAAATAAGTTATTAACTTAGACCGCTAAAACTCAATTTTGCGAGAAACCTGTTTTTTTATTTTCATTTTAAACTGGCACATATTGAATAAAAGTGAGTTATATTTTTATATAAAATTCTCGTGTCGCGGTTTTTGTTGCCAAACTCCTCCGAAACGGCTCAACCAATTTTCATGAAATTTTGTGTGCATATAGGGTAGGTCTGAGAATTGGTCAAAATGTATTTTTCATACCCCTAAATGCTAAGGTGACCCGCCCCAAGGGAAAATTTATGCCTCACCTAAATAATGTACTGAAGTTGATGAAATTTTAAACTATATATGTACCGTAGAGCATATATGGTTTACTTTTTTTATTAAGTACTCAGAGGGGGGCTATACAAGGGATATTTCTCCCTATCCCCAACTAATAAACTGAATTTGATTAAATTTCGTTGGTGTCTTAACACAACTTTAGGTTAACAAAAGTCAATTTTCACATCTATTTTTTATCCCCTATATGTCGAGGTACCCGCCCCAGGAGAAATTTGTGCAGCACCTAAATAACGTATCGAATTCAATGTAATTTGAAACTAGATATGTATATCTGGATACCGTAGAACTTATATGGTAGGGTTTTTTTTAGGAAGTACTCAGAGGTGGCGATAGAGGGGATATTTCTCCCTATCCCCAACTATCAAACTGAAGTACCGAAAATGGCGGATAATTATGTATTAAAATTATTAGTAACGCAGGCATTGATTGCTCATATCAATGTTAAGTTTTGTAGTTCGGTGAAGAGAGTATATTGAACTAAAAAAATGTTTGTATGGCAATACTGTTGTAGAACATATTAAATGGAAACCCTATATATCGATATAGAATTTATAGTAGGCTTAGTTACTTATGTTTGTATACATAAATGTTGAAGAAAAAATTATATTAAATAAAATTTAGTTACTGAACTTTTTGTCTCCAAACAATAAAGACGTGTTTGATTGTCTTCTGGATTTTTCACTGCATATACTAAAATAAAATCTTCAAACTCTTTTAATAAAAAATACAACGTTTGCCGAGTTAACTAGTATTTTTATACTATAGTTTTATTTTCCTAGAATTACATATGTTTACAAACAATTAGTTACATGGCTGATCTTAAGTCGTCAATTAAGGGATACACACACACATGATTATTTATAGAGTTACGGCCTACTACAGGCATCCATATTGTGTATGCCATGAGTGCCGGAACCTACCTACGATCGACAGACTACTGAAGATTGTTCATGGCAATCAGGTACCCTCAGAGTTTTTGCCAGGGGACTGTTAAATGGTGGTCGTAGAAAAAAATATATTTTGATATTCCTTTCTTTCGAGATATCAGAGCTGCACGTGGAGTAAGCCCGTCGTATGTCTGAGTCCGCGAACAGACTGAACTACGGGGAGCATAATTAAAAGATATGGTAATTAAATAATTTATATTATAAATCCAAAAAACTCCTCTTAATATTTTAGAATTATTTTTTATCAATTTATGTACATTAGGGTGTCCAAAAAAAAAAACAAATAAAAGTTTGAATTTGTAGGAAGATCATTCTTAATTTGGATACTCATAAGGTAAAGTATTTTTGAGAATTTTTTCAGATATTTCGGAAGTGGTTTAGAAGTCGCACAAATTGCAAACCAGCAATATTGTGGTTTGTGAACTAGCTGAAGCTTTTCCATACATTAGCTAATTAACGACAGAAGGCTCTAGCATAAAATCTTTTATCTAAAGCCATAAAATTTATTTCAAGCACTAATCAAAAATCTCTATTTAACCGTTCTGCACTTATCTGTTGGTAAAGCATTTAAGAAAGCAAAACACAAAGTTCAACAATTGCAAGTTGTAAATGATGTCACAGAACGTGGTGTGGCCTTGGCTAGTAGCTATATAAATATCAAAACTTCTAAAACAGATTTTCAGAATTTAGTGCATGGCATTGAGCAGCATCTCAAGAACCCCAATAAATGATTTATAACAAATCAAATATTGTTGTTGTTTATATCATTGTTCAATATTTAATTCCGATGCAAACCACACTTTATAGTAATAAAAATTTCACACAATGGGTACAAAGCTTTAAAAGGGTATAACTCGTAAACGGTAAAAGAGAATTGAATTTTTTCTGCTAATTTATTTAAAACTTAATAATCTTTAAACCTGCATCATTAGTTTTTTTAGTCTTTATATAAATTTTAAAAGTTATTAAAACTGTTATATATCAAAATGTTGAAAACCATTGCCGAATCTTATTATTTATGCACATAAAATTAAAGATCGGAATATTTGCTTTAACAATATTGACTCAGAAGCTGAAAAAAATATAGATTTTTTACTAATTCATAACCAAAATTAAAATAAAACACGAAGAGCTCGATTTTTGATTAATAATCAATTTGCGCGACCTCTAAACCACTTCTGAAAAATCTGAAAAAATTCTCAAAAATAATTTACCCTATAGTGGTCCAAAATAAGCTTGATGTCCATAATTTTTTTTTGTTGGACACACTAATGTACGTACATATGTATTTCTATGTATATTATATGTATATGGTGAATTAAAATTTTTCATCTTTAGAACAGAACTGATGACTAGTAAAGTGACAGCAAGGAAAGTAACAATTTCTATCAAAAAAGAAGCATTCGTTTCTTTAATGACTAAAGGCATACGTGTATGTCAATTTATTTATTTATCTGTGTATGTATGTCTGTATGTGTGTATGTGTTAGTATTTTATGTTACTTAAATTAACAACACATAACACAGGTGTCTGTCTTGTCATTATTATTTAAAATAGAGACTGAGTGTGTATAATGATTAAGAGAATTTGTTGTTATTGCTGCTTTTTAAATTTGTTCTGCTTGTTTTAGCAATTCATGTTAATGCTCGTATTAACAAAGTAATAATATATGTATGTAAAGTAAACATATAAAACCCAACTACACACACACACATGTACTGTCATATGAAATATAAAAGTCACACTTACACACTTTCGACTATAAATAAAAACATTTTGGAAAACAAACAAACACACATACATATGTAAGTACAATATAACAAGTGATTAAATAACACACAGCAATCAAAAAGTGTAATAAAGCGAATTGGATTAGAAAAGTGAAAGAGCGAAAAAGGGAATGTCATTAAATTAGTCAGGCAAAGGTTATCTATTAAATTAATGTTTACTTTTGTATGTTTGTATGTGGGTGTGTAAAAGTGTTTATTGTTTTTATTTCATTTTTTTCTGCTAAACAGTAAACAAAAATATATTCTTAACATTTTGCTCTTACACATACAAACATTAAAAATACTTGTAATTTTAAAAATAGAAATAATGTCTACTTTGTGATTAATTTGTTTAGTGTGTTTATTTTGTAAACACACATACATACATACATATGTAAAGGTATTGGCATAAATGTGTGTGCTTGTCTGGCAATTATTTTAAAATATTGTACAAAATATAAGTAATACTACACAAAAAAGTAAATATTGAGGTTAAATTTTGTTTCTTAACATACAAAAAATTTTACATATTTTCACACACATACACACATACATTAAATACATGAGACATTTTGTTTTTATACTACGAAATTGAAAAATCTATAGGGTTAGTCTGAGGAAACCTATGTATGTATGTACACATGTAATTGTGACTGCATAATTTATTTTGTTAGGGGATAGAAAAGTCTCCGAGTGCTTTAAATAAATAAGAAAGTTTTACACAGATTTATTTTTTGGTTAACCCTTGTCATACCTTTTGCTGTTTATTTTTTTTATATTTTTTTAATAATTCATAGAAAAGGGTTATACTGAGCAACTAATCAGATTTGAAATTAAGAAATAAAATAAAAATTATGTTGTTTTTTTTCTAACAAGACAATATTAGATAATTTGTAAGTTTTAAGATATGAAAAGTTAATTTTATGTAGTCTTGTACACAGAGGGAAAAAAGCGTTTTGAAATTGTTAACTAATGGTATCTAATTCTGTGGCAATATGGAAGAGTAGCTTAAGTCGAAAATTGAAGTTTTGAGATATCATCAATTTTGTGTAATTTTTATTCTGTATGTTTTTTACGAATAATTTATGAGTTAATATATTGGTAACATGTTCATTAGCGAAGAAGGATGAATATTTAAAAAAAATATGGTTTATTATAGAAGATTTTACGCCTTTTCTACTTAAGCGCTTTTTCGAAACTGAAATCTGCGTTGGACAGGTCCTTAAGTAATTTAAGCGCTTCTGTTGAAATAAAAAGTATGTATTGTGTAGTTTTAAGTAAACATTAGAGGATTTATTCAAGAACTTACATTCACTTAAGATAACTGCATACAAGAATCACATTTTATTAAAAAAACTAATGTAAATATAAGTTATATGATAAATCGAAAATCTGAATATGTAAACAAATCTATGTGTACATAAGTTGTTTTGTTAAATGCATTATTGATTTAAAAAACTTAGGCTAAAAAGTAAACGTACATAACATTGATAAAAAATAGAATTTTTCACAACGGACTAAACACATTTAAGCGCTTTTGCTTCTGTAATGCCCCAAACGCCTTAACTCAATTCTCTCTTATGTCGACTTAAGCTACTCTTCCAAATTGCCACAGAATTAATCACAAATAGTGAACAATATTTCGTTAACTTTAGGTATTAACCCAACAGAATATTTTTTATTAATAATTTGAAGGACTAACGAGCAAAAAGGATTTTTTTAATAAAATGTAGAACAATTAAATCCTTTTTCTGAATATGTGAGAATATACAAAGTAATCAATATATACTTATGTGCGACATGAAATTACCTCTTCGATCCCAAAAGTAATATATTCTGAAGGCATATATTATTTAATTAATTACTAAGTAAGGTAATCAATTTTTTCCCGCTGAGAAATTAAGCTTAATGCTTTATAAAAATATTAACAGGCGGCACAAAATGCCATAAGTTAATAGATCAGGAACAACAGGTAGTAAAATCGTGAACAAATTGCATACAAAAACCATAAATTAATAAATTTAGAACGATCTGTTATTACATTAAAAAAAATCTGTTATTTAATTATGAACGATAAAGTAACAAATAAAGAACCTGTAACGGTATCAAAGTAAGAACAGTTGTCAACTTTGAAATTTCAAAATGCACCAAAATACGGGAAAAACCGCGCCATTTAAATTTGATTTGATTTGATTTTGCATAAAAAGTATGATAATGTTGTATTAACAACGTAAAGCAGTACCTATTTTACATTTCAAAGGTTTTAGAAAAAAAAAAAATAAAAATAAAAATACTAAACACATATGACATGCTGGAGAACCAAGTTGTAGCAAAAGGAAGAGCGATCCAGTTTTAAATTAATTTTATTTCGTCAGAAACGCTTTAATTAGATCAGAGTTAAATTCTATAAAGAATTTACATTTTTGCAATTAATTTTTTGATAATTCAAGAAGAAAATGCTGTCCGTGAAGGAATAGTAAACAAGCCAAACTAAACATATGTTTTCGACTCCAGCTACGGTAGTCTCATCAAAGTTCTGTGTGTCCTGTGCATATTCAAGACCAAACATCAACTATTTCACGCACACTTTTCAAGAAATCACATACTGAAATTACTTTTTTTGTATGAGTTAGTCTAAGTAAAGTCACACAACAGTTCCTATCATATTCTCCTTTTCTCATCATCATTGCAGTTTTTGTAATTGTCATCTTATTTAGGTGAAACATTATTAGAACTTATTTTTGTTTTTGCTCCCTTATTCCATTAGTCGACATCGACGACATGTACGACTGCAGCCATGGTGGTAAAAGGTATTCTTTTGTACCAGCTGCTATTTTTTTATATTAATTTTATAAATTCTGCTTAAAAACGAGATAAGAATTTTCTAATAATTATTACAAATTAATAAAGGAAATATTCTTATCTGGCCATAAAACAGGTTTCATTTCAAAGGTGCTCAAAATTCTATTTTGTTGCTTCTCGATCGCGTACAGGAAAGACCGAAGGCACGTATCTGTGACGACAGGGTATCCAACTCTATCGATTTCTTGGAGCATTAGCACAATATAGTGAGCGTTTCACTATTCTATCGGTACTGTGGTAGTGCTCGGTGGTTTTCCAATGAAATAAAAGCATTAATTTTGAACAATTGCATATTCTTTTTTGTAAATTTACAGCAGACTTTTGATATCTCTTTCTTTGTTTCATTGCTTATTTCCTTTACATCGCAAGCTTTCTCAAATTTGGGTCCTAAATAACAAACATCAGATTAAGAGATGATAAATGTTAAAAATTAAATAAAATATCAGGCTACATTATACAAACAAGTTATCTTCAACAAAAAGGTCCTTTTTATTTTTGCATATTTGGTACGTCTTAGTAATTATTATCTGTTGTTCTTATGTGGTCTGTAAAATTGATTGTAAACATTTTACACTGTTGATTGATTGTACAACGATTTTTGCCTAAAACTGAAAAAGAAGTTGGGTTGAATATGCTTTGTTGCCAACAAAAATTGAAAAACGCTCCGCCACACGAACTATC
The DNA here is from genome assembly GCA_963576795.1 of Metopia argyrocephala. Taxonomy (NCBI): domain Eukaryota; kingdom Metazoa; phylum Arthropoda; class Insecta; order Diptera; family Sarcophagidae; genus Metopia; species Metopia argyrocephala. The sequence goes on along the minus strand of OY756208.1, from coordinate 17,414,908 downwards.
TAAGAAATTTCTTGCATACAAAATTAAAAAAAGCACTAAAAATTATGTGAAATGCACCAAGTTGACAATACTGACAGTGTGTTATTATTTTTATTTTATTTATTGATTTTCATTAAGTTTATTTTCATTATTAAAATAAGAAAAATTCGTAACAAGAAGGGTACAGCGCGATATGAAAACAATAATTATTAGTAATAATGTGATACTTTTCTACAGAAAGTGCAACCCTTTCATTTATATAATACAATTATGTACGGTAGTCACTCTTTATTTCAAACGCCCTTTCAAGTCTTGGAAACGTAACATACTAAGTGAAGCAACAACAAAATATAGGTAGATATACTAAGTCTGTTAGACTTGCAAGGGCATTTCTAATGAAGACTGGTTACGTCTACCATACACAGAAAAACTTTGTTAAGGAGAGTTCCTTAAAAACAATTGTAGCCATAAAGGCTCTTATATAATAGTTTTTAAAACATGTGAGATGAACCTTTCAGACAAAAACAAAAAAATTATATTGCAAAGCGGTAGTGCAATTTCTATCGATTACCATTCTAAAGACGTATTTTGTTTGATAAATCTATAAACATTTAAATTGATTTTTAAAACGAAAATCGTATCATACATATAATTACCGGAGAAAGTTTCAAGTGAATATTAATTATCCGCCACCGCACCTAAAATCTCTCATCATAAGTATACTTTCCTCTATCACCTGCATATTTAGAGTAAACATTTTGCAATATTTTAGCACGTACATATGTTTCTGTGTAGAACAAGACATTTTTCAATTCAACCTAATACGTGATATATAATTTTTGAGAGACAAGATTCATCTTCTAGTCATTCAGTTTCATTTAATCATTCGAAAGTATTGTCTTAAAAGCTATTTTTCAAAATTGCAGCTTAACACCTAATTTTATTTAATATTAACTGGATATTATTTTCTGTATTTCCAAGAACTTAAATAATTGTTTAGAAAAATTAGTTTTTCCAAAATATTCATTAAGAAAAGACTTACAATGTCATATATTTCGTTCTATTGTAAATGAGCTGCAATGGTCTCTTCTCATATTTATCACAGTACAATTACTAATACATTTAAATACAATTTAGTTACCTATTGTGTTATTTAAAGGGAAATAAAATATATAAAAAACATGTAAAATTGTTGTATATGTGTGTGAATAAATGAATCATTAAAAATTTGACCATAAAGCCAGACATTATCATCATCGTCATCATCATCATTGTAAATAAAGAAAAGCATAAGAAAACACAACAATAATACAAACAACTCTCTTTAAAATGATAAATTTAAAACATTTCCATGAATGATGTTTTTAAGCATTCTTATCTAGGCAAACATATTAAATCTTAAAAATTTGAGAGCAAAGAAGACAGAGAGAGAGAGAGAGAGAGATAAAGAAAGTATGAAATTCAGGTTTTTTTTTTCAAATTTATTTTTCTTAAGACTCTGGTGCTCTTGTTATTATTGCTCCTACTTGTAGCTGTTGGTTATTGTATTTCTTTACAATTTTTATTTTTTTTTTTCATTTAATTTTTTATTTTGTTTCCTCTCACCGTAATTTTCGTTTTATTTGGGTCGTCCGGTTTAACAGACAGGAAATTAAGTTAAAATTTTCTTTAACAACAAAATTCACAAAAAGAAAGAAGAAAAAAAAAAATATTTTGAAGCACGCAAATAGAGAAGAATAGAATATATTCTTATCTGATAAATCACAAACAATTTTGTAAGGCATTCATGAATATGAGGCAAATTTATGTTCTGTTAAGGTGAATTTGAAGTATTTTCTTCTTTTTTTTTTCTTATAAATATTTATATGCATATATTTCTTTTTTCTAGGGCTTAATGCGTTCAAAAGCAAAGTTACTTCTTTTCTGGTATACATGTGTCACATCTCATTCTGTATATGGGGAAGTTCACATTTTTGTTTAATATTTGCACAAAACTTGAGAAGAAACCTATAGCCTCTAAAACAATTCTTAAATTTCTCAATTAAATATTTGAGAGTTTACCCGTTATAATGCTGAAAAAATCATCTGGATTTATTATATTTATGTCAGCTTTAGGATGTAATTTTTCAAATCTTGAGATTTAAATGTGAGCAAGATTATGCATTTGTTGAATTAAAATATGACAGATGGCCCTGTATATTCATAGATCATGCAATACAGCTGTGTTAGGCCCAGTGTTTGAATTTGATGAGGACAATTTAATCATAATTTTATTAAAAGAAAAAGAATAAGGGCCATTATTACAACTTGCCGTTAGTTAAAGGTAGGATTTTATCAGACAGATAAATTGCTTTGTGTTATTACAAGTTAACTTTAACTTAAAGGTAAGGCAATCTTCCCAATACTGTATCGGTCACTTTAGATTAAAATTTATTTGTAATAAATTTTCTTTATCAGTCTGATAAAATCATACCTTTAACTAACGACAAGTTGTAATAATGGGCATAAGTTGTATTTCTTACACAAGTTGCAAGTACAAAAAAAAAAAAAAAATCTCAAAAGCTTCAAACTTGACTCATCACACGGACATTGATTTAAGTTAGATAGGTAGGTCAGATGGTAAGTCAACCAAAAAGGCGATCAAGTGAAATTACCACAGGACCACAATGAATTTATACAAGAATGAAAAGAACTACAGCTGAATAAAGTAGGCTATAAGTGGTGTAGTAGTCGTCCAGTGGTTAGTGTGTTGGCTTACTACAACAGCTCCGTTTTCAAACTCCAGCTTTGATATCTTTAAGAAAAGATATATGAAAAAATATTTGCTTCGGCGTCCACCTTTGAGCAGTCTTCTGATAAAAGGTCTGAGAATAACTGATTGCTATGAAGAAGCTTTTCTAGTCTGACGGATCCGGATCCGACGTTAAACTAAAGGTCCCGGTATAAAAATTGAAACACACAACATGGGTGTTGCGAGAAGCTAGGCCGTAATTGCCAATTGTGTATATGGGCAATTTCAAAAATTTTCAACATTTGTTGAAACTGAGTTCAGATGCTTATTATTTCTCCAGTTTTTCGAATTGACCAAAACGGTCAAAAGGGAATGGTAGGCCACACTAGAAAACTGGGAAATTCAAAATTTCAGACCATCAGTTCTTTATCTCTAAAAGTTATGGGCACTCAAATATTGAAAAACTCAAAAATAGGCTTGAAATTTACAAGAGTTTTTTCATATTTCATCACTTTTCTACTTTTAGTTCTAAACTTCCGATGCCCACTGATATAAAATAAAGTCACTAGACTTAGTAGATATTTACACTATAAAAGTTATGCCCATACTACTATTTGGGAAAAAGTTGTACAGCGGTTCATTTTTGAAACCAAAATTTTCCGATTTTTCAATTTTCGCAGTTTTTTCTATAGCGTTTTTGCGCCGTTCAAGAAAATTGCATTTCGTCAACAGTATTTATTAGAAGGTGTAATTTGCTAAAACTTGCGCCATATCACGTCGATGTCAGGCTGCTAGTTGCTGAGAACGATGACCTCAAACTTTTATAGAATTGGCGTAAATTTTTCAAAAATGACAGTTTTTCGCGCCTGACATTTGCAATCATATTTAAAACTGGTTTATGTATTGCGTGATCTAAACTTCTTAGTAAATGGCACCTCAACGTCAAGAAGGCGTTAAAATATTTTGAAACACAAAAATTTTATAAAGAAAATAAAAATTTTGCGAAATTTCATGATTTTGTTTCGCGTTTGTTTAATTAATCCGTGGTCTAAAATCAATGTAAAGTATTGGAAATGAAGTGCGGCGGTGAACTAAAGATCATATATAAATACGGTTGAATTCGGTCCATATTTAGCGGGTAGAGTGGCATTTTTCTTCAAACACATTTTTCTTTGTGACATCTGCAGTTATGTATAGATTCCGCCGCGATTAACAGCAAATGATAGGTTTTTTTAAGGTTGATAATAGGCATTAAAAAATTTTCATGATTTTAAATTTTACAGATCAAAAAAAAAATCCTAACCTCAAAAATAATTCTTATATAATTTTTTTTATTTTTTAAATTTGCGAGTTAAGACATTGTTTTTCTGTAAATTAGTTATGCGTTATATAAACACGTATTATAACAATCGGTGAAACATTCACATTTTTGCAAAAATTGGCCTTTTTTTAGTGTTAAGAAATTTTAATTTTAATTGATATTTTTTATGTATTTTACTGAGCATTGATGAATTTTGACTGCACTGATGAATTTGAAATGAGTTTCATGCATCCATACAACATTTATTAAAATAAACCAATAAATTGAACTTTAAATTTTTTTTAAAGAGATTTTAACTTAAAACCTCCATAACTTTCGCGCCGTTTGCAATAAATGATTAACGCGAACTGTTTTGGTATGCTAAAATATCACCCTTCACGTGACCAAAGCGTCATTCGTGTCATCCAAAAAAAAAATTTCGAAAAAAAAAATATCAAAATGTCGAAAATTTTTTAAATTGCCCATATATGTTTGTATAAGTGGTTTATCACGAAGGCTTCAGGTTCGCGTATTCCGGCAAATCATTGAAAAAAAATCGGTCCAAATAACTTCAGATATCTGAATGTCAGACCTAGACTTCTACAAGAAAGTTACCAATAGTGTCCTTTTTCCTACAGCCAATCTGAGCTGTCCATGAAATGGTGTAAAACGAATATCCCAAAATTCACGTATAGCGCCAAGGCACTCCAAAAAGCTTTAAACATTTAACTGACAGATGTGGGTTTTTACAAAAACGGTTCCTAAAATAGCGTAATTTCTCCATTTAGCGATGTTAATTGGCCGTGATTTAACGCTGGTGGATTATTTTTTCTAAGACCATTTGAAAGACTGGGTTTAAGTAAACAAATCATAAACAACTGACGTTTTTAAATATGAAAGTTGACGCTGCATTCATGAGGTGAGTGAAATATTGTTGCGAAATTTGGTTCAAAATTTTGTTTAAAGAGCGAAAGTCTGCCGACATACTAGAGGAGGACAGTTGCTAGACATCTTATTCCATTATTATGTATTTCTTATATTTCCACTTCAATTGTATAATAAAACTGAATTTGGGAAAAAATCTATTTTTTAGCGAACTTACTTTCTAAACTCATGTTTGCCTACCCTGCATAAGTGCAGGCGAAACTTGCTATGCCTATTGCCAAAAATCTCAAAAAAACTATAAATGCCGTTTTGATTAAAACATCAAATCCTTTACGTTTTTACTGCTTTTGTTTTTAGGGCATTTTTCTAGTAGACCAGTGTTATCAAAGAAACTTATTCCCAGGAAAATTTAAATTCTAGTGGAATAACCCCTAAATACATATATACGAATATGAAAAGGTAATAAAGATTTTTTTTGTTGAAACTGTATGTAATTTACCTGAATTTTTTGTTTCTTTTTTTCTTTTTTTCTCAAGAATATATACAAAAGCTTGTTTTTTACTAAAGATTTTTTAAGAAATTTCTAAGAATTATATTTGTATGTCTTTAGGTTTCTCTTTTATTAACAGTTTCTTGTTTTTTTTTTTGTCAATAAATGACCCTAGAAAATGTATAGAAGTAAGTAGTCTCTTTTATATTTTAATATTTTTTTTTAAGGTTGAGGTTATTCCTTAATGCTCTTGGTACCTGCTAGTCATGTAACTTATTAAGTCAGCCTGTAGGCCATATTTGCCAAGTTCATATTGACATACTATGTAGTAAAAACATTTAAACAAAAAAATATGTTTTTTGACCTTCCCTGTAGTAAACAAAAGTAAAAAAAACACACACACACACACAATATTTTATTCAGTTTGGCGTTTTCTTAACATGAAACAAAACAAAAATAAAAAAACTTCTAAATCATGTTTTGAAATAACAAATTGTGTTCAGGTAACAAGTTACTTACGAATTCACAAAACAGCTGCAGGTATTTGCTTTTCATTAAATTTTTTTTTATTTTTTTTTTTTTTTGGTTTTAATGTAAAATAAATTTCACTGTGTGGCTTTTTTCTTTTTTTACCATCTAAACTTTTGCTTAGACAAGTGTGTGTCTTTGAAAATATGTTCTTAAACATTTACTCTCTATAAAAAAATCATTCACTAATAAACTGTTCACGTCGTTTTGTAATGCAGATTTTAAAAGAATTTTGTGTATCTGTATGTCAACATTTGAGATCTTAAAAAAACAACAAAAGCATTTAAACATTTTGAAATACGTCTTTAATATTTTGTAACCAGAATGGCACGTTAGTAAAGTAATTAAAGTATTACTTCAAAATATCTATGTTTACAGATTATAACGTAATGGCTTTAATTTTCATGGCAACTGCTTTATTCCAAGTCAAAAGTTCTCATATTGTACGTTACTGACTTTGTTCTCTCTAACCATGCATACATTCTAACCAATAGGCTGGTTTATTCGCTAAGTTATTGATTTTTAAAGAATAATACGAATAAAATTACAATCCATGATCCTACAAAAAGAACATTTTAGTGAACGTTAAATTAATCTTGAAGAAAAATTGTAATAATTGTAAGCAAAACAAAATTAGCTGCTTAAAGTTTTCGCTTACATGGAAGCAGTTTGTAAAAATATTATGTACTAAAGTTATTATATGGTCTGGAGACAATAAAAGCTATACAGGTTACACTGCTGGCTTTTATGGAAGCAGGTTATATTGCGAAGGCGGCTTCTTTGTTTGAAAGCACCAAACAAAAATCATGACTTCTGTAATAAGCATTCTAAGAGCAATTTAACAGCTCTTCCTTAAAAGACTACTTAAATTAAAGCTTAAATTTTTGCTTTATTTTGATTCCAGATGATTAAAACAACTTGAACTAAACGGAAAGATGAAGACACTAGTTTGACAAACATAATTTTGTTGAATAGTGGCAACCTTTTTGTTAGCAGAGAAAAAATTAATTACGCCTCAGTCAAACAAGTACTAAAACCAGATCTTATTATACTCTGTCAGTCAAAATATTATGTAACAGAATTTAAGTGAAGTCCTACCAGCTATCAAAACCAACATCATACTTGTCCAAAGGATTAAAGGGTCATTGAAGAATCTGTTAATAAAATGAACAAAATGGTATTGGAAATGTATAAACAGGCAAAAGTGCTATACATTGCATGCAGATAAAAAATTTTATGATAGAAAAGCTATGCTCGAAGTAATGAAGTGTTTCGCTATATTTTATTGCTGTGGAGATAAGTTTTTGTGATCCACCATTTAGCGTACAAGACAAGCAATTAAAGCAATGAACTGGAAAGAAAGAGTCGTGCACAAAGAAGGAAAATACTGTTCCATCTACAGGTGAGCATGAGCACATGGCGTTATCTCTTGGTTTGAACGTTACGTAATATTTATTGTTTATTATTAAAAATAATAACAGTCAGTAGCGAATATTACATTCATACATACATATATAATTGGCCATTACAACCCCTTGTCAGCATTACAGTCTAGCTTCTCGCAGCACTCATGTTGTGTGTGTTAATTTTTATCCATAAGTACCGGGACCTACAGTTTAAAGTCGACTCCGAACGTCAGATTTGAGAAGCTTTTTCATGGCAATCAATTATTCCCAGAGCTTTTGCCAGAAGACTGCTGAGAGAAAGAAATAATTTTTTCAAATTTTTTTTTCAAGATGTCAGAACTGAGATTTGGACCCGGCGATATCGCTAAGTAAGCCATTACACTAACCACTAGACCATGGCGACTACAATACTATGCTTTATTTATTAATGCAATTTAAAGGAAAATGTCCGCACAGGGCATAAATGAAAGGCATTCTTTCATCAAGACAAATCACCAGAGGAAAACTAATATTCGAATTACGTGATGACACGTCTCATCCGTCACGATTTTTTTTGTATATCGAAATATAAAAAATTATTTCAGTAACTCAGGCCGCAGTTAATAGCTTTATATTTCGTACTATAAACAGGATATTAAACAAAAAAAAAAAAACAAAAGTTAGTATTTCTTTTTTTTTTTTTTTTTTTTTTTTGTCAAGGTATGAGCCCATGCGTCAAATATTTAAACAAAAAACCTAAGCATACATTTACAGTAAAATTTTATTTCATAATTTCTTTTTATGGAAATATTTCTTTAATTAATCTTATTTTTTCAATTAATAAAACCTAGGAGGAATAGCAAGATAGCAACGAAATTTTGGTGGTGTTTCCAGTTGTCAAAAGTGGTATTATAGACGGCAAATATTAACAAATACGTGAAAATTTGCAAGCTGGCAACGTAAAGAATAATCGATCAATAAATGCATTCATGAAATAGCTGTATAAGTCCTTTTGGTCCCATAACTACCTATTGTGTTCGTATTGTTAATTTAACAAATTGTAACTAAATTGTTTCTTTTATTTTGAAAATCAAATTTAACACCAAGTTTTTGACCATTTACTACTAATTTTCTACTTTCATTCATCTTTTACGTTTATATATGTACACGTAAGTATATAATTTTTGCATAAAATTATCCTTTAAAGTGTTATTTTATTTTTAGTTCCCATAATCCCAATCATTTTAAGTTTTTTCCTAAAACAATATAAACAAAATATCTCCTTTAATAATTTTTATAAAAAAATACTTATTTTTCTGAGCCGTTAAAGTACTTTATTTAGTGACATTTTATTTAAGCCATGATGATAAATTTTAAAGATTAAAACACATTAATAGAGTAATTTTATTATATTCTAAATCGTAAGGCTTACACTAAATGACAGACCTTTGAAATTTTAAATAAAATATTACAAAAAAAAGCAAAAAAAAAATAGGAATAAATAAAAACAAAATATTTTCAAATTAAGCAAACAGATTACCAACAACTAATAGGTTAAAGAGAACATATTTATGGTCAAACAATAAGGCCAATAAATGTTCAATACATTTTCATATATGAAAAAAAAATATATATATATTTACATACACAGATATAATAAAAGCTATATTTATAGGGTCATTCATTAAGGGTTTCCTATCTTTTAATTTCAATAAAACAATGTGAGCAATTAAGGAAACTTTTCCTTCATTTGAAGGACCTAATCATTGACTGTGATAGCCTGGCCAACATTGTTCACAGAGAAATATGAACTAATGCCACCGCCACTACGAAATATTGAGGGATTTGATATCTTTGATGGACTGAAATCGTCCCAAGTTCGATAATATAATTTCTTCAATTGGTATGTTGCCCAAACAAAACGCTCAATTTGATAAAATAGTTTTACTATGTGCACAAATTGTTAAATTCTATACTCAATCATGGTGATTTGCCAAAACCAGAGTGGACAAACAAACAAAATATTTCGAAAACGTTTCCACAAACTCATAAACTTTTCAAATTTTTTTTAATCGTTTTGTGCATGAGCTAAACCAAGACAAATACTTTTTAAATGAGAAAGAGCGCAAACAAAACAATTGGCTTTTCGCTCTTGTGCTTGCTTTCATATTTCTTTACATTCATATAATTGTATACAAAACAGAAGGAGAAACTTATTTTTTTTTTTTGAATAAAATTAAAATCATAATTAAACTGATAACTGCTTCGCCAAAAATCGTGTTTCATTTATGTATGTAAGCATGCATACATAATATTTTAGGGAGTTATAATGAGCAAATCAATTCACAAACGTTTGCAAACGTATTTTCTTTAAACTTTTCAATTTTGTTCTCATTAATTATTTTTTTGTCAACCAACGCACATTTGAGTTAATGTATTTTTTGTGCTCACAAACAAAAACAATATACAAAACTAAATCAGATAATCGTTCTCATTGTTTTCATTGTAAAGAACAAAACAATATGAAATTAAACATTTTGTTTTGTTTATTATCCTACTCTGGCCAAAACAAACTGAATTAATAGCAACAAATTTAACAGATGTAGCTTCAACCAGATGGTCGTTATCAATTTTTTGAAGACCCTATTGCATGATGCTACATATACATACATACTTACATTTGTATATGTTTGAATGCATTATTATATTGTTATTTTATCTTTTTTCTTTTTGGCAATTTATATCATAGATTATTTTATAAAAATAAATTGTTTAGTATTATCAGAGACTTAAATGAAAATCCATGTAAACTCAACTGTTTTAGTATAAATTTTAATTTTGAAAACACAAACACACACACAACCACTCCCTACATGGAACATTTATTTTAAATTATAAAAGGCAATATCGATTACACTGTCTCTCTGTGCATTTTAAAACACATTTATTAGAACCTTTAAAATGTCGAAATTTTTAATTGAATTTTAATAAAAATATTTATTGATTCGAACAACAACAAATTCAATAAATTTTAGAAAAGCAGTTTTGAAATTTAAAACGAATTTTAAAATTAGATTCAAAAATATTTTTAAGTGATTTTAAAAATGGTGTTCTCTACTGCACACATGCATATATTGCATTAAAAATAATTTTATGGCCTAAAGTTGTTATTGGAAAAATAGTGGCTTTAACAAAATGCTTGCATTGACTCTGCTATAAAATTATCCAAAAAATATCTATTGAAAGAAATATGAAAGGCATGTTGTTTACGTACCTACATGCAGAGTGTATAAATATATATTAAAAAAATCAAATTAAATTAAAATTAAAATGTTAAAATAAATGAAAGATAGACAGCAAATAAATGAAATTAATTTGGCCACTAAATTAAAGTTATCATTGACCGTAAATGCAACATCATCAAGTGGTATATTAGTGGTGTTTACGAAAGAATATGAGATTTTACGCTGAACAAATAGAATATAGAGTTTATTTAAAACAATTTTATTGTTTTCGTACTACTACTACTAAATTGCTTACAAACAATATTAGTTCTATCAGTGAACAAATTAATGATTTCTAGTGTTGCTTGTCGCAATCAAAATTTTAATTGTATCAAGAACAACTGAGTCGAAACAAGAAAACATAAATAGAATTTTTTTTTTTGAAATTTTAACTTAAAAAGTTATGGTAATATAAGAAAAATTACATAATTGGGAAATTTAAATGGTACAGGGTGTTTTTTTTAGGGTATAGAACTTCGAATTGAAATAAAATACAAGAAAATCATTTTAATGTTCATCAATTTGGCTTTATTGGAAGGATAATTTTATGCCATTAAAGTTTAAATATGATTTCGGGCATGTGGCCGCCGCGGCTATCTCGAATAAAGCCAATTCTACAGGTCCAATTTTCAACCACTTTTTCGAGCATATGGGGCCGTATGTTGGCAATAACGCCACGAATGTTGGCTTCCAAGTCCCGTAACGTTTCTGGTTTGTTGGCGTAGACGAGCGACTTCACATATCCCCAAAGAAAATAATCCAATGGTGTCAAATCACACGATCTTGGTGGCCAATTGACAGGTCCATTCCGCGAAATTATGCGCTCATCGAATGTTTCTTTCAATAAATCGATTGTGACGTGCACTGTGTGGCATGTAGCGCCGTCTTGTTGGAACCACAACTCATCCACATTCATGCCATCCAATTCGGGAACAAAATAGTCGATTATCATGGCTCTATATCGGTCTCCATTAACGGTAACTGACTCTCCAGCATTATTTCGGAAGAAGTATGGCCCAATGACTCTACCAGCCCATAGAGCACACCAAACAGTCAGTTTTTGTGAATGTAATGACGTCTCAAGGGTCTCATGTGGATTCTCTTCACTCCAAATACGGCAATTTTGCTTGTTGACGTAGCCATTCAACCAAAAATGAGCCTCATCACTGAACAAAATTTTGCGATGAAAATCAGCATCGAGATCAATCTCATTTTCGGCCCATACACCAAAATCACGACGCATTGCATGGTCTCGCGGCTTTAATTCTTGCACAAGCTGGATCTTGTAAGGTCGCAAGCCAAGATCTTTGCGCAAAATCTTCCATAAAGTTGATGGACAAAGCTCCAATTGCTGTGCACGGTGGCGAATCGATTCATTCGGGTTCTCTTCAACACTTTGCTCTACAGCGGCAATTGTTTCTTCGGTGCGCACTGTTCGACGTCTCTGCGGATGCGTATTATCACATAGGATAAACGTAGTGCGAAAACGATCCATGGTTAACCGAATTAATTGCTCTGATGGACGATTATGTCGACCATAAAATGGACGGAACTTGCGGTAAACTTCGCGAACTGAACCATTATTTTCGAAATAAATTTGCACGATTTGCAAGCGTTGTTCTTTTGTCAACCTGTTCATGATGAAATGGCAAACCAAACTAAATATTAATCACTAGACAGCTGGCAAAATTTCCGCCAGTTAAAAAAGTGATGCCAACTTAAAGTTCTATACCTCAATAAAAAACACCCTATACCAATCACGTTTTTAATTGGAATTTTTTCCGTTAACAATATTTCCTGTGTAGGTTTAAAATTAAGCCAAAAAATTCTGATATTGTTTTAACATTTTAGGACTTTATATATGTATTATTTAATCTAATATTTGAGAACACTTTTTACAAAAACAAAATACAGGAGCGCAAGCCGAAACATAACAAAAAACGAATAAAAAACATTTAAACAAAAATCAGGTTATTTGAGGTTTTTATTTTTTACTAGTTTTTTTAGTAAGAAACTAATAAGTTATGTACCATTCTACAGTCCTGATTAGATGCTCAAACTATTAATAGCCCTTGCCAAGGAACTTTAGTACATTTTTTTAATGTAGGCCCTTAGAAAGTCGAAAAATTTTGAAATATTTTAATTCATAGTTTAACAAATATTCTTAATTCTAGAACACTTGTGATAATTACTTCATTATTTTCGACCGTGTTTCTAGAAATGTTATTTAGGGTTACGGTACCAAAGTATAAATGAACAAAAATAATAAAAATTAACCACAATAACCGAAAAGTGGGTACAGTTTGACTAAATTCCTAGCGTCTTCTTAAATGCTCATAAGTTTCAAGCTGCTTGGCATAGAAAAAATTTTACTGACTTTTCTCATGATGGTTACAGCAATTCTGTTACCATGTTTCGGCTTGATCTTGAGTTCTGGGATGTCCTGCATATATTTTTAGTTAAAGTATTGGTTGTTCAGTTTAATAACAAAGAAACTATTTCACACAAATATTACTGTAAAAATAAAAATTCGTTTTAAACTATCCAAGATTTTCCTTTACAACCCATGCGCATATCTCAGAATTAATGCCAGATTTGAAACAAATATGAGGAAAGTTCTCAGTCTTTAGATTTAATTTTTTTTTACTTCATCGTTAGGTATATATGATAGAGCTATTAATGTTATAATACATTGGTGACATGGTTACCATAATTTTTCTAGTACATAGGCATACTTTTGCCTGAATTTTTCATGACCTTTCTGCATGAAGCCTTTTGCAAAAAATCTACACACAACAAAAATCTGCTAAAACAGGATTCAGTCAGTTGCGTTCTGCCAAAATGTGAAAAAACTACATGATATAGTTTGTGTATAAAAAGCTATCGATAAAAAACTACCTCACAAATGGAAAAGAAGTTAGCATAATACTAAATTCCTTACATCATCACCCAAACTCAGAGCAATTCCAATAACACTGTTCAAGACTAAAAAAATTAAGGGATTCTAACGGTTGATCCTGGTAGAGGAGACTAAAAAAATATAACGTGTGTCGGCGTTTTGACAGATCACATCGGAATTTTATTTTAGAGGTGGTAAAAATTTTCCGTCTCTGACCAACTCTTGCAGCATATTCCCAGCAGAAATTAGTGCTTACCAGTAAGCTATTTTGTAAGGGAGAAATTGTGGACAATCACTTACACGTGCACATCAATAATGCATGATTTTTATATGAAATGAGGCGCTTAAATGCAATAGAAATGCAAATGTATTGCAACCAGTAAGCAAATAGTATAAAAAATCAAAAATAATACCTTATTCTGTAGCATTTTTGGAAGCTTTAGGGTATGAATAAACAATATAATGCTTCCATTATTGCTTAACCTTTTATTTATTGCTGCCAAATTTGAAAAATTTTCTGCTGGGTCGATGTATAAAACTATGTTTTCCTTACATCTGAGGTGTACGGTATGTTCAGCAACTTTGTAGAAAATATCACGATAAATGTTTTCGTAAAATATATTAACCCTTTAACTTTCCCGCAAAACTGTGTTTTCCGCCTTTATTCTAACAAATCGTAAAAAGTAACCCGAAAAAGGGGAGACGAGTGTTCTGAATGCCAAGTTGTAATCTCTTGATCAAAAATAATTGCATATGAATTCACGATAAGCAGTTATCTGCAAAAAGCATTTCATATACGACAGTAGTTTCAATTCTGAATGCTTACTTGCCCATTTAAAGACTTCCCAATTTTGTACTGGCACTGTGCTAGTGTCGAGAAAATATGTTATGGTATATTGGTTTAGTATATTTTTTCGCATTTATTTTTTCTTTTAATATATTTATACTTATAGATATATCGAAATATACTCGTATATGTATATTGATTTAAATAAATAAAAAAAGCCGAGTTCTTTTTATAAAAAGCAGTTTATTAGAAAAAAACAGGAACAAACAAATATGTTGTGTTGTCTTAACTGCACAAAAAGGGAATTCAAACAATTAATGCCTTAATTAAGCTCAATTTGACATACAGGACCTAAATTAAAAAATTGTACAATTAGTTCTTAATTACTCAACAAATGGAGTCAATTCACAAATGCAAATCTTTGTGAAGTACGTTCAGTGAGAGGTAAATAATATCAGCAGTGTATTTTCAGTTAAAATTGGCAATGCATATGATATGACATAATAGAAATAAAAAAGTACACAAAGATTGAAAATGTATCATATAAATAAAATTATAAATAACATTTTTCTAAAAAGTATGCATATTTTAAATAATTTAGATCTTTTGTTTAACAATTAGCAACATTGTGTAATTGAAACAAAGTCAAGTTTTTAAAATGTTTTCCGCTGACAAATTCTCAGCCCTCTTCGAAGATATATTAACATTACATGTGATAACTCAATTAATATATAAATTATCTCCATTAAATCGTTTGTGTAAGCAGGGTATAAGGCAATGATATTATTTTGAATTAAAATGATTGAATAATTTTATTGGCCTTTCCTTTTTTGTTTTATAAAATTTATAGCTTATTTATTAAGCTTAGGGTTCTCAGCTTAATTAAATTATGGATATTTCGCTACTCCTAGGTGTTGCTTTGTTATATTTTTATTTATTTATTTATTTTTTTTAATGAGAATATTAAACAAATTTGTAAAAAAAAATGGCACTACTATCTTTGAAACCGATAAATTAATTTTAAACAACTGGTAACTGGTATTATTTTTGCCTTTTTTTTAATGCTGTAAATCAGTAATATATTCCTATTGTCTTAAATTAATTAAAATTAAGTGTCTATAATGAAATTATATCCCCCATTATATGAAAAACGTTTATAAAAACATTCAAAAATTTATGCATTATAGACTTTTATTCTTTTAATTTATGCACATGTATGTAACGCTGTTTATATACTCGTATTATGTGTATGTTTCTATATCATAATCCAATTAAATTAAATGGCAGAGGTCAACAAAACTCGCTATAGTAACACATACATACATACATACATACATACATACATACATACATACATACATACATACATTTGAGATTGAATATATAAAAATAAACTTTTAAATAAACGTACTGAGTGGGGTTTTGAATAAATTCTAGTAGGAGCCACACTATTTTAATTAGTTGTAAAAGTTATAATTAATTTATATGCATTTATTATGACTTGACTCATAAAAACATTAAAAAATTATTGTTATAAATGAAAATACACTCATTTTTTCACTGAATATGCTTGTATGTACATATGTGTGTGTATGGTGGATAATAAAATTTAAAGGATATGACAGCGTCAAAGTTATTGTATATATTTATGTAATTGGTTGCTAACACTATATAAAACGAGGTTGGATTATTAATTTTGTAAATTTTTTGCACTTGCACTGAGCAGCACAACTTCTCATGAAGAAAACCTTCAATTAATAGTTCTGCTGGTTTGTCTCTGTTTACACAATAAGACACTTTTTTTAAAATTGTTGGCAAGTTTTACACATTTTTCTTAAGCTATGTATATTTACACTACCTAAGTTTCTTATCTGAAGCGCACTCAGATAGACTCAGAGAGTTTAATTACAAATCTTATTTTTATTATTTTTCCCTGAGCTCAGTTAAAAATATAACTTTTTCTACTTTCAAAATTATTGCCGTCTGAGTTTTGACAGTTATAATCTGTTATAATCAGATGAGAAACGTAGAGACGCAAACCGAAACGATGCAAACTGAAGCAGAATTTTCAATTGTTTACGTATTTGATTTTCGTTTAGTCAATACAGGTTTTAAACATTTTAGCTTAGAAAAATTGTTTTTAAATCAATATATTTTCTTATTATTTTTTGAATAACAGACTTTATTAAAATACAAATATAACAATTGTGAAGACCACTGTTATAATTCGAAACTAATAACTACACTTAACATGTAAACAACGCACACCTGCAAATTTGCTTTCTACTAAACGGGAAATCCCCTTTTTTGCTTTAACTTTGTAAAAACATTTTCATATCAACCACGCAAATCGAAGCATTTACGACGCAACTTCGAAGCCGTGCGACGCAAACTGAAACAAAAACAACGCAACATTGAAATTCCAGAAACTTAAAAAAAGACGCAACTTCGAAGCGACGCAAACTGAAGCGACGCAAATCGGGGTATTGGTGTAGTATAAATATAGCTTTCACGGATGTTGATTTTCATAAGAATACCTCTATTAGGATTTTAATCCAATAATGGTTTTTGAAAAATGTATAATAAATTTTGACAATTTTATCACTTTTGTATAAAAATTAAGAAAAAAAACTCACCTTTGTTCTGCCTCTACTAAAGCCTCCATCATCGTGTGGTCTTGGTCGCTGACCCGGCTGTAAAATATGTGGAAGAGAAAAATATAGAAAAAAAGGGAATTTTGATAAATGTTAGTTTAATGAACATTAATTTGTTATTTCAATAACAATTTTTTTTTAAATGCTTAATACAAACAAACAAAATAGGTTTTTTTTTAAATAATATATTGCAGTTTTTTACATACTGATTATATATAAAAAATATTGTTAATTTATACTTTCAACAATAAAAAAAATATATATTTTATATCTACATAATTACATACATATAAGAGAAAAACAAAATTAAATAAACTTTTCTTGATTACAAGTGATTAATATTAAAATATTATATATATCGAATATTTGTTTAAATATATTTACTAAAAAAAAAGTCAATAAAAAATTGCTAAAAGTTTAAATAAAAAACTACTGATACAAAACGGGGGAAAAATATTGTGTAATTTAATAAAAATATATAATTTTATAAAATTTAAAAAAAATCTACTCTATCAGTAAAATTTTAATAGCAAGTTTATATAAAATTTTATTACATAAAATATTAAATTATACATACATATGTATGTTAATTAATTTTGTTAAATTATTATATGGTTTTAATTAAAACAAATAATTACTCGCAGTAAATTAATCTTTCCGTTTAAGTTTCTTTCAGTGCTTATTGCCAACAAAAAGTAAAATAAGGAGCCTCTGAATAAAATTTACATTTTCATTTCAAATTTTGGTAATTTGTATGAAATTAAAAGGTTCAGTGAACTTTTTTATTTAACATTGACTTTTGCTTACAACCAACCATTTATGATACCTGATATTAAAAAAAAAATAATAAAAATAAATCGTTTTCTCCAAAATCGTATAAATAAACAAAGAAAATTAATACTTTTGAAGAAAAAAAAAAAAACCGTAAAAATAAAGCTCGTTTGTTTGGCCAAGATTTTCTGCTCTTACTTATCCTTTTATGTTCCAAGAAATAAAATGAATTGCAATATTTAACAAAACAATTTACTGGCCATTGATAACAAAGTTCACACAATGTTGTCTAAATCTACAATAAATCTATTACTTTCTGTTTTATTTTATTCTGTTATTTTTTTTTCTGTAATAAATCTTTGCAAATATGAATTTTTTCCATGGAAAGAAAGAAAAAACATTACATTCCTTGCTTTGTTTTATTTGCAAGAACATGTGCATGTGTTTCATTGTGCTAAAAAGCCTGTGGCCAAGATTATTAGAAAAGAAGAGATATTCATAATATACTGTATTATTATTATTGTTTTTTTGAAATACAAAACATTATAAACAAAATATATTGTTTTGATTTTCACAAGTTATAGATCTTATTGAAATGAGTTATTGTTGCCTATAAAAAAAAAGCCACTCTCCCATATAATTATTTTTTTTTTTCATGTAATTACAGCAAATTTTAGGAAAAACACCCCAATTTATGGCAAAAAATTGAAAAATGAGTTACAATTTAGCAGGATTCCTTAAGATTTTTCAATAAGTGTATTATTTGGGAGTATATGTTTATATTTTTTATTTGTATGTTATACAGATTTGTGCTTAATAGTTCATTTAAGTGAGTACTGTGTTTGATTCAAAAAGCAAAGATGAACTAGTTCAATCTTCTCGCTCAACGGCTCTTTTCCTTTTACCTGCAGCTACAAAGAAAATTTAATAATATTTGAATTTCTATTTTTTTTTATTAACTCATTTACATTAGTTTTGGTTTAAAAAGTAATATATACCATAAATTTCACAATTTGTATAAAAAAATCCGTCATAGATGGAATACAACTCTCATATATGGGCCGATGCTTCAAAGTTTGTTTTGGGGCTTCTAGACCGCGTACAGGAAAGGCAAAAGGTGCTCATCAGCGACGGTAATGCATCCAACTCTATCAATTAGTTGGAGCATCGGCACACTGTGGTGTGCGTTTAATTGTTCTATTGATATTACCATTTAAGGTGCTCTGATGAAATAGGGGATTTTATTTCGGGTGATCGCGTATTCTTGGGGACTATGCGTACCTCTCTCAGAGCACATCTTTTTGTAGTTGATTGTTCAGTGAATCGCAGAATTTATTATAGACAGAATTCGTTCATTGAACGCACCGTTCGTTTAAGGAACTATCTTGCCGTGAACGGTTTTCCTGTCAATTACCATGTTTAGCAAGTTTAAATCAAATGGCCACAAGCACTACTCCCTCTTTCCTCCTTTCCATATCATATTTTCCTAGACCAGCATAAGGTAATGCATAAGTAGGGGTCATCCCCTGAAGACTGGCCTCAACCAAAAAAAAAAAAAAAAACGTCCTCTTAATATTCTTGAATTAAGCCTGGCCAAAGGGCAACTACGATTATAATGCCCATAGTACCAATAGGAAGCTGAGAAGCTTAGCTGAACGGTAGTGTACAAATTTCTATTATTTCTATTTCTAAATTTATCGTATAAAACCCGACATTTTTCCATTTCTTTTTAAAATATGACCAAACGGCACAACCAATTAAAGCATCCATAGTACGATCAACTATCAATATCCATGATTAGGTTTAAAATTTTTGGTTTGGAGTACAATTAAATATAAAAAGTGTCATTATTTTCTCTTTTTACTATGTAATCACTTTGGCCTTCTTGGCTTAAATATTATAAATAATGAATAAATGAAATGAAATAAAAATCTGACAAAATAACCTAACCAGAAATGCACAATAATCGAATATAACCCAAGAATTATATTATTATAAATATAATCGTATAAACTTTCTCGTTTAGTGATTTTTTCACAAATCTCGAATACAGAAAATTCTTCGTGGCAGCAATAACCCAAATGTAAAGTGAAAGAGAAAAAAATATGTTCAAATAGTTTCATGAGTGAAATATAGCCAAAAGAAACATGTTCTAGAATAAAACAAACCCTTAAAAGACATACTGAACTAAGAGAGTTCATGGAAAAGAGCGAGTTACTAAGTTCAGTTTAAAGAGTAGTACAATTGAACTAGTTCGTTCATGTATTATAGAAGACAACTGTTATTCACTAACCCTATTTGGATTTATTATGTTTGTCATATTTTACCAAAACTTTTACGGCAAACTGTCATTAGTTCTTTTAACTAGAAATTGATATTACTGTGAATCTACAAAAACAGAATAAGAGCCGTTTGTATACAGAAAAATTAAAAAAAAAAATTACTAATACTACATCTGACAAATGTAGGATTACAGAAGTTTCAATTATCACATTAATTATCATTACACATGTAACCATTGTAAGATTATAGTTTTAAATTTTTAAATTTCTAGCTGGACTGCCGATCATTTTCTTTACGGATTAAACTCTAAACCGTACACATTTTATTTGAGTAATATATGAATAACTTTCATTTAGTTAAATCTTGCTTTGAAAATTTATTTCAAAAGAACAAAATTGCTTATATTTGAATGAAGATAAAATAAAGCCTGCAGATTGAAATTACTTAAAACTCGCGAGGTGTTATATTGTTCGACTACACCAGCTGAATTTTAATCGCAGCCTTAAATTTTATTTTGCGTCTGGTGAATTTTATATTTTTTCTTATTTCATTGCTCAAGACTTCTAGTCGTACTACAATTAAAATTTTTCACTAACATCTTTGGTTTTTTTTCCTCAGACTTTGACCTTCTCTTCGTAAAACAATAAAAAGTTAATTTTATAACAAAAAGTTAATAAATAATCGATTAAGACTTTAAGTACTTTTCTAATTTGTAAAAGTATAACGTTTTTCTTTTTGTTGTGGTATTTAGAAAACAATACAAAGTTTAGCAACAACTTTTTTATTTTCATAAAAAATAGCCATAAAAAACATTTTGTATTGAATGAAAGTAATCGATATTTGTTTAAATATGACAATAAAAAATAACCCCTAAATGAACCTTTAATTATATGATTAAAAAAGTTTTGTTTCTTGTCTTGTTTTCTTAACAAACTTTTTATTTATTTTGCCAAGTTTACATTTATTTGAAATAAATTAAAAGAAATGTTTTTCTTAATCAATTAAAGAGATAAAACTGCTTAAAATATTTATAATTTGTAAGAGTTTTTTAATCAGTTTAGTAACACTATTTGTAATTATTTATTTATATTTCAAAATATCTTACGTTATAGTTGTTATTAACCGGTTTATTATGAAAGGCAACCAAACTTGTGTTGCGTTGCCAGTGGCCCAAATGGTATTGCAGATGGCAACTGAAAGCTGGCAACTCAATTGCTAAATAAATAAATATATTGGCAAGTGCATATTTGTTGTTGCTGTGTAGGTAGGTGTTTATTCATAAAACTAAAAATCAAGTATATTTTTTATTTCATTTACGAAATTATACTACAGACAATGGAAATTAAGCCATTCCCAAATTAAAATCGTTGCCGTGGGATTTCTGAAAATTGCCTTATGCAAAAACCTTAGAGCCGCACAAACTTTTTAAACAGTCGTTATTGCAGTAAACCAATTTTGTCTGCAGTGTTTATATAAAATCTCTAGTAAGTGGCTGAGAGCATCCTTAAGAAGATATAAATATGCCTTAAAGCTATTTGCCCGTATTCATAAAAACCATTTTAGGTTTATTAAGGGTTTATTTGACAAGTATTGCATAGAAATTTGTCAAATAAGTCCTCAATAAACCTAAAATAGTTTTTATGAATACGGGCAATTAGTTGTAAATACACATACATATCGTTGGTCTCAGGTAGAAAGGCCCTAACTCAAATAATTTAAAATTTACAGGAGGCGGTAAAAATACAACAGATACTGTAATTATTAATATATAACTTTTTATTAAATGCTGTACAATTGCTTGTAATAACGTTATTTTTAATAATATTGTAAACATTCTTTGTGAGGAGCGGAATATTTTTAAAATGCATTGGATTTACTGAAAAAAAGTAAGTTTTGAAAAAATGCGAGTTAGGGCCTTTCTACCTGAGACCAACGATATATAGGTATGTTATAAATTCTCTATTCTTTAAACAAACCAGAGATTTTCGTATTTACAGTTCAGGCAGTAATTCTGGGGGATTAGAATAGTCACTTTAATGCCGCCTTATATCTTTTTCGTTATTATCAAAAAAGAGATCCACCAAGCTCTTCATATTTATTGTTTTTTTATTTCTGAGTTCTCAAAATATTCACAAAAGAAAATCTCACGCATATGTTGACTTTTTTATAGTTGCCTATATGTTAGAATGGCAACTGAAAGCAGTTGCCGTATATAATAATCACCCTTATTCAATTTGGCAACAGCAATATGAAACAATAGCAATAGCAATAGCAATATAATGTTAATTTGGTATTTTACAAGTGCATTATGACAACGTTGCCAACTTATCGATAAAACCAATAAAATACAGTATCGAATATTAAAGTCAGCTGATACTTTTTGTTTACTTATTTTGAAAAGAGAGTTAATAAAAATAAAATTTATTAATATAGAAAAGTCTGAGTTAGATATGTTGCCTTTTTCTGATTCGGACTCGCCCAGTGACGAAGAAAATAAAATACATTAATAGTGGAAAGGCGACTGTTTAGAGAGAAATCTGTTATTCTTCATTCGCTAGTAGAAATTCCTTAAATAAAACCATTTGGAATATTGTCGCTGAACAGAACAATACTTTATGCAGACTAACACAAGTAGCCCAAGTATATCTTCTATGTAAACTTCAAAAATCCAAATCAGATGAAATAAATGTAAAAATTTAAGGCGTTTTACTCGTAGCATTTAGTTACAATTTTTAAAAGAAGATTGCTTCAGGTTTTTTTTTATTAATTTTTAGTTTTTTATCTGTTAGATTTTTCTTTTTATTATAAATTTAAATTGGACTCTAAACTAAATGTTGCCGGATATAAAATGATAACTAAGTTTTTCTATATGCGATTACTAGAATGTTTATTAAAATCTATTAAAAACTATGTATGTATGTTTATGTTCAAAGTTAATTTGTTTAAAACAATATTGAAACTTGCGAAATATTATTGAAGAAAAATATTTTTAAAACAGGTTTAAAGTATTTTTCCATTCTAATTGCTCGCAAAAGGGATTTTGGTAATAAGCAAACACTCTCTTTTTAACTTCTGCTATTTTCTACTAATTGTTCTGCAAGCACAAAAAAACGAGTATGCTGTTGACAACATCCTTTTTTCTAAAATAGCTTTAGGATTGAAGCGTTTCAGTGTATATGTATTAAGCAAAGTATAAATAGCGTTGTTGATGATGATCACATACCTGTGTAACCACCCGACACAAATTTATTAAATTGACTTTAGAAGTCTTAACAGTTCCACCACATATGGCTAATAATTCATTGTGAGCTTTTTTCGTAGAATATTGAAGCTATAGAGAAATTGTTAATAAAAAACATTTTTAAAATAATTTAATAAAAGCAATCACAACTGTAATCAGTTTCTTTTAAAGGCTACTATAGCGATGAAAAAATCAGTGTGAGCTTAAGGTTTAAATCCTTCTAAGGAATATGATGTAATGGACTGAGATTTAACTAGAATTTTAAAATCAAAGCTAAAGCCACTATATTGTTCACAAAGACTCTATTCTAAGGCATGGAGACAGACGATGTGTATGATTCCTTGCTTGTTTGTCCCTAGCCTACCAGACTCATAAATTTCATTTCTGATAAACTATAGGAGGCAAAACCCTGTATACTGTGTTGAGTAGCGTGTCTAGTTTTAATATTTTTCTGTATATTTCTTATTGAAATACTTCACTATGATAAATTTAATCTACGAACTGCTCATATTGTTCACTCTCCATCCTCGTAGAGTATGTGGCCGTATTCCTTTAACCTCAATTTTTGTTTCTATTAAAAACAGTTCTGGTGACTTCGTCCTCCTTAGGGTTACCTATTGCACTTTTTGATTCTAGAACTGTTGGCGAAACACATAAGATTAATCTGTTAATAAAAAAAATTTATCATTCTTCCTGGGGCTCGAACTTCGGGCCTTCAGCACACAATAATTATTATACTGTTGTTGTTCTGAATCTCTACAATGTTTTATCCAAAATTTCATAAGTTCCTTTGGGGACGTAAGTCAAGCTGGGGCACCATTTAGCAACGGTTGCTTTAATTCAGATCTTTCGTTTGTAAGGTATGTTTTCGTTATTGATTATTAGTGTAGTGTATTCCAGTTAAATTGCTTTCAACGAGGACATGCGTAATTTGTTCTATAAGACCTGGATTGTAGATATAATCTGCGTCAATTTCAGCTCGTATTTTTCTACTTATAATACACTACCCATACAAATACAATCGATTGAATCTCGCACGATGCTGCCGGAAAATGTCAATATTTATTCATGTACTTCTTCATGTGGGAACAAAAACTTACCAACAACTAGTTTGTTTGATACAATCCAAGAAGGATTTTCTCGTTCCTATTTCAGAAACTTATTAATATGTTATACGTGGTTCACTTGAATCCAACAAAAGTTAATTATGGAAAATGTAAATGGCTTTGGAAGGGCAACAGACTCAGCAAACGTTAATTACAGTGACGCATATTCTCTTCTGTTCGGAAACATCTGAATTAAAAAATCATTCAAGATAATTGACACTACTTTGACAGTCCTTTTGTGAAAATTGTTTATTTTAGTAGAACTTTTATTTGATTGTGTAAAAACTCCTAAAGAAGTTTATCTCTTAGAAAAGATTATTTATAAGTCTGCTTTTTCCCTTATCCAATATGTAAACACACAAAACATTAATATTTTATTTCCTGTGTTGTTTTCGAAAGAATTTCTTGCTAATTTGCTAATTTCACTCATAAATAATTTTACTTCGTTAACAGAAAAAAACAAATTTTAATCTTACAAAATGACAGAGTAAAATGCGGGAAATGTTAAAGAGGGAGAAGAGTTTATAAATGGATTGAATGTTTTAATGTTCTGACATTCCATTATAAAAAGACAAAAATGGCGTACAGCAGGGTAGAGTTACAAATGAGTTGCAGAGAATATTATTTAAATTACTTTTACGTGATTTCAAATAGAAATTTGATTTCTTTTTCTTGTTTTTTTTTCTATAAGTTGAAAAGTTCTTTTTTTTTTTTGCCTTCATGCTGCAAAGATAACTTTGGTATATTGAAAATATAAATTTAAAGCTAATTTCTATGAGTATTTAAACTTTTATCAAAAGTTAAGGAAAAAAGTATGCTTGAAGGTTGTTTTTAAATAAAAAACTAATTTATAATTTATTTCAGGTACTTGAGAGTTGAACGAGAGTATAAAACAGGTGACTGGTAATTGTATAAAAATTAAATATTTTTATCCTTTCATTTCCAGTTAAACATTTTAAAATTTTCGTTTAAGTAATTAAAATTCATTCTTACGCTCTTTTTTTTTCTTGTGCTATAAATGCTTAAATATTGGCTTACAGGGAAAGCAACAAAATTTTAAAATCGAAAACATTTTACATTAACAACGATCCCTGGAGAACAATTATTGAATTTTTGATATTCTAATTACTCTTTAAATTTATGTAGAAAATAAAATGTTTTTAATGTTTTGAAATTTCTTGCTCTGTTTCTCTTTATGTGTGTGTTAAGGAAATGGTATAACGTAGATATGCAGATGTTGGTGAACACAATAATTACAGAGTTAAAGCATTTTAAAGTATTTTAAATTGTTAAATAAATTAAGGAGAGAAAAGGGAATTATTATATACATATAAGTACACAAAATTATATGTATTTGTATGTACATATTTACAGATATAGGAATGTAATTATAAAATATATATATAAACGCTTAATGTACAATGTTTTTTTTTATCTATTTATGTACATCTCATCTAATTTTATTTGTTTTGTTTTTTCGATATATATTTTTTGTTTGTGAAAATTTGAAAAACAAAATAATTTCATGCAAATTTTGTTATTAAATTATTGTGCTTTTACATTTTTAATAGCCGTATTGATTTTTAATTACTTCTATAGAGAAATAAAATTCATGCAAATTAGAGTGATTTTTCTAAAAACAAAAAAATATATAAAATTTTAAATTTCATAAATTTTTTTTAACTTCAATCAATTATTAGATCAATTAGTTAATTAATTTTAATATCAATGGTATATCCAACACTTATTTGTCTGGGATTTGTATATGAATGAACAATGACTAGACAATGATGGTTTTGTCAGTGATGTATGTAAGAAAGTATGTATAAATGATATTTTCATAGACCTACATACGTATGTAGATATATAAGATAATTATGAGTGTAATATTACTTAATTTAAAGTTGTTTTTGTTCATTTTATAATACAAAAAGTAATCTTAATTATTATGAAAAACGATATATTGCTTAACCTTACATACTGCACTAAAAAAATAAATATATTCTTAATCCTAATCCTGTCAAATGTGCCTCTCAAACACATTTTCACTTTTAAAACATTATAACTTTCTTAAATTAACTTTTAAGCTTCTGATATTTCTTGAATTCTTACTTGAAGTTGTTTGGTTTAGAAATATAAAATTTTTAATTATAATTTAATTTTTCTTTACTTTTATATCTTTATAAAACCAAAACTGCAGATAGTTCTGTCACACTGTGCCTGACAGACAGATATGGTAACATTAACTATTAACGCTTCATTGAAACTATAAACGTGTTCATCATTGGATTCCGAAAAAATATGACACTTGTAAGTTACGTTTCAGAGAAATATAATATGGTTTTGTCATTGTTACATCTCTATGCCAAGACATATTCAACAAGCCAGAAATTATCATTGACTACATATAATAATAACAAGATGATCAAATGGCTCACAGCTATTAAATTTTATAATTTAATAGAGATAATGCAGGTACTACTGCTTTTATTATCTGGATGAATGAGAATATACATACACACATAACTGGCCATTAGAACCCTGTTGTAGGGTTACGGCCTAGCTTCTCCCAGCACTCATGCTGTGTGTGTTAATTTTTATCCATGAGTACCAGGTCTTACAGCTTAAGGTCGACTCCGAATGACAGATTTGAGAAGCTTTCTCATGGCAATCAATTAATCCCAGGGCTTTTGCCAGAAGACTGCTGAGAGGCAGTCGCCGAAAGAAACAATTTTTTCATATTTCTTTTTTTTTCCAAGAAATCAGAGCTCAGATGAATGAATATCAGAATAGAAAACCCAACTACGTCGAAAAATATTTTAAAAAGATTTAATTCAGGAGCTTGTTGTCCCAAATATAAAACATCGCTGTCTTTTAAAATTAAATAAAAGCAATGTGCCCAATATTAACTCTATACTTTTCGAACACGACTCCTGCAATCAACCGAGGATATTGCCAAAATTATTTATATATATGTGCCTCTGAGGCACATTTTGGCTGCATTTATAACAATAATGGTATTCACACCGAACTTGTTAATTTGTTACTTGGTAGTTTGTTAATTTGTTATAGCTAGCAACTGTGAACGACCCCCTTTGTCAAACTTTGTTAGTCTGGTAACTGTCGTAGTAAACCAGCTGATTTATTTTTCCGACACAATTTATTATTCTGAAAAAATTCAACATGCCACGAGGAAGTGTAAAAAAAAACAATTCTTTTTTATATTTTTTAGAAATGTATCACAAACGACTTTTATTATTTAGAAACTGCAACAGATGTTTGTGAGCTATCAACTAACAACTATTTTATCAGGGATGCCGTGTTGTTAATTTGTTAAATATTAATCCGGTAGTGCGATAAATATACAAAAGCAAAATACAGTAACTATTAACGACTAACAATCTAACGAACACGGTGTGAAAACCGCTAATGTTTTCCTGACTTGATTAGGATCAAATAAATTTAAAAATATTAGACTTAAACATTAAATACTTAAAGAAAAAATTACTAAGGATTTTTCAGATTAGTATGTTGGCTTACTAAGAAATGAGATCAGAGTTCAAACCCCACCTCTGACATCTTGAAAATAGGAGGGGGCGTGGTATAGTGGTTAGAGCGCTCGCACAAAAATTCCAACGACCTAGGTTCAATTCCCAGCAAAGGTGAAAAAATGAAAAAGTTAGTTTGCGGTTTTTTCAATATTATAATTATAAATAAGAGGTCCCCCCTCCAAGAAGACAATTTATAAAGGAACCACTTCCTGACATTCCACTCTATTCCACCTTATTCAATGTCATCAAAACACGAATGATCAGGAGAAAAGCGCCACCTATTGGGAAGTAGCAGATAACAGCTAAACCTATTTGTCGAAGACAATCAACATGCAACGATGAGGCAATCGCTGTTCATCACACTGGCTTTTGAATGATCAATTCATAGCAATTTGTCTTATATACAAAAATGTATGTCCTGTCATAAATGTACTGTCCTTTCCAAAAAATTCCAATACAATGCACTGCATTTAGAAGTATTGGTCTCAAAAGAAAAAAATATGAAAAACATATTATTTTTTTAGCAGTCTTTTGACAAAAGCTTTGGGAGTTACTGCTTGATATGAAGAAGTTCCTCAAGTCTGTCTTTCGAGGTCGACTTTAAACTGTAGGTCCCGTTACTCGTGGAAAAAATTGACATACACAACATGTGTGCTGTGAGAAGTTAGGCCATAACTCTGACACAGTGTTGTAATGGCCAATTATGAATATACCTACATATATGTATGTAATTTATTTATATATTTCATAAATATATTGATAACAAAAAGTATATCACCGACCTTAACCTTAAATCAAATTTTAGAAACGAACTAACGCTGCGACTGAACGGATTTTTTTTATAGTAATTCAAGTATGGATATCAGAAAAGTCAAAATTAAGTGTTGAAACTTTGAAAGCCATTGTATGAGTCAAATATAATAAATATAATAATAAAAAAAATAAATTCGTGTGAAGATTTTTACAATATTTTGAAAAATCACATCAATCTATTGAAACAAATTCTCTGAAATAAAAAATATGTCCAGGAATAAAATGTTATAAAATTTTTTATATGTACATATATATAAATTGTACTTTTTTAAAAAATAAAAAAATATTTCGATATTAGATATTTTTATTCTATATGAACATTTTTTTCTATACCCCTTCTGAGTTGTCCCGCTTTACCCTTCTAAAAACCTGGCTACCTTAACTATAATACACCCTTTGATTTGGTAGAAGTAAGTGCCTAAATAATTAAAAATCCACAGTGAAGTATCTAAGTAGAAGCTATAATTACATTAATCCGTTAATTTTATATACATATAAAATATCTGGAGATTTTCAATAATTTTAAATTTTAAATTCAATTAAAAATATTTTGTAAATAGCATGGCGACGTAGGCTGGACGGAACTATTTAAACCATTTAATTATGAGTTATTTTAAAATCAGAATGAAAAAAAAAAATGTAAATCCGAAAGAATCGAAATAAGAGATCGAAATATAAACTGAGCAGTTTAAGTCCATAAATTTGCTTTTTCTTCCATATAATATATTGTATATCTTAAAATTAATATAATTTTTAAATTCATATACATATACGTATTCCAAATACCTATAATAACTTAAATTAAACCTACAAATAGTATTCAATGAACAATAGAAATGAATGAGTTAGTATAATGAACAACATCAAACAATTATATTTAAATCAATTTCAATAAGTATCAATTGAAAATGGACTTTTAATATAAAAAAATAAATCATTATTTAAAAATTAAATTCAAGTATTATTTGCTTTTGTTGAACAACAATTTATAATTTGTAAAAGCCCATTTCAAGTTTAAGATACTCATCAAAATTTCTTTAAAATGAAAATATATGAGAGGAGAGATAGAGAGAGTTTGAGAGAGAGAGAGAGATATTTTTCTTGTAGTGGAAGTGAGAGAGTATGAACATACCATTGTATTATTGTTTAAATTTCGTTTATAACGTAAACGATTGCGTACCTTTGGTGCACTAACTTCACGTGTAGATATGCCCATCTTTTCGTGATGTCTCAGCTGTACCGGATATATAATTTGATAATAATGGCCACCGATACGGCGCACCAATTCTTGATTCTGTCGATATTCCTTAAGTAAACGTTCGACTTCACCTGTAATAGAAGAAGAAAATTAAATACAAATTATTTCATTATTTATTAAAGAAAAATATTTGTAAATATGAACCCTGCAAAACAAATTCCGGTTTCAGTTTATTTTCTTAATGACCTCAAGTAAAATGTATTGAAACTTGTGGCAGAATTTAATTAATACTGTAGACATTCTTTGCTGCTGCCTATTATTTGTGCTTAAAGTTTTCCAAATGATTATTTAAATATAAAGGAAGTAGAAAAGGGAGGAAAAAACGCAGCCTTTTGAAGAGACAGTTTTGTTAGCAATTTTTTTTTGTTAAAAAAAAAAACCTGAAGCTAAATCATACAAGAAAATTCACGTAAAATAAAAATAAAATTCTTTTAAAACTGTGCGCTCTGTTAGTTAGTTAATGCAAAGAAGCCAAAACATAAAAAAGTTTTTCTTTGTTCTTTTTTTTAAGGCCTTTCGGCAATTCGGCAAGAGGAAGTTTGACAGGAACAGTCGGTCAAGGCTGACTAAGCGTTAGACTACACTTTAAATTTTAATTCATTTATAATACATGACAAATATTTTAAGTTATTGGCTTGAAATAATTCGTTTAATTTTAAGGAGTTTCCAAAAATTCTTTGAGCTTATGCGCGTTTTAAAGAAAAAAATTCATATTTTTATAAATTTAATATTACATTATCAGAAAAAATGTGAGCACGATTATGACAAGGTCCCTTGAATTTGTAATTTTTAACTAAGTATTTAAAATTGTAGTAGCTGAGCTCTAGTGGATAGTTTGTTGGCTTACTAAGACGATAGCGCCGGGTTCAAATCTCAGCTCTGATATCTTAGAAAAAAAAGAAATATGAAAAAATTATTTCTTTCGGCGACTACCTCTCAGTAGTCTTCTGACAAAAGCTCTGAGAATAATTTACTGCCATGATAAACCTTGTCAAATCTATCGTTCGGAGTCGACTTTAAACTGTAGGTCCCGGTACTAATGGATAAAAATTAACACACACAACATGAGTGCTGCGAGAAACTAGGCCGTAACCCTGACACAGGGTTGTAATGGCCAACTATGTATTTATGTATGTATGTAAATATTTAGAAATTTACCTAAAATATATATTAATAATGTTTCGTTGGTTTAAAGTTAATTTGAAGTCATTTGACGATCATTAGATTTACTTAAAAGCAAAAGCATCGAAATTTCTTCAAAATAATAATGTTCCTGATATAAAAGGTAAACTGTTTGCATCATTAACAGTACTAGTTATCACAACATCTGGATTGACTGACCGACCTAACTTCGATTAGACTATGAGCTTAATAAGTGTACTGAAGAAAGTTCAAGTTATTCAGATTGACAGAATTTCCGCAGAACTGTTTAAAGCGTGCTCACATGTTACTGGTCAGCTGTTATAACAAGTTATTCAGTGTTTCCGGGAAACGAACTGCCTCTACATAGAACACGAGGAGATTATAATTATGAAGTAACTTAAAAATAAATTCTAATACCAGAACTGTAAGGGTCAAATCCTTTTAAGAATGGTGAACGAGGCTGATATTGTTGTCGAATGCTCACAATTAACACCTTCTACTTTGGCCAAACAAATCATGTCTCTTTTATCTAAATACAGTAAATAGTTTGAAGATAACCCCTGAGCTGTTGGCCGAGCTGATAATATCTTTATATAGTGTATTTAAACAATTCAAGTGCACGTGCGATGCCGCCAATCATCAGCCAATTTAAAAAGCCTTTTGAGACAACCGAGTTCCAAAAAGAAAAATTTAAATTATGAAAGACTTATAGAAAAGTGTCTAAATTTGAAGTTCACGTGTACCCAGCATTTTTTACACTTCGATGGGGTTAGCCAGCATGTATAAGATTACTGGTTTAGAGTACATTCAAGTTGCCATTTACAACTACAGTACCCTTGGAATACTAAAGGGGTAAAGTCTCTTAAACCACATTTGTGCTATTTTCAGCATTGGCTGAAATGCGCAGCGAAATCGGCAGTCTCTCTTACAGCCTTATACCCAATGTCCTAACAAACAGTCACTGAGCGAAAGAAAAACACACGAAAAGAAGGTGTTTTGGGTTTCTCTATGTCTTTCGCCTGCTCTTACGAGTCACCATTTTTCTTTTTTACGTATCGTGTGTTGCCAGTTAAAAATTTTGATTTAATTTCTTTAAAAAGATAAAATAAACTACTATTTTGTTTGTGAACACATGCAACTCTGTTTAAAACTGCTTACTTGTACATATCCGTTACAAATAATTTTTCAGTTGTAATCCAATGTTTAACACATATTAATCGATCTTGTAAGCAAATGGCATTGTGATTGGGTCAGTTTCATGTTGTAATTGAAACGTGTATGGGTAGCTTAAAGCAGGGGTTACCAAAAATTTTTTGGTTGTGAATTAGTGAGTAAGAGAAAAAAAGAAGTTGAGAGAATTTTTTTGTTTACAGTCATAGAAAAATTTTAGTAAGATACGCTATTTTCATCAACAAAATACATAAAGTTGTAAATGTTTGACTATATTTAGAGCATTTTTTATATATTTGCTGGGAAATAAAAAATCCATTTCTTCTTCCTAAAAAAATATTCTTTAAAAGTACAAGTATATATATAACTGGGATAAAATAAGAAGATAAAATAAGACTTTTAGAAGATAAAATCTTCTACATTTATACTTATATGACAGTTTCGTATTTGTAGAATATAATTTGTTGCGTTACTTTGAATAAATATAATTTAAGTCGAAAAATATTTGTATTATAATTAGGCCTTTTCCAAATTTTTTTCAACAATTGCTTAATAAAAATACCATCACTAAATGGTCTACCCTTTCCAACAATTTTTAAGCTTACTAAGCTTGAAATCGAGATTTTCAATTTAGGATCTAATTTGGTTCATAACCTACTAAACAAGCTTTTAATGTTTCTAAAAAATTGAATTGTTTAACATAAAATATTTTTTGAGTGTAATCGATCAGTTTTTTTGAGTAAACCTGAAAAAAAAATAAAAGAACGTAAGCAATACGTGTGAATGCTCTCTGCACAATTGTGCTATGAAATGGTAATCACTGGCTTAAAGGTATAAAAAAAGAGTTTGTGTGTATGCGTGTGCTCTTGTATTGTAGAAAAGTGAGTACGCATGGGAATTTTTTAAACTGGAATTGGCATAATTTTCTTGGCTTAAGATCTATTTGTACATATCTATTGTGCAGTGGGTTTTGCATCAAACGAAAGCGAAAAGGCAAGTGAGTAATTTTGACATTTGCTTTCGCATGTAGTCGACATTATGAAATTGGTTTTTGTATGAAAATTATTACGTTTTTCTCTTTTCTTTTTCTTAATTGTTTTGTTTGTACACAATTCTGATGTAAGGAAAACAAAATATAATTTTTTCACCCAGCAAGCCAAGGAGAACACTCACTCGACATTGTGAAATAGGCTATTAATCACTGCGTTCAAAGTGATATGATTGGTAGATTTGGTCAGCCTTTGCAGTTAGTTTTTTAGTTATCTAATGCTATAAGCACATTCAAGGCTATCAACCACCGAACACGCAACTTAAAAATTCGCTAGCTACAAAAGTAACCAAGTAGCCAAGTAGCCAGCTACTTAATTATAATAACAACTATAGCTACAAAATAAACATCTGTTTTGACGCAGTAACAACAAACTATTAAATACTTACCAACCTTAATAACACAAAAACGAATAAATAAATAAATAAAAATTTAAGAAAACTAAAAATGTAATTAAATAATAAATTATATTTTAAATAAAAACTGGTTAAAATTAAATGAGAACTAAACAAAATATGGAAACAAATGATTATTTATTTTCAGTGGTACATCTTACATTTTTTTCGCTTTTTTAATGCCTATATTTTATATATTGCGTTTTATATATACATTTTTTATGCATCTTATTGTATTGGCAGCACTAAACTGTTTATTGTCGCCAAGAAAAATAGAAATTAGCCTACCTTGGCTACGGGCTACAAAACTAGTCGTGTGGTCGGTAGTCGTGTTGCCACTAAACTTGTAGTCGATGGTCGGTAGCCTTTAATGTGTTTATAGCATAAATACTCAGGACTAGAATTACCTTAATTCTACTTATGCAGCTGATACCTAAAATGTGATAATTAACATAAAGATAAATCCAAGCCCCTGTGCTCGAACTTTTATTAAGAAAAAAAAAAAAAAAAAAAAAATAAATAAATAAATTACAAAGAACTTAATCAGAGACAATTTACAGAGATTTAGAATAATAATTATAATTCTCATTATCTCTTGCTATTACTTTTTATTTTCAAGTAAATCAAGTAAAAAAAATTCTTTGTTAAGCAGAAAATAAAAAGTCCTGCGAAAAATCCCTGTAAACAAAAAACAAAGAACGAAATATTTCATTTAATTAATTAAATTTTATTTACATGTTACAATACAAGAGAGAAAAAAAATTTTTTTTTTCTTGTTTTACTGGTTGAGTTTTGGGATTTGCATTTTCACTCATATTCGGTTTTATACATTTTTCCTAAAAGTTTAAGGAACCAGATAAGATATGAACAACGTCAGCAAAATTGAAAATAAAAGCAGACAAAAAATATATATTGTTCAGTATTAAAGCCAGACAGACGTAAAAACATTACAGTCGTACAAAATAATCATTTAATCTTACTTGTATTCTGTTTTCTATCGGTTTTGGCATATATTTTTATTTTTATTTTATTTTTTTTTCTTTTATTGGTTTTTGTGTTAGTTTTCTACCCTAATTCCTGAACCCACAAATTCAACAGAAAAGAAAAAAAAGAAACGATTTTCATGCTACATTTTTCCAATACTATGCAGACAAATTCCTATAAAAAGAGAAGTTTGTAACTCACTATGGTTAATTTTTTTTTTTTTAACTTTTTATTTATTTAATCATTCGCTTGATCCTGTTTTTCTGTGTATTTGTAAATTTTTAGCATAAAAATTCTTTTATACCGATTCTGTGTATCGAAACCTCTACTTCCTATTTAAATGCATTTAAACTTCTGTATACAACAACAACTGCCTTAACTTTTTGCCACCAATGCAACAATTTGCACTTAAACTCCCTATAGAGCAATTGGTTTTATTTTATTGTAGAACTCCTTTTGAATTTCTCTTTTTTTTCTCCAATACAAGTATTTTCATTTTAAATACCAACTGCATCTGGTGCCTCCACAACAGTCTTTTATAATACAGATTTAGATTTCCTTACATTTATGCCCACCCCCTGTTTTTTTTTCAAAAAATTTCCTTCGTTCTAAATTTTAAATGAAAGAGAAATAAAACAACAATATATGTGCGAGTGTGAAAATAGAAACGAAAATTTAATTTCCGTTTTATATTGCATTTGAACTTATTTAAATCAATTTAAACTCTTGCAACCTCTCAGACTCTGTGTTGGTTGGTAAAGGCTTTGCTTGCAGTTTTTTTCCACAGATTATTTTTAAATGCCTTCAAATTAAATATTAATACGAGTATTATAAATGGAGTTCTTCGCAAGTTGTTACTCGTTTTTTGTATATGAAGTTGTAATCTTATGAAAAGGAATGTGTGTAAATAGGTTGACTTGAAGTCTTGAAATTTCTACAGTATCTCTACAAATGCCTGCAAAGAACAATAGGTTAAAAAAAAAATCAAAAATTTTAAAAGAGTAGTGCCACGCCCATACAAAATAAATATTGACTTTTGTATATCTTAAGAGTGGAAACAGTAAAAGTTCCTCAATTTTTATTAAATACTATAAACCATTTGTCAAAAAGTGAACGTGATTGGACATTTAGGCATAGCAACCCTCATACAAGTCGTAGTCTTCGTTAGTTAAATTGAATTGCTTGAAGCTGTGTATCCTGTCGTCCTCCATTTGTTCAAGGCTATAGATTTAAATAAAATTTTTAAACAATTTTATAATTTAAGCAGCAGACAGACTTATCTCAGATAACAAAATTTTTTTGTCAAAATAAGAATAAAAAAAATTAATTGTTTCCTTCAAACTATAATCCTCTTTTTATTGCCATTAATAAACACTTCTA
This sequence comes from Metopia argyrocephala, assembly GCA_963576795.1. NCBI lineage: Eukaryota > Metazoa > Arthropoda > Insecta > Diptera > Sarcophagidae > Metopia > Metopia argyrocephala. The sequence continues at coordinate 17,378,843 of OY756208.1, read as the reverse complement.
GAATTGTCTTATTTTAAAAGAAAATTCATTTAAAATTTATAAAATGTTGCTTCAGTTTTTGCTGTGTTCGTAAACAGGTGTTACCTTAAGTAATGTGGTTTTTAAAAGAAATTTTTCAAACTCATTCGAAATCATTTTTTATAACGTTTAAAAATGAAAACTGTTTTAAAAAGCGTAAACTTTTTCGTTCATGCACAAAAAAAAAAGAGAAAAAAAAAAAACTTGAAAAAGTTGTGAACAAAAAAAAAAAAACAAATATATTTTAAATGATAAATGACATGTTACACTTTCAATGGTCTTGAGTTACTAAACAATATAAGAAAAAAAAAACCACCTTGAGAACATAAAAGGGTTAGACAGCATTTTATTGCCACTCATCAGCTGCATAACCAACGAAATTTCTTTTTTCTTTCGTGGTTTATTTTATTATATTTCATTTTATTTTAAGAACTTTTTTTAAGAACTTTTTCCCTTGCAAGTTGTAAATATATAATTTTTTTAACACAATAAATAGAAAAAAAAAACAGATTTTAGTAATACTCTGCTGATGGTTATTAATTGTGTTGAAAAGATCTATTAAGAAAACATACATATTTATAAAAACTGTAGAATAGCCTAAACTGTCTGATACCCTATGCATATAAGCCATATATGATAATGCAAATTTCCAAAGTGATAAACGTCAATTTATAAAAAAAAAAATTTCTTAAATTGTTATTTTGTATTATATTTATACAGGGTGTCCGTCAGGAAGAACTACTAATTTGTATACTAATTTGTTTTGCGGCCATTTTGGTAAACATTAGTCTGTCCAGTTTATATTTTGCAGTCACTAAAACATGACGTGACACGACATCTCCGATTTTCATGAAAAAAATCATAATGGGTGACAAGGTACATTTTCATTTGAATGAATATGTGAATAAACAGAATAGTCGGTTCTGAGCAATGGAAAACACTCAAATTATTCATCAGTCAGCTTTGCATCCACTAAAAGTGACAGTCTTTTGTGCAATTTGGTCAGAAAGATGCATGGACCTCTATTCCTTTGGAAATGACAACTACGTGACAGTAACTGTCAATGGAGAACGATATCGTAATATGATTGAAAACTTTTTAACGCCACAACTGCATGCTTTGGGCTTGACTCACATGTGGCTTCAACAAGACGATGGCATATCACATACAGCCAAGATTACAATGGATTTACTGTGAGAACTCTTTACACAACAAGTTTTTTCAAGGATAGTTAATTGGCCTCCACGGTCGCGTAATTTGACTGCTCTGAACACCTTTTTGTGGGGATATCTGAAAAGCGAAGTTTATGCAAATAAATCAGAAACGCTGCAGCAACTCAAACAAAATATTCGTGATGAAATTAATAAAATACAGCGTGAAATGTTTGAGAATGCATTGAAAAATGTGCTCAAAAGGGCCGAATTTGTGAGGCTAAACGAGGCGGACATTTATGTGATATTGCATTCCATACATAATTGTCAACATTAAATAAAACATTTATTAATGTAAGATCTATTCCCTTTCACTTAATCAAACATAATAAATAAACAAAGTAGTATACATTAACGGCGGATAGCCTGTATATATTGCTAATAATTTTGATAATTAAAATTATTCATCCGACAGACTAAAAAATAATTTCATTACATTTAAAATAAATGAAAGTTAACGTTTTCTTATAGAAAATTACGATTTGCATCGACTTACTTAAGAATTTTCTAGAGAATTTAATTGTAGAAATTTCCTGGCCTCAAGTATTTTTTCTGAATCAGGAAAAGTAAAAAAAAAAAACGAATTTTGGGAGCCTGTGCTCTACATTAAGATGGGTGTACAATAATTATCACAAAGATTTAAAATCAAATATATTTCAAGAGCAGCTCTAAAATCCTTTTCTTCTTAAATAAAATCCTCGTAGTTAATGATCCTGAAATCTAAGTTTGAATACCAGTGAGAGTGTTAATGAATTAGGTTAGCATTTAAAGCGTTTAAAGACAAAACAGAAACTAAATGATAGAAGATCTTACTGGGATTGGTATATAAAATAATATTTTTTACATTCATTTTATTTCTTGAATTTCTTATTTAATCAATTACACTGTGCTAGTCCCAAATTTTAACAAGCTGGGCACCCTGCTGGTAAAGGTAACTCGAGTACGCTGAATTCAATGACATTAGCCGTTTTTAAAAGTTAGCGTTTCTATTCGCGATATTCATGATTTAAAATTTGTACGCTAAAGTACTATAAAAACGAAATTTGTATACTTTTTTGACCAATTTTTAATTTTAAATTTATAAATTTTGTTATATATGCACATCAATAAATAGGACATTATTCGGAACTTTTTTCGCAATTTTTTTACGAGACTTTTTTTAGGGATTTTTTTTCGCAAATTTTTTTTTTTTTTCTTCGAGTTTGAAATTAATTCGAATACGCGTTAGAAATATTCGCTAACTTTGATTTTAATCAATCTTCTTCGATAAAATTTAACCCTTAATTGCATGAATTTTTTTTATTTTTCTAAAATAAGCCACTGATAAAAATCATGCCTAATTTTAACCCTAGAACCATAAGGTACGTAAATTTTATGTGCACTTTTTTTTAAAATTTGTCAAAATTGTATGGACAACGATAACTGAATAATGTAAATATACTAAAAATTATTTTCTTTTTATAACATATGAATTAAAATAAATAAATAAATTTAATTAAAGTAAATAGATTGAAAATATTCTAATTTGAGAAATTGCGTAAAAATTAGCGTTATGGTTCCACGGTTAAAGAACAATTTTTGAAAATATTTCATTATAAATATTGAAACTACAGTCCAGTGGGTATCATCTAATGCCGAAATATCTCATCAGCGACCAATTTACAATAAAGTTTTTGTACATTTCTTTTCTTTTTCTTCCAAAAAATTTATGATGGAAATAAATCGCAATGCAATTAAGGGTTAAATATGGAACATGACAAGAGCAGCATAGAGGTTTGTAATGATTTTTCGCAAAAAAAAAAAAAAAAATTGATTTTTGGAGAAAAAAAAAAAGGATGTCATATAATATTGTATTTATTCAACAAAGTTGAAATGATTTAAATTTAAAAATTATCTGAAAGTTATAAAAATACCAGCGTACAAACTTAAATTGATAATATCGCGAATACGAGCGCTAACGTCTTAAAATCGCTAATGCCATTGAATTCAACGTACTCGAATTGGCTTTACCAGTAGATTGCCCAGCTTGGTAAAAACAGGTCAACTTCGAGCACAGTGTTATTGGAGCTTTATTATGTAAACCAATTGAAACTTATTATATCGTTCTGAAGATCCTAAAACTTGTATTCTTTATGAGAATTAACAAAAACAACAAGGAATATGTATAAACATTAGCCGAACTAAACAGAGTTCTTTGTGTTGTACTACTCATTTTTCTACATTAGCTTTTTAACTCACCATATGTTGAAATTATATTATGCGAAATATATGTTTTTGCTCTTTTGAATGAAAATTCTTACCAGTTCTTTTTTTACTATAGTAGCGGGGATCGAAAACTAGTTCAGTTCTGGTAGTATTTAAGCATATTCCTCACCAAATTATAATTCTCATAAAGAATACCAGTTTTTATTTAATATCTCAAGATCGATGCAATCATTATAAATAATATTTTTTATAAATTTTCTAATATAGTAGAGTGCCATAGAAAAACAAGAAAATTCACTGATTTTTTATAAAAAAAAAATTATTTTTTTCCCAACAAAATATTGATTTAGTACAGCACCTCATGAGCCATGCACATATAGGGTGCATGAATAAACAAATATTTCCATATCATTCAGTAGCATTATTTGAGAGAGACAATAAAAAATAAGCTGCTAAATACAGATATTTCAGAAAGGTGTTGCCTGGTTTTGTTCTACTAACAAAGAAATGAACCACCTGTAAAAAGTTTTGATTGCCTGAGGTATTCTATTTTGTTTTTACCATTTATTTGCTACCATTTAAGTGTGAGTTTGTGTATAGAAAACTAAACGTAATGGAAAAGAAATTTTCATAAATGATTTCTCTTAGAAATATTTCATTATTAATCATAGAGGTGAATGATTCTTCACAACTTTTAGAACGTGTTTTGTATGTGAAAAAAAAACAGGCAAAAAGGAAGCTTTATTCTATTGGAAATAAAAAACTTACTGTGCCTCTGTTACAAAAAAAAATACCAGATGTGTTCATAATAGTGAGACTTCCTTACAAAAACTTATTTACGGAATATTTTAATTAAGTTTTTTTTTGTTTGCAAAATTTAAATTGTAAAGAAAACTTAGTTTTTATACACTAAATAATAACAAATAATTATGAATTTTCATATTGTCACTTTAAACCATAAAAATCTTGAACTAACTTGACTAAATTTTATAGGAGACACAAAAAACTTTGTTATAAACAATGTTTTTATATATAAAATCCACTCCTTGTAATTAAAAAGTATGTCTCTAATGCACTATATTTCATATTCAATTAAAAATGAATTTCGAATATTTCATTATTTAAACCTTTTTTGAAATTAAAGGACGATATTAAGTTTTTATGCAACTTTTTCTTTGATTATAATGTTTTCAAATCCAATATTAAATAACTCATGTTCTCAGGCTTTAAATACAAATAAATTTTCTTAAAATGTTTTTCGTTTTTTTTTTTTTTTAATAAAAAAAATGAGAAAAAAAAAAAAAACTAGATTTAATGACAAAGCATATCCTATACCACTTAGAAGATGAGTCATTTCCTTGCAACTGAACATATAAATATACCATTTGTTTTTGATACAAGAAACCTTTTAAGCGAGATAATTATTTTCAATGATAATGCAAAATGATATAGAATTATATTTATAAGAAAATCTAAAACCTAATAAAAAAGAATTTACTGGTGCTTTTAGGCGAATATGCAAATAATTTATTTATATTTTTAAGCAAATAATTTTGTATAATGGCCTCTTTCCTAAAAAGTTTAAAATAGTAACCTTTTGTTTGTGACCAATACTCAGGGGAGTAAACCCCTACTCATGCTAGGCATTGAATTGGAATTTTTTTAAAAATATAGTTATTTTGGTGTTTTCTTATTAAGCATCTTACGAATAAAACAATTTGCTGTCAGTTTCATGATCACTCAAAGGCCAGTATTATACCTTCAACCTTAAATAACCAACAACTATTGCGCCATCTATGGTTGAATGTTGATTTGTGGTGATGATCTTCGCTAATTAGTTAGCTGTTATCTACTATTTATCACTAGGTGGCTCTTTTCTTTTGATCATTAATTTTTTTGTTGTCAATGCCGAAGGTGATATAGTGGAATGCCAGGAAGTGGTTTCCTGCAGGAAGGGGGGGGGGCGGCGTTCGCGGAGCCTCTTTTTTTTAGACAAAAATTTCAAAAAACCGCAAATTTTTAATCTTCATTTTTCTTTTTTGCTGGGATTTGAACATGGGCAGTTTGAATTTTTGTGGAAGCGATTTAACCATACTATACTACTCATGGACCTCTTGTTTTAAATAAATAGGGATGCATTGCATACTAACCAAAGTACAAACACAGCAAAAAAAATGAATTATACATTTTTCATTCTTGTATTGCTGGAAATATATATTTCTTATAGTTGTCTACTTTGCATTGCACATATTCCTTAACGGATGTTACTTCTCAATACGAATACCAGATCTTGAATACTATCATTACAATTTGGATTTATAGGGGCAATACAAAATAGACAAATATATAAAAAATTAATGTTGTGCGTTTGGTGGCATAGAAAGTTTATTAAGAGCTTCTGACACCCCAGCAGAAATTTGTGCTTACCAATAAGCTATTTTGTAAGCGAGAACTTGTGAATAATCACTTACACATGCCCATCAATAATGCTTGATTTTTATATGAGTAAGCAAATAGTGCAAAAAAATAAAAATAATACCTGTTGCATTTTTGAAGCTTCAATGTCTAAAAAACAATATAATGCTTCCATTATTGCTTACAATTTTGTTTATTGCTTCAAAAATTTAAACAATTTTCTGCTAGAACCTGATAAAACTATTGATTCTGCCCTTTGTTGTAATTTATTGAGGACTTTGAAAAAGTCCATCTACGAAAAAGCAACAGCGACCTGACATTCCACTCTATAACAGGAGAAAAAACGACACCTATTGGAAAGAAGCAGATAACAGCTAAAACGTACTTAGTGAAGGCACTCACCACACAATCCAAATGTAAGGATGAAACAATTCCTGTTGATTGTTCAAGGGACTTTGAATTATCTATTTACAGTTATTTATATCATTCGTAAGTTGATTAATAATATTATTCTTTTCAGGATTTATCCCCAACTATTAGGCTCAATAAAGCAGAATTCGTCAATAGAAAGAGTCAGAATACTAAAATTTTTGATGAATTAGCAAACTCTTTTAATTAGAAAATGTTGGTATATCTACCATATAGCAAAAAACTTGCATTTTTAGATCCTCATGGGTATATATGTCTGCGAAATACTCTTACTAGATTAAACTTAAACTCCCCAGAAAAGCGAAATTCTAGTGGCAAAGCATTATCGACTAATACGATATTTATTTTGTTTAGTAGAATTTATTTTGATTGTACCCCACAAAAAATAGTTTATTTGTGAGTTTGAACAGATAACACTCATGCCAGTAGACTTGAATACTTATCCATTATTTTACATTGGCACTTAACCAAGAATAGTCGTATATACCACTGTACAAGTGCATTATGAAAATGTTTTTCTCATAACTGTTTCTATTTTTTAAAGCCAAATTTAGTATTAATTAGTGCTTAATTAATATCTGTTGTATGTACTTGTATCATATTAATTAATGGCCACTCTACCCTGTACTATAACTTCTGATATTCAAAATAAAGAATAAATAAGTGTCTGGTCATTTGGTTTCATTATAAGTTGTTGCATAAATTTATGTGTAGAATTAATTTTTATAACTTCGTATTCATAACGGCATTTTTATAAAATTTTGCTGTTCTGGTATTTTTTCGCAATAAAATTAAGAGCATTTTGCCAGCCAACCATTTTGTTTTTACGAGTGTAATTTTATGGCCATATAATAATAATTTTTATTGGAGAGTCTGCAAAACTGAACAGCAAATTACGAAAAAAAAAAAAAATTAAATTGTCATTAAATAAATTGTTTTCTGTGCAACAATTTAAGTTTAATTAAGTTCAAGTGAAATAGCAGAGAAGAAATTTTCTTTATATTTTTTCTTTTCTTTTCTCGTTAAAATAAAAAAAAAATACTTCAAATTCTTTGCAACAAGTTGATATTTTATGGCCGAAACTTGTCAACTGATGTTTAAGCCATAAAATGCTAAAAGAAACAATTTATTTATTTAAAAAGAAAAGCACTTAAAAATTAAATGCAGGAAATAATTTCTTACCATTCTATATCTATTTTGTATAAGTACATACAATATAAAATAAGTTGTCTTATGCTGGTCATTTTATAACTTGAAAACTCCTAAAATGATTTCAAATCAATACATGTGTTAGAAATGTATGCTTTCACTGATGACTCTATTTAATAGGGAGGTGCCACGCCTATACAAAATTTCTTTCTATTTGTTTATATCCTTAAAATGGTAATAATCAAAAATTCTATACTAAGGGTATAGCACCTCCAATAAAACTTGCACTTTTGCAACCAAAAAAAAAAAAAATTTTTTTTTTGGACGTCTTTTATATTCTTCCATAGTGCACATTGAGTAAAATACTAAAATATGAAATTGCTTTTAATATTAGATGATAAGGATAGATTCATTACAGTTCAAAAAGATTTTTTCATATCCACTCAAAAGGAGAACTAATTTATAAAGTCTTATCAGATATATAAGAGCAACACAAGCAAGCAAGAATTGAAAACGAAGATAGGGATCAGACTGGCCTCACACTTAAAAACTTTTTCTCAGTAACTATAATAAGAGAAGATTTGAGTCGTGTATTGGGTTCTCTAGACATAATCTGAGAATACTAGCGGGCCTTCTAACAGGGCATTGCAGATTCAATGGATACCTAAATATGATAGAAATTACTTCGAGCGATATGTGCAGATACTGTGACGTGGCAATTGAGTCATCAGAGCATATACTGGGCGATTGTTCAGCATTGATGCACAGTAGAAAAAGGTACCTTGGTGACTATCAAATAGGGAATTCTCGGGTTTGGCACCAGACGACATTTTAAAGTTTATCAGAGCGACGAAACTGGGGGGATATTGTAAGAATCCCGGTCACGTTTAGAGCTATATAATAGATCTACAGGTCGAAGTACTCTACGTGTTGTACCTCAAATATGAATAATTGAATGAATAAAGCAAGTAAGAGTAAGAAAAAAATCATTCTTCGCTTGAATGTCGAAGATATGAATTTCATCATTCATCATTGAAAATCTACTGACACTGTAAAGCATGAAGAGGACATAGTACACTATTTAACATTATTTGTGACTTCTACTAGAATTCCACTAATCATTATTCTCCATTATATAAATCCACCATAATTATGCAACGAAATATGGTTTGCTGTAAAAAAATTAATGACTTTTATTATAGAATGGAACTGTTTTAGTACGTCATCTCAATGATTCTCACAGATATGCTATTTGAATTTTAACGATTACAGTTTCCCGCATGTAAGCCTCTTGCAATTACTATTAATAAAGCTCACTGTCAGCAGTTGCAAGTCTTCGGCATAAATTTTAGAAGTTTGTGTATTTTCACGGATGGGCAAGCCATCATTTTTAGTTAAAATGCCAAAATTAAACCTGTCGTTTACAACCAAACATTGCTAAAAATTTTACTATTCTTTTAAATTCTTCTTTAAAAAATGTTTTCTTTTTTCAAATGTTTTTCAGAAAAATTTAATTCCTTCTAGAAAACCCCATTTTTTATAAAGTTAGTTTTTAATATTTCGCCATTTTTTATAAAAAGGAGATCTAAAGCTTAACAATTTTGTCATAATATTTATAAATGGTTGTATAAATATCTATTTAATACGATATCTAATATAATCTAATAATAATGGTGCCAATAGAAACGAACATAAAGGAACACATGACATTGTCTGGTTACTTTTTCCTCAATTAAGTGATCATATCGAATTTTGTTCGTAAAAAATATGATACTAGTCCTTACTGTTATAAGCTTAAAATAGTTTGTTCGTTTTAGTTTCAGTGTTAAATTCAAAAAATATCAGTTTTATGAAAAAAATCCATTAAATATTTTGTTTAATTTAAATTTGTATGTCTTTTAAAAACATTATGTTTCTGCTGGTCACCACACTATAATACTCTGCAAATTGGTATTTAAATTTGGAAATTTGAAATAAAAAAATATTCAATTTTAAGCAGGTATCCTTTTCAAAGGAACATGTTTGCGGAAAATTGTTGTAGAAAAAAAGTTCTGTTCAGTGAGATGTAAATTTTATCTACGCAGCATAAACTAAAATATTCATTTTGTATATTAAAATGTTTACAACTATTGCTAACTTAAAACAAAATTGATTTATGCAGCAACTTTTTTCTTAAATCTGCACTGAATGTTGCAGGTTTTTGGAGTACCTTTTTTTTTGTTGTTTTTGGTTTTTGTGGCATGTAACAACCATAATAAATATTGAGAAAAAAAAATATGAAATGCTAATAAATGCTATTCATACCAAAAATAACTTTTCGTACTTTTTGGTTTTGTTTTTTTTTTTTTTTTTGTAGTAGTTTTCAATAGAAACAAGAAAAAATGCAAGGGAAGCCAAAAATAATTATGGAGCACAGTTAAAAATATATTTTTTGAAATTGCTAGAATGATACACGATTTCTTTTTGTTTTGCAACACAGGAATCAATGATTTTAAATAATTAATCCAGATAGTATCACAAAAACTAACTGCCATAAAAATTTACAAAAATATTATCTGTGCAAGTAAGAGGTTATTTGTAAAATAAGCCCCTATTGAATGTAATTTCACTAAAACTGCAACACTGCTTACGACTGCTCTTTTGTACCAATGGAAAACGTGTTTAGAATACAAGTCTGTTGGATCATTAAAGTGCGAGATAAATAAAATCCGTCATCCGTCATCCGTCATACTATGTTGATGATGTAAAAGGAGAGGTGCGTGGTATAGTGGCTAGAGCGCTTGCATAAAAACTCAAATGGCCCAGGTTTAAATCCCAGCAAAGGCAAAAAAAAATGAAAAAGTTAGTTTGCGGTTTTTTAAAAATTATAACTTCAAAATAAGAGGTTCCCCACACCTCCTATAAGAATACCATCTACAAATAAATCGCTTCCCGGCATTCCACTCTATTCCAACTTAACCAATGTCAACAAAAAACGAATGATCAGAAGAAAAGCGCCACCTCTTGGGAAGTAGCAGATAACAGCTAAACCTTCTTAGCGAAGGCACTCACCACACATTTAACATGCAACAATGAGGCAATTGCTCTTGGTTATTCAAGGGCGTAGGTATAATACTGGCATTTGAATGATCAATTCACAGCAATTTGTTTCGTTTCTAATGAGCTAAATAAAAATAAAAGGAACATATATATATCTATCCTTTCCAAAAAATTCCAATACAGCATTTAGTAAAGGTTTACCCCTGAGTATTGCTCTAAAATAAAAAAAGGGCATACATAAGTCAATAAAAAGAATAAAATAAAAAATATAATTAAAAAATTATCAATTCACAAAGTAAAGTAAATTCTTTTAAGATAATTTAATATTTATAATTTTTCTGCTGACTTGCTCGTCTCTAAATTGTCGAAAATGAAATTAAAAAAAAATTATTTTCTAAGAGAACAATCGTGTTCTAAAAATTTATAAAATAATTAAATTCAGAGGAAACTTGGAAATTTTATGTAGAATTTGTGATAAAAAGTGTTTTACTGTCTCTATGACTAAGCTGATCGAAGATCAGAGTCTTACAAATAAAACCACTAGTATGTATCGGCTCTAAATCTAGCAGCCTTTTTTCTCTACATCTCAAAACAAGTTGTTCTATAACATTTTCTGAGAGAACTGCAAGAAAAAAAAAAACGTATACAGGAAATCTCTTAACATGTAAAAATTTAGTGATCAATAAGTGAAGCTGTGCCCACACATTTCGTTGTTCGGGAGTTTATGTGCTCTATCCGCCATTTTATATATCTCGAGTTAATGATGTCACTTTGGATTTTTGACAACAAAATTTTTAAAATCTAAAATCGGTTTTCGGCTATTTATCTCCGAAACTGAACGAAAACGGATTGCAGACTTGAAAAATTTGGGTTCGAAAACCTTAAGTGGCAGAATTAACTCGAAATATATAAAAAATATAAAATGGCGGATAGAGCATATAAACTTCCGCTCGACGACTTTTGATTTGTTACTTTTATCAGTTGTGTTTTCATTTCTATACTCACAATGAATAAAGCACAATAAGCTAAGAAGTCGCCATGAAAAATGAATTGTGAAGTGGATGACGCAATTAAATTCTTAAGAATTTATTTTTATAATTAAGTGGCACTTTCACTATGACTACTTAATACAGTATTTTTTACTAGTCTATTTGGCTACAAACAATATTTATTTATGATTTGTTGTCAGGCAGGCCCTTTAATATACAACAAGAAATAGAACAAGACAAAGTATGGTTATAAGTTACAAAAGTGTGGTTACCTAAACCCAATCTACGTACTTAATTGGTCACTACAACCTGTTGTGTGTGCCAATTTTTATCCATGAGCACCGAAATCTACAGTTAAAAGTCTACTTAGAACGACAGAATTAAGAAGCTGTTCTATGGCAATCAGTTACTCTTAAAACTTCTGCCAGAAGACTGCTAAGCAGTAGTCGCCGAAGCAAAAATTTTCTTCAAATTTCCTCTTTTCAAGATATCAGAGCTATGGTTTAACCAGGACCTCTTGTCTAGTAAGTCAACACACTTACCATTAGATTACGGCGACTACAAGCCAATATTAAAACCGAGCTAGATATTACTAAAAGAGCTTCAGTTACTTTTTAAACGATAACAAAATAAGGAACAGACAAATTTAAATGAAGCGGCACGGCTGTCAAAGCAAACATTATGTTGTTGAACTCATTAACATGAAAATCCATTATAGTCGGCTGAAGGTGCCTAACACCGAGGCCACGCAATGAACGGCAAAACTGTGAGCAGCAGAGCGGCGAGTTTGAGCGTCATTTCTGAGCGGTTAGTCGGCTTTGTACAGACGAAAGTATAAGCTCCGCATTCACTTTTGCGAGTTTATACTTCGCCGCTCAGCAATCAACTAAAAATTAGAACAAGTTCTATTCCTGAGGGGCGCCACATAGCCGCTTAGAAATACGTGTGGCCACTTCAGTAGTATTACATGTGTTTTAATTTTTTGCCGCTCACCGCTCAGCCTCTCATTGCGTAGCCCGGCCTGATATGAACAAAATAAAAAGTGCCAGACATAAATATTGGAATGAAATTTGATTCCTATAAAGTTGTCCGGTTTTGTTGACTGTAGAATCAACAGAGAGTTCATTATCTTCAAGTTAATTGTCTTCAAAGGTAAGTATATTGTCGACCTACTACAGATTTAAAAAGATAAAATTTAGCTTCAAGGCAATGCTTCAGTTCATACATCTTTAAGAGCAATGACTAAATTAATTGAATTGAAATTTGAATTGCTTCACCATGTATGTATTATAGCCTCCAGATTTAGATCCTTCGGCTTAATTTCTATTACAAACTATTAAAATAGCTGGAAGGCAAAAGAAGATGCCCTGAAGAAGGTAGATTTTGTCGTTTATTGTTGCCAAAGACATTGAGCTAAAAGGAGACTATATTGCTTTCTTTTCTTATTCATATATTTGATTTAAATTAAAGTAAAATGTTAGCTAACAGAAGTAATGGAAATTCTTAAGAATTTAAGAAAAGCAATAATAAAATGGAATTAATGAGCCTGGTTGGAAAACATCAATGCCAAGCAAAATAAATTATAACTTTTTTTCATCATATGGCCTTCAGAAACATATGCAAAAACTTAACAAATAAGACCACAGTTAACCACATAGGGTTTATATATATATTTATAAGAGATAATTTCATTTAATTTCAAGTTCTATTATCCTTTTCACTTCAAGTATCTTGTTAAGGCCAAAGAAATAAAGTAAATGATTTTGATTAATTTTGTTTCTTTTATTCATTTTTGATTTGATTTTTATTCTTTCTTTGAATAAAAGAAACATTATTATTAAGCAAATGTGATTAAATATTGCTCTTTGTAAATGCATAATGGCTAGACAACTTTAAAGGCAGTGGGCAACTAGAGGAAAAGGAAAAGGAGAAGATAATTTATTAAATTGCTGTAAACAAGTAACCATCATTAAATATTAAAGAAAAGAAAGAAAAAAACTGTATATTTGCTTAAGATGAACAAAAATCGCAAATATGAATATAAACCTTTATTATTGCTAATGGTATACACATGTGTGGATCATCCCCAGAAGGCAAAATAAAAGAGTCCGTAATGGTGGTAATGGTGATAATGGTGTTGATTATTATAATTAATTGTTATTATGTGATAATTACCTTAAGCTTTGCTTTTTTTATTGAACCTAATAATGATGAAATCAACACAATATTTGTTTGTGCATGTGAATATTTAATGTTCAATTATATTATAACTTTAATTCAAATAAGCAATTATATATACAAACAACAATAGAATGGCGTACGAGAACCATGCGGAAATTTCTTAGGAAGAAAGTGAAAATCAAGAGCTAGATAATATATATAAATGATTTTATTTTTCAATATATGCTTCTGAAATTGTAATACACTTAAGCCAACCATTTTCTAGCAATTCTGTTTTCAAAACAATTGTAAAACGTTTGCCAGAAAGGTAATTTTTCTAGATTTGGGAATAGCTGGAAATTAGAGGGAATAAGTCTTTTACTCAAGCAGGTCTTACTTCAGTTCGTTGAAATTTTTTAATTGTGGTACTTGGTATAGTGGTTAGAACACTCGCACAAAAACGCAAACGGCCCAGGTTCAAATCCCAGCAAAGGTGAAGAATGAAAAGTTAGTTTGCGGTTTTTTCAAAATTATAATTTAAAAATAGGACGTACCCCCCCCCCCCCTTCTAGAAGACTATGTACAAAGAAACCGATCGCCGACATTCTACTCTATTCCACTTTAACCAATGTCAACAAAAAACGAATGATCAGGAGAAAAGAGCCACCTATTGGAAAGTTGCAGATAACAGCTAAACTTATTCAGCGAAGGCATTCACCACATCATGCAACGATGTGGCAATTACTATTGATCAGTCAAGGGCGAAGGTGGCTTTTCAATGAAGAATTCTCAGCAATTTGTTTCATTTCTAAGACGCTTAATAATAATATAAGAAAACATATTTACTATCCTTTCCAAAAAATTCAAATACAATGTACAGCATTTAGTAGGGGCTTACCCCTGAGTATTGGTCTCAAATAAAAAAAATTAATTGTGGGATGGTTGTGCCTTGTCTTTATAAAAAAATATTTTTTGTGTTGTTAACCAGGCGTTTAGAATAAACCCCTACTGAAGTTATATATTGTATTGGAATTTATAGGAAGAACAGTGTATAAATATATAATTTTTTTTCTTATATTATTATTAAGCGCCTTAGGAATAAGACAAACTGCTGTGAATTGATCATTCAAAGGCCCGTGTTATACCTTCACCTTTGAGTGATAAACAGTAATTGTCTCATGGTCGCATGTTGTTTGTGTGGTGAGTGCCTTGGCTAAGTAGGTTTAGCCGTTACTTAGCCGTGCTTTCTAATTTTTAAATTTAATTGCCGGGAGATAACAGCAATATCCCTAAATTTTTATTTCAACTTTTTGTAGATTGTCGATCAATAACATGCTTTTATGATCACTCAAAGTCGTTGTCATAATCTTGCCTGCCGGTTGAACTGTTTTGTCTTTTTTGTTGAACTTCCACCAGCCTTAGTCCATTGTTAGAATTGATATTTTATCTTTGCTGTATATTAGTGAATTCATGTTTCATCAACATATACGTTAGGATGCTTTTATTTTGTTTAGACGCAATTGTGATGCAAACAAACTTTAGAAATTGTCATTTGAATACATTGCTGGTCAACTGCAGAAAGCTTTTTAATAATAATATCTTTCTTAATGGAAAATAAAATTTACTCTCTCATTTAAGATACCTATGGCAATAATTAAACTACACACTTTCACTGGACGAACATCTAATACCATATCATGCACTTCAACTCTGATTTCTAGTGCTGTTGTAGTTCTTGGACGTCCACTTTTTGGCTCTTCTTCAATGCCTGTACAACCACGTTTAGCACTTTGGAGCGACTGTATACACGCAATAAGTATGGATTTCTTGCTTCGATAAATCTATGTTAATATTTTATTACACCACGATTTACTAATTTTTACAGTATAAAAAAATCACTAAAGCGCCTTTTTCGAACACCTGTTAGTATTCGTATGAGTTGTAAGATCATAATGAAGCATTCGTACGACGGATGGAAAGTTCCATATTTGTAAAGCTTTTTGCTATTTATATCGCCATCACTATGTCAGCCTTAGAACATTTACTACTGCCCTCCTATACTTAGAGATTTAATTTGATAAGTAATTTGGAAATGGCAAAGTAAAATATTATTTGCAGTATTTTTTACATTTATTTGCTAAACGAAGTGAAGTCGAACAAATTTAATTGCATTTAATTACGAATAGTAATATATGAATAATATTTTTTTGTAATACTTTTTTTTTCCCCTTTATTTATTCTCCAAACTTCAATGGAATATTAAATTATATTCAAATTAATAATTACTTGCGAAGTGGCTAAGACCACAAGCTCAGTGTAGTGTTGCAGACCATGGCGTCTGGTGGGAATCAAACTCACAATCCTCGCACTAGTAGTCGAGCACATTACCCACCCTACTTTCTTTTTAAACGTCTTTCATTATTAAAAGACGCACTTTTTTATTTTTATTACATACATATGTATGTACCACACGAAAGGTTTGAGTAAGGATTATGTAACAGAATTTGATGTGTTAAGTATTATTCCCATATATTTATTTCCATTTCAATAAAAAATTTTATTTTTATTCAAACTCAAAGCTTTGGGTTTATAGTATGAGTAAAATATATATATATATTGACCTTTTAAATTGCAACATATATAGGATATTCCAAGTCAAATCAACCAATGGTTTTAACCTACCCATTTCGAATTTTATGATTTTTTGTAGAAATATAGTATATCATAGAACTAAATTAAATACAAAGTTTTAGGGCACTGACACTTCTGGATCCGGAAATATGAGGTCTTGAAAATCGGAAAACAGTACAAAAATGCACAAAGTTATACTTACTTAATTGTAATTTTCTAGAAAAGTATTATAGCTACGCATCTCGTAAAAGTTGCATTTGGAAGGGTATTAAATTTCCTTTGATTTAATATGCAACATGATTTTTTCTTTGAAAAAGTCAAAGGTCAATTTTCTTTATCTATAAGTCGGAAGCCTATATCTCCGAAAGCGACCTTTTTAAAAATTTGAAAAAAAATTATGCCAAAGATAGTTTCTTTCTCTACAGTTGTGAAAAATTTCAGAGTGGAGGACTTTTTATGTCAAGAAATAAGAATCAAATCGCAAAAGAATGAGATTAAAACTACTCTAATAATGTTGGAATGGTAGGCGATTTTTCGATTTCGATTAGCTGGAACCGCTTATTTTGTAAGTTTCTACAAGAAAAACATGAAACAAAAATGGGGGATGTGGGATGGGGGCAAATGGCTCTTCATCGGGGTCAAAGGTTGGGTTGCAGGAGTAAAAGTCCACAAAAAACTCCACAACTGCCCTAGAGTAGCCCCTAGAGGGATAAAATGCAAGACCGTCCCTCACTAATATTTTGCCTCCAACTTTTTTTCCGAACATCCCCACTTTAAGACAAAATTTCAACAAAAATTCTTTCTAAAGTAAAATTCAAATCTATTGTTTTATGAATCTTGGGGTTAATATTTAATGTTTTTTAAAATAAAATAACATTTAAAATTTAATTTTTCTGTTAAAAACCACTGCACTGAAATAGCAAAAATTAAAATCCGTACACAATTGATTTCATTTTAAAATATTTTTTTTTTTTAATTTTTTCTTTAGTTCTATCAGTGGCTTTGTACTGCCAGTGTCAGACAACAGACTGTGTTTTGTAAATGATTAAATATAAGAATTCATTTATATGGTTTTATATTTTTGTGTATGTGTGTGTGTTTGTCTTTCTTTTAGTGATTGTCGTATATTTCATATATTTTTCTTTCATTTCTTTTTAAATATTTAATTTTAATGCGTATTTATTTCAAATAAATTGTATTCTTAAATGGCAAAGTGTGGTTTAATTTATTTGGCAATAAACATAAGAGTCTTGCAATAACAACAAAATCATTAACAGAAGCAGCCGGAAGAAAAAAACAACAAACAATAATAATAATGCATACATACAAATATACATACAAATATACAAAAACAAAACTCCTTCAATTCAATTATTTGTATAGAGATGAATTAATATTTAATACAAAGCTATATACGAAGGCTGTGAGTTAATGTCTTTATATTTCTGATTTTTTATACTGGCATGTACTCGTATAAGTAATACTTAAGTAAATACGTAGTTAAGTACTTACAAATGTTGAGCAATCTGTCATCAAACACAAAAATTAAAAATATAAATAAAAGCAAAAAATATTGTCTCAAAAAAAAAAAAAAAAAAAAAAAAACCACTTGACTTCCAGGGGAAAATAAGAAATCTTGATGACTGATATTCGATATCTTATGAGAGCAGAGCCACTTTAAGAGTTTATTTTTTTTTTACAAAAAACAGAGAATTAAGAATATTATGGCAACAATATTGTTAGGCCTGCTGTGTTATTTATATTATTTAGTTCAAAATAGTAATAAAGGATATTCAAACAATTTACAGATTATGTTGCATTAAGACGATATGGTGTATTCTCAGTGTAATAAAAATTTGAACTGAACCATGTGGACATTTGAAAAATATTTATTTTTTAACTTTTTTATTATTACTAGTTCTTTAAATTTTATTTTAAAAAAGAATAAAAGTTGTAACATTGATTCAGATGAACCCATAGAAGTGAAACTTGCCAGGGCAATACCGATAGAATCGATAGAGTTAGATCTAGATCATTATTTATTAAACAACTTTGTCTTTTTCTGTACTAGATCCAAAACCCTTAAAATAGGCTTTGAAAAACCGACATACACTTCAGAGTTGAATTGTCTTTCTGAATGGAATAAATGTTTTGTAAATACTAAGGATTTCAGGTGGAGTGAAGTAATTTTTTAACCATTTAAAAAAAAACAAGGCACTTAAATGTGTTTTTCAAAACTGAAAAAATTTAATAATTTCAGAGAACACCACAGTGGATTCTCATATAAAGAATATTCATGGTGACAGCTGACAAGACCACGACTAATGTATTTAGTCTAGTGAGCGTTAAATTTGAACAAGTCTACAGGCTATTTGTGAGGATATCTCTTATGTTGTATCTATCCTCACGGGTCACTGCGTGATGGGCAGGCATGCGCTTGCCAACGAATGACTTCTGTCGTGGCTGTGGGTCGGCTGAGGAAGAGGAGACTGTGGTTCACTATATTTGCCAGTGTCCATCTCTGGCTCGACGCAGATTTCTTACATTAGGATCTCCTTTTCTCGATGGCTTGACTGACCTATCGATCCTGGACATTGGATCAATTGCCAAATTTATTAGGCTCTCTGGCTGGTTTCCAGCATAATTTTCTTGGGAAGTAGTGCTTCTTGTGTGGAGCCCCTGCCTATCAGGGTTCCCCACATCATGTGGTATCACAACCGGCCGCCATGCGTACTCAAGTGTGATTTGTCATTACGAGGCTGCCACTTTCTCCTATCCTACCTTATTTGTGAGGATGTCCTTTACATTTTGCCTTTTCACCATAATCTTTAAAAGGTCATTTACGAAATATTATATATGAATTTTAAGTTAAAAAGAAACGATAGTTTAAAAACACTAAAAGTAGAATGAGAGGCAGAAGATAACCATGCGATTTTCCTAAATTTAACCTGAACTCGTTTAAAGAAATGAAGCCTAAATTTTCTCATATAACACGAACTCTGCGAAAACTGCATATGAAAGGACATATACAGTTGATTACCGTCACCGAAAGTAGCAAGATTCTAAATGAGAGCCCAACTTTACTTTTCTGGCTTCTTGGGGTTGATTACTGTTTAACTATTCAGTGGTGAAGGTATAACACTGGGCATTGAATAATCAATCAAATGCTTCTTTTTCTTTAAAGTAAGTAGTACCATTGTTTTTGATAAAAGGTACGATATTGGTAATTTTAAATCAAAGGTCCATACCCTCTTTCACTCTTCCCTTCATATTTTCCTCGACCAGCACAATGTACTACATTAGTAGTGGTTATCCCCTGAGTGCTCGCCTTAATAAATAAAAAAAATATTTACAAATACATTTACGTAAAACCCACTTATTTTCAACGGGGATTTTTAGATAACACAGCGAATGAAATAAAATTTGAATTATTTCAAATTATATTGTTCAAAAAACCACAATTGTAGAGTTTTATCAAAATATATGTCACATGTACCTACTATAGTATTTTAAAGATACTGAATTGCAGTAGAATTACTGGTTACAGTTTTGTCTAGAGAATAATAAAAAAACAAATTCTGACTTAATACGCAACTGCTTACATAAAGCATTCGCACAAAAATTGAAGCTTCCGTTTAAGTAAATTCGTAAGATGGAAGGCCTGATTTTGATGTGGCGAGATCCCACTTAACAGCAGCCCTGCAAGAGAATCTGCTTTCACGTAAGGCAAGAAAGTTAGATGTTGACACTCGTAAATTACAATCTCCTTCTTTGTAAGAGACTACTGTTAACTTCGCTTCACTTACACAATTCTTAGTTTATTGTACTTCCTTTTGGGCTTAAAAAATGTTGAAATCATTTTTCTGGGTATGTTATGAAGTACTTACTTATTCATTTAGTACTCACTTCAGTTTATCTGGAATTTCACTAGAAGAATTTTTTGTATCTTATATTGCATAAGAACATACATATGTATGTAGTATATAGAGAGTAGTCATAGAGAACAAGAAATTAAACAAAAATGATCACGTTTTTCTTATGAATATTGAAATTCTGTTATAGAGGAAGATTAATTTCTTATAAAGAATTCTAGGCAAATATCAAGCTACCTTCGTATGTTATTATTTCTTGAAATAATTACAAATAAATTGAATGTTTAAAAGTAAATAAACAATAACAACAATAGTATTAGTATATAAATAATATGTATTTTATTATGCAAATAATAACAAGAACAATAAATAATTCAATTCAGCAAAAACAAATCCAACAAATATTTTCTGGTATAATTTTAAAGTGCCTGTTATTTAAGAAAGTAAATAGAAATTTATTTTTAAGTAGTTATTCTGTTCTTCAATTTTAATTAAAGCAATTGAATTTATTTTTAAAATACATATTTCTATGGAAGGGATTTTTTTCTGTATAAAACACTTTGAATGTTTTATTCTCTACTAAAAGTGTGGTTTTTGACATTACATACATACTTACATACATACATACATACATACAAAAATACACACATACATACATACATATTTGGCCATTTAAACCTTATTTCAGGGTTATGGTCTAGCTTCTCACACAGCAACCATGTTGTGTGTGTTAATTTCTTTATACATAAGTTTCTGGTCCTACAGTTTAAGGTCGGCTACGAACGATAATCTTGAAAAGCTTGTTTATAGAAATCAGTCACTCTTAGATCTTTTGCCAGAAGACGGCTAAAAGGTGGTAGCCGAAAAAAATATTTTTCATATTTGTTTTTTTTAAGATGTTACAGCTGAAATTTGAACCCGAAGCTCTTTACTTAGTCAGCCAACACACTTACCAACCATGGTGACTATTATTATTATTTATTTTTGTTTTATTAAGACCAATACTCAGGGGAGTAAACACCTACTTAGGCAGTGCATTGTATTGGAATATTGAAGAAAGATAAATAGGTGTGAAGATGTTAAGCGCCTTCTGTCAATGGAACAAGTTGCTGTTAATTTGATCACTTAAAGACCAGTGTTATACTTTCACCCTTGAATGATCAACAGCAATTGCCCCATCTATCGGTGGATGTTGATTGTGCGTGGTGAGTGTCTTCACTAAGTAGGTTAGCTGTTATTTTTCCAGAAGGTAGCGCTTCATTCCTGATCATTCGTTTCTGGTAATCGAATAGATTAGAATGCAAAGGACCGGTTTCTTGCAGATGGACTTTTTTGTGGAAAGGGGGGGGGATGAACCTCTTATTTAAAAAAAAAAATTGTAAAAACATTAAAAAAAAATTTATTTAAAAAAATAGTGAAAAATAACATTTTTAGGTTAAAAATTGGCTTTTGTAAGCTGTTTTGGATGCCTAGACACGCTCAGATTGTATTAATATGTTCACGAAATTTATTAATTAATTTTGTCGTATATTGTTACAGAAAAATTACGAGTCCCTGTAAGTTATGCTGAAAAAAGTAGAAAAAGTAAAAATGCTTTCGTACATTTTTGCAAACAAGTGCAAGAAAAAATTATTTTTTGTACAAAAAGTATTTTAAGATTTGTTCAGTAGAGTCTTCACTACATTATTGCCCAACATAGTTAAGCAATATGTTTAAGTTTGAGTTAGCTGTTGGCCAGAAACTAAGGAAACCTTTTTTTGAGTGATGCAGTGATTTTCAAAATCTTTTGAGGTCAATAAAAAGAAATTGGTGGCCAATATGACCAAACAGGGTTTTACTAAGTTTTGGTAGTACAATCGATCCAATAGTAGATTGATTTTAAAATTTTCAGACCAGTTACATTGGGTTGTGATATCATTATTCTATACTGCCTCAGATGCAATATTTTGTTTTTGGTCACAGCAGTTATTTTAATGGTTCACAATCTTTTGAAAGAAAAAATTTATAGCCACTCTTCAAAATACAAAATTTATTACCATTTTAATGTCTGTTTATTGTAACAGCAAATTGTTCGTAACAAATACAACAGCACTTGTATGAGTACGAGTATGTATGCGATAAGAGCTTTTCAAGCAACACAATTTTGTCTACTCACATATACACTTACGATCTGGTAATGTAAGAACGCTAATAAGGCTACAACATATGCACAATATCAGCCATATTTTATAGTGTGATTGCAGACCAATTATTTTTAGACTCTATTGTTGGGTCCTTAAATTATTTGCCATCAGAGCAGCTCATTTTTATATCATTCAGTTTGCAGTTTAATTTCATTTGCAGCAATAAAAAATTGAATTTAAATTTAAGAATTTCTTTTTCATTTTATATCGTTTTTATATTTTTATTTTAATGTTTTTCTGTTTCATGCTGTTGTACATTTTGAACATGAAATTCTTTTCTTTCAGCAAAGTTATGTCTGAAATAAGTAAGAGAAACAGAGTAAAACATACAATTTTATTGGACTTTTAAAATTTTTCTTAATTTTTTGCTGTTGTTGCCTTCCTTTTATTTCTGTCAAATTATACCATTCAAAATTTTATAGCTTTACAGTTCTACTTGCTTGCTTCTACTGTCTATCAGTTTTAATCATCGTTATGAATTTTTCATTCTGAGCTATCCTGGCAATTGTTGATGTTGCATTTCGTTCACACAATGACCAATCATTTCGATATTGTTATTGTTGTTTATGGTTTGTTGTAATTGAAATCAGAAGAATTAAAAAAAAGAAGAATACTATAAGTGCTGATAATTCCTTGTTCGAACATATTCCATTACAGTTGTATTTTATAAAAAATTCATATTTATTCAGGATATTCCATTCAATGTGTAACATTTTTTTATGGCCCATTATTGGAAACATTTTTACCACAGTTGTAAAACAATTTCATGAATTTTATTTTAATATTCTTAGCATCTGTTAAATCTAATTATGAATTTTCAATTGCGAAAAAAAAAATTGATTTACATTTACATTGGAATTCTGAAGGCCATACTATTAAAGGGAAAACTTTTTGCTTTTACATCGGTTTTAATACATTTTTTATTAATATTTTTGTAATATCGATTTCTACTGAGTGAATTTAAACATAAAACGTAATTATAAATTACAATATGTCTGTCTTAATTATTGTTTTAAATTACTTTTTATATACATACTTAAATAGATTTTATGATAATTACTTCAATTAATATTCTTGGAGAAGCTAAAAAGATTTGTTTTCACAATTATCATTATCATGCCATTTCAAACATTTAGCGATTTTTATATTGATTTAATAAAGTTTAAAAGCTAGCCATTTCGCTAGGAAACCATTTCCTTTTTAATTGTTATGAAAATGAGTAAATTAAAGGAAATCTCAAAGAGTGTAAAAGTGAATACGGGCTTAGAAGAGGAAAGAATAAACGGAAACCTTAAAATTCACAGCAGATGTGATATAATATCTAATACAACTGCTCTGTCCAAGATTAAACTGATTGACTAAATTCCATACATACTATTTGAAATAATAACCCCTTCAGATAATAAATCCAGTAAACGATACGGCACTCAAAGCAGGCAGCACCTGTCCAGAGTCAAGGGACAACTGTGAAGTGCATGTAGAACTGCTACAGGTTGCTACAGAAAAAAAAAAAAAAATTACAGAGTGTTTTTATAGAGTCTGACAACGTTGAGTTGGCATCAGTGGTTTTTTGGAGTACCCACTTAATAGCCTAGAGTTGCTTTTTATGAAATTTGCTTTGACTCATTCAATATGAAACGACTCACACCAGAGCAAGGTGTGCAAAATATTGAAATTTTTAGTCAAAATAATTGTTCTATTCTATTGATGTCGATTTGAATTTTCTTTAAAATTTTTATATTCCGATGAAGCTCATTTTTTGTTGCATGGGTAGGTAAATAAGCAGAATTGTCGCATTTGGAGTGAGGAGAATCCACTTTGTCGAAACACCATTACATTCACAGAAAATTACTATTTGATGCTCTTTATGGGTAACCGGGGTCTTGGGCCCATATGTATTCAATAACGATGATGGCCAAAATGTTGTCGCCAATGGTGAACGGTATAGGTACATGATTCGAAATTTTTTCGTACCTCAATTACATGGCATGGATCTGGCTGATATGTGGTTTCAACAGGACGGAGCTACATGATACACATCGGGAGCTACAATTTATTTTCTCAAAGAAACTTTTGATGAAAGAATACTTTCCCAACAAATTGGCCACCAAGATCGTGTGATTTAATCCCATTAGATTATTTGCTGTGGGGTTATGATAAGTTACTTGTCGACGTCAATAAACTAAAAACAATTAAACAACTGGAAATAAACATTCGAAGAGTTAGAGGCGAGATACGGCCGCAAATGATGCGAAAAGTTGTTGAAAATTGCTATTTCAGATTGCGCGTTCTTCGCGCCAGTCGTGGCGGCCACATGGCAGAAATTATATTTAAACATTAATTTCATAAAATTTTCTTCTCAATAAAGCCCATTATATTGGTATTAAAAATATATTTCACTTAATTATGATTTTAACTTGTGGCACTCTATAAAAAAACACTCATTATAAAATATTGCTTTGTACAGTGTTTTTTCACAGGGACAATACAAAAGTAGAGCGACAGGGACAGCAAGCGACGCCATATTTCATGCCGCTCTTATGACATTTCTCTTCAGTAAGGTTTCCCATTTCATAAAGGAAAGATATACGAGCCAACAATGAGTCGAAATTTTTAAAATTTACTACCGAAATTCATCGTTAAGAGCGCTACATCCAATTTATGGTCGTCATAATCGTCCTAGCAGATCAACGATTGAGCGTCCAGTGGAAAAATTTGAATCCAAAGGCACAGTACAAAATGTTCCCGCGCTAGTGAGACAAAGTGCGCGTAGTGTCGAGAATATTGCTGCCGCTGAGGCTTTAGTTGAATAAATCCTAAATGTGTCTCTCACACATTGTTCTCAAGCGTTGGGCATCTCTGTGACGTCTTTGGGCGAATTTTGCTAAAAGATCTTGGCCTACATCCTTATAAGATAAAGTTGATGCAAGAACTGAAGCCGCTTGACCACCAGAAGCGTCATAAATTGGGCTGAGCAGCAACTTGAGAATGATTCGGATTTTCATCAAAAAATCATCTTTAGCGATGAAGCTCATTTCTGACTGAATGGCTTTGTCAATAAACAAAATATGCGTTATTGGTCAGGCAGTAATCCAAACGTACTCCATGAGTCGTCACTGCACCGGCGGCATCATTGGGTCTACTTCTTCCGTGATGTTCAAGACCGGCACTTTACTGTGAATGGGAATCGCTACCGTTCAATTATAACCGAATATTTTTAGCCCCAATTAGATGATATGGACTTGTGGTTTCAACTAAACGGCGCCACAAGCCACACAGCGAATGTCACAAGCGTGCCCGTAGTGGCCATGCAAAAGAAATAGAGTTCCATACATAATGGCATCAAACGTACTTTTAGAGGAATAAAGAATTTCATTGATATCCAAAACCGTTTTTGTTTTAATTCAAAAAACTTTTATAGCGCTATTATCAAAAAACCCTATATGACTAACAGATCACCACATCCTTCTTTATTCCCTCTTTGATTTTCTGTTTCTTCTTACTTGATAGTCTAGAACAATACCAAGTTAGTTTTCTTTAAAAAAAGCTACTATGCTATTTCACTTAAAATCGCCAAAGCTTAGGGTCCAACTTTGCATTTCCTTACTTTTCATTTTTCCCGCCTTAACATTTTTGCATTTATGGCTTTAAAATGCTTTTTGTTTTTATTAATCATTTTAAATTGAAATCTAAATAAATATTTTAAGCCACTATTTTACCAACAAGTGTCATGCAAACCAGTTAAGTGAAATTGATGGGATGAATAGAAAACATTTTTTGAACTATTAAATATTTTAACCAAATTTATCTACGCAGGTGAATATTAATCTTCCACAGACAAAGGCAAGTACTTAATTAAATTATTTTTAATTAATCTAATAAATCTCTGGCCAGTAACCCAATTTTGTGTAACAAAACCATAGTAAATAATGTGTTGCAAATTATAAAGAATATGACGTGACAACTTTTCTAAAGGCTTTCACTATTTAAGGTTTTTTTCCTGTTTACCAATTTCCTATACCCAATTCTGTTGTCAGAAACTAATTTTTAATTTATTAGTTTAGGCACGATAATCAAGTTTTCTTTTTGTGCGGAGAACAAAAACCCATCCATCAATATTTCTTTTGTTATTTTAGTACTTTCCCTTTTACCATTATTTTCTCTAATAATTCAAAAGGGAAATATGGGACAACAATGAAGTCCAAAAATTATACCCATAAGTCAGATTAAGGTTTATAATAAATAATATTAAAAAATCGTAAATAATAAATAAATTTTTGTGCAACATGTGTTATTTGTTACTTGTTGTGTAGTTGTGCAAGTGCTACAAATATATATTGAAGTGTCAGAGTGTGAGCTTTTTTAAATTATGCCACAATTTATGGCCGTAATTTTTATTACCAGTATGTATTACGTTTTTTTTTTGCTATAAATCTTGCTTGTTTCTGTATAATAGAAACAAATTACTTTATTGTTTATGGCTTTGTGTATAAATTTTGAATGCTCTTGAAAATGCTTTTTAAACTCGTACATACATATTCGTTTTTATTTATTTTTTTAAATATTTAAATTAAAAAAAAAAAATTAAATTAAAATTATTTATGCATACAATAGATCAATGCAATATTATTTATTTTGTCTATTAAATTAAAGTATTTTTCTCATTTGAATTCAGGTTATCAGAGAGTCTAGTCAGAGGTTTTTTGATTTTAAAGTGAAAATTTGGTTAATATGCAACAATTCGTAACAAAAACACTACAAAACTTTAATTAAAACCTGTTTTTATAAAATTATTATAACTTCTAACTAAATAACTAAAAAACTGATAATTTGGGACAGAAAATAAAATCCCTGTATAAAACACTGAGACAATTAGTCCAAACGTATTTATCTCAATACTTGTGTAAACGTAATTGGTAGCAAAAGTTGGTGACAGTAACCGAACAGATGTGAATACAGTCGAAACTCTCTATAACGAACTCCTGTATAACGAAGTTTTCTTTATTGCGAAGCAATTATAAGAACACTGTGTTTTGGGTCTACTTTGAGTGTATTATAATCTCCATATAACGAATTTCCATATAGCGAATATTTCCTTATAACGAAGTATTTTTGCGACCGTAACTTCAAGATTGAAGCGTTTTCAATCTCCATATAACGAATTAGGTAAAACCGAACGCACGCACTCAAAAAAGAAATTAATGTCGCTTTGTGTTATTAGTGTTTTTATTGTTGCTCTGTGTGTACTTTGTTGCTTTCACAACGCACAAGCAGAGTCTGATGCTTTGAATCGTTTATTTACAATAAAATTAAAAGTGGGGAAAGCACCGAACTATGCAAGCGACAACTGGAATCATTACCATCTCTCAC
Source organism: Metopia argyrocephala (assembly GCA_963576795.1). Taxonomy (NCBI): domain Eukaryota; kingdom Metazoa; phylum Arthropoda; class Insecta; order Diptera; family Sarcophagidae; genus Metopia; species Metopia argyrocephala. Next base: position 17,351,172 of record OY756208.1, on the reverse strand, counting down.
ATTTCTTGCAGTCGCTATCCATTTGGCTTTGTATTGAAGAAGAAAAGTGGAAAAATATACTTCAAACCAAAATAACTGACTACTACAAATAAAAAATGTTAAAAGGAACAATATTTTTTTTCTTTTCCATATAGCGAATTTTCTTTATAGCGAAGTAAATATCCAGTCCCTTGGAATTCGTTATAGAGAGTTTCGACTGTATATCAATTATTTATTTTTTTGTTTCATATAATAGAATACATTGTTAAATTATATTGTAAATAGTGGAGCGTCGCAGACTACGGTATCTGATAGCAATCGAATATTTAAAATGTTAAAAAAATAAAATAAATAAATAGTTACACCAAATTCAGAATCTTTAGCTTCAACACTTCTCAGGATATATGGAAGGTATCACGCCCATTTATCCAATTCTGCTCACTTTCTCATTCAGACCGAGTTCAGAAACTGTATATGTAAAGATATATAAAAATCAGTATTAAGTTTGTATAGTAGGTTCTATGTGGGGATGCTCACGAAAAAAAAAATACATCGATGTTTTTTCTGATGTATCGAATAAAAGCATCGATGTTTTCGATAATAGCAAAACAAACAGAATATAACAAAATTCCAATAAAATTAAACTTTTTGTTTTTTAGTACAATTTAGTATAATTGAATAGTTTATTTTGTCTAGAGTTTGTAAAAATTATATTTCTTGAAAAAAAAATTTTTCAGATAGCACGGAATTGGCACCCATTGTTAAGTACTTTTACTCTACATTGTACAATTTTAAGAATTGTACCTTATAATGGGCTTTATGATGATAGCTCGAAATACTATAGCCGATGTTACCTTATTTGAAGTAACTGAGCCCGACTCGTCTGTTAAATCCTTGGCAATTATCTCTTGAATTTTGCGAACGGCTTTGGAACAAGGAATTGGGTTTTCAAAGTCTATTTCTTTAAAGCGTGGATGTACTTAGGAAAATTAATAACTATAAGTATGGTTTTCTATGCATCGAAAATATATATAGATGCATTGAACGATATCGTTTCATCCGATGTATCGTTATAATATCGGAAAATAATAATGAAAAACATCGATGTTTGCGATGCATCGATAAATATCGAGCATCCCTAGTTCCGCGCCCAGGTCCAATTTTTTTTTATTGAGACCAATACTAAAAGGTAAACCTCTACTAAATGCTGTGCATTGTATTGACATTTTTGTGGAAAGGACGGTACATTATGACAACAGAACATATATTTTGTTTTCTTTTATTATTTAGCGCCTTAGGAATGAGACAAGTTGCTGTGAATTGATCATTCAAAGGCCAATGTTACACCTTCAACCTTGAATGATCAACAGCAATTGCCCCATCGTTGCATATTGATTGCGGTGAGTACCTTCGCTAAGTAGGTTATTAGCTGTTATCTGCTACTTCCCTACTACTGTTATCCGCGGTTATTTTGTAGATCGTCTTTTTGGTAGTCCCCCACCTTTGCTGGGATTCGAACCTGGGCCGCATCAGGCACCCCTTCTAATTTTGAAAAAAGGAACTTATCCTTTATCAAAATTCAATAAAATCGGCTCAATCGTTTAGGAGTAAGTGACCGACAAACAAACACACTTTACAAAGAGATTTATGGATTATTTCCGTAAAGGGGTGAAAAAAAAATATATATATTTGGGAACATTTTTTGAACAAACCTCTAATTTCATAACTTTTGAATTGTTATTCTGTTATTTTCTTTATGATATAAACGTGGTTTTTGCTGTTCAAATGTCATGCCTACATACTAGCGTATGAGCAATGTAATTATTAATTCTATTCAATATTACTCATACGCTTTGTGTTACTCTCACAAGTTCTGAGTATCGAAATTAATTGGAAAATATAACGCACAAGCAAACCCGTGCTTAATATTCGTTTTTAATATATTTATTTATTTATTTTTTCAAACAATATCGTATTTTTATTGCGCATTTAAAAATTTTCTGTATGTAATAGACAATAATATTAAATTAAAATCAAAAGCATTTTTCATTTTTATTTAGAGGCCTGTGGCAATGTTCTTACTCTTGAGAAATAATGAATTTTCTTTTTAAAATTTTGGAATTTCATATCAAACAGAAAGCATATTTTACACGTTTTAAACAAAAGAAATTCAAGTTATTTTATGTTAAAAATCGTTAAAAATTTTGTGAATTTTCATTTAAGAAAAATATGGAATTTTTGCTTTATTAAACTCCTGCCCTTAAAAGATGAATTACTGTTGGTTTGCATAAGAAACGCCATTGTAGACGCTTAAAAATATGTTAAAAATTTAGTTGAAAATATTATTAATATTTAACGTTTTTAAACAAATTTTTAGTCATTTGGTATGTATTGTCTGAGGAAGGTATGCAGTAAAACTACTCTGTAAATAATTTATAGTTTACGTTAAAGGATATTTTCTTTGAGTACTAATAAAAAATAATGAAAAGCAGACGTAGTTTAAGCAAATTATTACAAAATATTAACGAATTCAAAGTACCTTAAATTCAGAACATTTTTCTCAAGGTTAAAATGGTATTTCATAGGCACTTAAATGGAATTCGTTTTAAAAAACAGTAAGTGAAAGATTTTCGTTATAGCATTAAAGTTTCAAACACATGGTTTGTAGCCCAGCCCTTCAAATAAGTATTTGAATATTTATTTTAGAAATAGTAAATACGATTGTTAGCAAAGAAATACAATTGACGTTATTGAGGGTAATAGTAATGAAAGTAGCGCTAAGACAATATCGTTAAGATTATCTTGCTCATTTTTGTGAGCCATTTAACCAATGAGACTTCTTGTTGTTTTTCAAGTCAACTGCATATTCATTAGACCATCCGTCTACCTTATGAATGAAAGCAAGTCTAAAAGTTTAGTGATGTATACACACATACATACATACATACATACATACATACATACATACATACATACATACATACATACATACATACATACATACATACATACATACATACATACATACATACATACATACATACATATATAACTGGCCTTTACAACCCTGTGTCAGGATTACGGCCTAGCTTCTCGCAGCACTCATGTTGTGTGTGTCAATTTTTATCCATGAGTACCGGGACCTACAGTTTAATGTCGACTCCGAACGACAGACTTGAGAAGCTTGTTCATGGCAATTAGTTACTCTCAGAGCTTTTGCTGTATACACACATACATACATAACTGGCCCTTACAAAACTGTGTCAGGATTACAACCTAGTTACTCGCTGCACTCTGAACAACAGAGTTGAGAAGCTTGTTCATGGCAATCAGTTACTATCAGAGCTTTTGTCAGAAGTCTGATGAGAGGTAGTCGCCGAAAGATGTATTTTTTTTTTAAATTTCTTTGCTTCATGATGTCAGAGTCGGGACTTAAACCGGAGCTCCCGTCTTAGTACGGGACTTAGTGATGTATACTTTGGTTAATACATTCACTTAAAACTGTAAATTTATCACGTTTACACACTATGCGTTTCACAATTTCTGATGTCTCTAAGCACAAATTACAGACGTCTTTATCTGTTATAAGAAATTCAGTAGATTTATCTCAGCTTTTTTCGGTTTATCAAGCATTTGCCAGTATGCTTAAACAGCTTAAATATTTCATACTCCCCAACTCCTTACTAACCAATACATCTGCAGTATATTGATTAGTTTACATTGTTTGAGGTCCTAAAAATAACGCAACACTATTTTAAAGCGGCAGTCCAAGAGTATGTGTTTGAAAAAAGTAAATTCAATCACTGTCTGCTAGCAATCTCGTACATTATAATAGGATAGGAGGAAGTGGCAGCCTCGTAATGACAAGCCACACTTGAGCATGCCCCTTGTGATACCACATTATGCAGGGAGCCTTGATAGCCTGAGGCTCCACATAAAAAGCACTACTTCCCCAGAAAATTATGCTGGAAACCAGCCAGAGATCCTAATGAATTTGGCAATTCAACCAATGTCCCGGGTGGAGAGGTCAGTCAATCCATCGAGAAAAGGAGATCCCAATGTAAAAAATCTCCGTCAGGCCAGAGAAGGGCACTGGCAAGTATAGTGAACCACAGTTTCCTCTTTCTCCATCGACCCGCAGCCACGACAGAAATCGCTTGCAGGCATTATAATAAGTTCTCTCTTTAATATTTGTCAATACATTTTAATTAACAATCTAAGTTTAATTTTGTTTTAATAATTTCATTTTTATTTATCTTCCTTGCATACTATAAAACTATGAACTTTACAGTGCAAAAGACCAAAAAGGATAATATTATTGTCTTTCCCTTTATTTATAAACCCAAAAATTTATATAAAATTCTATCGTATTAAGATCCATGTTGCTATCCATGTTGAAAAGAATTGAAATGCACAGTTTTGCATGCATAATTGAGTTTTCAGTTTTTCATCATTTTTATGGTTTTTGTTTTTCTGTTGACAATCATAAACTTCAAAATAAAACATGTGGTCCGTGATCAACCATCATTGTCTTTTTAAATAACATTTCAAAGGACAAAAAAAAAATGAAGCATTTCACTTCAGCTCTTCTTATATCAGATGACATATTCTGTATAATGATGACAATTTTCAGACTAGTGCTGACTTTGAAATAAATTATTGCTCTCAGTTGCATACGAGTGTGTAAACACAGGTCGTTTGCTTGTGTTTTTAAAAAAAATAAATCCGTGTTTTTGTTCTTCATTCAAAATTCTTGTTTATTTAAAGCCATAGAATAAAAACATTAAAATAATGCATTATTATGAAAAAGAGATTTCAATTTGTTTTAAATTTATTTGTTTGCAAGTGTGTTTATATGTAAATATTTTCAACATTGAACAAAAGGGTAAAACACATTGAGAGCTTTAAAAAAAGTTGAAAGTATGGTTTTAGCACCATAAACCACTAAACACAATAACAATTTAGGAACACCCATATATTTACAATATACTCTCATTTTTCACTACTCTCGCACTCGCTTCCTTACTAATATTTACACGTACATATGTTTGAATGTATATCTTGTTATGTGTTTGTTTACTTAAAGGTAAACAAATAAAAAAATCTCATCATAATGTCATAAACAGAACAACAGATGATAAGAATTTATAATAAAAACGAGAAAAAAAAAAAAAAAAACAACGAAAAACGATCATAATCATACAATAAGAAAACAAATTTTACCATATAACTTACAATAAAGGAATAAAGCGAAATGTAATTCCTAGAGAAATTATGCATCAATGTGACAAAGATAATACATTTACAAACAAATGTGTGCATATGTGTGTGTGCATGCAGAGTTTATGCACTTGTTCTTGTATTTCTTTGTTTATTAATTTAGTTTACCAAGCTTGAACACATGGATTTTAGTTATTCTCTAACAACTCTCTTTATTTCAATATATTACACACTGTGTGACAAAATAGAAATTATTCTGAGAAATTAAAAATTTTTTATCTCCAAAAGTTAACTGGTTTTTAGAACAATAAAAATACTAAACCCAGACAATGCTATAGGAGTACAAATTCTCCAACCTACCATAAGAAAGTTCCGTTTCGCCAAACAGCAATTAAGTGATGTTTGAGAAAAAGGCCGTCGTGATCATTTAAAATCTAGAAAATCTTAATGGAAAGCCAGAACTGAAGGGACATATTACTTCATATCATTGTAATATATGTATGAATGACTGCAGAAGGAAATTTCCGAGGAATATTTGTAATAAAAAGGGCGATTTATGCCGGTACTTCTGTATTAAAAATATTTGTATAATAAGATGTGCGTCACTATAAACTGTAACACATCAAAAGTCAAATAAAAACTGACTGGAGTAAGCTAGAGTTAAAAATAAAACAGTTTTATTTTGCATTTTTATTACAGATTTATATTCTGTATTATTTTATTTAAAAATTAATTTAATTTTATAAAATTTTTTATTTTATTCATTATGCCATCCATAAGCAATGTTATAGTGTTTTCGGTGATTTTTTTTTTGTACCAGCTGTCCATTTATATAGAAAACTAGTAATGGTTTTGGGAACAGATGTACTCTTCTTTAGTTCTCTTTTGACCTGAGCCCAATATCTATCAATAGGCCGCAGCTCTGGGCAGTTTGGTGGGTTAGCCTCTTTTGGAACAAAAGTAACATTATTTTTATTATACCAGTCTATTGCGCTTTTACTGTAGTGACATGTTGCCAAATCTGGCCAGAAGAATGTTGATATGTTGTGCTGTCTTAGAAATGGGAGCAACCTCTTTTGAAGACACTCTTTGATATAAATATCTGAGTTTATTGATCCCAATGTAACAAACGATGCACTTCTGTTGCCGCATACATTTTAAAATCTGACACATTTTTCAAAGGTATTGTGATTAAGAAAAATAATTTTGATTAAAATGAAAAAAGTTATTAAGAAAAATGGGTGTTACACTTTATAGTGACGCACATCTTAGTTAAATAATCAATTAAGTAGTATTTGTTTTTATAATACAATAGCTGTAAAGTGATAGAATACAACATAGAAAAGGCCAGAGAAATTTATGGTAATTGATAACAAATTATAGGCAAATGGTAAATGCAGTCTTCTAAACGAAAGTGAAATTTGTATGCTATTTCTCCTGCAGATTTAGACTGCATACGCAGAGTTTATTTGATTTCTCATGTATATGCAAATAAACGATGACAACAATATCGAAACCGAATCTAAATTCCCTATATTTGGTAATAAAAATACATCCATAAAACCGAAACAATAAGGAACATGGCGATTATGTGACGATTCACTTTTTAGCAATATTAATTGCAGACATTTACATATCCTCTTGCCTGGACAACATGCGTACAATAAGTAAAGAAACCAAAGGGTGGCAAAGATAAGATCGTCTTGATAAAGTATGCTTACATACATAATAGGCCATTACAACTCTGTTTAAGTGTACCGACTAGCATCCATGTTTTGGGTGACAATATTTCTCCACGAGTACCAAGAAAGACAGTTTAACGTCGAGCCCAGACGACAGACTTGTGAAGTTTTTTCACGGCAATCAGTTACTCTCAGAGCTTTTGCCAAAAAATCCATTGAGATAGTCGCCGAAAGAAATTGTTTCATATTTCAAGATGTTCGAGCTGGGGTTTGAACCTGGAGCTCTTATCGAGTAAGCCATCACACTAACCACTAGTCTATGGCAATAAAGTGTAGAATTCTCCTTTTTCCAAGAGCATGCAGATCAATAGATATATTATATTCCGTATAAAATCAGTTGCGCTTTGCAGCTATGTAGGCCATGTAACTGGAATCAATTCGATATCAGACGGTAAAGAATTATTTATGAACCTCTGTCTGCGTCAGACTCTGATAATATTCTGTCCAAACACTATTCAAATGATTGAAAGCACATGTGAACAAACTGTTCTTGAATGCTAAAGCTGGAAGCGTAAATGGTTTTGGTTGTCCATTCTCTGCCGGACATGGCATTCTAAGATTTCACTAAGCGGAACTTTATTTTTACAGACAACAATAATATCAACACTAAAAACTGAAAAAATGCTAAAAAGTATTTATCAGAATCCATAAAATCTTCAGAAACTTTTTGTTATGGCCTTAAATTAAGCCATCAAAAACCAAACTTAATTTTTAAATATCTTAAGCAAATTGAATTGAATTAATAATCGCCTTAAAGCTTGCAATATTATTCAGCCACGATAAGGATGCTGTACATCTCTGGAAGACATTTAAACAGAAATCATTGCATGATGACTGTTTTTAAAAGTATTTGACTTTGTTTCGTCTGCATTTCTTATTTATTCTTCTCAGTTGTTCGGTCAGTTAAATTTTGTCTTAAACTAGAGTTTTTCTGAGTAGCCCAACTTTGTTTTACATATTTTTAGACATACGTTGACCCAACCGTCATAGTTTCGTGTTGGGTATATGGCTTCAGCTTAAGCTTTCTTTTATTATTTTGCTGTGGCTTTTGAGAAAAAAAAATTCAAATATTTGCGTTTAAGAACCAGAAAATGTGGAACTATTCTGCAACCAATCGAGCAATACTTCCAATTAGTAGACGAGATTTGCGGAATAATAATTTCTAGGCGTATTTCTTACAGGTTTCTATACAAGGTGTTTGTGATTTGGTATTGATTGATCGCTTTCAAATTTAATATATCCTAAATTCAACTCCTGAACAAACCATCAAGAATATTCAACACCAACTTTACTAAATAAAGTTGATGCAGTTGATTAAAAGAAGTTTCTCTTGTCCCTGTTGGGTTATTGTGGGAAATAAATATGTAAGTGACTGAACTAAAGAGTAGAATTTATGACAAAAACAAAAAAGTTGGATAAAATTTGGCTTTTATGTACGAGTCGATTTTTTTAAGTTTTATCTTTATTTTGTATTTTTTAAGTTTTACATATTTCTAATGGACACAACATGTCTGATGCCACTTTTGACGCCAAAATTTTTAAAACCTGCAATCCGTTTTCGGCTATTTATCACCAAAACTGGAATATGGATTGCAGACATAAAAAATTTGACGTTAAAAAGTTAAAATGGCATCATTAACTCGCGATATATAAAAAATATGAAATGACGGATAGAGCACATAAACTCCCGCCCGACGATATGTTACTCATAACTCAGTTACAACGAACAATAAACTTAATTAATTTTACTTTCGGCCATTTTTGGTCAGAATGCAGGTCAGAATTTTAGGTTTTCTTTTTATTTTTCTTCACTTTAAAGAGGTATCTTATAAAGAAAAATATTTATATTTCATTCAATTCTATTGTTAGTACCACTGTGCAATAAACTTTTTAAATGAATATTTGCATGACAGAGACATTCATTTAAGTCATTCATACAATCCATTCATACAGTCATATGTTATTTAAATGTTGTAAAATTTCTATTACATACATACACACATACTTACATACACGTATACATATATGTATGGATGGATATGTATGAAGAAAGAACACTGGTTAGGAGAATAAATTGTTTTGCTTATATGTGTGTGAGTGTGTTTGTATAAGAGCGTATGCAATATTATAATGTGCTTACGTTTTGTATACTCAGCAATAATAAATATGGAGACAAATAACAAAAACCCTGACTTTTCTATATACAAGCAGACATCATCTATACAGAATTATTAATAAATTCTTGTTACTATTATTGTTCCTGTGTTTTTTCTACTTTTTTGTTTTTGGTAATATAACTTCATGCTCTCTTTGTTCACACACAAACTCATACACAGTTATGCAAACATGCATTTAAGTTTTATTATTATTTTGATATTATATATGATTATCATGTTTTATGCATTTGTTGTTGACTCATGGAGCGTTCATTTGCTTTAAAACAACTACAACAACAATAAGTAACAAAAACAACAATACAAGCAGTAATAGCAGTGAATTGTAATCATGCTCGTGTAATATTTTATGTCTCATTTCCCATAAGAATTAAAAAGTTCACTACCAATATGTGAAAGTTTTTTGTTTTGTTTTTCTTTGTTACTATTGTTGTTGTCATTATTAATGTAAAGATTTCCTCTTAATTTTTTGTTTTGGTCTGCATACCTGGTGTATGTGCGTTTCTATTTATTATATATTAATTTACCTTTAGTTTAAGAAGCAACAATGCCAACTTTTTAAATACACAAAGAGACAAGAGCATAGTGACTCATGTATTTTTTGTAGAAACTTACAAAATAAGCGGTTCTAGCTAATCGAATTCAAAAAATCGTATACCATCTCACCACTATTAGACTAGTTTTAATCTCATTCTTTTCCGATTTGATTTTTATTTCTTGATCCAAAAAGACCTCCGCTCTGAAATTTTTCACAACTGTAGAGAACGAAACAATCTTTGGTATAATTTTTTTTCAAATTTTTAAAAAGGTCGCTTTCGGAGATATAAGCTTCCGGTAAAGATAATTGACCTTTGACTTTTTCAAAGAAAAAATCATGTTGCATATTAAATCAGAAGTAATCTAATACCCTTTCAAATGCGACTTTTACGAGAGTCGTAGCTATAATACTTTTTAAGAAAATTACAATTAAGTAAGTGTAACTTAGTGCATTTTTGTCCTTTTTCCGATTTTCAAGACCTCATATTTCCGGATCCAGAGTGTCAGTGCCCTTTATTTCTATATTTGTCTTAGTGTTATGATTTACTTTATTCGTACCAAAAATCAGTCAATTCGGAAACAGTCATTTCAAAAACGGCATATTTTAAGTTGAGTTGAGGTGGTCTAACCCGTAGGCTGAAAATAATAATACGGAAAACTTTATTCTCTTAAATGTAAGCAGATTGTGATACATAGGCGGCTTCTAATTGGGAACTCACCATATAAAAATTAGAACTTCCATAATGACGTTTGTAAGGTGGAGTGTGGCTTCTCAGCCAATTTTTGCTGGGTTAGTACCTACTTAAGTCACACAACAGTCCCACTGATACCCAGGGGAACAGAATCGCTTAACTAGTAAGCTGTAACCGCTTTCATTTTTATACTCATTGCAACGTCGTCGTAGGTACGTTTCATAACTATGTGTTAGAGAAGATTTAGGTTTTGGTCAGGGTTTGGGTCAGAAAATTGTAGGTCAAAAATAAAAATTCATTTCGATTTCGAATAATCTTCAAATCGGTTTTGTCTCCACCGAGTTTTGTGAAGTTTATAGCATCAACCGGTAAGAGAGCACAAAATAATACAAAAAATGTATTCTGCTGGTTCTTATTTCTTTACAAAAATTCTTCTTTTCGTACCTAAGAGTTCAAGTGCAAGAATTTAAATCAATTAATTTTAAAAGTTTACTGGGTAACACTTTAATTAAAGTGCATACTGTACATATGTACTGTGTGTGCTTTAGTGTTTATAACACTCGTTTTTATTTATTTCCTATCCCTACTCTTGTTTTTGTGACAATCAAAAGAGTGTGACTCATACACTTATAAGAGTTTTGAACTCTCTTGTTTTTTAAGCATATTTATGTATACATACATGTGTGTGGTGCTGCACCCCTGCAGAAAATATTAGAGTACGTAATCCGTTTAAGTTTATACAGAGTAGTTACAATATAGTCCATTGTAATACAGACACGGACCATGTCATTTTAACACAAGTAGTAAAAGCTTAGACGAAGAGCGTACGTGTATTTACGAACGCAAATTTTATACAAAAACGTAATTTACTTGGCAACTTCAAAAAAAAAAAAAAAAAAAAAAAAAAAAAAAAAAAAACAGCAATTTAAGTAACAAATTTGTTGAATGGTAACATTGGCACCATTTATAGGTATTTCTTGTTTTTGTCAATTAGAGCGTATACCATTAAAGAAAAAAAATTTTAAAAACCTATTTGTGTTTTAAAAAAATACTAAAAAATAAAATATTTAAATACAACGAAGTGACTTCTAAAAGCGCAAGAAGAAAAATATAAAAAAAACACTGTAAATAATCTATCTAACATAAACTACTTTTAAAACTTATATGTTATGGACTACTAATACGAAATAGTTACGAAGCTAATCCTATGTGTATACTTCATGGAGTAGTGACATAAACTAATTTCCAGACTACTCTTTTGCAATGCATAACTGGACTACGTTGGGCTCGCATACGACTTTACAATGTTAAATGGAACACGTTTTTTTCATACATTTGGGTTATGTTTGGACTAGTCCTAGTATTTTATGAACTACTCTTTAAACGCGTGTACGAAGTAGCCGCATTTTCTGCAGGGATGGTTTTAAAACTTTTTGCCATATTTTTTTTTTCCTTTGTGTTGTGTTGCTTGCTTTTGTAAAAGGTGCTGTATATGTCTTTTTTCTATTGCAATAAACTTAAGCATGTTTTTTTTAATGAAAAAGTTTTTGATTTACTAGAAAAAAAAGTATTAAAATAATTTCATTTGTTGTTGTTAATAATTAGTATGTCTCGAGTTTTTATTTTTTTCTTTTTTTTTTTACTACCATCAAAAATAAAAAAAACAAACATTCATACATACATACATACATCTCAGAGCTTCTGCCATTAAACGGCTAAGAGGTGGTAGACGAAAAATATATTTTTTTATATTTCTTTCTTACACGGTGTGAGAGCTTGAGTTTGAGCTCGGAGATCTCGTATTAGTTAGCCAACACACTACATACTAGACAACTGTGACCTCGAAATAGTTAATATACACAAAATAAATACATCATTTTACTGCTGCTCACAACTACAGTTACATTTCTATCACGTTCTCTTTGCACCAAACATGGATTTGAATTTCTTAATAAATACTTTTTTGAAGAGAATTTTATTTTTTGTGATTTTGTGAATATTATAGAAGTTTTTATCAAATCAAATTTTTCTTCGTTAATCTTTTACTTATTTATTTTATAAATTTTGTTGATGTTCAATTTTCATTTTCATGTTTTTTTTTCTTCAAAATACACACTCCACATATATTTCTTTCTTTTTAATAAAAAAAAAAGAAAACCTGCGGGTGGGGATGAAAATATATTTTTCTACATTTCTCTTTTATTATTTTTCAAATAAAAAGGAAAACAACAAAACGGAAAAAATGTGTTCAATTTATTTTTACAAAGTAAACACGAGTTTCATTTCTTTTGTATTGTGTTTGAAAAATTAAACATAAAATTTCACGAAATTCACAGGAAAATCTTGTAAATTATGTGGGCGCTTAAAGAATCAACAAAAATTGTTAAGAAACAATATTTACTAACGGCTGCTGCTACTGCTGCTGCTCCCTCTGGCTAGCATTTGTTGTAATAACAATAACAATTTATTTCTATTATTGGTTATTAATGTTTGCAAAAAAAAAAAAAGATGATGAAGTATTAAAAAGAATATGTTTTTAATATTTCTTAGAGCTTTTAAAATAAAAAAAAAAACAAAATATTTTTTTTTCTGTCCTTAAATTTCCAGAAACACTTGAGCTTTAATTTGTTAGCTTTTAGAGATAAAAATAAATACATAATTTTTTTGTAAAACTTATTTTAAAATAAAATTACAGATGTAGTTAAAGGTATTATTGTCATCTGCTAAAGAGGCATTTAGACTTCTTGAAAGAGTATGAAAATTTTTACAAGAAATAAGTGGCACTTAGCAAACTAATCAAATATGTGCACGTTTTCTTGAAAAGCCATTTCAAGGCTTATCATAAGCAAAACATTATTCCAAATAACGAAATTTGAAGATTTTTCTTTTTATAACGTATTTAGTTTTATATATTTGTTTTTCTTGCCATATGGAAAAATACATCATTAAACACACTTTAATGTATGAAAATAAGTCAAAGCTGTTACCAGGGCTATGTTTCTAAATTTACCTGAATAACTGCAAAAAATCTGTAAATTAAAATCAATTTCTGCGAATTAAATATTTTTTAATGAATTAAGATTATTTTGTGACTTCACAAGTATGTGAAAAAATTATACACCAGCTGACTGAGCTAGTTTTCAGCTCCAGGTCTGGAGTCCAACCGACTTATTAAAAGTTTTCTGGCAAAGACTCTGATAGTAACTAATTGCCATGAACAAGCTTCTCAAATCTGTCGTTCGGGGTCGACTTTAAACTGTAGATCCCGGTACTAATGGATAAAAATTAACACACATAACATAAGTGCTGCGAAAAACTATGCCACAACCCTGACATAGGGTTGTAATAGCCAGTTATGAATGCATGTATCCTATAAGTTAACGTGGTAATAAAATACTGTTAAATCGTTAAGCACCGGTATAAAAAACGTTATAATCACACTAAAAACAACGACACAGTGAACAAAGTACTAAAAGGACGAAATTTGTAGGCGTGGCAAGAAATAAATAAAATTATTTTTTATTTATTTTTACACAATTTTTTATTTTTTTTATTTAAACCAATACTCAGGGGTAAACTTCTACTCATACAGTGCATTGTATTCGAATTTGAAGATGCATATGTATATAGATAGATTTTTATTTAAGTTTTTGTTATTATGCGCCTTTTTGTGTTGATGAGAGAAGTTGCAGCCAATTTGACCACTCAAAGGCCAGTGTTATACCTTTACTTATAAATGATTACCAGCAAGTGCCCCATCTGTCAGTGGATGTTGAATGTGAGTGTCGAGTGTCTTCAGTAGGTTAGCTGTTCTCTTTCCAGAAGGTGTTGACTGGTTTAAGTATTTTGTTTTTTAAGAAATGCAAACCATTCCACAAAATACTATTTCTGAAAAATAATTTTATTGGTTGCACGTATTGTTGAATACTGTAACACTGCAGAAAGGCGGCTACTTCGCACACAAGTGTAATGACTAGTACATAAGAGAAGAGGACTAGTCCAAACGTAATCCAAATGTATGAAACAAAGTGTTCTATTTAACATTGCAATGTCCTAGGCGAGAACTACGTAATCCACCTATGCATTATAAATATATGAGTAATCTGGAAATTAGTTTATGTTACTACTCCATGGAGAATACACATAGGGTTACCTTCGTAACTATTTCGTATTAGTAGTCTATGATATACACTTAGATGCTACTTTTTTACAATTAGTTTATGTTAGTACTGTACGGAATAGTTTAAATAGTGCAGTTTTGTTTTTTTTAGTTGCCAAGAAAGTTAAGTTTTGCATAAAATCTGTGATCGTAAATAAACGCACTGTCTTCGCCCAAGCAGTTACCACTTTTTTTAAATGACCTGGTCATATCTGCATTACAATAGACAATGTTGTAACTACTCGGTAAAAGTCTTATCAAATATTGCACGTGTTTCCTCTGTCCACATTATTGCTTTTAGCTAATGTTTTGTACAAAGTTTTTGCTTTATATTGGAAACTTATATTTAACTTTTTTTCTAACACACTTCAGACAATAACCAACTGTTTTTAATGTTTTAGCAATTATGTTGCAGACCCCTTCTAAGGTTCATTGAAAATTGTTTTCACAACTTTTATCACATTTGGCATTTACATTTGAAACAAGTTGTTAAACTAGGCTTTGATGTTTAAGCTCCCACTCAACCATCTCAAACCATTAATGAAAGCCATTATTTAAATTATTTTTCCTCAATTTCTTTTATTTATTTTTTTTGTTTTTTCGTTTTTGGTATTCTCAGTAAAAACCACATTTAATTAAAACGAAAAATATAAAATCCATTCAAGGCTATAAAAAGTAATACAAATATTCGTTCTTCTGTAAATTATTTTATGCAAAAAAATTAAAGAAACAAACCGAAAAAGAGAACACTTCTTCTACCCACACAAATAAATATTATTGATTATGAGTGTTAATGGAAAAACGAGGGTAACCAGCAGGAAAATTATGAAAAATAAAGTACTTTCTTGAATAAATGTGGAATGAAGAAAAACACAAAAATAATAACCATTATAACAGTAAATAGAGAAAGAAAGAAGATAAACAAACTGCCATGAACAACAATTTATTTTTGAATTGTTATTGTAAATAAAATAAATTATTTATTAAAAACAGCATAAAACAAAAAGCAAACATTTAATCTCTTACTCAGACTCTCTTGTTCTCTTATGAAAAAAGATGCACAATCCTATACATACACGTAAAACAGTAAGAGAAAATCTATAAACAAGCAGCACAAAAACAAAATTCATCATTTAAAAATTCATTCATTATAACATTAAGAATGCCCTAACACGCTATCTAATTGTCCAAGATAAGAAGGTGAAAGAACGCATTCTTTTGACATCCACAACTAGGCTAAAAATGGTTATTTGTATAAGTGAAATAAATATTTTACATATTATTGCCTGTCGAGCTTTGACTTAACTCAAAGCTAATTTATAGTTAACTAGTTAAGTTAGACGTGATTCAAAATATAAGTCACTTGCATTAAAAAGATTTATTAGTTCTCTCGAGCTGGTGAGTGGTGATAAACACTGCTTAAGTTTTAGCTAATCATTAGCTAATTCATTTTAAGTTAGTTTGTGTAGTATGAAGATTCTTTATACTGCCATGACCTGTATATAATGAAATTTTTCAGTTTTCACTACGTGTTAAATTGGAAAAAGAATCAAAAACGTACATACATATATAAACTAAAGGTTACGAATTGTTCTTCCTCTGTTGTTTTTTCAAAGGACAGATATGCTTGTCTGTTTAAGTTTTAAATTAACTATAAGTGAGTTAATTTATTTATTTTTTTTTTAATATTTTTGAGACCAATAATAAGGGGTGAACCTTTACTAATGCTGTGCATTTTATTTGAATTTTTTGGAAAGATTTTTTTTCTTATTAAGCGCCTTAATAACAAGACAAGTAGCTGTCAACTGATCATTGATCAACAGCCATTGCTCCATCTGTCGTTGAATATTGATTGTGGTGAGAACCTTCGCTAAGTAGGTAGCTGTTAACTACTACTTCACAGTAGGTGGCGCTTTTCTTCTGATCATTTGTTTTTGTTGCCAATGGTAAAGTTGGAATAGAGTGGAATGTCTGGGAGTGGACTTCTTTGAGAGTGGGGAACATCTTATTTCTTTAAATAAAGATTACGAAACACAGTAAACTTTTCTTCTTCATTTTTCACCTTTCCTGAGATTTGAACCTGGGCTGTTTGAGATTTTGTGCGAACTATACCAACTATCGCCCCCTCCTCCCCCCACTTAAGTCACACAGGTTAGGCAATCTTGTACGGCATATATATATTTTGCTTAGCCTACAAACTTATGTTTCTAAACTACTTTAGCCTTTCCTTTACACATAGCGTAACAAGGAATGTTGGATATTGGATTGATAAACAAACTTACTGTAAAATGTACATTTAACGTATTACTGTTATTAAAACACTTTCATTCTGTCATCTATTTCTCTTGTTTTATCTCACTTATTTGTCTGCTTACGTTTATTAGAATTCTACAACTAAAACAACGTCTTTTTTCCCAGCAAATATTGAGGCTGATTGGCAATAAATTAAATTCAATAGTTTTCCAAAGTAGAAAGGGCTGAAAACTAGCTTAAAAACTTTACATTTTTAAAAAGTTCTTTAGTTAAGTTCATAAGTTCTTATCGCCCATGTACTCATTTTAAATTTTTAAAATAAATAAAAAATAAATTTCTACTTTCAAATTTACTAGCTTAAACTCGTCGCGCTTCGCTACACCTACCACTGTCATTGGCCACATGTTTCGACTGATGATTTTTAGTGACTACGGAGTAATTCAGATTAAATTCAAAAACTTTAACTGTTACTGATTTCAAGATATACTGAACTCAATAGTAAGTTTGTCTGAAAGCTACCACGTCTACTTATCCGCCCTTTTTTCTACTGATAATTTTTAATGACTACGAAATCAATCACACCCAATTAAGAAGCTTTAGCTTCAACACTTCTACAGAATGAATGTATAAAGATATCACTTTTTAGCTTGCATGGGAGGTGTCACGCCCACTTGTCCAATTTCATTCTCTTTATGACTGATGATTTGTCTTGCTCATGAAGTCATTCAGACCCAATTCCTAAACTTTAGACTTAACCGTTCTGAAGATATAAAAAAATCAGTATTTAGAGATAAGTAGAAAAAAAGTGAACGTAAAAGTAGGCGTGGCAAATTTTTTTCTCGATGAAAAGTTAAAATGGATTAATACAAACATTTGAAAGAAAAATTAGTCAAATCGATGGAACCGTTTTGTGATTTTAGGTAAATCAAAAAAAGTGGGCGTAATAATCGGCGGAGCAAAAAGCCGTTCTCAACTGATGCGATAACCAACGAACAACATTAACAAAAGCTATGAATTGTTTACTACGTATGCAAGAGTTGCAAGTATATTTGCAACAGAGAGTAATTACGAGACACAAATAAATAAAATAAATAATTTACCGTAGTAATAACCAACAAGCTGGTGGTTAAGGCTCTGTGTTATGGCTATATTCCTAAACTTCAACGTACAAGTTTCATCAAAATACTTATGACAATTTTATTTTCGACCGACTTCTTAAATTTATGGCTCTAATTTGATGCGGTAGTAAAAGACTGTTAAATCGTTAAGCACCAGTATAAAAAATATTATAATCACCCTAAAAATAGCGACACAATTAACGAAATAATAAAAAGGCGGTATTTGAAGGCGTGGTAAGAAATAAAAAAATTATTTTTACATTATCTTTAATGACTGGCACAACTATTTTGTTTTTTTTTTATGGAAGTTAAACAACTCTACAAAACACCAATTCTGATAAAACAGTTTTATATATTGCACGTGTTGTTGAATACTAAAAAAATTTTGGCCTGCATTGGTATCCATTGTTTATGCTGCAGTTGGTTTCAGAATAATTATGTAGCAATTAGTTTATAACCTGCTGTGGTACATGCATTTAATGGTTTATTATTAACTTTATGTTGGCTGGGTTATAAACAATCTGCTCTCGCTCCCACACACAAAGCCTAAATGTAAAAGAGAGTACTTTTTAACATTTCTGTTGTACTGTTAAGAAAAATGTGTCGATTTGTCATTTAATACCAAACATACACAACACTAATGATGGTATACTGAGTCTCAAGGTGCTCTTAAGCTTAAGAAGGTGTCACATAATATAAAGGAAAGTGTGTGATAAATGTCGGGCACTTATCATTTGGGTGGTATTATTATTGCCTGTTGGTTGATGGAGTAAATGTGAATTTTAAATTGATGGATTTGTGCTGGTAATAGAGCAGAATGTTTGTTTTTTCTTTTAATAAAACGACAAAATACACCTATTAAATAAAATAAAAAATAAATGAAAAAAGAATAAGAAAAAGAATAAAAACTCCCCAATATAAATGATAAACTGTTATACTTTCTCTTATACCTACTTGTGAGAAATTCATATTAGCCAATAATTTAAGAAGCAGCGATACTTTAGTAACGGCCATAAAAAATTATTTGGTAAACCAGCAGTTTAACATGTTGATGGATGTTTAATTTAAGGGAATAACTGGCAAGATTAATGGCGGAAATATTTTCAGTTTTATTAATTGTTTCCGTAAAGTGATTTCAGGTTAGAATGAATACATATTTAAGGAAGGAAATATATTTTTAGTATTATTATTTATTATTTAAAATTTGTTGAATTATGATTTGTTAAAATTTATATAACCGTTTTACACTGACGGGCATTTAATATCTACCCTTAAATTGTAAATATGTTAACATTATCCCATACGCATAAAATGGGGGCAAAATATTAATAACTTTTATCGTATAATAGTAGGCTGTATATGCGAGAGCCAACTAAAGTTATAGATAGTTCAGAATGGGCGCCACTTTTGCTCTCATAAAACAAAAAAAGCATCTTATATTTGCTTTCATGGAGTGTTGGGCAGCAATTCACGCTATAAATTTTGAGTCGTTTTGTAAGCTTGTATGACGAATATAAGATAAAGTAACAAACAAAGCAATGCTCTGGAATAGCCAGGGAAGGCGATTAGTTCTATCTGAAGACAAGGTCTTGGTGCGTTCAAATTACCGTGCCCTTGCTGTCCAAGCAGTGGGAAATCTTTTAACTATCGGGTCATTTCTCTTAGTTATTAAAAGTTCAGCAATAATTTAATACTAAACCAAGAAAAATAAACGATTATACGTAAAACTAAGACATAGTATTGTAAGCTTAGAATAATTTAGGGATTTAGGGTTTCCTGTTTCAGACAGAAAAAATGCTGTGGGTGTTGATGCAGTATTGTTGGGTTAAAAACATAAACTGAAGGATAGATGAGACCACAAATTTTAGGATCTTGTAACCAATAACAGCTTATTTTCCTGACATTTCAAATGGTTGAAGTTTTCAATGGCCCTATATAGCGAAGACACTCACCACACAATCAATATGCAACGATGATGAGACGCAATTGCTGTTGATTATTTAAGGGTGAAGGTAAACACTGGCCTTTAAATGATCAACTCACAGCAATTTGTCTCATTCCTAACGAGCTCAATAGTAATAAAAGAAAAAAAATTTATGTTCTCTCTTAAATGTACTGTCCTTTCCAAAAAATTCCAATGCAATGCACTGTATTTAGTAGGGGTTTACCCCTGAGTATTGGTCTCAAATAAGAAAAAATATAATTTGACTGGATTTATTTAATCAAAAATAATAATAATAATAATAATTTATTAAATTATTAACCATAGGGTGATAGGGATAATATTGTAGCTATAAAATAATAAACTTTAATAGACTATGTCTTACTCTTTAGTAATCTATAAAGAATTTTGATCCCACTTTAATATTTTTTACTTCAAAGAGCATTTTAAAAGCTTTTTAATAACAAAAAAAATCTATTACTTATATGTGTTTGGTTACCCTATAAATATCTGAGCATACATGTATACACATATTCTCTTTTTTATATATGGGCATTTCCTCAAAACGGTAAACCAGGATCGAAAAAAAAATATGTTGATAATCAATAATAATAATAATTTATTAAATTATTAACCATAGGGTGATAGGGATAATATTGTAGCTATAAAATAATAAACTTTAATAAACTATGTCTTACTCTTTAGTAGTCTATAAAGCATTTTGATCCCACTTCTTTGCGTTTCAGTATTTTTTCTTCATTGTCAGTGTTTCTGGAATTTACTTTCCAAATAGCGTTTAAAAAGCTTTTTAATAATAAAAAAAATTTAATACCTATTTGTGTTTTTGGTTACCCTATAAATATCGGAGTACACATGTATACACATACTCGTATTCTCTTTGTTATATAAATTTTGATATATTTTTTCCATTTTATTTCTTTGGACCGTTTAGTTGAATTGGCTGTTGCAAATACAACAACTTGTTATCACGGCTGATTGTATGATTACTTTTTTCCATTTCATTCGTTACGTTTTTATTTTTATTATTTAAGTCGGTTTTTCATATTTTGTTTAAAAACGTTGGTGGCATATTAAAAAGGTTGGTAAGGACGAAGAGATAGATATTCAGTCATGAATTATTGAATGCATGACTAGTTGTGTGGAATTTAATGGAATTTATGGTTAAAACAAAGTGTTGCATTTATAATGCAGTTGTTGTTGCAAATGTTGCAGTAATGTAGTAAATTTTAATAAGGGTGTAAAGTGTAAGAATATCCAACTAATAAAAACAGGGTGTAAGAGTATACAAAAAAATTTACCAATTTGATTAGAAAAGATTCTCAGAATCGTAAAACTATTTGACTTATTTTAAAAATCTTGGCTAAAATAAATGGTATTTTATGGTGTTGCACCCTGTATATTTAATTTATATATTGGTATTACAAGCAGAATACTCTACATTAGCATATATGTACATATATATTGAAAGGGTTTAAATAGTCAATTTATTAGATAATACAACTCTTGTTGTTTACTTGAAACGGTAAAAGACAAAGTCAATGAGGTTGTTTTGTTATGTTTTAGAAAATTAATAAATTAAATTTATTGTTGTTTCTTTGAAAATAATACTCAGACGGTAATTATAATAATATTGTAACTTATTGTAGTATAGCCATGTACTGATTTCAAAATGTTAAATTTAATATTAAACAAAATTTTCAATTATACTTTTACATTTTAATAGAAATAAAATGTAATAAAAACACTTTCATTCCTAAAGAAAAACTATTAAAATGTAGATTATGTTGAGAAGAACATGTTAGCCTGCTTTACGTACCTGACAATATGCAGTTTAAATTAATAAATTGGGGGTGGCGACGTAGTGTATTTGTTAGAGCTCTCTCTTACAACACAAAGCGGCCGAAGTTTGAGTTGCAGCACTGGAGAACAAATATTTGTGTGACATTTCAAAGTTTTATTTAGAAAAATATAAGAAGTTCTCCGGCCACCCCTAAGAAGTCTATCCGTCAAAACGGCTCCCCCTAACATTCCTCCCTATCTTCCTTTGACTTATCAAATGAATGATCAGGAGAAAGCAGCACCTACTGGGAATTAATAGACAGAACTAAGTACGGATCAAAATCTACCAAACAACTTAGCAAAGATCCTCACCATTTCACAACAAACAAACACAATTAACATCAACAGATGGGGCAATTGCTATTGAGCATTTCAAGGGTGAGGTATAACACTGGCTCTTGAACGACGCAAAAATACATACATACATACATACACATATAATTGGCTATTACTATCCCGTTTCAGAGTTATGGCCTAGCTTCTCGCAGTACTCATGTTGTGTGTCTTTATTTTTATCCATGAATTTTTCGACCTACAGTTTAAAGTCGACTTCGAACGACAAAGTTGAGGAGCTTTTTCATGGCAATCAGTTTCTCTCAGAGCTTTTGCCAGAAAGCTGCTAAGAGGTAGTTGCCAAAAGAAATATTTGTTTTTTTTTTTTTTCTTTTTTTTTCAAGATGTCAGAACTGAGGTTTGAACCCGAAGTTATCTTCTTACTAATCCAACACACTAACCACTAGACCACGACGACTACATACCGTATTGGTTTAAGTGCTCTATATGCTACATACTCGGATATTGCTGTTGTATTGAACTGTTTATGATAATTTTTTTCTATTTTTCTATTTATTTATTTCAGCCAATACAAAGATTCGCACAGGCTATCTGGATTATTTATAGCGTTCTAAGCGTAATAAAAATCAATTAATTCAGGAATTTAAAAAGTTCAATATTCTATTTTTAAGAGCGTTAAAGTTCAAGGAGTAGTCAATAAGGAAAAAATAGCCATTGAATTTTGCACACATGCTACGGACAGGATCAAAATTTGCATAGTTTGAGTGGAAGTATTGTAGTTTAAAAGCAATGTAATATCTAGTTGGACGAGTAGGAATTATAAATTCCAGCTGCATAAGTAAGGTCTCTGACAACACATATCAAATTATTAATTAAGGAAATATTGATAAAAGTTCTTCTGTTTTTGAGAGTAGGAAGTTTGATGAGTGCTAGATGGCTTTTATAAGATGGTAAAATTCTATTTAGATTCCACTGAAAATTTCTGTGTGTAGCTCACACCACTCTTTACCATGGGAAATATAGATTGTCAAAGTGGGCAATTGGCTCGCATTATATTTCACCCATTTATCCAATGGTGCAAACACACAAACTATTAAACATTTTTAAACATTTCAAAAGAATCATCATCATCATCATCATCATATATATTATTTCTAAAGCACTTTTTTTTTGTCGGTTGCAAATATCTCCCATACCACTGCATCTAATTTAATGAATCATATCTCATTTTAAAGTTTATTTCTAACACTAATGACGAAAAATAATTAGAAATTGAAAAATTAATATTCTCGTTGATAAAAACTACATTTTATATAGAACTGCATGATAATACTGTTGTCATTATGATTATATGTTATTGTTCAAGTGTGGCAAAACAGGGTCGCTTAATAGTAATGCAGTTCTACATAATATAGTATGTATATATTAAAATCCATTCTGGCAATATCGCTATTAACTATAAAAAGCTGTTTTGGCAATACTTTGCAGTAGTTATTATTATGATTTCTAATATTTTTATACTTTTAACAAAAGGGTAGAAGGGCACAAGGCAAAGGACTGCAAGTCCCAGCCGACATGCTACCTATGCTCCGGCATAGGGGAAAGTGGCCGCAAACATATTGCAGGTTCGGGCGCTTGCGGAGTATTCCGCAAGGCATTAGATGATGTTAAGCGGACAATATGAGGGTCATCCTACAGGCCAACATGCACCGCAGCAGAACTGCTCACGACCTGATGGGGCAGATCCGTCTCGAGAAACAAGCTGATCTTATTTTGATCAGTGAGCAGTACCGAGACGGATGTGCGCCTACGTGGTTTAGGGACAACCTCGGTACAGCGGCGATATGGATCCCGGACCCGAGACGCTTCTGTGTTTCGGCCCATGGCTCTGGAGATGGTTTCGTTTGGGTGAGAAGCGGCTTGGTGACTTACTTTAGCTGCTATCTTACCCCAAACGAGAGTATTTCGGACTTCCAAACCAAGTTAGACGACTTGGAGGATGTCTTACGGAGCATGGGAGGTCATCTGGTAGTGGCTGGAGACTTCAATGCAAAAGCAGTAGAGTGGGGCGAGATTAGAACCGATTCGAGAGGTGGGCGAATTTTGGACTTTATGTCCAGGACGGGGTTGGTTGTATTAAATAACGGCTCCGTGCCCACCTTTCGAAGATCTGGCCAAAGGGGGACCATTATCGATCCCACTCTGGCAACTGAAAACCTAGCGGCACTCGTGCAGGAATGGCAGGTGATCGAGGACTTTACGGCCAGCGATCACCAGTATATCACATTCCGTGTGCGTGATATTGCGCCAGCTCGGTCCATTCAACATCATGGACCAGCTAAATGGAATGCCGCTAGGATGGACGTTGTCTTAACAGTCTTAACAAAAAAAGAAAAAAAACAAAATAAAGGTTTGGTTTCTTTTAGTTAAGAACGACGTGTCCAAGAAACACAACAATGTCGAAAAGTGTCGTTAGTAGCACGGCTACATCGAGTTTTATTAGTTTAGTGCAACGGTAAAGACACTACAGTACAATCTGCAGTATAACCGAATAATAAACTTCGTTATGATGTATTATAAAAATTATAAATTATTATTATCATCGAAAGTTAGTTTATTTTACGAGTAATAAATTAATAAAAGTTTGTTTTCCAATATTAAATTAAAATTTTATTAAAATTGTATTAAATGTGGATAAATTTTATTTTCTAGACGCGAATTGTTAAGAAAAATATTTCAAGTTTTATTTCCAAAAATTTTTAATTTTTAAATTAACTCTAACCTAAATGCCTGCTTTATTTCTCTATTAGTCTAATGATTCTTTAATGGTTTTTGTTTGGTTTGGTTTTTGTTTGCAAAACTATAAACCATTTGGCATTATTAAGAAAAAAACCGCAAAATTTTGATCAATTTCTGGCATAAAAACTTAAAATTATAGTTTTAAGCATCTTTTTCTTTTCCACTTTCAAATTGATAGAAGTTGAGGAAATATTAATTAACTTCTCAAAGAAAGACACCAAAAAGAGAAAATTCTTGATAATATTTTTTCTACGTTGAGAAAACTTTAAAAGTTTTCATTTTACAACAACAAATGGTTGCATATTGCAGCCAAACTCTGTTCTAAGCAAGACATCATCAATATTATTGGACATACGAAAATATGATGAAAAAAGTTTTTTGTTTTCTATTCGAAATAAAAATGTTTTTAAAAAAAATGTTTTTTTTTGTTGCTTTCCTGCTTTCCACGTCTATCAGTTAAATTTTTATAAAATATGGGTATATCTTGTTACTGTTTTTGCTGTTGTTGTTCTTGTTGTTCTAGTAAATGAAAGTTTTTCCAAAAATATTTCATTCGTTTTTATTAGTCTTGTTGTTGTTTAGTTTTCAAATTTTTAGTTTCTGTAACCAAGAACTAAAACAAAGTTATCGATATTGAATTAAGCATGAGTACTCGTATATCTTAAAAACTTTGAAAACGGAAATATAAAAGAAAGATAACAACAACTTTTAGAAAAGAAAAACAACATTTTGGAATAGAGAGAGAGAGAGAGAGAAAAAAACTTTGTTTTTCTTTTCAGAAGTGGTATAGGGAAATATGAATAAAATGCAAGTTGTTTACACAAGTACATACATGGAAGGAGAAAAATATTTAATTGAAATATTGGCATAGTTTTTAGAAAGTATTTGAACAATGTTGCATGCCACTTATGGAAAAAGTAGAAAATGTGTATGTTGTATATTGGTTGTTGGAATATGCTGAAAATATGGGCTTACATTTTCAAATTTTTATAAATCACTTACTACTGATAAAACTTGAATAATTGCCTTAGAAGTGGGATAATATCTATTGTTTAAGTCTTCAGTAAATAAGAATTTTTTTGGATCAAAACAACTAATGCTTCTTTTGTTTTTCTTTCAATATTTAATTAATTAGAACCGAGTTGGTCTGTTTTTTTTTTATTTGAGACAATTACTCAGGGTTAAACCCTACAGATGCTGCTAATTGTTTTTTTTAAAGAACAGTAAATATTTTTTCTTATATTATTATTAGCGTTTTAGGACTGTGAAAAATTGCTTTGAGTTGATCATTCAAAAGCCAGTGTTATACCTTCATACTTGAATGATCAACAGCAATTGCCTCGTCGTTGCATGTTGATTGTATGGTGAGTATCTTCGCTTAGCAGGTTTAGCTGTTATTTTCTACTTCACAATTGGTGGCGCTTTGAACAATATTGTTTTTTTTTTGTTTTTATTTTTTTTTTTTTTTTGGCATTGGTTAAGTTGGAACAGAGTAGAATGTTGAATCACAATTACAAAATAATTTAAACGGAAATATTGTAATTTGACGCGAATGAAGTACAGAGTGTTTTTTTTTTATAGAATGCCACAATTTGGAGTTGGAATCACTACTTTTTTGAACCACCCACTAAACAGCTGATAGTTGCTTTTTGTTAAGTTTGCTTTGAAATTTCAATATGAATCGATTTACACCAGAGCAATGTGTTAAAATTGTTGAAATTTTTTATCAAAATAATTGTTCTCTTCTATTGATGTCGATTTTGAATTTCTATTAAAAATTTTATTTTCCGATGAAGCCCATTTCTGCCCAGCAGAAATTAGTGCTTACCAATAAGCTATTTTTTAAGAGAGAAATTGTAAACAATCACTTACTCGTGCGCATCAATAATACATGATTTTTATATGAAATGAGCCGCTAAAATGCAATAGAAATGCACATTTAATGTAACCAGTAAGCAAATAGTATACAAAATCAAAAATAATACCTTATCCTACAGCATCTTTGGAAGCTTGAAGGTATGCATAAACAATATAATGCTCCCCTTATTCCTTACAATTTTATTTATTGCTTCCAAATTTGAAACATTTTCTGCTGAGTGGTTAAATGGGTATGTAAATAAGCAGAATTGTCGCATTTGGAGTGAAGAGAATCCAAAAGCTTATGTCGAAACACCATTACATCCACAGAAAATTACTGTTTGGTGCGCTTTATTGGTCAAAAACGATATTGGTCAGAATGTTGCTGTCAATCGTGAACGGTATAGGA
This sequence comes from Metopia argyrocephala, assembly GCA_963576795.1. NCBI lineage: Eukaryota > Metazoa > Arthropoda > Insecta > Diptera > Sarcophagidae > Metopia > Metopia argyrocephala. The sequence goes on along the minus strand of OY756208.1, from coordinate 17,324,137 downwards.
ATATGATTCGTAATTTTTTCGTACCTTAATTACTCGGCATGAATTTACTCAAAGAAACTTTGGGTGAAAGAATAATTTCACGTTATGACCTAACATATTAGCCACCAAGATCGTGTGATTTAAATCCATTCGATTATTTTCTTTGGGTTTATGTTAAGTCACTTATCTACGTCGATAAACCACAAACAATTGAGTACACAGAAAAAAAAACGTAGTAATGGCAAATGATTTTAACCTTACCGCAAACAGAATTTACATTCGGATCGTTCAGAATAGCAATTTGTATTTGTCGTAACTACAAAATTGCTGTTACATTAAATACAATTGAGCAAATTCAAAAATGGTTTTAACAAATGCAATTGTCTTTGCCCCAAATACAATTCGACAAATGCAAAAACTGTCCTACCAAATGCAATTGTCTTTGCCCCAAATACAATTAGACAAATGTCAAAATTTTTTTTAAATTTTTAGATTTTATTTACTAACAAAAATAAACAGCCAGGCCCACGATATCGAAAGAAAACTTAAGCGAAAGAAACTCAGTCACTCACTGTGAATCTAAACTGCGGCCCACTAATTGTCACTTTATCGTTCGCTTTGCTTTACGTTACCAACGTAATGCAAATAAACAACAAAGCACCCATATCAACATATCAAAAAATAATCGCGAATATACACGAAAAAAGCGCTGAAATGCTTAAATTGTACAGTAAAAAATGCAACCGTGTGCTAGTTTAACTTGACAGAAATGTAGTAGACAAAGTTATTCCGATTTTGTTTATTTATGTATATGTGTGTAAAAAATGTTGTGTTACCAATCGCATTTATTTTTGGCGACACAAAAATTAGTGTGCCGCAGATCAGCTGTTTGTCGCTTAAAACTACACGATTCGATATCGTGGGCCTGGCTGAAAATTAAAGATTTTTCAGGAATATATGCATACGTATGTACAATGAATTGGTAACTTTGTTTTAACTATATCTAAAATATTAATATAATACATAGTAAGGGAATTGAGAGCACAATATAATAATACATACATATATTATATAACACTTATAAATAATATAATTTACATGTATATAATTTACATAATATATAAACTATATTTATATACAGTTTTTAAAGTCGACTCCGAACGACAGATTTGAGAAGCTTTTTCATGGCAATCAGTTACTCTCAGAGCTTTTGGCAGTAGATTTCTTAGTGGTAGTCACCGAAGGAAATAATTTTTTCATATATTTTTTTTTCAAGATGTCAGAGCTGAGATTAGAACCCGGCACTATCGTCTTAGTAAGCCACCACACTAAATATTAGACCACGGCGAAAATATGCTCCTGTAAAAAACTCACACATATTTGCTTTTTTTTCACACGCACGTTTTTTTTAATACCACAAACAAAATACAAACGAATGAGAGAAAATGTCTAAACAATAAAACAAAACTAACTGCGGATTGCATTTGAAAATACAAGACTACTGTTACCGCAACAGCAATCCGTATTTGGCGTAAATAATTTTTCTCATGTAATCTCAAATAAGAAAACATTTGATTTTAATAAATTGCTGTTGATATTCATTTTTAAATGCAATTACATTTAACTTAAAGAAGATTCAATTTGGATCAAATAATTTTGCTCTTGATATATGTCAACTGCAATTTTGTTGTTGCGACAAATACAGTGTATTCGCCGAAATTCTTTGTGGCAAATAAAATATCATTTAAATCAAATACTTTTTATTTGCGACAAGTACAATTTCCTCAACTGCAAAAAGTATTTGCCATAACAACACTTTTTTTTCTGTGTACCTGGAAATCAACATTCGAAGAGTTTTTTACGAAATACAACTGCAAATGCTGCGAAAAGTTTTTTAAAATGGGTAATGGCAGAAATTATATGTAAACATTAATTTCATAAAATATTATTTTCAATAAAGCCCATTTGTTATATTGATAACAAAAGTATATTTCATTGCTTTATTATGATTTAAACTTGTTTCACTCTATAAAATAACATCCATTATATTGTCAGGGCGATTTTGAACTATAAGTTTTATTTTACTCAGAAGATTTTTGATCCAATAAATCCATGTAGCACTATAGAAACTAACACATATAAGTAGAACAGCTGAAATAAATTTTTAAATACATACATACATAACTGGCCTTTACAACCCTGTGTCAGGATTACGGCCTAGCTTCTCGCAGCACTCATGTTGTGTGTGTTAATTGTTATCCATGAGTACCGGGACCTACAGTTTAATGTCGACTCCGAACGACAGACTTGAGAAGCTTGTTCATGGCAATTAATTACTCTCAGAGCTTTTGCCAGAAGGCTGCTGAGAGGTAGTCGCCGAAAGAAATATTTTTTTCATATTTCTTTTTTTTTATGATATCGGAGCTGGGTGTCAAACCCAGGGCTCATGTCTTAGTAAGCCAATACACTAACCACTAGACCACGGCGACTACAAATAAATACTGATTTTTAAAAAAACTCAATTTTAGAAGACCAAACCCTAGATCTGACATATTAAAAACAATAGAAAGAAATACGAGTATGAAAAAATATTTCTTAACTCTTAGCAGTCTTCTGGCAAAAGCTGTGAGAGTAACTGATTGCCATCAACAAGCCTCTCAAGTCTAATGTTCGTTGTCGACATTACACTGTAGGTCCCGGCAATCATGGATAAAAATTTACGTTGACAACATGGGTCCTGCGAGAAATTTGGCCATTTATGTATGTTCATTAGATTCTTATTCTTTAAAAAGAAATCTTATTTAATTATTTGTAACTCAAAGCATAATCTATTTTCAATATAAAGTATAATTTTCTATTAAATATACAATTTAATTGTAATAGGTGTACCAGCTTAATAATATTATTTCCTGTTATTAAGAGCATAGAAGTACTTATATATGTGCCAGTGTATTTAAATTTCAATGCATAAGATTGTTTAACTTTAACGTTTCCATTATTTTTTTTTTTGCAATTTATTTTAAGGCCTTAAATTAAAAACTTTAAAAAGTTGATAATGTACGAGTATTTAATACAAAAAATTACAGCTTCTTTTGAAAAAGTTTCTTATTTTTTTGTATCCTTTTTCGTATATTTTAAAAAGTTTTTTGTTTTATATACACGCGTGAGTACATTATTTCTCACTGTATGCTTTCAGCTTACTTTATTTACTCTCTAATGAAGTTGTAAATTTTCTCTATAATATTTTTACTTTAATCAACAGCAAAAAGCCAGAAACTAGTCCAGCTCCAATAAGCCATAGCTCTGATGTAATTAACAGGTACTTTCAAAAAAAAAGAGAAAATAAAGTTTCTTTTAAATTTTCTTACTCAGAATAATGACGGTAAATGGGAATTAATTTTTGGAAGTGCCTTTATGTGATTTGAATTTTAAATAAAAATATATTTTTTTTCCTTTCCTTTTTTAAGAGTTTCTTTACATATAATTAAAAGGAGAAAATTGAAAAGTATTTTAACAATTCATTTGTCTCAAGCTTGCAGGTGAATACACCTGGTCTTTATAAATTGAGAATAATTAAATTAAAATGTGTTTGTATGAGAATGTGAAAGAGTGTATGTAAGTGTGTTATTTTAGTTCTGAGATTTAATGCTTTACCTAAAATATGTTCTTATTATACCTTGAAATACCACAAGTGGAAGTTAAGTGGTAAGCTTAAACTTGTTTTTTGAATATCCAATAACACTACATTTTATAGAAAACAGCTTCAGTAGGAAATCTAATCATATAAATAGAATGCATAAGGAGAGACAGGGGCTTAAACCACTCATGATAATGAATGTTATTCATCAACACTTGCAATATGACAGGACTCACTGTAAACTGTAAATTGCAATACGATATTAATTTTGAATTCTTATTATTACAAAAGGAGGAACAAAGACCATATGCTTAGTGTAGTGTAACAGGGTTGAGTCTCTATTGGGTATTTAACCCCTAACTTTTACACTAGTAGTCTAGTCGTAACAGTACATAAGTAGTGGTTGCTTTAGAGTTTTTTTTTAAAGACAAAGTCTGAAAAAATTTATTGATTCGGAAGAGATTACCTAAAGCATTGATGCCCAAGGTAGTAGTATTAGTGAGAGTGACGAAATAACACTCGAAGAAGTTCTGCAAGTGTAGTTTGTCTCTCCCACTCAACATGCTGATTTCCTATTGGTTGATTGACGATCAAACAAAAGAGCGTAAGTATACGTGTGAGTGTAATTTGCTGATATCAGCCACTACTGGGCATCTTTTACCTAAAGCTAACTAAACATTATATAACACACTACTGCTAGTATTCATAAAAAATATTATATGTTTGTTGGGGGTTAATTTTGTTTTTTATTGCGACCAATACTCTCTACTAATCATTCAAAGGCAGTGCTAAACCCTTGAATGATCAATAGCAAAAACCCCATCTTTTCGTGTTGATTGTGGTAAGTGCCTGCGCTAAGTAGGTTTTAGCTGTTATTTGTACTTCCCAATAGGTGGCGATTTTTCTACTGATCTTTGGTTTTTTTTCTTTTTGTTGCTGTCTAGGTGGAATAGTTTGGAATGTCAAGGTGCGGTTTCTTTGTAGATAGACTTCTTTTGCAAGTATTTCATACGCATTTGTCAAATAAACCCTTAATATATTCGAATATATATATATTATCTTGTTATTTTGTGAGACTGAATTGAAGTCTCGTTGAAGTATAAGTATGTACAATACATACATGGCTATGTTTATTTGGAATAATTTTGATTTATAAGAGGGTTATAAAAAAAATGTTTTTACAAATGTTGTATTATAAAACTTGTATAAAAAAGAGATATAAATATTAAGAGTAAGGGGAAAAAAACTATCGTTAAAGTCAAGGGTAATTTTTAAATTTAAAAATGTGACGTGAAAATATGTTCTTGAAGATTTTTTATACAGTAGTCTGTATTAACGAAGATTATATTTTTAAAGTCAACAACAACATTTTCAATTAATATTTTTTTCTGAAAACTTAAATATTTGCCTATCAGACTTTTGGATTATATATCAGGTAAACATAAAGAATGCAGTGACTGATTGTCATGAATGTATGTACAAGACAAACAGAACTCTCATCATATAGCTCGCTTTGCTTAAATTTTTCCATTGAAGTATTTTTTTTTTTTTTTTTGGTTGAGGAATTGTTGCAAAAATAATTGTTTAAGAAAACTTACTTCTGGTCAGACAAAGCGGTTTATAATATAATAAAATCTAGTAAATAAGAGATTTTAACTCGAATTTACAGATGGTTCAAGAAAAACAACATATTTCTACTCCTTATTAAACATTTTAATATTAGAAAACAGTAAAACCAAGTTTAAATCCATTTAAGACCCTAATTCTTTGCTGTCAGAAGTAGCTGAATTTTTAAGTAATTCATGTGGTTTGTTTTCCAACGTATAAGGAAATAGAACGAAATGAAAAGATTAAGGACTAGCAGATGAGTAATATGTTGCCAATTATTTCATTCTTTGCAGCCTTTGACAGTCATCCAGTAGAGAAATATTTATGTTTTTTCTATGACCAGATGAATTTCTATCAATATTATTTATTGTAGAAGGAGAAAGTTCTTTAGAACTGGAAAACAGCATTTGTTGCATTACTACCGTCCAAAGTTATTCTCGAATACGAGTGCATAAAAGAATAACGAAAGAGAATGGGTTTTAATATATAGGCATACTGTAAGCCAAAGAGTGAATTGTGCTGTAATGCAAATATATTTTTTTAAGACTCTTCAAACTCTTCAAAGGAATATTCTGAGCTCCCACTAAAACTAGTTAACCTATAATTGAATCGAGTTCAATACTAAAGTTCCAGATATTCTTTAGTAGAACTTTTAGCGCTGTATTCACAGGCTGAATAGATGGGTTTATTTTTAATACTCCCTAATACAGTTTTAAAGTTGATTAAAAACAAAATAAACATTAAGTAACATTTTGTGCGATTGACCGGTTTTAGGAGTATTTGAGGTTTATTCATGTGATATATTGATAGCTTATTACAATGCATTAGCTTTGCTCTGCTCGATTGACTTCGTCCTATAGAAAGCTCATATTAGCTGTATTTTCTCTTTTACTTGGGTGTTTCATTGTTGTACTGCAAGTGGCATTACAAATTTATGAGCTAGTCACCATGACCACCTAGCTAACGAAATTAATAACAAAATAACTCAACGAATGCTAAATGGTTTTGGCTGTAGACAACATACATCGAATCCTAATAAGTGATGAAGTTTTATTTCATTTGTGTATGTGTATGAAGTAGTTTAAATTGACAACTTAGATTTCTAAAAATACAAAAGGATTTTATAGTAGAGTACACAATACAAAAACTGAGAAAAAGGACTTAGTTCCTGCTGAGATTTAACCACTGTTTTGGTTGTATTGTTATTCTTATGACGTTGCTAATAAAAGAACTGTAGCTTTTATGCTTGGATCCAGATTACTAAGATTAATATTACTTTCTACAAACAAACCCTTTTCGCATGAGATTTTGGGAAACCGGTCAAGGTTTCATTAAATTACTAACTGTCGTTCTACTGAGAAAAAGATACACGTTTACGGAATAGAAATTCTGTGTAAACTTTTTAAAAAAACTTTGTATATTTCAATACAGCACCGGAATTATAATAGTGGCCGACTAGAAATGCTTCTTGGTATTGCCATGTGAACATGCTGATGCTAAAATTAAAATCAAATTCTAACTGTCAATCGACCTACTACCAAAGTTTAAATGTTGTCAGGTACCTTCAAAAGGGTTTTTAATTATATTTTTATCAATCATTCAATATTCCATATTATCCCTTTTATTGCTATAGTTGATGACATCATTAGAAGATTAGTTTATCAAGAAGGGTACTCAAGAATAGGTTATGATGCACTATTATTTATTATTTCGTTTATTTTTTGTCTCTTATTTTTCTCTCAAGTATTGCACAAAACTCTTCAGTTGTTTTAAGTTTATTAATTACTGCATATGATGTTTCAAAGAATATTCTTTATATACGAAAAAAAAATACTCTGTAATGAAAAAAAAAAATTAACTAAGTAACAGAAAAGAAAAAAAGAATAGGGTAGGAAAAAAGAAGAGATAAAAGTTTTCAAAAGGAAAAACGAAGCTTACGAAGTTTGTTTATTACACACGTTCATGTACATATGCACACACATACTTTACCTCTATACTGGCTTTTAGCAATGAATATATGTATTGCTGACTACGAAAATAAGTACACGCACAGTTGTGGTTAAAATAATAGCAACATATTTGCAGACAAGTCTTTTTTAAAATCTTACAAGTAAATGACTGATGCAGTAAGATTATAAAAAAGGAACACGTATTTCTTTATTTACTACGGCAAATATTATTTAAAACGGTGTAAATCAGTGGGAGGATTGTGACTTCGATTCTGGACTTGATGACTCCAGGCGTAGTAGTTAGAATATGAACTATTTTTTATATATCCAAAACTCTTTTTTAAAACTATAATTTAAGAATTTGCCATTTTATGGCATTATTATCAAACACCACGAAATTCATTTATTTTCTCTTGAGTATTTTAATTTTATTACTATTTTTATAAACAGAACTGTTGTTTACTAAGGTATACTTGCTCATGTGTTTGTTTTACACAAATGTTGTGTACGTTTGTATTGAATTGATGATGATGATTACGCTTGAATTACTTTATTTCATATCCAAAGTAGTTCTTCTATTTTTTCTCTTTTTTGCTTACTTTTCGAAGAAAACTAAATCGAATTTTTTGTTTTTATTTTGCTTCTCATTTAAATCTTTAAAACGCTCTCCACTTCACATCAGTTTTGTTTTCCATATTTGTTTTAAATTATTTTTAAATCTTTAGTTTTTTTTCTACTTGTGCTAGTCTTCTTATTATTTTTTTTTTTTTTTGTTTTATATAAATAATTCTCTTGTCTATCCTTGTCATTTTTGTAAGATTTATTTAATTTTAAATTTTACGTTCTCTTTTTGTATGTAAATTTTTAAGTTATTTTCCGTAATTGTATTTAAAGATATCTTGTTGAAAATATAAATAAAATCTCATTTTAACGCATGACTTATTATTGAAAAAGTTTCTATTGCCATTCATATTGTTGCCGTTGTTGCATACTTTTAATTTGTTCAGAGTTCTTTTATAAGAAATACAATTTGGAAAGCATTTAGTAAATTGGATATCAGCACCCAATACTTGAATAGATTTGAAACAAATTTTGTTAGAATTACAGAAAGCAATAGGCAGTTGGAAAGAGAAAAGTATATACAGGGGTAGTTAAATAGAAAAACATTATAAAGGAATTAGAAATTGAATGAAGTGTAATGAAACAAAACGAAACAAAGACGTACATAATAAGATTGAAACCTATATTTAGTAGAATATACGCAGTAATTGTAATACAATCATACCACACACAAACAAACAGCAATGGTCACTATAGTGCAATGTAGATGTAAATATGAATCCTCAGCTAAAAGTAGGGTGTTCAGCATGGAAAGTATGTGGCTATAAAAGTGATCTCCTGGTCTAAATTCATGCAAAAATATATAAATTTTTCATTGCATTGTTCCTGTTTTCTATATATTGCCGAAAAAGCTAATGATGCTATAGAAATCTGTATTGATTTGATGTCCAGTTTAAAACAGTTTAAAGTTATGCAATATTTTCCATAATTTTAATAAGTTCGCGGTGTCTTACGCTTCTAGTGTAATGATTCTAGCTAAGTAGGTTGAGCAGCTTCAAAATGCGAGCGAACAAGAAAAATATCTTTTGATTAGCTGCTTGTTCATCAACCAAATGGCCATAAAGTCATACTTTTTCATCGCAATCATTATTAAATTTTCATGAAAGTAATTATGACTAATTTGAAACTTTCAATCGGGATAATATGCATCAGTATTAGTTTTGAATTTTCAAATAAGAATTGTATTTATATATTTACCTGAAACACAAATTTGATATCTATCCTAGTAGAGCTTTATCATCAGGTTTGATGGTAAAGGAAAAACGGTAAGTCCGGTATAGTGTTGTCCGGAACAAATGATTATTAGGGGGATCATTATGGTAAGAGAATATTTTTTTTCAGACAATTGGACAATATTTACGCCAGACGAAGGCATCTCAACTTTCTAAACTATTATTATTATTATTATTATCTGGTTTAGACCCAGCACAAATGCCAGACACTGCGACCTATAAGATCTATTGTGTTCGTTTGAGTCTACTGTTTGTTTAACAGACCAACTGCCTTCCTTACGAACACCAGCAGGTCCGAAACTTTAGCTTTCTAAACTAAGAGTTGATACATTATTTTCTAAAAACATTTTAATAATAGAAGGCTTTCTAAGCAACAAAAACGTTAAGTAGTGTTTGGTGCGTAGTTAAAATGAGTTTTGGAATAATAATTTCATGACAAAAGAGAAGTGACAAAAGAACAACTCAAACACAGAATTTCTTCTGCTGAATATACAACAAGATTTACTATAAAGTTATATTCGCTATTATGGTTATGGCCCCTTTCGAATGGCTAAGGTTTTATAACTTTTTTGTTAAGGGTTTTTTTTTTATTTTGAGGAAAAATAATATTTAATAAAACTTTATGTGGAACTTTGAAAACGATATTTTATCAATTGTAAGGCAAACGTTTTTAATTTCTAAAAGTAGACTACTGAGGATAGTATCTTGTGAAACGTGGCCAGAAACCGGTCCCGAAAACTAACTGACTTCTGTAAAATTCTGGATTTTATAAAATGTTTTAGAGTATACTTTTTAAGATTTTCAACAATTTATTGACTTTATTTGCTTTATAAAAACCCAATAGTCTTGTGTGTAGTGTGCAAAATGCATTTTAGGTTCCATTTTTCATCAGAGAAACTAGTTTGTGGCAATACACCCAGGAAGGGTTTAAGCCATTCTGCTAGATATAATTAGAATATAGTACTTTGTTTTTACCGCGATTTTAGTAAACATTAGTCTTGACAGTTCATATTTGGCAGACGTGAAGTAGAAACGTAGCAAATTAAATCGTTAAAACATTTTATTAAAATCAATTATCAATTACTGTGACGATGATTGAAAAAATCATAATGAGTGACGGGGTATATTTTTATTTGAATGGATATGTGAATAAACAGATTAATCGGTTCTGGGCAATGGGAAATTTTCAAGTTATTCATCAGCCACTTTTGCATCCATTAAAAGTGACAGTCTGGTGTTCAATTTGGTGAGAAGGAATCATTGTAGCTTATCTCTTTGATACTGAAAACGGTGTAACGGTAACTGTCAATGGGGGGCGATAACGTGAAAACTGATTGAAAACTTTTTAACGCCACAACTGCATGCTTTGGGCTTGACTAACATGTGGTTTCAAACGAACGGTGCCACATAGCATATAGCCAGGATTACAATGGAATTACTGAGAGACTTCTTTCCACAACAAGTTATTTCAAGGAATGGTGATATTTATTTGACTCAACCCTCCCCTGATTTTTCTGCTCCAGACTTACTTTTGTGGGGATATCTAAAAAGCAAGGCTTATGTAAACAAACCAGAAATGCTGGAGCAAGTCAATCAAAATATTCGTGATGAAATTAATGAAATACCGAGTGGAATGTGTAAGAATGTAATGAAAAATGTGATCAAAAGCGTTTGTATTTGTGAGGCTAACAGACGCGGATATTGTATTCCATACAGAATTGCCGACATTAAATACAACATTTATTAATACAAGATCCACTCCCTTTCATTTAGTAAAAAAAAATATATAAACAACAGAGTGAAGTGAAGTAGTTTACCTTTATGGCGGATACCCTATATTAACATTCGCTGTAGGTATACTTCTTAGAAACTTGACAGATAACTCGTACGCACCCATGGCCAAAGTTCTTTTATTTTAATATTTAATAAAATAACATGTGGCAAAATGGGATTCAAGTCATTATAAGGTGGTTCATTTAAGTTTTAAATTGCAAGAGTCACTGAATATCCCATGCTGCTGTAAAAATTCAAATGTGTTCCCTACTTTGTTGAAATTTTTTAATGGGTCAGCTTTAATTAAAACATTGTTGAAGGTATATAATTATACCTGAAATACAAATTTTTATGTTTTTTAATTTATAATTCGCATTCCAAAGGCATTCTAAATAAATTTCACTCAGTTACTTAAAATTTTTTTTAAACACTTAAATTCTTTATTTTCTTCCCTTCCTGAATAATTTTATTTAGTTTCTACATTTTATTTTTTCTTATTGTTTGAAACACTGCTGTTCATTCCTAAAGAATATTTAGATTTTATTTAACATTTTATTTATTCTTAAATCTTATACACTCTGTTAAATATTTAACAAAGATTTTTATTTCGAATTTTTGTTGTTTTTTTTTCTCTTTCTTAATGCGAAATTTTATATAAAAACACTTCCATGTTTTTTATCATCTGGTCTTGTATTGCTTAGTGGATGCAATATAAAAATCTAAAAAAAAATATATAAAATCTAAAGACTATTGGTCTGATGGCTACAGTCCATATACTTTTACGTGTTGAATTCAAAGTTGTTGTAAATTTCTATTTATTTTATATGCTAGACCATAAAAAATTATTTGTCAAATCTAATCATGTGTGTTATCGCATTGACAAAATGTATTATTTTCAACTTACTCCTGGTATTAAGAGATTTATTTTAAAAATGGTTTCAAAAAGATTTCTAAAAATTACCAAAAAAAAAAAAAAAAAAGAGCAAATTTTAAAATTTAAGGATTTATTTAAAATGGGATAGATATGCTCTAAATAAGAATAAAAATAGTTTTAGACAAATTCTTAAAAATTATTAAAAAAATCATATTTCTTGTGTAAAAATTAAAAGATTTTTTTTGCTGAAGAAGTTAACAAATTAACTGCAAAAAGAAATTATCTTATATTTTTGTTATATTTTAAACTTTTTAGTTCAAGTTAGTCTTTAATGATAAAATTCTTATTATTTTACAAGAGATACCTCAGTAGTGTAGTGTGCATATACATACTTTCAAAGCAAGATAAATCTATATTGTCTTTTGAGGTTTTTGAAATAAAAAAATCAAATATTTTAAATAGACCAAAAGGCACCGATTTGTAAGATTAACTAGCCAACTCATATTAAAAAACAAATTATTTTTTCGTTTATATTTTGTATACCCGAATGTATAGACGAATGTCAATAACACAAAAATATTATTAATGAAACAAAAAACATTTCAATTTCTTTGTTTGTTGAGATACTTTTTATATTTATTTTGATACAATCTTTCAGGCTATATCCTCTGTCCTCTAATTGAAACACGTGGCTTAATATAACACAGCAAAATACAGAAGTTATAAGTTCTGTAGAGTATGTTTAAACGCATACATATGAAAGGTTTTGTATATATTATAAAACAAATAAAATTAATATTATTTCCTTTTACTTTTGTCTTCATAATCATTCTCATCATCATTGGTCAAAACTCAGATTGTCTTAAAAACTTAAATCTTTGGCTTGTGAAATTTTGTTATTTTCTACTGTTTGTTTCGTTTGTTTGATTAACAAATATTTGTGGATTCACATACGGTTACAAATTGTAGATACTTTTAAGAATAAAGAGGGGAAGGGGAATTAAGACAAATGTAAAATAAAAATATATACAGAATCCATTTGTTAAGTAAAGCAAATATTTGAGTCTGTAGAAACAAAAACAGTAGAAAAAGCATTGAAGGCATGAATGCTTCTTAAAAGTTAAAAGTAAAACATAAAATTATTTTTAATTTTCTTTTTGGAAATAAATTATAAAAATATATTGTTGTATTTATAAAAAAAAATTGTTGTAGGTTTATTGACGACTTATTTGACAAGTATCCCGGGTCGGATATCTTGAAGCAAAGAAATATTAAAAAAAAAAAAAAAATTTCTTTCGGCGACAACCTTTTAGCACACAAGATAAGTGCCGCTAAAAGCTAAGCCGTAATCCTGACAGAGGGTTGTAAAGCCCAGTTATGTATGTATGTACATTTGTCTAAAAATATTTATGCTTCAATCGTGTCATGGAACTTAATTCCGATCGAAAGTGGTTTCATTTCTCAAAATTTAATTATTAGAAAATTAAATATTTCGTGCAAATAATATCATATTAAATGATCCTACTGGTATTTAAGTATATTTTTGGTATTAATATAACGGTGTTACTTTCAAAGTTAACAGTGGTTTAAATTTGAAAAATTTAGGGTTTTCAAAAATCTAAAATTTTAGGAAATAAAACCACTTTCAGCCGGAATTGTGTTCCATGACAACATTAATATTTCTTTGGAAGACAAGACTTCAGTATCAGTTACTTTCGAAGGTTTAACTAATGGTGATTTTCTTAATCGATGCCCAGTAGCGAGTTTCAGTAAAATATTTTAACGATAATCGCATAGTTTTTAACAGTAAATAACAGAATTTTCGATATCGGTATTCATTAACTTTTGTTTACAATAGTTCCAACAGCCGTTGTAAACAAACGACAGTTGGTAAACCGTATATATTTTATTTTGAATTTTTGTAGAGAGACGACAACGTTAATGTGTCAACGCTACTAATGACTTTCTTTGAGAACTATTTTAATTTTCTTTTATACCGAAAGAAAATAGAGGTTTGTAACTTTGTTTACTTTATATTGTGTTAATTATCAATAGTAAACAATTAGCCAAGAACTGAGTGATTTTGTGCGGAGTGGCCATATTATCGTAATTCATATATGTATAAAAAAACGTAGAGTTGTCGGCTTTCACTAAAGTGTACTTAGTGAATCATAAATCGTTACTGTAAACAACAAAAATTATCGATTTGTTTTGCTTATGCCAGTCCAATGTTTTAGGTTTTAAGGGGTGTTGTTTTTTCGCGTAGTACTTTGACCTGAATCCCGTATGTCTATTTTATCTTATGCACAGTCCAGATTGACAGATATTTTTCTCTTATATTGCTGTTTTGTTCTGATACTGACTGATAAATTAAAAGAGCGTTTCGGTGCTATTAAACTTGAATCAAGTTCCAGAAATGAACACTAACATGGATAAGATAAAACACAATATTACAGTTAAACAGCATTAAGGGAATGTACTTAATAGTGAGCATAACACTCTTTATTTTATACAGAAAAAAATTTGAGTTTGGATGCCGGAATTTTAACAGAGAACACCAGCACAACCTAGTAAAGACTGTAAAATAAAAATGAATATGTAATAACAAGATTAAGCAGACAAAGCAAATAAAAAAAATAATTCTTCTTTTCTGCCTTAGGTAGGAATTTATTTTCAACTTTTTTTTTCTTATAACTTTTTATCGGTAAAACTAGTTGATATTGAAATCTCTTTATTTCTCTTCTAAATATCGTTATATTAAATGCTTCAAATCTTCATAATTTTTTTAGATTTTAGTGTTTTTTTTTTTTTCTTTTTTTTTGTTTTATTTTTTTTTTTTTTTTTTTTGAAAGCATACTCGTTTTTAATTTCTTTCGACTCAAAGGAATACAAACTAGCATTTTTGTGTACTTACACGCTTTGCCATAATACACGCATAGGCGTTTAAAAGAGTTTTGATTCAAACTTACCTGTAAAGAAAAATAGAAAAAGCATTATGCAATAACAATTGTTAATTTAGGCTTAAAAATAATCCCAGTATGTTTTCTTAACCGGAAACGAAAGAAATTGAAATCAAATAAAGTTTCAAATTTTTGAAATTTTAAAATAAGACAAGTTATTGATTACACTTTTGCATCATTTCCTTAATAACCATTAACAAAACGTCTATGATCAAAAAAAATTTCAAACAATTAACGCAATTGAGCTTTAATTGTCTTTCGAAAAACACTCCATTTCGTTTTTTAGAAAACACCCGATTTTCTACAACCAATTTTTTATCTGTATTAAAATGAGTTTTAAATCAAATTCTGAAATTTAATAATTTTGACCTCGAAATTTAAAGTCGAAATGCACAAAATGGGAAATACTATTAGAACCATAGATCCTTGGCAAAATTTTCTTAGAATTTTCTGTAGTTTTCGTTTTTGCTAGACGCTTTATGCGAAAAACGTTCGACCCGCCCTTTTATACATTCCTAAGTATATCGTCGATGGAATGAAAGAACGCTGTAACTGAAAAAAATCGAAAATACTTTTTTTGCATCATTCTTATCAGCAAAAAAATACGCATCGATTGGTCCAGGTCCCAGATTTCTACGATGAAAATAAATTCACTTACGTGGTCTGCGAAATAAAAAATAGCAGTGTCTTTGTTCTACTTTTATAAAAGTTACAGCGTTCTTTAATTGCATCGACGATATGTTACTAACTTCTTAGAAAATACTCGAACCATAAAATTTAACATTAAATTTTCTATGAATTTTCTTCAAAATTTTTTAAAGTTAAACTCTATAAGGCAATCATGAAATGGTATCAAACAAATTCTACAAATATAGTGAATAAAATATGAAACCTACCAGTGTATGGTATACAGGATGTTTATAAATTATAAAAATAAAAATATTCCCTTTTAACTTCATAGTTGTTGTTGTACAAATAAAATAAAATAAAATAAAATAGAGAACAACATCAAAATAAATGTGTATATAAAATAATGTAAACACTGTGTAAGATAAGCAACAGCAATAACAACAAAAGGAAGCTATAAGTAAAACTCTCATACTTGTAAATACACACGTACACACATACATGCATACATAAAACATGTATTCAAGGAAATGCATTTGTAATATTTATCTGGCTGTGTATGAAACAAATTCACATGTGCATGTTATAGTAGTGAGAGCATAATAAAGAGTGGGTATTAAGAATTTCATATTAAACAAAAGCAATTGTTGGTGGTATTTTCCTTTTTTTGTTTTGTTCTATTTTTATTTTAAATAGTTTTTCTTCATTTACGTTTTTTTTTCTTTTTTAGTTCCACTTTCTCTTTTTTTTTTTTGTAACGAGTCTTTTATCTGTTTAAAGTGTTATAATGATGCACATGTTTCTTTCTCTTTTAAATATATTTTTTTTGATTTTGTTTTTGTTGTAATAATAATATTTTGTGTGTGTTTATGTTATTTGTGCATGTGAGAGAATTTTAAGAAATTGCATTTCCCTTAAACTGACAGCAATTTAACTGGTTTTGTGTGTGTGTCTGGTTGGGTATAACAGCCATTTATTTAAGCTGCCTTTGTTAGTTCAGCTGCTAACGCTGGAAATATAAAAGCAAACTTTTGCAGATAAAAAAATGCGTTTTTCTTCAGCACTTCTTTAGTTTTATTATTTAAATTTTGTATGTTTCTTTATAAAGCGATTCTATATATTGCATATATTTTGATACATACAGTTTTCTATTTAAACTAAAGAAAAAAGTTGTTCTCTAATACACTATTTTATTTTATTTTTTTTTTTGTAATAAAACTTTCATAGTAGTATCAGTTAGATTTTTTCACCCTACAAGAAAAATTAGTTTAAGTTGCTCATGTTTCTTATTACATTACGAGAAGTAATTACATTACGAGAAAATGAAGAATAAAAATTCATTGTAATAATAATAAAACTCTAATATGTAAAGGCTACTGAAGGCCTTAACAATGTCCCGCAGCATTTGTGGAACGAAATAGGCTCGCTCTTTTAAATAATTATGAAAGTACATGATGAGTAATTGAGTTTTTAGCATAAACTTATAATCCGCCTGATCTGAGTCTCTTTTAACAGTGAATTCCAGTTTTCTTTTTTCTATCTTTTTCGATCAAAGGGAGCAAACAATTTTCCAAGTTGATATCTTACAAAATTCGTATTGTTAGAGTTACTAAACATATATTTATACATACACAATTGGCTATTACAACCTGCATATCGGTTTTATTTAAGAATGGCTCTTCGTAGACAAACACTAGTTAATGATACGCCTCATGCAACTAAGAAAAACTACCCATTACTAATATTTAAAACAGTTAATTATTATAATTAAGTAATAATTCAGAATTTTCATACAGTTTGAAAGAAAAATAGAAAGAATGGTAAGAATTCAGGCTCTGATTGAGATTGATATACACAGACTCATACATAATCGGCCATTACCATCCAATTTCAGTGTTACGGCCTAGGTTCTCCCACCATCCATGTTGTGTTTATCAATTTATTTTATTTTATTTATTTATTTGTTAAAAAAAAAGTCAATGGAATAACTTCTAACAGACTATTTACAAATTAACGATATGTAAAAATTAACCCAACAAAATTACAATTAGTTACATATTTAGAAATACAATTATTTTACGTTTAATAATTTTAGAATTTAGAGAAAAATCAATCAATTCTGACAAATAATTATATTGGCTGCATAATCTATTAAAAGGATCAGCCATATTATAGTCAAATCTACAAAATTGAACAAAAAGAGAATTGAACAATCGAGAATTACGACAAGGAATATTAAATTTAACAGATTCTAAAAGAGATTCACAACAAACATTTCCATTAAGCAGATTAATCATAAAAGATACATTTAACATTATACGACGACTTTTAAGCGTTGGTAGTTTAACCCTAGTAGGTATATCCAGGTCTGTGCAGACTTTTTGCATATAAAAGTCTGTATAACTTTTTTGCTTTTCATGTTAGAGACAAATCCTTCCATGACTTCCTGGAGCAACTGTCTCCAAACACAATGAGCGATAAATCAGAGCTATTGTGGATCCGGGTTCGGGTTGATATGGGTTTACAAATTTTTAGTCATAAACAGCATAACCAGGTCTGTGCAGACCTACATGTAATTTGTATGGAAATGCATAGACAGATGTGTTAAAAGTGTGTTTAAATGCATTTTATGCTAGGAAAACCACAAAATGGTCAATAAAAATGCATTTTTATACATCTTAGTTATCTATTAAGGGTATTTTTATTAATAATATGTATACAAAGGAATTTTATACACGGCATTTAACGCAGAAGTAACTTGCATTTGAGAGTTGTTGGCATACCAGATTTTTGCAATGCATGTAATAAAAATGTGTTTTTCGCTGTTTTTTATCAATCTAAAACACAGCAAGCACGATGGTCTATTGGCAGAGGATGCGGCATGGACTGGACGGTCATATATGTGCGGGCCTACAGCTACCGGCAAACAAACAAAGTTTGTCAAGTTCGTCGAACTCAACTACATCGTACAAGTCAAAGGACGGTAAAATTTGGTCGACAGTTCCGCCGGCTACTGGTAGACTTCGTATACATAACCGACTCACGGTGAGTCGTGAAGGCCCGGTAATAGGCACTATGCGAAACCCCATCTTCATATTTAAATTTCTTTTAAGACCCGAGATCCTCAGCACATCTGTTCTTGAAACAAACCGTAAAGCCCGCGAGTGAGAACGCATCTAGTAACTGAAACAGAATTGTGAGCTTTTTTGGCCTAGCCTTGTTTGCCGCCATATGCGAGTCAAGCATTCAGCCAAGTAATGAGTTGTGGGGACAAAATGGCTAAAATTTAAAATTTGATTTAGTTACAGATTTTTATGCCTTATTTGACTGGTTTTGATAGTATATATTGGATAAAACGAACGTGGCCTCGGTAGGGGAACAGTTCGGAACATATCAGCGTTCTAAGTTTTTCATGAGCATGTTACAAACATCGATTACGGGCGATTTGTTTTCTACAAGTCAACCAGTTCTCGTGATACCGTTATCAAATCTTATAAACTTTAGAAAAATTCTATATCGTTTAGCAGACATCGTCGCCCTGTAGATAGGGTAGCCTTCACGACTCACCGTGGGACAGTCATGTGCACGAAGTCTACCAGTGGCCGGAGGAGCTGTTGACCAAATTTTAATGTCCTTCGACTTGTACGATGTAGTTGAGTTGGACGAACTTGACAAACTTTGTTTGTTTGCAGGTAGCTGCAGGCCCGCCCATATATAACCGTCCAGTCCATACCGGATCCTCTGCCAAAAGACCATCGTGCTTGCTGTTTTAAGTTGAACAAAAAGCAGCGAAAAACATATTTGTATTGCAAAAATCCGGTATGCCAACAAGTCTCAAATGCCAGGTACGTCTGCGTTAAATGCCATGTATAAAATTCCTTTGTATACATATTATTAATAAAATACTGTTAATAGATAACTAAGATGTATAAAAATGCATTTTTATTGTCCATTTTGTGGTTTTCCTAGCATAAAATGCATTTAAACACACTTTTAACACATCTGTCTATGCATTTCCATACAAATCCTATGTAGGTCTGCACAGACCTGGTTATGCTATTTAGCGACAAAAAACCCTCATACCGGCTAGGGTTAAATAATGCTAATCTGGAAGTATATGAAGGCAAATCAGTATAGTTCCAACTAAGGCCACGTAAACAGAATAACAAAAACTGCTTCTGCACAGATTCAATACGATCACTATGAACATTGTAGTAAGGATCCCATACTATTGACCCATATTCTAGAATTGGTCTCACAAGTAACACATAGAGTTGTTTCGTAATATAAGGATCGGTGAACTCCTTAGCCCAACTCTTTATGAATCCCAGGACACATTTAGCTTTGTTTACAGTCAAAGTAATATGCTCATTATAATTCAATCTCATGTCAAGAAGAATGCCATGATCTATGGAACCTGCAGTTTAACGTCGACTCCGAATGATAGACTTGAGAAGTTTGTTCAAGGCAATCAGTTACTCTCGGAGTTTTTGCCAGAAGACTACTAAGAGCTAGTCGCCGAAAGAAATATTTTTTTTTTTTAATATTTGTTTCCTTTTTTAAGATCTCAGTAGTGCGATTCACTACGAAATTTTAACGGTAATTGCTTTATTAAAAGTTGTTAACAGTTAAATAAACGATTTTGCTATTCAGTAAAATTGTTTAACAACTTTAGTTATTGATAAGCGTTTTCTAAACCACAGTTATATTTGTTCTATAACACAGTGCAACACGAAAAAAAGATAATCACCCTGCCCAGCAAATTGTTAGTCGCAAACAAATAAAGCTTTTATGGGCTGACTATAAGCTAACTACATTGTAATGCAGAACTTACCAAAATCAAAGTGTTATAGCTAGCTGCAAAAAATTAACTTTAAGTTAACGGCTAGGTAACTAACTTTAAAATTAATTGAAAGTAATGAAGAGTCGGACAATTGACTACTTCCTAGGACATCGCAATGTTAAAATAGTTGGTTGCTTTCATATAAAAGTAATCCAAGTGTTAACCACTACTACTTGAGAAATAGTTAGTTTTAAATTAATTGAAAGTTAACTGAATTGCCTGCAGGGCACTACATGTCTCCCAGTTTTACACAAAGTCAGGAAGTTTTTTTTTAATGCGCCGACAAACATTTGAGGCCTCGAAGTCATTTTTGCAAAAACGCGATAATTTTCTTAGGCTCATATCTTTAAAACTATTCGGAGTTTTAATTTACTTTATGAGGCAAAGTAGTAGGTCTTGTTATAAAGAACAAAAATTGTGAACATATAGATTAAAAAAAACTTCAGCTTCAAGATCAAAATCGTAAAAAACTTTAACAAATTCGATTTTGTTACCTTTTTTTCGTCTATTTAGGTCCATAGGTAGCAAACTATTAAAAATTTGAGGAAACAATGAACTACAACAGCTTTTTTAAGATCTCAGTAAACAACTTTCTAAAACATATAAACTTCCTAGGAATGATCCTTACGACCGTTCAGGTAGAGCTTAGTTAGCCGCAAAAGTAAAAATGTCAAGAAAATTACATAAGAGTTACGTGAAGGGTATTAAGAATCATTCAAAATCAATTTTTTTTTTTCAGATTATTTATTTGTTATTATAAATTTATTTTGTGTATGATTTTTAACAGTCGTAGGATCCTAAAACTGGTATTCTTATGAGCAGTAACAGCCGTTAAGGAATATATACAAGAATAAGGTTACAATTGGTAAAATAATCAAATAAATAATGGCTTGAGGTACAATCTTCTAGGAAAGGGTAAAAATATGGGTGTCGTTACTGTAGAAAAATAAAATTATTTTCTGACAGCTCCGCTATTTATTTAATAGAAATTTAACAGCTGATAGTTGACTCGTTTTATTTCTTAACAGATGTACCCAAACTACAGCATTTCAAATTAGTTGATTTTTTTTTGCATTTAATTTTTATTATTACTTTTTAATTTGTAAAAATTTGTAAAGCTGCTTCAAAAATGCTAAATTAAAATTTTGTAAAAATCTTGGGATAAGCAATTCAAAGAAATTGAATACAGTTTTGCCAAATCAGTATTGTTTATAAGCCCTTATATATTACAAATTAAAAAAGGCAATTTAAAAGTTCAATAGCTACCAAAGATTTCGGATTTGATCGACTATAACTTTCCATTTTGCCTTTTATATGTAGGTATCTCTCTGCTTGTGGTTATTTTTTATCTTTTCTGTATATATATTTTTTGTTTTTTGATAAGTTTTCTGTTCAACATGTGCAGCATTTATGAAACAAAAGTGTGATTTTTATAACGCATTATTATTACTATTATACCACGTATTTAGTGTTGTTCTTTTGTAATAAGTAGTTGGCATTATCGTTAGTAGAATAAAAAACGCAAGAAAATTGTGGGGAAAAATTGCTTTCTTTTTTTTTAGGTAAGAAACAATGTTTTCTAGAGTAGATTATTAAAACTATTAAAAATAATTTGTTTTCTAAAAATCGTATCTGTACGTCATTTTGTATATAGAGTATGAGAAACAAATATTAGAACTTCTTTCTTTTTACTTTCAGTATCTTCAAACTGCATTAGTGGAAAAGTAGGCAAGTCAACAATACAACTCAATAACAAGCGAACGACAGTGCGCTGGCCTGTGACATTTTTTGTTAACATGACTGATATCGCTGCTTTAGCATCATAGGGTCAGTGAAGAAAGATCTCTCCAAGCAGTTATTTATGTATGCCAGAAATTGAAAAACGCAGTAGAAACAAATTAGTTGCAAATAAATATTTTGTACACAGTGCTATAGAAATGCTATTGGATCAACGTATTGTAGTAACGCCAAACTTTTAGAAGCAGTTTCATAAGTACCTTTTGGTAAACGTGTAGATGCTTGCCAATACAAGAAACGTAAATAATGTTAGACTAGATTTACGTGAAATCTGTTTACGACGAACACTCAGAATACAACAACTTGTATATATCATGCAAAAAAATTAAATTCTTCAGTCTTATAAGGTCTTTAAACATCTAAGACACTAATAGTTTTTACTTTTCGATATTTTTTTGCGTAGCGTTACCTTAAGAATTTACTTAATTATTTCTTCATTAACAAGCGATATTTAAAATTATTTAAATTTTCTTTATTTGCAAGCCTATAACCTCACGATCGTTATTTAAAAAACAATTATTTGCAGGGTTTTTAATTAAAACACTTCAAGTTTAAATGATAATAATTAATTAATAAACAACTTAACTCTGGGGCACAAAGATACAGATTTCAAACAGAAGCAAATTACAGCTAAAGAGACCTCCTCATTAAAAATGCATTAGAGCTATTGTTTCTTCACTTAAAAAAAATGTATATCACTTTGGAAGACAACACCAGCAACCCCCAATTGTTTAACAGAATCTTTACTTTGAATAAAATTGAAAAAGAAAAAAATACAAGAAATATTTCTTTGCTTTGTTTAAATGTGAATGTTATTGATGAAGTTGTGAAATATGGAAATAACTTTTGCATAACTTTATAAAATTTAAATTCATTCCTATTTAGTGTATAAAGTAAAGGAAATAAAAATAAAATTATTTGCAATGGCATAGAGTAGAGTAACTTGGTAACTTTTCGAGATTATTATTGAATAAATTGTTTTCCTTGTTATAGTGGTACTTGTGTTTATAAAGTTTATGTTTTAGTCACTTCCTTTTCAGTACATTTATGGTGGTAGTGGTGGTGCTGCTGGTGTGTTTTAAAGGTACATTTTTAAGTTATTGTCTCTTGTATCTGTCTCTCTCTCTCTGTCTGTATGTGTTTAATGTGTTTTGTGCTACTTTGTTGTTATTTCCAATAAAGTATTTTACTAATTGGATTTCAACCTTCTTTTGTTTTTATACCCTATATTGTCATTAATAAGAAGTGGTGGTATATTGTGTTTATGCTAATGTTGAGCGAGAATTTTTAATAATAGATGGGAGTTCTACATCATTTTTAAGGATTTCTTTCCAAAATTTCTATGCTGATCAGGCCAACAATTTCAGAAAAGCTATAAACTTTTCGAAAATACTTCTTAAGCTTGTTTTGTTCCGTATTGTCTTTCATTGTTGAAAATTTAAATAAAATTGTATGCCAGTAGCTCAGTTGTACGCAGTTACTACTGCATTAAAGTATCTATTGCAACAAATAAAATTTCTTGTATTTTTATACAGGTTTTTTATATTTAGTTTGAACTAATTTGCTATTTCTTTGTCAAGCTTCATCAATAGAATTTAATTCTGAAAAGTTGTAATAAAATATTTCAAATATTATACCCCAATACTAAGGGGTAAACCCCTACTAATGCAGTGCGTTGTATTGAATTTGAAGATAGATAGATAGATTTTTTTTTTCAAATTTTAGTGAGCGCTTTATGTCAATGAGACAAGTTGCTATTGTTGACTCAAAGGCCAGTGTTATACCTTCAACCTTGAATGATCAATAGCAATTAACCCATCTGTCGGTGGAAGTTGAAAGTGAGTGGTAAGTAAGTAAGTAAGTTAGCTATTATCTTCAAAGAAGGTGGCGCTGTACTTCTGATCATTCGTGTAATTGACTGGAAATATCAGGGAATGATAGGGAGCGGTGTTTCTTGAAGATGGACTTCTTAGAGTGGTTCCCCTCTTATTTTTAAATTATAATTTTTTAAAAACCGCAAATTTAATTTTTTAATTTTCCTCTTTCGCTGGGAATTTAACATCCGTCGTTTGAGAGTCAGTGCTAGCGCTCTAACCACTAAACCACGGCAATAAAATATTCACAATTAATTCCGTACGAAATTAATAATGACATTGGTTGCCTGAGGAAAAGGTATGTTCTAAAGAATGCTACATTTCCGCTCAACGAGTTAATCATTGTATTTTTTCCACAATTACATACATACATACATGCATACATACATACATACAACATACATAATTGGCCATTACAAGCCTGTTTCAGGGTTACGGTCTAGCTTCATGCAGCGCTCATGTTGTGAAGCTTTTTCATGCCAATCAATTACTCCCATGTTTTTGCCAGAAGACTGCTGAGAAGTAGTCGATGAAAGAAATATTTTTTTCATATTTCTTTTTTCAAGTTGTCAGAGCTGAGATTTGAACTCAGTTCTATAGTCTTAGTAAGCCAATATACTAACCACTAGACCACGGTTTCATTGCAATTTCATAAGAGAAGTAACTATTGAATGATACTTTCAAGACAAAATGTTTTCCGCCTGGTGACATTTTACATTGAAAAAGCGATCAAACAATTTTAGAACAGCTGCAGCGAAGACCAAAACCACGAATCAGAACCGCAACAACTTTGCGAATGTTCTTCTATTAGTGTTTTCTTTTCTATCCAAAAGTGCGTCATTTTATTTAAAATTTGCAATTTTGTGTTTGTTTCTCAAAAATGTTTTGCTTTCTGAAAGGGTTTCATGTTTTATTCTACAAAATTCACACTTACTAATGGCGAAAGGCATTGCATTTTACACCCTGTATAAATCGACAGTGTTGGTATTGCCTTATGAAACAGTGGATTTTTATTTACTTATAAGGCTACCATACAGAGTTTGGAAAAAATCGCTGTAAATCTTTATTAAATTTTAAAGTTAATTTTTTTCATTATTGTGTAAAATAAACATTATATCGAAAAAGCCAGATGATCATTGTTATAAAACAAATTATATTTCGTGTTACAAAAGTGTTATAAAATTAAATTTCTTATAAAAAAAGAGTTATAAATTTTAAGCCATCAAATCAGCAATCTGGCAACGCTATTGTTTTGTTTAAATTTTTTTAAAGAAACAGCAGAATTTAAGAAACATTTATAAGAATTTTATTAAAAATCAAAATCGGAATATTGCAGCCTCAATTTTATGTGCAAAGATTGAACTGAATTATTTGCTAGATTCATCTTCTTCGTCTGATGAAGACGATTTAATTATTTTATTTCAACGAAGTCATCGTTTTTCTTATTTTTCTTATTTGTGTTTTTTTTCTCGCCAAACAATCAACGCCATTATTACAGGGTTGGTTAAACCTTTTTTAGGTTTACCTATTAACAGGGCGGCATTTTTATGGTAGAAAAGAAATCACTATATGGTGAGTGCAGGGTCACATTGTTAAACATTTCACCCCGAGGTATTACAATTCACTATTTATTTTATTATTTATTTGTCCTATCATACTAAATTACCCAACAATATATTCAACCAAACGTGGTAACCTATGAATGATTTAAAATATGTCACCAGACTCGTATCTCCCCTTTCAAAGGGTAGAAATTTTTTTAGAATATTGAAACAATTTTTCCTCACACTGAATATTGATAATTTCTGCCTCACCTGCTAAAGATAAATATGAAAAGGTGTGTAATAAAAGTTCTAGAAACTTCCTACTGAACTTCGCTCATAATATTTTATCTTCTTTAACCCCTCATTACCTAGAAATTTGATAAGAATAATATTATTTGGAATAGCCATTCTTTTGGGTGCATTACGACATTTCAGTAGACCACAGGATATAAATATACAATAGCTGAGGGACTTGTCTTCCACGTGTTCTTTTTCGGAAAAAATGCATACGGTTTCCAAAATTTTTTATCTGAGCAACATTATTCCAATTTAAGCCTTAATTTTTTCTTGGAAACTTGTGTTGCAGTTATTGAATTCGTAGTCATATTTCAAGTCTCAGCTCTGACATCTTGAAAAAAGAAATATCGAAAAATTCTTTTTTTCGGTGACTACCTCTCAGCAGTCTTCTGAAAAATGTTCTGAGATTCATTGATTGCCATGAAAAAGTTTCTCAAATCTGTCGTTCTGAATCGACTTTAGACTGTAGGTCCTGGTACTCATGGATAAAAATTAACACACACAATATGAGGGCTGGGAGAAGCTAAGCCATAACCCTGACACAGGGTTGTAATGGCCAATTAGGTATGTATGTATTCATATTTTCGTAGACCCTGATGGAAAATTTTACCATTCATATATCAAATTTTCAACTCATCTGGAAAGAATAAAACGTTTTTGCAGCATTTTTTCTTTGCCAATGCCAACAAAAATTTAGCATTCCTCTCTTATCTGAATTATTTGTCACAGCTGACAAGGTAACTAAAGTTTAGTATTAATTCATTTACAATTCATAACACCTTACAACGTTTTAAGCAATAAAAATAAAAATGTTCCATTGTAGCATATTAATAAGTCAATCTTGATCATCTGCTGTTTTATTTTCTGTGTTTCTGTTGCCAAAAGCAACAGCAAACATTTTAAGTTATTGTTTATATTATTATTGATTCTGTCACTCACTGCATGGCCACACCCTTTGATTTTTTTTCCATTTCTGGGTAGTTTGATCTCAATTATGGTATTAATTATTTGTTATGAATACAGGGAAGAGGAAGAAGGCATTGAGTCTCAAACAGAAACAAAATGACTTTTTTTTTAAGTGAACTTTGCACTTTTGCTCTACAGGATATTTTACACGTATTTGTTTATAACAATTAAGGAGTTTTTTTTCCTTCAGCTGCTGTAGTTGTCATGTGGTAAAAGGAAGAGGGACAGAGATGGTTCTATATAATATTGTAAAAAATAATTTTTTTTCTTTTTTTTTTTGTGTGCGTTTATTAATGAAAATCACAATTTTTTAATGGCTTCCATTTGCCTTTATTAATTTTATTACAAATTATTATAAAAAAAGTGAGTAAAAAATTGAAAAAAGAGAAATTGGAAAATGGAAAATAGCAAATTGTGAGGGTAAGAGCAGTTGGCTTTAGAAACAAATTAAATCCCATTGTGTACGATTTTTTAATTAACTTTTCAATACAAAATACACCACCAAGAACAGTGAAAAAACTATAAAATAATATACAATTTATTTGCCAGGATATCGTTGGTAAACAGACTGAGGAAAAAAAAAAACACGAAAAATAAAAAAGAAGGAAAAATTAAATATCGTTTGACGTTTTAATTGCAAATAATTGTTGTCCATTTAAATACATTTTTTTTCTTTCTTCTACATTATAATAATATAAATTTGTTTTTGTGTTAAAATTCATTAATTATTTCAATAAGAATATCCCAAAAAGCCTTAAGGAATTGAACAATAAAATCAATTATTTTTTCTTTTTTTTTTTCTTTTTATTTAATTGGTAAAATGAAAATGGCATTTAAAAGTCTATCGTTTACCCTTTTCTTTTTTGTCAATTTGATCTGTTTTAATTAAGACACCCTCTATTTGAA
Source organism: Metopia argyrocephala (assembly GCA_963576795.1). Taxonomy (NCBI): domain Eukaryota; kingdom Metazoa; phylum Arthropoda; class Insecta; order Diptera; family Sarcophagidae; genus Metopia; species Metopia argyrocephala. The sequence continues at coordinate 17,296,650 of OY756208.1, read as the reverse complement.
ATGCTAATTAATTAAATTATTTTTAAAATTTTTAAATGAAATGCTTTTAACTTGAAAAAATTTATATACAAAAAAATTGTGAAACATTACTTGTAACTCAATATTAATTGAAAAAAAAATCAATTAATTAATTAATAGGATTTGTTGTTCAACATTGTACCCAAACAATTTAAGCTTTTATAAGACGTTAAATTTTTTATTAATACGAGTGTGTGCTTGACAGGGCACCCGTGTAACTTTTTATATTTTAATTGCAGTTTTCATTGTATACGTAATTCCCAGATATTTAAACTCTCTGAGAACTCATCACTTTTGTTTATATTTTTTGATAATTGAAGAATTTTTGATCTCAGCTTGGGTAAAAATTGTAGCCCAATTTCGATTTTACACTCTCAATATAGTGACAGGGTACCTGGGTACCACTATACAAAAGTTAAAGACTGCTCTATTTAAAGGAGTGAATACAGTCCCCTATTCAAAAGAATTATAATTTAAAATAGATAAATTATAAAAATAAAATTTACAGACTATCAGTGGGTAGAAAGAAGTAAATTGTTACAAATTCATTAAAAAAAATTAGAAAACTAAGTAGTAAAACAACTTCAAAAACGATAAATAAATATAAAGTTTAATGGGATTTGTGCAAACATTTGTGTGGGTGAAATAGAGAACAATTGGTTGAGTGTTGGTATCATATTGGGGTAGAGCAATCTGCGCAATCTTTTTGGTTTTTCTGCTTTTAGATTTTGATCTGCAAATCCCACTACTGCCCATAACTCTTATAACACCAGTTTTATCTCTAGTTGGAATGCTGAAAGAATTTGTTTGAGCTGAATTGAGCCTTTTTTTCAAACACCTCCTTTATTGATGACCTGGTTAAATAATTTGCAAGTACTTTTCAACTTTGAGCTCGTTGTTCAATATTTGCATAGCAGACTAGGTTCTTCAAAAAATTTCTCCACCGACTAGGTAAAATTAGCTGCAGATTGTTTTCAGTATAGAGATTATAAGCGGGCAAAGCGGCTACAGCAGTTGCGCTAAAAAGTAACGCAAACGGCCACTTACATGTTCTTCTTTTCGTTGTATATTGGACTAATAGATTGCCTATAATATCAATATTTATTTCGTTTTGCTGTACTTTCTAGTTTTTTTCTTTTTTTTATATATGACCAATACTCAAGGGTATAACCCCTACTAAATTCAGTGCATTGTATTGTAGATTTTAGAAAAGACAGTATTTTCTTATATTATTAAGCGCCTTAGGAATGAGACAAATTGCTGTGAATTAATCATTCAAATGCCAGTGTTATACCTTCACCCTTGAATGATCAACAGCAATTACCACTTCGTTGCTTGATGATTGAGTGGCGAGTGTCTTCGCTAAGTAGGTTTATCTGCTATTTCCCAATAGGTGGCGCTTTTCTCCTGATTATTCGTTTTTTTGTTGACATTGGTTAAGATGGTATAGAGTAGAATATCGGAGAGCAGTTTCTTTGTAGATACTCTTCTTTGAGGAGAGGAACGTATTATTTTTAAATTATAATTTTGAAAAAACCGCAAACTAACTTTTTCATTTTTCACCTTTGCTGGGATTTGAACCTGGGCCGTTTGAATTTCTGTGCGAGCACTCTAACTAATATACCACGCACCTCCCGAAGATAATGTAAAATCGAATTTGGCTTTTCTGTGCACTAATGATACCATTATTACTGCTTTATTCTTCTTGGGAACGTATGAGCATAGCATTATCAGAATAATTTTAGTTTTAGAGATTCACAAAATTTAACATATAAGCACATATGCATGTATATGTAGGTAAGTTAACTCCCACCTATCTTTATGAGGCAGCATATTTGATGATAAAAATGTTTTTATTTTTCGGACTTTTCAAATGTGTATTTGGTTTAAGGAACATAAAGATTGCGCAAGACGTAAGGCATTGAAAAATGTATCAGTTATTTTATTTGGTCACGTATTTTTCTATGCACTAACTAGATATAAATTTCTTTGGGAATCAGTATCAGGTTGCGTACCTTTATACATATATTTTACTCTCAAATACTCAAGAGATTTACAGCCTGTTTCTAGAAGACGAATGGTTTAAGACGTTCGTCTTTTTATATGAAAAACACTTAAAACTTTTAGTGGTTTGTTGTTGTTTCACATATAAAAAACAAACGTTTTAAGCATTTCGTCTTCTAGAAACAGGCTGTTAATGCCATACTTTTTGGGCCTCGATGGCATATACTGTGTGATCCGAGTACGATCTCTCTATTTAAACATTTGTTCATCTAAATAGAAATAGAAAAAAATTTTTTTCTATAAAGCTTTCGTATACATATATGCATAAAATTAATATAAAACTGCATATACTGTCTCTCAACACCCCGTTGAAGGTGTTTTTTGTTACACATACAATGGTTAATAGAATTATTGAAGATGAAATATTTGTGCTATGAAAACCTTCACACATACTTGACCATTACAGTATTGGACCTAAAAGCCTAATTTGGGGCATCTGAGATTATTAGAGTAAAAGCTAAAATTGCTTGCTTTACTTAAGAACTTATTGAAGTGGTTAAATACAAACTCTTAGAAAGTTTTATCTAAAAGTGACTTTTGTTTTTTTTTATTGTATTTTTTTCATTATCTGGAAATAACTTAAAAGCTTAAATCAGTGCTTGTAGTGGAAATAATAATAAATTTACTTGAAATTTCTTTTTGTTCGCTGTTATAAAAGACTTAATTTATATCGTTGAAACTTGCTTAAACTTTCCTTTTTTAATCAAATATAGGTGATGTTTCATTATGGCATTCTTTTTAAAAGTTTTCTTAATTTCTGTATATACTTCCTTTCATCATAATGGTTTTCTTTAAATGACAAGAAGTTTTTTACCACGCAAAAAAAAAAAAATCATTTCTAACATGCTGTCTAAACCACAAGAATTTTCTTGTATTTTAAAAATAAAAAAAAAATAAAAAATTATTCATAAATCGCAAATTAGAGTTGCTGCTGATACGTTTCCACGATATTTGTACATATTTTTTTTCTATACATTTGACTGCGTCTATGAATGCGAAATGAGTGGTAAAAATGTTTTTTTTGCTTCCACTCTTGTTCTTCAAAATGTGTGCAAGTTTATGAATATGAACTTAATTAAAAATCTGTCAAGTACATTGCACCACCAATTGGCAATAACAAAAGAGTAAAATCAATGGATGCTGAAGTTGTTGTTGTTTTTTGTTGTGCTTAAGTGTTCTCATATCCAATTAAAACAAAATTTTATTCAACTTGTTGTTTAACAGGGGAAGTGATGTTAAAGTAAACTTTAAAAGTGTATTTATTTATATAATTTATTGGGGAAAAAAACCAATAAACAGCAAAGATTTTATTGAAATAAGGAAAAGGATATAGAAAAAATTTTTAATTAACTTTTTGATTTGCTTTAAACAAAATATTATTAACCATGTTAACGCAATGGGCACTAATAGCTTGTGGTAGTTGGTTGGTTAACGTGGCCGCTACACGGCCGCTCCAACTAGCACAAGGATCATAAAATCGACTACATGAAGAATGTTAAATTTGGACAGTTGGGTTTGCGAACCATTTGCGCCTGGCTATAGATGTTCATAAAAAAAAGAAATTAACTTGCCATTTACGAAATTGGCACTGAAAACTTAGTAGGAAATTCACAGATTCTTCTGGTAATAATCATGCAATGTATTTACATTGTATTATGGGAAGAACTTAAAAGTTATGATCACTGTCAGTAGACTTCAATAGTTCATGAACGACCGAGCTCAATTTTACTACTCTTTCAATTGAACGAAATGAACCGTTCTTTTCAATGAACTCTCTTAGTTCAGCATACATTTTTAGGCTTTGTTTCATTCTAGTAAATGTTTCTTTTGGTTACACGAGTATTTCACTCATGAATCTCTTTTAACAAATTTCTTTCTCTTTCACTTGCCTAATACACAAATACCTTGATGGTGGGTTATTACAGTGCTGCCAGTTAGCATTTTTTATCCAACATTTGTGAACTAATCATTAAACGAGAAAGGTTATATGCTTATATGGTATAAAAATAGAATTATTGGATTGTAATTGATTATTGTGCATCACTACTGAGACTATTTGTCAGCTTTCCACTGGTACCATGTTGCCATTTTATCAAAGTCCATTAAGGAATAATAAAAACACGGTTCTTATTGTTATTATTTTGAACTAAAATTAGTGTAAAAGAATAAAAAAAATAATAAAAGAACATCAAGTAAAGTATTCTATTAGTAAAATTAAATATTATTAGTTTTTCATTGTAGTTGTACGTAATAGTAAAGAAACCGTTGAACTAAAAGTTTGAACCAGTTCATCTTTGCTCCTTGAACTAAAAAGAGCGCTCACTTTTTTGAACTATTAAGCACAAGTCTAGTTACCACGAGTAGAAAGCAATGACTTTTGTAGAAAATTTTTAAATAACACGGCTGAATTATGTTGAGCTTATCTTATCTGTTTTCCATATTATTCTGCCACTTACATTACCATCCCGGAGGACATACTTAGTACTAAGGTTTTAGATCAGCTAGCGTTCGTTAGTATGGTAGTATGTTTGCTTAACGAATAGTAGATGCAAGAATAGGCATTATATCGAACAGTATCTTGTAACTATCTACGAGTTTAAAAATATTACACCATAAAAAAATACTTCATTGGCAAGTGGATTGCTTTGTCGAAGAATTGAACAATTTTTAAAAGATAACAAGTAATCGCAAAATATATTTCGTACAATTATTTTTACCTCAGAAGTTACATACATACATAATTGGCCATTGCAGCATTGTGTGAGGGTTACGGCATATCCTCGCAGCACTCATGTTGTGCATGTTAATTTTTATCCATTAGTGCTGGGACCTACAGTTTAAAGTCGACTCCGTTTTGAGAAGCTTTTTCAAGGCAATCAATTACTCCCAAAGCAATAGAAATAATTTTTTCATATTTCTTTTTTTTTGAAGATGTCAGAGCTGAGATTTAAACCCGGCGCTATCGTCTTAGTAAGCCAACACGCTAACCACTAGACCACAGCGACTACGTTAGTTATCCCATTTCTAAAAAATATTTGATTGATATAAAATTATTACTTTTGGATTGTTGTTCGACTTCATACGTTTCATACTTTATAACAAGTAATCTTTACAAGCACAGAAATAGCTTACGAGAAGTAAATATAAAATTCAGAATAATAAAAATTTTCCAATAATAACAGTTATCAGTCTTTGTTGTTATTTTACTTATTCTGCTGCTATTACAAGGCTTGCAATGACGTTTGCAACGAAGAGTGGCTACAGATAATATTTTCCAATTTTATTGCTTCAATTTTATTTTGTATTGAGTGATATTTCTGTGGTTTTTAAACATTTATATTTTACAAAAATATGTTTTTTCCCCTTGCAGTTCATAACAAAATTAATTTTTTATTAACAATTTTAACTCTTCAATTACTTTCTCTATAACATTTACTTTAAACCATAAAGAAATCATTAAAAAAATCCTTTTTACAACAGCAACTCTAGCCTAGCCCATCAGCCACATGCAGTTCTTCTCACTCTTTCTAAATCACAATTTTGAAAATGTATTACATACTTAAACTCTGTTACCAATTTTTCATAACGCCATCATCTTGTCTGGGACAGCAACTTTAATGAAGTGTTTCCATTTTAATAAATTTTCTGACTTTTTCTTACTGTCGCTTTTCTTTTATTTTTTTTTATTTTTTATTGCAGTTTTCTTTTCTCCTTTTGTATTCATTTTTTATTCTTAATGCCACAAGTATCATCAGCGCACAGTTTAATTCGTTTAGTGGTTAAACGTGCAACAACCGAAAAGAAGAACATTGACGAAGACAACGAAATGGATTAAAGGCGATAAAAAGAGGTTATTTTTTTTGTAAAATAAATTGTTGGATTTTTATTTTATTTTATTTTTGTTTTTTGGGAACTTTGGGAAAAGGAAAAACTACTGAAAAAAGTGAAATATTGGAAACTATTTTTCATTGTCTCTCCCGAAATGTCAAGGCAAGCTTTTTCTTATGCTATGGAGTAAAAAAAAAAACAAACCTAAAGGATTATAATAACACCGATCGTTAAACAAATTTTAAGATAGTTGAGTAGGTAAAGGTGGTTATGTTGGTTAATTAAAAAAATTGTTAAAAAATATGTTTAAATTATAGGTAATATATATGTACATAAAAATATATTTAAATATTAAATTAATTTAAAAACTTACAAAAGCAGCAAAAGAAAACAAAAAACAGGATCATTAGGAAATTCAAATTTATTAAAAAAAAGGCTTTTCAAATATTAATTTATACAGTGCTTCGGTTAAAAAAAATATTTGTCATTTCGTTTGAGTTTTTTTGTTTTCGACTACATAAGCCTCTACAAATAGAGGTATTGCATTAGACCTTCAGAATTCAATTAAAAGTCTTCAAGAACCTTATTTTTAGGGTTTAGTAAGCCCATTAAAATTATTTAATTTTCCAGAATAATATTTTTTACGACAGGTAAACAGGTTATTTTTCTTGGATGGATTTTTTTTTTCACAGATATACACGGAATGGAATACATGAATTAAACGAATCCAGAAATACTATATAGATTCAAGTATTTATCCTTGTAATGCTATAGAGCAGTCTATACAATCCCATTATTATAGCTCCTATGATTAGAATAGGATAGGATAGGAGGAAGTGGCAGCATTGTACTAACAGAACACACTTTAGTACCCATAGCGGCTCGTTGTGATACCACATGAGGTAGGAAGCCCTGATAGCCAGAGGCTCCACACAAGAAGCACTACTTTCCCAGAAAATTATGCTGGAAACCAGCCAGAGAGCCTAATGAATTTGGCAATTTATCCAATGTTCTGGATCGATAGGTCAGTCAAACTATCAAGGAGATCCTAATGTAAGCTATCTATGTTGAAAGATTAGAAAAAATGAGGCCACTTTCTTACTTTTAATTTAAAAAATTAATTACAGTGAGCCTCTATCTGTTTAGTGCAGTTAATGTGCTTAAGATTGTTAGCGCTAATTTCAAAAATTGATAGATATTGGCTTTAAAAAGACCAATTTTATTCAAACTGGGGTGACGATTGTAGTGGTCTGTAAAGAATTTTGTTAAATTTAAGGGGGATTTTTTGGACTCACAGCTACTCACGACGTCCTGGGTATAAGAGCTGGATTGGATATTTGCTGAAATATGTACCCTTCACGAGTGTTCGGAGTAGCATTTTAGCGTCTTCGTTTTTAAAACAGCGCGAAAAACGCCGCAATTTATCTGATCTTCAAAATATTTATTCGACCTTAAATGAATTAAAACCCTCATATTTTTTTTTCTTTGAGCCCAAAACTTAGAGGTAAACCCCTACTAAATGCACTGAATTGTATTGGAATTTTTGGAAAGGACAGTACATATACATATATTTTTATTATATTATTATTAAGCGCCTTATGAATGAAATACTGCATGTTGATTGTGTGGTAAGTGTCTTAGCTAAGTAGGTTTAGCAGTTATCTGCTACTTCACAATAGGTAGCGCTTTTCTCCTGATCATTCATTTTTTTGTTGACATTGGTTAAGGTGGAATAGACTGGAATGTCGGGGAGCGGTTTCTTTGTAGATGGTCTTCTTGGAGGGGGGGACCTCTTATTTTTAAATATATCCGCAAAATAATTTTTCCTTTTGCTGGGATTTGAACCTGTGTCATTTGAGTTTTTGTGCGAGCGCTCTAACCACTATACTACTACCCGCCGGCAGCTCAAAAATTAAAAAAAGGAGTTAAAGGCTTGTTAACCGTTTCCGTGAAAAGACGAAGTTCCTTAGTACTGTCAGTCTGATATCCAACTTTACTAAGTAAACACAACACTGCCACGATGTGGCGTGTTATTTATTCATTCATACAAATAATTTAGTGAATTCCCAATTAGGATTTTTTTTTTTGTTGTGAATTTTAGTACTTTATAAAGAGGGAAAAAAATATTTAAAATTAACCCTATTTATATATCAATCAATTCGCATTACAAACAACTGCTTCTTAAAAAACATTAAAAGAAAAGCAATAAAAAAAAGTGAATTAAAATTGTCACGCTGTAGTAGTAAAGTATTTACGGCAACATTCTCTTTGTTTAAATAAATACTTATTCAACAGTATTTGTTGCAATATTTAGCAATCCCACTTTAAAAAAAAGGGGGTCGTTTATAAAGGAGTAGGTCAATACAGCAATAGTACCAGTATTCTTGGCAATTTGTTGCATCAGTAAACGTAATACAATATGAGTATCATTTGATTTGTTGTCTAGAGTGTTTATAGTCATTGAGAGCAAAAGGAGTAGCGAATATTAATACGGTAGTGCAGCCAAACATTTAATGACGGGTCATACAATATTGTACCAACGGGCGATTGTAAATAAACGCTATAGCTCGCACAAACATACACACACGTATAGAAAACTGTATAAAATAATATTCTTGCTTACCCAGCAAACACTATTCAGAACGGTTGAAAAATCTAAAAGCTTTTTTAAAGCAATCTCAAGTTAATCTTTCCGAATAAACTACAAATTATTTAATTCACTTCTCAAATATAATTTAAAGGTAAATGCATTCATAATTGAATTTTTTTTATTAATTTGTATTTAATTGTTATTTTCAAATAATTCAATAACTAAAATTTCAATAAAATTTTAAGCGTAAAGTAGAAATTAAAATATATTTTTACATTATGAGTATAACTAAGAATTTATAGAAATAATTACTCAATAAAATGAAGAATGGAATGAAAGAAATATGAAAAAAGTGTTTCTTTCTGTGACCTCCTCCTACCAGTCTTCTGGCAATTGTTCTAAAAACAACTGATTGTAGTGAACAGGCTTCTCAAGTCTGATTCGTTCGGATTCGAAGTTAAACTGTAGGTTCCGGTATACACGGACAAAATTGACACACACAATATGGGTGCTGTGAGAAGCTAGAAGCTACATACCTTCATATCTTAGATAACTATTGAATTTAATTTGTCCCTACATGAGATAATCACCTTGTCGTGGTGTAGAGGCTTACACTGCAAAGACTGGCTAAGCTGGCGAAGAGCAATAGCTCTTTGACAGGGTCTCCCACACAAGAAAGTCAGTTGAGAAGCAGTAACCAATAATTACAACATGGACTGCATGAAGGAAAATAACAACAACATTATCTCCGATATGATTATAATCTTTTATTCCACCCCTAATTTAAACTTTACTGTGCGGGCTTTTTGGTGTTAGGATAGGATAGGAGGAAGTGGCAGCCTCGTAATGGTAAGGCAAACTTGAGCACGCATGGCGGCCCGTTGTGATACCACATGATGTGGGGAGCCCTGATAGGCAAGGGCTCCACACAAGAAGCACTACTTCCCCAGAAAAATATGCTGGAAACCAGCCAGCTGGAAAACGCTACAGTAATCAGGGTGGCGAAGGGATATGGAGAGGGCGAGCATCTCTGAATAGATCCCACATCCCACTCTATCCCCAATCTTGGAACCATCAGTGTAAACTTCTACCGATCCACTGGAGATAACCCCGCCAGAGGATCATCGTGCGGAAGTTTCTGTGTAGTTCCAGTCTCGGTGAGGTGTGATCGATTTTGTCCCGTATCCGAGGTTCCTCTAAAAGAATAGAGGAGTGCCCCGAGGGTACAAAATCCCACCGTGTCAATGTGTTAAGTCTTACCGCCACTAGTTTAGCCTGCTGCCTTTCAAGAATTCTAGACGGAAGCCACCCCAGCATAACAAAGAGTGCTTTTGTAGGGGTGGTCCGTAATGCATCAGTGATCTGCACTGCCGCGGACCTCCTGACCTTATCAAGGAGTCTGACATTGCAGAGCTTCTCGAGAGCGGTCCACCAAAAGACCACTCCGTATAAAAGATTCGGCTCTATGATCGCCGAATAAATCCATTTTGCCCCTACTGCCCTGCGGCAGCAGTAGATAGCACAGGCAGCTTTACGCGCCCTTTCAGCCAGATTAGGCCCCCAGTTCAACTTGGGGTTCAGAATGAGACCAAGATATTTAACCGAGGTATTCAAATGCAGCCCAACCCCGTTTAGGCTGGGCAAAGTGAAATGAGGTACCTTGTACCGTCTCGTAAAGAGCATCAACTCCGTCTTGCCAGGATTAGCACATAGTCCAAATTCCCGGCACCACCTAAGTTGAGCTTAGCAGACAATGTCTGTGGGCATATCCCAGACGCCGCGATGGCGATATCATCAGCATAACCAACAACTCTGTTACCAGAGCGTTCGAGCTCGATGAGAAGAGTGTTAACAGCAAGGTTCCAAAGAAGTAGAGAGAGAACACCGCCTTGTGGGGTGCCCCCAGCAGTCGCCCTCTGGCACCTTGTAGTTCCAATTTTGGCGGATATCATTCGCTTTTTGGTGTTGATTTCTGTTGGATTATTTAGCGATGAAGGTATAACACTGGCCATTGAATAATCAATCAACAGCAAGCCCTTGTATTTGCTGGGTATGCATGCCTTAAAGCTAAAACTATCTTTTCTCTTTCGTTCTCCCCTACTATATGTCTTTCCATTTGCACGTATTATTTGCTATTTAAAAACACGCACACACAACTTGAAACTCATAAATTGCTTGTGAATAAGTACTACACGCAATAAACATTATTTACACGCACACATACATACATACTCTCTCAAACTCACTTAAGGAGCGACAAAACATACATACATACACATACATATAAATCTACCATATTTGCTTTAAGTTACCCAACAAGTAATAAAATGTGTTTAACACAAAATTGTCATGTACGTTCTGTTGCAACAAACAACACTGGTTATTTATGAGTGTGTATTTTTGGATGAATATACTACTACAACTGGTGGAGTATATTATCAGCATGGGGTTTGTAATAATTATTGGCTATAAACTTCACCAAAATTCTATAAATAAGGAATAATTTGTTTAAATATATTTTAACAAATTTTGTTGGCAATTATTTCTTAAGGAAATTCAATATTTTATAAAGTTTGCTTAATAATTTAAATTATTATAAATTAATAAATTTTTATTTTTTATAAACATATGGTAACTTTTGTTTTAGAAATATAATAGACCTGGGGCCCTATTCTGTAACACTCTAAAGATAAAATGCTAAAATTTTGGGTTTTTAAAACAGGCTGGGCGTTAGAATAAATAAAATTAAAAATTTTAGAAATGATAGGAATGAAGCTTTTAAATTACCATACGAGTTAAAGGCTTTCATTCGTAGCCAAAAAGTAATAAATCAAGTTTATAAATTTTTAGCGATAAAGTTTTAGCTCAGGAGAGTGTTAGAATAAGGCCCCAGAAATATAATACTCTTGCAAGAATTTTTATAATTTTGTTTTTTTTTGGAAATACAGTAAACACAAATTGAATTGCGTAGTATAGTGGCTAAAGCGCTTACACAAAAATTCAAACAGCCCAGGTTCAATCTAAGCGAAAAAGAAAAATGAAGAATAAATATTTGTGGTTTTATGAAATTCTAATTTAAAAAAAAATAAGGGTTCCCCCCCTCCAAGAAGTTCATCCTCAAGAAACCGCTCCCTAACAGTCCGCTCTTTTCCACGTTTGGCATTGACATCAAAAAGCGAATAATCAGGTGAAAAGCGCCGCCTACTGGGAAGTAGTAGGTAAACAGCTACTTACTTAGCGAAGACACTCACCACTCACATTCAACATCCAACGACAGATGTGGTAATTGCTGTTGATAATTCAAGGGTGAATGTATAACACTGGCCTTTGAGTGATTATGAATTTGACAGCAATTTATCTTATTCTTACGGAACTTAACAAGAAAACTCTATTTTATACTTTTCAAAAAAATTCCAATACAATACACAGTAGGGGCTTACTACCCTGGTTAAGAAAAAAACAAAGTTTTTCATTTACTAAAAAAAATAGAGAATTACAATAAAAGAATAATCTTGCGACTCTTTGAAAAAACAATATTGTCACAAGGTAATATGTTAAAACCTCTTACTAATTTATGAATATCGGTCCCTTACCGATCTCTTTGGATACAGAAGAAAGTGCGTTCAAATTAAAAACATTAATTGCATTTCAGCTTAATGACGCAAATTAAATTCAAAACTGTTTCTAACAAATCAGAGCAATTTTTAGAAAAAGTCAGATATTTTTATAGCTGAATTTCATACTTTTACTTTATTAAACTTACTAATAGCTGGCAAATAATTTTTTGATTAAGAAACATGAAATGCGAGATAAAATCCTGAAAAAACTGTCGAAGTTCTGCAAATAAAATTTTCGGTTTTTTGAAACAAAATTGTATCTTTTAGTGTATCATTAAGAACATTTAAGAAAGCATACAAGTAATAACAGTTTGGATTATCCTATAGCACAGCTTTACAAGTCTTTTAGTTATCTACTATTTTTATTATTCTTTAGCAGTTTTAGTTGAAGTTTTTATTCATTGTTTTGTATTTAAACCCTAATCTTATTGACATGAGCCTCTGAGACTCATTTTGATGTTCAATTCAATGTTAAAAATCTATTTTGCATAATTTACTAAAAAAAATCAGTGATGGTCGGTCTTACATTTTACCCCTCTAGGGGCTACTCCAGGGCAATTGTAAAGCTTTTTGTTGACTTTTGTTCCTTCAACCCAACCTTTGACACCGCTGGGAAGCCATTTGCCCCCATCCCACATGCCTTCTTTCTGGCTCATGTATTTTTTTTTTTTTTTTAGTTTTAATCTTCTTGTAAAATATCTTCCTATCCGATTTGAATTTTTATTCTTGATCCTAAAAGACCTCCACTCTAGACATTTGTCATAACTGTAGAGAAGGAGTCTATCATTGAGCATAATTTTTGTTTCAAACTTTTAAAAAGTTCGCTTTCGGAGATATTGGCTGCCGACTTATAGATAAAGAAAAAAAGACACCCATTGGTTTATTTTAAGTTAGAATGACCCATACTCGTATATGTTAAATTATAATTTTGTTTTTTCCATATTCGTTCATTATTTCATGCATTTGTTCATAGTACTCGTAATAAATTTTCTGTAATTTTTTCTCAACTAAATTATAAAAGAACAAAAACTATTGTGTCTTTGTACAGTTTTTATTTCACTATCCTCTTGCATTTTTGTCTATAAACCTAGACACCTCTGCTGCATGCAACAAAAAAAATTGTTTTCCACAAATCTCTTTCATTTTATTTAATGACAGTTTTTTGTTTTCGTCAACACTTGCTACTGCTGCGGTTCGTTTTTTTCCGGTTTTTGTTTCTTATATGGCAAGAGAGAATGACAACAAAAAAAAAAAAAAAAAAAAAATACATCCTTTAACACTTTGCCAATTGTAATACTCTGATCCACTAGTCCCCACAACATACTCGCATAAGAGGTAGCGAAAACATAGTTTAAGTGGATTGAAATCGACTATAAAAAAAGTTATTTTAAATTAGAACTATTAATAATACAAAAGCTATTAGAAGAAGTTTTCTGAATTATATAATTAATAACGTATCGCAGGCTTATGTTCAGATATGTTGACTATTTAACGTCGCAGCAGATGCAGTACCTATTTTCAGTGGATAGCACCGAATAAAGTCAATTTATTTTTAAATCAACAGTCATCATACAAAAAAATGAATTAAATTACCCGGCAAAAGCCTGAACTTTTAAGTAAAAGTTTAGAACCCTAAGCAATTTGTAGTGCTAGAGGGTAAAAAGAGTGGAAAAGACTCTTCTTACAAAGCAAAAAATTTCCATAAAATAATTTTTTTTTTTTTGTATTGGATTACAAATGTTGCGTTTTGTCACAAGTGTATTTAACTTTTTTTAATTTTTTTATTTTTCTTTTATAATTGTTGTTGTTGTTGTTGTTGTTGTTGCTGTTATTACTGTTGAATAAAGTTTCTCAACAACACTTTTCTTTTTTATTAAATGAATATGAGATTCGTTTTTACTTAATTTGTGTTATTTAATCAACTTGGGGTTTTTTCTCTCTCTTCTACTCTCTCCCTCTCTCTCTCTCTCTTTTCTATTTCTCTACTTCGTCTCTGTTTTTTTTTTTTGTCTCTTATGGTTTTAGCCTTTAGTTTTCCTTTTTTTCTGGTCAAAAAGAAAAAAGAAACGAATTCTTTTTTATTGTCATTAAGTGGTCTGCTAAATTCATTACAAACAAGAACAACACCAACTGTTGATAAATGGCATCATTACTAAAATGAATAAAACTTCAAACCAAAACATAAAATACAAAAAAAAAAAAAAAAAAAAATAAAACAAAAATATTTTTCAACTTATTATAATAAAAAATAATGCAGAAAGAAAACTGTCCCTTATTTAATAAATTTTTTATTGCAAATTTTTTATTATTTTTTTTTTTGTTTCTTATCCATTTTGTTGCTGCTGCCACATTACTGCCATCTTTACATTTTACGCACTAAAATTTTTTTGTTGTTGTTACTTTCACGTCATTATTTTATTCAAAATTGTCTGGTTATTTCCCAAATGAATAGAAAGCAATATAAAGTTTTGTTTTTTTTCCTTTGCGTAAGATCCTTATTTTTATTAGATTTTTCTGTTTTGTTTGGTTTAGTGTGAGACCAAGAAAAGAAAGTGTTGCAAAGGTAATTATAAATATACAGAAAAGTTCTACAACAAAGGGGTTAAAAATACTTTTATTACATAAGTTTAAAATTATAATTTTTATTTTGTTATTACGACTTTTTACTTTCGAATAAATTATAATATTAAAGGGTTCAGTTGCTTTAGTTTTATAAATCAGATATTATTGTCTTAGTGAAATATTTATAGGGTCCTCCACATATTGACAGTTTATAACGGTTATATTTTTGAAGTTATAATTGTCATTTATTCAGTCTGTTACGCCAAATTACCATTAGTGGACACAGTATTCAGCAATACCTGCAAAAACTAAAATTATTTAAATAAAATGGGGGCTATGCTCTGGAAATGTAAAAAATATCATAGCTGGCGTACTAATGTTCAGTTTGGCTTGTGTACTTTTCTTCACGGACATCATGTTTTCTTTCGATTTACAAAAAAAAAAAAAAAACCATCGTAATAAAATTTATCTTTGATCTAACTAAAACGTTTCTGAGGAATCAATAAAAATAAAAAAATTAATTTGCGGTTTTCAAAAAAATTATAAATTAAAAAACAAGAGGTTTCCTCCCTCTAAGAAGTACATCTTAACGAAACCGCTCCCTGAAAATTACAGTTTATTCCACCAACAAACGAATTATCAGGATTACAGCGCCATCTTCTGGGAAGATAGCAGCTCACCTACATAAAATTGCTGTTGATCAAAGGTGAAGGTATAACACCGGCCTTTGAGTAATCAAATTGGCAGTAATTTTTCCCATCTTAACATCTTCACATCTATATATCTATATCTATATATTCAACATTCTAATACAATGCACTGCATTGAGTATGGGTTCACCACTCAGTATTGATCTCAAATAAAAAAAAATTGGCCTAAATTTGCTGATTTGGACAACAACAAAGTATGGTTTCTGCACTAGTATTTAACTCCGTTACACTTTTTCCTGTGGGTTTTTTTGATCGCTAGTATATGGGCAATTTCAAAAATTTTCGACATTTTGATATTTTTTTTTTCCAATTTTTTTTTTTTTGGATGACACGAATGACGCTTTGGTCACGTGAAGGGTGATATTTTAGCATACCAAAACAGTTCGCGTTAATCATTTATTGCAAACGGCGCGAAAGTTATGGAGGTTTTAAGTTAAAATCTCTTAAAAAAAATTTAAAGTTAAATTTTTTGGTTTATTTTAATAAATGTTGTATGGATGCATGAAACTCATATCAAATTCATCAGTGAAGTCAAAATTCATCAATGCACTGATAAAATACACAAAGAAATATCAATTATAATTAAAATATCCTTAACATTAAAAAACTCGAATTTTTGCAAAAATATGAATGTTTCACCGATTGTTATAATATGTGTTTATATAACGCATAATTAATTTATAGAAAAACAATGTTTTAACTTGCAAATTTAAAAAATAAAAAAAATTATATAAGAATTATTTTTGAGGTTAGGATTTTTTTTTTGATCTGTAAAATTTAAAATCATGAAAATTTTTAAATGCCTATTCGGTTTTATTATTGAGCTTGAAAAAACCTTTCTTTTGGTGTCAATCGCGGCGGAATCTATACATAACTGCAGATGTCACAAAGCAAAATGTGTTTGAAGAAAAATGCCGCTGTACCCGCTAAATATGGACCGAATTCAACCGCATTTATATATGATCTTTAATTCACCGCCGCACTCCATTTCCAATACTTTACATTGATTTTAAACCACTGATTAACTAAAAAAAACGCGAAACAAAATCATGAAATTTCGCAAAAGTTTTATTTTCTTTATAAAATTTTTGCGTTTCAAAATATTTTAACTCCTTCTTGACGTTGAGGTGTCATTTATTAAGAAGTTTAGATCACGCAATACATAAACCAGTTTTAAAAAAGATTACAAATGTCAGACGCGAAAACTGTAAATTTTGACAAATTTACGCCAATTCTATAAAAGTTTGAGTTCATCGTTCTCAGCAACTAGCAGCCTGACATCGACGTGATATGGCGCAAATTTTAGCAAATTACACCATCTAATAAATACTGTTGGCGAAATGCAATTTTCTTGAACGGCGCAAAAACGCTATAGAAAAAACTGCGAAAATTAAAAAATTGGAAAATTTTGGTTTCAAAAATGAACCGCTATACAACTTTTTCCCAAATAGTAGTATGGGCATAACTTTTATAGTGTAAATATCTACAAAGTCTAGTGACTTTATTTTATATCAGTGGGCATCGGAAGTTTAAAACTAAAAGTAGAAAAGTGATGAAATATGAAAAAACTCTTGTAAATTTCAAGCCGTTTTTTGAGTTTTTCGATATTTGAGTGCCCATAACTTTTAAAAATAAAGAACTAATGGTCTGAAATTTTGAATTTCCCAGTTTTCTAGTGTGTCCTACCATTCCCTTTTGACCGTTTTGGTCAATTCGAAAAACTGAAGAAATAATAAGCATCTGAACTCAGTTTCATCAAATGTTGAAAATTTTTGAAATTGCCCATATACATATATGCGAACAACTGAAGTAATTGGTCAAACTGAGTATTGCCTATAAACCAGAATCATGAAAGAGTGCACATTTCATATGTGCACTTGTACTTTAACAGTTTTCAATAATTAATATACTTTTACAGTCAACTCGGCATATAAGACAATAAAAAATATGTAGCAAAAGAATCGTAATTACTCTTAGCTGTAGTTTTGTGAGCAAAACTTGGGCAAAAATATTTATTGTATGGTTTGAAACTTTTTCTGAGACTTGGCCAGTAATGTTTTGTGGACTATCATAACCAAATAATCCCAAAGATTTTACATAAATTTAGGTGTTTTTCAAAGGTATACCACCACAGACATTAATTGATTTCATCTTTGTAAATCTTTTGATGTATGTTGATCAATATCTGAAAGTTTATGTTCAAACACACAAATGTCAAATACATAATCCCCATAGCCCTGGATAATATCCTTTTTTATACTGGGTGATTCAAGAGCATAAAATTGTACTACAAGTAGTGTTGTAGTACTATTTTTTCTCACATGAATACATACGAAGTAGTTATTTTAAGATACCCACAAAACGAAGTTTTGAAAATATATACTGATGCAAGAGAATGAACAAATCAGTCATGCAATTCAATTTCCTTTAACAAAGGTAAATTCCTTTTTGAAGTGTGGAATTGAGGAAACTAAAAACAAGTTATGTGAACAAGAAAAAAGGACTAAAATAAGGGAAAGGCAAAAGTATAAAATCTTTAAGTTTTAAAAAAAAACGAGCCTATTTCATACATTTTACAGTAAACGAAGGTCCTTATAGGGTGTCTGCTTTGGCAAACTAAAAGAACTATTCAGTAAAATCTACAATAATCGTATTGAACCGAATTTCGAATACTCTCGGAAAATTTTTCCCTAAAGGGTAAAACTAAAATATAGAAAAAGTTGAGATCAATTATTTCAACTGTAACCAACTGAAAATGATAATCAGTTTTTAGAATTTTAGACAGATATCGTATATAGAAAAGTATGAAAACTAAACAAAACCGATGACAAAGTCAATTTAAAAAGGCAAAATTGTACTCATATCTAATTTAAATGTGTCTTTTAAGCTATAAATACCACTTGTATTAAAATAATAATGACAGGAGAGTAGAATGATAATTCGTCATGAGTATGTGATCGTTTTAATTGATAATTTTTCGAATGTTAAAAAAACACAAGAAAAACAAGAAAATCAGCAGAATATCTTTCAACATATTTAAACAGTTTTATAATAGATACGAAGTTTATAACGAACAGAATTTTGAAGTGTCAATGATTTTACTTACATATTTATATCGATTATTCATTTAAATTTCTTAAGGTTTGGAAAACAAAATTAAACAGAATTTTTTATGATAGACCAGCAGTTTATTTTGTACCCTTTAACCAGTGGAATTTAATTTGTATGGCGAATTAAATAATTATTGCTTTATTTGACAAAAGGCCGTTTAAAAAATAATACGAACTCGCCTATTATAACTTAAAAACTTATAACGAAAACCTCTATTAACTCAAGTTCTTTAGCTGAAACAAGTGCGGTAGTTTGCTTTACTGAATGTAAAATACTACTCATGATGGCTTTTAAAAAACATCAAATTAAAATAAATTTTTTTGTAAAACATTTAGTTGTTTTTAATTAAGGAAAATACTGTATAGAAATAATTAAGGCAAAAAAAAAAAACATTATTTTAATGCACGAAAATTCATTATCAACGATATTTTAAGTTCATACATACATAATTGGTATTACAACCCTGTTTCGAGGTTACATCCTAACTTCTCGCAGCACCCATGTTTTGTGTATTAATTTTTATCTGTGAGTACCGGGAACTACAGTTTAATATCGACACTGATAGACAGACTTAAGAAGCTTATTAATGGCAATCAGTTGCTCTCTGAGTGTTTGCCGGAAGATTGCTAAGAGATAGTCGCCCAAAGAAATAGTTTTTCATATTTCTTTTTTTAAGATGTTACAGCTGGATTCTGAACACGAACCTCTTATTTAGTAAGCCAACACTCTAAACGTTGGACTGCGGCGTCTACGATATTTGGTTGTTTAAAAATTATTTATTTATTTGAATATTATATTCTACTAATTACTAACGAGATGAAGAAAACCAAAATTTTATAATTTGTGGGCTTTAAACAAACTTGTAGAGAAAAATAGAAAGTCAATCATATTTTTGTCTATTTCTCCAACTAAGTTTCATCACTATGTCTGTATATATATATATTTCTTTTACGTAAATAAGTCATTTATACAACATTCATAAATTAACAGCCACACCCAAACTACGTTTCAAATGCAATTTCAGTAAATTTGTGTAGAAATTACTGAAAAAAAAAGCAAAAAGTTACAAAACTCATAAAAAACAGTTTTTAACTCTAAGGATCTTACCAGTTACCATCTAACCACAGCACACAACACCTGGACAAATAGGAAAAAAAAAACAAAATAAAAAACTCTAGAAATGTTTGGTTTCGAGACAATGTGCATCATGTCGAACACAATCTTTACCTGAGTTCTTCAAAGAATAAATGGTGTTTGGCTATGGAATGTTATAAATATTTCTTTGCCCAACTCTATAACACATTGAAAATTGAAAATATTTTCTATCTCACTGCATAATGTATCTTCTTTTAAATTTCCTTTTAATAAAATATCTGTCTGTCCATAGCCAAATGGTTGCTATGTGTGTTTGAAGTATAGAATACTATTAAATGGAATATCTTTTATATAAAAATATGAAAAAAAAAAGAAAATAAATAAATTGATAACAATTTCAATTTCTATGAATTTTAAATAGATTTTTTATTATTGGGCATCACAAACATTCACAAATAATTGAAATGGAAGTTGAGTTCGTTATGTATTCCATTTAAACACACATATTATTAGATAGAAATATTTTTTTTTCCTTTTTTATTAATTTTTTTTTAAGTATGAAATATAAATCTTTTGAAAATATTTTTGATATATCAAGGCTTTAAAGCAAAAAGAAAAAAAAAATAATTTTTTGCAATAAAAGATTTTTCCATTAAAATAATGTTCAAGGTTTTGTAGTTTTCAGAAATATTTTAAATATTCTTTATCTTTATAACGCATATAAACAAATAGTTTTTCATACATAAAATAAAAAATAATTACAAAAAGCCTTTAGTGTACCATAAGCGCGTCAAATATTAGTCAAATGGATTTCATATAAAATATTTTTTCGAGCAAAGCAGGCATAGGGCCCGCTAGTATAAAATATATTTTGTGCGTACCCAAATTTCTGGCAGATTTGCCATTAATTAGCAATTGACAAATGAAGATCTTGCTGTTGCAGTATAAAAATATCACTATCAACCAACAAATTACAAAAGTAATTCTACAGTATCTAGAAAATAAGCCAGACAAACTTCTTACACTCTTTTGGTGTGGCGCACAGTGTGACAACGCCGGCATTAAATACAAGAAGTCATTGTAGAGCTCTGAAATTTTGCACAGGTTATTTTTGAGACAATTCCAGTTTAAAAAGAAAATTATGAAACTCCGCCCACTTTTACGCCCACCTCCCATACAATCGAGATTTGTAAAATACCGTATTGTCCGTAATACGTTAGGTATAACTTTCAATTTTGGTATACTTGAATGTAATATTGTTATAAACATTATCGGAAACAAATTTTGAATATTGGCCCACTTTCACCCCCACCACCCATACAACCTCAACATAAAAAGTGCCATATTTTCTAAAATATTTTAGGTACAACCTTCAAATGAGATATTACTGTAATTTATATCATTTAAAATGTTTCATGCAAAAATTACAATAACACGCCCACTATTACGCCCACCTCCCATTGAAATGCAATAAAAAAGAAAAATTTTGTTTTTCATTCTATCAATAATATTTTAATATCATCATGGTATTCTAATTTTTTAAATTTCAGTCTAATTCTAAATGAATTAATATAAAAAACTGTAAACAATTAAAAATAATAAATAAAATAAAATAAAAGTAAAAAGTTGAAAACATGCTATTGCAGTTTTGCAGTTTTTTGTATGTTTAAACTACTTTTGCAAACTTTTGCTATAAGTTCTTTACTTTAAATGAAAGCTGAGGCTATAATCTTTCATTTAATATAAGTCTGCACCTAGAGCGAGGGGCTGTTTTATATTTCCTAGTCCATTGAAAATGAAAAATGTTCAATTCTGTTGTTAAGAAATTTTTTTTCGTGTTTTTTGTTTTGAATTTATTTTTCATCTACTCATTCAACAACAAATAGATTTAATAAAAAAATAGTTTAAAGTTATATTTATTATGTATTTTTTTATTGATAAGCTTTTGAATATTATATATTGAACTGACTTATTTCAAGAGCGTTGGCATACCTCAACTTTGACTTGCTCTAGACCAAAAAGTAATGAAGTTATGAGGCTAAAGGTTCGGGGAATTGTTACTCATATACCTGTTAATACACTCTGAAAATTTCATCCAAATTGGACGACACACCAAAAACCATTTTTTGCCGCGGTTACTATGGGGCTGTCACCCTGTGTGGCGTAGTTGTCAAACTCAAATAGCCTCCTTAAAAATTTTCCATATTTGGAAGGAGAAGATAATCGTATGCCACAGCGATGTTTTTTCAATATATTTTTTTTTTATTTATTTAAGACCAATACTCAGGGTTGAACCCCTACTAAATGCTATTGGAATTTTTTGGAAAGGATAGGACATATACACATAGTTTCTTTTATATCATTATTAAGCGCCTTAATCATGAGACAAATTACTGTGAATTGATCATTCAAAGGCAAGTGTTATACCTTCACCCTTCACTGATCAACAGCAATTGTGTGGTGATTGCCTTCGCTAAGTAGGTTTAGTAGGTTTCGCTGTTATCTGTTACTTCCCAATATATGTACAATTTTTAAATGCAAATTGTTATTTATCAGTCTGTCAAAGTACGTCCATTGTTCAGTCTTGCTTGTGTAAAAAACATTGTAAGCAGATGTTAAAAAAATTAAATAAAATTTTAATTAAATATTAACACAGTTTTTATTTTTAGAATTATAAGTACATGTTATATTTGTATTAAAACAAAAAGAAAAAAAAATTAAAATAGAGTATCTATACAAAAAGGTTTATTGGCTAGAAAGTTAAGGAGTTGGTGTTTTGCATATTTTGCTCTGAAAATACAAATTACATTTAATTTCCTTCATTTCAATATTAAATTGTTCACTCTTTCATTGCAATGACTCAGAATTCAATTTCACCATTAATATAGCTGCCAAGTTCTCTTCAGACAAATTGTAGCGCAAGACGCTGAGAACAATCTTAAGTGCTGAAAACGCGAGTTCTACACTAACTTGTGTCGCAGGTACTTGATGAATAATACATGCCAAGTTCTTTAGACGGGGATATAAAAATTTTTTGTTTTCCCAATATTCCACAAGGTCGACATCAACGTCAATACGCTTCTCCTTGTATGAGTCAAGCAGACATGACATTATAACGGGTGCATTAAACTTTGTTAAAATGGAATAGCAAATTTGACTAAAGTTGGGTTGGTTAGAAATAACCAAAACAACATCACTGATTGCCATCGATCTTATTTTTCTTATATTTCCATTACATTGTTATTATTATGGCATAATAAATTTTTTTTTCTGACCTAAAAAATAAAAGTCAGATTTTAACTTTTATTTTTGCCTTAAAAAATAAAAGTCAGATTTTAACTTTTATTTTTGACTTAAAAAATAAAGGTAAAATTTTAACTTTTATTTCTGACCGAAAAAATAAAAGTCAAAAAATAACTATTATAAAGTGACTTTTTTGAAAAAAGTCGTAACTGTTACTTAAAAATCAAAAATAAAATTTAATCAAACATGTTAAAATTAGAAATAATTATCTCCAAAATAGTTATTAGAATTATATAAATCAATTCTTTGATTATTCAACCTCTTAGTTGAACTCAAATCGTTTTCTTTGAAATACTTATAGTAATAATATATGGTATGCTTAACTCCCCTTAAGGCCTTTACATCTCATATATGCATTTAAGTTCTCAATTTTTAAGGGTCTATATTATAACTATTCAACCTGATTTTATTAATATCTGCCTAAACAATTCCAAGTTACTGAAATCCTTTACAAAAATTTTAAAACCACTTATTTTAAAACGGCCGATATTAAATTTTCCAAATTACTTAAAATATTTCATTGTTCATCACTTGTTTGGGTCCTTTAAAATATGTAATTTTCTCTTTTTATTAATTAACCTATTTTGTGCTTAAAATATTTTAATTTTATGAGTAGTGAATTATCCATCAATTATTTCTTATAGATAAGTAATTTAAAAATCTTAAGCTCAAGCCATTTGTTATATTTTGTTTTTTTTTTTTTTTTTTTGCAAACGAACATCATGAAAAATCAAAATTTCTCACAATCTAACTATAGTTAGAAAAAACACTCCTAAGAATTCATTGCTTTTCAAAAAGCAGAAAACTGATTATTCTTCAAATTTGGTTCAATTTAATAATATTCGTAGTAATGAAATTGCTTTAATGATTTCAAGCATTTTTCTTGCAGTAAATTTCTCCTTTCTTTTTTATATTCTCTTCTTAGTTAATTGATTTTTGAGAAATTGAAAATGAAAAATCTTATATTTTCACAAAATGAGGATTTTCTGTAGTTTTTACAACTGCTCATGAAAGGCAATGGTCATTATCATTATTACGAGATTCATATTAAAGTCTAAAGCAGCATTGACAGGGCAATAGTAATAATTTTTGTAATGGCAACTGACAGTTAAGGCTTAATAGCAAAGATGAGCAGCTATGGCTGGTCAATACGGTGGGGTATACTGGTAGGCAGTCAAAACCAGTTAAAGCAACAGCAAGGATGGTATGGAAAAAAAAACACAGAAGAAAAAAGTACTATTTGGAAATCATACAAAGAATACTTGAAATCAAACCCCTAAACCTACATTTGCTTGTACAAATACATGCATATATACATAAATGAATACCTTGCAATTGCCTTATATTCGTATATTGTATGTAACTGTGCATGTGCAATATAAATGCAAGAGTGCATGTGTATAGGTAGCTGTGTATTCTCAAGCATGAAGCACTAACTACTTAAAGCCATAATTACAATTGTAGTATTTGAATGTAAAACCTCAGCAAGACAATGAAAACAACAACAGCATCATTGTAGCTCAACCAAACCACCCACAAACATCATTGCCATTAACAGCAACAATAAAAAACGGTGAAAAAAGGTCATTGCAGGCAAAGCCAACAAAAAAACAAGAAAAAAAATATAAAAACGAGGCACTACAATATTTTATGTATGTATCTAACTGTTAATATGTATGTGCTACCTTCTTACTGTGTACACCGCTTGTACCCTGGTTGCTACGCATGAGTGTCTAAGGATGTCAGTGTGTTTGTTAACCAAAAAAAAAAAAATAAAAATGTACAACAACAAAAAATGACCATGACTTATATGATGCATTTTCCTTAACTAAAGAGTTTTATGCATGTGTAAGTTTTTTCATTCAAACACACACACACACATATGCATAAATACTTTACTTGGGCTCATAATTGCATATATGCAAGACATTCTTGATGGTGTTGAAAAAATGTACATTTTAACAGTGGGCTAGAAAACAGGAAATAAGAAGTTTTTATTTAAAAATTTTGCTAAAAATGCATTCAAAACTTGTTTGTATTTTTAATTTTTGAGGTATATTATGGTTCTTCTTAACCTATCTTGGTTGGACGACCGCTAGGAGAGAAAATACAGTAAGAGAAGCACAGCTGAAATGAATAGTAGAAATTGCGTCAAGTTTCTGTACAACTATTTAACTCACACATTTTGTAGAAATCGTATACTGGAAGAGTCAAACACAGCACATTCTAAAAAGGTCAACATTTTGAGAATGACAACAAAGCGATATATAGTTATCATTTTCAGAACTGTGCTCTATAGCAGCAATATTGCCTCAGACACGTTATTTCTGATCCTTAAAGATGGTTTAGGATCAAAATGAGCAATCTTAGTGTTAAATAGATCAATATCTTCTTCAACTGCTTACTTATTAAACTTATCATATTGATCGTACAGCGGGCGAAGTGGTCTATAAGTTTCCCAAATGGGTTTATATTTATATAAAGCCTTATGATGGCGTAATAAGATTCATGATGACTGACAAATCTTACTGAACAGAAATAGATAAAAATTAACACCCACAATATGAGTGCTACGAGAAGCTAAGTCGTAACACTGACACAGGGTTGTAGTGGGCAATTATGTAGTTATAATTTATATAATCTTGAACAAAAATTGTAATTAAAAATAGTTCGTGCTTTATTTTAAAATAACCATGTAGACAAATTATTAACATGACTACCTAAAATATCAAAGAGATCATCCCGTAATACTAAAATGCCTTACAAAGATATTTCCTTCCTTAGCCGCAGAGATCATTTATAAAACAATTTAGCAAAAAATATATTTCCTTTCATTTCAACTGTATACAAACACTACTCCCTTTTTCTTGCTTTCTGTAGCATATTTTCGTAACACTTGTACTACAGTACACTGCATGAGTAGACATCACAACCTGAGCAATGGTCTGGTCGTAAAAGACAAAATATGTCTATAACAATATCATCTGTTAACAAATTTATGATTAAAGAAATTTTAAAATTAATCATTAATTAATAACAAAGTTTACTTTCCACTGTTACTTCTTTCACATTAATGGTTTAAAACCACTACAAAAAAATTATAAATTTATGTGTAAATATGTTTCAAACCTACTTCAGTAGCAGTGTGGCAGTAGTTGCGAAAAAAACCAACTCATTTTGATTGCTTTAATAACAGCAAAATGATTTTTGTAAAGCCCTTAAGATAATTTTTTATGAATTTAAAAGACAGAAGATGCAAAGAGAATAAAAAGAAAAATTAAATAAAAATGAAAGAAAAGTTAAATGTGCATCAACATATTCTTCTTATACGAGTATATACTGATGTACGAGAGAAATGAAGAACATGTAAAAAATTGATGTTCATACATTTACATTTAGACGAGAGTGTTATATAACCTGCACAGTGAAACAATTTGCTTTAAAATTCTAAAGAAATATTTTAATCTCAGCTGAGTTTATTGCTGAGTTTGTTTAAAAAGAAAAGCTGAGAAAAGAGCGTAATTAAAGCAATTAATGTGGCCATAGTGGCCACATTACTTACTAAAAGGCTTTAACTACTGCTATTTTTCAACAATATTTTTTTATTTCAATTTGATGATTTCGAAAAATAAAACTATAATTCATATCAGCAATTAAAAATAAATTAGAATCTAAAATAAAATTCATATAAGAATATAAAAAGGTCAAGTAAATCAATCCAAGTTTCACATATTGTCAATCAAATAGAAGCAAAAATTTTATAATGAGAGTTTTTCAATTTGAATTTACACTAGATTTGGGTGTTTTTAGCTCTTTTGATTGATCGCTCTTTTTAGTGAAACTCTCTTAACTGAACTAGGTAGTTCTTCAGTTCGTTAGTTCATCAGTACATTAGTTCATTAGTATACTGTGAACTGAATGTAGATTTGTATGTAGTGTATAAAGAAGTATATTAGATGGTTATGGCAACGCTGTAGCAAACAAAACAAAATATGGGCAAAATATTTGTTTAAAAATATAAATAAATATCTTAGTAAAATGGAATATAAAAAAAATTCTTATACTGCTATATTATATATTTAAACAAAAAAGAAAAATTGTTAAAAATTTTAACCAATTTATTAGACCGATAAATACATTTTTACGGCTGTATTCCAAATTTCTATGGAATTCTTAATAAACTTAAATTTTTTATGAGTACGGCTGTAAATATTTATTTATCGGCTTAATAATTCGTTAAAATTTTAAAAAATTTTTCTCTTTTTTACGTCTCATACTTTCGTAAAAATTTGTGACGATCCTGGCAATACTGCTTGCCTTTCTTCTTTTAAAAATTGTAAAACATTCAACAAAAAGAAGAATGAACTAAAGATAAATTCAAATTAAAGAGACACATGAACCAAAAAAAGACAATAAGGAAAATTAACGAATAAAAATGAACTAAGGAACTAATGGCCTGTTTCTCTATGACAAACAATTTTAATCAATTGAAAATATATATGAAAAATCCTCAAAATTATTTAAAAAATTGAGTGTTTTTCATACGAATTTTCAATCGTATGAAATTATTTGTCATACAGAAACAGGCCTCAAAAGAGCAAATTGTTGCAACCGGCTCTGTTAGTTCAACTGAGTGAGTAGTTCAACTGAACTAGGTCGTTCATGTACTAATTTACAAACTTTTTGCAAATTTTATTTTGATGTTTATCATTTAAAGCAAAGTTTTTGCAATCATGGCAATATTTGATTATCATACCGCTCTTTGGGTGATGACAAGATTTGCATTATTTCGTGTTTTCATTTTCTTGAAGAGAATTTTCCCAAGCTAGTCCGCCTAATGTTTTTTATACTCGTATTATCTTTTATTTATATTTGCGTATTGGAATTGTTGTGCTTGTCATAGCTTTAACACATAAGGTATTTCAGGAAATAGCTCTGAATTTATAACGCCACATAATTTTTACGTTTAGTAAATACACTCCCCAAGCAGGTTAACGGCTAATAATGCAACCTTTTTTCTAATACCTAAGAGCCGTAGCATACCTGTAGATTTGCAATACAGACTTAAAAGAAAATTAATTCTATTCATCTTAAGAAAATATACTTACAGCCTGTTCATAGAACACAAATATACGTCCTTTTATATGTAAAACAACAACAAAAACATTCAAATTTGTTAGTGTCTCTCATATAAAAAGACGAATGTCAAAAACCAGAACAGGCTGTTACTCATAGAAAACTATTGCATACATTTAAGTTCACGAAAAATAAATTTTTTTAAAAGGTTTAAAACATAGCAGTGTAGTTTTAATGCCACTAGACATTATAAGACTTTTTTATAATTATTAGTTTTAAATGTTTCTTTTTTCATAAGGATTTTTTTAATAATAAAATAAAACTAATAAGTAAACAAAGCCATAAAAATATTTGGTAATAAATTTGAAAATAAATTTTGTATGTTACAGTGACTGACCAATTGATTATTTTAATAGGAAATAAAACTTGTTTTCTTTGAGTTGCTTTACGATTAATTTGGCAGTACTAAGAAAAACAAGGCCGTAAAAGCAGTCAGCTTTTAATACAGGCATGTTAGGATAAAGGCCAAAAACAACATCAATCATAAAAATCGAAATAAAAAAAGTGTATTTATGGAAATTTTTCTGCCCACTGTATAGAGCATCCAAAAGGACTTTCAAGGTAAACAAGCAGGCATATACGGCGAAGTAAAAAATTTTAAGAAATATTAATAATATTAAAAGAAAATAATATTGTTTTTATCCAAAAAAAAAAAAAAAAAGAAAAATAATAAAAAACGTCTTAATTGAAATTATAAGATGACTCCTTCATACGCTAGAAAATTTTTATCTTTGTTTTGCAATAAATTCAACCAATTTAGTTTTTAAGACCATTGCTTAAATTCAAAGCACTCAAACTCATTTATTATCATGTCTATAGTTTATTTTGATTTTTTTTAATTTTAAAGTTTTATATAAATAATAATACCTTCATTATAAAACAAAATATATAATAAATATACAAGAGGCGAATAACCATTTAAAATTGTTAAATATGTCTATTATTTTGTTTTTTTTCTAGTTATTATTTGTGGTCAAAATTAGTCATGAAATGTGAAAAAAAAATGTTCAAAAACACAATACGCAAAACAAGTTTACACAGGAAGAGTAAAACCACATAACAATCACAGATATTATCTAATGCATTGCATTGAATGGGATTTGTAAAATCCATTTAATATTGTGAAACCAAACAAGTTCATACATATTTATGGAAATATATTTATATATATTTTAATTTTAAATAATCTGTGTATTAATTTTTTATTTTATATACTTTTGCTGTGCACGTTAAATATGTTTTATACACTTTAACCCTTTCAGTACTAATATTGTTTAAGAGCAAATTTAAAATTTTATTTTCCTTAAAATAGATTTGTATTTTGATATTCAGCTATGTATTATGAATTATTTCTTACAAACATTAAGAAAAAAAAAAATGACTGGCAAAGAAATTGAAGTTTCCAGGTAAGAAATCCAAACAACTTCTGTATTCTTCCACCTGGTTTTCTTACAACTTAGAAACAAGAAGAATAATTTGGCCTAAAGTGATTTAACATCAAAGGTGAATTCACTCCTTAAAGAATTACAACCAAATTTGAAACGATATCGTTGTGCGGAAGTTTATGTGCTCTATCCGTCATTTTATATGTTTCGAGATAATGATACTACTTAAGAATTTTGACACCAAAATTTTTAAAATCTGCAATCCGTTTTCGGCTATTTATATCCGAAACTGGACGAGATATCCGAAAACAAATGACATACTTGAAGAATTTGGTGTCGAAAACTTAAAGTGGCATCATTAACTCGAGATATATAAAAAATATAAAATGGCGTATAGAGCACTTAAACTCCCGCACGATGATATGTCTACTACCAAACCATTTTGTAGTTTCAAAAGATTTGGGATCTGACGAATAATTTTGTAATGCTATCTGAGGCCTGTTAAATTCGAGTCCAATTGCTATCAATTTTTGCAACGACTTACAAATTTTTGTCCATTCAATTGAAGCTGCTAACTTTCTTGGGGCATTCTGTTCTAAAAATCTATTATTTTTTGACAATTTTGTATTAAAATTGTAATTACAAATACTTATGCGTATTATATAGTGCTTGTCAAATGGCTCACTAACTACTAAACGTGTTTTGGTCAATTTTTGTTTTTGTTTTTTTTTTTTGTTTTGGAAAAAAGGAAACAAAAAAGAAAATGAATAAAAAACCAAAACGGGTGTGTTTTTGCAAAACCAACCAAGCTGTCAGTTGCTAAATAAACACACACATAAGTAAAATATAAAATATTTTTTTGTAATTCACAATACAAACCAGGCTAGTCAACGACAATGACAACAGTAATAGCAAATAAAACGGAAATAGTAACAACAATAATAACAACATCATTGGTGACAATAACACACAATAGGTAGAAACAAACATAGGAATTGTCAATTGGTTAAATGTTACAATGGTTGAGCATAAACACAAACAGTAGCAATAAAAACAACATCAGGTGAAATGAGAATAAGAATGAGTAACCAAAGTAACCAACCGTTACCACTATTAGCAACTGGCAAATATCAAATGATCATTATTATGCAACTCATTATCATTATTATGCTCATCGAAATCAACAGCCACATCATCATCGTCATAAATGTTATCAACGTGGCTATAATTCGTTGTCGTTGTCCTTTCATTTTTTTGTGTTTTGTCTTTATGCTCTCTTCACTAACACCAAAACATATATTGGCAGCAGAATGTGGAATATCGAATACCTTTGTATGTACATGAAAATGAGTATCAAACCATTGCTCTTCTTTTTTAATTTCTCTTTCCCTCTCTTCATATTTTAAAAAAAATTTTATATTACACTGAAATATCCAGCTTTGCTTGTGCATGCGACACTTATTATACATGGATATATAGTATATGTATATATATGTGTGTGTGTGTGTAAAATACTTTACAGGTGAATCACTACTATTTGGGTATTTTTCAATGAAAACTATTGTCATTTGCTTGCGGTTGCCAGTTTTTATAATGGTTTTTATACTCGTAACAACAACAACAAATGTTAACCTGAGGTTTTGCCATTTTTGCTTCTGTCTCTCACATTATTGTTTTTACTGTTTAGTTGTTGGTCATAAAACCAACAATCATATTCCCATTTGTATGGATTAAAAAAAAATAACAGCAATAATATTAGTGTGGACTAGAACCAGTGCATTATGGCGCACAATCATTGACAGCAACACCACATTTATTGTTTTTTTCTTTGTAAGATATTAAATTGCTGTTTATTTTTATGGTTATTTTATTTTATTTTTTTACATAATTAGCATATAGATTAAGTGGCTATAAAAATAAGACACGTGAGCACATGTTAAGAGCTGAGGTATCAAACTAAAAAGCATGATATTATTATAAATTAGAAAATATAATTTAAAATAGGGTGGGAAGTAAGTTGTGTCAACCAGCTTTTATTTTTAAATTTTAATAATCAAAATAGGACTTAGAAATCAATCAAAAGTAAACGTTTCGACGTTGGCTGTTTTTATTACGAAGACTAAGCTATTGAATATCGCTGAGAAAAGTGTATTCTGTTAAAATGAAATTATACTGAGAACTAAAGAAATTTCTTTTATTTAAACTTAATGTGTTGTATTTGCAAGGCAATTTTTAAACCGTTTTCATAGACGAACTTCAAGTGAGAATATATGAATATGTATACTTATATATAATGAGTGGACAAATTTGAGGTTAGGAAGTAAATTGACCGAAAATCGCATTTCTTTGACAAAGCTAGATTTATTGACACCAATGTAAAGTTTAAATATGGGAATTAACTATAAAATATGATACCTGGAAAAGTCCACGAATTTGGCCTTTCAGAGAGTCAGTTGGTTGTGGTTTTTTTCACATAAATCTTGCCCTAGAAAAAATAATCCAGCGTCGTTAAATCACAGAAACGAGGCGAGCAATTGATATCGCCAAATCTACAAATTATGCGACCGAAAAATTTTTCAGGCAATAACTGAATTATTTAACCAGCTGTTTTGATTGGCCAAATACCTCACAATCCCAACTATAAAAGTGAAATGAGCCCAGTTAATAATTTTTTG
The DNA here is from genome assembly GCA_963576795.1 of Metopia argyrocephala. NCBI lineage: Eukaryota > Metazoa > Arthropoda > Insecta > Diptera > Sarcophagidae > Metopia > Metopia argyrocephala. The sequence continues at coordinate 17,264,556 of OY756208.1, read as the reverse complement.
TTATCAGTAAACTAGAAAAAGGAAAGTAGATTTTATTTTGAAAGTCTTTTTAATACAAACAAAATTGGTCTGTAATAAACTTTCTAATCCATATTGTACAGTTGCAGTAGATATAATGTCTACATAGATATTGTCTTACAATTTTGATTGATATTATTTCTTATAATATGCCATATTACAGACTTAAATTTCGTTCGAAAACGGAATTCAAATATTATTTTAAATATTATATAAAATTAGAATGCAATGAAAATATAAATTTTGTTAATAAAATTAAAAATTATATCATTCCGAATGTATTTTATACAAATGATTGAAAAATATCATGCAAAATTGATATCACATAATTTAAGATTTTCTTTCTAGCTCCCTGTAGAAGGAAAGGAGACGTTGAAATTTAAGATCGAATGAGTTAAGTTTTGCTCTTTGAACTAAAAAGAGCTTGAACTTTTAAGCACAAGTTTATTAGAAAACAAATAACACAAGCACTATAAAGATATGTAGACAAGCTAAATAAGTCCACATTGGGGTACAATAACATAGAATTGGAATTTGTACATAAAATTATTTATAATCTTTAATTTCGATCTAGAAGTAATATTTTAATTTAAATGTTTTGCTGTTTCTAATTTAAATTTAAAACTATACTAGAAAAAAAACTTATTTATTAATTTTATAAATAAATAAATAAATTTGTTCCAGAGTCATAATTTTTTTTTTTCGTGTACAGTAGAATTCGGATATAAGCACACCGTTTAAATGAAAAAATTAGATAATTGCAAAATAAATGTTATTACCTGTGTTTTCTATAAAATTTAAAGGTATTTAACTCCGTTTAAAAGAAAATTATTTTGCATTTATCCTTAATCCGTTTAAAGGAAAATTCCGCTTAAAAGAAAACAAATGCTATTTTTTGCATTTCCTTATAACCGAATTCGACTGTATTAGTATTATTATTATTTTTTTTTTTTACGTGTGCTATTGCCTTCATCCACCAGAACAGCACATTTTAGTCACTGAGGCGTATGTGTGATAAGAATTCATTGTTTGCTCTCACCGTTCCTTTTTTTCTCTCTTTTTCCCTATAAACGATTACGTTTTTTCAACAAAATTTATTTTTAAAAATATTAAAAAGTATTTCATATAGCAAAAGCTAGACAAGAAAAGAAAAAAGAAAGAACGAAAAAACAGAACTTCCAGCATCATTTTATTATAATCACCAACATTTGTCTTTTTGATGCTGCAAGTATGTGGCACTGACTGCTAAACTGTTGTGAGTTTTACAAAACCGAAGCAAAAAAAAAGAGAGAACGCGAACAAACTCCCTGAATATTTACTGCAAATGACTCTATTCTTTTTAACGCTTTTCAATTTATAGTTATTTGCTGGCAAAGTAAAAAAAAATTTAAGGGTTTTAAATTTCCAACTGGAGATTTATTAAAGTAAAGCGCATTTATTTTCACTCCAGACTCTAATGTTTAATGCTCTTTTTTTTTGGTTTTATTGAACTATTAAAATGAAAACTCAATGTTTTGTAACAAATTGTTACACATTTTAACCTTGTCACATAAAATTTTCATTTCATTTCACTTCAAATTCTGTGTCTGCCTTCAAAAAAGGCACACAATAAAGGTTATTTTTCAATAAATCATTTTTCATTATTATTTTTTTTTTATTTGAATGTTTTGCAAAAAGTTATGACAAACAGGCATACTTATACTAAATGAGTTTTTAATTTATTGATTCTGAATGACAAGTTTATCAAAAAATCACATAAAAGACTATTAAAAATTGGGACCCAATTTTGATGTTAATGTTCTTATTAGAGAAACAGTTTATACTTTAAAATGTGAAGCAAATGTACAATGAGGGTCCTCAGTTCGATCCCTACCAGCAAGCGTAAGGTCTTCTCCGGTTTCCTAAAATTTTTTATTATTAAGAAAAATTGTTTATAATTAAGAAAATACTCTTATGGCGATATGACATAACAGCACACCTTTAACATCCCTCAACTATTAATAGATATTATTTGAAACTATACGCTGATCTTGTAAATCAAAAGAAATAAAGCCGACTGGTAAACCTCACTGTGAGATTTATAAATTTTTTAAACAAATTGCTAAAAGAAAAGAAATGTCAAATTTCTTGAAGTACATGCTGCATTATGTGAATAATTTTTTTACTACACTAAAGACTAGTAAGTTTACTCTGAGTGAACGAAACCCGAGACTCAGTAAAATTTGTTAGAAATATCACACACGACCTGCCTAAGTTAGGAAATTCGTAGGAAATGAAATGGAAACCATTTCAGAATTCGTAGATGCAGGAGATATTAATCTCAGGCATAATAAGAAGTAGGTCTAGAACTCTATAAGGAAAAACAATGCGGTGGTTACTCTAGGAGAGATGAATGTAAAACCATTTAGATGTTGGAAAAAAGCCTAAAAAGATAATAAGAACGCAGAAAGTAGTAAGTCTTCATGGCAAAACAAATAGAAAAGAAGAAACTATATTGATCAAAGCACTATTGGCAATGATCTAAATGAAGATTTGCTAAAAGAAAAAACAAAACGCATACTCAAAGTCTTAATAAGTTTTTTTTATTTGTGAACAAAACTCAGGGGTAGACCCCTATTAAATGCTGTGCATTGGATTGGAATTTTTTGGAAAGGACAGTAGATTTATGAGAGAACAAACATTTTTTGTTTTTCTTATATAATTATTAAGCGCCTTAGGCATGAGACAAACTGTTATGTTATACCTTCACCCTTGAATGATCAACAGCAATTACCTTACCGTTGCAAGTTGAGTGTGTGATGAGTGCCTTCGTTAAGTGAGTTTAACTGTTACCCGCTACTTCCCAATAAGTGGCGCTTTTCTCCTGCTCATTCGTTTTTTGTTGACATTGGTTAAGGTGGAATAGAGTGAAAAGTCGTGGAGCGGTTTCTTTGTAGTATTCTTGCTCGGATTTGAACATTGGCCGTTTGAGTTTTTATGCAAGCGCTCTAAACACTATACCACCTACTCCCCAATATTCGAATTCAAGGTGTTACATCTTCAAAAACTGTCAAGAGACACTTATTATTATTTGTCAAAAGCTTCTGGTAATTTTTATTTTTTTTTTTTTAACTTCTGGGGTAAGAATAAAAAATGTCTTCACACTGAATTTAAACGTGAGTGTTTTTGTTAGGCTCTTTCTCAGGAGAAGTAGCCAAGCACTAACATTCTTAATAGATACGAACGTCGATGTTTCTTTGGTGAAGCATGGATGTATCTTTGGAAATATTGATACTAATTTTGTTAGCGATCTGAAAGGTATAGTTAAGGGAAGTCATTTCACAATTAATGTAACTCTTGGTTCGTTTAAGTTCAGAAGATGGGAGTTGGAACATGAGCTCCCCGTGATACCGGATAACTTCGCAATTCTTTGTGATGGTGTATTGGGACTTGATTTCACTAAGGCGAACCATTGCCTAATTGATTTTCAATCAAATGTAAATTCCTTGAAGATAAGACCACCTTACTCCCATATTCAAACACAAATGGTTTAATTCAATACAATATTGTTATACCACTTAGATCCGAAGTAGTACTAAAGATAAAATTACAACAAAGACTGCATGATATCTTTTTTCCCAATCAATCAATAGAAGAGGAAGTGTTCTTTCCAAATACTATCACTAATCTCAGCAACCCAGTGGTATTCATAATGAAATTTGGAAAAGATTATTGTTTAATAAATGGAAATTGTATAAGAGATTTACAGCAAAAAAAAAAAAAAAAATGGTCAAAAGTTTGTATAGCCCAACGATAGAGACTTATCAAACTACTCTTCTAGATTTCAAGATTTCAAGCAAGAGTATTAAAAACTTGTAAAGATTTATATTTAAAAATTGCTTTAATTTGTATTGCTTGAGTATTTTAATTTTTATCTCTAATGCTTTAGCAAAACATTGTACGTGTATGGGTATTTCTCTTTTTTTATTTTTTCCATAAAATCTTAAGTAAAAAACTACAAATTCTAATGACTTGGTAAAAATCTGAAAGCAGTATAAATCAATATTACAAATCAATTGAAATCCTGCATCTCTATGTTCATAAAGTTAAGTTGTAGAAAAAAGGAAAATAACCAAAAACTTTTCAATTAATTTTCCATTTATTCTAACTTTATATTTTTGATTATGTTCTTGGAAAATGGATTATTTTAGTTTTGAATGTTTTCCTTAAGTTCGTTTTCATTAAAACAGCAGCATTGCCAAAAAAAAACGAGATATATTTTCTGGCCAAACATTAATCATATTAGAAGCAAAAGACTATTATGGGAAATGGAGAAGATTAAAAGGGAGTGTAGCATAAACTCGTACTAACTTATGTACTTTAAATAAAACAAGTAGACAAAAAAATAAAAAAACACTGCAGTAAATTATTTGTTGCATGTACATATATTGAGATGCAACAAAATTAAAAGAAAAAAAAAAAATAAATTAAAATTGAATAAAAGCAGCAGCTGGTTTAAACATGAATTTCACATGATGTTCACAAGGCTTTATGCATTGCAAACATTCATTTACTTTTGCAATTTTTGTTGTTGCCGCTGCAGCTGCAGCTGCTGCTGCTTAAATAAACAAGAAGTCCAAGATTTATTTGTGGATTTTTAATTAATGAGGATGTTAGACAGGATTTAAAAACATTTATTCTTACATAAAGCCAAACACACGCATACATATACACAAAATCTGGTTATATTGTAAATCAAGTCATAGAATCATTACTGCTGTTGCTACACTGACTGACTGGCCAATACATTTTTAAAACCAAAATGTATAACATTTAGACTGCTGGCCTTGTTCTTTTAACTTAAATAACACATATAATGGTTTTTACTCCTATTATAGCATGTATGTATAGAACTAAATAGGGTTTTTGAAGAATATCCATTGTAAGTGTTAATTATTTTTGATTGTTTTGTGTCGGCTATTTAGTTTTAAGGGAAACTATCAGTTTGTTTGATTATATCTTTAATTAAGTTTGCAATTATTTTATTAAATAATATCCTTTTCCAACGTACTATCGTTCATTCATTTATCTTAAATACTCTTCTCTATTATTTATAAATAAATTTCTTATGGCTTTATTTAATTCTGCAGGCTGCAGCTAAACGCCGGCCAGTCAGAAAGATGGTTGTTTGTTACTCGCATTGTGGTTGCTTGCTATCTTTCTTCTACATATAAACTAATATTTGCTCTGTATGTATGTATGTGAGTTTATAAATTATATAATTATTTGTAATTATTTAACTAAAAATAGCAATTTTAAGTCTGTATGCATTCTATTTATAATACACTTCTATCTACTTCTTGTATTCATAAACCATTTAAGTTAATGAGGAATATTTTAGAAAATTTGTATTTTAAATGACAATTATTGGACGGCTACACATGTTGTAGTGAAGGAAGTCTGTTGGTTTTTATTAAAATGCAGTATTATTTATAGTTTGTTTTGTATTTTTGTGCAGTAATAAATTTTTAATTACTTGACAAATGCAAATAAAATTAAATTTATAATAAAAAAATTAAATACATTATTGTTTTTAATATGTTCTTAATAAGACAAAGAAAATTAAATTATTTGTTTGATTTAATTAATCATTTCAGATTTATTTAATATATCAGTGTGTCTTGGCCTGTTGCCTATAATTTAAAGTAAATTTAACTCTAAATTATCCTCTACATGGGATTATCGCATTGTCGTGGTGTAGAGGCTTACACTGCAAGGACTCAACTGGGTAAGCTGGCAGAGAGCAATTGCTCTCTGGCAGGGTCTACCATGACAGAAAGGAAGTTAAAGAACAGGGCTGAAACAAAGACAACACCATCATCTGTATTTGTTATGTTTGGAAAGAACAGTACATTTATGACAGAACCCACATTTTGTTTCGTTTTTTCTTATATTACTATTAAGCGCCTTAGGAATAAGACAAATTGCTGTGAATTGATCATTCAAAGACCAGTGTTATACCTTCAACCTTGAATGATCAACAGCAATTGCCTCATCATTGCATGTTGATTGTGTGGTGAGTGCCTTCACTAAGTAGGTTGAGCTGTTATCTGCTACTTCCCAAGAGGTGGCGCTTTTCTCCTGATCATTCGATTTTTTGATGACATTGGTTAAGGTGAAATGGAGGAGTGGTTTCTTTGAAGATGGTCTTCTTGGAGGGAGGGGACCATTTATTTTTAAATTATAATTTTGAAAAAACTGCAAAGCAACTTTTTAATTTTTCACTTTTGTTGGGATTTGAACTAGGGTCGTTGGAGTTTATGTGCGAGCGCTCTAACCACTATACCACGCAAAAGTATAATATTGGCCACTGAATAATCAATCAACAGCAATTGATGTACTTGCAGCTCGCATTTTTAAAGTAGATCGATTTCATTGTGATTGATGAAAGGCATGTGTCCAGTATTCTAGACGAGCGAACATTTAGAAGCCCAAGCATCGACTCGGACCATCATCTTGTCGCAGCCAAGTAGGCAGTTTAGTAATGGAGACGCCTCTCGTGCGACGAAATTAACACTCTATAAGTCATTTATTCTTCCGGTGCTTCTCTATGGTGCGGCAGCATGGACGATGTCTTGTGCCGATGTAGTGGTCTTGGGAGTGTTTTGGAGGAAAGTTCTTCGTAAGATCTTTGGCCTTCTAAAGCATGGCGATGAGGTTTGCATTAGAACCAACTATGAGCTGTGTGAGCTCCTTCCCAACAAAAATTAGTGCTTACCAGTAAGCTATTTTGTAAGGAAGAAATTGTGAACAATCGCTTACACATGCGCATCAATAAGGCATGATTTTTATATGAAATGAGGCGCTAAAATGCAATAGAAATGCACATTTATTGCAACCAGTAAGCAAATAGTTTATAAAATCAAAAATAATACAATATTTTGTAGCATATTTGGAAGCTTTGAGGTATGAATAAACAATATAATGCTTCCGTTATTGCTTACAATTTTATTTAATGCTTCCAAATTTGAAAAATTTTCTTATGGGTTGTTCAGCGCATTAACATCCAGCTGCTACCCTGGTTCGGCCATATTGTTCGGATGGAAGAATCTGCTCCAGCAAAAAAAGTGTTCGATACAAAGGTCCCTATACGTCGGCATACCTTGTTTATGTTGGAAGGACAAAATTGATGAAGATTTTTCGTCAACTGGAGAAGGCACGCGCTTAGCAGAAAAGCCTCTAAACTAGTGTTAAGGCGTTCCAATAACCGTTAACGGGTTGTTATGTCCATCTAAGTAAGTAATTTTGATTTTTTCTGACTTATACCAGATACAATATTAGTAAGTTTAAATCAAGATTCCACACAATCTTTTTCTCTTCTTCTCATGTTTTTCTGGACCAATACAATGTACCTAAATAAATCAAAGAAAAAAAAAAATAGCTAGCAGTGCGGCTAATTGGCCTTAGAATCAGATGAAGTGATAGATGTGATGTCGCATGATAAAAATTGCTAGAACAGAGATTCGTTTGAAAAGCAAAAGTTCAGTAAACTATATAGGAAACCAGCCTGAAAGCTCAATTAAACTGAATCTGGTTTTTATCGTAATTTTGTGTTGTTAGAAATGCTTTGATTAGATTAAAGTTATTTGCAATGAATTTTTTTGGTAATCAAAGGAGAAATGATCTCTCTGAAATGGTACACAGCTACGGTAGTCTCATTAGAGTTCCCTTTGCCCTTTGCATATTCAAGACCATACACCAACTATTTAACTCATACTTTTCTAGAAATCACATACTGAATTTACTTCTTTCTCTATGTACATACAGAGAAAATTCTTTCGAATTAACGGGAAAGAGCTTGTTAGCGGCACGCTAGCCGAAGCAAATACTATTGACTTCCACGGGGATTTTCAATAATGTAAAAAATATACACCGATTTTAAATAATATTTAATTTATTAAATCCATGTAAATAATCTTACAATATATTAAAATTCCTGAATAACAAATACAAATAATTAGGAAATATATAAAAATTTTAGGTTAGAGTACATACTTGTTGGTATGGAAACCACTAGAAACTTAAAATAAATTATTGGTAATAATCCTTACGAGTCAGTGCTTACGATAACTTATGACTTACAAGAATGCGTGCTTAAATTAAATATGGCGATGGTTTAAGCAAAATGACCGCGCAAGTTTATGTGTTTATAGCAAATTGACAATTGGAAAATTATAAATTTTTAGTACAAATATTAAGGCATTGCCAGTTTAAAAAATTTTATCTGGATTTTGAAAGTGGCGTTAACAGAGCGAGTGAAATAAGAAAATACTCACCAAACTAGAGATAATCTTTGGCATTGGAATTGGAATAATGCATCTACTTTCTCTATCGTCTTACAGAAATCATTAGCAGTGAAGCACAGTTCCTGGGTAATGACCCATGAGAACAGACACACCTTATAAATGTCCCTAGAATCAAACTCACAAGTTGATTGGAGTGTTTGCCATGCTATTTGTGCCAGGTTAGTTAAAGAATGTATATGTTTAACTTAAAAATGAAATGCATATATTTTTTCGTTCTTCATTATGTTAATGCACAAATTAAACAAAAAAAAAATAAATTTTTGAAAATATTCTATTCGCTGAGCTTTCTCTTTTCCTACTTTAGTTTTTCCCTTTTTAATGAGTTACAATTATTACTTTGTTTATACGAAAATGCTATTTGAATTGCTCGTAATTCGTAACTAAAAATTATAATAAATATTTTAGTTAAACAATCATTAAGCGTATTCAAATAGCTTTTATAATATAATAATTTTTAACTAATGCTTAAGATAAACACTTCCATTAAAAAAACCCATTAAAAACCTTTGCTTAAGCTGCTTTGACTACTTTAAAAATAACGTCTTAGTTTCTCTACAACCAACCCCAAGCATTTTCGTGGCTCATTACAAGACTTATAAATATTTTATTAAAACAATTTGTTTTTCATTATTTTTATTTTAACATTTAGAATTTGGCCCCTTAATAAGTCAGTTAAAAAAGGAAGAAAAAAGTTTAGATAAACAGTAAAAAAGATTAAAAAAATATTTCATTTAGACTTACCAACAGGACTTTCTTCATTCCAAAATGAATCGTCCAGCGTATAGTCGGCTTCTGTAAAACACAATAAGAGGAGGCAAAAAAAGAAAACAAAACCAAATTAGTTTCAGATTGTAAGAATGTGTAAAATAAAACTGTATATAGTATAAATAAATATGAAACAATATCATACAGCTCTCGTGCTTTTGTATTAAAAGCCCTTTTATAGCTCATTATGTTGACTTTACTTTTTTGTTTTAGAGTTTGTTTTTGATTTTTCAGTTAAAATATCATTAAAATTACATTTTATCAACCAACTAGCCAACCAACCAAACAACAGCAGTTAAAGCAGTAGCACATTTACGGATAATTAAGAAAGAAATTCATACCAAAACAAGCAAGAAAACAATCAGATTATCACACCATTTGTGTTTCAGTTTGGCTAAAAAAATAAATAAATAAAAAAAAAGAAAATATCTCATGAAATTAAAATTATAGAAACAAAGTGGAAAACAAAAACGAAACGTTTTCAAAATGTTCTTTTAAATGGAACAATTAGTTGTAGTAGATAAACAGCAAATGACACTTTTACTATTACGAGTACTTGCCATTTAGAGTTTAAAACTGGAAAGAAGTACAGTAGAAACATAAACATGAACATGACTTCCTTAAGTAGTACAGAACAGGTGGCTTAAATTACTGATAATGTTTAAGGACATAAAAAGTAACTAAAAAATAATCGTAAAACAAAATATCACGATAAGTTTTTGAAGTATAAATGTCAATACTTTCTTTTAAATCCAAGAAAGAATTAAGCTTTTAGATCAAAACCAATGAACTTAGAGAAAATTTTAGCGTTCGTGGAACTTTTGCAGCTACATTATACATACATACATACATAATCAGCCATTACAGCCCTTTCTAAGCGATATCACTGACTTTAAAATCGCTTAGTAGTGGAATTCAGTGTATGATTTAGTTTAAAACAAATTATTGAAGGATGAAATAATTATTCATTGTATTGACGTAATTTCCTCCTAATATTTTTTTTGATTGTAAACTACGACATGTTGCCATAACTAGCGCTTAGAAATAATAAAATCTAGCTGTGTTGGCTATATGAACACTGTGGCGCAAGAAGCAATCAACAGACGCCGTCTTATTGGCTAGTAAGTTATCAATAACACCGTGTATTGGTCCATAGTTTTTTTTCAGCATCCATTCTTACAATACGACAATACAACGATACAACAATACAAAAATACAATTGTGGTATTCACAACATGTGCTATTATGTCTTATTGTCATAAAATTGTAATTTTTTTTTAGAGGAAGACATTTTTTATTCATGAGAAACGACAAATTTATGACAATTTGACATAATAGCACACATTGTGAATACCCCAAATGATACAAAAATACAATGATACAAAGATACGATGATACGACGGTACAACGATACAACAGTATATACAACGAAAACAACAATACGGCAATACAACAATATAATGATGCAACAATACAACGATATGACGATACGATGATACACTGATATGAAGATACGACTATATTACGACATAACGATATGACGATACACTGATATGAAGATACGACTATATGACGACATAAGGATATGACGATACAACGATACGACTATAAATATAGGTACCCGGGTTCCTCTTCATGATGTTAAGGGTGTAAGTTTTAAAATTGTTTACTATGCTTATTCAAAAATTAATTTCTATCCAAAATTTAACAAAATTTTAAAGTATACTAAAAGTTAGGATTTCTCAAGAAGGTTCGAATACTTAAATTGTCAATTCCAATGAAAAATTTTACACCAAAAATTCTAAAGATACTTTGACATTAACATGAGCTTTACAAAGCATGTTCAAGCATTTCAGTACCAATTATCTTTTGATGTATTGAAGCGTATGTTTTATATTAAATGCTTAAACAACGTTACTCATACGTACTTGACTAAAGGTAAACTAAAGAGTATATATTTTTTTATTAAGGGTGTTCACATATTTTCTTGAAAGTTTGAATTTTATATTTTAATGTAGAATGACAGCTAAGTGTTGCTTTTTTTCTGTGTATAAAGGAAAACTGATATTAGTTTTTAAGTTCAGAGGTTCGAAAAACATGTCAGTTCAATAAAAAATAACTCCTGAAGAAGCTGCATAAAAGAAGAGAGAAACACTAAAAATAACAAATATTTTATAAAATTTTTTCTTTAAATTGTAAAATTTTCATTAATGAATATAGCGGACAGAGCAATATATTCTGATTTTGCTTTAGAAGCTTTGCTCACAACCAGCATCTTAAATTTTCGCAAAAAATTTTAGTATTTTAAAACTTGTAAACTACCCATTGTGAACACCTTTATTATGTTTAATATTTTCAAATATTTATAAATATGTTATACCAATTTAATATTTATTTTATTATAAGAAAAATTCTTTCAAATTACTTGTGTAATAATATTAATGTAACCCGTAACCCTTAAGAGAAATGTGTAATACTTTTAGGTAAGAAATACTAAAAAAAGAAAGAGTTTCTTGGGAATTTTTTTTTTTTAATTAAAAAAACAAGAAAAGTTTTTCTTTAACATTATTTTGCAGAGAACAAGAAAAAATATAAAAGCAACTCATTTCATAATAAAATCAAAAAGAAAAAAAAGTAACAGAAACCTACAACATATGACATTGAAGAGGATTTTTATTTTCGTTGCTTCATGCACGCGTTTCTCTAAAATCTAGAAAAACTTTTAAGGAAAATTAAAATTTCCATTCAAGCCAACATACTAGTTGTTCGCCGTTATAAAGAAAACTTTTTATTTTAAACAAATGGATTTACTTGGGTTCCTAAAGGATTTGATGGCAGGTAGATAGAAAAAATGCTAAAAATAAAGGTTTATTAACTAACGGCTGTGGTAAACCATATAATAAAAAACTAAAAGTTTTCATTTGTTGTATGTTATAGTTGTTGTAGTTTTTTTTTTCGTATATCTATTTGAATTTTTCGTGGTAAAAATTTGGAGGTGAAAAGAGAAAGTTTGTGGTTTGACACCATGTTTAACCGCATTTAACAACTAATGGGCTGTAAGGCAATCTTGTATGCCACTTAAATACGTGCACACATACACAAAAACACAAACACACACACACACAAATGAACTAATCATTATGTGTCCTTAGCAAAGTGCGGTAATTGCTGTTAGTGCGGATGTAGGTGGGGTCTTAAGGCAGCTTAATTCTTTTTTAAATACTCATACTTGCTATTTTATATGCACTCGTATGCAAATGACAGAAAATCGCAGTTTTAAAATTTGCCTGATGCTGGCGGGCTTTTATTAAAAGCCTATTTGTATGGCAGCATTCTGCCACACAAGCCTTCAAATACTTTGAGCACTTTCCTGTTAAAGCAGAGAACACTAACAACAACAATAACATGTTTAAGGCGTTAACACTTTTTGCAAAAACACATTTACTTACAAGGTCTTAACAAACAGATACTTGCATTGAGCTAAGGAAATATTTTACACACTAAGTGACACCCTACACATGCATACATATATAAGCTTTGAGTATATGACACTTTAACAGGAAGAGCACATCGATGGTGAAAAAGATGTGAGCAAGATATGACAAAAATGGATGAATGTTGTTGATTTTATGGAAGATCAAACAACAAACAACATAAGAAAAAAGAAACTATATTTTCATTTGTTATGCAAAAAAAGAAAAGAAAAAAAAAAGGATAATTAAAATAAAATAATGCCACCTTTTAACACCCACAAAAAAACACGCATGCATGTACTCAAACACACAATCATATCATCTTTGTTAAAGCTGTGTCTCTCTATGTCTCTCTCTCTCTCTCACTTGTTAATACCTAAACACTAAACTATCGTTTACACTAAACTGTTTTTAAGTACAACAACAGCAATAAAAATGACAAAAATAAAGAAAGAAAGGAAGAACAAGAAGAAGTACAAAAGAAAAAACCTTGAATTTTTAAAATGAACCCACTTGGTTTTTGTCAAACACCAGCAATTGTAATAATTTTGAAAAGATTCTTAGTTCTTTTTAACACAAATATTAATTCACAAACTACAAACAAACAAACACTCAGTGTCATAAGAAATTTCTCTCTCTCTCTCTCTCTCTCTGTATATTATTTTTCCCCCACACTAAACATATTTTAGCATTTAAATTCACTTGCTCATTGCAAGTGCCTTGATGCTGTTGTTTGTTACATTTGCTTCATGGCTGGACAAAAATATGATACGTGAGATATTTTTTTCTTTTTCGTTGGGCTGTTGACTATTATATGCCAAGCCGATTAAGTTTTGGCTCTCAAGTGGAGCCTATATGGGCGGCACTGATTTACATTCTGTTACACACAAAAACTCACTCTCTTAGTTTTACAACCAAAACCATTTTATTTTATTTGTAGAAGAGTAGTTTATAATAAGCATTTGAGGCAGGTTTAAGTTCATAAAGAAATCTTTGGCAGAAAAATTTTGTAATTGTAGGTCTGCAGCAGCTTAGATTTTGATAAGCTTTCGCTACTTACTAGAATTTAATCAAGAATGAAGCGTAACTTCAATATTAGAATCAGAGTAGGAAAATAAACAAAACTAAACGTATAATTTAATTTTGTTTTGTTCTGTACAATGAGTAAAACAAAAACAAAACTAAAACGATGAGAGCGATTGTCCCATTTTGTTTTGTATATTGTTTTTGTTTTGAGCACAACATATACACTAACTCAAATTTGCGTAGGTAAAAAAAAAATGAATGAGAAAAAAATTATAAAGTTTGAAGAAAATGCGTTAGCAAATGTTTGCCAATTAATTTGCTCATTATAACTCCCTAAAATATTACTTACATACCTAAATAAATCAAGATTTTTGGCAATACAGTAAACATTTTAATTATGATTTAAATTTTAATCAAAAAAAAAGAAAAAAAAATATACATACGAACGAAATGAAACATTCAAAAAATACGTTTTTCCTTTTATTTTGTACGCAATTTTACGAATGTAACGGAATATCAAAGCAAGCGAAAAAGCGAAAATCAAATTGTTTTGTTTGTGCTCTTTCTCTTTTAAAAAGTATTTGTTTTGGTTTTGCTCATGTACAAAACAATTTAAAAAAATTGAAAAGTTTATGACTTTGTGAAAACTTTTGCGAAATGTTTTGTTTGTTTGCCCTCTCTGATTAGAATATAAACTTAAATTGAGTTGATATCTAAGTCAGCTTTAGAGTTGAGTTTATTGCATTAGATTTAAGTGGCAATGGAAATTTAGTGTACTAGTTTTGAATGATTGGTGGTAACGGAATAGATCTCAATTGGCACTACAATGGAAAAAAAATTTAGTTCCACTACCTCAGTTCCACTATCGTTTTAATATACCTTCATATGTGGATATAATATTAATAGATGCATACATAGTTTTAGCCAATGTCCAAATAAATTGTAGTGAATGTTATTTCCTTAATTTAGGAAGTCCGCCTGTTTATTATCATTTTAGTACTTTTAAATGTAATAAATTATTCAATTCACAATAGGTCAGATTTTAATGGCGCGGACTGTTAATATTGCCCGCCACTAACTAAAAAAAGGTGCTCATTACTCACATTCATATGTATATTTATATATTCAACTTTCCAATACAATGCAATGCGTTTAGTAAGGGTTTACCCTTGAGTATGGGTTTAAATAAACAAGAAAAAGAAGTGGTCACGAATATTGCAAAGCAATCTGTTGCATACATTGGGACAAAAGTTTGTTAATGACATTGAAGTTATTAAATATAACAACAATTCTAAAAGAATGCGGGAAAAACAAAGTTATATTATTTAAAAAATATCACCCTTTAAATTTTTAATAAAATTTAGCAAAACAAACCTTTGTTAAAAATACTTTTTTTAATTTCACAAACCCAAAGGCAAAAGTTTCATCATATCCAAGAAGTAATGGTATTATGTACTCCAATAATATTAAAATTGCCGACTTTAGTGTTGACTGTTATCACTACATACATACATACATAATTGGCCATTACAACTCTGTGTCAGGGTTACGGCCTATCTTCTAGCATCACGAGTACCGGGACCTACAGTTTAAAGCTGACTCCGAACGACAAATTTGAGAAGCTTTTATATGGCAATCAATTACTCCCAGAGCTTTTGCCAGAAGAGTGCTGAGAGATAGTCGCCGAAAGAAAAAATTTTTTTCATATTTCTTTTTTTCAAGATGTCAGAGCTGAGATTTGAAACCGGCGCTATCGTCTTAGTAAGCTAACACAATAGACAAAATCGACTAAAACTATACTCTTATATAAAACTGACGGTTGATTTTACCCTTATGACACGCCGAGATCAACTACAGGTAATATATCCAGTTTAGACATCATCATTATTAAAATCGGAATGAATAAGATAAACAAAATTTTTATACTGAATCCAGATAATATTCCTAACTGTGTTGTAAAAGATTTTACTTTTTTTACTTACAAAACTGTTTTTTTTTTTAATTTGGAATGTTCCTTGATCTCTGCAAAGTTTATTTTATAAAAGTTTTCACAAGTCCAGAAGACGCAATATCGAAACAAATTATATGGCGTTAGCTAAGCTTAATGATAAGCCAAAGTTGTTTGCTTGTAATCCGAAACTCAGCATGGTGTTTGCCATAGATGATCCACAAGTTATAATCTTATGAAAATAACATCTTACATTAACTTAGGTTTTTGCGACGGTTTTCTGGCAGATGTTTAGCAAGGTCAGCTAGGATTTACTTTTACTTTATTTTATTTTGAATAATGCACTAGAATAAAATCGTTAACAAAATGTACTACTCAACAATGCAAAGACCAACCGCACACTATACCCAGAAGAAAATGTTTAAGACTTGGAAGCAATAAATAAAATTGTCATCAATAACGGAAGCATTACATTGTTTATTCATACCTTAAAGCTTCCAAATATGCTACAGGATAAGGTATTATTTTTGATTTTTTGTACTCTTTGCTTACTGGTTGCAATAAATTTGTATTTCTATTGCATTTTAGCAGCTCATTTCAAATCACTTGATTGTTTACAATTTCTAACTTAAAAAATAATTTACTGGCAAGCACTATTTTCTGCTGGGTAGTTTAAGATGGTGTTTCATAGAGTCGCCATCTTGGTCCTCCAAATATTATTCGATTTAGCAACAATCAGTTTGTTATAATATCTGTGGACATTTGACAAAACGTCTTCTTTCAAAATCAACAATTTTTCAGTAGAGCAAAAAAAAGTTAAAAAGGTTAATAGAAGTTATTGCTTAAACAATTAAAGAAATTTTGAACTTTAATAATATACACTAATACTTAACGAACATTATGCGACATTTTTTTCCCCTCTAGAAGCAATAGTTTTCTTTAAAACGACAAAAAATTAATTTAAGACTTTTTGTTAAATAGATTTTAAAGAAAAAAATTAGCTTCCACCATACAAGTCGTTTTGTCAAAATTTGTTTGATTAAATTTGGAAATTAATTTAATCGCATAAGTCAAGACAAGTTGTTTTGTTAAAATGGAATATGAATGAAAAGTTGAAAGAAGTTGATGTGGAAATATATTTCGGTTTTATTAAAAAAAATACTTCTATTTTTCTCTACAATATGCAAATAATTAATAAAATATTAATAAAAATTAAATAACATTTTCTATAGACATTCAATTTTACAAATTATTCTTAATTCTCTGAAAGAAGTCGTTTTGTCAAATTGAAATTGGGGGAAAATCTGAAAGAAGTCGATTAGTCAACTGCACATCTTGCATTCCAAAGGTCGTAGAAATACGGGGATTAGAGCAAAAGAAGGCCAAGGAAATTCTATATTTGCTATAAAAATCTTGGAAAATTGTCTTATTTCGAGAGAAAACGTTTTTTCAAAATTCCACAGATATAATGAATCTTAACTTGTGAAATGTATTTCAAATGTTGCAAATAGTTTTCAAGTCCAAACTGTTTAAATGAACTTTTCTAAGTGATATTCCTATAATCTTAGAGAGGAAAAATCAAAATCCTAGAAATTAAAAACTGATCATTTAGAAAGGCCTGCAATCTAAGTATACCTGATCATATTAAGCATACAATTTCACAGCTATACCGTATAATTTGTCATATGAAAATAATAAAAAATTATAATTAAATTTTTAATTTTGTTAAAGTTAAATGTCAAAAAGAAAAAAGTAATGAAATTAGATAAAAACTTCATCGAATTGAAATTTTATAACCAATAAATTGCAGAAAAAAATATGAAATATTCATTACACATTATGCCATACAATTATTTTAAAATATGATTTTAAATGCAAGAAGCTGTGTTATGCAATGATAAGTTTGCATTTTATTTAAATGGTTGGTGTAGTAATAGTTATATTTGTTTGTGTCATGTAGCACTTACACTTTGATAGCACCAGCACCAGCATCATCATCATCATCATCACCACCACCACCACCATAAACATATAAGGCATACACATGTATGCCATACAAATACAGGCAAAATGTTTATTGCTTTACAACAATTGCATTCGGTTACATGGTTGCATAATATAAAACGTGTACGTGTATGAATATTACTGTAATGAGATTGTAAATGTGTGGTGTGGTGTGGTGTGGCGTGGCATAAATTTATTATTTATTAATACTGATTTCGATTTTGATGGATTTTACAAAAACGAATTTGTGGCATTTAATATTTACGGATGAAAGTATTTGGAGCAACGATATCATCGTTTATAAACATTTTAGTCAGCAAATATGAATGGAGTATGTGTTGTAACTACTCGTACCATTTGGTCTACCCAATGATACAACTACAATATATGCAAAAAAGTATTTATGCGATGCAAGAGTAAAGAGAAAAATATTTAATATTAGATAGAATCCTCTAAAACATTTTTGAAAATTACCAAAATACATAAACATTTTGAAGGATTTATTATATAGTTATGAATGTTATCTATACAAACAAGTTTCAAGTTTTGAAACATATAAACTGTTACTTTTGGAGTCTTTTGTAGAATTGGATCCATCTGTTAAGGAAATAAACCATATACGTTGCAAATTATATGCGCATCTAAAACAAAATGTTCAGTTTAACGAAGTTGTTTTAAGTGTCATGTAAATCCACGTTAAGAAAGATATTTCTTTAAATTCGGTCCACAATTAAAATATAGGAAGTATATAAATTTAATGAAAATAACCTCGCTGCCTGAGTAGCGCAGCTTTCAGAGGTTATATTAGTCCGCGATAGTAATAATAGTAATAAACTACTTTGTCTACATAACAAAAACGTATTTAGTTAATAGATAACTATGAATATAAAAACGAGTAGGTTTAACTGTTAACGCCTACTTCCCAATAGGTGGCGCTTTTCTCCTGATCATTCGTTTTTTTTTTTTTTTTTTTTGTTGAAATTGGCTAAAGTGGAAGTGGAGTGTAGGGGGGACGACTTATTTTGAAATTATAATTTTGAAAAAAACCGCAAACTAACTTTTTCATTTTTCACCTTTGCTGGGATTTGAACCTGGGCCGTTTGAGTTTTTGTGCAAGAACTCTAACCACTTTACCATGCGTGCTAACTGCCAGTTTAAACTAGAAAAGCTTTAAATATACTCTTCTTTTTTTGACTTATTAGGTTTTCGTGTTTGTTTGCACTGAGTTGCGCCCCCGTTTGCCTGTCTATTAAAGACTAATGCCCGTATTCATAAAAACTATTTTAGGTTTATTGAGGGTTTATTTGACAAGTATTGCATAGAAATTTGTCAAATAAGACCTCAATAAACCTAAAATAGTTTTTATGAATACGGGCATAAGCAGTTGAAGATTTAAATACACGATTCATATTCTGCAAAGTGGCACATTTTGGCAATTTAAATCACTTAAGTCGTAGCAGCCGTGATCTAGTGGTTCGTGTGTTGGCTTACTAAGACAAGAGCTCCGGTTCAAGCCCCGGTTCTGACGTTTTGAAGCAAAGAATTATTTATTTATTTATTTAATTATGTCTATGGATAATAGTTCCTTACAGACTAGAGTAAAATTTACAAACAATATATAAGTAAATATTTAATAATAATGATTTAAATACAAAATAATTTTTCTTTTCAAGGAATCATTTAAATTATTAAAACAATTTTTTTTTCGACGACTACCTCTTAGCAGTCTTCTGGCAAAAGCTTTGAAAGTAATCAATTGCCATGAAAAAGCTTTTCAAATCTGTCGTTCGGAGTCGACTTTAAACTGAAGGTCTCGGTACTCATGGATAAAAATTAAGACACACAACATAAGTGCTGCGAGAAGCTAGGCCGTAACCTTTGCACAGAGTTGTAATTGTCAATGATGTATGTATGTAGATATTGTAGTTTAGTAAATAAATAAATAAATATAATTCTGTGCTAAAACAGCCATATTAATTTGAGAAACCTTGGACCATTTGGGTGCCACTTTGAGAATAATAATTTCCAAAATAAAACTAAAACTATTCCAACACAGTTCAATAACAGATAAGATAATTTAGTTTACAAAAGGGATTGCCACTTCATAGCATGTTACGTTTAGCAATAAAAAAATACGTACTTAAGTTCTAAATTTCTAAATTTTGAAATATTTCAGGACTACAGTGCCGTGCCGTGCCGTGTTGTATAAGTGAAGATAACTCCTAACAACCTAAAGTTTAAAAATCTTTAGTTAACATACATATATTGGTATGTTTGTATGTATGTAAATACATGCATACATCCGCTGAAATACATTTCCTTTTACTTGTTTGTATATACAAGCCAGTGCCTGTGTGCTGTGAACTATAGCTTAACGTTTATGTGTGTTATGATGCATGATTGTATGTGGCATGCATCAAACAAGATAAATTTTCCTGCCACTTAAACCAGCCAACCAACAACATTTCATTACATATTCTATTTCGTTGTGTTTTTTATAAATTTACAAATCCATCTCTAACTCTTACGCTATCGTCAACGCCATCGCCATCGCCTTTATGCATTCCTTTACAACGAGTATCTTTCACAAACAAAATGAATTTCTCTGCTATGCCACCACTTTTCAGTGGTTGGCATTCCAGAGTTGAAAATAAAATGGAATCTAATTTGTTCGTTCTTCTTTTTTTTCTAGTTTTTCTAATTTTTTTTTTTTTTTTATTTTGTTCATGTTAAATTTTAGTTGTGGCAAAAAAATTTTGTACATCTTTTTTTTATTATTTCATTTTATTACTTGTTAAAAAAAACATCAAGTGAATTACCTTTTAATATTTTTTTCCTATTTAACTTTTAGATAAAATGCTTGAAATTTAAAAAATTATGAAAAAAAAATTGAAATTGTTATAAATTGGATACCCAATTAATGTAAATATGATGAGCACATATAAATTTTATGAGTTTAATTTCATTTATTTTGTTGCAATTATATTTTAAAAAAATTTCAAGACAATAAAATGATAGAGAGTTAAACTAATAAAAATGAAATTTAGAGCTGAAGTACGAGTGTATATTGAAGTATGCTTTAGAAAATAAACTTTTGTATAATTAAAACAAATCTATTCACTTAATAAATGATAACGGTGCTAGACTGCTAGTGTGAGAGTGGTGGGTTTGATTACAAGTAGATAATCTGGTCTGTGACACTAGAACGACCAAAAGCCTTAAGCTACGGTCACATTAGGAAAATATTTGACGAAAAAAACGTAACCACTATTTATTTGAAAATATATTATGCAAATATTTCTTTTTATGTAAACATTTCTCCAAAAATTTTTTAAAAACGATATTCAGCAAAATTATTTTGATATATGTATAATTAATTAAACTTTAAGAATTGAAAAATTAAAAAGTAAACATTTTCATAAAATAGTGGTTACGTTTTTTTCGTCAAATATTTACCCAATGTGACCGTAGCTTTAGTCAATCGTCCCGTATTAATTAAATAAAATATTTAGATTTCATCGTATTAAAAAATAATAATTATAATAAAAACAATAAGAAATTACCTTTTATATATTAAGGCCCATTATTACAACTTGCCTTTAGTTAAAGGTAAGGCTATCTTCCCAATAAATTTATCGTTCACTTTAAGTTAAAATTTATTTGTAATAACAAAAAGCGATTTATCGGTCTAATAAAATCCTGCCTTTAACTAAAGGCAAGTTGTAATAATGGGCCTAAGAGAAATTATATATAAGGTGTCTTTTTTTAAATTTACACTCGCATAATTTTTAATGAAGTTGGTTAGTTTAACCATCATATTTTTGAAACCCGCTCGAGTAGGATAATCAATTAAAATTTTTTTTTTAATAAGGGGGTATAGTGGTTAGAGCGCTCGCACAAAAACTCAACAGGCCCAGGTTCAAATCCCAGCAAAGGTGAAACATGAAAAAGTTAGTTTGAGGTTTTTCAAAATTATAATATAAAAAATAAGAGGTTCCCCCCTTCAAGAAGACCATCTACAAAGAAACCGCTCCCCGACATTTCACTCTATTCCTCCTTAACCACTGTCAACAAAAGACGAATGATCAGGAGAAAAGCGCAGATAACAGCTAAACCTACTTAGCGTAGGCACTCACCATACAATTAGCATGCAATGATGAGGCAATTGCTGTTGATCATTCAAGTGTAAGGGTATAACACTGGCCTTTGAATGATGAATTCACAGCAATTCGTCTCATTCATAAAGTGCTTAATAATAATATAAGAAAAAAATTATATGTACTGGCCTTTCCAAAAATGTCAATACAATGCACAGCATTTAGTAGGGGTTTACCCCTGAGTATTGGTCTCAAATAAGAAAAAAAAAATTATTAACTTTCCCAATTTTTTTAAATATGTGGAAAAAATACTTTTTCTTCAGGGGCTAGCTTTTTTAAGTTTTTTAATTTTCAAATATATTTATTTTTTTTTCAGTTTGTTACTAGTTTTTCTTATTTAAGATTCTTTAACTAAACACCAGTTTACATACACTATTCGCCAAATCTTCATATGGGATTTTATAGAAAGAAAAAAGAACGTTTACAAACATACATAACTGGCCTTATGTTGTATGTGTAAATTTTTATCCATGACTACCGAGACCTACAGTTTAATGTCGACTCCGAACGACAGACTTGAGTAGCTTGTTCATGGCAATTAATTACTCTCAGACCTTTTGCCAGAAGACTGCTGAGAGGTAGTCGCCGAAAGAAATATTTTTTTTTAACATTTCTTTGCTTCAATCCTTCAGAGCCGGGGCTCTCGTCCTAGTAAGCCAACACACAAACCACTAGACCATGGCCACTACGTTTAAGCAGTTTAAATTTAATTTTTGCATCATCCATGATAAATGGAAATTTATAGTTTAAACTAATAGTTAAAAAAAATAACAATATTGAAGGGAGTTTTTTTAAGATCTTCAATGCAGGTAAACTAGGCCACTAATAGTTAATCAAGAAATAACTAGCAAAACAAATTTTCCTTGCTTTAAGTATAACACAGCACTTATCAGTTTCAGTTTAAAACTGTGTCCAACAAAACCAGCAGATAAAAAAAGACCAGGCGATCAAACTTGCCTTGACTTCGAAAGGTACCGCCACAAAAGTTCTACGAACAAGACCCTTATTTTTACGTAAAAATAAACAAAAGCAATGCAACTAAAATAATGTGACAGAATATTGTAGAACAACTATAAAATATGATGTTCAACATTAGCCATTTTATTTTTATAATCTGCCACACAACCAGATGCAACCATACAAGCGCAAAAGCATTAAACAAAACAGCAACAGAAACATGCCAGAATATTACAAAATAAACAAATAACACACACACACACACACCAAAACGAGAGTATACCTTAGCTATAGATATATCTATACTTATAAATATAAAAATTTCCATAATTTTATGACTCAACAAGCTTATTTTTCTTACCTTGTTTTAATTAGGTCTTAAAATACTTCCTAAACTACAGGCGAAAAAATGTAGCTAAATTTAATGTAGTAGTTGATGATAAAATTCTGATAAGACTAGCTGAGGTAGGAACTGTGTTCCCTTTTGACTTGTTTATAATTTTTTCTATTATAAAAACTCCTGGCAAAAAACTCTACTTGTTCCTAGTTGTTATGGAATCTAAGATGCTACACAACATAGCAATATAATTAGACGCTACACACCATCATAAAGATCCGAGTTGAGTATGAAAATCGATAAGCGTACATATTTTTATATTTTAAATATCGTTAAAGTTATATAAACATAAAGAATAAAGATATACCGGATGGATAATACCCTGTTTCATTTATTAAATTTACAATTATCGAACCCACATGAGGAAGCACTTCTATTGGGGGATCGATACAAACAAAACCTTTCAAAAGTTTTAAGACAATCTAGAATAATGGCTAATAAATCAAATTAAACTCACATAACCATTATATTTCTCAAACAATTATAGCTTCTTCTAGAGAAACAAAAAAAATATATATATAAAATTTTATACAAATATTTTTGTTTAAATTCAAAATCTAAGGCAAAATAATCCAAGGCAGTGCTACACTATTCATCAAATAGTTATGTGAACTGTTATCATTTATAAATGAAAATCTTTTATTTTCCCCCTATTTAAAACCACACATCTTATAGAAAATTCATAGTCTCACCCCATATTATCAAATTAATTTGACGATTTAAGCTGCTTTGAAAGCAAAATTTCCCAAATAAACTAAAAATAAATAAGATAATAGTAGAAAAAAAGAATCTTCTTAAACGATTTTCTTTCAGACCAAAAAATAAAAAAAGATGAAAAACACATAAATTTATTATTTATGAAAAACGTTTAAACTGAGTGCCACAGCTATAGTATTTGTATTTTATGATGGTGTTGATGTTTTAACGGTTGCTGTCAAAATTATGATTATCCTCTTAAAATTATCATAAAGGAAATAACAAAAACAGCAACTAAAATATCGAACAAAAGCTAAATGTCGGTATGAGAAAAAAAAACAAAGTTTTAGTTTTTTTTTTTTTTTTTTGCAAAGAAAAGTTATAGTGTGGCTTTAACGGATATGAGTGCACAGTTTAGTTCTACAAATACCATCATAATTTGTTTGAAAAGGAAAACATATGGGTGATTTAACATTCAATTATTGATATTAATTGTTGCAGACATATTTTTCTTTTTTTTTTAAGGGAGATGAATGTAAAACCTTACAAAATAGAAAAACACTTTTGTCCTTTTGTATTAATACAACAAGATATGATCAGATATTATATTGTTTCATAGTATATGTTGAGTAGCTACTTATTTTTGACCGGAAATTTTCAATGACCACAATTAACAAAATGAATTATTTCTGAAGAAAGGGCATATCCACATTTAGTTACGAAAGAAGTACTTCTGCTGAACAAATAGTACCTATACCTTAAGATACTAAGGAACACTAAAACATCTTGCAACGGTGTTTCGTCTAAATTGATTTAAATTAATAAGGTTAGTAGTCGCAGTTGCGGATTCAAATCTCAGTTCAGGTATCTTGAAAAAAAAAGAAATTTGAAAAAATTATTTATTTCGGCGACTACCTCTCAGCATTCTTCTGGCAAACGCTCTGGAAGTAATTGACTGCCATGAAAAAGCTTCTCAAATCTGTTGTTCGGAGTCAACTTCAAACTATAGGTCCCGGTACTTCTGGATAAAAACTAACACACACAACATGACTGCTGCGAGAAGCTAGACCGTAATCTTGACACAGGGTTGTAGTGGCCAATTACGTATATATGTATGTATGTAATTTAAGAATTACAGAAGAAAGTTTAATTAAGAATAACTCTGTTACATTTAAAAAATAAAAAAAAATAAACATATAAAAAAAATCATTATTTGAATGGCTTACAAGACATTTTACTCCTAATCATATATCGGCATTTCAATACAAACTGAACAAAACATTTCAAACAGAACCTTGAGTAGTTTCAATTAACATTTAAATAGTGTAAGGCCCCTTGGAACCTTTGCAGTTTATCATGTCATCTTGTTGAATTTACATCTGACAATTTAGTTGTTACTTATTCATGCTCTTTTTACAAATCATCCTAGACAACACGTGCAAATAATAATTTCTTATTTTTAATGGCTGCTGTATTTTGCTAACGTACCCCGTAAACTAGAAAATTTTCGATTTTGAATCGATCCCAGACAGTCAGATGCACTTCGACAACGTAACTGTTTGGTATGGCGGTCATATTTCCTCCACAACAACGATGGTCAGGCTATCACCGTGTTCGACTGTGGCGGACATTTCAACGATGTTATATTCCATACAAAATAAGATCCAAATGAATTAAAAATGTCAATGATGTCTAACACAAACTTTGTGGGTCAATTATTTATTTAAAGTCCACACGCAGCTAAACGGCCGAACCTCTTTTGTGTATGTCCAGAAGAAACTAAAGTTTCATATTCTTGAAACTCCCATATAAAGTTAACTTAACTTTGGTTCTCCAGTTGGTCACGCCATTTGATGACAGGGCTTCATAAACCTCATTCTTCCAACGAGAACGGAAACGTCCTCTACGCTGAAACATCCCACAGTATAAAACCGGAAAGGTCTTTTACTACCTTGAAGGGATTGCAAGTGTTGTTCAATGTCATTCTACACAGACTTACAAGCTTTGCATGAATACTGAACTCAGACATTGCGGCATAAAGTGATAATTTATTGCGCTATTGAATGCCAAAAGGTGGTGTTTGTTGATTTGATTTTCATGGGTCTTCTCTAGGATTTGACACAGTATGTATATCTGGTGAATGGGGGACTTACCAGGTCCGAAGATGACGAATGGCTTCAGTCGTTCACACAATACACTCACAATAACTTTAAATGCGACCTACCACATACTTATATATCGTCGCAAGAATTAAAGAACGCTGCACAGTGTGACAGCCCCATAGTAACCACGGCAAAAAATGGTTTTTGGCGTGAATGAAATTTGAATGAAATTTTCACAATATATTAACAGGTATATGAGTAACAATTCTCTGAAATTTCAGCCTCAAAACTTCATCACTTTTTGGTCTAGAGCAAGTCAAAGTTAAGGTATGCCAACGCGCTTGAAATATTTTAGTTCAATATGTAATATTCAAAAGCTTTTTAATAAAAAAATACATAATAAATATAACTTTAAACTATTTTTTTATTTAATTTATTTGTTGTAGAATGAGTGGATGAAAAAATAAATTTAAGGAAAAAAAAACACGTAAAAAATTTCTTAACACAGAATTGTGGTGTAAAAATTGACCATTTTGCATTTTCAATGGACTAGGAAATATAGAGCAGACCCTCGCCCTAGGTGCAGACTTATATCAAATGAAAGATTGTAGTCTCAGCTTTCATTTAAAGTAAAGAACTTATAGCAAAAGTTTGCAAAAGTAGTTTAAACATACAAAAAACTGCAAAAAATACCTATTCTGTCGCTATACGTATGTTAGCATGCAATAGCATGTTTTCAACTTTTTACTCTTATTTTATTTTATTTATTATTTTTAATTGTTTACAGTTTTTTATATTAATTCATTTAGAATTAGACTGAAATTAAAAAAATTAGAATACCATGATGATATGAAAATATTATTGATAGAATGAAAAACAAAATTTTTCTTTTTTATTGCATTTCAATGGGAGGTGGGCGTAATAGTGGGCGTGTTATTGTAATTTTTGCATGAAACATTTTAAATGATATAAATTACAGTAATATCCAATTTGAAGGTTGTACAGAAAATATTTTAGAAAATATGCCAATTTTTATGTTGAGGTTGTATGGGTGGTGGGAGTAAAAGTGGGCCAAAGTTCAAAATTTTTTTCCGATAATGTTTGTAACAATATAACATTCAAGTATACCAAAATTGAAAGTTATACCTAAAGTAATACGGACAAAACGGCATTTTACAAATTTCGATCGTATGGGAGATGGGCGTAAAAGTGGGCGGATTTTCTTAATTTTTTTTTTTAAAAAACTGGAATTATCTCAAAAATAATCTGTGCAAAATTTCAGAGCTCTACAATGACTCCTTGTATTTAATGCCGGCGTTGTCACACTGTGCGCTGTAACTGAAAAAACATTTAATGTTCACCAGAGCCAAAAAACCTGTATGAAGACACTGGTATTTTTCAAAACGCAGACGGCGTAAGTGAATTGCTTTCTTTCATCATAGAAATCTGGGACTGTGACTAATCGTCGCGTATAATGCAAAAAACCGTATTTTAGATTTTTTGTCAGTTATAGCGTCCTTTAGTTCTTGCGATGATATATTGAGAGCCAAACTAGAAAAAAATCTAATATAAATCATCAAGCAAAAGGTGAGCGATGTTGAATTTTTTTCGGCTGTTACTTGCAAAATGTCCCATATTTATAAAGTTAGCGATAATAAGTGCTTTCGTTTCTCTTTATTTAAGAGCCCTGACTAAACATAAAGAAAAAAAAATTAATGGAGCGTTACATTATGGTGTTCATTCACTCCTTCATTTATTCAGGCATTCATTTACTGGTTTTTTTTATTATTTTCGTACCTTTAACTGGTTGCCAAGTTTCTCTTTGTAGTGGTTTTAGCTGTTTGTGGCTATTAAGGGAGTATATATAGAATAATAGCTTAAGAGACGAAATGGGGCAGTGCTATACAACAATAACTGTATTGTTAGTGGCAGCTACAGCAGCAGTATTTAAAAATAACGTGGCAGGTTTTAAGGTATTCAAATGTTATTTCATTAAAATTGTGAAATTATTCATGAATTCAAATTAGAAACACGGAAGTATTATTATGAACATTTTTCGGCACCTTTTTTTTGCTGCCTCTCTTTTATCTATATTAACAAGGTAACCAGCGTTTAATAACTATAACAAGAATAAGAAAAACAACAGCAAATAATAACAATAACCACCAGAAGCTGAAACTGAACAATGAATGGTTAACAAGAGAAATACTGAAAAGCGTATACGAGAACAAGTGTCTCTCTAATGGTGAGTGTGTGTGTGTGTAGGGACAGTGTCAGCCGTAAGCTTTCATTTTGGATTTCATTTACTCGTTATTTGACACAATTTTGAGTGTTTCTGTTTTTTTTTTTTTACAATTTCACACTGGCATTCCTTAAGCTCGTTACCAGTTTATTTAAAGAGTTTCTGTTTCTTAAAGGATATGATGATACTATTGAAGGTTATGGTAGAGTAACAGAAGTTTAACAGGAAGCTATATAACAAGAATATCACAATTTACTTTTTTTTTTTGTTTTTTCTTTTCAAAACCATTGCTAAACTTTCGTCTTCATTTTTGTCAACCATAACCAAATTAATTTTTTCATACTCATAGTATTACATTTTCAAGGATGTTGAAGATTATTTTAAACAATCACCTTTAGGTTTATGTAGCATAAGGAATACTTTTCTAAGAACCAGCATCAAATTAAAGTTTCTACGCATTTTTTTGTTCTTGTTTGTAGTATAAGAGAATAAGCTTTTCTATTTATTATAGCTTTTGCTTATGGTTTAATTAAAGCAGCATCTTAATTTCTTATCTAAAGTTAAACGTGAATAGAAATGGTGTTTAATTTTGATAAAATTTTAACAACTAAAATGTAGACGTAAACGTAATAAAATTAAATTTAATTTGATATTTCGCAAGATTCAAAAGAATCTCCTGAATAATTAAAAATGTTAAATAAATCAAATTGAAAAAAAGTTACAAAAGATAAAAATATAAAAATAAAAAAGTTTGTAAGAATATTTATTTTTAATGTTTGCTGCTCCTTATCCTCGTTTTTAGGAATAATTTAATTTTTTCTGTTGTTGAAGTCTTTAAATTTTAGCAATAAAATTTGCATTCGATGTAGTTTGATTAAATAATTTTATTGCTAAAAACTTGTTTAAGACGACCTGATTGACAAACTTGCTTTTCTCTTTAATGTTTGCATTTATTTAAAAGCTGTTTGATCAAACAAAAATTTTATTTGACTTAAAATATTTTTTAAAGGTGTGTTTAGGAAGATTTGCAATTCTGAGTTTTCAGCACTGCTTTATTTGACAACCGATTTAACAAGTGATAGTGACTTTTTGTTTTGTTAGTTACGATATGTCGTTATTGATATACAAACAACAAAGCCACGCCTGCAATATTGCAAGTTTCGTTTTATGAAAATAATGATTCAAATTTATCGGCGGCTTTGCTAATTTTAGAGCGGACATAATGGTTCTTTGAATGACTTTTACTGTTAGTAGTTATATATGTATCTCTATATACAGACAAGTAGTGAAAAAGATCCCAAACAATCACATCGTTGCAGTTCTCAGCAACTGGGGTTGTATTCATATATTGTAAGGAAGACTTAATTAAAGGATCCTAATTAAAGCATCCTAAAGGCTTGCAAAACTCAACTTGCTGAACAAATATAGCTATACATGTACTGAATGAACTTCCAATCGGGAAAATGGGCTAAACTACAAATCAATATTGAATTTGCATTCAAAGCCCATTCTGGGTAAATAGCTGAATTTGAAGAGGGGATAAACCACAAGATCTTGTCGAGACACCATTAAGTCCCCACAAATTTACTATATTTTTTTTTTAAGACCAATACTCAGGGGTAAACCCCTACTCATGCAGTGCATTGTATTGGAATTTGGAGATACATACATAGATAGATTTATTTTATTTTTATATTATACGCCTTTTTTGTTGATGAGACAAGTTGCTGTCAGTTTGACCACTCAAAGGCCAGTGTTATACCATCACTTTGAATGATCAACCGCAATTGCTCCATCTGTCGGTGGATGTTGAAGGTTAGTGGCGAGCGTCTTCAGTAGGTTAGCTGTTATCTTACCAGAAGGTGGCGCTGTACCCCTATTCATTTGTTTTTGGTGGAATAGACTAGAAATGTCAGGGAGCGGTTTCTTGAAGATGGACTTCTTGAAGCAGGGTGGGGAACCTATTATTTTATTAAAATTATAAAATGTATTTGCCTATATGGCGAAAAATATTTTTTGTTTTTAAAATTATAATTTTAGAAAAACCGCACATTTTATTTAATTTTATAATTTTTGTTCTTTTTTGGAATGGAATTTTAGCGATTGTTTAGCGCTCTAACCACTATAACACGGCCCCGCCATAATTTTACTTAAAAATGAATTGTGCTCCAACATCGTGTAATTTAATCCGATTGAATGATTTTTTTATTACGATATACTAGAAGCAACTGAACGAATCAAAATAATTTTTTAAGGAGTTATTGGCAAAGCTCAATCGTATGTTCTACAAAACTTTAGTGAAAATTGATGTGCCAGATTACGTTTATTATGTGCCAACCTAGCTGATAAAATATTTTTTCCCAAAAATACCATTTCGTAAACATTAGAAATATATTTTTGTGATTACATACATAATGGCCCATTACAATTCTTTTTCAGAGTCATGGCCTAGCTTCTCAGAGCACCCATATTGTGTGCGTTAATTTTTATACATGAGTACCGTAACCTACAGTTTCATGTCGAATTCGAACGACCAAGACTTGAGAAATTTGTTCATGGCAATCAGTTGCTCTTGAGCTTTTGCCCGAAGACCGCTAAGAGGTGGTGGTCGAAATAAATATTTTTTAAATTTTTTTTCTTTTAAGATGTCAGAGCTGGGCGTATGAATCAGCACACTACTGTCTGTTTATTTATTTATATGTTAAAAAAATAAAAACCATTTGCTTTTTTACTTAAAAAATATATACAAATTTTCTAATATTTCTTAATGCAACTTTTTAACAGAAAAAAAATTTTTTAAATTATTTAAACAGATTTTCGAACTAAACTAGCCTTTATATATATTGTTTACTTAAAGATTTTCTTAACCAACAGCGCTTTAGATATTTTGTTTAAACTACATTCCACAATTTTTGGTTTTAATAAGAAACCAAAAAAGTTTAAATATTTTTATATTAAAACTGGAAATGCTTACTTATACCACCTCTAAGCCATCAACTTAATATCAGCAATTAAAAATTATCTAAAAATAGTACAGAAAATTTGTTAAATGCTTATCAGAAAATTAAAATGCAAAAAAAATATACAAAAAGTAAATTCAAATTTGAAATACATTTTCCCCATTTCCTTTTAACATATTAAAAATATAAAATAAAAGAAAAACGAAATAAGAAAAGTAAATGAATTTTTATCAGAATAATTTTCTCATTAGCGCATTTATATATTCAAAAATTAACCCAAAAGAATCCAAACGAACTCATTAAGCTAAAAGTATTAAAAAACAAAATAAGAAACATAAAACTGTGAAACATGATTTAAATGAAACAGACTATTTGTATTGGGGAGAGTAAAGGACGACATTATAAAAAATTAAAATAAATAACAGAAGAAAAAGGAAAACTATATATGATATAACACAGTGCAGTGGGTTAAGACTACAGCCAAAGTAAAAAATAAATAAAAATATTTTGGTTTTTTTCATTTGTTAACTTTTTATAGTAATGCAGACTTTAAGATATTTGTGTAAAAAACAGAAAATATATTTTTGTTAATACATACGAGAGTAGTTGCATTTGTTTTTAACGTCAAGTTTGTAAAGTTAATTTTTGTTGAAATATTTTGAAATATTCAACAGGCGATATTAAAAGTAGTTTGTATACGTAAGACTTATAAAAATGAAAAGTAAAAAAATTATTTAAAATTTTCTTTTAGACTTTTTATAGTGAACAACGTCTAATATCTGTGGCTACTCCAGGAATAAAATATCAACATCTTCTTATGTCTTTAAAATTTACTTTTTGTACATCGACTTGCTTTATCTATGAGTAACATCGTCCAATAGTTTCATACAGACATTACATACTTACATACGTAATTGGCCATTGTCACCAATGAATTAATATTTCTCTCAATACAATAGCGGTAATCACGCTTTGTTGCAAGTGCGAACTTAACAAATCTCATTAAATAATAACAAAATGTAGTCATACATATATGGAACGATAGCTTGCAAGGGCGTTTGCAACAAAAGTAATTAACACTAAAGAAAGAATAATTTGTATTCACAATTATTTTGTTTTATATAGAAATTTATTATGTCACACTTACTGTTTTATTAAAAAGTTTTAGATTGCCTCAGTAGTCTAGTGGGTAATGTGATAAACTGCTAGTGCGGAGAATGTGGGTTCTATTACACCGACCGTATGGTCTTAATTACTCTGTTAAGTTATTACTTTTATTTTTGTACTTCAAAAATCTAAAGATAAAACCCTACCAAATTTCATATTATCTTCTCTTGGATTAACAGCCTGAATTGCTTTTAAACCAATATTTTAATCTTTTTTTTTTTGGGTTTTATTTTGTAGGAAAAAAGTTGCGCATTTTATTTCTTTGACAGCTGAATTTATAATAAATGTTAAGTGTTGTAAATGTAATCGACTCTTTCATCCTTCCCATTTTTTACAACTTCCATTTTTTACTAGAAAACGGATGCCGAGGAGGTTACAGCATGAGATGCTTTCTAGTACAAAAAATAGTTCTCATTATGTTGCTGAGCACTACATACCGTACAATTGCACATCAATTGGTAGTGTTTAGAGGTATATTTTCGTCTCAGGGGATTTGTCGCTTCTTAGACAACAAAACTAAATAAGCAAAAATTGCACATACGAGAGCCTCCAAAGCTATTGTAGATCCGAGATGGTTCCTTTGTAAGCAACATCGTATTTTGTTTTTTCTAAACTGCTGCAAATCAAGTAAATTCGACAATCTCTACAGTATCAAATCAAGTGGCTCTTTTTTACATTATCTGTACTAATGTAGAAATCTTGTGATTCTAACAGGATGAAGCAACAACACGTACTGGAAGACTTTCAATCGAAATTATTTGAAGTAAATTTCATTTGCAAGCCAATTTTATAATATGACCTATCCGTCATTTTGAGTTACATTTGCTTGTCGTTTAAATTGTCACTTTAAGGGTATATATTGGCGAGGAACATCAGCCGATTCCTCCTTCTTAAACTTATTTATGTCAACAACTCTAAAGCTTTTCAAATCTTCAAGAAGCATATTTACTAGAAATGACGAAATATATCGCCGGAGATTTTGGCAAAATGGAAAGAAAATGCCATAGTCATCAGCTCTGATATTACTTTCTTCAACTTTTATTATAGAAAGAAAACCAAAACAAGAATATTTTATTAGAATAATAAACTAGATATTGTATAGCCAAAAAACATGTTCAGTGACCAATTTTGTGCTACTTCGATAAGTTCAGTTAGAACGCTGCTGGGATTAAATTTCGATTTTTGTTTAGGGATGTAATTCTTCATGTAGATATTTCTTTACGATATGGAGCAGTAACTTAGAATTATATCAGGGGGTGGATCATGGACAACAACATCTTTTATTCCTCCCTTAATTTAAACTTTACTGTGCGGGCTTCTTGTGGTTGATTGCTGTTGTATTATTAATTAGTGAATGCATAACTCGGTCCATGGTATAATCAAACGCATTTTTAAAACAGGACATTTGTTTTTTTTTTTTTTTATTGATTCAGATACGATATTAGTTAGTTGAAATCAAAGGTTTACACTATCTTTCTCCTTTCTTCTCATATTTTCCTAGACCATCACAATGTACTGCAAGAGTAGGGGTCATCTTTGAGTGCTGGCTTTAATCAATAAAAAAAAATTGCTCTAAAATATTCTTAAGACAACTATGACAACATAATAACAGGCCTTTACAACCCTGTGTCAAGATTACAGCCTAGCTTCTCGCAGCCCTCATGTTGTGTGTGCCAATTTTTATTCATAAGAACCGGGACCTACCTGTCGACTCAGAATGACAGACTTGAGAAGCTTGAACATTAAAATTAGTTACCCTCAGAACCTTTGCCAGTAGTGTGCTAAGAGGTGGTCGTCGAAAGAAATATTTTTTTTTTTAATGTTTCTTTGCTTCAAGATGTCTGAGACGGGGCTTGAACCGGTGCCCTCGTCTTAGTAAGCCACTAACACTAGACCACGGCGACTACAATAGCCATTCATATTAAGTTTAATATTATATAATTGATTTTAGACAATTATTTCCGAACTCCCAAAGTTTTCACTAAGGCTACCTGTTTTAGTTAACAAAATATTTTTTAGCTTAATTAAAAAAAACCACAAAAAAAATAGTAAACAATTGGCTAATTAATACAAATGAAATAAATATTAAAATAGAAAATAAAGACAATGTGGAAACCAGCTATAAACCTGCATTTAAAGCATGCGAATTAAAGATTTTTTTTTATTATTTTTTTTTTTTAATTTTGTAATACTTTAATGGATTTTTATTTTAATTAAAATATATTTGCATGCGTTTATACGTGTGAGCATGCATATTCCCTTCCTCACAAAATCCTTCCAAATATGTATCTCATGTCCCTGCACGTTATAATTGTTAAAACTTTTACTCGTAAAACCAACAAAAACAACTAAAATAAGCAAATAAATTGAAATTTTGAGAACTCAGATAAATGCACAGATGTAAGCGAATGCATTACAAAATAAATATCATTAAATGAACATAAAATTAAAAGTGAACTCAAGTGAAAATATAGGATGTGCCTCACAGTGATTTTATTTCATTTTAAAATTAGAATAAATGCCTAAACAACTCTATGGTTGAGAATGTGCTAAAATGTTATATAAAAACTAATGGCTTTTAGAAAAGTTTAGCAATCTTTCAAAAATTTGTTTAAGTTTCAAAAAAAAAAAAAAATAGAATTTTTTCTTTTTTTTAATTCATATTTCAAGAGATTTATTTACAAATTTTGATTTTTAAATATAATTTTTATTTCATCATTTATAAAAAATTTACTTTGAAGAACTAAGGGAGCTTTTAACCTGTTTTTGCTAGAAAAAGATGGTGGTCATCCTTCATTTGTTAATAAATTTTTGGTTATCACTGCTAGAGTGACATATTTTTGCCAAAAAGCATAGCAAAACTGCATCATGTGACAGCAAAATATCGATTAATAAAATTGCGGTAAATAGGATGTGGCCTGGGCATCTTAAATAATCGGGTATATTTTATTTTGCATATATAATTAAAAATGTAATGAAATGTTTCTGCAAGATGGATGCCGCATTTGTTAACAGCTGACCAAAATCGCATTGATTTTACGCACAGAAACTCCAAAAGCCCAAGGTCAAATACTAGCTAAAGAAAAAAATGAAAAATAAAATTTGTGGTTTTTTTCAAAATAATAATAAAAAAAAAATAAGAGGTCCAAGAAGTCCTTCCTCAAGAAACCGCCCTCGGCATTCCACTCTATTCCACCTTTTTCATTGGCATCAAAAACAAATGATCAGGAGAACAACGCCACCTTCTGAAAAATTAGCAGCTAAGCTACTTAGTGTCGACACTCACCACACATAACCAACATCCAGTGACAGATGGGACAATTGCTGTTGATCATTCAAGCGTGAGGGTATAACACTGACCTTTGAGTGATCAAATTGCCAGCAACTTGTCTCATCGATAAAGGACACTTAATAAAATCTCTCTATCTGCACATTTCAATACAATGCACAGCATGAGTAGGGGTTTACCCCTGAGTACCTAAGTATTGGTGACAAAAAAAAAGCATAATCGAAACAATGTGCTAAAGCTAGTGGAAATATATTCAAGAAGATGAAAAGAGGTTAACTGGGTCATAAGGTTATGGCAAAAGTTTTCTGGAATTAACTGGTAAAGCAACAAATTCGGTGTATTATTACAAACAATGGGTCATTTAAATTTAAAAAACTGAGAAAAATGATCTGCCTTGCAACATCGTCGTACAAGAGTGTCTTAACAATGGAAAAATTCAACGAATTGAAGTCCCAATCGATTTAAGACTTGAATTAGCTCACTCTAATAGCTACCTGTTCCTATATCTAGCATAAATTGATTGCTGACAAAATTTTTACTTCAAAATACTTTTTAAAACATTAATATAGGAAAAAGTACAAGAAAATAAAAATTTCGGCATAAACTTGTTTTTTTTCTCTGTAAGCTCCTTCCTTGTCCGAGGATGCTGAAAAATTATTTAGCGCTAAGAGAAGGCTGATTTTTTGCTTCTATAAAAAAAACCGTTAAAAGTATTCACCCTTTAAATCAAACAAATTTTGTCTGTAATAATGTGTTTACAAAGTAGAGCTATCTATCACTTGCATAATAATTATTCGAATATTCAAATATTCGAACAATATTTATAAGCTATTGCCTAGAAGATCAATACTTTTTAAAACAAGCTTAAGACTAAAAATTTGATAGATTGGTGTTTGTTAAATATTTCAACAACTTTTATTTTTCACAATTACACTTAAAAAATGTAATAGTTGTTGGTAAACTTTGCTCCCTGACATTCATTTCAGTCTATTCCACCTTAAACAATGTCAACAAAAAACGAATGATCAGGAGAAAAGCGCCACCTATTGGGGAGAATCATATAACAGCTAAACCTGCATAGCGAAGGAACTCACCACACAAGCAGCATGCAACGGTGAGGCAATTGCTGTTGATCATTCAAAGATGATCAATTCACAGCAATATGTCTCATTCCTAAGATTCTTAGTGATATAGAAAACAAAATATATGTTCTGTCATAAATGTACTGTCTTTTCCAGAAAATTCCAATACAATGCACAGAATCAGTAGGGGTTTTCCCCTGAGTATTGGTCTCAATGCAAAAAAAAAAAAATTTGGTGATTACGATCGTTAGCACTCACTGTTGAATGTAATGGACTGACCAACGTGGTTCTCAAAGAAATTCTTACAGCCATAACAAATAGCATCTAAAGGGAAGGATATAGGTTCAAAATCCGCCCTCGCCGGGATCTTGGATATCATGAGAATTTGTATTTTTCCATATTCACGTACCCATTTATCCAGAAATGGACCCTCTCTGAGTATGATTTGTTCGACGAGATGATTTCCGTAGGTTACCTAAATAAAACTCCTATTTTAATAAAAAAAAATTACTAACTGAACGTGGGTTTGAATGCTATAATTTTTTTATGTTGATTTGGCGAAACATTCTAAATAAATTATTTTAAGCTTCAGAGCATTTTTATTCGAATACCGAAAGATTATTTTAAATTGTGGTGATTTCCTGAGTACATGTTAGAGTAAAAATAAAAATTGGCAAACGGCCATTGAATATAAATTAGAAAAATTTATTTGAACAATTTTAGACTCGAATAAACTGACAACACTAATCCAGAGAGAAAGTGCATTAACAAGATTTTGTTGAAGTAGATGATGTTGAGAAAAGTATTTATTTGTATTTAAATAATTACATGCAATTGTATGTTTTTACTACCCACACTCACACCCTCACACCCACACATATGCATATATACCATGAAAACAAATAAAAAAAAGAACACAATTTGTTGAAACTACTAAATTCTGAATTTAAATGGTTTCGATGCTAAAGCAAAAGGATTGCGATATACGATAATGATAGTGATGATGTTGCTACTGATGATTTTGATATGGTTTCGTTATTTAAATGTTGTTACGCTTGCACATCATTTATGCAGTGCAGTTAGAAATGTTACACTGATGCTAATGCTGACTCTAATGCCAATGTGTAATGCTAATGATGTTAATGATGATGTACGTACTAAATAATATTATCGTTTGCATATCTGCATACATACAATTGTACCATTAAAATTCTAAAATTGAAGGGGCATGTGTAGTATTTTTGTTAGAATAAAATTTAATTTTTTTAAAAAGAAATAAGAAGAGATGAAAAAATAAAAAATAAATTGAAACATAAAATTGTTACAACAATTTCGTTGGGTTTAGTTAAACTACGATGATGATGCCACTTGAAATTCTGACGTTGCTACTTTTATTTGAACGAGTTAACATGTAAATTAAGCTTAACGCTTCGTTGCACTACAATTTCCAACTTCAATGCTTAACGCGATTTTCAAGTTATACAGACAAATACGGGTGAACGCATTAGAAACTATACATCAACATATACGAGGGTTTGTACAAAATTTTTATTCAAATTGTATTTTACAAATAGCTTATTAAGAGGACTCTAGGAAGAATTTAATATGTGCATTAGTGTTTTGGAATTAGCCAAATTTTACAAACAAAGAAAAATATGGGGAAGTGAACTTTAACTGTTAGTTTAGGGACTATTTGCCATCCATCTCAAAGAAAGAAAACTGGTGCACTAAGTTACCTTACAGTTAGAATATCACAAAAGACATACGAATTTAATTCATTGTCCAGCAATATTTATTTAAACCTTTTTAGTAATTTTAAATGATGAGAGAAAAGAGTAAATACTTTCACTACAGCCATAGAGATTGCAACTTTGGGTTTTTTTGTTATTAAGATCAATACTCAGGGGAGTAAGCCCGTACTCATGCTATGCATTGTATTGGAATGTTGAATATATAGATAGATGTTAAGCGGCTTATGTCAATGGGACAAGTTGCTGTCAATTTGATCACTCAAAGGCCAGTGTTATACCTTCTCACTTGAATGTTCAACAGCAATTGCACCATCTGTCGGTGAAGCGGTTAGTGGTGAGCATCTTCACTAGGTAGGTTAGCTATTATTTTCCCAGAAGGGGAAAAAACTGGACGCTAACATTTTATTTTTTGAACACTGATGATGTAATTCAATTTAAGAATTAGTTAAACAGCATTTAGACAAGCTAGACATAGAGTTCATCTTTTTCCTGATTTTAATTTACGAGAAGTGATCCAAAAGATTAATGAACCTTTAGCTTAAACTCTGATACTGCAGCATATTTCAGCAATTTATTATTTTTGAGCCGCCGTTATCATTTCTTTACAATAAAAATAAAGCATAGAGTTATGTTGCGAAGTTGGAAATGAACCGTAAGTGTTTTTACTAGGCAATGGTCAAACATTACTTCCACCACAGCTAATATATGACATTCAAAGTAGCACTTAATACCTGGTAGGATCTGGTTGTTTAATTAACCTCTGCTGCTTTTGCAAGCCAATAATTTTGAAGGATTTGATATGTTTGACATTTCGATTAACTTGCTCATTTTTAGGTATTATTTTTGGCGAACTGCAAGCATGTTTGTTGACCAATTAAACAAACTGTTACACCTTTCCTCATACTACATTCTTAGGAGTGGAAGTAAAAAACTATTCCCTGTTTTAAAAGTCAGTATAATAACTTGTGAAATTCTGAACTGAATTGAGAGTGTCCATTAACAAACAAGTTCTTCGGTCTACTCATTTTCAACGATGCTAGCTGCATCAAGACCTCATTGCAGTATATGACTAAATTCGAACAGATTTAATTCATAACAGTTCATGTATTTCTGCTCAGTTATCAGCAGATATTATAATTTTATTACCTGAGGTTAGTTTTTTTGCTTTTTTATACAAAGTTCTCGGCCTGAAAAACATATAAGGAATCGGTAAGCTTTTACAACTAAGAAACGTTTATTCCTTCACTGATAACGACTTTGTCGTCAATTTTGTAGCCATCCTTTTTTTATTTTTTTTTATTTTGAGACTAATACTCAGGGGTAAACCCCTACTAAATGTAATGCATTTTATTGCAATTTTTGGAAAGGAAATTTTCTTATATTATTATTAAGCACCTTAGGAGTGAGAAAAATTGCTGTGAATTGATCATTCAAAGGCCAGTGTTATACCTTCACCCTTAAATGATCAACAACAATGGCCTCATCGTTGCATGTTGATTGTGTGGTGATGAGTGTCTTCGCTAAGTAGGTTTAGCTGTTATCTGCTATTTCCCAATAGGTGGCGCTTTTCTCCTTATAATTCGCTTTTTGTTTACATTAGTTAAGGTGGAATAGAGTGGAATGTCAGGGAGCGGTTTCTTTGAAGATGGTCTTCTTGGAGGAGGGGGCCCTCTTATTCTTAAAGTATAATTTTTTAAAAAACCGCAATCTAACTTTTAAATTTTTCACCTTTGCTGGGATTTGAACCTGGGTCGTTGGAGTTTTTGTGCGAGCGCTCTTACC
The DNA here is from genome assembly GCA_963576795.1 of Metopia argyrocephala. NCBI lineage: Eukaryota > Metazoa > Arthropoda > Insecta > Diptera > Sarcophagidae > Metopia > Metopia argyrocephala. Next base: position 17,224,395 of record OY756208.1, on the reverse strand, counting down.
ACTATACTTCACACGCTCTCTAATATAGAAATGGATTTCTCTGTACCATCTTCTAAACGGGAACGTTACTATGGCATACATACAAACATAACTGGCCTTTACAACCCTGTGTCGGGATTACGGCCTAGCTTCTCGTAGCACTCATATAGTGTGTGTCAATTTTTATTCATGAGTACCGAGACCTACAGTTTAATGTCGACTCCGAACGACAGACTTGAGAAGTTTTTTCATGGCAATTAATTACTCTCAGAACTTTTGCCAGAAGACTGCTGAGAGGTAGTCGCAGAAAGAAATATTTTTTTCATATTTCGTTTTTTGAAGATATCAGAGCGTGGTGTCGAACTCAAGGCTCATGTCTTAGTAAGCCAACACACTAACCACTAGACCACGGCGACTACTATGACATATCATTGGCATATATGTTTAAAATGCTTCTGTACTCGTATTGCTTCTTGCATTATTGTCAGATATCTGCCAAGCTCTGTGTATTTAAGAAATTTGACAAATTGTGCTTCTTATGTTCATTAGAGACGAATTTAAACGGACTTTTTAGTTCAGTTTAGTTTAGAATTATTACTTCTCATATCGTATATTGGCAAGAAGCTTCAAAATAGACTATCAAGCATTAGTTAAAACATGAAAGTTTCATTCCAAATCGTTTATTAAAAAACAATTCCAAACCTGTTCAACAGCCCTCATACATTTGCCCAACAATCCATACATACATACATTCACAAAGTGCAGGAACATCAAAAGAAATTGAAAAGTAACGTTGTTTGTCTATTCGTTGGTGTATGTGCAAATAAACTTGCAATACACAAACACAAAAACATGCATATCCACACACAAATAAATTTCTATAATTATGGTAAATTTGTAAAAGAGCAAAGGAGTGTATGTATGTTTGTGTTGGTGAAAGAAAAAAAAATGGTAAATGGAAAATAGAAAATACTCTCACAAACATAGAACGTCTTGTTGTATAATCATTACAAAATCAGCTCAGTAGCAATTTTATTCCTTAATTTTTACAAAAGTTTAGTTGTATGAGTTATTTGATACTCGTACTCATCCCAGTTTTGCCATTTAAACCCAACTCCCCTTAAAATGCGTATTTATTTTCTTTTTTCTATTTTTTATGTTTTCAGTTCAAACTGAGTATGAAATAGAAATCATGTTACTGGTAGCGGTAGCAGCGATATTGGCGGTGGTTTTATAAAATGAAAAGAGTTCAGGCTGAGGAAATGTTTTTTTTTTTTAATGAAAAATTTGCTTGGAAAGCATTTGGTAGCATTAAGCAAGTTAAAGAGTCAAAGTGCCATTAGCAATAACAACAACAACATCAATTTGTAATTTTGCCTTTTTTTTCATCATATTCTCCTTTTTTTAAGCAATTATTTTGTTTTCTTTTTCCATTTTTAATTTTTTGAAGTCAAAATTAAGCAATTTTTCTATTTTTACATTAAATTTCCACCATTTTTTTGTTTATAATAAAGTACCCTAAAATGGGCAGTATATTTGGTTTAGCAAAGTGAAGGTTGTCTTATAAAATTAAACTTTTTTCAAATTAATAAAAAAAAAAAAAAATAAATATTCTGTTCATATATTGAAAGTGTTTTACAGTAATGAATTCAGGTCATAGAAATATTTTGTGTTTAATGAAAATGCTTTGAATGTTGCTCCCTAGCATTCCACTCTATTACACCTTTGGCACTGACATCAAAAAATGAATGGTCAGGAGAAAAGCGCCATATACTGGGAAGTAGTAGTTAACAGCTACCTACTTAGCGAAGATCCTTACCACAAAAAACATCCAACTGCAGATATGTGTTGATCTTTTAAAGGTGAGGCATAATACTGGCCTCTGAGTGATCATTAAATTGACAGAATTTTGTCTTATTTGTAAGGCTCTTAATAAGAAATCTCTATCTTATCCTTTCCAAAAAAAATTCCAATACATTGCACAGCATGAGTAGGGGTTTAGTCACCTAAGTATTGGTCTCAATAAAACAAAAAACTTCCATAATTTCTTTACTGATTATTCATTGCTCTACACTTTATCCTTCTGAATGAATTTTTCCTTAAAAAAAAGATCAAATATGTGATTAAAAATTGTTTGTATTGTTTTATTAGTTTGTGTGCTAAAGCAGTAGCATCCTGTCTATAGTGTTTCAAAAGCGAGTTAATTAAAGTTCAATTGCTTTCTCAATACAACTTTTTAACAAACTTCTCATTCAATTTCAACATCCCCAACAGTCTATATAGCTCAAAAAAAATATTTCTTCATTTCCGCTAAATATAAAAAAATAAAAATATCGAATAAATTTTATTGTACATTCCTTCTTCCTGAGTTGTTTTCTCTTCATATATCAGAGTGTGTGTGTTTTTTTTTTGTTGTTTTCTACACACACACTACTGTAAGTATGTAGTTTGAAATATATATTTAATTCCCTTCTAAATGAGGTTATTAAGACAGAACAGAAAAACATGTTAAACAAATAAACAAGATTGGTAATAAGGGAAAGTCTTACACAAAGTGTTACAAATTTTATTTTTTTTGTTGTTTTTCATTTTTCTACTCTCGTTTTTAATTTGTTTTTATACAACAGTGGTTAGGTTTAACCATAGCAAAATGTTCTCATGTAAAGTAATTTAATTTTTTTCTTTTTGTTTAAATTAAACATATTTTTTTATCCGTAAGCTATTGGTATATAAGCAGACTTTAGCAAAGGAATTTCTTAATTTACTTTAATTTTTCTCATTAAAAAAAGCCAACAGAATATTAAAATCTTAATAATAGACAACTTGTTTGTATAATTCTTTTTCACTTAGTTTTTAAAATCCCAAGTATGTTAGTTTTCTATGTATTTAAAGACAAATGCCCGTATTCATAAAAATTATTTAAGGTTTATTGAGGGCTTATTTGATATATTTTTATGCAATATTTGTCAAATAAACCCTCTATAAACCTAAAATATTTTTTATGAATATGGGCATAAATTTTTAAAAAGTTTATCACAATTTCTTGATCCAAACAATTAAATCAACAGGATAACACTTTTAGTAGTATTAGGGTGAAAGCTAATCACGAAACAGTGGTAGAAACGATTTTCTTTCACCTGCTGTAGGATTTGCTGAGTTTTTAACTAAATATTTTCCCGGCTTTTAAAGTAAAAAACAGTTGGCTGTATTCTTTCTCTCAATTTATGGGTTCAGCTTCACAAAATAATCAAAATATGTGACAAAAGCTCTAGTATTTAGTCAAAAATACTGGGCATCAAAACTCTTAAATTTTTTTTATAGCTAGAAGTCATTAAACGTTTACATACATAATTGGCCATTACAACCCTGTGTCAGGGTTACGGCTTATACTCTCGCAGCACTCATGTTGTGTGTGTTAAATTTTATCCATGAGTACCGGCACCTACAGTTTAAAGTCGACTCCGAACTACAGATTTGAGAAACTTTTTCATGGCAATCAATTACTCCCAGAGCTTTTGCCAGAACACTGCTGATAGAAAGATATAATTTTTTTTAATATATATATTTTTTATTTTTGAGACTTGAACTTGGCGCTATCGTTTAGTGAGCCAGCACACTAACCACTAGTCCACGATGACTACTACTCTTTAAATAAACCATAAATTCCAGCAGTTTCTTTTACTTCGACTAACTCATTACAAAGTTTAGAAAAAAAATTTAATTCCAATATTTCAGTTTCATAGTTAATTTATCTTGACAACGTAGATAAAAATTTCATCGAAAAAATAATCTGTAGCATTGAGGCTTAGTTCTATATGTATAGGTGTGTGAAAGAAGACATTTTTTTGGCGAATTTTGGGACGACAACAATCTACATGAGAACCGAGAATGTCAAACTCATCACAAAAGCTCTCTGTAATGATTAGATTTGGGGCGGTTGCATTATGGGGCCACATTTCTTTGAGAATGATGTTAAGCAGGCCATCACTGTTAACAAAGAGCACTATATGTAGAAGACTACTTGAATTGGATGATTTAAACACTAATGCAATGTATTTTGAATAGGATGGAGCTATTTGCCACACAACTCAGTCGCACTGTATTTACTGCACAAGCAATTTGTAACTGAGATCATTCGATTTGACCCTGTTAGACCTCCGCTACTGTAGGCGGATAATCGTGTGGTTTTTTAAGCCAACATATCCGATGTAATCGGTAAAATTTTGATTGTTTTATGCATTAGAGTCCAGGAAGAAGCCATGTGACACATTTGAAAGTAAAATTACTTTATTTTATAATTTTATCGCTAGCAAAATAACATTTCAGTTGACAACACAGTATCCTGCAAGATTACCCTGAGCAGAGTCTCTGGTGAGAACAGAAATCACAAACCACTACTCTCCAAACTCCTGAGCCAACTTAAAAGATATATTTTAAAATATAAATAAATATTTTTATACAACTTCAAAAACCGTTTGTCCATTTAATCTCTTGCGTTTATGCTGTTAAAGGAACGATTTCGAATTTTCATATATACCCACATTAAAAAAATTTAAAACCAAACGTAAATTTACAAAATTCGTTCAATGAGGATGTCGATATACGTAAAGAGGACATTCGGATTATATTTATCCTCGTATTGTTATTATTATAATTATTTAATCGACCTAAAGCTTAATTAAAAGCTTATATATTAGTCAATAATAAGGTCAATTAAACTTATTAATACAATATTATAAATTTCATAATATAAATAAAAATGTGGATCCCAAAATATCGCCAAAAAAAGCAAAGAAATGTAATTAAAATTTATTATATTTTTATTTAAATATAATATGAAATGAAGCGCTTATAGGGGAGACAAACATATCACTATGGCCGTATTCCACTGGTTAGTGTGTTGAATTACTAAAACGATAAAACCGGGTTTACATCTCTTCTTTGACTTCTTGAAAAAAAAAAGAAATATTAAAAATTCTTTCTTTCGGCGACTACCTCTCAGCAGTCTTTTGGCAAAAGCTCTGAGAGTAATTTATTGTCATGAAAAAACTTCTCCAGTCTATCCTTTAGAGTCGACTTTAAATTGTAGGTCCCGGTGTTCATGGATAAAAATCAACACCCAACACGAGTGCTGCAAGAGGCTAGGCCGTAACTCTGAAATAAGGTGGTAATGGCCAATTATGTATGTATGTATGTATGTATGTATGTAAAATGAATTAGCAAAAATCGGGTTACTTGAGGTTATTATTTTTTACCCATTTTTTTGGTATGAAACTAACAAGTATTGTACTATTTTACAATCCTGATTAAATGCGGTACCTTTTAATGGCCCTTGCCAGTGCACTTTAGTACATTTGTTTTAAGAAGGGCCTTTAAAGACGACAAATTTTGAAAATTTTAATTTAATAGTGTAACAAATAGTCTCAATTCTAGAAAACTTGAGGCAATTTTGTCACAATTTTTGATACTGGTTCTAGAAATATTATTTAGGTTTACGATTCCAAAATTCAAATGAACAAAAATAATAAATATTAAGCACAATAACTGAAAAATATTTACAGTTTGACCAAATTTATAGGTTTTTCTTAAATTCCTATAACTTTCAAACTGCATGGGATAGAATTTTTTCTATCGTTTCGACTTGATGTTGAGTTCTGGGACGCGTTGCATAATACAACCTTGTTTTTTTTTTTAATTAAAGATAGAAAGAGTTTTTTTTTTGAGCAATTTCATTCCTTGAACCACTGTTTTGTTAGCGCTTATTTTTAAAAAAATTTTATTTTTACATTTTTCTGCCAAAGTATCTTTTTACTCAAATTGATAGAAATGTTCAAAATTTTATATCAACGTGTATTTTTTTAATATTCTTAAAGTTATTTGATATATAACACCCTCTTAATTTGACTACAAAACGGTTTTTTTTTGTATTTTTCTATTTAAACTGGTTAGCTGTTATCTCTTTGAATATTTTTAGTTGCCATTCCTTTTTTTTTCTTTTTTTTCTGCGGTAATTTCACATGCAATAGCATTTCTTTCTCGTCTGTGAGAATATTATATTTTTTTTGTGTGTAAATATCTTATTTCTGCTAAACAGTTGAGTGAATGTTGAAATTAGAATTTACGCTGATTAGAGTTTACTTTTCAAGCAGCAGTTACTGTAAATTTTCTCCTCCTTCCATTCCATAGTTATTAACATCACCAGCCTGGTAATATCGTAATTCTAAGAAGCATTTCTTTCCTTTTTTTGCAATTTATTTTTTTAACTGGTGCGGTTAAAGGCATCACAAAAGGTGAACACAAGCGGTAATAAAAATGCTCTGTTCAAGTCTTTTTTGCTACTTTTAGTGACTTTAAAATGAAAATTGTTGAGACTGAAAATAAATGCAGCCACGCGTTAAAAGAAGAAAAACGAAAACAAACGTGCTTTTAAGACCAGTAATTACATTTAATGCCATTTAAGACTTAACTATGAAAAACGTTCAAATATTTTTGCGTCTCTATTTTAAAATTATTTTTCTTTGCCATGTTCTTCAATTGAAAACTGAAGTGTTTAAAGAATGCCACCAAGGTACTTTAAAAAACAGAATTAATACTTTTATTTCAATTATTTTCTTGTATATTTGTAGACGTTTTGTTTTGTTTTTTATCTGCATTTTGTTAATTTCTTTTGTGTGCAGCTTAAATGGAAACAATTTGTTTCAGAATCCAAACGCTTTGCCATTTTCATATGACAAGGTAAAGCGTAGGAATTCTAAATCAAAGTATGTCCAATATTTATTAACGGGTAGATAGAGAGAGAGCATATTTTTTTATTTTTTTGATCTAAAAACACTTTTTCCATATTTTTGTTTTTTTTACACAATTTAAAACTCAAATTGTAAATAAATTAGTTTTAATTTATTTCTTTGTTAATAAATCTTTTTTCATTTCTAGTTAGTTTTGCCTGTATTTTTGCCATTGACCAGCGAGAAAAGTTTTCGATGCGAAGGTCACTGGACGTCGGCGTAGAGGACGACCGTGTTTACGTTGGAAAGACCAAGTTGATGAAGCCCTGTCGTCAATTGGTGTGACCAACTGGAGAAGGCGCGCGCTTAGCAGAGACGCCTGGAGACTAGTGTTAAGGCAGGCCGAAACTCGTTAACGGGTTTTTATGGCCATCTAAGTAAGTAAGTAAAGAAGTTAGAAGAATTATGCCCAATAAACTTAACAAAATAATAACATTTATCCAAAAATATTTGAGTTTTGATGAAATTTAGTTGCTTAAATATGTTCTAGAAAATTTATTTGTCTTCAATGACAAATAGTTATTTTATTCTATTCTTGTTTACTGCGGTACCTGAAAAAGATGCCTTCGGTTTTATGTTTTCTTGAAATATAAATTAAAAAAGAAAATATATTTTTCGCCATATCGACAAGAAATGGGGGAAACAAGCATGTCTCTATGACCATAAGTAATACATTTCCATCCTTATTATATTTATTGGTATAGTAGTAAAGTCCAACGGCCCAGGTTCGAATCCCAGCAAAGGTGAAAAATAAAAAAGGTAGTTTGCGGTTTTTTCAAAATTATAATTCAAAAATAAGAGGCCCACCCCATTCAAGAAGTCCATCTACGAAGTAACCGCTCCCTGATATTCCACTCTATTCCACCTTAACTTTTAACAACTAAAAACGAATGATCAGGAGAAAAGCGCCACCTATTGGGAAGTAGGAGATAACGGCTAAAAACCTACTTACCGAATGCACTCACCGTAATCAACATACAACGATGAGGCAATTGCTGTTGATCATTCAAAGGTGTAGGTATAATACTGGCCTTTGAATGATCAAATCACAGCAAATTGTCTCATTCCTAAGGCGCTTAATAATATAAGAAAACAAAATAGATATACGTTCTGTTGTCAAAATTTGCAATACAATGCACAGCATTTAGTAGGGGTTTACCTCTGAGTATTAATCTCAGTAACAAAAAAAAATTAATTTTGTATAAATTGCTGTGATTTTTTCGGCGATATTTTGGGATCCACAGCAGATTTTATAAAATTTTCTTATACTTAAAAGATAAAATATTTTGACACTAACAATACATATCTTAATATATTCTGACTGTATAACGACATGATCTTTAAACGAATTTTGTAAATTTACGTTTTTTTTTAAATTTTTTTAACGCGGGAAAACAGGTAAATGCGAAATCGTTCCTTTAACAGCATAAACACAAGAGATTAAATGGAAAAAAGTGTGTTGAGGTTGTATAAAAAAATTCATTAATATTTCAAAATATATCTTTTAAATTTACTTAGGATTTTAGGGAGTTGTGGGTTGTGACTTTGTTTTCCCCCAGAGATTCTGCTCGGTATAATCTTATAGGATACTATGTTGCCAAATGAAATGTTATTTTGCTAACAATAAAATTATTTCCTGTAGGAAAAATAAAGCAATTCTACTTTTAATTTTGTGTTTTTTTTTTGTTTATGAAATTAAATTGCTTTATAAAGTATTGAAGTTTCATTATCGGTGAGTGGATTTTTTAATTATTTTGATTTTTATATTTAATGAATTTTTATAAATAGTTTTCAGTTCATTTTGTTACAAATCAATTGTGTTAAAACTGCATGTTGCAAAGTTTAAAAAGTCTATTTGCAAAGAAATAACCAGTTGGCAAAATTATAGCAAAAAAGTTTCCAATATATTATTCCAATGATTCTAGTCGACTAAATTACTTTGTAGTGGAATATAATCTGAACTGCACAAAATTTTTATTATTAAATATTTCACTAAAAATTACTATTATTGAATCGTTGACATAAATTTATCATAGTTTACATACTTTTCGGAATTTATAACTTTTATATATTATTTCAATGGAACACTGTGTACAGCATTAATGATTAAAGAGAACTGGGGCATAACTTTTTTTTCTATACAAATTGACAGATAACAACGCTGGAGAATGCAGTCGTGAAATAGAATCTATTTTATTTTGACAGCGATTTTTCTTATGCTCTCATTTTTAGAAACAAATTCTCTCAACAATGTTACCACACTTTTATTAAATTTCATACATTTTGTAAACAAACCCATTGGTTTTTGTTGTTGGCACAAAGAAAAATAAGAACAAAAGAAAATCGAAAAAACATTTGAAAGTTTAAATAAATTAATAAATTTTGGAATTTGTTAAATAAAATGAATGATATTTTAGTAAAAATAATTGAAAAAGTGTGTAAAGATGAATAAATTATAAAATATAAATTCAATTGTCCACAAAAACTCCTATAAACTTAATATTTAATAGGTTTACATACAACAAATGCAAAAATAATAAATGGCAGTGCGTGAGGTTGCGGCCGTCGTTTTAATTTTTGGCATGTTTTCTCTGAGGGTCGTTTTTGTAAATGATTAAACAGAATACGACCGCAACTTCAGGCAAAAACGACTCTCAGAGAAAACATGCCAAAAATTAAAACGACGGCCGCAACCTCACGCACTGTCATATAATGTTTTTACATTTCTTTTATGTAAAGCTATTAAAAATGAAGTTTAAGAGTTTTTGCATAGAATTTAAGAGTAAGATCAACTCCGGACGACAGATTTTGAGAAGCTTTTTCATAGCAATCAATTACTCTCAGAACTTTTGCCAGAAGAATGCTAATAGGTAGGCGCCTTCTGTAAAATTTACAGGGGATTCATTAGGAGCCTTCTCTTTTCTTAAAATCGCTGTCAACTGGGTATAGTGTATGTACAAATATATATACTAGCATTCAATGCACACATAATTTTCTCTGTATTTACAGACATGCATACAAATGAAAAAAAACATTTAATTTAAAATATTTTCATATTTTACGTTTAAATTTCATATGAGTTTTTTGATTTGATTTGTAATGATTTTGATTTTAGATTTCAATTTAATAACAAATAACTCTTATGCATGTGTAAACAACACACACTCACACATACTAAATTTATATATCAGATTAATGTTTGTACTCAAATAACTTACCCTTGTGCCCTTTATATATTCGTTTATTTCAGTTTACAATTCATGTGTGTATGTATTTTATGAAAATTATTATTGTGTTTATAAGTCAAGCAGAATATTTGTATAGGTAGTAGGTACGTAGGTGAGGTGTGTGAGTGTAGGTTGTTTGTGCAGATGCCATATTTTACTGTATCTCAAAAATCCTTTATTGTTATTGTTATTTGAAGATTATGGTTAGCAACAGTTACCATCTTTATCAAATTGCTTTTCATCAACAGAAATAATTTCCATTATTTTATGCATTCACTCTATCTAACTCTTATCATCTCTTTGTTGTCAATATGTTGTCACCTTTTCAATATATTCGATGTTATCGATATTATCCGTTTTAGCTAAAAGATACATATGTGTCTGTGTGTATTTGTGTGTATTGCCTTTTGATTAAATTTGTAACAAAACAGAAAAAAAAAATTAAATTGAAGTCGATACTTGTATTTGAGCAGTTCTTTGTTAAAATTTCACAATTTATTGATATTAAAATTTATTTATTTTTTTTAAATCCATATAACAATATGAAGTGATGGCATCATAGATAAGCAAAATATTTAATTATTTTTCATTTTTGTTATTTTTTTAGATTTTAACTAAAATTTAAAATCTATTTAGTGTTTGGATATCTTTAAATCATTTTAATGTTTATAATTTTTTAAGCCCAGGCCAATATTATATTGTAATACAATCACACAAAAAATTATATAAAAAGGAAATTTTTTCCTATTGGATTTAATATGAAAAATACTCAGCAAAAATTCAAGCTATTAGTAAGCTCGTGGTTTTTTAAGAGAGAGAAGATAAGGTCTTTGTTCACAAGTCTACTCATGATTTTAATATACTTGTAATGAGTTCCCACTTCAACGCAGCCCCTGTATTATAACCTGCATTTGTTTAAGAAAGCAAAGTAAACTCTGTAATTATTTATACATCATAATGATTAGAAACTGTTTTTACCTAATGGATACTGTTGGTAATTAATAGTGTTTTTCTTACAATCAATAAAAAGATTGGATTCGTGGTATTCATTTGTTTATTGCTTCTCTGCAAGTCCACATTGTAATTTCCTACATCAACAGAAAAGTCGAATTTTTGGCATTTCAAAGTGAGAAATATTTTTGCTTGTTTTTGAAAATCAGTTTTAATGCAATCTTTTTAGTACATCGGTTTTATTCCATCCTAAGAGAGTCCGAAGGGTTTAAGACCCAGTCTGTATATTGCGTATGACAAGTTTTTGATTTGACATTGTCTTACTAAACCAAGACCTCTTCTTAAGTGTTAATTTTGACTTTCCCTTCAGTGGAGACTTGACTCGAGTTGTGTGCCTTAAGAACTTGAGAAATTATGTTTTGTGGTATTTATTAGATTTTTATTAATTATTTGAATTCAGCACTAACTTCACGCTTTTTCCTAGCAGAAAATTTTTCAAATTTGGAAGGAATAAATAAAGTTGTAAGCTATAATGGATGCATTGTATTGTTTATTCATACCTTAAAGCTTACAAAAATGCTACAGGATAAGGTATTATTTCCGATTTTTTGTACTATTTGCTCACTGGTTGCAATAAATTTCCATTACATTTTAGCGGCACATTTCACATAGAAAACAGGCATTAATGATGCGCACATGTAAGTGGTTGTTCGATTTTTATGCGTCCGTAGAAACTATGTTGTGTTTTTATATTTAAATATAGTTTTTTTTTTTTTTTTTTTTTTCATAGATGTTTGTATATATTTTGCGCCTTTTTTTATTGTTGATGAAACAAGTTGCTGTAAATTTGTCCACTCAAGAGCCAGTGTTATACCTTCATTTATCATGTAATTGGCTCTTTTTGTATGTCAACTCAACTTGTCTAATGTTGCTCCACGTATAGCAAAGCCTACCGCTTAGATTAGGGGTCTATCTGTTTTATGTACTCGGTATTTAGCCTGTAATGCGGATTTTGTGATTAGAATATGAGAAGTTGTTTCACCATTAAAACTCTAAAATGTATTTTAGAAATGCGAATATGATGATTACTTTTTTTTTTTTTTTTTTCATTGGCAAAGAATTCTAATCACATATGTATTTACTTATTTGTAGATTTTACTGTACAGACATTGAAAACAGTCGAGTGCCTTTATATATATTTATGAGTGGAGTTAATGGTTTATAAAGGAGGCAGTAGGTCGACTATAGTAGACCGTAGGCTAGTGGTTGGTGTCTTGGCTTATTCCAGGTTCAAACCCCAGCTCTGATATCTTTAAAAAAAGAAATTTTTTTTCAAATACTTCTTCATAATAGTAGTGTTGTTTTGTTAAAGATTTGGATAGTTTCTATTGACTTTGATATCTAATGTCGCTTCAATTGTCACAATTATTATGAAGATTAGTGTCAAATCGGAAAAATAACAAAGAAATAAGTCATAAGAAATAAGAATTTTATTTAAATTGTTTTTTTTTTAATATTTTTCTTAAATTACTCATTAAAGGTGCTTTTACACTATTCTGCAAGTCTTAAGATTTTCATTGGATTTTGTCGCAACAAAATCTAATGGTTTTTGGTCTGATTGTCAAAAAATCAAACGCAAAATGTTTATATTACATTTTGCTTTTTCACTATCACATTTCAAATAAAATGGACACAACAGCTATTTGTGTTTTTTTCTTTCTCCAATGAAGGACATGTTGATATGGCAATATTTGCTTTATAAAAGCCATATTTAATTATTTTTTTACAACAAATATTTGTAATTTATTTTATGTTAAAGGGGGAAAAAACTTGAAATGTTAACTATATATTGTATTTTTGTAGTTATTTAATAAAAAATCTAATAAGCAAAATTATGGTGAATAATTTACAGTTTTCAAACCCTGATTATTTCTTATATTTGCGTAAAAAAGCAACTCTGATAAAATAAAAAATCTAATGGTTTAGAAAAATTTCTAAAAATGATGAGACACATACGACTGTCAAATTTCTATCAGTATTTTTTTTTTTTGACAATTCAATACATATTGTTTTCACACTATTAAACTTTTTCATTTTATTTGAGTGTTTGACGTGTCGTTATACTCAGTGGGATATTGTAAAACCACCTTAAGTGACATAATCAGACTGAAACCTATTACCTGTATGGCATTTCTGTTTTTATTAAATTTGTAAAAACTAAGAACTATTCTTTCGATTTTTATAAAAGTTGTTAATATTACATATCACTTGTAAATAAAAATTTATTTATTTATTTGGAAATTTGTGAAAAAAAAAAATTCAACATTTATTTCGTATATAAGAGAACACTTGGTCGTATGATTATTATTTATAAGTTTTAATATGAAATTTTAATTAAGTATATGAAGGTGTTGTAATATGTTTGTATGAATTGCGGATTTATTTTATAATATTTATTTAAAATTTAATACACATTTTATGGCATTTTTCTTTATTTACTTTTCCCTTTTAAATTTAATTTATTACTTTTGCTTAAAGCAAATTATATTTCCATTAATCTCATAAAGCATAAATTAACACTTTTTTGCTTGTTTCAAATTCATAGTAAATGACTGCAATAAATATTATAAGTAAAAGCAATTAATAAATGCTCATTTATTATAATTTAATTATCTCCGATTTTACAAAAAAATTTTAATTATGAATGTAAAACTAAAACTTTAATTTGAAAAATTAAATAAATATTTGTGTAGTAAAATTTAATAAAAGGCTGAAACGAAACAAAAAAAAAAAAAAAAAAGAAACAAAAAAAAAACAACAAATATTCAGAAACACATTTTTTATCCTTCTCAGAACATGACAGCAGGCTGGACATTTTTCAAAACATAATTTTATTTTTCTAAATTGTAAAAATTGTCATCCACATGGAACCGTCTGTGCAAACGATTTGCAATTATTTAGTTTTTCTTGTTTCTTTAATAATTTTTAAGTACCTGATAGCTTCTAAAGCGTATGGTGGATGTTTCCTCAAAGCTATTGAGAAATTTGGTCTCTGCATTTGATTTTGTGAAAAACTGCATTTACGTTATGATTTTAAGCAAATTTTTATCTCTAACATATAGACTTTTCTCTTTTAAACTTTCTTATAAAAGGTTTTAATTTAATTTAGTTTAAGAGTGACCTTTACATACTGAAAGTGTATTTACTCTAGCCGGCACTATGCTTGTACTAATATTTTAAATAATGACACAAAAAAAGGTCTGCTAATGACAAAGTGTGAGGAATGTAACACATCATATGTACTTTTAAACTGAGCCTTTATAAATTCTAGATCTCGATAACTCGACTCCGAACGACAGACTTGAAAAGCTTTTAGATGGCAATCAGTTATTTTCAGAGCTTTTTCCAGAATACTGTTGAAAGGTAGTCGCCGAAAGAAATAACTTTTTTAATTTTTTTTTCAAGATATTAGAGTTGGGGTTTGAACCCTGGGTTCATGTCTTAGTAAGCCAACACACTAACCACTAGACCACGGCGATGATATTTTCTTACCGTTAATTGAGAAATCAGTGCAATGGTAATTTAATTCATTTAAAAATTATTTAATTCTCATCAAGTGAAGACATTTAATGGCGAAATATCTTATACAGTAAAAGCTAATGCCATTTCTTATCATACAATGCCTTTATCAAGCTTATATGTATTTTTCTCCTTAAGCAGTATTCCTTATTTATTTATTTATTTAATTTTTGCTCCCTTTTTTTTTTTTTTTTTTTATTTTGAGACCAATACTCAGGGGAAAACCCCTACTAAATGATGTGCATTGTATTGGAAAGGACAGTACATATATTACAATTAATTATATTATTATTAAGCGCCTTAGGAATGAGACAAATTGCTGTGAATTGATCATTCAAAGGCCAGTGCTATACCTTCACCCTTGTATGATCGATAGCAATTGCTTCATCGTTGCATGTTAATTGTGTGGTGAGTGTGCCTTCGCTAGGTAGGTTTAGCTGTTATCTGCTACTTCCCAATAGGTGGCGCTTTTTTTTCCCTGATCATTCGTTTTTTGTTGGCATTGGTTAAGGTGGAATAGAGTGGAATGTTGGGGAGCGGTTTCTTTGTAGATAGTCTTCCTGGAGGGGGGGGGGGGGCTCTTATTTTTAAATAATAATTTTGAAAAAACCGCAAACTAACTTTTTCATTTTTCACCTCTTCTTTATAACAAGACTTAGGCTTTAAACCTAAAGTGACTGATAAAGTTATTGGAAAGGTTACTTTAACTTTAGGTTATAGCTTACTTGTAATAACAAAAAGCAATTAATGTGTCTTATAAAATCCTACCTTCAACTAACGGCAAGTTGTACAAATGGGCCTTAAGAGCATTCCAAAGACAAATATCATGCGGAAGAAATTGGATAAGGCACCAAATAATGTATTTGCATACAAGATATATGGTGACGTCGCCTATATTATTGAATAAGACTTCAAGACTTCCCTTACTTACACTATCACAAGAAGAAAACAATTCACAACCATAAATCAGACAGAGAACAAAATAAGCTGTGGCAGGGAGAACCCTTACCTTAAAGGGAGTAAGATATTGGACAATCCATTATGTCTTCAGTCTAATATACAACCACGCAACCAAAGAGTTAATATAACTCGACCACGCTAGATTGCAATTAAATACGGTTTCAAAATTCTTAGCTCTATCAACTATCTCCAACGTTTGCTGATTAATCACAATATCATGCATTATAGACAGATGCATAGTTCTCTTGTGAATATTATTATATTATTACTCTAGTACAATATTACAGTGACTACTCTATTGATTTATTGAGAAGTACAACTTTTCCTATAAAAACAGTAACGAAAGTCTGGAATTTACATATATACATTTTTATCCAAGAGTACAGGGACCTACAGTTTAAAGTCGACTCCGAACGAAAAACTTGAAAAGCTTTTTTATGGCAATCAGGTACTCCCAAAGCTTTTTCAAGAAGACTGCTGAAAGGTATTCTCCGAAAGAAATAATTTTTTTCATATTTCTTTTTTTTTCAAGATGTCAGAGCTAATATTTGAACCCGGAGCAATCATCTTAGTAAGCCAACACACTAATTATTAATCCACGGAAACTATTATTTTAAGTATTTATATAATATGGAAATCAGCATTATTTAGCTTTCCTTCAAAAAGTTTACATTTTCGATTACTTTTTCCTTATGTGAAAACTGCGAATAAATTTAAATGTTCCGGGGTGTAAAAAACGACAATCTGCATACAATTGTCCTTCATAAATGTTCTTTCAGATAGGTCAATATTAGATCTTTTACGATTCTACTTTTGCATTGTTTTAGCTGGAGTTAGAATCATGTATTAAAAACAAGTTTTCTATTCCATTTAATAGCAATAAATAGACGAAATATTTCATTAAAAAATTAAGAGAACTTCCTCAACTACTACCCTTAGACTTATTTTTTTTTTAGCAATTGTCTTGGCTATTCTACAAAAAATTCTTTATATTTTCAATTTTAAACGTGTTAGGGTACAAGAAAAAGAGAAACGAACATAAAGAACAATAAAGGGAAAAGAAAAAAGTATTACCTTTAAACGACTAATTACTTCGATGATGCTTATCGCTCTACATTTAATTTTAATATTAAAATTACACTGAAATTGGCAAAGGAGAAGAAAACAGAAAAACTAAAACTGAAACTGAAAAAATGTTGCGCTTAAGTACTTCTAAAAGCTGTTTCAATTTGTAAGAACTTGGAAAAAAAAACAACTAAATAAAAATTAGAAAAGACAGTTTGCTTTGTAGATTTTTTTTATAAACATTTTGTTTTTTACTTTCTTTTAATTTTTATATTTTTTTCTTCGTCTTTGTTCTCTTCAATAGCTTTTTCTTAAGCTGGGCCTTTTGTCTTTGTCTCGCTTAAAGGTTTCGTTTTTTCTTTTCTATTTTTTATAATATTTTACAAGTTCTTAGTTTTTGAGCTTCTTAGACTAGACATTTTAATATTAAATGTTGATGAAATTCAAAATACTCAACCGTGTTTTTTTTTTTAATTTCTTTTTGCTTTTTTCTAAGAAAAATTTTCTAAAGTAATAGGTTTTTAGCGAAGAGGATATTTTTTTTTTAAACATAATGCTGAAGATTAATTTTTTATATTCCTTTTGAGCCTTTTAACTTTCATTATTTTTAATTATTTTCACTATTTCACCATTTCTTCTAAGAGATTTTATTATCAAAGAATTAAACTAGATTGTCGGCACTATTGACACTTTGTATGCAAAGTGCACTAAATATTTTATTATAAGAGTTTTACGCACACAAACATTTGTATATACATACATACATATTCTATCCCTCATATTCATAAAAAATTAAAATAGATGTGAAATTTATTTTTAAGAAAAAAAAAATATTTTTTATGAATACTGGCATTAATATATATTTTAATTAAACCTCTTATACTTTAAATTATAATAACCAGTTCATTGTTATTTGATATAATAATTGTCCTAATTATGAACAAGAATGCAAGGAAACATCGAATTTCTCTAAATAAAAAAGTGTGAGTTATTAAGCTCACTAACATTAGTGGTTAACTTCCCAAGTCTGGCACAAAAAGTTATTCAAACGAATTCAGACATGTCTTGGGACTGACACTTGATATCATAAAATATCTGCTCAATGTAATTTGGTTTTCTAAAGCGTTTTATATCAAATTAATACGACAATCTCTGTCTACAGTGCCAAATTGAACAGGGTGGAGAACACTTGTACATATTCAGATCTCAAAAAATCAATAGGCATTAAGGTAGGAATTAACAACAGTCTTTATGTCACAACAAACGCGGAGTAGATAGATAGACATGTCCATATTCATGTCTTTGGGCACAAAGAACTTGGGTTGGTGGATTAAAATGACTAAAAAATACTAGTTAGTAGACATACCTCAAAGCAGGGACAGTGTTAATAATCTCTCGTACGGCAAGTAAAACAAAAACATCAAAAAAATAATTTCACTCGGCGACTACCTCTCAGCAGTCTTCAGGCAAAAGCTCTGAGAGTAATTGTGTGTTAGACCATTTAATAAATTAGACCACGGCAACTACAGAAACTTCTATTCGAATGTTAATATTCATATGTTGTTTGTACAGAACAAAGATTTTCCACGAACGTAGTCTTAGTTTTACTAACTGTTGTGGTGCATCTTGTCCCACTCTGAATTTAAAAAGGAAGTGCTCGTGTATGTTTTTAATCGGAATTGGTGTCGTCTTTTGGCAAAAGCTGTGGGAGTAATTGTTTGCCATGAAAAAGCTTCTCAAGTCTGTCGTTCGGTCCCGGTACTCATGGATAAAAATTAACACACACAACACGAGTTCTGCAAGAAGCTAAGCCGTAATCCTGAAACAGAGTTATGGCCAACTTATGTGACTATGACTTAAGCCCCGCTATGAAAAGTAGCTTACGTAAGTTGGGTAATACAGAAGCAGTTGTTTTTTTTACATATCTGTGAGGTATAATTGGAATTTATTCGAAACTTATAATAATTAGAAAGAGAGTCTTGCATTCATAAGTACTACAAATATCAATGTGGTTGAGCTAGAATGTTCTGGCATCTGTATTCTTTCACGGACTCATATGCGACCTCATCATGTCGCTCATGAGTTACTGATATATTTAGCGTCTCTTGTAAAGAAATATTATTATAGAAATTAATAAATCGAAGTGAGCTGGGGAGAATAAACTTCATAAAGACTAAAATTACTGCTTGTAATTAGTGCTGGCAAAGTATTGAGTAATGGGTACTGAGTACCGAGTATTTGTACTAGTTTTTCGGTACTCAATACTTAAATGTAACTACTCAATGTTTTAAGAATTGTATTTTTTATTCAAAGTTGTATGAAAAATTTAAATATTATCGGCCAAACTGAAATTCTGTCTAAAAAACAACACTTTATGATATTTTTTTCTTTTAAAAATAAAAGAACGTTAAAAGCATCGAGTAGCATTGAGTACCCAAAAGAAAGTACTCAATAGTATCGAGTAACAAAAAGTAGCAGAATTTGACAGTACTATTTGTAATATAGACTGAAAGACTTGGCTTTCTTTAGTATTTAAAGAACAATGACTCACTTGGTCTTTCGAAAAGTATTTGATTAAGATTTGATTACTGGTCGCTAAAACTGTCGTTCCTGGAGGTATATGTAAACTAAGTAATATTACTTAATATCTTTTTCCAAACATAATTCCACCAAAAAATTTGTTTTCTAAAAATATCTTTCAGTAGTATTTTTAACTAGCAAACAGGAAATCTTCCCAGACGTTTTCCATCATTATTATAATTTTCTTTTTTATTTTTAAGCCAAAGAAATAACAAAATTTTTGTGAACAAAAAGACATAAAACATAAGCACGAAAACAAAGACACAAACAAATCTATTTAAAGAAAAATTTAATTTTGTGCCACTATAGAAAATTGAATATCAGGCAGGGCATGGCGTTAAATGCTTTTAATTAACTTGTACAGCATGAAGAGTATGAAAATTACTGAAAAAAATAAAATAAAAAAAATAACGCTGACTTAGCCAAATAATGTTTAGCACTGACATTGAACACAAAAGGCATCAAATTGAAACATTTTGGACAAATAAAAAAGACAGCAAAAGAGAAAGATAAGACAGCTCAGGCTAGTAATTAAATTGTGAATAAAGAAGAAAACACACAACAAAAAGATATATAAAAAGATAAGAAATAAATATTAATGACTTTATAAATGTAAGCAATTAGAAATTTTTTTTTATAGAAATTTTGAAGCACAAGCAAGAGCCTTTTGTTATATCAAAAGAGAAAATGGAAGAAAAAAAATAAAACCGTCTTTGTACTGAATTTCTGTCAAAGGGAAAAAACAACAATTCGTCTGTTATAAAAAGCAAAACATTTTCAGTTTTTTTTTGTTCTACAAAAACGTTATTTATAACCTGTTCAGTTCGTTATGAAAACGAGAAGAATTAAAAAAAAAAAATCTGTAATTATAAGTTCTGTTTTGTTTTATAAAAAGTAAGCAATAACGGCAAAAGAAAAACAACAAAGACAAAAATGCTTTCATTTTTTCATTTAGGGCTGTTGTTGTATTTAGGCAAATCAAAAAAGAGAATAGGAATGAGGACAAGAATTCATGTTATTCATAGTCTGTTAATCAATAATACAAAACGTCTTTTCAATAATGAAGTCTCTTTCTATTTCTTTTTCGTTTTTTTTTGTACCGATTCTACGAATTTGGTGGAAAAAAACAACAACAAGAACAACAAAGCCATTTAATTAATAGTAATTGGGGTAATTAAAGAAAATTTATTGGAATGGAAAATAATTTGTGATATGGTGTAATAAGCTTTCGCATCAATAGTGCTTATAATTCGTGCAAATTTTAATTTTTTTAAGTAATTTGAAAAAAAAGAGACATAAAAAAACTCATTAGAAGTGTATTATTTCCACTGGCATTGCGCTTAAATTAATTTCAATTGAATTACTAATACCATACCAGCGTATGAGTAATAACTAATTATAATGGCATATATAAATCATACGCCACCATACCAGCAAGTAAATAATTGGGTTGCATACAAGGTGTATGTAGTACATCGTTTTAAAAACTTATTGTACTTTTATCGAAAAAATTAAATGCCTTTTTCAAATGATGCCGCTTGATTTGCATTCCTTTTTTATTTTCTCTTCCATAGTGCAGGTTTAGAATTCAAAATCTAAGGATTAACAATTTTTTAATGCCATCCAAATAGTTTACTTGTGTAAAGTTTTCGATTATTATAAGCTTGTGGTTTTTAAGTTATATTTACCACCAATATATAAATAATAATCAAAATTAAAATAAAAACTCATAAAATTGCATTAGTGGCCACACCTGTACTTGGGTATATGTTCTTGGTGGTTTCAAAATTTGGAAGCTCATAGCACTTCAATGTCTTGAACTTAGGTAGTAATTGAAGTTTCAATCAAAAAAACCTTATGTCGTCGTGCTAGATCCAAAGTTTCGGGTAAATGTGGTATGCCATTTAGAAGGTACATTATATTCAAAATGTCAATGACCACACCTTTACTTGGATATGAGGACTACGATTAACAAATTTTAACGTTTGCCGCTTTCTTTAAGCGTTTTTCTCTAAAGCAGCGTACAGCAGTAAAATTTTTGCAATATAAAACTAAAAGCCGTGTGAACTACGTGAATACTAGGCATAGCTTTAATGGTTTAGCTATGTTGTTTTTTTTTTATTTGTGACCGATACTCAGGAATAAACCCCTACTAAATATTGTGCATTGTACTGGAACTTTTTTGAATGAGACAAATTGCTGTGAATTGATCATTCAAAGGCTAGTGTTATACCTTCACCCTTGAGTAATCAACAGCAATTGGCTAATCATTGTTTGTTGATTGTTTGGTGAGTGTCTTCGCTAAGTAAGTTTAGCTGTTATCTACTACTTCACAATAGGTGGCGCTTTTTTCCTGATTATTAGTCTTTTTGTTGACATTGGTTAAGGTGGAATAGAGTGGAATGTCGGGCAGCGGTTATGTTATTCTTGGAGGGGGGCGTAACCTCTTATTTTTAAATTATAATTTTGAAAAAACCGCAAACTAACTTTTTAATTTTTCACCTTTGCTGGGATTTGAACCTGGGCCGTTTGAGTTTTGGTGCGAGAGCTCTAAACACTGTACCACTATACAATAAGAATTGTAACTCTGATACATACTTTTTTTTACAAAATAAGTGACACATGATGATTCTGTATTTAAAGTTAGAGGCACAAACATTGACACACATTCTGAATATGACATTGCTAAAGAATTTTGTATGGCAAAGCACACTAATGGACGGAATTGAACAATATACGTTAGAAGATTTCCATTTATATGTTTCAACTAAAAAAGTTAATTGGGGTTTTTAAATTCTGCCATTAAACTCCTTT
The DNA here is from genome assembly GCA_963576795.1 of Metopia argyrocephala. Classification (NCBI taxonomy): domain Eukaryota; kingdom Metazoa; phylum Arthropoda; class Insecta; order Diptera; family Sarcophagidae; genus Metopia; species Metopia argyrocephala. The sequence goes on along the minus strand of OY756208.1, from coordinate 17,202,455 downwards.
ATTTAAATTTTAGCGGCAAAAGCTTTTTCTGTGTAATATGTCACCAAATATTTTTCATACACTCAGAAAAAAAAGTGGTAGAAAACTACCGAAATTGATACCATTTGGTATTAAAATTGAGTTAAGTCCGTTTGTGATTACTTCGATAACGGTTGGTATCGACTTTTTCTTTTTTTTATTAACTTATGATATTTTTATACAATTGTTCACGATTTTACCATCTGTTGTTCTTGGTTTGTTAACTTATCGTATTTTGTGCCATTTGTTCTTATTTTAAGCTTGATTTGGTACCAAAAGTTAACGAAATATATTTCACAATTTGTTCTTAATTTGATACCTTTCGTTGATAATTTTAGAACGCCTTTTTTCCCTCTGTGTACTCTTTAAAGCTCAAAACGAATTAAATGCTGATGTATTAGCTTACTATACGGGGAACAGTTAATCAGTTAATACCCCTTAATTTGTTACTAATTGTAGACCAGATCAGCTAATTGCTTAGAGTTGAGGTTGAATTCGAAGTAATAAAAAAGGAAACAAAAATCATTTAGATTTTCCAAAAAATTATGCTTTCAAGTAATTTAAACTTCAAGCCTTCCATAATATATTGTAAAAGAAAAAATTTAATTTCTCTTCCTTGCCATACTGTTTGCCAGTAACCACCAATTTTTCTCGAAAGTAACAGGAAGAGATTTCACTCTCTTGATTGTCTTGAAACAATGTGACTGTTAGTACTGGCTGATCGGTCATTGTGGAAATATGGAATATTTGCACAATATGGGGTAAATGAGTGCTTCAGAATTTGAATAACTAGAATGCATTCTTGGAAAAGGAACTTTGGAACTGTAAACACCGAAATATATGTGTTGGCATCGGTCGACATCTTTAAATTGGACAGGGTGAAAAATCTAGAAGAGATAATATAAAGGATGTTCTAAATCTGCAGACAGATCCCCGTGTGGAAGTTTATGTGCTCTATCCGCCATTTCATATTTTTTATACATACAACCCTGTGTCAGGATTACGGCCTTACTTCTCGCAGCACTCATATTGTGTGTGTAAATTTTTATCCATCAATACCGGGACCTACGATTTAATGTCGACTCCGAACAATAGGCTTGAGAAGCTTGTTCATGGCAATTAATTACTCTCACAGCTTTTGTCAGAAGACTGCTGAGAGGTAGTCGCCGAGAGAACTATTTTTTCCATATTTCTTTTTTTTTTCCAGATGCCAGAGCTGGATGTCGAGCCGAGAGCTCATGTCTTAGTAAGCCAGCACTCTAACCGCTAGACCACGGCGACTACTACATATTTTTTTATATATCTTGAGTTAATGATGCCGCTTTAGGTTTTCGACCCCAAATTTATCAATTCTGCAATCTGTTTTCGAATATCTCGTACAGTTTCGGCGATAAATAGCCGAAAACGGATTGCAGATTTTAAAAATCTCGAGATAAATAAAATGACGTACATAAAATGACGCACATAAACTCTTACACAACGAGATGTACAAAATATCATAAGTTGTACTGCTTTTGTAAAAATAACTTTACTCTCATTAATTACAATGAAGAATACTAAATTGCAGATTCTAATTTTTCTTAATTTTAATAGAATAAAATTTTTAAATACTTTGTTGAGAAAACACATTTCTAATTCAACTTTTAGTGCAGAGTTGTTATGACAAAATGAAATTCCATCATACTTTAGGACAAAAAAAAATGTAAACTTTCTTTTAAGGTAAAAAAGAACACTTCTTTTGTTTAAGTACATCTATTTCAAAACTTTGTTTTTAAAAAAGCTGTCTAGATGTTTACGGCTTTTTAAAAATAAACCGTCCAGACAGACCTCTTATTGTTTTACATGTTTTTTATAATTTTTTTTCAACTTTAAGTCTGGACGTCATAATTTTTTTATTCATTTTTTCTTTGCTAATAAATATTTTTTACATCTTTTTTTATAATTTGTCCTTTTCTACAGGTAGTAAACCAGCCTAGTCCAGATATTAATCTTAAAGCATTCATTAAAGAAACAAAACAAAAAAAAAAATTTAATAACAAACAAATTCAGGTAAAACAGCCCACAATAGGCTGCTTGCTGCAGCAGACAAATATATTTATAAACAGACTATAAATGGCAAGAAATATTTGCCATTGTTATGAAATAGTCGCAAAATTCTTACATTGTCTACTTGTTTGTCGTATGCTAGTCGTACATCAGACAAACAGTCATGCAAATAGATTTAAATTTAAATGAGAAAGTCAGAGAAACTTACAAATACATACAAGCGTGTCCTGTTTTCATTATTATTTATTTTATTTGTTGTTTATTTTTTTTCTTAAATAGTATTTTGATAAAGATAAAAACAATAGAAGAGGCAGTCGCAGTTGCAGCTATTGCAGCAACATAATAATGAAAAATACTGCAAGAGACAGGAAGTATGTAACATTTGCAACCTACATTGAAAAGAGCAATAACAACAATATTTAAGAAATATTAAGTGAACTGCCACATAATGCCCCACCAATCTCTCACTCTGCAGTCCCTCCCTTTTACTAAAAACAATGCAACAGAGGTTATTGAAACTGACTTGAATTGTAAAGTTTAAGACTCACAATCATTTTAACAAAATGTTCTTGCATTAGTTATGTAAAATGGCAGTAATAGAGAAATGAAGAGAAAGGGAAATTCAGGAGGATACCAAGTAAATAACAACAAAATATAGACCTTTGCCTTGTTGCTCGTAACAAGTAACATTTTAGTATGACTACGACCTACACAACTGAACTCTTTCATTCATAGTTGCATTTGTAGGTGGAAAATATGAAAATTATTTTGTTGGTAAGACAACTTTGTGACATTTTTAAATAGTTTTGGGTTTTTCTATATTTTTTTTTAATGGACTTTTGTTAGGAAAAATTTCGAACGGAGACAGGAAAAAAATAAATTTTCTGCACGTTTGTGGCAACAAAACATTTGAGATTTATTTTTCTGGATATCAGGTAAAACTTAATTAAAATTTCTATTACCAACTTTAAATCTATATTGTAAACATTAAGACTTTTAAACCGTAATTGTGGGAATATTGTGATTTATGCTGATGTCGGTTGCACAAGTATGCTTGTAAATGTCTGAAGAGAATATTTCAAGTTTTAAATCTATAATAGATAATTCAGTGCTGTATACTGTGTTACTTTGTTTCACTAAAGGCTTCTGATTTCAATAATTAATGGCATTGTGTGTTACAATTCTATTAGAAAAATCAATAGCAAAGAGTACATAGGAATGCCAGTTCTTTTGTTCTTTTCTTTCGAAATTAATTTTCTGGCCAGATGTAATACATTTTGAATCCTTAATAATAAAGCTCAGTAATGATTTTCATATAAAATCTCAACAATAAAAAAAAAAAGAAATCAAATATACATTTTTTGCCAAAAACAAAAAAATTTTGTTGTTGATTTCGGAAACTAGATTATAGAAAGAGAAAAATGTTAAATTTAAAAAATTAGCATAGAAAACTACATACATATATACATATATAATTGGCCATTATAATCCTGCTTCAGGGTCAAGCCCTATCTTCTCTTAACACCTATGTTCTGTGTTTCAGTTTGTATGCATGAGTACCGGGACCTATAGTTTAAAATCCATTTCGAAGGATAAACTTGAGAAGCTTGTTCATGGCAAACAGTTACACTCAGAGCTTTACCAGAAGGCTTCTAAGAAATAGTCGCCAAAAGAAATATTTTTTAATATTTTTTTTAAGATATCAGAGCTGGGGTTTGAACCCGTAGCTCTTGTCTAGTTAGCCAACACACTAACCACTAGACTACGGCGAATACAAAACTAAACTGCAATTTATTACATTAATTAAGTAATTTCTGTTACTATCTTACTTGGCAACCCTTATACTTACTTTTTAAATCCCAGGTTGTTAACAAAAAGCATATAGCCAGCCAGTCAAAAACAAAAAAAAAAAAAAAACACAAAGTGCCACTTTGAATTCTTTCAAAAAGGAAAAAAAAAAACTACAGCGAATCAGATCTATCTGTAAAGATTGATAGAACAAGGGCGTCCAGTGTCGCGCACTGTACCAAACCGTTAGCCAAAAATTCATCTCAAAATGTATCAAAAGTCCGACTTCTAAACATAGTCCATCACAAAGATAATGGCCAATAGTCTGCTTCTCAGAATTATTCCCTTTAGCAAAGAGGGTCAAAAGGCAGGCCAAAGCCCTAATTCCATAAATATGTGTGGGAAGACTTTTTGATCAATTAATACTTTATACAGGCCATGATAACATCTAGATAAAACTTAGAATGTGTAGTTTTAACCGTTTTCGAGATATACAAGATTCAACATTCAGTTTGGATGGGAGGTACCATGCTTATTAATCCGGTAGTGATTAATTTTTTAAAAAAAGCTTTTTATTCATTATGAAGATATTTTGTCAAAATTGAGAGCTTTTATTAGTTAATATTTTGAATATATGGACAAACAATAATTTACTTTAGGCGTGGTACTCCTCCGTTGGATTTTTTTTAATTTATTTTTTTTTTTAATTTATTTCCTTTCGAAATATATAAAAATATCGTAGAAATTAAAAAAAAAAAAACTGGCTCAGCCGTTTACAATTGAACCAAATTTTTATTTTTTAAAACCTTAACTTATAACTTTAATTCTTTATTAATTTAAAATAAGCACGAGAAAAATGGGTAACAATAAACTTAAAAGGAATCAATTACTAAGAAAGTTCATAAACAGATATAAAACAATACGGGACAAAATCATCAAAACAAAATGTTCAATTAAATTTTTATTATTGTTTGTTGGGTAGAATGTTTTTTGATTTAAAAAAAAAAATTTTTTTTTTGAATTTATATGTACATACATATTTTCTGTATTTAAAATTTGAAAATAATTTAAAAATAAATATTTCCTGAAGACGCTGCAAGCAGGAGTAGCGAAATATCGATAATTAAATAAACGATTTTTATTTAAAAAAAAGACCTTAAGCTTAAGTAATTCTTTAGATTACTTAACTTATAACTTTTTTCATGATAATATTTATATAGTTTTAAAGAAAATTAAAGTAGGGCATTATTATTTGAAAATTACTTCGGGTATGTTTCCTATGCATTACTTTCTCGACAAAACTTTGTATAGATTTATCGATTATAAATGAATAAGTAATGGAGCATTTACCAAATATCATTAAAAATAATTGCAATAAATATAGAAGATGATTTGAAATAAAGGGGCAAAGACTCTACTAAGAGAAATGTAACACAGTCTGCAGTATCGTGTATTAAATGGAAATACATTGATTTTAAATATCTTTTAAAGTTTTACAAACGTAGCAGGCTATACCTAAATTTTGTTGTTGTTTGATGTGATTTTCTGAGTTCGCCGAACCTTTAAGGCCGTTCAAAACAAAGCATGATTACTTTAATAGCCTGTTCCTATATTACAATCGGTTCGACAGACAAACAATCCATACACAAACAATTACGTAAGAAATTGAGTTTTTCTAACACAATTGTCTGACTTATGTTTGTTTACGTTATTTTTTCAATTTCTATGATTGCCAGGGTATATAATTTTCAGTTTTGCATAATTTTTCTAATATAAAAAAGTAATTTTTACATATAAAAATGGCAACCCTATTTTTTGTTTATAAAATAAATTCAATTAGGGAAAATATAATTTTTGTTGTAGAGAAAAAAAAATAAAATATTACCTATTAATAAATTTTTCATTACAAGCCTGTTCTGAAAATCGCTTGTTGTAAAAAATTACGAAATTTATGAAATTTTGATTTTTATATATAAAATGTATGATATTAGAAATAAAAAAAAAAAAAAAAATAAAACAATTACATGGAAGGCCTTTTTTTTAAGAAAGTGGTATTTGCCTTTATGATTTTTCTTTATGTTTTACGAACTTTAATTTGCTCTCAATTGTACCAACAAAGTTATTGATCCTTATATTTACTTCTCATTTGGATCCAAATACAAATAATTTTACAATTTAAAAGTAAAATATCACCAAAATATGAAACATTATATTTCCTTGTAATTTGAAACCAAGTAATTTTCAGAACAGGCCTGTATGATTTTGTTCGATTTTGTTCAAAAAAATATAATTGTGTGTTTTTGAATTTTCTAACAAACAAAATTGTGATATTTATTATTATTATTCGATTCAGACCCAGCACTAATGCAAGACACTGCGACCTATAAGATCTATTGTGTCCCATTGAGTCTATTGTCTGTTTAGCAGACCGACTGCCTTCCTTATGAACACCAGCAGGTCCGAAACTTTAATGGTGGATATGTCCGCCAATGAAGCCATGTGCCTCCCTAAACACATCCACCACACCAAATTGTGATATAGAAACCACATAAAGAGACAATTTATATACAGCTCTTACGTTTATACTCAAAATTGTTTTATAAAAACCCAAATGAAATTTTTATATACAAATAAACAAAAATTGTGTATCAATTGTAATATGGAAACATTCCATAAATGTATTTTAATAAATCGTCATAGTAAATGAGTCCGTTTTATATATATATTTTTAACTCCCTTCTTGGTAAAACAGAGTTTCTCTTTTTCAGTTCCTATTCATTTCTGTGTTGGATTACTTACTGGTAAGATTTAGACAAAAAGGGAGTCACTGAACACGACAAACAGGGAATTATATGGACTACAGTAGATATCAGTAAATATGGGCTTGGAGATCAAAACCACTTAAAGGGAAACACATATACATTCTTATACTTGAGCAGAGCTGTCAATTAAAGAAAGCACTAAATAGCACATTATTATAAGTAGAATCCTTTGACATTTTTCAGGCCTCGAAATATGCATTAAGTATGTGCCTGCCTATGGTCAGCGATTTGTTTAATGACTAAATAAAGGAAAACACAACTACAAGACTCTACAAACTATAGATTTTAAAATACTCGTACATATCGTCGTACGGAAGTTTACGACGATATTTGCCATTTCATATTTTTTATATATCTCGAGCTAATGATGCCACTTTAATCTTTCGATCCCAAGTTTTTCAAGACTGCAATCCGTTTTCAGATATCTAGTCCAGTTTTGGAGATAAATAGCCGAAAACGGTTGGCAAATTTTTAAAATTCTGGTGTCAAAAACCTAAAGTGGCATCATTAACTAGAGATATACTATAAGATGGAGTATAGAGCACAAACACTCCCGCACGACTTTATGTTGGGGCAGAATTACGCTTAATGAAGACTTGCTATTTGCTACCCAGCGGTAGAACATCAATATTACACACACTTAAAAAACTTTGAAACTGTAAAAAATGTGGCGTGGATATCTTCCTAAGGAATGTGGTTACTTTAAAAGTATTGAGAGCATCTTAGTTCTGGTACTAAGTTTTTTTTAAATACAATAACTAAAAAAGAGACTTATGGACTTACCAAGTAAATAATCATCTTAAGAACCATAGTAGTAATATATTTAAAATTTTAACACTCACCTAAAAAGAAAATAAATAAAGCATGAAAAATTAATTATTAAAAATTTATGAAAACTTATCGAATATTTAGAAGTTTGACAAAAATTTTTAGCAATATTTATTAAATTACGTCATGGGTGTTTTAAAAAATTTTTAACACATTTTTTTCATATATTCAGAAGTAGTCTTCTCTTAGCACTTCTTTTTAATAGAGTTCTGTTCCGCTTATAAAAAGGTTAATTTTCATTCTAACCTGCCCTTTTTACAATATTTATGCAGAAAGTTTATTCGCCATATAAAAAGCTTTTAAAGACCATTTATTAGGACTGGACCTAGAACGGAAAGTATAAGATCTCATCCGTAATGACAATATAAATTATTATTACAAGTGAAGTAATTAAAATCATATGCTCGGTACGGTGTAGAATTAAGAGTCCCTGATGGGCATCAAAATCACAACCCCAAGTGAACTAACCCCCTAGCATACCACTCACTAAAAAACTAGGGTAGGGAAAACTTTAAACAATTAAAAAATAATGAAGATAAAAAATCTAAATAAAACTGTTTTACTGATTAAAGATATAAAAATGGAATTAGCAAACGCCATAAAAAGTTTTTATGATGTTTTATTTGATTTTCTATTTAAGGCGCCTTTCGAGCTTTCTCTATTATTGTATTATTCCTTTTTAATTTAATTCTCTCACAAATAAAAGTTAAAGTTCGTTTTATTTAACAAAAAAAGTTTTTTTTTAATAGAAATCATTTTCGACTATTCAATTATCTTTAATTGATTTTGTTTTTGTTCTCCCTTATAATTGCAAAAGGAGACGGACAAAGCAAATAAAAGAAGAAATTAATATATGGGGCACAACATTAATTTTAAACATTAGCGAGAAAATAGAAATTTTATAAAAATAGGGATAATTAATGGAAAAAAACACTTAATTTATACACATTTTTAGTTCAGTATTTCAGGAAGTATTTTAAATGCTCTGAGAGCATCTTATATAAGATGGTGTCTTCATACAGTATGTAAGAGAACACACTCACATACGTCATATACTTTTTTATCTTTCAGTTCCATTTACATTCCATTACAAAGTAAATTAATAATTTAAACGGCCAAAATATGAACTTCAAAGACAATGATCGACAAAAATATAAGACTTTTTTAACATAAATTTTCTTATAAGTGTTCATTTCTAGATTTTATGGAATAAAGTCTCAAGAATAGTGTGGCTCAGTTGAATTATATTATAATTATTAAAATTTAGATCCAGCACAATTACAATACCCTGCGAACTCTAAGATGTACTGAGTTTTAAGGTAAGTAGTTGTTCTGAACTTTACTGAATTATTGAATTAAAAACTCGATTTTATTTCGATGACATATCGTTAAATTATTTTACAAGGACCAATAGTTTAACATTGAAGCCGAAAAAAAGCTTGTACGAGGCAATCAGTTAATCTCATAGCTTTTGCCAAAAGATTGCAAGAGGTTGCCGCCGAAATAAATATTTTTTCATATTTCTTTTTTTGACTTATCAGGACTGGGAGCTCTTGTCTAATAAACTAACACAGATCGGGCAGGATTTGTATAGGTTTCTGTGTTTTAGGCTTCACGGGTGGTTCTGAGATGGAATCCAGCGTAGACGATGGTGTTTCCTTCGAGTCTGTCAAATTGGCAGAGTCATTTAGATTCTCGAGAATGTGCAGTGTTTTTTAGGTTGAGATCTTTGCAATTATTCAAGCTTTGAGTATACTGAGGGAGCGGTGCTTTGAGGATTATATTAGGCCGCTATCAGAGCCCTGGCGTTACCAGTTGGAAACCCTGCTCTGGTTATTCGTTGTAAGGAAAAGCGAAGCTCCTTTGGAATGCTTGTAGCATTTCCTTGGTCTAGGTTTCGGGTCTTAGGGATTTCTTCCCGCCTCTGCTGGAAGAGATGCTTTCTACTCGGATGACCACTGGCTTATGACTGTCCTTAAAGAAGGAATATCCAAGTTTTTTCTTGCAAAAGTTTAGAACAGATGGAGTTTCATCACTACCTGTGGTGTTTCTAGGACACTTTAACTTCAGAATAAACGCGGCAAGGCTCCAGGAATCTTAAGCATTCCTTGTAAGAGAGGCAAAGTCTGCCCTTTAAGATCCACTGCAGAAGTAGACTGAATACTTCTGATTAAATACTTCTTCATTTTATTTGTGATTGCCCAGGTCGGGCAGTCAAACGTTTGAAATTTTTTGGGGTGCCTTTTTTCAATAGCTTGGCTCAGTATGCGAACCCAAACCCCCTTGTTTTTCTCCACTTTGTAGACAATTTTGGTTGGCTGTAGTTCTTTTCCTATTTTAGTTGATTTGAGTTTGGTCCTACAATGGTTTTAAAACGGCGCTTTCTGCTAATTGTCCTACCTACCTATCTACCTATTCCCTTAATAACCAATAAGTTTCCTGAATACCAAAACAATAAATTTAATCTCAAAATGAATTTTTGTATGCCTTTGAATAACTTTGGATTTCAATTTCACTCGAATTGGTTTTACAGAATATACTCGATAGTCAAAAATTAACAATCGGTGCAATATAGAAAAAAAAGATTAAAAATTTAAAGTGTTGCTTTCGTAGTTGAAGTCATTACGTTTTCTGTTAGATGTCACTTGAACCAACCAACCAACATAAACATACTATTTCCTTATTTCTATTACACGAGTAGTATTCAAAATCTTATGTAGACACTTTACAATCCTGACCAAATTACTCGCAACTGGTGAAATTCCAACCTATCACTATCGGCTTTTGTTCATAGATTAAGCCAAGAAGTAATTTCTAAAAGACTGCAGTAACAATAAATTAATAATCAAATATATGACTTTTTAGTAATTGCTTTAAATTGTTATAAAACCAATTGTTCTTCCTACCATAGGGTGGGTATGGATAGAGAAGTAATCACAACAATAAAACAAATTTTCTTTTATAAAAACTAATATTTTTTTTAAAATTGCTGACATTTAATCTTCTTTATAAATACACAGAAGAGATTTTTGTATCTATACACGTAATAATAATGAAAACAAAAAAAAATCTTAAAGTTTTTCCCCTCTCTGTTGTGTGACACTCGAGTATTTGACTTGAATTGTAGCAAATTGTTGAACTTTTCTTTGGATTATTTTTGTTTTGGAACCTTCTTACCAAAACAAATACTTTCTAAAGGAGTATAAGTAGCATAAGTTAAGGGCAAAAAAAATTTTGTTTTTTTCAATTTTTTTTTTAACAAAACTTTTTGACACAATTAACGCAATGCAGCATTTTGTAAAGCGAAAAAGAAAAGAAAAACAATACAAAAGTATTTCTCAAGCATGCCATATACTTTAGTTTGGTCAAATAGTTTGTTTTTCTTTCTGCTTTTGTTTTGATAAAATCATCTCAACATTATCATTTTCATTATTATTGTCATTGTCTTCAGACAAAACAAACACACAAAAAAAAACTGAAAAAAGCTGTTTAAAGTTTTTTTGTTTTTCTTTCTCCTTTTACAGCAAAAAAAATAAAAAATAAAAGAAACTCTTTTAGTTTTGCGGCTTTCAAAAATAAAATTTCATAAACAATTCATTACAATATTTCTCTCCTTTAAGAAGATTGTTTTTCTTTAACTTTGAAAATCGTAAGTCCCTCTAAGTAGGCTTTATAAATAACCAGTTTTAAAAAAATCGTTATTGTTTTAAGAAACTTTCACAGAAAATTATATTAAAAGTTGTTTCTGCATAAAATTACTGGGCTTTTGTTAGAAATGAAAAGTTTAGATTTTAAACAAATTTTCGTTACAATTTTACTTGAGTTCGTAGGAATATAAGGGTAATAAATTCCTGCATGGTTTCATATTAAATAAAAAAATTCTTACAAATTTCCAAATCACTTTTTTTATTGGGGGTCACAACAAAATATGTGAACTTTCACAGATTAAATGATGTTATTTTGAGAGAAAAAGTTTAAAATTTAGGGTAGCAAATATGATTTGAATGACATATTACAGGTTTTCTTAAGTTTACAAGCCCTTCAACGGCAGGTTGCGCACTGAGGTTACTTTTAAAATTATTAATTTCAATATAGTTTTTGTAAAAAGCTTGTAGATTTGCTTTGGTTCACATTTTTGCTGAAGTGATGAGCTCTAACCCCAATTAATTGATTTTGGTTTTCTTCAATTCTACCCTAAACAGTTTTTTCAATGCGCACTGTTAGGCATTTCACGATTATAAACTTTCTTAGTAACAGAAATGGTGATTCAAAAAAATTTATTGTGACACTTTCAAGGACGATTACATACGCCAATTAATGTACGAATTTCACGAGAAAATTGACGAACTGAACCATTATTTTGGTAAAGCAATTCAACAATTTGTAGTCGCCGTGGTCTAGTGGTTAGTGTGTTGGCATAATAAGACCTGGGCCCTGGGTTCGACACCCAGCTCTGACATCGAAAAAAAAAATATGAAAAAAAAGTATTTCTTTCGGCGACTACCTCTCAGTAGTCTTCTGGCAAAAGCTCTGAGGTTAACTCATTGCCATGACAAAACTTCTCAAATCTGTCGTTCGTAGTCAATTTTAAACTGTAGGTCCCGGTACTTATGGATATGAATTAACATACACAACATGAGTGCTCCGAGAAGCTAGGCCGTAACCCTGACACAGGGTTGTAATGGCCAATTATGTATGTATGTACAGTTTTTGTTATGTTTTCAAGCCATACAATGGCGGGTTGCACACCGAGGTTACTTTCAAAATTATTAGTTTCACTATAGTTTTTGTAAAAAGCTTGTAAATAAGTTTTGGTTCAAATCTTATCTTAAATGAAGAAATATAACCCCAATCAATTGAACTCAATTATCCCTGAACAGTTTTTTCAATGCGTACTGTTAGGAATTTTATGAGAATAATCATTCTCAGTAAAAGAAAACGTGATACAAAATAACTGATTCTGACACTTTCAAGGACGATTACATACGCCAATTAATGTACGAATTTTACGAGAAGTTTGACGAATTAAACCATTATTTTGGTAAAGCAATTCAACAGTTTAAAACCGTGGCTCAGAAGCAAGTCTATTCCTAATTAAATATTAAAGTAAACGAAAAGTAGTAATGATATCGATTGTCAAATAAATCAGTGTTTCAAATTTAAAGTTTTTATTATCAAAGTGGAGTCTCTCAGCATTTCTATCCGACACACCATATGACCATATGTGTTGAAGAAAAGTTCAAAGTGCTTCTGCAAATTTTTCAAGAGGTGGTTATTAGGTTTCATACCGATTATTACATAGTCTTGATTTGTTGGTTGGTAAATGTAGGGATCCAAAGATCCAATTAGCGCTCTGGCGTTATTTTGCAATCACATTTAAATTCACCACTTAACTACTTACAAACCGTCAAATGGTAACACCATCCAACTCCGTAATGCCATCAAAGAGTGGTTAACTCAGAGTTAGTACGTTCTCCATCCGTAGAAGAGGGTATTCGCAGAGACAATGAAATATAATCTCCCTTTTCTTTCGTTGTTTGCAACTGTTGCAGTGCATATTTTATGGAATATTCATCCTGGCTGCTTTCTGTCCAATGACTCATTTCATACATATGCATATAGCCTTAACGATTTTTAATTTTTTTTATTGAAATTGTACCTTTGATTAAGGCCCTCGAACTGACTGAATATTAAAATAACTGATAATTCAAAAACATGATTATGGAATGTTCTGAGAAGATATATAAAAAAAATTTATAAATATTTTCAAACACATAATATAAGAGTGTCTCAAATAACCGAGATTCAACCGTATTATTGACAGAAAGAATTTTTGAATTAGGTCCAGTAATGAATATAATAAAATGTATATTTGTCTGTGTTGTAATATAAGAAATACATAATAAAACTATCCAAACTTGTAAGTAAAGACTTTTAGCTTTCTAAAGTTGATTTAAATCAGAACCTGTTACTTTACCGGAAGATCTATATCATCCTACTATAAATATTATTTTGTGTACTCCATCTGAATCTAAATTAAAGCATAGTAAAGAATGCAAGATTTTTTGCTTCAATCAAACTAACTATAATTTATTTAATTCATTGATGGGAAATATTTGCTGGAATGACATTATACCTATTTCTTTTAATAGCAATACTGACATTGACTGCAGCGTAACAAATTTTTACAAGTTAATTTATTCTTTTTTTTGAAATTTGTGTTCCCAAAATGAATTATAATGTAGAAGTTGGTCCACCATGGAATTCTGTTCAACTGTCTCGATTGAAGAATCTTAAAAATAAATGCTATAAAAATTATAAGAAATCTGGCTCTATTATTGATTATTCAAAGTACTCTGTTGCACGGTCTGAATATATTATGCTCAACCGTCTTTTGTATAAAAAGTATTTAATTAGAGTAAAGAAAAACTTCATCCGTAACCCAAGATCATTTTATACATTCGTCAATTCTAAAAGAAAGGCTGTTGGTTATCCAAATGTAATGAAATTTAACGATCGTGAATCTAGTGATATTGATGACATATGTGATATGTTTGCCGATTTCTTTGCCAGTACTTATTTTGATGCAGTTTATAATGATAAAAATATATATCCTTATTCGATTCCATCAAATCAAGTAATATCTCTTCCTACTTTACATGAAAGTGATATTTTGCTGTCCTTAAAGAAGCTGAAGATGTCCTTTAGTCCCGGTCCTGATGGTGTTCCAAATTGTATTTTAAGTCGATGTGCTGAGTCGTTTGTCACACCGTTATCTTTGTTGTTTAATGCCTCTATTAAATATGGTTATTTTCCTGCGTGTTGGAAGGATTCGTATATTGTACCGCTTTTTAAATCTGGTAATAGATCTAATATAACAAATTATAGAGGCATTGCTAAGCTGAGTTCTATTCCAAAACTATTTGAGAAATTAATTGCTGATTTTCTTCGTCATCATACCTCATCGTTATTATCACCTTATCAACATGGGTTTAGAAAAGGCTGTTCAACAATAACTAATGTACTACAATTAACAACTGTAGTTAATGCTGGTTTTACTGAAGGAAAGCAAACTGATGTGATTTATACTGATTTCAGTAAAGCATTTGATAAGGTAAACCATAGACTACTTCTGAATAAACTTGATTCGCTGGGAGTTACTCAGATTGGCTTAAATTGGATGAGGTCATATTTGATGGGTAGGAAACAAACAGTACGAGTGCATAATAACGTTTCTAAGTTTATTTATGTTCGCTCCGGTGTTCCCCAAGGCAGTCATCTTGGTCCACTTTTATTTTCATTGTTTGTTAATGATCTTCCAAATGTTATTAATTTTGCCCATATCTTAATGTATGCTGATGATGTGAAGATGTTTCTATCGTATAAAAATATTACTGAACATGTTTTGTTTCAAAGTGACCTTAACAACTTTTTTTTATGGTGTCAATACAACATGATGGAATTGAATATTAAAAAATGCAAATACATGAGTTTCTCACGTAGGAATATTATTAATGTTAATTATTCACTTGGAGGTAATCAATTAGAGATGGTTGAAACATTTATCGATCTTGGCATTCTTCTTGACATGAGATTGAATTTTAATGAGCATATTACTTTGACTGTAAACAAAGCTAAATGTGTCCTGGGATTCATAAAGAGATGGGCTAAGGAGTTCACCGATCCTTATATTACGAAACAACTCTATGTGTCACTTGTGAGACCAATTCTAGAATATGGGTCAATAGTATGGGATCCTTACTACAATGTTCATAGTGATCGTATTGAATCTGTGCAGAAGCAGTTTTTGTTATTCTGTTTACGTGGCCTTGGTTGGAACTATACTGATTTGCCTTCATATACTTCCAGATTAGCATTAATTAAACTACCAACGCTTAAAAGTCGTCGTATAATGTTAAATGTATCTTTTATGATTAATCTGATTAATGGAAATATTTGTTGTGAATCTCTTTTAAAATCTGTTAAATTTAATATTCCTTGTCGTAATTCTCGATTTTATAATCCTCTTTTTGTTCAATTTTGTAGATTTAACTATAATATGGCTGATCCTTTTAATAGATTATGCAGCCATTATAATTATTTGTCAGAATTAATTGATTTTTCTTTAAATTCTAGAATTATTAAACGTAAAATAATTGTATTTCTAAATATGTAACTAATTGTAATTTTGTTGTGTTAATTTTTATACATTGTTAATTTGTAAATAGTCTGTAAGGATTTATTCCATTGACTTTTTTTAATAAATAAATAAATAAAAAAAAAAAAATTGAATTTTCCAAAAGTTAAGCATCTCTCTACAAAGAAACTACTCACTGACATTCCACTCTATTCCATCTTAACCAATGTCAATAAAAAAAAGAAAAAACGAATAATCAGTAGAAAACCGCCATCTATTGGGAAATAGCAGATAATAGCTAAACATTCTTAATTAGCGAAGTCACCCACACAATCAACATGCAACGTTGAGGCAACTGCTGTTAATCATTCAAGGGTGAAGGTATAACACTGGCCTGTGTTTGAATGATCAATTCATAGCAATTTGTTTCATTCCTACGGCGATTAATAATAATATAAGAGAAAACAAAATATATATTCTGTCACAATGTTCTGTCCTTTTCAAAAATTCCAATTCAATGCACAGAATCATTATCACATTTAAGTTATTAAAAGCATGTTTATGCACTAAAAACCATTACAATCGTTCTATACTTAGCTTGTAATTTGGATGAGAGGGCAGGTCAGAGGTTCTAAAGCCAATTGAGAAAGCTTTTAAAGACAATGAGAGAACTCAGTCTGATAAGAGAGATTTCAAAAATATTTTTTTTTAAGCTGAAATGTGTAGTTTGCAAGGTAAGATATTATAAGCAAATTCCGACATATTTATAGATTTGATATTAGGAAGAGTCAATGCACTGACACTGAATTACCAACAATAAATGTATTTTACGCTGGCCAGCCTATTAGTTCAGAATCCTTGAGACAGCGCATATAATAAAAGAGATGTAAACCGAGTTTCTAAATAAATTTCCTCCCTGTTTCTATAGAAGACAATTTATTTAGTAGCCATACTATGGTTAACTCACACTTTCACACATAAACACAGTCTATCATAAAATGTGTTTTAATTAAGGGATACAAAATCAAAAATAAAATTCTAATTGCAGTAGAAAGAGAAGAGTTGTCCATCTCTGTTAACTTTTACGGATCCCAAAAATAAAATAATTTATGAGAACAAAAACTATAATTTCCAACACTAAAACAAACACAATAGTCCTAAAAACAATGTCTGTCCCTACCATTACTGTTTCCAAAAGAACTTTATTTGCTGTTTCCAACTAATTTTTTTAAGTCAAAAATTAATTCAAGAAGAAAAGAGAAGAAAGAGAATAATAAGAATCGCATAATTTATACAAATGATTATAAATTATGATGTTTTTTCTTTTAAACTTTACACTCGCCATCATCATTGTTCTTTCTGTACAAGGCATTTGTTTCATACATTTTCCATTTTTTTTTCTACATTTTTTTTTCTAAGTTTAAATGATAAATAACCATAAATCTTAAGGATCTATTCACAGAGCTCTCGTCATGGCTTTTTAGCTTTTGCCTTAGATTTTTCTTTCGTTTTCTTTATGTTTTGGTCTTTTGCTATTTTATGGCTTTATTTTCTTCTATTCTTCTTAAAAGATAAATACTGATAAATGTTAGGAAATTAACCTTCAAAATGTTGTTAAGAAATATATTAACGAGAGTTAAATGCTATTGTTGTTGTTGTTGCTGCTGTTACTGTTGTCTTAAGTAATGGTAAATGGCATTTTTAGTGCTTAAGGTGTCGATGCTCTTGATTTTGAAATTTTATAAATGTCGGCTTTACGTACAGGGAAAAAACAAGAGTAGGCACTTTCTATTATTCCTGATGCAAGTTGACTAAATATTTATAACTGCTTTAAAAGCTACATATTTATATTGCTATAGGCTTACACTGTGTTCAGATATGCGTCATTATTGAGATTATCGGAAAAAATGGCATTATTGAGCTCAACATTCCATACAAAATTTTAATTAATTATTATTGAATAAGTACGAAATTGTTATAAATATTGAGTAAAATAAAAATGCAGTACTTTCCTAAGTGTGTTTAGTGACCATATTCCAATTTAGCGAACAAGTTTTGTTGATATTTGACAACTCACTCGTCAATAAAAATAAATTTTTGAAATTTTTATAAAAAACTAGCTAAACCCGGTGTGCTTCGCCACCCCCTCATTATATAATAAAATTAATGACGGTGACGTGGTTCATAGTTATATGGCGACGTCAACAGTATTAAGAGCAATATACTACCAAATAAAACAAAATCCGTTGGAAGGAACAAATTTATACAGAGAACAAAAAGTTTAAAACTTTCAGATAAAATTTTGCGTGAAAGGGGCGTGACATAAGAAATGTTTATTTATACGTCGCCTGGAGTATAATGAGTATACAATTTGAAGTAAATCTGTTAAAAAACTATATGGGAGCAATTACATAATTTTAAAAAAGTGGGCGTAAAAGTGGGCGGGGTCAAAAAAGTACTTTATTAATCATGTCAGAGTCCCAGTTAAATGCTGTGAAAATTTCAGGGAGATCGGTCTAGAGGTTTGGTCTCTTATAAGGTGCAAACAAACAAACAAACAAACAAATAAACAAACACACATTCAATTTTATATATTTAGATGATTAATTTGTACTTTAAATATGTACATAAATAGGTTAAAAATTAAAGAAAAGTAGAATAGGCAAGAGTGATGCCAGTGAGATAGCCCTTCTTAAGCTGTTTTCTGGTTTCCAGCTGTCAAATGAATATTGAATAAAAGCTAAATTGCATATGCCGGAACACTTAAAACAATTTGGCATTTAACCGAATATTGACACAATACAAGTTCATGACTGAACATAGTATTATACCGTAGAAACATGACGGCATTAATGTGCATTATAACGTTGTCGTCTGTCTACGCTATAAATGCAAAAACTGACATCTGTCAGGGTAAAATTTTAATTTTCATTAGTAAGTTTTAAATTCCAATTAACGTTGTCTTCTGTCTACGGTATTAGTCTTTTCAATTTATAATCCGTGAATAGTTCTCATTACTTAAAATTTTTTTTAATAAGAATTACAATCAGTTTCAATTTCAGGCTTCATTTACTATACATTACTGACCGCTGATATAATTTTTGCTAATTTGATAAAACAAAATGAATAAATAACAGTACATTTGACAGGTGTACTTGTAACATTGTGACTGTTATTATTGTAATAGTGATTTCGATGTTAATATTTATTTATGTTTTTAATAAATATTTAACTGCCTTTTAATTTTGTATGCATTGAATGACTCTTTGTAAATTTGTGTGTCTATATACTGAATACAAAAAAAAAATATAAAAAGGTACTTGGCATTCGTGTTACTCAACCAGTCACAAACTTTACAAAACTTTTCACTCCATGTTTTGTTTTAATATGTCAGGTTTTACAACCCCTTAATATTTTGTATGGTACACGTCGTAGCAAGGCAAATATGTATTTATGGACTATATTTTCAAGACATTTTTTAAAGAGTTCTCTTAATTCCTGTTAATTCTGTTCGCAAATATCACACAAAAAATTTAAGAAATATCTTCTTTGATTTACTGTTAAAATAATTGTGTTTTTTTGTTACTTCCATACATGAAGACCAACATATCCCCAAAATAGTTATTATTTCAAGTCAATAATACACTGATATTTGTTATGCATATGTATGTGTTGGTATTCCTTAAATTTCATAAATCATATTTTATATTTTATGCACACTTTTATGCCTATCCTTTTGATGTTATTGCTACTGCCTTACTTTCACACAGGCCGCAATTTGATTTTTCCTTACTATGGACTAGAATCTATTGCACAACATCGATTTTCGCAGCTACAGTTTTTAGCTTGATTTTTAATAAGAAAATAAATAAATATTCGTAAATAAAAACTATTAAGAAATTATTTTCAGAGATGATGTTCAAACTTTTAATATGTGGGGACTCTATTTATTCACATAAAAAGCTAGATATACCGATATTGTTGCTACTTAGTCTCCATAATTGTTGCTTGTTCTAAATTTTTGGAGAGGGAAATTGGCTAGGGCACAAGTATCAACAAGTACTGTAATAGGTGGTAAGAATTTTGTTTTTTATTTGAGACCAATACTCAGGAACAATCATCCTCTAAATGTGTATTGGAATTTATGGAAAGGACAGTAAGTATTTTTTCTTATATTATTATTAAGCACCTTAGGAATGAGACAAATTGCTGTGAATTGATCATTAAAAGGCCAGTGTGATACCTTTACCCTTGAATAATCAACAGCAATTGCCTCATCGTTGCATGTTGATTGTGTGGTGAGTACCTTCGCTAAGTAGATTTAGCTTTTATCTGCTACTTAACAATAGGTGGCGCTTTTCCCCTGATTGTTTTTTCTTAACATTAGTTAAGATGAAATATAGTGGAAAGTCGTGGAGCGGTTTCTTTGTAGATGGTCTTCTTGGAGAGGGAGGGGGGAAACCTCCTATTTTTAAATTATAATTTTGAAAAAAAAACCGCAAATTAACTTCATATTTAGTAAAAAATTATCAGTCAGAAAAAATTTATTCATTAATTATCAGTTGATTATGGCACAAGCCATAAAAACTAAGTATTTTCCTTTTTTTCTATCTTGGGACTGGTAACAGCAAAAGTTTTGAAATTCTGTTCAAGTTTTCTCATAAATAATAAAAGTACAAGTGGGTAAGTGAGCATAGTTTCTCCCATTCAAAGTAATTTTTGATTTTTGGGTATCTATAGAACAATTAAAGCAAAAATATTTAAATTGCTCAACGTATTTTTACAATAAATACAAGTCGTCAGTCGAATTGTGTGTGGAATTAGACAAGTAAACAATTATATGTAGTATTTCAAAAATTTGGGAGATCTTAGATTTTTTTTTTGATTTTTGTTCTACAAAAAATTCGATTTGAAACGGTATACAAAATTGAAATTATTTTATATTATCCTTGTAATTTCTTTTTACAAGATAAGGACTTAAGTCACACAAAATTTTAATTTAATTTTTTTATAAGAATTGCTGGTTTTAAATTACAATCGCCTTTTGCAAAGATTTTTTAACCTTAACTTATGCTGTGGTCGCCTTAAAAATTTAGGGGTTTTTGTTTGTGCTTTATCATGTATTTTAAAATATTTTACTTTTAATTTATTTTCGCCTTCTTAGTTTATTATCTTTTTATTTTCGTCAAGTCATAAAACATTCTGGCTATTGTCTGTTTATCTCTGAGTACAAATAAGTGAATATCTAAATCGATTTTATTATTTAAGAAGGCAGACAATAAATGTCCATATTTTAACGATTTCTATTTTTGATTGAGGTTCTTTCCTGTTATTTATTTTTATCAATTCTCTGCTATAACTTTATGGGATTTTTGTCTTAACAAATGTAATTAAAGTTGAAAATCAAAAAAAAAAAAAAAAAAAGAGATGAACAAGGTTTCTACGTATTTACAAACTGACAAACAGACATCGTAGATAAAGAAAAAGAAAAGGGTACAAAAGACAGCAAAAGGTATAGAAACATGTGGGTTAGAAAAACATATTTTAGAATTTATGGCAAAAATTATAGGGTAACGAAAAATAGAAGCATTTACTATTTAGGAAATAAAAAGAGTATGATTCTTAAAGAGTAGTATTGTCTGCTCATCTTTTTAAAGAACAACAGAATTTTGTGTTAAAAATTTTATCATCTTTTACTTGCAACTATTGGAAAAGTTAAAGAAAATTAAAGAAGAATTTTTTTTTCTTTTATTTTATTCCTAAAACTTCTTTTGCTTTTAACACACCACAGCATTTAAGATTGATAGGAATAGAAAGCAATAGCAATAGTTCTTGTTTTATTAGAGTTTATAATGAAGGGGAAACCAAATTAACATACGTTTGCATAAAACTAACAACGTTTTTCTTTTTTCCTTGTTATACATCTTCAGCGTTCCTTAGTTTTCATTATGTTAAGGGGGAGAAATATTTTTTTTAAATTATAAATAAAAATGAAGATACCCTACGTTATTTTAATATTAATTGAGAATCTTAAACCAGGTAAAAATTCCAATTTTGAAGAACGTCGATAGATGACTCTAAAATTTCATAACTCTGGCAAAAAGTTATGCAGTCAGTCAAAGCTGATGCTTGTTTGAAAGGAATTGATTTAAGCTGTATTTTATGGTAGACACTACAAAAGCCTACACATCTACGTTTCAAAATGAGTGGAAATAGTAGTACTACTCTTGTATTTTTCTTTTTTTTTCGGATCCATCCGATACCAACGAAATATTTTAGTTATTTAAAAGACCCATTGATGTCATTATGTGTTGAGTATAACATCGTTTAAAAGTAACCCGCTGTTGTAGAGCTCCCTATGTTTTCACTCTTAATTTGTTCATTGGCATGGGTTATGTTGGCTTTGAGAACTGCTGTAGTTTGTTATTTGTTCGCATATACTTGTAAGTTTAAAAAACAAACAAGAAGATATCAAATGTGTTCAAATCTAAAGATAATTGTTATTATTACCATCACTTGAGTTGTTCAAGCCTTCAAATAAGTTGTGCAGAAAATCAACACGTAGCGCTCTCTTATTGTAGTACTCTTGGCTTTCACTTCATTCAATCAAAGACAACATTTGTTGGTAATAACATACAGTTCACTTCGTTAACAGTGATGGTCTATTTAAGGTCGTTCTCAAAGAAGTATTGGTATGAACCGATGAAACGGCTAAACCGAAATGCAAACCAAACAGATGATACAACCAAGAGTGCCAATAAGGGATGCTCATAATCTCATGCAGATTGGTATCTGCTCAAATTCAAAATTAGTTCACAATGATTCTTCAAAAAGATCCATTTATGAGCAAATCAAATGTTGCTCTGGAACTATTTATTCATCAGCAAACAGTTACCAACAATTTGAAGAAAACTTGATACTCAAGGGAACTCAGTGCTTAGAAGGAACATGAACAGTGACAAATTTAGTAACTTGAATATGTCTTTGAGATTTACTACTAAAATGGAATAACATCCAATTACTTCTAATTGCAACGGCATTTCTTTTAATTTAACTTATAATTTGGAAACAATTTTCGATTTTCGTAGCGAGGTAGAGAATAACAACTTTGGGTAAACTCTATTATAGATAATTGGAGAGCTGGCTGATAGGCTTATGAAATTTTTTAATCGCATGGACAAACCCGTTTTGTAAGAATTTGGTAACGATAACGTAGCATCAAAATTTCACGAGGGTGCTAATTGCATCTTACAGTCATCACAAAAATCTTTGAACTCTTACTTCTCGCAGAAGTTAAGTTTATACGTTAGTGAAACGCCCAAAGATGTTGCGAGATATATTTTGCTTTAGACGTGGAGTTAGCTTATGGAATAATCCCACCGCGAGTGTCTTTTAAATATTATTTCCACTGTTTAAGTTTCAAGAACCAACTCAAAAAAATGTTTTGGAAAAATACAGCAGTTTGTCTACGAATCAAATATATCCTTTAAATCTAATTCTGTGAGATTATTTTCAAAAACGATATCTACAAAATGAATTTCCTTTTACAAAAGATTTTATTTTTTTTTTTTTACAGAATTTTTATAATTCAAGAAACGTCGAGTATTTAAATAAGTATATATTTTCGCACATAGATTTTATATAAAAGTCTCGTAGGCTATGCAATCAATGCACTCTCGCTTAAAAAATCAGGAACAATCTAAGTGAGTAAGTCAAACTACAACTGCAATTATAACCATAGTTTTTAAAGTTCTAAGTAGACCTACTAATAATTGTACAAATATAGAGAAATTAGAACATAATCTGTATAAATACATCCTTCAATTAAGGATAATGATAAGGCTTGGACTCATTCGGGTTTTGTCTACAAAGAAACCACTCCCTGACATTCCACTCTATCCCCTATTAACCACTGACAACAAAGTACGAATGATCGGGACAAAAAGCGCCACCTATTGGGGAGTAGAAGAGGACAGCTAAAACCTACTTAGCGAAACTACTCACCACAATCAACATGTAAGGATGGGGCAATTGTTGTTGATCATTCAAGGGTGAAGGTATAACACTGGCCTTTGAATGATCAATTCAGCAATTTGTCTCATTCCTAAGGCTCCTAGTAATATAAGAAGAAAATATATATTCTGTACTGTCCTTTCCACAAAAATTCTAATACAATGCACAGCAGTTTGCCACTGAGTATTGGTTTAAATAAAAAAAAAAAAAAATTATAGGAGTTTTTGAAACTATAACTGACCGCGCTGCTTACATTGTAATCGAATTTTTATTATTTTCATAAAATAAGTGCTGAAATGGTGTCTTAAAATGCAATGTTTACTTCATTGATAACATGCCTAAGAAAAACAAAACTCTTCTTAGGCGAAACTAAATTTATGTTCGAATTAAAATTATAAGTGTAAGAGCTTATGAATTATTTTTAACAAATTAAAGCGTAGTTTAGAATATCCCAGTAGACACGCGTACTAGTTTAAGAGTGTGAAGGTCATCAGTTTGATTCCCACAAGAGACTCTAGTCTATTACTGTAAAACAAGTATATGGTCTTCATCACTTCATTCGTAAATAGAATATAACTGAACATTGTATTTTAATAAAAAAACACAAAACAAAATGTGATTCATAATTAAAATTTAGGTTCTTAATTTTCTTAAGTGATAATTTTTTTTATTATCTTTTTATTTTACGTTCTTTTCTTAAAGGTTTTTTCCTACTGCCAAACAGATATTGAAAATTCTGAAACACATTAGGCTCTGCTGTAGGGCATTTGCATAGGCAGCTCAAGAAACAAATTTGCAACATTAAATATGAACAAAAAATAGGAACAGCATACTATTTTGTTTTTATTCTTATATGCAACCAAGTGGAAAAAAGAGGATGTTTTAAGCAATGGAACATATACACTCACATATATACACAAACACACAGTAACACACAGTAACACACACACCCCCACATAATCAGAGAAATTCTTGCACAAAATAATGTTTTACTACTTGTATTTGGGCTCTTTGGACCAATGCGAGAGTAATATCGAGCTGAGTTGAGCTAAAAATACAATCCAATCTTTATTTCAGCGTGTTTTTTGTATTATAAAATCATAAAACAAAAAAAGGAAAAATGTTGCAACAACAGAATTATAATATGCACATCAAAGCCTACATAGAAATACAAGAAATTGTATATGAAAGTCATAATACAAAAACTTGAAAAAAAAAACAGCCAAGAGAAGACAACAAAAAAAAATATGTGTTTTTATGAAAACTGCCTTGGCCCTCTTTTTTGCTACACTACAACAACTACGATAACAACAAGAAAAACTACCAAAGCAAAAAAAAAAGAAAACAAAAAATAACAAGAACGTGCAACATGAAGTGTATGAAACCAGTGAATATGCTTCAGGCTTAAAATAATAAACATTTGCATACTCATACAACCATGTTGTTGTTTTCGTATAATACACTTGTTATTTTTGCTTCTTCTCTTACTCTACCCTTCTCTTTCTTTTCAAGCTTTTCTTGGCTTTTTCGTGCTGTTTTGGCTTCTTCTTGTGTGTGTGTCTGTTCGTATGTTGTAGGCATATGGGGGTTTCACTTTAAAAATAAAGGATTTTCAGCATTAATTTTTTTTTCTTGAGTGTGTGTGTGTATGTGTGCATGTGTACGTTATTTTAATGAAAAATAAAAATTATAATTTTCTTTTTTTTGTAGTAGTTTTTATTGTAGCAGTAGTTTTTTTTTTTTTGTTTTGTTTTTTTATTTAAATGCACAACAGAATTATGTTGCAAATTAATTTTATAGCTTAGCAGACTTTAAGAGAGTGTACATTTTTTCTTGAGTTACTTAATGCTGCTTTCTCTGCCTTCTCTACCTCTCTGTTTCTGATTTCTCAAGCCGAAAGGCCATAAAATTTCAACTTTAATGTTGAGCACTAATTTATTAAAAAGCATTTAATATATTATTTTCTTTTTTTTATCTAAAACAATTTGCTTTCAATAAAAATACATGAAATATAAAAATGTTTTTTTAAATTAATTTGTTGTATATGAAATGGTTCCCTGTTGTGTGTTCTGTTTTCCATCAAATTGAAAGAGAAAAAAAAAAAGAAATATTCAAAGACAGCAGCAATTATGATTATTAATTAAATTTCAGCTATACTTCGAATGTTCGGGGTATATGGCTCCTAAAGTGATGCTTTTAGTATACTAGTCTATAACATTAGACATTGAGAACAATAACAAAAAGTTCAGGTGGCAAATGGATATCTATGGAATAGACCTCAGCTGAGTACAGTTAAATATTTTCCTGAAACCATATAGACTAGAAAATATTGTATGAATTCTATACTGATGTGCTCATACTTTCATTTACACTTTATTGATATAAAGTGGTTAAATTTTAAGGGACGATGTTGATTTTGAATAAGATACAAATTATTTAAGAAATTATTGTCGTTTCTTTTTATTATGATAACTTGGTATGATTCAATTATGAATAGAACAAAATATCGTCTTGTTGAGACCACATATCTTCCAATTCGGGCCATAAAGAGTTCGTTAGCATCTCACTATAGCGAGCACCATTCACAATAACAGTAGATGGCTCTTGAGCTACACTATCGCAAACAACAGCAATATTTTCTACAGTACGAGCTGTACAAGTATCCACTGGTGTTTACATATCTCCTACAGAACCGGTTTGCTCAAATTTTTACACGATTTTAGCGATTGTACGCACATTTCGACTATTAAATTGAACGACAAAACTCACAAAGTACACGACATGTATTGTGATTTGAACGCCAAATTTTCATAACAAGCCTGAATAGTGTTATTGTTAGATTGTTTATCTTTTCAAATTGAATTAGTCTGAAATTGAAAAATTTCAAATAAATTGCTGAAAGCAGTTTGATGTTTAGAAGTGGTATACATTCAACATCTGCCCTTAAAATTTGATCACCCTATATATTACGAGTATTAAACTAATATTACTATTAAACCAATAAAGTCACTGCTTTTGTTTCACCATAGCACGTTTTTAACTGATCCATTGCCAAACGAAAGACCGATGAGTGAGAACATTGACTCCATTCATTATTATGGGTAAATGCTTGTATTTCAGGAACTGCAGACCATTATGTAGAAGAGAAGACAACAGCGCATGTGATCTTTAAAAATCTTGCTTTGGCAGACATTTTATATTATAGACGAGCGTGTACGAAGCTTTTGATTAGACATGAATCGTCTTCTGAAGAGTAATGTAGTCTTCATACAAAGCCTTATCAATATTTTTATAAGACTTTCTTATAAATATTTTTATAAATATAATTTGAAGTGTATGCTTTTGGGGATAAGCATGTCTCTATGGCCATTTCGTCTCTAGAAGATTGCGTAGGTTTTCCTGTGAGTGATGGATATTCTTTACAGATTCTGTCTCTAATCTACATTTAGCAAAATAGATCGCTTGAATGTTAAAGTTAGTTAAAAACACACAAACAAAAATATGCAAAATTTTTGGTTAAAGAATTTTGTTTTGAAGAATAAAATGAAATAACCCATAGACACATTTAGTACAAAGGCCAGAATTGTTCTGAAGATTAACCTCTTCTTTCAGAAAAACAGAAATACACAGTTTTCCTTTAAATAGCTTTAAATTTTGTTTCCATTTTAAGCTGACCTTTTGATTTAAAAATATTTTAGCTTTGCTTCCCCTTTAAACGTTTTAATTCGATCAGAAACCAAATCGTAATAGGAAATTATTTTATTTTGTTTTAGTAATATTTAGTTTTTAATCTAATTAGGTCGTTTTGAGACAAAAATATAAAAAGTACCTTTTTCTAAATACTCAATTTACTTGACGACATAATTTACAACTATTTTTGTCACTTTACGTCTAACAAATTTCGATTGTGTTTTCCCCAAATTATAAGAAAAAAAATCTTAAAAAGCAAGAAAAAAATATTTAGAAACGTAAAAATATGTATTTTAGCAACAAAATTTTGCATCCTTGTTTAGATATGCTACTGTTTCCAAAAAAAAAAAAAAAAAAAAAATAAAAAAATAACAAAGAAAAATAAAAAAAAAAATAAAACTCGAAAAAATACAGTAAAATTGTTTTCAATTGCTTTTCTTTTCATAGTCCTTAAAAGAAACGATTTTTAATTCCCAAACTCTTAAACACGTGCAAACCACAAAAGAACTCAGTTGGCTCTGTCTTAAAAACATCCTCGGGAATTCCTAGACGACAGCCAGTATAATTTGTCATTGACATTTTTAAAAAAATTTTGCAAAAATCGTGCATAAATAGCTGAGTGACAATGTAAGTGAGTTTATCGTCGACCGTGTCATAAACGTTCTGTTTATTATCGACACTCGTCAACATTGTCTTAAAGGTTGTTTTAAATGTAGTCTTTGTTATTGATAGGTTGAACGACAGAGTCTTATATGTTGCCTTTTATGCCCTCAATTGACGACACACTAGTAGGCAGTGTCCTAAACGTTGTCTTAAATGTAGTTTACTTCATTCTACAGGTACATTGACAGGGTCTTATATGTTTTCATCTATGCACACTGTAGACATAAGCACGCTCATCGACTGTGTCGTAAATGTAGTCTACGTTAAGTATATAGGCCTTTCGTACTTATATACACACAAAAGGGCCACTTAAGTTTAAAAAGTGATTTTTATTTAAGATATGAAAGCAAAAGAACAAAATTAAGTTAAATAGTTATCACAAATAATTGATCCAATACCTACTGTTATTCTGTTGTGAAATTTTATGAGAATATTTTTTGTAGAAAAACTTATTGCTCTAGCTCTCCTTTTTATATATCAATATGTCTTTTGTGACGAGAAATTCGTGATAATCTAGAAATACTTAGTTAAATAATATGTATAAATACTAGAGGAACTGAACTAGTTTTCGACCTCTGCTATGAAGGTCTCATCTGAGTTCTTTTGTATTATACAATACATATTCAGTTCACTAATATATGAAAAAAAATTCTGTTCGTAAAATTATTTTCCAAAATGTAATTGTTAATATAAATGGAAGTTTTATTTGAATCTCAACTAAAATAATATATATTTAGAACACTGATAACTTGCTAAAAGAGAAAACACTCAAAAATTAAGATATAAGACTAGTAAATATGTGATTAAAAGATTCGAAAAACACTATAAATATCATCACAAAAGGGTCAAATTTGGTTATAAACTAACAAGGAAAAAATCAAGAACGGCAAACTAAGAAGTGACTAGCAAAAAATTACCCAAATAATTAAAAAAATATTTATGTTTCTTTAGTTATTTGAACCTGAACCTTTTAACCACTATACCTCAACAAAATAAAATTTAAAGCCAATTTTTCTAAAGTACTATGTTTACAGCAAATGTCAAAAAAAAAAAAATTTATAAAAAAGGGAGAACAGCTCTTTAAATGTTTATGAGACTCTTTGCAAATAATCATTTCTACAGCTGTTAACATCTGTTTACTCACTTTAAAAAGTTTGCATGTTTTGTTTTTTTTTTTTTTTCTGTATAAATATCTAAAAGTCGGACTTGACCGGTTAAAACTTTTTAAGTTGTTTTTATTATTGTTGTAGTTATTATAGTTGTTTTATTGTTATTGTTTTATTGCTACATCATATGTTGTTTCTTAAGCATTTAATATTTTTTTTTTTTCTTTTTTTTTTGTTCTTCTGTTTTTATTTTTACTCGTGCTGTAAAGACTTCTTTACTCTGTTGTTTTTCTTTCTTAAGATTTGTTAAGAACTACAACTATAGAGTTGTAAGAGATTTTTAAAATACAAAAATCTACTCCGAATATCGCGAATATAAAACTGTTTTATTATTTTTGTTTTTCTTCTTGTTGTTGTTGTATGTCATTTCAGTTTAAACAAGAAAACAGCAACAGCAACTACAATTTCAATTTGAAATCTAGTAAAAAAAAAAAAACGGAAACTAGGAAAACACAATATATTGCTGTGAAGAGTTTTTTTTTATTTTGTTTTTTATAAACTAAAAACAGTTTGTACTTCTTGTATCATAAGTATGTAAGCAGTTATTTTATTGTATATTTTTTTTTTCTTTCGAGACAACAGTAATGTTTGTTACATTTAAAAAAATTAAGTTGTTTCTATCACTTATCTTATTGTGGCAGCAAAAAAAAATTAATATTTTTTCTTTAGATTTTTATTATTTTCCTGTTTTACTTCAGTAAGTCTCTTTTGTTTTTTTACTTAAGCAACCTCGTTTCTTTACCAATTTAGTATTTTTTTTTTATTTTTAAATTACTTTTATTATGTGGCTTCTTTTGAAGTGAGAGCTTAAGGTTTTGACAATAATTTCTTTAAGAAGAAATATTTCTTTAAGTAAGTTTCTGCTGGATTGATCACTTGATCGTCATTAAATTAACTTTTTCCTAAAAACTTATTAAGTTTCGAATACTTACATACGACTAAATACATACAATTTATAAAAAAAAATTAAGCAGTAAATTTTAATAAAACAATGAAATGTTTGAAAATAGCACAGAGGCTTTTTGAATTTTTATTGTTAATTCAAAACTATGGATGATAATAGACTAACAAGACCAATACTCAGGAGTTTACATGCCTACTCAAGCTGTGCATTTGAAAGATATATTGTTTTCTTTCTTTCTATTAAGCGCCTTATATCAATGGGACCAGTTTCTTACAATTGATGAGTCAAAGGTCTATGTTATACCTTCACCCTTGAAATTGCAATTGCAATTGCCCATCTGTTGATGTCTGTTGTAAAGTGTAGCGCGTAGGCATGATAGAAAACAAGAATCCTAACAGAAAAGTCCAATATCAAAAGAGAGAAGCAAAAGTTTCCGGTATGTAAAAAACAAGTTTAATTCAAAAAATCCAAGTCTAAAAAGAGAATCCTAAGTTGTCAGTACTAAATTACTGGGTTATCGATTTCGGGTTTTCAAAAGTGTGGAACTAGACATCTGTCAAACTAAGTTGTTAAACCAATTTTTCTCTTTTCAGCTGAAAATCTGACATTGACGCAAATGGCTCGCTTAGCTATCACATAACGCATAAAAATTATCAAAACTTACTACAAAACTGGTGATTCTGCCACAACCACATATTGTGCTTTAAGAGGAGATTATGGTTTACAAAATCGTCCAAGTACGCAAGCAATTGGCAAAATTGTGAAGAAATTTAAAGTGACTTTAGCGTTTACAATTA
The DNA here is from genome assembly GCA_963576795.1 of Metopia argyrocephala. Taxonomy (NCBI): domain Eukaryota; kingdom Metazoa; phylum Arthropoda; class Insecta; order Diptera; family Sarcophagidae; genus Metopia; species Metopia argyrocephala. The sequence continues at coordinate 17,171,583 of OY756208.1, read as the reverse complement.
TTTTAAGGATTGCGCATCATTGTTTCACTCGTTCGGCTAAAATTATCGTTGTTGTAAGTGAAAGTGTTTCCGAAGACCCGAATGTGTCCATTCCTCGTCGTTCTCAAGAATTAGGACTGTCTTACGGCACATTATTGAAGAATACGACTTGAAGAATATGTGGTTTCAACAAGACGGTGCCACATGCCACACAACTCGAGCGAATATGGCTTTATTGAAAGAGACATTTCCTGGCCGCGTAATTTCTCGTCGTGGCGATATCAACTGGCCACCAAGATCATGCGATTTGACACCATTAGACTTTATTTTGTGGGGCTACGCGAAAGACCGTACTTATGCAGATAAACCTTCAACTCTTGAGCAATTAAAAACCAATATTCGTCAAGTTATGACTGAGATATCGCTCAATATGTGTCAAAAAGTGGTCGAAAATTACCTCGAAAGAATCAATGCTTGCAACACTTCGCGTGGAAGTCATTTAAATGATGTAGTGTTTCACACATAATGTCAATGTCTAAACTTTTTAATAAAAAAGAAATATCACAACAAAAAATTTTATATGTTTTTTATTTACGTTTACTTTTGAAACCGCAAAATGGATAATCCTTTCACACAAGTGAATACGGAAAGTTTCACAGTAGACGAATGACTATTTGAAAATTTTAAATTCATAGTTTAACAAATATTCTTAATTCTAGAAAACTTGGGACAATTACTTCATTATTTTTGACTGTGATTCTAATAATGTTATTTAGCGTTACGGTTGCAAAGTTTAAATAAACTAAAATAATAAAAATTAACCACGACAACCAAGAAATGGTTACAGTTTGAAACAATTTCTAGGTTTTCCTAGTTTCTGTTTATCAATTCTGACTGATTTACATGATGCACTCTTTTGAAAAAAGATCGGAATGAAACATTTTGCCAAGTTGCAGGTATAAGTTTCAATTTCAACTTCAATTTCGCAAACGAGCAAACCACTTTGATGATCATCGACTCAGTAAACTTTAAAAAGTTTTTTGCAGCCTTATCTTTTCTTTTAATAGAAAAAAAAAAAATATGACGAATTTTCTCTCATTACCAAACCTAGTCAAGTTTCCGCAGATAAAACGATTTTGTACATATATTTTCCACAGACATTTGAGTTATTCTGGTAATAAAGTGCTAATTTTTTTTTTTATTAAATTTTTAAATTAAAATTATAAGTTTTTCGCTACAGAAATGTGATATCATAAGTGGGACATGATACCTCTTACAATGAATATTAATGGTCCACTCTTGCTAGTGTTGATATTAAACAGATAATAAAGTTTTTGTTTTGATTCTATATTTGCCTTTTTTTTTGTTAATCCTTCCTTATTTGTATCCCTTTAGTTTTAATACAACTTTTTGTATTTCTCTATATGAAACTGCTGCCAAAGTTGCCGATTTATTTTCGTCTTATAATATTTTTGAGTTGTTTACTGTTTATAAGTTATTTTGTATTCGAAGTTGTTTTTTTACTTAAAAAACTTTTGTTTTTTTTATTTCTTTTCCTGCCACAGTAAGAGCAAAAATATTCGATAGGAAATCGATGTTATAAATCATTGTAAGCCAAAGCTATTTTACTCTGTTTAGATTTTTTTCTTATTTGTTACCAAAACACAGAAAATTCTATCTCTGTGTTAGAGAAATGAGAAAAAACTAAATATTTAATACATACATACATAACTGGTCATTACATATTACGACGACTAACTCTAAGCAGTCCTTTACTAAAAGCTCTAAAGCTCTTCAAGCCTGTAATTTGAAGTGGGCTTTAAACTGTAGTTCTCGGTACTCATGGATAAATATCATCGCAAGTATTAAAGAACGCTATAACTGACGAAAAATCAAAAATAGGTTTTTTTTACATCATATTTATCAGAAAAATAAATACACGTCGATTGTTCCCGGTCCCAGATTTCTACGATGATAATAAACTCACTTACGCCGTCTGCCTTTTGAAAAATACCAGTGTCTTTGTTCTACTTTCATAAAGGTTTTTTGGCTCTGGTGAACATTAAATGTTTTGTCAGTTATAGCGTTCTTTAATTTTTGTAAGGATATGGAACGCATCATAGATGCTGCGAAAGGCTAGGTTGTAAACCTGAAACAGGGTTGTAATGGTCAATTATGTATAAATTTGGTATGTTCACACAGCTTTTTGAAATTTCAGACTTTGAAGCGACTCTTTCTAAAGGACACATGTTTTAAAATATTGCACAATTTAGAATGGTATCGTGGGTTCAGTTTATAAAAATATTGCTTATTGTTCTATAAAACCAGTGTATATTATCTGATTAAATGAATTTACATTTAAACAGTTATTTTAAGTGGATCTTTACATGCCCATCAATAGTGATGAATTAGTTCGAATTGTGAAACCCATTAAAGGGGTTTAAAGTTTAATAATGATAAGAAACTCAAAAGAAGTTGTAAAAGTTTAATTTCTCAAATTTAGTCAAAACTGTTGCTCAATTAATTCTAAAAATATTAATTTTATCCTTGCAATTGTGCAATGTAAAAAAGAACACAACTGAAGTAGGGGTAAGTATTGGTTGCAGAAAACACCGAAATAACTACACTTAGCATAGTTTTGGTTAGAGGGAAGTAAAATCTATATTTTACTGCCCCCTTTTTTTTATTAAGACGAATTCTTAGGGGTAAACCCCTACTAATGCAGTACATTGTATTGGAATTTGAAATTATAGATAAATATGTGAGATGATAAGCGCCTTATGTCAATGGGACAAGTGGCTATCAATTTGATTATTCAAAGGCCAGTGTCATAAGTGTTTTTTTTTATAAAACCCAATACTTATGCAGTGCACTTTAGTGGAATTTAAAAGTATAGATACATATGTAGTTATCAAGCGTCTTATGGGAAATGGGACAAGTTTCTGTCAATTTGATCAAAGGCCAATTCTCTACCCTCAACTTTGAATGTTTAACTGCAATTGTCCCATCTGTCGATGGATGTTGATGGTGAGTGTCTTCGTTAAGCAGGTTAGCTGTTATCTTCCCAGAAGGTGGCGCTGTACTCCTAATCATTCGTTTCTGGTGGAATAGACTGGAAATATCAGGGAACAGTTTTTGACTATGGGTTTCTTTATCGAGGCCGAGGGGACCTCTTTTCTTTTTAAATTATAATTTTTCGAAAAACCGCATTTTATTAATTTATAAAATTTTTTCTCCTTCGCTGGGATTTAAGTCTCTGTCGTTTGAGTTTCTGTGCGAGATCTCTAGCAGCGATACCATTACCACCCTCTTACTACAACTAGGCGCTTTTTTACAGGTTTCGTTGGAAAGAAACTTGCCTACCAACCAAAAAATTTCGAGCGCAATTCCTGTGCATTTCAATTGCACTTTTTAAAAGCGCTATCATTCTTGAACATTAGTCAGCGACTTATTATGTGTACTAGGCCATAAAAAGAAAACTTCTGTTAATTTTAGCACCACAATTGGAGCAAGTACTGAACTACAGTTCCTTTTCAATCAGTCATTGTGCCCACCTGTTGCGGGAACTCAGTTAGTATGGACTATTTATCTTCTTGCATTTTACAATGTTCTGCCTAGTAAATCAATGCTTTATTAAAACTTTTTAAATAAAAGTGCCTTACTGAAATCACAAGTGCACTGCACTGATCGATTGATTTTCTCTTGAAGAAGCTATTGATAAATAAATTCTTTTTAAATTTATTGTAACAAACCTCTTACCTGCTTACAAGTGTGTATGATTTATAGTGAGATACGTGGTTATATTATTTAAGAAAGTACTTTCCGTTAAAACATAAATAAAATTGTATTAAAACATAACTGATAGTGTTAGAAAATTTCAAAAGGGGGTGGCCATATGAGGCAATGTCTTATACTCAATAGGAGTGAAGTAGAGTTTATAAAAGTTTAGCTATAGTTTGCCTTGTAACTTTTCATACGTTTGCCATGTTTGTGACTTTTTGTTATTTTGTTTTCTCAAATTGTTTTCTTGACTAAAGTACAAGAGATATTCTGAGAATTTTGTTATTTCTTATTATTTTATTGGGTTGTGTTATGCATGTTTGCATAAATATTTCCCTACGCAAAGATTTTTTGGTATTGAAAAATGTTTTTGTTTTTCATTATATTTAAGATTATAGCATAGTTTATTATTTACATATTTGTTTTTGTTTTTTTTTTTGTTTTTATAAAAATATATATTTTTAAGATAAAAATGTAAAGGATTTATTGCATGTCAGTTCATCTTGTTTACTTTTAAAAAATAATGCAATTTTTTGCTATTTTCTTGTATTGTTTTCTATTTTTCGTTTTATTTTTAGTTTTTTCTTTTCAATATTTTTAACATAAACAATAAATTAAAATTGCTGTCGTTATTCATACAAATAGTGTTTTTTAGTTTCAAATTTATTTTTTTTAACAAAAACACTTACATTTACAAATTAACTTTCAATGCAATGTATGTGTGCAAACATAATACATTTTCTTTGTTTAAGTTTTATAATAATGCAAGTGTGTGGGTGTGTGTGATAACATGTAAATCCAATTTAAATGAAAACATTATTGAACAGGAACTGAAATAACAAACCCTGCTGGACAATGAGTAAAACCGAAAATAGCAGAATAGAGGTATTGATTGTTGTATTTAATTTAGATCATACAACCAGATAATTGCAAAATAAATATTTTCATTTTCCAAAAAGTTATTTCAATTTGACCTTCTCTTCCTTCCTGTTTTATAAAAAAAAAAATTGAAAAACAAATGAACAAAAACAAATGTATGTTTTGTTTTAATTGGATTTTTAGCATCAGAGAATAAAACAAAAGGAATTAAACATATTGAAAATGTATCTGATAAAAATATCTGATTAGTTTTATTTTTTTTTTTAACAAAAATGTGTGAAGAATTAATTTTTAATTTAAAAACACAAGTTTACAGCAAGGAAAAAAACATTTATTCTCTTCTATATCATCCATTCTCTTTTGTTTATTAAATAAAGCAAACAATGGAATTAAAGAGCGCTCTAACTAACAAAAAATACGTTTTTTGCATCATTTTTAGGAAAAAAAATGCGCATCGATTGGTCCAGGTCCCAGATTTCTACGATGAAAATAAATTCACTTACGCCGTCTGCTAAATGAAAAATACCAGTGTATCTGTTCTACTTTCATACAGGTTTTTTGACTCTGGTGAACATTTAAGGTTTTGTCAGTTACAGCGTTCTTTAATTCCATCGACGATATGTACGAGTATATGCATTTCCAAGTAGTTTTATTAAAGAAGACATCTCAGTGTTAAGACAGATAACTATCTATTTTCCATCTGTTATTACATGCTGTGCCATAGTTATACTGGAACAGTTTCTATTTGCTATTCTTTTTAATGCAAATAACACTAAGTGACTAAAATTTATAATTTTTTTAAATTTAAAAAATGCTACTATTTTTCTGAAAGGTGTTGCCATTTACAAAAAAATAAATTTTTGATTAAATAAGCTAACTAAGCCAAATAACCTTTTTCTTGCAAAGTTATGTTCATATACGTCAAATATTTGTTTGAAAAAAGTAATCAACGAGTATTACATGCATTTATGAAATAAATATTATCTTTACCTTGCTTTACAACTTCTATGGATTTATGAAGTATGGATGCTCGATGTTTATAGATGCATCGCACACATAGATATATTTTTTCGTTGCATCGAAAAAAATACATTTCGAGCCCTTCTTGAATGCTACTTATAATTGTGAGTTATATTCACGATTTGTTTGTCAGTGTAATTAGAGAATGTTGTCATATAAAGTTTTTATAGAACTAAGCCACAATAAAAATTTCTAATTATCGATAGTATTTGCAAATCAAAAACAAATTGGACAATGTGGTAACATTTTATGTACATATAGGTATATTTGTAAATAGTTCGTTAGTCCATGCTTTAAAAAAATAAACTTTGTAAACCCAACTTCTTGTTGCAAAACCATTGATAAAATTCGAGGGATTATATCAAAGAATTTAGCAGACAAGTCTGGCTCTGATATTTCAGATAAGATAACAAATGAATTTAGTTTTTGGAGCGATATTCACAAATTAGTTCACAAAAAAAAAAGAAAAAGGTTAATAAAATATTTTTTTTACAAACTCTAGACAAAAAGTATTGGAACTTATTAAATTATACAAAATTTTGGTAAAACAAAATATTTGTTTTTATTGAAATTTGTATAATTTTTGTTTTTTTTTTTTTATATATATAAAAATTTGATACGATACATCGCAAAATATCTATGTAAAGTCAGGATGTACTATGATCATGAATTAAAAACAGTATTAAATGTAGTCACTTTAGCCAGGTGGTTAGTGTGTTGGCTTACTGGTTAAGACTTTCTCTCAAGTCTATCGTTCGAAGTCGACTTTAAACTGTAGTATCGTAACCCTGAAACAGGGTTGTAATGGCCAGTTATGTATGCATGTATAAATGTATAAAACGCACAGGCAACAATAGATTGATTTTACATTCGCCCAGTCTATAGACATATCACATGCCACACATTGTAATAGTGGATATCAAATACAATGCGTCTGACTAGCGCCATCCAAAGCTGGTGCCTTTTTATCTCAACTATGCTAAAGATACGCCGCTCAGAAGAAAGCCCATTATGGACAATGAATTTACAATTTCGTCACTACCATTTCCTGGATAGTAGCAATCCTTCTTGTTGAGGAGGTTAAACTACTATCCAGCATATACCACAACCATTACGAGTACCCCCCGAAGGACCACACCCAAACCATCAGGTCGATTTGCCTCACTCCTCGAATGACAGAGGAGCACAGGCAAACCGGGGGCTTCCTGATGCCCGTAGTATCAGTACTAAATTACCAACCACTCTCTGCCCATAGCCAGCGCCAGACCAACCAGAGCTAAGTGAACTAGGGGGGAAAAAACGCATAGACAGCACAATTCAACATCCACTACGATTTTGCATGCGGATATACAGAAAGAAATATTTTTACTTGTGTTTACTAATTAAACTGCCACTTGTTGAGTGAAATTATAGAGGCTGAGATATATTTGCAAAATGAAGATGAAACAAAAGCTTAAGTGAAATCAATGGATTGTCAGTTAACGTATATTTGTAAAAAAAATCGACTGTATATTTAAGGTACTTACTTGTCATACGCAAACAAAACAAAAAACCCTTTCAATATAAAAAGAATTTTAATTCATAAGTCCATATATTTATCTACCAATTTTGAATCTGAAATTTGATTCTCATATAAATTTTATAAACTTCTCTTTTAATAAAAGTGACTAATTTTTGTTTTCAATATAACCAAAATTTTTTAAGATCAAATAATTATTTGGTTAAAAAATAGGTAAATATTTATTTGTTTGTAGTATTGGCATTATGTTCCCATGAGGCAAATATATGTTTGATTGCAAATAATTTTATTTTCCCAAAATCAATGAAATATTTGAGGTTTTTTTTTTCAAATATTTGTCAAATACGACGAGACCTTCTCCCTACATAAATTCATTTTTTAAATACAATAAGAGTGTAAATTCCTGTATTCAATATTACACTTCAGAAATTTAAAATCAGTCAACCTTACAAAAATATAGAATTTGTTAAACTGTCCTTAAAATTCAATAATTTTTTTAACATAGAAAAATAAACAGATTTATTTAATAAATTAAATTTGTTCTATTGTTAACATATTTCAGAGTTTCATTTGATTTACTGAAATTCAATATTAAAAATTTTAATTTTTATATTTGAAAAAATTTTCCCAGAACGTGAATTGCAAGTAAATTCACTGGAAAATATAATACTGTAGTCTTTTAATTATTATTATTGTTTTTTTTTTAATTTCTCATGATTTTTATGTGAAGCCTGTAATATGAGTGCCGAAATATGTACAATATTTAGAGGGTTAGCATTCACTTATTAGTTTTGATTTGCTGTTTCGTTGTTTTTTTTCTTTATTTCTATCTCTTTTCATAGTCATATTCATTAGTAAGAATATGTATGTTAATTGTATGAGAAGCTAGTTTTTAATTTGATTTTAGCATTCTGTTGAAAAAAATTAAAAACAAAACTATGAAATATTTTTTTTGTTTTTTTTTGCAATCACTTGCATACAGTCAGTGGTGCCACCAGTTAAATCTAGCGGCCAAACCCAAACAATACAGTCAACAAAATAGAAAATATAAAACAGAAAAAAAAAATAGTATTTAATATGACAGTAAGTCAAAAAAACAGAGAGCCATCAAATGAGACTACTGAATAAACCAACAGTAGAAAAGTCAGCATTCTATTCATGCATTCATTGATTCATTTAATTTCTATGCACAAAATTAGCTGCTGTTGTTGATTGTGGTGATGCCAGCGATTCTCTTCAAACCCGTCAGCCTGCCATTATTCATTCATACAGTCATTCATCTATCTATCCATCTATCTAAAATGTGGTTTTCATTTAAATAAATGTCTATGTACGAGTATATGGATGTATAAGTTCATATTTGTATTAAATGCTTACTGTAAAACCCATATACATTCATGCACACACATATTTTGCATATTTATTTACATTTACAGGGTTTTATTGTATTTAAAAACTTTAGTTTTTTTTAAGTTGTAATACGTTGGTTTAGGTTTCTTTTTTTTTTTTTTTGCTGCTCTGTATTCTATTTTTCGAGGCCTTGGCCATTAATTAGCCACGAAATTTAATTCCGTTTACAGCTACACAATCACATGTACAAATGTATGTGTGTATGTTTCCATGCATTCATTCCATGTTTGTTATTTTGTATTTATATTCACATACATACGTATTTATTTAGATTTTGAATTATATGAAAATAAATTTTTCAGCCAACTACAAAGTTTTTGCCCCAACAAATATTTTTAATTGTTGAAATCATTTCCCGTTCTTTCCCTCTTTTAGAACAGTGATTTTGGGCCTTATGGCGGGTGATAAACACTCTATGAAAAATGTTATTGTTTTAACTGTGTGGTTTGTTAGTGATTTTTAAGTTTTGTATTTGGCGGTTTTAGAATATTAAACATTGAATATCGGTTCTAAATATCTGTACTAAACACATGGTTATATATTTTTAAATCCTTTACAGAGAGGAAAAATTTTTTCGATAACCAAAGTTGTTGCTTCTACCGCTATACTGAAATACTGGTCTTACCAATTTTTATTTAACCTTTAACTACTGAGGCGGTGGTAAATTTTACCCTCTCTTAAGACTTGTTCAATTTATTTTCTTCCGTGGAGCGCTATCAATTTCATTTTCATAGTATCTTCTTATATTCCCATAGTTGTTATTCAGTTGAATTTTGGCTGCTGTTGGGTTCGTGTGAACAGAGATATGCATGTGTTGGTGTAAAATTTACCACTTCTCAAAGAAAACGTGTTTTTTTTAAGAAAATATTTGACCACCACTACCAAATAAGTGTAAGTATTTAATGTAAAAAAAAATACCACTCATCAGGATTGACGTTAGGTTGTTATAGAATAAATTTGACCACTCCTCCGTTTTATTGCGATTTATGCTTGTAGACTATATAGAAATTAAACGAACTTAGTAATTTAGAAATAGTTATGCTGCTTGGATAAGTAGGCCAAATCAGCAACGTTGATGATGAAATTGCTGACGCAGATTTTTGCATTCAGGAAAGCGATTCAACACAAAAAAGGCCTACATAGATTACTATGGAACACAATTATCAGTATTTTAGGAGCAGACTATGTTGCTTCACCTTCAGTAGTGCCGACAACGACTTCCAGGAAGCTATGCTACGTAAGCCCTAGTGGGCTAAAACGTCAAACTTCCCACTTTTACTTGCATTGTACCAAGCCTATGTGTATGGGCTGCAGCAAAAGCATGTGCTTACATTGTGCAAATACGAAGTTCGATGAAAAAAATTTCTCCACAAAGGCTGATCCCCATTTTTTCTTAAATATATAATTTTGTTTTCGTTTCTTTTCCATTTGTTATTTTATAATCTTGGCTGTGAAAAATGCCTTTTATGTTCCTGATTATCTTTTAATAAAAATTTTTTTTTTAAGTTTTAGTATTTAATGTTTTTTAGTTTTAAGAAAAGTGGCTATGAAGTAAAATCCTTCTTTTGTTATACTAAATGTTTGAGTTTTTTATTTTTGTAATCCTATTTATATAAAAATGTGTTTTCTTGTTCTTTTAAAAACAAATTATTAAAAAAAAGAAATTTTGTTGGCAAAATTTTTTGGTAAAACCGAAGGTGGTAAAATTTACCACCACTTCAATAACTATGTCCAAATTTTTCACCTCAGTAGTTAAAGGTTAATGCGTATTAGAAAATAAAAATGTTCTTCTTTTAACAAGTGTAATACCAGCAAAAATAATTTAAAACGCAAAAAAGTTTCCAATCATGTTGACAAAAAACCTTATATCGTCGGTTGACAGGTAAAACTCACTAAGTGCTATGTGATATGACTCATATTAACAAAGTTAAAACTACAAAGCTTTATTTTTTAATTTTAAAACTAAATCAGTCTAATGTAAGAAACCAAATGATTTAAAAATAAACTAAATAAGAGAGAGCATATAATAATAAAAATTTTTCGGCGCTTTGTCTCTAGTGAACTTATTTTGTTACTTTCACGTAAAAAACTTTTGTTGCCACTACTGTTTTCAAACTAAAACTAAACTTTAAAATACGAGTATGTATAATGAAAACTAAATAAATAAAAAAAGTAAAACACAACTAATGGAAAAACACGAATTTCACATTTCTAAATAAAAGTATTGTTATAAAATCTTTTGTTGTTAACAAAATAAAAAATAAAAATATTTTAAAATTATAATTTTAAAAATTTGAATAAGCCATGTTATAAAACATTGGTTTTTCTATAAACTATAAAAGTTTCTATATCCAAAGGCAGAATTTTGGATTTCCAAGAATGGTCTTTAATATTTTAGTAAATAGTGATATATTTTTTAACATGTTTGCAAAGCAATATGTGTTTAACTGCTTGTTTGGTTTAAACGGCTTCATAAATTTGTTTGATTTTTATACAGTGTCTCTCTGTACGTCTGGATTAAACTGTATAAAAAATTCTAACAAGCCTGGGCCATGTCCTTATAAAGTAAATGTTTGTTTGTCTACAACTTTAATATGGTTAAAGAAAAAAGTCTAATTTTGTTCAACTATCTTTATAGTTATTAAAAAGCACTTGCCACAATGTAGGAGAAATCTAATAGTACGCCCTATATAAAGTAAATATTAATTGCTCCGTATCTTGGGAACCGTTAAAGTCAAAGTTAATTAAACTAGTTTAAATGACTTCATAGCCAATACAAATCATTAATCAATATAACATACCAAATTAGGCAAATGGTTTGTAAATTTGGTCTTTCGAACAAATTTAATATAGACTTGAGACATATGTTAAGCACGCTAATAGCAAAAGTTTCTAAATAATAAATCGAAAATTGCCTTTAATTGAACAAGTGGGCATATCTGAATAGTCAACAAAAATCATGAGTTATGTCTGACAGCTCTGACATCTTAAAAACAAAACATATATGAAAAAAATATATTGCTTTCGGCGACTGCCTCTCAGCAGTCTTCTGGCAAAAGCTCTGAGAGTAATTAACTGCCATGAAATAGCTTCTCAAGTCTGTCGTTCGGAGTCGACATTAAACTGTAATTTCCGGTACTCATGGATAAAAATTTACACACAAAACATGAGTGCTGCAAGAAGCTAGGCCGTAATCCTGACTCAGGGTTGTAAAGGCCAGTTATGTATGTCTATATGTAGTATTGATTGATTGATTGATAGAATGAAGGAAGTTTTATAAAAAAAGCAATTAAATTATTACAATAATAGCTGTAATCACTCCTTGCAAACAAGCAATCGTAGCACATATATTTACGAGAAGAGGTACATGCCTATATTTTGTTATTGATAGACATGGTTTGATACCTTAGCCGCACTTCAAAGGGCAATAACAACGAAGAGTGATTACCGCAAATTTATTAATAAAAAATATAAATTCTTCAAAATCTTCTAAGATTGTTTTAAGATTACTGTATAAAATCGAATGATTTTACACAAAAAAAAAATTATAAAATTTTCTTTTTATATTTCTTTTGATTTGAATTTAAAATAACGCATAATAATTGTACTAAAAATAATGAATTTATTATGTAACGATTAATTCGTGGTGAAATTTACCAACTATATTATCAAATGTGTATATATATTGAATTAACAAAGACATACATATGTAATGAATTTAAGTAGAAAGTAACCTCTTTGTAAGTAAATTATTATAAAACATTTTTTATTCTGTTTTTGAGCGAGCAGCAGAACGCATTAATAAATTTTCTTAAATAGTATTTAATTACATCTAATCATTGAAAGTAACAATTTGAACCATAATTGTTAGCCAATAAATTCTCAAGAAGAGAAATTTGCATTTATACCCAAAAATTTGACTCTTCTTTATTAAGCTTTGCTACAAGGTAAGAGAATCGTTTAACATTTACCCGCCCTTATATCCAAATTTTATATGATTATTAAATGCATTATTTATCTCATTTATTCCCAATTCACCCTCGCATAATTTCCCCATACATGAGAAATCATAAATCTGCAAGTAATAACTTGATGTCTTCCACAGTAACATATACAGTCCACTCATCTTATTTATCATAAATTAATTACCAAAAGCTAAATTATTCAATTACAATGTAAGATTTTTTTTTTCAAAGCGTTTTTATGCCGCTCTATAAATGTTACAATTATAAAATCTGTTCTAAAGGATGTTTTTTTCAAGTTTTTAAAGTTAAAATCATAACAGAATAAAGAAAATTATTTCTAAAACCATGGAAACGGACTCTTTTAAAGAGAATTTTGTTTTCTTCATGTTTAAATATAATTGGTCATGTGGCCGATACGACTGGAGTAATCTGAAATACTAATTTTTACATACTTTTAGCAAAGTATGCACACTGTCTTTCGTCAATATACGTAACTTTTCGAAAATTGATTTTCAAGGGTTCAATTATCTCTATTTTATCCATATGAGTAAGTGACTTTTATAATACTAAAGCAAAGATGCCCAGTAGTGGCTGATATCAGCAAATTAAACTCACACGTATACTTACGCTCTTTTGTTTGATCGTCAATCAACCAATAGGAAATCAGCATGTTGAGTGGGAGAGACAATCTACACTTGCAGAACTTCTGTGTCTTATTTTCGTCTCTCTCACCAATACTACTACTTTGGGCATCAATGTCCTAAAGAAACCATAACACTCTTGCTTGCCAATTTACTGACCCATTATATTAAATCATTCCTTCACCAAAAGTTTCTTTCAGTAAAAGTAAATTGTGACTGCATATTATTGGAGCCACATATAAATACTAAAGATGGCAGCTTATTTAGGTGCAAAAGAAATTTCAATTATCAAACTATACAGTAAAATATAAAATGTATATAAAATATATACAAACATTAATAGTAAAATAATTATCACCATCGTTTTGAAGATATATCGACCAATGCCACTGCTAGCTCATAAAGCGCACTAAAAAGTAATTCTTGAATTGTGATTGTGTTTCGATATATACCCAATCCAAAAAACCCAATCCTTTAGGGAATAAAACTTTGAATGGAAATTTAGTATCATATGTATCGAATTGGCGAAGCATGCAATGCTTGTGTGGCTTTAATTTGGGCTCAACTTGACTCATTAAATTTTTTTCATATTTATACATAAGATGTTCTACCAGTAAAGACTGGAAAGAAAAAGCTCAATTTCTGATATTTGATTGAATTGTATCTTCATCCCAACGGCTACAACATTTTCAAAACTGTTTTGCTATACATTCATATATGTCAGAGTAAATGCAGAAAGAAAACGATAAACTGCCATTCGAATTAAACCATCAAACGATATAGAAATGTTAATAATGCTGAAATCGTTTGCCAAATTGAGAAATGTTGCCAACTTAGAGTTGTGAAATGTGGCGTATTTTAACAAAATACCTAAAACAAATATTTATCCAAAATGTGTTCAAAAACATTTGCCAACGAATCCAGTTCAGAATCAGTAAATTTTTTTAATATCATTGCAAATTTGTAATCGCCAAATTTTGCGGCTTTTGAGGCAGATTGACTACTCAAAAAATAAGTAGTAAATATTTAAAAATGTTAAATATTTAAATATATTTTGATAGCTTTTGTATAAAAAAATATTTTTTTTTCTCTTTAAATACTAATGCTGAGCATTTCATTTAAGTTTATTTTTGCATAGACAAAAATATTTGTTACACATTTCTAAAAAAAATTTGCTTTGAATTAATGTGAATAAAAAAAAAAGATTTTTTTAATTACTTCCTCAATTTACTATAAAAGTTACATTTTTCTCTGCAAAATTGTTTAAAACAACAAACATAAAAAAAAAACAAAAATAAATAAAAAACCAACATCATTTAATGCTACTTAACTGAGTTACTGACTGACAACCCAGACTTAATGCCTTCAAACTGACAATCATTTGAAGCAAATCTCAATTCAAAAAATAGTTTTAGTAGTTTTCTTTCTCTCTTTTTTTCACTCATATACCACTCATCCTCTTGTACTTGATAAAATTCTAAACAAAACCACAAAATTATTTGAAAACAAATGTCCCCATTTGATTACTTCCCACCTCAGCTGTGCTCAGTTCTACTAAACTGACGTTGTTATCCGTAATGTCAGCCACTGAATGAACATTTAAAGCTTAAAAACGAATACAAAAATAAATATTTTTCTAACACGAATGTGATTTTTATTTTCTTTTTTCTTTCTTTCTGGCTGTTTTTTTTCTCACTGACAATCTCTAAAAAATATTTCAAAAGTACATGACATCGTCAGAGTGATAGTCAGGCGTCGAAAATGTGGTTGTAAATGTCTTTTTAAAGGAAAATAATAGGCGTGAGTATAAACATACATATTCGAGTACTCGTATGAGAAAGAAAGAGATAAAACAGAGACAGAGAAATTTGTGGGTTTATGACTGTTTTGGGGTTGCAGGAATATGTGATCGGCCAACAAATCTATGTTGTATTACTTGAATGTGGCCAAATAAAAAACAATAAAAATTTTTATGGCAACATACTCGTACCACAAAAAAAAACAAAAAAAAAAAAACTACATACACAAAGATAGACGACAACCAAAAAAGCAAAAGATTTGAGTTTAAAACCAAATAATGAACGTGCTTTGATAACACACGCTGTATAGTATGCTTTATTAAGCATTAGAAATAACGAAAAAGCATAAGTTTAACACAAATCATTAAAGTGGTTTTGGAAGCTGTAAAAATCATATTTTAAATTAAAAAAAAAAAAAATAAATATATATGGAAACGGCTAAAATTTACAAGAATTTCTGGTTAAATTTTGAAAAACTAAAAATACAAAAACAGATAAAATGTAGAAGAGTTACAGTGGCATGCATTGCTAATCGTACGTCACTAATAACACGAACAGTGTTGTCAGTTGTTATTAATCACAGCTGATTTATCAGTTATACGACGATAGGTACTTGTGGACAGATCCATATTTTAAAATTCACTTATTGCGTAGTTTTATTTTACTTAATAATTTCAGTCGTCATATGAGAATTAAGTACTAGTCAGTCAATAACATCTGTGTTTTCAAACAAAAGATCATTAATCATGGTGCTATAATGATCTCTATGGACCGTAAAACAACCTCCAGTTTTAATTCTAATGAATAAAATCATTAAAATATACCCTAATTATTTTTACTGAGACCAATGCTCTGTGGCAAACCCTATTAAAGCTGTGCATTATATTGGAATTTTTTTGAAAGGACAGTACATTTATGACAGAAGATATATTTTGTTTCTTTTATATTATTAAGCGATTTAGGTATGAGACAAATTGCTATGAATTGATCATTCAAAGGCCAGTGTTAAACCTTAAAACCCTACTTAATGCTGTGCATTGTATTAGAATTTTTGGAAAGGATAGTACATATTTTGTTTTCTTATATTATTAAGCGCCTTAGGAACGAAACAAATTGCTGCGTATTGATCATTCAAAGCCCAGTGTTATACCTTCACTCTTGAATGATCAACAACAATTGCCCCATCGTTGCATGTTGATTGTGTGGTGAGTGCCTTCGCTAAGTAGGTCTAGCTGTTATCTGCTACTTCCCAATAGGTTGCGCTTTTCTCCTGATCATTCGTTTTTTTGTTAACATTGGTTAAGGTAGAATAGAGTGAAATGTCAGGGAGTTGTTTCTTTGTAGATGGTCTTCTTGGAAGGGGTGGAGGGGAACCTATTATTTTTAAATTATAATTTTGAAAAAATCAAAAACGAACTTTTAATCAAAGAACTGTTTGCAGCTTTTAAGTCTAAAATTGGATGACCTTAAAAAAATTTTAAATAGAAAAACTTAATGATCTTCGCTTATATGTATAAATAAGGCGATATGCAGGTACCAAAAATTAAGACTTCATAGGCAGAAGGAGAGATATTGATCATATACATAAATAATAGTTTTAAATTTAGTTACGAACAAATTAATATAAAAAATGTAGATACAAGTTTCCAATACATATTACGCTAAAATGCAGTTAACAGACATATACCTTTAAATAACTGCTAAGAAAAAGTAAAACGCAAATAAGCTTCAACAAAATGTTAGTTAACAAATATGTACATTTAAATACTGTTCAGATAGAAGTCAGCTTTATGGATTAGTTCAGTTTGCGCGGAAGAAGTGACAGCATTAAACACAAAACACCTGATTTAAGGCCATGATACTCTATCCTATACTGTGTGTTAAAAAAGTATAACAGTGTGGCATAAAATTGTATCTGTATGACAGATTTTTCCACAAGTATGCACGACCACCCTGTTTCAGAGTTACGGCCTAGCTTCTCGCAGCTCTCATGTTGTGTGTGTTAATTTTTATCCATGAGTACTGGTACCTACAGTTTAAAGTCGACTCCGGACGACAGATTTGAAAAGATTTCTCATGGCAATCAATTACTCCCAGAGGTTTTGCCAGAAGACTGCTGAGAGAAAGTCGCCGAAAGAAATAATTTTTTGATATTTTTTTTTTCAAGATGTCAGAGCTGAGATTTGAACCCAGCGCTATCGCCTTAGGAAGCCAACACACTAACCACTAGACCAGGGCGACTACTTTTATATCTACAATTTCCACAAATTACAACAAACAAAGTAGGTTTATTCGAGTATTAGCAGCACCTGGTTCTATTTGAACTTTTTTTCAGTTCTGCTCGGTTTTACCTTATATTGCTTTTATATTAATTGTTTTCCGATTAGAATTTTTTTCTTTTTTAGCTTCTTTTAGTGTTATCGATAAAAGTACTGCAATAGCAATATATTTGTCTTGTAAAGCCAACAAACAAAGGAGGCAGTATTTGAAACTAAAAATACTTGAAAGTAAATAGTTCTTGTGCAGCCTTAATAAATGGTACAAACGGTACATATATATCACCACATACGAGTATTAAAATTTAAGTCTTAAACTCTTAGAAAATGAATATGTACTTCCAGTTCTGTTTTCCAAAGTTTTTGTTAAAACTCTAACATACATCCTAAACAATTAGTTTTTCTTTCGTTGTTGAAAGTTTTTATGTAAAAAAATTTAAATTAAAACTTTATTCTAAAAACTTGTTCTAGCTTATGTGCTCTTAAAAGCTTCTTTGAAATCCAATTTAATATTTTGCATTTTTTTTTACCTTAATTCTCTCACTTGTCATTCTATTTAAAGACTTATTGTTACAACTGCAGCAGAAAAAGTGAAACATGGTTTAAAAAGCAAAATGTCCGTCCAACAAATGTCTGTTCCATATATTTTTTATTAATTCTTGTTTTTGGTTGCTTTTTTTTTTCGTGCTCATCTGTTTCTCTATAACTTGAAACAAAATGTAAATTTCATTTAACGTCCTTCGTGGCATCAACGCTTATATGTTACAAACAAACGTGAATATATTATTATACAGCATAGTATGCAACACATCTCTAACATAAACTTACACACACACACACTATAAGAAAGAGAGGGAGGGAGAGAACAAACAAACTTCAACATGCATAAACATGTGCATATATTTACATAAATATTAATACACTGCACAAAAAGGTGTGTACATGGTATATGAGGGTTTTAAAGTCATAAAAAAAATTTGCAATTAAGGAATTTCAAATACTTCCCCTGAATTTATTAAAGGATTTGTTTCGGATTTTTAGTATTTAATTAAGGACTTTGTAAGAATTAAAGATGGAAAATATTTTATGAAATAAAAAAATGTTATTGGTAATTTGTCAACGCACTAGTTTGCTTTAGCAAAAGTATATTTATATTATAATTAAAATATTAAAACCTATAGCACCATTAAAAAACACTCTAGTTCTCGTGCACGACATTTTCATCAAAGATGTCTTTGGAACATGTAACTAATGGCTGTCGCCAACATCACGGAGGTGTTCGTGCACGATATTTTGCGGTCTATTTCCTTGAAGCTGTCGATGGTAAACAGAGCAATATTAAACCGGTTGTATAATTCCTAAAATGTTCGGCCGATAAAAAGCTCAGTGACATCGTTGCTCAGTGCATGACTTTTTATTTGCATTAAGGCCAGCACTCAGGGGATGACTCCTACTTATGCAGTACATTGTGCTGGTTTAGGAAAATATGGTATGGGAAGGAGGAAAAAGGGAATAGTACATGTGCACATTTGATTTAAACTTGCTAACATGGTAATTGACAGGAAAAACGTTCACGAGAAGATTGTTCCCCAAACGAACAGTGCGGCATTGTGCGACGTAATGTACAATCAACCACAAAAGAATGTGCTCTGAGAAAATTACGCGTAGTCAGCAAAAATACGAGACCACCTGGATTCAAGTCCCTTATTTCATCATAGCACCTCCCATGGTAGTATCGATAGAACAATGAAATTCACGCCACAACGAATCGATAGAATTGAATACCCTACCGTCGCTGATGAACACCATCGCACTTTCCGCCAAAATAGGCTTTGAAGCACTGGCCCATACATGACAGCTGTATTCCATTTAAGTCGAATATAGGTTTAGTAAATATTGATAATATTTTAAAAACCAAGGCACTTGAATGCTTCTTTCGACACTAGAAATATGTGATCATTCCAACGGACATCACAATTAATTCTCATGCCCAAAACATCAAGAGTGTCCGCATCCTCAATACTTATATTACCCATAGTTACAGATGGCAGGATTAAATCATCACAACGTCTATGTGTGATAAAACAAGATTGGGTCCTACATACATACATACATAACTGGCCTTTACAACCCTTACGACCTAGTTTCTCGCAGCACTCATGTTGTGTGTGTCAATTTTTATCCATGAGTACCGGGACCTACAGTTTAATGTCGACTCCGAACGACAGACTTGAGAAGCTTCTTCATGACAATCAATTACTCCCAGAGCTTTTGCCAGAAGACTGCTGAGAGCTAGTCGCCGAAAGAAATATTTTTTTCATATTTCTTTTTTTTAAGATATCAGAGCTGGGTGTTGAACCCAGGGCTCATGTCTTAGTAAGCCAACACACTAACCACTAGATCACGGCGACTACTAAAATTGGGTCATGCGCGCATTAAATTCGAACATGCTCGCGAGATTTTTTGCAGTTCATTCGATAGTGTATCATTCATATTCATTCCGATCTCTAAAAGGCTCGGGCTGCATTCAAATGAATCAAATGACAAATGTTACTGCGGCATTTGTTGCAAATGTGGTTGATGACTTGTTCAGGCTATCATATAAGCATGTTGCAGGATAGTCTATTGCCGTGCACTCATATAAAAACTTCTTCTATAAACAATTTGTACAGCCATGTAATTGATATTTTGCTACAGACTTGTCTGTACTAACCTCTATATTAATATTACAGACAAACTTTAAGGAAATATCTACGAAATGAACTTGTAAAGCTAGGCAAGGATCACAGCTAAAATATAGCGTATACAAGAAGAAGATTATCATGTAGTGTAGTAGCGTTGACAATCCAAACCAGTTGGGCCGTGAATTGTAGAAGGGTCATTAAATAATATTTAAAAGATAAAATTTGGTATCAAATTACTTTTCTTCTGTTTTTGAAGGTGTAGCACTTCTTCTCTCAAGATAGGCGTATGACAAATACGAAACAAATTTACAAACAAACATGACAGCATATCATCATCATCAGAGTCTTCTCTAAAGCATCACCCAGAAGCTTTAAGTGATATATGCTTTTACATACCCATGAATGCACATCATCAAGAAACTGCAGCCTTAAGGCAGCAGAAGACTTAACTGAAAAACAACAACAGAGTATATGTAAGTATTAACACACACACAAGTGTACAGGCACACATACAAGTGTATGAACTAGCACAACACATTCAATTGTACTGATACTGTTGCATGCATAAGTTTGTATATAAATGCTTTGGACGCATATGCACATTTATTTATACTGACGAATAGAGAAAAAGAAAAATAAAAAACAGAAAAAACTGAAATACTCGTTTAAGCAAATGCGTATGTTTGTAAGTTTATGTCATATAAGTGTAGATTTGGGTGTGTTTTTGTAAAGTTTTTTATGCATTTTATATAAAAATTGCATATTTGTTGTACAACTTAAAAAAAAAAAACAACAACAACACAACATCAAATTGATGAAAAGGCAAGTGTTGCTTGGTTTGTCATCACGAACCAGAAAAATGTCCACAAGCAGTTTTTCTTCTTTAACTTCTGCAACAAAAGCTAAAGATACACATACTTTTTACGCATATGCCTGAACAGAAAAACAAAAATTCAAGTGTTCTATTTGTAGTTGTAAACGAGCTCGTAGTGTAAGTTTTAGTTTATGTTGCAACAGAATTTTTACAATAAAAACGCGTACAATGATTTTGAAAAAACAAAAAGTGAAAATGAAAAAAAAAACACAGAAAATGTGTGTGTGCTAGTAAATGCATGAAAATTTAAAAAAAGGGAATTAAAGGAAAAAAAAATAAAATGAATTCCTGACTGACAACTGTCTAAAATTTCTACGGTATTTTTAAATGTCATTTTCTGTAAGTGGGTGAGAAACAGAGCCACACAACTATAAGAATCAGTATTTTTAACAGTTCTAGTCACTTTCCGACAGTCATACAGTCAGATAGTCGTTAGACAAACTTAAAACAGAAACAAAAAAAGAAATGAAAAAAACTGGTGCAATGCAAACAGCATATAAATGCTTTATAGACCCTGCAAAACTGTAACTAAAAGCAATTTTAAATATCATCTTTGTTACTAGAAAGAAGTGCTCTATAAGTAAACCGGTGGTTATGGTGGAATAGTTGTAAGATTTTAGTAAAAAAAAACATATAATTTCACTCGAATTATTATATTGGGTAGGCAACTAAGTAATTGCGGATTTTTTTTTAGAAAATAAAAGTCAATTTTGCTTTACGCGATTTTCAATGCATGTATGTGATGCATGAAGCTTCCTTGCAATATCACGTGTTGTACTGTGACGATCCGAATCAATTATTGCTTTGATTTGGTCGTCGTCCACTTCAACTGGACGACCAGAGCGTTTTTCAGTGAAAAATCAAGAGAAGGAAATTTGGCAAACCAATTTTGACACTGCCGTTCTTTTAAAGCTTCGTCACCATAAACAGCACATAACTTTTTATGAGCTTGCGAAGCTTTTTTCTTTTCCGGAAATAAAAAAGCAAAATATGACAAAAATGTTCCATTTTCCAACAGACGCCAAACAAAAACCACGCAACCGATCCAAAAATTTTTTTTACTGATTGACAGCTGAAGTACCGACTATCAAATAACAAAATGTATTCGATATTTCAATTACTTCATCTAACCTAAAAATTCAACTAATGCCATCAATGAGTAAAATCCGCATTTGCTTAGTTGCCAACCCAATATATGCAGTAACAAAACTGTAACAAATCGTTGTGCGGGAGTCAATGTGCTCTATTCATCATTTCGTATTTTTTATATATCACGAGTTATTGATGCCATTTTAGGTTTTCGACACCAAATTTTTCAAGCCTGCAATCTGCTTTCGGATATCTCGTTAAGTTTCGGAAATAAATAGCCGAAAACGGATTGTAGATTTTAAAAATTTTGGTGTCATGATTAACTCGAGATATATAAAATAGCGGATAGAGCACATAAACTCCCGCACGACGATATGTGTGTAGGATTATAATACTGTTACACAGAGTTAACGCCTGTATTAATTTATATTCTAAATACGAGAGGAATGATATCGTCTTAAGAATTAAATAACGCTGTAACTGAAAAAAAAACGAAAATACGTTTTTTGCATAATTTTCATCAGAAAAAAAATATACGCGTCGATTGGTTCCGGTTCCATAATTCTATTATGAAAAGAAATTCACTTACGCCGTCTGCGTTTTGAAAAATACCACTAACTTTGGTCTATTTTCATAGAGGTTTTTTGGCTCTGGTAAACATTTAATCTTTTGTCAGTTACAGCGTTCTTAAATTCCATCGACGATATAGACTACGTGCTCGCTATGCTATTACAGAGCACAGATTTGATGAGAAATGAACCGCAATCCTCACTAGTCCAGTATACGAGTACCACAAATACTGCCAAATAATTTGCTTATTCTCTAACTTTTATCTCGTTTTTATGAGAACAAAATAAAACTGCTGCTTTAAAACTTAAAACTTTAAACGGCATTTAAAAGAGTAGCATAAAAATAAAAGCGGAAAAAAGTTATTGTAAAATAATATGGCAAAGTTATCTCATTCGACGTATTTTTTTTTCTCTCTTATTTTTTATTTTATTTATATGGCTATTGATTTATTAGGAAATATGTTGCACAGCATTGATATAAAAAAAGAACGAACTGCAATACACCTGCACTTACAACACACACACATACACACACAAGCATATAGACAGACTCGACTCATAAACTTAAAATAATCTTTAACTACTGGCAACAGTTTATGGCTGATAAAATTTATTTTATAGTTTTAGCCTTAAATAAAGTAAAAGAAAAAAGTCAACTGTTGTATGAAAGGAAAAATAAAAAAATAAAGATTATAGCTGAAGTGCACCTCTTGTTTTTTATTTTATAAAAATACAAAAAAAAAAATATACAAAAACACTTGAAAGTTTATGATGCAGTTTTTATGAAAAAAAAAACAAACCAAACGAAAAACGTATCAGTTATTGAAGGAATTCTGATATAGAACAGGAATACTGCTCATATTCTCTAAAGGTGCTTTGGAAGTTATATATTAAATTCTTATTTAGGATTTTCAATTTTTTTCTTTCTATTTTAACTGTTGAACTAACGAACTGTATTTAAGTTAAGTTTTTCAAACCCAATTTTTTTTCTACTTTTTACTATTTTCGTATTTATGATCTTCAACAACATCACAAGTTACAACTGTTGTAATACAGGGTTTTTAAATAAGAGCGCTACAAATGTTTTTTAAATGAAACAATGGATGAATATCAATGAAATTCTTTATTCCTCTAAATGTAGGTTCGATAACATTATGTATGGAACTTGATTTCTTTTGCATGGCCACCACGGGCACGCTTGCCGAAGTCCAGACGATGAATCCAATTTTTGACGATTTTCAAGCATAAATCGGCCGATTCTGCTGCAATTTCATATTCGATATTCGTAGGAAAGTCACTAATCGTCTCTGGCTTCTTAGCATAGACCATAGACTTGACGTAGCCCCCCCAAACTTTGTTTCCAATAAATTGATTGTGATATTCGCTATGTGGCTTGTGGCGCCGTCCTGTTAGAACCATATGTTCTCCAAGTCCATATCATCCAATTGAGGCCAAAAATATTCGGTTGTCATTCAAAGGTAGCCATTCCCATTCACAGTAACGTGCCAGTCTCGATCATCACGGAAGATGACTCCGCCAGCCCATAAACTGCATCAAACCGTAATTTTTTCGGGATGCAATGATGACTCATGGAGTATGTGTAGATTGCTGCCTGACCAATAACGCATATGTTGTTTATTGACGAAGCCATTCAGCCAGCGCTATTAACGATGAGGCCAGTGACTCCAAATTTCGGTTGTAAATTTTAGTAATTTCGATTCGTTGTTGGCTCGTTGTTGAAGCAAATAAAAAAAAAAACATTACTTTCGTTGACTACCTCCTAGCAGACTTCTGGCAAAAACTCTGAGAGTAACTGATTACCATGAACCAGCTTCTCAAGTATGTCGTTTGGACTAGACTTTAAACTATAGGTCCCTGTATTCATAGATAAAAATTGACACACATCTTGAGTGCTGCATGAAGCTAGGGCGTAATCCTAACACAGGCTTGTAAAAGCCAATTATGTATGTATGTACATATGCATTTTCTTTACAAACTAAATACTGATTTCTTAATAGGAAGAGTTTAAGCTAAAGTTTCTATATTAAGTCTGAATAACTTTATGGTCAAGACAAATCATCAGTCAGAAAGTGGGAAAAATGGGTTAAGTGGGCGTGGTACCTCACACACAAACTAAATACTAATTTTTGTATATCTTGAGAATGTTGAAAAGTAATATATCTAAATTAACCGATAATAAGGATGATAAGGTAGAAAAGAACGCTAGTACCTGGAACAGATAACTCTACAATGGGTAAATACCCGTCGCTAGTGGGATTTTTTCAGACAATGTTTGACAAAAATATAAGGAGTGCTCGTAAAATATTGAAATTTTGCTCTGAGCTTTTGGTTAGTTTAATTAAAAAAAATATAAAATTTCATAAAAATTGGCCATATCCACTACCCACCGCCCATAGAACCAAAAATTTATTTTTGGCCCCAAGTTTTTGAAATTTGGCAGAGAATCTTTATTACCTCTATTAACGCCTACCACTCACCGCCCATATAACCCATATTATATTTTTTCCCACAACTTTTTGTTTCTTTATCAAATCTAATTAAATTTTAATTTTAATTTGTTAATTTTTTTAATTAAATATTTCATGAATTTGAACAAAAATTTTATGATTTTATAAAAGATTAGATATTAATTATTTAATCTTTTTTTAAATTGATAGTATGGAGTCTTACCTTTCTTTTTATTATAGTGGAAGCACCTAGCACGACCGAGCAACATTTTTTTTCTTCCAAGATAGTTTGCAATCACGGCACATTATAGAACAAATTTTATTCTATCAAATCTTTTAAACCATATGAGTGAGCTTCATATTTTTTTTAATATATTCTATATTTAAAAATAATCACTATTTAAATCAGAGCAATAAACTTATCTGACGTACAGAC
Source organism: Metopia argyrocephala (assembly GCA_963576795.1). Lineage (NCBI taxonomy): Eukaryota > Metazoa > Arthropoda > Insecta > Diptera > Sarcophagidae > Metopia > Metopia argyrocephala. The sequence goes on along the minus strand of OY756208.1, from coordinate 17,146,195 downwards.
ACTATAGAAGTGCGTAAACAGTTTTCAATATTTTGGACTAAAATTTACATGTGACTTTACTACATTAATTCAAAGACAATAATCGTTTTTATGGGACACAATTTATCAATTTTCTACAAAACTCATCATTACATTTTTAAATTTTATATGTCGAAAAAATTACTTATTTGCACAAAAAATCCATATATGCGTCGTTGAACGAGCTGTAAAGCTATTTATTAAATAAATAAATTATTACAAAAAGTTCCAAATTTTTTTTATTAAAAAGAAATAATAATTTCAATAATTCAGAATTGTTTTGAAAATTTTGATATTAAAAATGTTGCTGATCCAATCACTAAATTCTTTATGATTTATTTCCATCCAAAATAACAACTAAATTTGGTCTCTAGAGTTAAAAACTTAAATATTTTTATTAATTATAATTTTTTTTTAAGACCAATACTCAGGGGTAAATAAACCCTTACTAAATGCAGTGCATTGTATTTTAATTTTTGGAAAGGACAATACAGTTAGGACAGATCATACATTTTTTTCTTTTATTACTATTAAGCACCTTCGGAATGAGACAAATTGCTATGAATTGATCATTCAAAGGCCAGTGTTATACCTTCACCCTTGAATGATCAACAGCAATTGCCTCAACGTTGCATGTTGATTGTGTGGTGAGTGTCTTCGTTAAGTAGGTTTAGCTGTAATCTCCTACTTCCCAATAGGCGGCGCCTTTCTCTTGATCATTGGTTTTTTTTTTTTTGTTGACATTGGTTAAGGTAGAATTGAGTGAAATGTGGGGGAGCCGTTTCTTTTTAGATGGTCGTCATGGATTGGGGGGAGGAACCTCTTAGTCTTAAATTATAATTAAAAAAAAACCGCAAACTAACTTTTTCATTTTTCACCTTTGCTGGGATTTGAGCCTGGGCCGTTTGAGTTTTTGTGCGAGCTCTCTAACCACTACACCAATCATACAGAAAACGAATGAGTAGATTTTACAAATAGACTACCATGATGAGTCCCTCAATTTTTTTGGGTTGGTCTAGTTTATGAGTTTCATTGTACCCAGTGCATAAAATATAGTTGCAGTGTATGACTAGCATTTCGTCAATTTATCACTCGAAGTGCTGCGTTACAACCACTGGCTTTTAAATAAAATATTTATTTTAAAATAGTGTATTCATATATGCACTTGTTTTAATTTACATTTTAATAAAAATTTTTTTTATATTTTTTATATGACTCAACAAAGTGTTGTTTCTCTTCTTTAAACAATCGACAACTATTGCTCTCAATAACATAAAATATCGAGTGCTTCATCAATATAATAAACTTTCAAGCCAATTTTTTTTAAATTTTTATTTCATTTGATATTTATTTGCTTAAAAGCAAAGAAATAAAACATTAAAAAACTCCTATAAATTTGTAAGAGACTGAAATATTATAGAATGTACTTACCTCCAGCTGGTGCTACACAGTAAAATAAATGGGCAATCACAAGTGCCCTAAAAGGGACAGTTATTTGCATTGCGACGTTCAATCTTTTTAACAGCTTCCAAGTGTATATAAACGGGGTTATAAATATTTTTAATTTTATTTTATTTGTTTTTTTTATACTTTTTAGGTTCTTTATATGAATTTTGATGAAACACTTTTGCACATAGAGTTTTTGATGTTATAAATGGCTTGGTTATAAATATTTTTTTTTTTTTTTGTTTTATTTTGGTTTTGGCTACTTTTTAAAAAATATGTTTCCGTTTCCTTTTTTTATTATTTTATTGGTGGTTGGTATTCAAAAATTATTATTCGGAGCAATTTATTTATTTTGGTTGATGCTTCAGTTCTTCTAAAGGTGTATGAATTATTTTCTTGAACACGTTTTGGTTTTTTTTTTATTTAATGGAAGAAGACAATTTTTTTTTTCTTTTTATATAATGATCACGATTTGTGTTTCCTGTTTTTGTGTTCTTTTTTGTTTTTTGTATTAAAATGTGATTTTTTATTTATATTTTAAATATTGGAGATGTACTCGTTGTAGAGTCTTATATTAGACACGCGAGAGAGACAGAGAGAGAATGAAAGAGCGAGAAATATGATTTGTTTTGAAAACTAAAAAACCTTTTTTGATGACAACTTAAGGGTGGGTTTTGTTTTGCTCACTAATAAACTTCGAATGCTTTCTGATGATATTTGAGACTTTTTTATTAATTTTTTTTTTTTTTGTTAAATTTTATTTTTACAAGTTGTTGTTTTCTTAAAAGCTTTTTGTTTTTTGCTGATATTTGCCAACAGCTCCTTATGAACACAATAATCCACCAACATTTTTAAACAATTGGCCTTCAGTTTTAAAACTATCTTCTTTTAGTTTCTTCTTAAGCTCATTCTGGCAAATTAGAAAGTCAATTTTTTTTGCTTGTCTTAAAACTTTATGATAGAGAGAGAGAGAGTCAAATTATTGAATCACTTAAAACTGTTAACAGTGATGTCAACAACACCTTTTGCATTGACAATGCTGTCAACATCTTTACAACTAACACTATAATAGCAATACCGCAAACAATAGTTGCTGCACAATATCGTGTATTGATGTTTCACAATATTGTAAGCAGTGTTGCATATTTATGTATTTAAAGTCGCCCCAACATTCATGATTAGCTTTTTTCTTTTGAAATGTCTTTTAAATACTTCAAATAGCTGTGGCTCTCTATCAAAAACATACAACGTTTTTTTTTTTTCAAGTTGAAGTAGAATAACTTTTTTTAATTCACTTGTTTGTTAGAATGTTCCATTTTCACATCCCCATTATTATTTATTTGCTTTAGTAACGCACATACTTTAAAGTAAAGTTGGCATATGTAAGTGCTTGTGTCTAATTGTGTGTGCGTCTTATGCTTTCATAACAGGGGTTATGGTGTTTAATTTTAAGGCTACAGGGATGAAATATTCTTCCTTTATTTTGGGGGAATTTGATGTTGTTTAATAACAGTGGTATTTGCTGATAGTATTGGTTGGTAGCGTTAGGGAAGTTGTTTATCCTCATTTACTCTCCTTCTTTGTCGTTTTATTTTCTATATTTTTCCTGTTTTTTTTTTCTTAGTTGTTTTTTTGTTTTGTTTTAAACGCAAATAGTTATGGAAACTTTAAAATTTGCTTTCATCACTACGTCCCACATTATACTCAACATCATGGACAACTTCTTTTTAAGTAAATCTGTAAAGAGGGAGAAAAAGAAAAGTATAAGAAAATGAATAGAACATGACAAAGACAATATAGTATTTATTTAAGTTGACTGAAATAGCTTTGAAGACCATAAAGTAATTTCTGTAGAAATAAAATTATTAGAAAATAATAGTTTTCTTAAACTTTAAGATTTTACTAAAGAAGACAAACGTATATTGCCTTTTAAACTCGCAATTACTTCAGTGTCTTAACAATTTTTTTAAATAATTTTTTTATATTCTTCTTTTCCTGGTTAACACAACATAATTTTAAAGAAAATTTATTAAATTTTATAAGAAATATATGAAATGTATTGCTTTGGGGATAAGCATGTTTCTATGGCCATTTCGTCTCTGCTTAAGAGACTCGTCAGGAGACTTTTTCCCAAAGGTGGTAACCAAAAATACAAATACTTATATTCAAATAGTTATAAACTAAATGCGAATCACATTTAGTATATAAAAACCAAACAAAAGTATTTACAAAACAATGCATTTCTGTTTTTAAAAGTTTAAATTATATTCTTCCTGTTCACATGCTTATCCCCAAAGCAATACATTTAATATATTAAATGTATTTGCCTATATGGCGAAAAATATTTTTTGTTTTATAAGAAAATTATTTAGCAATTTTCTTTTAAAACTTAAAAATAATGTATAGTAATTAGAACACAATTTCGCATAAAACATAGTTATGGTACTATCTAGCTTAATAAAGAGTTTTTGAAATACCAATAAAATTATTTTAACCCGTTGATGCCCAAGGTAGTAGTATTGGTAAGAAGTTCTGCAAGTGTAGTTTGTCTCTCCCACTCAATATGCTGATTTCCTATTGGTTGATTGACGATCAAACAAAAGAGCGTAAGTATACGTGTGAGTTTAATTTGCTGATATCAGCCACTACTGGGCATCTTAACCCTAGGAGGTATGAGGGTTTTATGTGGCTAAAGGGCACAACCAGCTCTGTGCAGACCTAAATGGGTATTTTATGGAAATACATAGACAGGTGTCTTAAAAGTGTATATAAATATATTTTTATACATCTTATTTATCTACTAACGGTATTTTATTATTAATATGTGTACAAATGATTTTTATACTCGGCATTTATTACAGGAGTACCTGGCATGTGAGAGTTGTTGGCATACCGGCTTTCTGCAATGCATGCAATGAAAGCGTGTTTATCGCTGTTTTTTGTTCAACAGAAAACACAGCAAGCACGATGGTCTTTTGGCAGAGGATGCAGCATGGAGTGGATTGTTTTCTATGGCTAGGCCGGCAGCTACCTGCAATCAAACAAACTTTGTCAAGTTCGTCGAACTCAACTATATCGTACTATTCAAAGGACCTCGTGCACATAACTGTCCGGTAATAGGCACTATGCAAAACCCAATCTCTATATTTAAATCTCTTCTAAGACCCGAGATCTTTAGCATAAGATATATATATGTATATATAAGGTTTGCACAGACCTGGTTATGCCATTAAGACAAAATATTTGTAAACCTGGATTAACCCTAATCCGGATCCACAATCGCCCTGATTTTTTGCTCACTGTATTTGGAGATAGTTGTCTCCAACATAAAAATCAAAAAAGTTATACACACTTTTATATGCAATTAGTCTGCACAGACCTGATTATACTTCCTAGGGTTAAAGTTGTCATAAAACGAAAGTGACCGAAGGAGTTCAATAGTAGATATTAAGCTAAACAAAAGGGGCTTTACAATAATAAATTGGTGTTCTATCAGAATGTTATGATCTTGGAACAATTTCTACATTTTTTTGGCTCACAACTTTAATTTATTTATTTTTTTTTTGTTTTATTAAAGCCTTTAAATTAATTTCGATTTTATTTAGAACACATAGAGAACTCGCACAAAAACTCAAACGGCCCAGGCTCAAATTACAGCAAAGGTGAAAAATTAAAAAGTTAGATTGCGGTTTTTTTAAAATTATAATTTAAATATAAGAGGTCCCCCCTCCCCTCCCCTACGAGAAGACTATCTGATGATCAGCAGAAAGGCGCCACCTATTGGGAATTAGTAAATAACAGCCAAACCTACTTAGCAGGGACACTCACCACACAATAAACATGCAACAATGAGGCAATTGCTGTTTATCATTCAGGCCGAAGTTATAACACTGGCCTTTGAATGTCTTTTTTTTTGTATTAAATTACACAATAAATCCCAATAAAAATATTTTTATATGGAGCGAAATCATACAATTGAAATAGAATTCTTCGCAAATATTTGTTTAATCAAAAACCTGTCAATTGTATACAAATAATTTATGGCATATCGTCAAAAGAAGTAGTCGCCGTGGTCTAGTGGTTAGTGTGTTGGCTTACTAAGATATGAGCCCTGGGTTCGACACCCAGCTCTGACAACTTAAAAAAAAAGAAATATGAAAAAAATATTTCTTTCGGCGACTACGTTTTAGGGGTCTTCTGGCAAAAGTTCTAACAGTAATTAATTGCCATGAACAAGCTTCTCAAATCTGTCGTTCGGAGTCGACATTAAACTGTAGGTCCCGGTACTCATGGATAAAAATTTACACACACAACATGAGTGCTGCGAGAAGCTAGGCCGTAATCCTGATACAGGGTTGTAAAGGCCAGTTATGTATGTATACCATCAAAGGCATTATATTCAATAACCTGGATGAAAAATTTATATAAACTAAATTCAATAACGACCTAAAAAATTTATCAAATTATACTCATGAAGTATTTAATGCGGAAGTTTGTTTATAGGCCTAAAATGGTTTACATAATCCTAAAATAGATCATAAGAATGGCTTAATAATTCTCAGCAATTTTTCTCATTCCTAAGGCGCTTAATAATAATAATATAAAAAAAAAATATATATATACTGTCCTCTCCAACAAAATTCCAATACAATGCACTGCATTTAGTAGGGGTTTACCCCTGAGTATTGGTTTCAAGCAAAAAATAAAAATCTTTGAGATGAAGTTTTTCACTTCCATAGATACACATTTTCAGTTCTCTACACAAACTTCAAAGCTCACATCAACATACATACTTCTAAAAAAAAATTTTTAAAAAGAAAAAAAAAATTGTTTAAAGTAAAGAAAAATACAATTTTTTCACACCTACTTTATGTGACACTTAAAAAACAATTAATTGAATTGACATTTTGTTGACTGTTGAGAACAGTTGTCTTTAATGTCCATTTTGTTCAATTTTTCTTAAGTTTCCTTTTTTTTATTAATTTTTAAAGTTATTTTTGTTTCACAAGTTGCTACAAAATAATTCTAACTAAAAAAAATTTTAAAATTTCTTTTAAGAATATTTGAAGTTTTTTTTATATCTTGTTTAGTCTCTGGAGAGCATCTTTTTTTTTCTGAAAAGTCTTTTGATATTTTGTTTAAGTGTCAATTTCACATTTAAGTTTTTTTTTATATTTGTTGTTGCAAAATAGTTTAAACCATCCTTGTCCGTCTGTTGATATCAAATTTATATTCAATGAGTTTGTTATTGTTTTGTTTTTCCTTCTTATGATTAAGATTTCAATGGACTTGTAGTTGTTGCTTAAGGAGAATGTCAGTTTTTCATATTGGCATGGCAAAGTATTGATTGAAGCATTTTTCTAATATTTAAAAAAGATTTGATAGATATGTTGTTGTTTTCCAACACGTACTTTGTTAAAGTGAATTTGAACTGGGGGTAAAATTCAAGAAATACAATAAAAAAAATCTTTAAAATGTTTGTAAATTTTTTTTATTTTTTAAAAATAGTGTTCAGATATTTGTATTAAGAGAGAAAAAATTAAATATTTAAACGTAAAGCTAACACACTGTAAAGGTTGAAAGACACAGATATTTGACAAAGAAGAACTGAATTTTTTAATATTAAGAATTAAACAGTCGCCGTGGTTTAGTACTTTGTGTGTTTGGTTACTAAGATATGAGCCCCGGGTTCAAAAAGAAAAAAAGAAATATGAAAAATTACTTCTTTCGGCGACTACCTCTCAGCAGTCTTCTGGCAAAAGCTCTGAGAGTAACTAATTGCCCTGAACAAGCTACTCAAGTCTGTCGTTCGTAGTCGACTATAAACGGTAAGTCGCGGTATTCATGGATAATAATCAGCACACTTAACATTAGTGCTTCGAGAAGCTAGGCCGTAACCCTAAAACAGGGTTGTGATGGCCACTTATGTATGCATGTATGTATGTAAGAATTGAACAGACAATGTGTACGCATGTTAAAGAGCTAAAAAATTAACAACTTCTAGATACACGCATCAAACACTTTTTAATTTATAAAAAAAAACATATCTTTTAATAATATTATTCGTTAAGATGTTGTCTACTAGCTTGAGTGTTACTTTGTCTCTCTGAACCGGACCATTGAACCAATTGCAGTTTCCAAAAACATAAAAGCTGCTGTCCGTCCTTATACAATCAACTGAATTCTGAGTTCATTTTTTTGGCATCAGCTACACCGATTTTAATGTCCAATTTAATTATATTTTCAAATCATCAGCATTATGCTTTTGTTTAAATTTATGTACAATCTCATTCTAATTCTCCGTGTATCAACCCAAAATGAGACAGAACAATAACAAAACAAAAACGTTTGTATTTATGTATTTCAATTAAGAAAATTGATTGGGAATTTTCGATGATACCAATTAACTTTTTAATTTAAATTTTTCCGTTAGAAATTGTTTCCGTCATTGGTAACAAAATCGAAACAAAATGACAACCCCAAACACTTAAGGTTACAAAAATAAAATATGCTTCTTTTCTGAATTTCTCTATAGATATACAACTGGGTGTCCCAGAACTCAACATCAAGACGGAACGGTGTAACAAGATTGATTGTAACCATCACCACCATGGCACTATTGATGTAGTTTGAAAGTTACGTGTATTTAAGACAAACCTAGAAATTTGGTCACACTGTAACCAATTTTGGATTATTGTGGTTAATTTTTATTATTTTTGTTCATTTAAACTTTGGAACCGTAACCCTAAATAAAATTTCTAGAACCAATCAAAAATAATGTCGCAATTGCCCCAAGTTTTCTAGCATTAGGATTATTTGTTAAACTATGAATTTGAAATTTTAAAAATTTGGCTACTTTGACTAAAGTGCTCTGGCAGTGGCATTAAATACTTTTTAAATTCAGACTCAAAAAAAAAAACGAAAAAAAACCCCGAGTAAGCTCATTTTTGCTAACCCTCAGTTCTCAGTTCACATGTTTTTTTTTTTTATTTTTTTTTTTTTATTTGAGACCAATACTCAGGGGTAAACCCCTACCAAAAGCTGTGCATTGTATTGGAATTTTGGAGAGGACAGTACATATATTATTATTATATTATTATTAAGCGCCTTACGAATGAGACAAATTGCTGTGAATTGATCATTCAAAGGCCAGTGTTATACCTTCACCCTTGAATGATCAACAGCAATTGCCTCATCGTTGCATGTTGACTGTGTGGTGAGTGTTCCTTCGCTGAGTAGGTTTAGCTGTTATCTGCTACTTCCCAATATTCGTCCTTTTATTCGTTTTTTATTACGTTTCACTTTACCAATTAACTTTTTAATTAAAATTTTTCCGTTAGAAATGGTTTCTGTCTTTAGTAACAAAATCGAAACAAAATGACAACCACAAACACTTAAGGTAACAAAAATTTCGCTACTACCGACGAAATTTAAGGCTCTATTTTCAATTACCTAAGCAGGTCCTAAATCACCTCACAATATTTTCGGTAAAAGCATAAAGGAAGAAACTTACTATAGTCATTTATAACAAAGTAAGAAAGTTTGTCATTTCACTATGAGGTAGGAAGTATAAAATTAAATTGTGACAGTGAGAAGTTCTTCACAAAAATTTCCGAAATAACACTCAATTTAGCTCTGACTCTGTAGTGCCAATAATAATAAAAAAAGAAAAAAAAAAAAAAAACACTTGAATACTTAATAAACAATCTAAAGAACAACATTCTCTTTAATATTTTTCAATATTAAAACCGATACATAAACATGCATACTGCATAGAAACTTTATTTTAATCTGGTGTTTTTATAAAGCCTTTTGTTATTCATAGTTTTCATTTCATTTCAATATGTTTTAATTTTTTTTATATTTTTTTTTTAGACATTCATTTAAAGTATATTTTAAAATGTTTTCATATATGGTTTCATATTTATGATAAAAAATTTTTATTTAAAATCAAAATTTGATAGTTTTGGTTTAAAATGTTTCTCTTTAATTTGGGGCATTAAATGTAAACTTTTATTAAAATTAATTGGACACTTAAAATTTAAGTTTAGCAGAAAACTGAAAAAGAGACTGACTAACAAGAAAAACTATATTTTTATTTTTCATTTAAACATATCATGTTTAGAACAGTAGAGTATTAAAAAATAGAAAACTATGCTTTTTAAAAATTTATATATTTTTTTTTTATTCTATTCTATTCTATTCATTATGATATTATTTTACCCATTTTTTTTTCTAAACAGGTGGCTGTTATGCTTTCTGGGCTTAATTCCATTTGATTTTTTTTTTTTGCTTTTTTCTGAATTCATGATATTTTAAAAAAAAAACTTTTCAATAAATTTTAAATAAAGCATTTGAAAAATAAGTTTTACAGGCTAAGAGATAGTTTGAAGAAGGAGAGAGAAGAAATAAAACTGAGTTATTAAGAGGTAGTTGAAAAGAAAAGAAAAGTAACATACATATTCGAATATATAAGTACATATATATATATGTAATAATACTCGTATTAGTTTACCAGAAACAAACTAAACTATACATTCAAAGCAACTGAAGGCAAGTCTTTTTTTTGTAAAATAAGAAAATGTTTTAAAAATTAAAACTTTTTGTCTTTTCTTTAGTTTTTGTTTTTATACACTTTTGCAGTCATTCAAATACAGACATAAAATATGCTTCTCTTCTGAATTTCTTTATAGATATATACAGGGTGTCCCAGAACTCAACATTAAGCCGAAATAGGGTGACAGGATTGATTGTAAGCATCAAGAGAAAAGTCAGAAAAAAAAATCTATCCCCTGCAGTTTGAAAGTTATGTGAACTTAAGACAAATCCAGAAATTTGGTCACACTTTAACCACTTTTCGGTTATGGTTGTTAATTTTTATTATTTTTGTTCATTTAAACTTTGGAACCGTAACCCTAAATAACATTTCTAGAACCACATACATACATACATAACTGGCCTTCACAACCATGTGTCAGGATTACGGCCTAGCTTTTCCATGAGTACCGGGTCCTACAGTTTAATGTCGACTCCGAACGACAGACTTGAGAAGTTTGTTCAATGCAATCAGTTACTCTCAGAGCTTTTGACAGAAGTCTGCTAAGAGGTAGTCGCCGAAATAAATATTTTTTTTTTAATATTTCTCTGCTTCAAGGTGTCAGAGCGGGGTTTTGAACCGGAGCTCTCGTCTTAGTAAACCAACACACTAACTACTAGACCACGACGACTACAGGATCATTTCGGTAGTCAGTCTTCAATTACTTCATTCTAAAACCACAGTAAAAAATAATGACGCAATTGCCCCAAGTTTTCTAGAATTAAGTAAGACTATTTGTTAAACTATGAATTTGAAATTTTAAAAATTTGGCGAATTTGACTAAAGTGCCCTGGCAGTGCCATTAAAAACTTTTTAAATTCAAACTAAAAAAAAACGAGTAAAGAAATAAAAACCCCAAATAACCCCATTTTTCCTAACCCATTTTACTCAGCTCACATGTCTTTTTATTCGTTTTTTATTACGTTTCAGTTTAACGTTAATTTCTGAGACACCCGGTATATGACAATATAAGATATTTTATTTATTTTGTTTTTTATTTTCTTTTCTTCTTAGAAAATGTATTTTAAAGTTTAAATTAATTTAAACTCACTTTTTATTTGTCACAAAATTTCAAAGAAAAATTACTAAAATTTCAGCACATTTTAACAGATTTAAAAAAAAAAGTTTTAATGGTAAAAACAGACACACAATGCTGGAAATACTGACTCCATTTTTTCTAATATTTTCCCACACAAAATATTAAAACTAAATCACTCACTTTCACACATATATAGGTACATAAAAACTTCAAGTTACTTTTGTTGTTTGTTTGTTTTTTTTTATAAATATTTTAAACAATTTTAAGTAAAAATAAAATAAATTTTATATTTAAAATTTGTAAATTATTTGTATTAAAATTTTTTCCAAAATAAAAATTTTTTCTAAATTCAAAACCTTTGCTTAGGGTTTGAATGTTTAAAAATCACTGTCAAGTCTAAAAATTATCATTTTTGTGGAATTCTAATACTTAATTAATGACCACACACCGGCACTAATACAGTTATAATAACACATAATCTATTTTATAGCTTTTCTCTTTAATGCTCTCTTGTAGAGAAATGTTGTAGGTGTTTGCAGAGTTACTTTTCAATGATTGTGTTTGCAATAAAAAAACATAATTTGTTTTATTGGTTTTTTGAACTCTTTAAGTACCGCTTAAATTTGTTTTTTTTTTTTCTTTTACTCTTAAAATGATGTATTAATGAGGCTTTTCGCACAGTTTTGAAAATTACCAACTGCAGAAGAAGAAAGTACAAAATGTTCGTGCAAATAATTCATCAGTTGCATCGAAGAATTAAGTCGAAATTTGTATGTTTTAAAACAAAATCTTGTTTAGTGAAGAGTTTTATATACACGGTGTCCGCCTGGAAGGTATAATACTTTGTTTGTTTATAATTTTTGATTATATGAAAGAGAATAGGTCCTATATTGATAAATATTTTATTTTATGTCGGCAATTACTTATGTATGGAATACAATATCAAATAAATGTTCGCCTCTGTTAGCCTCACGAATGCTACCCCTTTTGAGCGCATTTAATGCAGGGACTGTAACGGCTATAAGTTATATCGAAAAACTTAATTTTTAATGGTTATTTTGAGAGTTTTTCCAAAAAAGGTCAGCAGAAAAAGTTATTTTTCAACGGAAAAATAAAAGCTAAAAAAAACTCTCACAAATAGAGTTTTATTTTTTCGTCATAAAATAAAACTCATTTTGTGAGGTTTAATTTAAAGGTTTAATTTAAACTTTTATTTTTCCGTCAAAAATAACAGTTAAAATCTGATTAATGATCACTTATGCGAGATCACCACAGATTCTGTAAGAGCTCTCCAAGACGATTCATTTGGTATATAACATCATATATGTCTGTCGACTCTAATACGATGATTTTTTTAGATTAATTTTTAAGCAATAACTGTTATTTGGGGTCCCTGATTTAATGTGGTATTTCATTAATTTCATCACGAATATTTTGTTTAAATTGCTACAGTGTTTCTGGATTGTTTGTATACACTCTGCTTTTCAGATATCCCACGAAGAGAAACCAGTGAAAACAGTGAAATCAGGCTATTGTGAATGCCAATCAACATCACCATTCCTTGAAATAACTTGTTGTAGAAAGAGGTCTCGCAGTATGCGATGTGGCGCCGTCTTGTTGAAACCACATGTTAGTCAAGCTCAAAGCATGCAGTTGTGGTGTTAGAAAGTTTTCAATCATTTCACAAAATCTCTGCCCATTGACAGTTACCGTTACGCCGTTTCCAGTTTCAATGGTTCCTTCTGACCAAATTGCATACCAGACTATTTTAATGGATGGAAAGGTGACTAATGAATAATTTGAGGGTTTTCCATTACCCAGAACAGACTATTGTGTTTATTCACATATCCATTCAAAAGAAAATGTGCCTCGTCACTCATTTCACGTAACCTTCTCATAATCACAGTAATCGATGATTGATTTTGATCAAATGTTTTAGACAATGATTAAAACACGTTTGTTTACCGAATATGTTTTCATAGCAAATTTGCCACGACTCTACTTCACCACTGCCAAATATGAACTGCCAAGACCAAATGGCTGGCAAAGCAAAGTACTATACCTTCCCGGCGGACACCCTGTATATACATTTTTGACAAAAGAAGACGCAGCTCACTTTTGGGGATGTCTCTTATATCGTCGTGGGATAGTTTAAGTGCTCTATGTGCCAAAACTGCATTTTGAGAAATTCGATAGAAAATAGCATAAAAAAATTCTGTTTTGAAGAATATATGGAAGAACAAAACAGACACTATTTATCACAGAAACTGGGCGAGATAGCCGGAAACGGAATGCAGATTTAAAAAATTTGGGGTCGAAAATCTAAAGTGGCATCATTAAATCGAGATGTATAAAATAAACACATAAACTCCCGCACGATGATTTGAGATAACTCACGTATCTTTAGACGACCATCATCAATTATTATTTGAAATTTTCTTAGTGTAGACAACTCAACTCGTCGATAGCTGGTCTGGCCTGGGTTAAACTCTTCTACCCAATATATAATAGCAATAATGGAATGTTTATATACATATTTGTCCAAAGTGTTAATAATTAAATTTTAGAAAAAAATTATTTACTATACTTTTCCTATATAATTTAAAAATAATTTTTTTAAACTTTTTCAACGTTCATAGTGCAGTTTCTTTCAAAAAGAAGGCTATTTTTTGCTACCCAATATTTCTTAGAAATTTTAGCATAAAATGTGTGTGTGTGTGTGTATGGTTTTGTGTATGTACAGATGAGTGAATGTAAGTGTGTAACTGTTTGTAGTAATTTATCACAAGTATTTGTCCTTTACTTTTCATACTCAATATTAATTAAAGACTATTTTTTTGTACAAAAACCAAACAAGAGGAACACAAATATAGAAAAACTTGTTTAATATTAGTTAAGAGAACGAGTGATAGAGTGAGAGAGAGTGTAAGAAAAACTATTAAACAACAAACGAGAAATGTAAAACTAACAATTATTATTATTATTATGATTGCTGCTGCTGCTGCTGTATAACAACATCTGCAACTGCCACTGATAGCAATAATGATGATGCTGGTGGTGGTGATGATGATGATGATGACATTATTGCTTTTACAATTGTGCTTTTATTATGCAAATATAAATATTAGTTTCTACTTGTTTTACAACATCCATAATTATTTCTTTTACTACAAACTTTTTACAACATTTTTTCTTTTTTTTCGGTTTTGTAAATTTTATTGCTGCCCGTAACAACACTATGCGAACACATAAAATTATGTTGATGACGATGACAAACAGTAAAAGAAAAATGTTTGTTTTAATAGAAAAAAAAACATAAAATAAAGAAAAGCAACAGCAAACTGTGTGTTAGTAATGTAGCAGCTGGTACTGTTAGTGCAACAACAAACAAATCTTACCCCATATTTGTATAATAAATTTCTATAAATTTAAATTGAATCATTATACTCGTAAATCCATGCAACCAATGATGAGGGTACACTCTTGAATATAAATCATAAAAATTTATTTTATTCCGTTGCATAATTTTGTATTTGGATTTTTAATAGTTGCACACAATTAGCATAATTGATTAGATTGTTTGCCGCACAGCATTAAAGCTAGAGCGTTGCAGTTGCAAAAATATTCCTATAACTTGCTGATTGCTGCCCCAGCATAACCAGCAATTATATAAACAAGCAGAATAAGTCGGAGTTCTTTCTGCCTCATCATAGAGAAAATTTATAAACTTACAAGTACTAAACATTTAGTGCAATTTTTCTTTTCTTTTAAAATTAAATGCATTACAGATAAATAATTTAGGAAAATAAGTACATAGTTTGCATGAAAATACAGGCTAGTTTTGGTGTAGCAAATTCTGATCTTGATTCTTGTTCGGAAACAGAATATTTCTTGGAATTATTTTAACAAATATTACTGAGATTGATTTTCCGTTTAGTGTCCTGTATAATAATCTTTTTTTGTACACAAATTTTAAATATTTTTAACATCATGGAGAGAGCGAGGTTTGTTGATAACAAATGCAACTAAATCTTTTGAAAACGAAAAGTATTAACCTTTTTTTAATGTTTTTAATTACACTGTTCAATTAAATACAAATAAATACCATAAATGTTTTTATAAAATCCACCTGTTGAAAAAAGTGTAGGTTAGTCACTTGATAATCTGTCTTGATTATGATGAAATGACACAAAAGTTCATACTCGTACTTAATGCTTTTGCTTTGATGCCAAGTACTCTTAATATCGAAACCTTCTACATTGAGTACAAGTATTAAAAAAAAAGGATTTAACAAAATCGAAAGAAATGTTTATATCCTTACGAGTACTATTGATTGCAGTCCATGAATATTGTAAAGAAATCCATTACCAGTATTCGCCATTTTTGAAAAGAACTGGAGAAAAGCAAACACGAAAGAATTTAAATTTTGGCACACCAAAACATAAACAATACGGATAGGTCACAGACAAAAAAGAATATATACCTACATACACATATAAAATCCATTATCTACCATCACAATTTATTAGAGTTATGGCCCAGCTTTACACAGCAGCCGGGAGCTATAGCAAAACTACGAATCCTAACTACTGACTTGAGAAGCTTGTTCATAACAGTCAATAACTCTCAGAGTTTTTGCGTGCCCCAATTTTTAACTGTGAGTACCGGGACCTATAGCTTAATTACGAACTACTGGCTTAAGAAACTTATTCATGAGAGTAAATAACTCTCAATGCTTTTGCCAAAAGTCTGCTAAGAGATAGGCGTCGAAATATTTTTTAATTTTTCTTCCTTTGAAAATATTAGAACTGGACTTTAAACCCACAAAAAGAGAACCTTAATAAAAGATCTATCCTCTATGTTGGATAATCACCTCGTCGTTTTGTAGAGGCTTACACTGCAAGGACTCAAATGGCTAAGCGGGCAGAGAGCAATACCTCTCTAGTAGTGTCTCCAGAAAGGCAGTTGAAGAGCAGTAACTAAAAATTATCCTAGTGGATGTATCAAGAATAACAACGGGGACATCATTTTCAATATAATTATTATCTTTTATTCCACCTTTAACTTAAACTTTACAGTGCGAGATTTTTGGGGTGGATTGCTGTTGAATTATTCAGTAGTAAAGGTATTAGTATTCGCTGTGGTCTAGTGGTTAGTGTGTTGGATTACTAAGACGATAGCGCTGGGTTCAAATCTCAGCTCTGACATCTTAAAAAAAAATATTTAAAAATTATTTCTCTCGGCGACTACCTCTCAGCAGTATTCTGGCTAAAACTCTGAGAGTAATTGATTGCCATGAAAAAGCTTCTCAAATCTGTCATTTAGAATCGACTTTAAAATTGTAGGTACTCATGGATAAAAATTAATACAAACAACTTTAGTGCTGCGAGAAGCTAGGCCGTAACCTTGACACAGGGGTGTAATGGCCAATTATATATGTATGTATGTATGAGGGTAAAACACTGGTCATTGAATAATCAGTCAACAGCAACCGATTTCCTTAAAGTTCGCATTTTTAAAGTAGGACTTTTCTTTTCTTGTGACTGATATCAGATGCGATACATCCTAACCCTCATATTTTACTAGACAAGCACAATGTACTGCATTAGTAGGGGTTATCCCCTGAGTGCTGGCTTCAATAAAAAAATGTGCATGATTTTTTTCAAACGCTGTTGCTTCACTTAATAAGTATATACCTCGACATACTATTTATTCAATTAGTCCGTCTAAAACACAAATATTTTCAAAATAGGTATTCGTTTTTAAAAAAATTATCCAAAATTTATTCAACTTGATATCCAACTTTTGTGTTTTAGTGGCAAAGAATAGTTTTTGTATTGTCTGGTGGTGTACCTTTAAAAAAGCTTGAGCACTTAAAAAAATTACATTCTTTTAATATGAACCCATCTATTAAAGGGGCTTAAAGTATCAACATATGAATATATTTTCTCTATGAGCAGTACTCACTTCAAAGCATTTTTAAAAGTGTTTGTCCCTCAAGTGTTTTTTTTTTCAGTTTTCAAAATCCCTGCGAGAAAAGAAAACATAGAACCGACTCCTGTTAGTCTTTTTACATGTTTCTTATAGTCTTTTATTCTTAAATAATTTAAACACCTCACAACTATTTTAATATGCCACTTACAAAGAGCCATGTTTTTAACTATTACTACCACATGCTGTTGCACAACCTACATTCAATATTGTTTTACTTTTTTATTTTTTTTTGTTTTCTTAACTCTTGTCATTCTATTACTACTACAAGTACTACTGTTCCATTAAGGCCATAATAACATTTTTATACAACTTATGGTTTAATAGCTCTCCTTTCCTGCCCAAAATCTTCTCTGTAACCTTTTTCCATTGTTACTTTTAAATGTTATTTATGCAATCGTTGTACTGGTTGGAAAATTGAAAGGAAGAAGAAAAAAAATATAAAAAACACACACAAACTATGGCTGGCAGACGTTTAAGATGCAAAAGTTATAATTTTGAATAGCATTGACATGTAAAGGAGTCTCTTTTCATGGACAATATGCTTGCATAAAAATGACGTCGTTATGTTGTATAAATACATAAATAGTTATTTACATTCAAATGTATGTATATGTACATGCTAGTTTAATATATGAAATCTACACTCATTATATACTTATATAGACGATTATTTGAAGTCTCTGAAAGTACTCAAATACCTTTCCATTTCCGTAAATAGAATTTTAACATGAAAATCATAATTTAATATGTAGAATATATGGCATAGAGGTGAATGTATAGAGAGAATATGGGTCATTTTGCAGAAAATTGCAAAAAGAAAAACACAATAATCCCTCAGGGTATGTCTTTCTCATGAATGTTAAATAAAATAAATTTTTCCTTATAATTCTAATCTATTAGAATGCTCTTATTCTATCAAGAACTGTATATTATAGGCACGTAAATCACAAGCATTACGTAAAATTTTCAATGTAGTCGAAGGATTAACGCCAACTAGTTTAGAATGACAGTGAATGAACATTTCGGCGTCCCTATTATGACTTCACGTTATAGCAGCAATATTCTCTATAAGACACCTTTTTTGTGTACTTATTATTAATAGTTTTGAGGAGAAGATATTAAGAACTGGGGCAAAGAATTGCCGTTTATTTTGTTGCAAAGTGGTCGAAATTCTATGAAATTTGAAAAACACATTTAATATTGTGAATATTTTTACAATTGGGGATCATTATTTTGGCCCTGAGCGATTCAAATTGCTTCTTCTTGTGAATAAAGTAGAACATATTTAACTGCCAAATCATAGTTGTCCATACCAATAACTCTTATACAATTAAAACATAAAATCCGTCACTAAAAGCATATAAACATTTTGATTTGATCTAATAATCGGATATAAAACCCAGACACTTTAACTTTTCTTTCATGACTTGTTTCATAAGACAATTTATAATTTTATTATAATTACAGTGAAATGACCCACAAGTATAGTTTCTTATCTGTGTCTGTGGTTCTATTTAAGGCCTTCTAATGAATTATCATAAAATTGTATTTATTTAACCATAAACAGTAGAGGCAAGTGTAACTAAGCCGTGCCTGTGTCTGTGCCTGTATCGGTGGTGTGTTGCATGTAAATAGAGAATATATTGTCATTACTGTTATATTTCCTTCCTTTCAAATAAACCCTGAAGGATTTCAACAAGTTTATATATTTTGTTTATGCAAAGCAACAAATACTCTTGCACAACAACAACAAAAACATACAGAAAAATCAACGCATTTTCAATAGAAAATAGTTGCATACAGAATAGCAGTATGTCACTGTATAAGTAGATACACAGTTACCAGTACAACTACGAGAAAAATAACGGCTGCATACACTTAATAAATTGGAAAATCTATTAAAAGTAGAAATAGTGAAAGAAAAACAAATAACATTTAATTGAGGTATTGATCTTCAGTTTTGTATATAATTGTTAGGGTTGTTCATAATTTTGTAACAAAGAGATATTATAGTCTAAAAGACTAATGCCCGTATTCATAAAAAATAAAATCGGTGTATAGAGCGCTTCTTTGACATATTTCTATGGAGTAATTGTCAAAAAAGCAATTAATAAAACTGTTTTATTTTTTATGAATACGAATACAAATATATAAATAAATTATTTTAAGACTAAAATATAAATAATTTATTTTATTTATTTAATATAATTAATTTAATTCGTGTATCTAATAGAGATTGACATGAATCGCACTCAAATGGCAATTTTTTGCCTTTTTAAAAATGAATATTGAGCTAGCAATAGACACTAACTAAATGAATGCTGCTATTGCATGATTCAATTTAGTATATGTTTTGCTACAAAATGCTTGTAGTTGCTTGCAAATCCTAAACACTCCAACCAATCACAAAAGCAGTAAGTAGGCTTGCGTATTTCACTGTTTAAATGTGAATAAACAAACTACGACAAAAGAAATACAATAACACGATTCTAATGAAAAATAATGCAGTTTCTCTTATATTTTTAATAAAATATGCTACTTGTTTTTTATTTGCTTATTATTATTTATTTATTTATTTACTTTGTTTTTTATTTATTAGTATGAAAACGCATGTATAAAAAGTAATAAATATTATAAACAAAACTAAATTTTCTATTTCTTAAAAATTAACAATTTCTATTTCTAAAAATAAAAAATCAGATAATGTTTATTTCATTTTAAATAAAAAGATAATTAAAAATTTATTTTCTCATTTTTATTTTGAAACATTTGTTAAGAAACAAATTACTGCGGTTAAAAATTAAAAAAATTATTAAAAAAACACTGTTTCAGTCATACGCTTTAACCTCTTATTAGTTGAGCTTTAATGAATCATTGGAGTGTTTTGTATACAAACGAGTGTTTTGTATGTTGTTATTGCTAACGGTATCTAAAAAAAGATTAAGAATAAACAATGCATTTACAAAAGTAAACTCTACAAGCAATACAGTTGCCACTGTTGATGAATAAAAACAAAACAAAAGCAGTAATAATATGAATAGGCAGTAAAATCGAATCAACTCATGTCATTCTCTGGTATCTATAGCATTAAAATATTATAAAATATTTTTTCTTTTGCACTCTAAGTTACAGTGTTGTATTCGTAAACTGCATACATTTTTATGCATTTTAAAATTTTTTTTATAATAGAAAAGTAAAGTGTGAAAAAGAAATCAGTTTTTACTAAAAAGGTAGAATGATATAAGTTGACTTCTAAATAAGATCTACAAACCATTATTAATCAATTGAGTATCCCTGTAATTATCAACGTGCGGCCTAAAAAAGAAAATTAAAAAATAAATTTAGTCGGGCCTCTATTATTCATGATCCGATTAACTGGTAACGGCCCTTAACCGTGATGGCCAAAGACCAGTCTATTGTTTTTTGTTTGCAATGTTTTAAAATTGTTTGCTTCAATTAACCGTGATGAAAATGGAGAAATCCCTCGTTTGCATACGTTGAGTAGGAAGTATTTACAAGTGATTAGTCAATTTTGAAATATGAGAAGTGCGGGTGGTTAGATCTAAATATATTTGTTACCAGTGGTAAAAAGACAAAGAAACGTTTTCAATATCGAAGATAAAGTTCAAATAATTAACGAGCATTCAAAAAATAATGTGAGTGTTAAATTGATAGCTGAAAAATACAAATTAATTGAATTAATTTTTAACGTAAATATATATTTTAACCAATGTTCACTTGTTAAATAATAAACATATTAAAATACTCTATAATCATTATTATTATTCGATTAACCATGAATATCGATTATCTGTAATGCTGCTGGTCTCGACCATCACGGATAGTCGAGGCCTGACTGTATATATATATTACATACATACATACATACATAATTGGCCATTACAACCCTGTGTCAGGATTACGGCCTAGTTTCTCGCAGCACTCATGTTGTGTGTGTTAGTTTTTATTTATAAGTACCGAGACCTACAATTTAAAGTCGACTCCGAACGAAAGATTTGATAGGCTTTTTCATGTCAATCAATTACACCCAGAGCTTTTGCCAGAAGACTGCTGAGAGGTAGTCGCCGAAAGAAATAATTTTTTCATATTTAATTTTTTTTCAAGATGTCAGAGCTGAGATTTAAACCCGGCACTATCGTCTTAGTAAGCCAACACACAAACCAGACCACGGCGACTACATATATATATTTTTTATTTGTTTTGTGTTTGGTTTTTATTGTAATAAGGGGTCATCATTCAACACATTATACTGGTCTAGAAAAATATGAGGGGAAGGAAGATTTGATTAAAACTTGCTAGTATCTGCCATAAGTCAGAAGAAAACAGCAATTAACCCTAAGAAGCCCGCACAGTAAAGTTAAATTTTAGAAGGAATAAAAGATTATAATGATGTTGAAGATGATGCTGTTGTCATGGATCCAGCCCCTGGTATAATTCTTAGTTACAGCTCTTTAATAGCCCTTTCGGAATGGGAGACTCTGCCAGAGAGCTATTCCTCTCAGCAAGCTCAGTGAGCCAAGTGAGTCCTTGAAGTGTAAACGTCTTCATCTAGTATTTTTTAAACTAAACGTTATTATATTTGGTTCCTGAACAAGCTCCCCCTTAATAATCTGTTACATTCTATGTCATATTTGTTTTAAAGAATTTGTATTGCTATAAAAACAATAGGTTTTACACACACATACATATGTATATGTAACATACATATGTATTATGTATTGGACTTTATCGAAGTATTTAAATATCATTCTATTGTAGTCGTTCATTCTATTTACCTTGTCTTATATAAAATGCTATTTATTTATAAACATCAATTTCCATATATATCTACTCATGCATACAAATATTACCTATTTTATTCTTATGAATGTGTAGGTGTGTCGTCTAGCTGTGTAAACAAATACCCGTTATTGTCTTTGTTTTAGGAAAACACTTAGACACGCAGCCACACAAATGCCATTTTAATGGCCTCCTAAATGTTATGTCTCTGTCTCTTAGTATTTGTATGACATTCTATATATATACATATATATGTATGTATGTATGTACTCATATATGTAAATGTGTGTGTGTGTGTCTGTGTACTAGAGAGATAAACTTCATCTATAAATATTTAAATGGCTTATGTTTCCTTTTCCTTTTATTTAAAGTTCTTTGGTTAAAACTAATGGCATAGCAGTTGCTTAGCTGCCGGTTATTTTTCTTAGACAACACATACCATATGAAATAGTTTGTTTAGAGGTTTTTATAGGTTAAAAAATCATTCATTGCAGATTTCTTGGGGGATTTACTTTTAATGGGGTAAAAGTTATGAATTAAAGTTATTTTTATATGTTGCTGTATATACATACATATATGTGTATAGTATTATATACATACAATTATGTATGTTTATATAATATGGGATAATGAATTAAGGGATTTAAAACAAAATTAGGATATATTAAACAGATGAATAAAAAAGAAAAACGGAGGTTATTATAATATTGTAGAAAACAGGGATAATATAACCCACTGGACTGTAAAGTTTAATAATTTTATTTTTAAAAACTGAGTGGATTAGATGAAAAAAAAAAAATAATAAAATATTAATAGAAGTGTGGAGAGTTGACGTCTTTTCCCTTTTTCTTGATTCTTGAACAATTCAAAATATTGTGTTTTTAAATACCATTTATTTCAATACAAAAAGACCAGTTCAGACAATTAATTACTTTTCGAATGAAAGTTTTATTTCTTCTTATTATGTTAGCACTCCCTTTGGAAAAATGTATGAAATATGGAAACCTGTAGATGTTCCTTTCGTCAATATGTAATAAAATGGAAAATAGGGTCTACATTAAAGTATGCTTTAAACATACAGTTAATATTACTTTAAATTACAAATACTTTATTATTTCCATTATGATTTCGCATATGAGCGAAATTACATTTACAAATTTCTAATTTATAGTCACTGAGACTTTAAGTTTTCACACTTAAGACACAGCACACACATTACTTAGCAAACACATTTTCCCAACACTAATACAATGTATTGCATAGGTAGGGTTTTTAACTCGGAGTACTGGCAAAAATAGTTTATCACTTCACTTCTCTTGGCTTTATTCCACCTTAATCAACCTTAATGACCAAGCCTCTCAAGACTGTCATTCGAAATCGGCGTTAAACTATAGATCCAAGTTTCAATTAAAAAAAAAATACCCGTAAGTCTGATAAATGTTTGTAATATCCAAATTTGTATGGAGATATGTAGCTTCTCCAGATCATAAAATAACAATGAAATTATCTGCCACATGCTTCTGGCTACACCTTCTTACCACAACGGCAACGAAAGTACAGGTCGTGAATATGAACTAATGAGGATGTATGGAACAAGTGGAAAATGGGAATGCTGCTATAATTTTTAACATTCTATTATAAAGGGACAAATAAAATATAATGGTTTTGTTAAGCTTCAGGTGAATTAATATATTAATTATTTCGATATTTCGCTACTTCTCTGCGTAGCTTCTTCGGGAAATATTTATTGTAACGCATGACAAGGAATAATTCCAATATATTATTTCTAGAGCAAATTGTGAACTCAATAGATGATGAAGATGATACAAGTCCAAAGATATCTGATATCTGTTGCTGGAGTCAAAAACACAATCACTTCGACTGGTCTACAATAAATTCTTTAATGCCATTTTCTCTTTTGATTTGATTAACCTGCCTCAGAGGCTCATGTCTGTAATAATTGTAACATTTTTATATTAGTAAGATGAGGGTTAAATAAGGCATTTAATAACTAAAAAATTCGTAAAGAGTTTTTGTTCTCTTATGTCTTTTAACAACTTGTAATTGCATTTTGAATGATGCCTTTTTTGAAGACTCTTCTACGTCATAAAACTCTCAGAAAATACTTCGTGAGTCGCCCGCAAGTATCGTTGGGTTCAAAAATATTATTTAAATTGTTTTACTCTCTTTAATTTTTGTTTAAATTATTTGTAAAAATTAAATTTAATTTTTGGATGGCAGTTTTAAATTTATTCTTTTTTAGTTAAGAAAACACTCCTTTGCTGGCTACTCAAATGAAACCAGTGTTTGTATTATTGTGTCAGTGTAAAAGTATTTCTTATGCCAAAGTAATTAAACTATAAAAATAATAAATCTAACTATTAAACAAACACAAATGCAAATATACACCCATACTTAAACACAAATACAATTGCACACACACACATCCTCTTATATCTGTAAAAATTTGAGGATATTGTGTCTGTTTGAGAGCCTTCAAACCATTTGTGAGCTTATAAACGGCAATTGATGGCATACAAATATAAATTCCAAGAAAAAGAAATAAAATTTCTTACCGAACCAAACATCTACATTCATCTCTTTAAGAAATCATAGGAATTTGAAGAAATTTTATGAATTTTCTTAACTTTCTTAGTGCCCCTGTGTCAACTGTCTTTGACATGCAATCGGCATACTAAATTGATATGTACCACTAAAATCACTTCAATTTCTGTGAATAATACACTAATGGTTTGCCACCTTTGTGCGGTTGACAACACGCAACATATGATTTTTATTTAACAGAGTTTTAGGTTGCTTTGCCAAAGTGTTGTGGTGTTGCTAATGCTTGATAAATAGTTTGATATCTGAGATGGATAAGCAATACTTATTACAATCATTTTAGGAAAACCCATAGACTGACACCTTTTAAAAGGAAGGATACATGCCATAACCACACCTTTTGATTTATTAATTTCTTTTGAGAGAATTAAGAAATTTTTATAAATCGTATGAAAGTATGTTGTAGTCATGAATCGAAATTTAATTACAAAGGCTTTGTTGTTAATGGTAAATTACAAAGAAAAAAAATTTGGATAACTTGTGTCAGAATAATGTAACATCTGTGAATATTGTGATTTATAGAAATTTGACTTTTACTTTTATTTTCTTTAGAAAGGGGTATGAATATAATTTTTAAGTTCATCATTGTTACACATTTTTCTCGTTTTGTTTTTAAAGTGTTCTCTGATTGGTTACTATGCATAAAAAAGAATGATCCAAACACTTGCATTTAATTACTCTAAAAATATATTAAAACTTATTACCTCCTTTTTGGACACTTGGTAACGTTACTCCAGCAATTAAAATATTTTAAAAACTTTCGGGTAAATTTATAATGTTTGGCACTTAAAAGGTTCTTGTCCATCTTTATTTTGAATTAATTAATTAATTATTGAAGTTATTTAAGCTTCAGGTTTTTTTTATACAAATTTTTAAATTATAAATATCGTTTTAAATAGTTTGCTTTTCATTAATCGTAGAAATTTGGCTCTTCGGCTGAAACGTCGGTACAACCAATGAATGGTGTCTGTAGCCGGCTAAGCGATGATGTATGCGGAAACAACATACCTTTAGGAATACAATTTTTTTTTTGTTTGTTTTCAAAAGAATTTTTTTAGACATTCAATGAAGCAGAAATTGGTATAAAAAACGTATTTTTGTTTATTTTTAAAGAATGATAGCCAAAGAGCACCACTGAATGAAATGTCACTATAACCCATGGATAGCAATAACAAGTTATGCCATCAGAATCAAACTAATCCCAAAATTACAATTGTTTTTTTAGATTTTCAAAGGGTAAATAAAATTGCCTTATAAATAAAATATTGACATAAAATTGGAATATTCTGTCAAAATCAATAATAAGTATCAGCTTCAACTCCTTTAGCATTTTTTTTTTCTATAAATTCCGAAAACAGCACATGAAGGGCGTAAATGTAGCGTAACCAATATTTATGTTCAAAAATGGCACATTTGTAACACACTTTGAAGAAATGTAAAGACGAATACCTCCATGACTGAGTAACCAAGCTTTTCTAAGATGATATTTTTCGATTAAGGTAGTTATGGCTCTCAAATATATGAAATATTGTCAGTAATGGTAGTTAAACATACAAGTAGTCAGTCAAAGACACTGATAAAAATGATAGTCGCCGTGGTCTAGTGGTTAGTGTGTTGGCTTACAAAGACATTAGCCCTGGATTCGACACCCAGCTCTGGCATCTTAAAAAAAAGAAATATGAAAAATATATGTCTTTCGGCAACTACATCTTAGCAGTCTTCTGGCAAAAGAGACTAAGTGATTGCCATGAATAAGACTCTCAAGTCTGTTGACTTTAAACTGTAGGTCCTGGCCCCCCGGGGGGTACAGAAAAGTCTGCTGATGATATGTCCCATCGGTGGCCTGTTTTCTCCGGGGAATATGGAGTTCAACCTAGCTCTGAGTGGTCTGGCGCTCGATATAGGTGGAGATTGGTTGGTAATGTTGGTGCATCGCCTTTATGCCACGCGTGCTTTGGGTCACCTAGCTGGTTGGTAATTTATTACTGACTATCTCAGGGACTGACCAGAGACACCTACTCTAATCTGCTACTACGGTCATCAGGAAGCCACTGGTTATGCCTGTGCTCCCCTGTCGTTCGGGGAGTGAGGCAAATCGGCCTGATGGTTTGGGTGTGGCCCTTCAGGGAGTACTCGTAGTGGTTGTGGTAACGCTAGATAAATAACCCGTCAAGAATCGGGTTAGGCTACTCAGGCAGTAGTATCCTAAATTGCTAATCTGATGTTCATGGGCTTTCTTCTAACCGAAGTGTCATAGACATGGCTGAAATTAGAAGGCACCGGCTTCGGATGGAGCTGGTCAAACGCAGTGAATTTGACCAACACCCTTTACAACGTGATGGCGTGTGAAGAGTTTCATGATAAGTATGCACTATAAACCCATCTAGTTGTAGGTCCAGGTACACATGGATAAAAATTTACACACACGACATGAATGCTAAGAGAGTTGTAATGACCAATTATGTTTGTATGTATGTAAAGCAATCTCTGGTTTTGTAAAACAGGCTATACGAATTTACCCCAAAAATATAAAAAATTAATATGTTTTTTTGGCAGCAAAAATAGCCTTTATCGGAACGTGAAACAAAAATGTAACTGCTTTTAATTTGTTTGGTACTCTAGGCCTCTTATCCTATTTATTGTGATTTCAAAAGTTAAAACATAAAGACCGGTAGCGTTAGGCTACTCTTTCTATGGAAAATCATTTTTTTAGTAAAAAGAAGTTAATGCATATGCCATTCAATAAATGCCTTACAGGACGCTGTTCTTAGCTCAGTGTATTATAAAACACACCTGACAATGCTCTTAAAGCTCATAGTAAATGCATTAATGGACGAAAGCAAACATTTGTATAACCCGAATGCATGGTGAATCCTAAGGCTAAACTGCTCAGTGGCATAAATAAATATTTTGATGAATTTACAGCAAAAACTGCCTTGCAAAACTCTTGTACAAGGTACGATATAACCAAACCAAGAAATACCCCAATTTCCCTTGCCGTGAAACCCATAACACTGAAAACTATCAAAAAAATTAAACAAATTGCTTTACGCTATATACAACCCGTGTAGTAATGGCTATTAAAGTTATTAATTTGATTACTAGTTAGTCATATATATGAGTTTTTCATCCTGTTACTTCTCTACCTTGTACGTTTGTTATTTCAGACTTGAAATATGTGACTCTAAAACAATTACAAAATTGTCTCCAGTTAATGATGTCTAATTCTAAATTGAATTTTTTCTTTTTTTAATAAAATTATTCGTTTATCAAGATAAGTTTGTTTCACCGGTTAAGTGCCAGCGAATTAAATAAAAAAACAAAAAATAAACATGCAACCCTATTGCCTCTTCAATGCTTTTTGATGTCAAGGTGTTGAACCGTACAACAAAAACAAAGAATTTATAACGAGAAATACAAAAACAAAAAAGAAAGTCAATCAAGCACCCTTTAAAATAAGTCATTGAAACTCTAGTTGCTACCGTTGCTAGACAATCCATTCATTCAATGCAAAGTTCAACAAAAAGTGACATTTTAAAACCGTTAACCAAAAAAAAAAAAAAAAACAGAAACAAAAATTAGCAACTGCTGTGATGAATGCGACTGCCAACGGTATTACTTTTACCATGAACAACGACAATAGCAAGAGCAATAGCAATAACGAAAGCAGTAACAACAACAACAAAAATATGTAATTGCAACTGGTTGTTAACATTAAGATTGATAGAATAGATACAGCAGAGAATATGTGTCCCCCTTTTTATTTTTTTTTTTTGTTTTTTGTTTTTGGTCTTTTAGATTTTTCGTTAAACGAACAGCTAAAAACAACAAAAATAACAACAAGTCAGTCATGGATAGTCAGTCAACCAGCCATTCAAACAAGAACATCCACCACATCACAAAGAACAAATCACGTACTCAACTGATGAAAGACACAGAAGAAAAAATAAAAAAAAAATTTGCAAAAAGAAAAAGAAAAAATGCTTTAAATGAGTGTCATACCGTCAATATCCCCTTAAGTTACAAAGTGTGGACAATATATGCATTGACACATGCACACACACGTACACCATTCCTACTACATACAATGGCAATAATAATAATAAAAACGAAACGAACGTACGTACGTATGTGGTACGAATGATGGGAAATTGTTGGTAAAAAAGGACAACGACATTGAATATATTTTAGTTCAGGCAACATATAAAACATGTTTCTTGTTGTAATTGTCGTTGTTTTTCCTTTGTTTTTTTGGTTTTTTTCTTATAAATTATATACATATTCAACAATGTTGACACATGCAAATAACACACATATGCACATTATCGCATACACCTCCGCAAATAACAATAACAGCAGCAATAAGAACAGAGAAGCAGTAGAAGAGAAGAGCCAGGAGGTTAAAAATAAAGAAAATACTTGTAAAATGACAATGACAACGATGATGATAACATGTAATATCAACATGTATCACTAAGGCAACAAAAAGAATATGCACATACATACATACACACACACACACATGTACTATAACACCAACACTAACAAAAATGAATACTCTGATAAACTAATACTTTTACACGCATTGTTAAAGTGCAGACAGACATGCACTTTTTATTGAATATTAAAATGTAAAAAACAAAAAAAAAAACAAATAATTGATTTCCATAGGAAAACTTAAAAGTAGAAATAAAAAATGGCTTATTGTTGACCTAGAGATGGATGATATTCAGTAGAAAACTGAGAAGCTGTAGAGAAAAGTATCACAAACCATTAAAAATAAAACTGTTTGTAGGTGTTCTATTTACATTGGCTTTTTCTGTACTCATCGACAAAACAAAGAGCAGTGACATGAAACTGAAACTGTAACTACTTAAACTACTAAAATAAAAGAAAAAGAAAATCAGATACCTTTTGTAGCGTGTTTTATAATAAAATATCGCAGTGCCCAGTATTTAATTTGTTTTCTTTAATATAATTCATTAAATCTGCATTTAGAAAATTTTACTTTTTACTTTTACTAATTATGCTGAAAAATAAGTTTTTGTTATTATTATTACATGCAAAGCTCGGTATAGCGAATCTTGTTTTAACGAAAATCCGATATAACAAATGGTTAAGTTTTTTATTGACTACTCACCTTATATAGCAAACATTAAACAAATTTTATACTGGACTAGCTGAACCCGCTGTGCTTCGGTACCCCCTTGTTAAATAAAAGAATTAATGGTGGTGACGTGGTTCATAGTTATATGGCGACGTTAACAGTATTAAGAGCAATATACTACCAAATAAAAAAATCCGGTGGAAGGAACAAATTTATACAGAGAACAAAAAGTTTAAAACTTTCAAATAAAATTTAGCGTGAAAGGGGCGTGGCGTAAGAAATGTTTATTTATACCTCGCCTGGAGTATAAGGTGTATACAATTTGAAGTAAATCTGTTAAAAACTATATGGCAGCAATTACATAATTTTAAAAAAGTGGGCGGAAAAGGAGGCGTGGTCGAAAAAAAAGTACCCTATTAATCATACCAGAGTCCCAGTTAAATGCTGTGAAAATTTCAGGAAGATCAGTCTATTCCAGGGGTGAGCAACCTTTTAAATCGACGGGCCACTTTAAATTTTAAAATTTTTTGTCGGGCCGCACATAAATGCTAATAATTTACAAAACTCTATAATAAAAATTAGAATAAAAAAATATAAAATTTAAGAAAGAGTAAAAATTTCATATATAAATTTTAATGCCAAAAAAAAAAAAAAAAGTATTTGCTTGAAATTTTTAATGAGAAATTTGACACTGTTTTTTCGATACAACTTGATCAATATCAGCCGGATTTGATGAGGTAGCTACACATACACAAGTTTCTAATCGTGCATTACTCATTCTTGATCGGTGGTAATTAGTCGGTGGTCGGATTTATAAACATTCTCGATGTTTACTGATAGAAATGCATTTTTTACATCAGTATTATTCTGCATGTCCATCACTTCCCTTTGAAAGTCTTCGAGAACTGTATCCACATCGATAATTAATAGTTAGGAAAACATTTTCATGGAAACTGCTGTCTTCTCAGTTTCTTCGTAATTGAAATTCGTTGATTAATGTGTCTATATATTATGTGTATTTTTGAGAAGCAGCAACATTTGTTTGGCGGGCCGCATAAATATGTTGAAAGAGCCGCAAGCGGCCCGCGGGCCGCGTGTTGCTCATCCCTGGTCTAGACATTTGGTCTCCTATAAGGTACAAACAAACAAACAAACACACATTCAATTTTATATATTTAGATGTGACGAACGGTAAGAAAAATCCCTGAAAAAATAAGAAACAATAAATTAAATAATAAATTAATAAATTAACAGTTGTGAACCTATACTAATTGGTCTTAGGAAAATCATATTGATTTGTCAAAATCAAATCAATTGAAGATTTTTTTAATTGCGTTTTGTTTATATATTTTAAGATTATATGCTAAAGACTCGAGTTCGAGCAGCAGGAAAAGTAATTAATTTTTTTAAATTAATTTTTGTTTCATAATAAACGCTTTAATTAGATTAAGATTTTCGAGGTTATCATGTTAAAATTAAAATTATACTGCCGTGTTCATAAAAAGTAAAATAAAATAGTTTTATCAAGGGCTTATTTGACAATTATTCCATAGAAATATGTCAAATAAGCACTTTATAAACCAAAATTATTTTTTATGAACACAGCAGATAATTTTTTAATACGTTTTAACTGTTTTTTTTTTTAAATCAATTTAATGAAAAAGAAAGGAAAGAAAACACTTCGTGATATAACGAATTTTTCAGTATAACGAAAGGGTCTGACATTATATCGTTAATTAGTCCACGATTTGCTTGTATTTAGTATTCAACGACAACAGTATCATCTAGCACTTTTTAAGCACAGCAAGTAAACCAGTAGCCAGCTAAAATTTAAGTTGTAGACTCAATGTTGTTTTTTCATGCTATGATGCTACCTTGTCATCTGTGAGTAGGTGTGATGTAAATATTGAGGAGACAAATGCTCGCTTAATTCTAGACATCAGAATTAACTGTGATGCCTGCTTGAAGCTTTCATGTGATTTTGTTTTTCGAAATAATACCTCATTTCATTTGATCATCTTAATATTTAGAAGACTTTTGTCCCGAACCTTTATACAAATTCCATTTTGGGAGTTTTCGATCGCCTACAGGAAAGGCAGAGAAGCTTTTTAACAACGGCAGGTTACCCAACTCTATTCATATATTAAGGCATGAGCGCAAAAGGAGTTTCTTGCTATCATACACAGTCGTACGATTCATTTACTAGGAAATCTTATCGATTTTTGTCACACTTTTGAATGTCGCATCAAAATGGCAACAATAGTGTCACACGATCATACAAAATAAGATGCAAAACATATGCAGAGTTGCTCTTTGTTAAGATCTAATAAAATGCAACCCTGATCGTATGGATAAAAAAATGTTTATACATTTTTTTCAAACGATTATGAAGTCGAACAGACTTGTCAAAAAATCTGTCATATAGACGCATTTTTATACCAAACTATTATACTTTGTTAACACACACGTGTTGTTTTTTGACAAAGTCGTACGACTCGTTAGGATAGTGTATCACGGCCTTAACAGAGCACATATTTTGTAGTTAATTGTACATATAATGGGCTTTTTCCATGAAGACATCCAAATTAAGAAATAAAATAAGCAGACACAACTACACTTATACGTAAAACAAAGTAAAAAAATAAAATTGCACTCCTTTAGGCTAAAAATCATTTAAAAATTTTTTATTAACCAACAAAAACGGTAATAATTTGCTTCAGAATAGTCTATCCATAATCATCAATAATAATATAAGTTAATTTAATTATTAGAGTTCATAGGAATATAAAAATCTGTATAGTCGGTATACATACATACATACCTAACTGGCCTTTACAACCCTGTGTCAGGATTACGGCCTAGCTTCTCGCAGCACTCATGTTGTGTGTGTAAATTTTTATCTATGAGTACCGGGACCTACAGTTTAATGATGACTCCGAACGGCAGACTAGAGAAGCTTGTTCATGGCAATTAATTACTCTCAGAGCTTATGCCAGAAGACTGCTGAGAGTTAGTCGCCGAAAGAAATATTTTTTTATATTTCTTTTTTTTTTTTTAAGATGTCGGAGCTGGGTGTCGAACCCAGGGCTCATGTCTTAGTAAGCCAGCACACTAACCACTAGACCACTATAGTCGGTATACAATAAGAAAAAGGGAAACTTGTGAAACACCAAAAAACACATGCACTCTCTTAGACAAAGCATGTCAGAAAATAGATCTCTGAGGCCTAAAAGAAATGCGTTAACTAAATTGTTCACTTAGTCTGGCAGGAATACGAAGAATTAATATAAAATTATAAAGCCAATCTCATTCAATGCCAGACAAAAATTTTAATATTAATGAAGGGGGTACAAATTATCCCGCGACTTGGGACACTCCACTTTGTGTTGCAATGTTTCAAAAGTTCTCTGCATTAAAGCTACTAAAATAATCTGTATAGTTTAATTTCTACTTTGCCAAAGAAAATTTTTTTGATTTATGTTATCCACTGTTCGATTTCTCTATTTTTAGTGTAATTTAGGTTTTTGCCTCTTAACTGCACATTAGTTTGCAGGTGCTACATTCAAGAGACATACAACCAACGCATATATGTAAGAAGCACACATACTATACACACATTTATAATCCCACACATACTCTCAAACCTGCTTATCGCATTAAACACAAAATACAACAATAATAGCTACAAAATAAAAAGAAAAACAGTGACAGCAACACTTATTCGCATATTTAAGTCCTCAGCCACACATGCCAGCAGAAAAATTCTCTATCAACAGAACACCCACATATTTTGTCAATGGAACGCCTATTATTTTTAAACTTTAAATTGCCCTACAAAATAATTGTTATTTAAGATACAACAACAGATTTCATATAAACACTTGAACTAAAATTTAAAAAATAATATTTTATGTGTCTGTGCACTACCCTTGTCATACGTCAGAGGTTTTTGGCCTGTTTTCCATGTTTTATTTCAGTAAACTTTCAATTTGAAATAGTGACGTTTTTCTGTCGTTACTCTCCATGAGAACGGATTAATCCTCCAATTGGCAAAGACCCTTGCAGTATAACAATAAGTCTAACCTCTGACTTAAATGATACTTTCTCTTCTTATC
Organism: Metopia argyrocephala; assembly: GCA_963576795.1. NCBI lineage: Eukaryota > Metazoa > Arthropoda > Insecta > Diptera > Sarcophagidae > Metopia > Metopia argyrocephala. Next base: position 17,112,458 of record OY756208.1, on the reverse strand, counting down.
TAAGCTAATGTGTTTTGTCCATTTACATTTCTGCAGAGATGCTAAATAGCATTTAAATTTAAATTTGTTTAATAAACCGATGCGCTTTTATCTGTATTTTCTGAGGTATCGTTTGGCTTATTTTAAATGAGAAACTCTGATCATCAAATTCCATTTTTGACATGAATCATAAAAAATAATTAGTTATTATTAATTAAAATTGTAAAGAAATATTTGTAACAGATTTCATTGTTAAGAGAAATGATCTGAGCCATATTTCAATAGTTTTTCTTTGACATTTTGAGGGAACCCCATATTGTATTTTCTTATTCTAACAGGTTCTAATACTCAGTGTTATAGTGTAATACTTACTCTGGTATAGTGTATCACATGATCGAGCTTGATCAGCCCTAAATTATTAATTTTTTAATTTTTTCTGATTTTTTTTTTACAATTTAAAAAGCAGTGCTAGTTGAACTGTTGTTTTCACTCTGTTTACATTAGTTTTTTCGTTCATAAATGAGTGTGTAATACAGAAAATACAAAAAGAAGGGTACTTATACGCTGCAGGCATTAATGACAAAAATAACAACAATCTCTACTACTGTGTAGAGTTGTCTTTATAAAGGCAACAACTATAATAGTGTTATGCTGCAATCAACATCAATAGAAACAACATTGACGGTAGAGGTAGAAAGAGCAGTAGCATAAAGGCGATTGCAACAGATGTCATTTTTTAGTGTGCAAAATAAAATATAAAAGAAAAAGAAACATAAATAGATATAGAAAATCATGTCAAATATTTTATAGCGAAGCTTGAAAGAAATAATTCTTTTTAAAATTAAAATTCAAAAGTGCTATTTGAGATTTTTTTATATTTATAAATTTTTGTGATTTTAAAAATTTTATACCTGGTGTCCGCCTAAAAGGTATACACTTTGTTTATAATTTTTGACAAAATGAAAGGGAATGGATATTATATTGATATATTTTTTATTAAATGTCGGCAATTATGTATGGAATACAACAGCAGATAAATGTCCGGCTCTCTTAGCCTCACAAATTCGAGCCCTTTTAAGCACATTTGTCATTATATTCAATAATTTCATCACGAATATTTTGTTTGAGTTGCTCCAGCGATTCTGGTTTGTTTGCATAAACCATCTTATTGGAAGCACATGTTAGTCAAGCCCAAAGCATGCAGTTGTGGCGTTAAAAAGTTTTCAATTATAGCACGATATTTCTCCCTATTGACAGTTAACGTTACGCCGTTTTCAGTTTCAATGCAATGTCCAATGATTTCTGACCAAATTGCACACCAGACTGTTACTCTTAATGGATGCAAAGGTGATTGATGAATAATTTGATGGTTTGGCGGCAAAAAAAAATAGTATACCTTCCCGGTAGACACCCTGTATAAATTTAATCATTTTACTATCTATTAAATGAAGGCTCAAGGTTAAGATCGACATTAATATAAAATGACAATCCTACGGGCTATTACATTGACAAGGCATTGCAATTTCGCAACATACTAAGCAACGAAACTTCAGTTTCCTTTCACAAATTGGAGTGATGGAAAGTAGTGCAGTATGGCTTCTATAAAATGTTAAGTATTATAAAGCAATGGCTGAAGTGAATCCAGAAGATTTTCTGGCAAACCACTATCAGCAATATGGTCTGTCTGCAAACAGAATACACTTTAACTGAGACTAAGATATAAAGATGATAAAAAACCAACGGTCATCTTCATTTTCTAAAGGCAGCGATGGTAAATAAATCGTGAGTGGCAAAATCGCATTGGTTTTTATGGTGTTGATTAATGGATACCAAAGCTGGGGGCCTAACATAAGTAAATAGGTAGCAGATAGCAGCTAAATCTACTTAGCGAAGACACTCACCACCCAATCAAGATGCAATGATGAGGCAATTGCTGTTGATCACTCAAAGATGAAGTTATAACACTAGCCTTTGAATGATCAATTCACAGCAATTTGTCTCATTCCTAAGGCGGTTAATAGTAATACAAGAAAAACAGAAATATATGTTCTGTCATAAATGTACTCCCCTTTCCAAAATTTCCAATAAAACGCAATGCATTTAGTAGGGGTTTACCCCAGACTATTGGTCTCAAATAAAATAAAAAAAAAATCAAAAAAAGCCACTGGGAGTTATTTCACTAATTGGGATTTTATTTAGTTTTTCTCATTCAAGACTGATTAGATGTAAGACAATAAGCCAAAAAAAAAAAACAATATTACCGAGTTTCACACTAAAGCCTATACACTCTTACACGGACTTGTGATGTAAAATTTTCCTACATGATATATGAGGATTTAAGTAGATTTATTATCTGGCCTACTTGATTTTAAACCATAGTTAACCATAGCACAATTGTGTACAGAAAATTACATTGTTTTAAACACATCTCGAAAAATTTTTTACTATATAAGTAAATGAAAACAAGACAAAAGTTTTAAAATAAAGATAATTATGGTTCCCGTAAGTATTTCAATAATATGAATAAAATACTTGAGAAAAATAATTATTAAAATAATAATAATCATATCATTCTTTTACCGATATGTGATTTTTTTCACTTTGATTTTTTATTAAATTGGCGTTTTATTTCTTTTAAATGTATTTGTATGTGTGTGTGTACTCTATTAGGTATAAAAACTCCTCAACTTTAATTGTAGGTATAGGTGTTGCTGTTGCTGTTACTGGTGTTCATGGCTGTATGTTACATTGTATTGTTTTGTAAACTAGTGTTGTAGGTGTAACCATGTTTGTTTACTTATGTAGCTGTTGTCTTGTTTTTTCTTATCCCTTTTTTTTCAATAACAAGTTAAATGGCATTTTTTTCCCTTTAAAAGCTGTTGCCTGATGTTTTTGTATCTTTTTATTTTCATGCATTAAGGCAGCATGTTACAAACACCTGACAACCAGCTGCCAAAAAAATAAAAAAGAAAAAATAGAAAAATAATATGTTCATACATTGTTTTTATGTGTGTAAACACGTTTTAATGGCTATTATTGTCTATATTTAAGCAAAAAACTTGTTATTGGGTTATTGAACTCTTCAAAACGTCTGTATTTTAATAGCCTGATTTTAACAAGTTCATGTTGCAAAGCAATTAACTGCCAGAGTATCATATGTTTTGAAATACAAACATTATATATTTCGAGACAATACAAATCTAAGCACGCAATAAAGATATTTTAAATTTTTTATATGTTAATATTTAGCATATGAAAATTATAACCAAACAGCAGGTGTAGAATTAAAAAAAAATGATATAAAAACAATAATATCCTTAATTACTGCCTGCTATATAGAAAATTAAAATAAGGTTTTAAAACAGAATACTCTCTAAGCCATTATTTTAAACAAATAAAATAAAATAAAACAGCTGCGTATGAGCTACATTTATGGAAAAATATAACAATATTACTCATACGCCACATACAAATATTATATAAATACCAGAGAAAAGACTTTTCACGTTTTCTAAGAATTTATGTATTCGTTGCTTTTCCTATGTATTCATTCAACATCAATTTCTACTGATGTTACTTTATTCACACCATTTGTTTTTGTTGATTTCCTTTTGCATATTCCTTTTTTATAATGCTTTTACATGTTGTGCAATGAATGATTTTTCAGTAATATTTTTTTTTAACCCTAAAATTCGTCAGAGTTTTTCGTTTAAAAAGCGAACGTCTTAAACCATTCGTCATCTAAGAACAGGCTGTAAATATAAATACACACACATACATAAATTCTTTTGAAAAATATATACATTGCGTTTCATTCAATAGGCATGTGAACTATTCATACCATTCGTTGACCACTCGCTGCTTTTTTTGAGTGTTAGAAGACTTTAGAAGAAAACAAGCAATACAATGCATGAGATTTGTTTTATTCAATCTTTAGTGATATTGTCTTGTATTGCTTAAACAAAATATTGACAATTGACAACAGTCTACTCATTTTGTGTGAATGCATTCAAAGCTCATGAACAAGCAATCAAACTGTTCTCTGATACATACATATATACGTACATACATATTTGCTTGTTACAACACTTTTTCAAATTTACCGCCTAGATTCTCACAGAATCCATGATGTGTGTGTCAATTTTTATGCATGAGTACCGGGAACTATAGTTTTGAGTCGAATACAAACGACAAATTTGGAAGCTTCTTCATGACAATCAATTACTCACAGAGAATCCGAAGAGGCGTTCGTCAAAAAAAATTTTTTCCATATTTCTTCCTTTTAACATGTCAGAGCTGGGGCTTGAACGCGGAACCTTCTTCTTAGTAAGACAACACACTGCATATGGTGACCATAAAAAAAGCTAATGATGACGTTGCAGTAAATGAATGATATATCCTGTTATATTTGTATATAACATACATACATACATACATATATAATTGGCCTCTACAACCCTGTGTCAGGATTACGGCCTAGCTTCTCGCTGTACTCATGTTGTGTGTGTCAATTTTTATCCATGAGCACCCCGACCTACAGTTTTAAAGACAACTCCGAACGACAGACATGAGAAGCTTGTTCATGGCAATCAATTACACTCAGAGCTCTTACCAGAAGACTGCTGAGAGGTAGTAGCCGAAAAAAATATTTTTTTTTTATATTTCTTTTGTTTTAAGATGTCAGAGCTGGGTGTAGAACTCGGGGCTCATGCTTTGTAAGCCAACACACTAACCACTAGACCACGGCGTATATAGGTAAATTAATATTTAATCATTTATTAAAATTTAAGTTTTAAAAATAGCTTTATTTACTTCGTGAGATTTAAAGTTTTTTGATTTTAGCAACTAAAAGAAAGAGGTACAACGCAGCGTATACTTTCTGTATAATAACTTAAATATTGCTCATACGCGTTGATAATCTGCTCAAGTCATTGACTGTAATTAGTTTCCGTGCCAACGTTTATCATTATCTACCTAAATGCTGTTGTTTTTTAACTTGGTTTGCAAGGTAGAGATGTCATCGCCTTTATAACGATTTGTGTATTTGTACGATTTTGAAAAGCATATTTGTTCATCAGTAACTGAATTTGGACATACATAATTGTCTCCCATAAAGATGATGTGCTTTAAATTTGAAATATCTTATGACTAATAAGAAACGTTGTGCAATATTTTAATTATATACTCTGGCAACAATTAAAATCAACAATCCTTTTTTTAAATTAAAAATTCTAATAAATTTTTTTGATTTTGTTACAGTTATGTTCCTAAAAGTTATAACTCCCAGTTATAAGTTATAACTCTCAGAACTCAACGTCAAGCCGAAACGTAATAAAAAACAAATAAAAAACATTTGAACTGAGTAAAATGGGTTTTTCAAAATCGGGTTACATGAGATTTTTACTTTTTACTAGTTTTTTTTTTTGTATGAAACTAACAAATATTGTAAAATTTTACAATCCCCAATAAATGCGCGAACTTTAAATGGCACTTGCCAAGGCACTTTAGTAAATTTTTTTCAAAGAGGGCATTTCAAAGTTGACACATTTTTGAAAATTTTAAATTTACTGTTGAACAAACATTCTTAATTCGGGAAACCTTGGAGTAATTGCATCATTATTCTCGAATCTAGTCCTAGAAATGTTATCTAGGGTTACAGTTGCAAAACTTAAATTAAAAAATATATTAAAAATAACCAGAAATTGGTTACAGTTTGAATAAATTTCTAGGTTTTTCTTAAATGTCCATAACTTTTAAACTGCTTGCGATAGATTTTTTTTTTACTTTTCTCACGATGTTTTCAATCAATCCCCTCACCCCTTTTCAGTTTGCTGTTGAATTCTGTGGCACCCTAGATACACTTTTTTTTACAATTATTCTAAAACTATACATTTGTGCTATGAAACTTCTAGAAAAAATTTTTTCACCGCTTTTTCTTTTTATTAAAAATAATTAAAGGAAATTGATTACTTGATTACATTTCCAATATTTTTGCTAAAAATAATGTTTCTGCTCACAGGGTTGTGAGTTTTTTATAAGAAATTTATTGTAAATAATTGAAAGCATTTATTGATGTTGTAAATGTGAAAAAGAAATTAAAAAAAAAAACAACAACTAAGGAACAGGAATTATGAAAAAACAAAAAAAAAAATTGGAAAAGATGACTTACAAAATGTTTGATTATCTTTTACTACTTCAACTCTAAATTCAGCTTCATTTTTTATTTTTGTTTTTCCTTTTTTTATCGTAATTTTGATTGCGATATCTTAGTTTGTTCTATTATTACAAAAAAATATTAAGAAATTAAGTTAGAAAAGTACAGAATTATTATGGCCTTGTCTTTAAAGTTTAACGTTAAGCCATTGTTAGTGTTTTTGCTGTTGCAAATAGTTGAAGGTATTCCTGTAAACTTTTCTCTCTGTTGTTGTTAGAAAAAACTTTTTTTTTAAATCTTTCATTTTTCATGATTGGATTGCATGGAATTGGTACTCAAAATTCAGTTTCTGTTACTTCAAGAAACAACAGCAGTTGCTTTGAAATCTGAGAAATTTATAAGTGGACCGGATAAATTGTAATGATAAGTCATATTTTTATTCCATTTTGTTTTGTTTTTTTTTTCATCTTTTCTCATTTTCTACCTCCTGGTTTTTCTACTTCCATTAAAAGTTAAATGTTCTTGACGAGGATGATATTGATGGTGATGCTCTCTAGCTTGGCATGTCAAGTTAGTCCAAAATAAAATATGAGAAATATAGCCAAGTTTTGCCAGGCAGTTGTTAAATAAATGAAGAATATATTGCAGCAACAAGAACAACAACAATAACTATTTTCTATAAAGCAAGCAAAATATTAAACTAAAAATAAATGAAAAGCAAGTCCTGTTAGCCTTGCTATGCCACACTGTACGGCCACAGGAATGTATTACACAGCAAAGGAAAAAGAGTATTATTTTCAAAGAAATGGTTAACGAAGCAGCAATAACAATATCTAGTAAAAGTTTAAAAATAGAGTTTTTTTTTTTTTTTTTGTTCAAACTTCATATTTTGGAAGTCAAAACAACGAACATCTTTAAGTAATGAAATTGCAAACTTAACCAACATTCTTCTATAGATTTATGTAACACGCCAAAGAGTGCATGTGTCATTGTAAGTGTCTGTCTGCATATTTCAAATCACCAGAAGAAAGCTAAAACTTTTCTTTGTTACATTTATTTTTTATTTATTTATAAATAAATAAGAAAAAAAAAAATGAAATTTGCCATCGAAAGAAAGATGCATTAAAAAAAAGAACTAAAATGAAGCGATACTATAATTTAGAAATACAAAATTTTACGCAAAACTCCGTGAGACAGGCCAAGTCATGTCTCATTGAGAATTGTTACTTTTAACTTCACAAAATACAAACTTAACTTGACACAACCATAGCAGTCAAACCAAAGAAATGTTGCATTACCCAAAACGCAATATCTTTTTTCAAAACTAAAAGAAATAGAAAATGGAATGACATAGACTACTGACCAACTAATGCAGTGAAACAGAACTTAAAAGAAGACACTGAGAGAAATTTTACATTTAAACACTGAGAACCAAATTTTAGGGTAAAGAAAAAAAAAATGAAAAAAATTATAATAAGCTTTTAACAAGAAAGAAAGTATTACAAGACAGCATTTGTCTCATTACCAATATTCAGTACTAGAAAAAGATGCGGTATGCTATAATGATTTTGTTTTCGTTTCACTTTTTGGCAGCTCTATTTAATTCACTTTTTTTGTGGTTCTATTTTACATAAAATTAAAACTCCAATTTCAGTTCTCGAATAGAAACCTAAAACCAAAATGGACCCAAGCAAAATATGAAAAATTATCTAATTTTTGCTGTAACATTCTAAATAATAACCCCTTCAATATACTAATAAACTCTTAAGTTTGTTACCAAAACAAAGTTAACAATTGAGTTTAAGAAAAATGGCTCTTTCCAAAATGGCCCCAAAAATGGTGCCAAACCAGATCGAAATAAGAAATTTTTTGTTCTATATTTTATTTTTTTTTACAATAGATTAATGTTTTATTATGAAAGGTGATCTAAAAACAAAATTATTGTAGAGAATTTTGTCATCTTTAAAAATTATTCCAAAAAAATGATTCCAAAAAAATGATCCAAAAAAAAATAAATGAAATTTTGCTGCAAAATAAATTAAAAAATTTTTTAAAAGATAACATAAATGCTTCTTGAAAAGTAGCCGTAAAATAAAAGTTTTGGGGCATTTTCAATTCTTTCTTCTCATTAGTTTTATTGGCAACGTGAAAAAATTAAAAGTTGTTGCATTACACCTATCCCCCGTTTTACACAGTAGATACGTTCCTGATAAAACCGTTTAACTCGAAAAAATACTTTTTGTATGAAAAAACTGTGTAAAACGAAAACAACGATACGATACGATATTAAACAATTAATAATTTGTAAGAAGTAATACGCCGTGTCGCCGTGGTCGCCGTGGTCTAGTGGTTAGTGTGTTGGCTTACTAAGATATGGGCCCTGGGTTCAACTCCAGGCTCTGACATCTTAAAAAAAAGAAATATGAAAAAAATATTTCTTTCGGCGACTACCTCTCAGCAGTCTTCTGGCAAAAGCTCTGAGAGTAACTAATTGCCATGAACAAGCTTCTCAAATCTGTCGTTCGGAGTAGACAATAAACTGTAGGTCCCGATACTCATGGATAAAAATTGGCACACACAACATGAGTACTGCGAGAAGCTAGGCCGTAATCCTGACACAGGGTTGTAAAGGCCAGTTATGTATGTATGTATGTAAGAAGTAAGTAATACGAATTTATGAAAAATTATATTCGTTTTGTTGTTTAAAATCAATTAAATCATCTGTATGTGGACACATAAAATTTTGCTTTGAACACTAAAAGGGGAATTCCTATTTTCTGTGTTTTTTTCGATAAGTTCATGAGAGTACAAGAGGTATAGGTCAAAATGTTGCCAGATTTAGATATAATTAAGTAGAAATAAATTCGCTTACGGACAAAATTAGACATTCTTGTTTGTGTCAATTTTTATCCATGAGTACTGAAACCCAGGAAAGAAAGCAAAGTTCTGTAACTACCTGTTGCGGGAATGCTTTTGAAATGGAGACTATAGATCATTTTCTTTGTGATTGCCCAGGTCTGGCAGTCAGACGCTTGAAGTTTATTGGGGTGTCTTTTTTTGATAGCTTAGCGCAATGTGCGAACCTAGACCCCCTTGCTTTACTTCACTTTATAGACAGCTCTGGTTGGCTGTAGTTCTTTTCCAGTTTTGGGTGATTTCAGTATGGTCCTGCAACGGTTTCAAAACGGCACTTTGTGCTAATTGTAGTTGATCACGTTTTCTGATTAACTAGCTATTTGACCTACCTACTTGCTGAAACCCAATGTTTACTGTCGACAGACTGGCAATTAGTTACTCCTAGAGCTTTGGCCGGAAATATTTTTATATATCTTTTTTTTAAGATTACAGAGCTGGAATTTAAATCCTGTTGCTTTTATAGTAAGCTAACACACTAAAAACTACACTACTACGACTGAAATACTGTGCTAATACTAAAATGGTCCCAAAGTAAACTGGCAAAGACTACTCCAGTATAGCGATCATTTGGCTTAATTGTTTAGAATTTTTTATACGTGATGTACTCAAATGTTGTAGGATTTTGATCGGCCGTTAACATAATAAATTCGATTATAGTGATAACTTCTTTCGCTAAATAAAACTTGTTTTTGACAATTTTTTTTTTAAGTTTCTGAAAAAGTATTTAGAGCAGCGATAGTATAAGAACTGGCTATACAGAGTTGTTTATTAAAGACAAACTGAGTGATTATAGGTCTTATTGCATTTCGTTGAAAGGCTTGCCTATACTCCATTGTGATTTCAATTCATTTCATGTTATTGTCCATAAATTTGGAGTAAAATTGATTCTCTATAGAAAATTTAAAAAAATTATATTTCATTTTGATTATTACCGAAGTAATGCTACAGCTGGAAATGTAATTTGTTTTCCGTAATTTGTTTCAGTGTCTGTTGTAATAAAAAGAGGTGATTTTGTATGGCTTCAGACAAATAAATTCTTTTCATATCCATTCGTATTTTTAAATTTTTCTTTTCTGTTTTGATTTCTAACCGAAAAGTTGTTGTTTAACGTCATCATTTCAGAAGAAATTATTGTTGCCGTTGTTGTTATAGTTGAAACTGATTGTCAGAAAACTATCCAAGGGACCATAAAACAGTACGAGTACAAACAAAATGTAACAATAGCTTTAACAATAACAACAACTATAAAGAACAAAAACAAAACAAACAATAACAAAAATTTTACTGACAAGTCCATTAGTGTTTTGGCTCCATTGTGTGTGTGTGTGTGTGAGAGAGAGAGAGAGAAAGAGTAACTCAAAGCCTTTCAGTTCATATATGATGCATTAATATGTCTCCCTGTGTGTATGTGTTTATAGGGTGAGTATAACTGAAATCTTAAGTAACGAGCATGTTTTATATATTTTTTTTCTATTCTGGTTGTTGCTGTTTTGTTAGTGTAAATTGTGATCCATGTCACAATTTCAAGTTTCTTCATCCTTTTTATAGTTTCTTTCTTAGATTTTTTTTTCGTTTTTTTTTAAAGTTTTTTTATTATTTTTTTTTTTAATACAGTGTGTGATGATTTGCCACAATCTTAGTTATTCTTTTGTTGGTATTGTTGTTATAAATTTTCCAATTTTCATTCAATTTTCCTTTTTTTTTTTGAATTTTTATTTTTTTTTTTTTCTTTCTTGTCATGTTTGTGAACATGACATATAGTTGGTATTGTATATGGACTATAGAATTTGTGGTGATTTATGATGGTTGTTTTACTTAAAAGATGTATGGCCAACTAAATAGAGCAGAGCACCCTGATTGGGCTCAATCAGTTTTAAGTTTATCTGCTTTAATTAGTTTTATGTTGTTGCTATTGTTCAATTTCTTACAGAAACATGGTTGGAATTTTGAAAACAATTTTCTAAAAGTTTTAACAAAAGTAGAACAAATGTTGAGAATAATGTTTAAAAAAAATGGTATTTTGTCAAGAGGTTTATATTGGTTGCTCTTAAAGAAAACAGGCAACAACAACATTTAATACTGAATTTTAATAAAAACTGCCTTTTTTTTCTTCAGAGTTTTCTGACTTAATTTCTAAATAAAACAAAATGTGCTTAAAAACGGTTCATATGTTGGCCACAGCTTCTTTCCCAGGCTCACAGCTACAATGTGTTATTTATTTGGAGCATTTGTTCTCTACTTTTCTTATTTGTTTTCTTTTTTTTATTATATTAAACTAAGATAACGTAAAATTAAGAATAATAAATAAAAAATATTAAATTTGAAATAGAAAGATAAGGAAAAGTTTAGAGTTAGAGCAGTCAAGGCTACTATCAAAGTATTTGTCATCTTATCTTCCGTTTTCTTTGTCGTTTTATTTCTTTACTTTAAAATTCTTTGTCACAGTTTTCAATATCAATTATTTATAACAAATTTACTGTTAGAAATTTCTTACAAAGAGATGAGAAGAATTACGTGAAAACAATATTGAAAACGTAATAAATTTTCTATACATCCATAAACACATACATAACTGGCTTTTATAACCCTGTATCAGGATTACTGAGTAGATTCTCGAAGTACTCATGTTGTGTGTGTTAATTTTTATCCATGAGTACATGTCGACTCCAAACGACAGACGTGAGAAGCTGGCAACGGCAATCATTTTATTATTATTATTATTATCTGGTTTAGACCCACCACAAATGCAAGACACTGCGACCTATAAGATCTATTGTCTCCTTTTGAGTCTACTGTTTGTTTAACAGACCAACTGCCTTCCTTACGAACACCAGCAGGTCCGAAACTTTAGTGGTGGATATATTCGCCAGTGAGAACATATGTCTCCCTAAATACATGCATCTAAATCGATCAAGAGCCACACATTCACACAATATGTGCTCTGTCTCTCTCTGATGCTTGTGAGCATAGTCTACAAACATTTTCATTTGTGATCGCCATTCTCACCAAATGCGCTCTCACACTACAGTGACCTGTAAGAAAATGTTTAAGGATTTTCAGATCTGGCCTTCTATACTTTAGAACATCAGACTTATCCCCAAATCGCGGACGAATCACAGCCGTGGCGATGGCAATCATTTACTCTCAGAGCTTTTGCTAGAAATCTGCTAAGAGATAGTCGCTGAAAGAAATTTTTTTTTAAATATTTCTTTGCTTCAAGATGTCAGAGCCGGGGCTTGTACCGGAGCTCTCCTCTTAGTAAGCCAACACCTAACCACAAGACCACGAAGACTATAGCTTCACCGAAATTGACTTGTGTAGGGCATTTGTGGCAAGAACAAAATAAGTTGCTAATCGCCTATTATAGTACTTGAGCCCTGGCCAAGTTCCCTTTAAAAAAATTATGAACGAGCAACAATTATGGACACTAAGTAGTAACTATTTCGGAATATCTTGCTTCTTATGTGAATAAATAGCGTCCCCACATATTTAAAGTTTGAACCTCATCTCTAAAAATAATTTCTTGATAGAAAAATTTTCGGTTTTTACCAGGACTATCAACAGTCAAAATTGTATACTTCCTATTACTATTAAACGGCGAATATTTATTTATTTTCTTATTAACTAACTAACAGCTAACCGTTGCAGCTGCGAAGATCGATGTTGTGCAATAGATTTGAGTATCTAATACAATCAAGGTCACAACTCGATCAGGAGAAAAGCGTCACCTATTGGGAAGTAGCAGCAAACAGCTAAACCTACCAAACCTAATTAGCAAAGACACTCAACATACAATCAACATGCAATGATGAGGCAATTGCTATTGATCATTCAAGGTGAAGGCCTAGCCTTTGAATGATCAATTCACAGCAATTTGTCTCATTCCTAAGTCACTTAATAATAATATAAGAAAAAATACACTGTTCTTTCCAAAAAATTACAATAGAATGAATAGCATCAGTAGGGGTTTACCCCTGAGTATTGTTCTCAAGGAAAAAAAAAATACAAATTTTAAAAGAGTTAAGTTTTCGCTTAATAAAGAAAAAAAAAAAACAACATTAAAAATAATATATTGCCCTGTGTCAAAGTGAGGCAATAGCAATACCATCAAAAGGAAAGGCATAAAAGTGTTCATAAAATATGAAATATGATTTATGAAATCTATGGAATACCAACACATGCATATGTACAAATATCAGTGTATTATTGACTTGAAATAGTAACTATTTTGGAGATATGTTGGTCTTCATGTATGGAAGTAACCGAAAAACACACAATTATTTTAACAGCAAATCAAAAAGGATATATTTTTTTACATTTTTTGTGTAATATTTGAGAACAGAAAAGGGAATTAAGAGAACTCTTTAAAAAAATGTCTTAAAAATATGGTTCACAAATACATACTTGCCCTACTACGATATGTATTACACAAAATATGAAGGGGTTGTAAAACCTGACATATTAAAACAAAACATGGAGTGAAAAGTTTTGTAAAGTTTGTGACTGGTTGAGTAACACGAATAACAAGTACCTTTTTATTTTTGTTTGTCTTCAGCATACAGACACACAAATTCACAAACAGTCATACGCTGCATATAAAATTTAAAAATATTTCAATATTTATTAAAAATATAAATTTTAACATCGAAATCCTCATTCCATTGATAACAGTCAGGTGAAAAATGAAAAAGTTCGCTTGCGGTTTTTTTCAAAATTATAAGAGGTCAACCCTCCTTCCCACCCTCCAAGAAGTCCATCTACAAAGAAACCGCTCCCGGACATTCTACTCAATTTCACCTTAACGAATGTCAACAAAAAACGAATGATGAGGAGAAAAGCGCCATCAATTGGAAAGTTGCAGATAACAGCTAAACCTACTTAGCGAAGACACTCACCACATAATCAACAGGCAACGATCAGGCACTTGCTGTTGACCATTCAAAGGTGAAGGTATAACACTAGGCTTTCAATGATTAATTCACAGCAATTTGTTTCATTCCTAAGAATTAGGTTGAGTTTAGCTTGCCAATGTTCCTCGTATTCGTACTGAAATTTCTGATATTTGCAAAATGAAAAAAATCACGAACATGATTGCATTACAAAATAATTGACTTATAATTGAGCATTAATATGAGGGTTGCTTGGTATAGTGGCTCAAAAGCTCAAACAGTACAGGTTAAAATCCCAGCAAAGGAGAAAAATGAAGCATAACAATTTCCGGTTTTTCAAATTTTTAATTAAAAAAAAAGTCCGCTCCTGCAAAAAGTCCAACCTCAAAAAACGGCTTCCCGACACTCCATTGATATTGGCATTGATATTAAAAAAAACAAGTGATCAAAACAAAAGCACCACCTACCTAGCGAAGGTTCTCACCACAATAAATATTCAACGATGGGATGGTGGTATTTGCCATTGATATTGATGGGTGAAGGTATAATCCTGGTTTTTGAGTAATTATCAAATAATTAGCAACTTTTCTTATTCGTAAATCGCTTCATAAGAAAACTATCCTTAAAAAAAAAAAAAAATAATAATAATAAAAATTCCAGTGAGTAAGGGTTTACTCCCCTGTGTGTTGGTCTCATTGCAATGAGCAGAATAGCAAATAGAAAAGAAAAACAACAATAAAACAAAATAGAGAATTTCTTTTTCAAAAGGTATTTTCCCGTGATCTGATTTGTTTTTAGGTTTATATTTCCTTATTTATAAAATTCGACAACCGCTAGTGTACACAGTTTCGTTAACATGAATTCCCTTGGTTTTAATTAGCTCACGCTGTCGCGAATGCATTGTATTTTTGTATACAGTAATTCAGATCAGATATCATCCAACTTTGAAAATTTAGACTCAGAAAAATCTTATAAAAAAATTTAAACAAATTTTAAAGTCTTTTAAAATAGTATTTAGCTTTGAAGCAATTAAAAGAAAATATTTTTTTTTTTATTTACAAAATTGTAAAAAAAAACTGATTTACAGGAACTATTTGAAAGAGTTCTAATAATAATAAAAAATACTCTGAATGAGGGTTTAAAAAAAACTGAACTTTTTCAGAATGCAAAAAAAGAATATATGTATCTCTTTATTTTTGTCAATATTTTTTCTTTTATTCTCACAATTAATAAAAGCCGGCGGAAAACTACAAATAAAATTTTATATTTTTTTCGACGATTTTTCTACTCGTTAACCAGAAATTTTTTTGACAAAAATTTCCATGACTTTTGTTTGAATTTCATATTTCAAAGAATTTTTATTATTATTTGCTTCTCTTTCTTTTTTTATATAAATTTTCGATGTTCATTATGATGTTGATGAAATGAAAGGATACCATGTCAACAGAAGTAGTTTACATGGAAAGAAGGTCACCACCATTCCCTTTTGCAAGCATACCACATATGAATCCTTATTAAAAACAGCGTAAATTGTTGACTCTGACAATATTGCTATTAAATTTTGTTACTGTAGTAACGCGTATGAATAGAATTATTTTGCAGAAATTTTTGTGTAAAAAAAAATCATATAAAGGAGGTGAAAAAGAGCAAAATTAGTTGAAAAAAGAAAATATTAATTTCGTAATGAATTTTGTAAATCTTTTCATTTTAATTTTATTTAATTTGTTTTTAGTCAAATGCTCCTTTTGCATCCCTGTCTGTGTTTAAAGCTATTTAGCAAAAACATCTAAAGTATTCATTTGAGTATAATATTATAAGTGTACAGTGCTATATGTTAGTATGAAAGCATATAATTTTTTTTACTTTTTCCTCCTTAATAATTTATTTTAAACAAACCCGAAATAGATTTGAGTCCTGACCCAGGTCAGGAATCCTATTCATGCAGCCCATTGTACTACTATTAGAAAAATACTTCATGGGAAGCAGTACTGCTTGTGGACAATTGCCTTTAGATTGTTCAAATCCTAATTGATAGAAAATATATTTGGGGGAAGATTTTCCTATTAACACACTGTCTGATTATTCAATTCATTTGACAATCGACTACGAAAGAATGTGATATGCTAGAGATACGAGTACTACGTAAAATATACGATTATATTTAGTTAAGCTTTAGTTCATACGAGCACCTTCTCTTATAAGCGCCTGAGATGTTTCAAAATAGGCTCCGAAGCATCGATCCATACTGCCATATATGAATTCCATTTTGGGTGAAATGAACGTCATGTAAATACTAAAAACGTTAGATGGATTGAAGTACCTCTTGTACAATTTTAAAAAACCAAGGCTTTTGAATGTCCATAGTATCCGCCTTCAAAATATTTACATCACCTTAATACACAGATTACAAGATTTCATTATCACCTTATGCACGAAAAACCAACATAAAGTTTTGTTGGAATTCAATTCGTTACTCTTTTAGTGATTGCCTGCAGGTCATTTGTAAGTGTCTCTTTAATATTTTGTTTTCTCACCCCAATATTTAAAAGACTCAACCTCATATCAAAAGATCGGTAGTGACAAATGTTTCTGTCATCTGCAGAAGAGTAGATAGAGACATTTAGAAATATCAAAACTAGAGAACAAGACAAAACAGTTAGAAGTTAACTTGAATTTGGTAGAAAAGATTCAGCCTAAATCATATTTATTGCTCAGTCCCTGAAAAACCAACACCATATTCAGCAAATATAGAAATAGAATAGAAAAAGCCTCGCGCCAAAAATACAGGAGATATCTAGAGATACAGCTTTACTGTCACAACATTTCTTCAGTATAGCGGCCACTATGAAAGCCATACTGGCGGTCGCTTAGAAAATTATGGGACTTAAATTATCTCCCATTGTAATGAATTATCATACTCACCTGAATCTTGAAAATTGTCGAACAGACTACTATTGGGCCTCACCTTTTTTAGAGATGAACACACACTGGCACGATAAACCGCACTAAAAACATTAGCGAACTAAAGCGAAATCGTGTTAAGGCACTGTTTTAGCAACAGTTCTGATATATCCTGCCTGGTTGTTAAGGTCTACCAAAGAATTAAATCATTGCGATTTTTTTACCACATAACCTAAATAAACTTATCGTAAGCAAAATTCTATAGTCGTAGTCGTCTTGGCTTAGTGGTTAGTGTGTTGGATTACTAAGTCATGAGTCCTGGGTTCAATCCGCAGCTCTGACACCTTAAACAGAAAAGAAATATGAAATAAATATATTTTTTAGCGACTACCACTCAGCAGTCTTCTGGCAAAAGTTCTGAGAGTAATTAATTGCCATAAACAAGCTTCTCTTCTTCAAGTCTGTCGTTTGGAGACGGATTTGAATTGTAGTTCCCGGTGCCCATTGGTAAAAATTAATAGACACTATATGAGTGCTGCGAGAAGCTAGACCATACCCTGAAACAGGGTTGTAATTGTCAGTTATGTATGTATGTATTTAAGTAAAATTCCGTAAGTAAGTAAAGTTTAAGTTTAAGTAAAATTCTGTAACCCTGAGCTGAAAAGGTTTTTGAGCATGGCATCAAATAAAATGTTTTAATAAAACTTATTTTTTAATTATTCAATATGACATGAATCTATAAAATAAGGATTAAATTATAATAAAATTTTAGATTAATTTTGAATGTGTTACTTAATAGAAAATAAAAAAGCATTTGCTGTTTATTTAAGTGAATATGTTGCACTGTAGTTGTGTATATATGCCTTCCACATTAACTCAAACTTTATTCAAGTTTATTAAGCAAACAACATATATATTTTATATAATTTAGCTCTTTGATATGTAACACTTGCTATTTAAACCATATTTTTCCTGCACTCCCCTTTCTCTGTCAGTTTAACTAAATACTACCCACTATACTTCCAGTATATTTTTTATACATTTTTTCTTTCATTTATTTGTTCATTTTTGCCAAATTATTTCTGCGAAATTGTTAATACACTCAAATGAGCAGCGTTTATTATTTTGTTTGTTGAATTCTTTTAGTTTATTTCTACGTATGTATGTATATATGTATGTATGTAGGTATGTGTCTATATACAAACACAAATATTATATATGTGTGTGCGTGTGTGTTTGTGTGAGAAGTAATATTTGTTGTTGATTGTTATTTGTTGCAACTGTTGACATTTATTGTGACTGCCAATTATTTTGCTGTTCTTTTTTTGTATCCCTTTCTCTCGCTCTCTCTCACGCAACGATTTTTTTTTTGCAATTTGTTCTCTTTGTGTACACAAATAACTACATACATGAAATTTTGTACAAATACTCATATATGTTCTATACACAGGTATATGCGCACGTATAACGTTTGTACATTTAAGAGTATAGAGATTTCGCAATAAAAAGGGGAATATGACAGTTTTGTGTACATTTAATTATAAACGTAATTGGGCTCCAACAATAAACATAAAAATTCAGAGATGGTACAATTGAATTGTTTAATTAGAAAATTTTGCTGTGATTACATCTGCAACACTGATTTATATGAAATTTTTTTATTTTTTTATATTATTTTCTTTCAAAAAAATATTATTTTTCATCCACTTACTAAACAAAAACATATTTTTTATTGCATTATTTAGTTTTGTTTATCTTTTCTTTTTAATACTGGTACGTATTTTCTTTAACTCCTGACTAAAGTGTTTTATTTGTTTTTAATTTGATATTTCGCTGCCTTTTGTGTAGTTTTGCCAGAAAATATAAATTTCGTATTAAATTTTTTTCGTATATTGTTCATTGGAAAATTCTTTAAAACGTTGTTTATTGTGAACCTGAATTTTTTTTATTAGAAAAAGTTTTTCATATGGGCATTTCCATGAAAATGTCAACCAAAACTGAAAATATTAAGCTTTTTTTCAAATATGACAAAAGGAAAAAGCAATCAAAGTGTACTACGTAAATGTATCCATAGCTTTCAGTTTAGATTTATCATCACTTTTTATAAAGCTAAAGAAATTTTATTCTTAAACATCTACCATCCGAATTTAGGATGTTTTAACATTCTAATTATGCTATAAAATTAATGT
The DNA here is from genome assembly GCA_963576795.1 of Metopia argyrocephala. Taxonomy (NCBI): domain Eukaryota; kingdom Metazoa; phylum Arthropoda; class Insecta; order Diptera; family Sarcophagidae; genus Metopia; species Metopia argyrocephala. The sequence goes on along the minus strand of OY756208.1, from coordinate 17,093,430 downwards.
TAGAAGACAAGATCCAATTACAATGGACGAGATTCATGACAAAAGAGAAAAAAAAACAGTTCGATTTGTGGTATTTTTGTTCTTTTTTTAACTATCTCTTAATGGCACGTACTTGGTGGAAAAACATTATTTGCACATCATTTGCATTTGGCCTAAGTATTGCAAAATAAAAGGTCAAAGCAAGATATGTGTTGGATTATAATTTTCCTTCAGTCCATTCTATTAAACCAATAAAAATTTCACCTATAATAATTTTTAAATTGCGTAAAGTGCGATATTTAAAGTACTGGAGTTGGAATTAAGTTTTTATTATTCCTTATTTGGAGAAAACTTTCCTGCTATGGTACAACAGCGATCTAGATTGTCTACTGTCAAAAAAAGGCAAGTCAACCTCTTGCATTTACTTGCATTTACCTTTCTATAGAATAAGCTGAAGATACTTCTATTTAAAGATCCTATTGGAGGTGATACCGAGACAAGACGAGATATCCTCACTGCAGGACCTTCCCGAGACAATCAATTTGCCCATTCATTAACAAATACATACATAACTGGCCCTTACAATCTTTTGTAAGAATTACGGCCTAGCACCCATGTTGTGTGTGTCAATTTTTATCCATTAGTACCGCGACCTGCAGTTTAATGTTGACTCCGAAAGACAGACTGACAGACTTGAGAAGATTGCTCATGGCAATCAGTTACTCTTATAGCTTTTGCCAGAAGTCTGCTTAGAGGTAGCCGGGGTTTGAACCGGAGCTTCTGTCTTAGGAGCCAACACACTAACTACTAGGCCACTGCGACTACTCTGCCCCTTCATTCCCGTCAAATCTACGATGCCCCAAAATTCAAATTAGAGACATCTCAGTGAGAAGACACAAAGTGTTCAGTACATCTGTCTATTCCGATACTAGCCGAGAGATAGTAGTGTACTAACCAAGTGCTAAAATCGCCGGCTGGCCATCTATGCGAATACAAATATGACCCCAGGTGCTCTTTAAGGACAGCAAAGAGCAGGTTTTGCTAATAGATAAGATCTCCTCCTAAATAGCTCAAGAACTTGTGGGATATCTGTATTACTATTTCAAATTATCCTCGATAGGAAAAACACCAGATCCTACACCAACCAATGATATCTGGGAATTATTTGTATAAACCTTGATGTCCCGCTCCTCTGGAAGTTTATCTCGAGTCCACTCCGAATTTGTAGTAGTTTACACCTCAAAATGACTATGAAAGCCAAGTCTAGAAATACTGTAATCAGAGTGGGTAAGTAGTTCAGTTGGAAGTTTGGCAAGAATCCGAGTATGACCATATACTCTAGTTCTCCATACATAGATGATAGTCTCACCACACTGCAAGCCGTCATAGCAAAAACAAACAAGTCGATCTAGCATCTAACGCGCAGGTAAAAATTACCACAGTGAGGACTATGAAAGCGAATATTTGTGTACCAGGTTGTTACCTGCTCCGCAAGCGGCCGCTGAACTACTGCCCCATATGTGAGTATCCAACTTACTTTAGCATGGACGGAGACATAGCCGAAGTGAAAATAACCACCACCTTATTAAGAAATTTCTTAAAAATTTAATCCACAAAAAGAAGTTAATAAGGAACTAATGAATATATCCCCTTGGGTATACCACTGACTACTTAATTTGACTTCTTGAGACACTAATAATCGTAGTTATTAGCATGGTAATAATTAAATTTCTAATGGGTTCCTGCACCCCCGACCTCAATTTTATACGATATTAAAGGCTCCTTTGATATCCATACAAACTGCCACAGTAAATTCTCTATTCTCCAGAATTTACCAATATCTCGCACTACCTTATGCAGTGTCATTTCGGTAGATCGACCACGATATATAATTATGTACTGCCTCCCCGAGAGCGCAGGTCGACCTACTAATTAATCCTGTTAAAGACACAAGGAAGTAAAATTAATGGGTCTAAGATTCCTCGTCATTTCTCTGAGAGCGGGATATTTAGGTTATAGCTTCAAGCCATGGGGTGACGTGGGATTATAGTTAATAAAAGATTCCAAAGCAATATTAAAAAAAATGTGCGAAACGAAATATTTTCTACCCCTATTTAAGACGTTGCTCCATACGTGCAAACGAATGAATAAGAATTGAAAAATTTTTTTAAATATTTTCTGGAAACTATTCATACTTTTTTTATTACCTGCAATTAGCAATTCAAACCGGGTGTCTCACTTTTTCATATATTTTTTACCTTAATGCTTTCTATCTGAATAACTAAAAATTTTATTTAACTAAAATAGTTTTGAAAGTACCAACGTGTAGTCAAATATATTGCAGATTTTCTGAAAATTGCTTGTAAAAAAATTTTTATTTTTTTTTTTTTGCCAAAAAATAACGATTTTCTAACTAAAAACCTACTTCACACGAACCAAATTTTAAAGCACACTTATATATAAACCAGGTTCTATGAGAAAAATTATTTTCTCTTACAAAAGCCTTCAAAATATCATTATGAATGGCAATAATTAAAAAAGAATTGCAAATAAAATTGGCAAATTTGCATTATTTGTTTTTCTCGTTTTATTAAAACTTTTGCAATACGAGTATGTATAAAGAAAACAAAAATTAAACAAAAAATATTGTGTTTTTATTACTGTTGCCATTCTACGAGTACTGGCATTTGATAAATGCACAGTTAGTAACTTTTATTGTTTGCCATTAGTTTGCCCATTTGCAATAGCACAGCTAACGACAATGCGGCTGTGATAATAGACAACATGACATTATGAGAAATAACGTGACATTATAATCAATATTCAATTTGCCACACAACAGAAAACAACTGATTCTAATTAAACGCATAAAATGACGCCAATATATTGTATAAAGGGGAGCGCACACCACCTAGTCACCACAACTAGTCATTCAACTATTTCTATAATTTTTTTTTTCTGTACGTTTTACATATTCAGGCACATGTTTTTAAAATATGAATTTGTGAAAAATTAGATAACACCGTATGAAACGGAGGCAACAACCATAATTTGGTTGCACAAAAATTGAAAACAAAAAAAAACTGAATTTGAAAAAAAAGAAATCAAAATTAAACCCAAACATAGTTGCAACTAAATACATACATTGTTGCAATGACATGAGTTACTGCCATTAAATACGTATGTACTCGTATACACATCTGACTACAAGTATTTAGCACAGGCTACAGTTAAAGGAAATAAAAGAGAGACAGTGAGAGAGAGAGAGAGAGAACGAAAAAGAGGTGATTGCAATACCATGCACTATAAGCGCTGGTTGCTTTTATAACTTTTTGTGTTTCTTTTTTTCCTTTTATTTTTTTTTAACTGTCAATTAGCGCCTGTGTCATGTGGGATTATAATGACATGGTGTGTATGTACTACAGTTTATACAATATATGTGCATACATACATATAGAAACACATATTACTTATTTGTATGTAAAATAATAAAACAACAACAAACAGTAAAATATGAATATAAAAAAAGCAATAAGAAAAATAAAAAAAATCAGCGAAAATTGTAAATTAAAAGTAAGAAATTTGGTTCTTTATGGAATAAATGATAGAAATTAAACCATTTCTACTAAATCTGCGATGTTTGTTGATTATTAATTTTGTGGAACTCTTTACCTACTCATCCAAAAATCCTATAAGCTCTGGATTATTTAACTAGAGTATATCGTCGATAGAATTAAAGAAGGCAGTAACTGACAAAAACTCGAGAAAATACGTTTTTTGCATCATTTTTATATGAAAAAAAAATACGCGTCGATTGGTTTCGGTCCCAGATTTCTACGATGAAAATAAATTCACTTCCGCCGTGTGCGTTTTAAAAAATACCAGTGTATTTGTTCTACTTTTGTCTGTTACAGCGTTCTTTAATTCCATCGACGATATGGTCATACTCGGATTCTTGACAAACTTCCAACTGAACTAGATACCCTCTCTGATTACTGTATTTCTAGACTTAACTTTAATAGTCATTTTGAGGTATAAACTATTACAAGATCGGAGTGGAGTCGAGATAACCTTCCAGAGAAACGTTGGTTAGTATCGTATCTGGTGTTTTCCCTATCGTTGGCAATTTTAAATAGCACTACAGACATCCCACAAATTCTAGCGTTATTTAGTAGGAGATCTTAACTATTGGCAAAGCCTGCTCTTTATTGCCCTTAAAGAGCATCTGGGGTCACATTTGTATTTGCATAGATAGCCAGGCGGCGCTCTTAGCACTTGGTTAGTACACTACTATCTCTCGGCTAGTATCGGAATAGACAGATACACTGAACACTTTGTGTCTTCTCACTGAGATGACTCTAATTTGGATTTTGGGGCATCGCACACTGGCCAATTTGGCTTCGCTAGCGGCATTTTATTCATAGCTTTCAAAGTAAAGAAGATATCTTCAAAAATTTTTTTTTCTCAATTCAGAAAAAAATGAAAGAATTTTTGGAAAAAAAAATAAAATTTTTTTTTTATTTTTATTTTTTTTTTTTATTTTAAATTTTTTATTTTTAATTTTTTATTTTGTTTTTAATTCAATAAACATTTTCCACCATATATTCATATATAAAATAAAAAAAAAAAATTGTCAACTCAAAGAGAACCCATATTATAAAAGAAATATTAATCAGATTCTTCAGTATCAGATTCAGAGGAATCATCTTCAAAATGATGCATTATAAGCAAGCTTTTAACTTCCTTATCGAAACTAATATTTCTGGAATAGGAAATTGATGAGCCGTTGGATAATGAAGATATTAAGGGATCAGAAGAAACAAAAAGAGCGTTAATTATATTCATATTCATTCTTCATGCCATATTAAAAAAAGGGTGCGTTTTGTCACTGACATTTTGCCTAAAAAGTACAACAAATTGAAGGCTCGCAGGTACTCGCAGTAAATTTTAGACATTTTGGACACACAATGGTTTACACATATAGGAAAATTTACAATTACACTGTATGCAGGTGAATTTTGTAAGTTCTACTCCACGAAAGACAGGTGTACGTTACAATGAGCGAGTTGCTAATACACTAAAACACGATTACGTTTTATAAATAACATAAGTATACACAGATCACAACCACAGTTTTTTTATATAATACATACCTTGGCGTTAGTACATAACAAAACTTTAAATGAAAATAATAAAATTTGCAAGTTTAACACGAATAGAAAAACGATGATCAAAAAGGCGGAAATATTTTGCACAACACTTGCAGAAACATATGCTGACTTTGACAGCTCACAGCTGTTCATCACCTGTAAGCTGAGCTTTTAAAAATCGATACAAATCTAGTGAATGTATTTGTTATCGATTGTTAAAAAAAATTAACGGTTTTTCAAATTTGAAAATTTGAATTTAATACCGCTAGCGAAGCCAAATTGGCCACTGTGCATCGTAGATTTGACGGGAATTAAGTTGCAGAGTAGTCGCAGTGGTCTGGTGGTTAGTGTGTTGACTTACTAAGATGAGAGCTCCCATTCAAGCCCTGACTCTGAGATCTTGAAAAAAAAAAGAAATATAAAAAAATTTTTTTTATCGGCTACTACCTCTTAGCACTCTTCTGGCAAAAGCTCTAAGAGTAACTGATTGCGATGAAGAAACTTCTCAAGTCCCGGTACTTATGGATAAAAATTTATGCACACAATATGGGTGCTGCGAGAAGCTGTAATTCTGAAAAAGAGTTGTAATGGAAAAATTTAATCTGGCCTTAATATTTAATTTTATGAAATTGCTTCCTGCTAGTGGTCTTTGACTTGACATCTGTCAGATAATCACAAAAATAAGGTCAAATGGCCAGTTAATCTGAAAACTTGATCAACTACAATTAGCACAAGGTGCCGTTATGCATAACGAAATTAAACAAAAAATTTATTAACTCAGTGAATTTCGTGTCTGAATCAAAAAAATTATTTTTTCTGTGTGATAAGACTGCGGATAAATAACAATTGACAATTTCATTAACTATCTAGTTTGTCGGCTGTATATCTTCCCCTGTTTTCTAGGAATAAAAATCTTTATTACTTTATAAAGCTTTTTAAATTTTTGTGGGAAACACTCTAATTTAGTGTCGCTTTAAAGTGTGTGTGTGTGTGTGTGTGCATATGGATGAAAAATATTATTTATGCAGTTACAAACATACATACATACATACACACAAGCATACCAATAAATCCATATATTTTATGCTGAAACAGTGAGTAAATTCAATTACAACACATTGTCTCTGTTTTTGCACTGTGCATGGTACTGATGCAGATTTTATAGAAACAAAAGACCATTTGTTTCTATTTAACCAGCATGTCATTGTTGACGACAGTGAATGGTGACTGTTTGCTGTCGTTTTATTCTTTGATTTTTTTTTTATTTTCTTTCCCATGATTCATTTTTCTGTATTTTACTCATACTCTTATTGTTATTGTGGAAAAAAAAACAATTTTAATTATATTTTGCTATAGAGATTGTTTTTATTATTATTTTTTTACACAATTTCCATTATGTTTTAACAGTAGTAAACTGTGATAGAAAAAAATTAGCATCTATAAAAAAAAAAAAAACAAAAACATTAAGGAAATAAATATAAATGGCCAGAGCAAACCCAACAAGACCATCAGTAGCACACGCAAATCAGTAATAGGGTTTAGTGTCAGTGAGAGAAAGAAAGAGAACGTATATGGATAATATTTGCTAAAATCAGAATAAAAGAATTCAGAATTCAAAGGGAGGAAAAAAATTCAAAAGTAGAAACATATTAACTCTCATGTACGTTTTAAATCATTATTTCTTTAATATACAGATTTTAGAAAAATTTAAAAATTTAAATATTTTTGGCTGTTTGTGTAAAAAAGTACTCAATTTTTCTTGTCTATTCCGATGTTAAAATTTTATTTTATTTTTTCAGGAACTACCTTAACTATCACTAGTCACTGTATAATTGTCACAATGTCACAAAAAAAAAACCTTGACAGGATAGACAAAAAGAAAAAAAACTAGTAAAATACCATTTACATAAATGGTTGTCAATGTTAAATTTGCGATAAAATTATATTGCATATGACCACTAGTTTTAAATATAGTTTCTAATGCTTGGTGGCTTTTAATTTTTGTGCTTCATTTCAGTTTTTTTTTCTTTTTTTTTCATTTATTTCAGTTTTAATTGACAAATAATTTTCACATTTTAACTAGAAAATTGACAACTACTGTCACAAGAATTTAATTTTTTATAAAATGAAATGTAATTTATGTTGGCCATCCTTTAATGGTAAATAATAATAAAATATTTAAAAATATATTCAAGAAAAAAAAAAAATTTTTAAATCTTTAAAGAGAAATATTGTGTACTTGCCTTGAAAAAGGTGATTGAAATTTATTAAAACTTTTGCTTAATCCGTTACAAAACTTACCTAGAAAAGAGAAAAAAAATTAATTCATTCATTTATTTATTTAAATTAGAACAGAATATTATAATTATATTTAATTACTCCGAGAGGAATGACTAAGATAATAAAATTAATTGACAATAAATTTTTAAAATAATCACAAGAAACGAAAAAACAAAAGAGAAATTGAATATGGGACATACATACATAAGACACAAACGTATATATATATATATACTTATACGTATGTAACGGTGAGTGGAAGAATTTGCCAGACACGCAAAATTTTTCAAATTCATTGAGCAGTTTCTTTGACTGGAAAACCTTATCGCTTTACTTATACTTGTTCATCCACCAACATTCTAAATGTAGTCTGTAGCAAAGTTGTAACTGATACGTTATTTGTTAAAAATCGTACACAAGTTTATCAGCATACAACTGATTTGATAATATATTTTAAAAACAGCGTTGCCTGATTTGTAATATTTTCAACCAGATTTGTTCATTTACAGCTTACTATCTCAAATATTAACACTGAGTAAAACAATTAGGTAAACGGGAATGTGTGCATTAGGTTTCAAAACGACAAGTACATATTTAGTTTATATTCAAGAAATGCTGCACTGGTTCAGTTAAGGTCTTCATATGGTCTTCAGTGAATCTCTCACTGAAGACCATATGTTTGTTCGAGAAATTAGAGAAATGGAATCATAAAAAAATATATCAAATCAATAAATTCAAGATTTATTAAAGAAAACAATTTTAACTCATTTATATTGAACTACTGCAAACCATATAATTTAAGACTTGTGGGTATTATATAGTTCTGAAACACTTTTCTAGGAATGTAAAACTATTGTATATTTATCTTTGTAATATACAAAGGCGGATTAATAAGTCCGTGAGTTTTTGAACTTCCCTCATTAGAACAAGAAATTCAACACTGCTTCCCTTAATTACCACTTGTAAGTAGACTACTGTCGCATTTTGTGCCTGTTCCTTCATTTACTTTACCTTTAACAACTATGTCGTGTATTGTTTTATAAGTGGAAAAAAGTGAATTACTAGTGCTCAATAAACATTATTTTTTTTTCCACCATCGATTTGAATGGTCAACCAGTGGCGTATTGGCTTTCGTTGTGGTCGCACAAATAAAAATTAGCGTTCAGACGGCCAATTGAAGTTAATATACCGATTGAAGAGTAAAAGTGGCGTTTAATATGGCAATGTGGTTTCGATTTTGATTGATCAGCTAAGTTTAAGAAAACATAATGCATGGTAGATGCCGCGTTTGCTCTCAATTCAACTTCAAACAATTTTTTAAAGTTGTTTAACCGCAATTCGAATGAGTTTTTGCGGCGTTTTGTAACTGTGGATATAATTTTGCTTGAAATGAAAAAAAAAATCATTATAAATCTGTTTGCAGGTGAGCAAACTTACCAAAAATAGTAAAAAAAAACAAATTCACTATTTATTTAAAATTTCATAAAACTGAGTGCAATAAATTTTATGAGAAGCAGAACAAATAGCATGAACTGTTCACTCATATATTACATGAAAATTGGATACTCGTATATTCATCCGAACATACTCATATTCATAGTATTAGTGCTCACTAAGCCGTTATATACAAAAAATGTTTCATCAATATATGTAAGAACGTACATAAATTTAAAAGAGAACTGTAAAAAGTATAGATATATCCTTAGTCTCTTGAAACGAGTTGACAGTAAGAATGGTTTGGTCACCTGTCAGTATGAATTATGAAATTTAAAATATAGTTTTAAAGGCTTTTCCCTATACTTATATATACACAAATACGTAAAGCATCATAGATATAATAGACAAACACACACAAATGCATTAAACATTATGTGTCTGAAAAAAAAAAAAAATAAGTGAATGGAAAACTCCACAGAAATGGGGCATCCGAGAAAATGGGATAAAACAATCAGCCTTCTTTTTTTCGCACACAAAAGCAGCAGTTCATTTTTAACTATTCGTAGCAGGCTGTAGTCAGAAATCTTAAATACTGGTCATAAAACAAAATCCAGCAACTAATGGACATCTATTTTACAAACACAATGTCCACCACTGATATTTGCCTATAAATCAAAAACAAATACAAATTTCAGCACAGCAGAGAGGAAAGCAGAAACTAACGAATGATTATTTTTATTTTAATTTTCTGTTTTTCTTTTTTTTGTAGAATTTTATTTTTCTCACATATTAATTGATTTATGCAAGTAAATGCAATTAAAATCTCTTCTAATAGACATCTCAGATAAATTGGAGCCAATGGTTGTTTGGTTTTGTGTGTGTAAAACAAATCTTATAAAATTGAAATTCATTTAAAAAAGTGTAGCACAGTTAACCAAGAAGAAAAAATTTGGCAACATTTTACAAAATCTACAACAAATAAATGCCTAAAAAAAATTAAATACTTGACGGGTGGATTATTCTATGATTATGCGCGATATATTCAGATGAAGTCAAGATTAATTTGCCAAAAACTTTGAAATTAAATTTTATAGAGAATTTACAGGCAATTATACGACTATAGGAAAAACAACATGAATTCTTTTGTTTAAGGATGATGGCTAAAATTAAACAATGTTTTTAAAGAAAATGGTGCAAAGGTAAACAAAACTTATATTTGCATAGAAAAATTTAAAAATCGAGTCATTTTGTATAATTAAAATCAATTCTATTCAATTTTATTCCTATTCAAATATTTGATGAAAACAACTCAACCACTATTTTATTGAAACAATTATTTTATTTTGTTGTTTGTTGCTTCAAATATAATTAATTTAAAATTTAAATATTATTCGTTGTGTTAATTTTAATGTTTAAAAAAATGTTTACGAAAAACAATCATTTTGTATCAAATATTTCTATAGAATTTCATCAAATATTTGACAAATATGTACGAACGTAGCTTTGAACATCAAGAACGAACCAAAAAATTTGATATATTCATTTCAGTTTGGAAGACAACTACCTACACCATATTATCCTAGTTGAGACTAAAAGGTTGATTTAAAAAATGTTACGTTGGAACACCACAAACGAATTATCTATTGAAAATAACATCACTTTTATTTCTGGGGCTATCTCAAATAAATCCAACTCTATAGCCGTGAAGTTGTTTACCAATGCTTAGATTGTTTGCCATTTCATATAAAAGCAAAATAGTAAAAAAAATACGCACCACACATTATTTTTTTTTTATTTAGGCCAAAACTTAGGTGATGACCCCTACTAATTGCCCTGGTCTAGGAAAATATGTAATGGGATGGAGATCTGTATGCAATAATGGCATACAAACAGTACTTTCCGAGACAGAAAGTTTTAGAGTGATTGCCTTCTGCTTTTTATTTTAAATTTTAATGTTTTCTTTTTAATATCCCCCCGGGGGTACTGAATGGCTTCTGGCGAATCTTCCCGCCAGGGTCCTATACTCTCGAAGTAAATGGAGTTTACCTAGCTCTGAATGACCTGGCACTCCATACAGAAAGAGTGCTCTGAAATTTGTGTTTTTTAATCTTAAAGACTAACCAGAGACACCTTAATCTGGTACTAAAGACATCAGGAGCCTCAATGTTGTCTGCATGCCTTTGCCGTGGTACAGGAATCTTACCTGATGCGTCCTTTCGGCGTATCACATAGTCATTAAGGTAGTACTGGATAGTATGTACGTCATAACCAAGAATGGGTGCTACTATCCAGGTAATTGTAGTACCAAGATTGCTAATCGTTTGTCATAGGGCTCTCAATGTGAGCGGTGGATGGAGCTAGTTTGACGTATTCTAGCACCTGCCTCGGGCAGCGTGCGGTTGTGTCTATGGACAAGTACAAATGTAAAACCTGGCCTTGAAAATTTTTAATCTTTGGTAATACTAAATCTAAATTTAAATGGATAATAATGATAAAGTATGCTGAGAAGCAGCAATACAACATTTTGCAATTGTAAATTTAAACATTACCTGTTTCAGTATAATAGTGGTTAAAACGCTAGTGAGGTTAGTGAGTTCGATTTTTACCAAAGCTACTAGTATGAAGAATAAAACCACTGGAAAATATAGATATGCTTTAAATAAAGACAAAATTGTGAAATAGGTTACATTGGATTACAAGCGAATTCAAATTTTTTTTTTTCAAAATAAAATAACTTTTATATTAAAATTCAGACGTTAAGCAAGTTTTTCATAAAAATTTGTCCTTTAACGCCTGCAATTATAATTTTTTTTTTTAATTTTATTTTGTGGCTGTGATTTATAAGCTACCAGCTCTAGAATTAAGCCCATGAGTTTTGCGCGAGGGACTTGAATACTTCTTTCGACCTCGATAACGTATTCTTTCTAAAGGACATCACAATTAATTCTCATGCCCGGAACATCAGTAGCATTCGTCTCCTCAATATTTACCTTACCAATAGTCACAGTTGACAAGATAGCATTAAAGAAACATTGCTTTAAGTCTTACGGCGCCAACCTATTGACTCATGAATTAAATTTTAAAACTAATTTAGTGTAACTAAAAATTAACAACACGTTCAATTTAACTAAATACTTACAGGCTTATTTATAATAAAAAGTTAGCATGTTGTTGTACGTAGTAGCTAAGTTTGTTATTCCTATACGTGGAAATTCGTACTAAGGCGTAGAAAAGTTTTTAAGTTTTTGGATTCTCTGACAAGTTAGCAAATAAAAGGTGTGGAAAGTTTTGATAATATCAGTTTATAGCGGGTGATGAACTTGCCAGCTTTTTAACATATTTGCTAACGAGTTGCTTAAATTTCATTATAAATACTGCCGTTAGCGACTCTAATATTCGCAATTTAAACTGACCAAAACAAAATCACAAGATGTTCTTAAAAGGTATAAATTTTGCAATTGTTAAAACACAATTGTTTTAAGGTTTGTTAAGCAACCTCAACACAAAACTAATATTTTGCCGGTATACATTTAAAATGTCACAGCTAAAAATAAAATTCCATTTATTTCAAATAATTGCAACCTTCAGGAAAGTTGACAGTCATCAGCACATTTTAAAACTGCACTCTTTTTTCCATTACCTGAACATATTATACCGTCATAGTGTCTTCTTTAGCCAGTTGAATACAAAAATACAGAATTAAGCTTTTTAACAATTGCAGAAACGAAACAAAGACTATCTCTTCAAATTCAAATTTTATAAATTGAAAACATAAATTCAATATTGGTTTTATGGCTATCTTTGGTATATCTTAAATACTTTATTTAAAGTCTATTCCGGCTTGACAATTTATTGTGCAATACCACAGAGTTAACTAGTTGTTGTTTTCTTAACCGTAAACTCTTTTCTGTCTCCTTTAATTTTTAGATAATTTTTTGTTTGTTTTTAACTTTAATTTTTATTACTATTTCTTCTGCCTTACTTTATTAATTCCATTTGCAGGAAGGTAAACGTGATGATAAATCATAAAATGGACGTTTAGTAAATTAATATTAAATTGTGTTTTTCGCTATTTATTTATTTGTTTTTCTTCTTTTTGTAATTTCTGTTATTGTCTTTTGTTTTTATATCGACATTCTTTTCTTTTTTATGGCATTTAAATGAAAATTTATGATTTCATTTTTGGCACGGCATTAAGAAAAAAAAAATAAATAAAAATAAAAATATTTAGCGTGTAAATTTATGTCTCCCTGTTTCTGTTATCTTTTGTTTGGTTTTTGTGGTTCTTTCTTTTTAAAACTACTATTGTTGGGGTTTCGCAAATTTTTTTTTTGTTTAAATTTAATGATTTTGGTCTCGCAAACATATAAATCTAATGAAATAAATAAATTAGTACACAGCTTAGAACACTTTTAGTGTTAAACGTTATATGCACGATATTTAGAAATTTATAAACATTTGGATTTAAATTTGAAATTTATTTTTCCTCAGATTTTTTACCAATTTTAAATGTTAATGTTCAGGAGTTTGCTGGAAGCACATTAATGTCCGTTTATGACGTGCTCTGTACATGCAAATATTAATCATACGCTCAGTTCAATGTTAAGTAATTTGCAAAGTAATTTGTTATTGTTAGGGAATTAATAATAAAGGCAGGTGAAGCAAAGCAAATTATATTTTATTATACGGGGATTTTTTTTTTAAATCTCAGTTTTGTTAAACGAAATATAAAATTCCCGTGCGGGGGCGCTTCTTGATAAAGTCTTCAAAAATGGCTTGAACGACTTTCAGGAAATTTTGTATTGTTACCAAGTTGGTCTGGGAATCGATATATATATCCATTTTATATACCCTTAAATGTTAGTAGTAACCCAAGGAGGAATTTATTTATAAATAACATACTATTTCAACCTGAACGGTTAGAGAGGGCGGTATATGGGCTATTTCTCCCTATCTTTAACCATCAAACTGAAGTACTGAAAACGGTAGAAAATCATTTATTAATACTATCAGTATAGCAGGCATTGACGTTGATAATCGTTGGGTGGTACCATATCAATGTTAAGTTTTGCAGTTCGGTGAAGAAAGTCAATATATTTAAACTAAAATATTATTTCCTAGAAATAATTCATGTATTTGACAAAACAACGTTTTCCAGGTCATAGAACTTTTTTTTTATTGTAATCAATAATAGGGTTAAACTCCTGCTAAATGCTATGCATTTTATTGGAATTTTTAGGGAAAGGACAGTGCATTTATGACAACAGTACATATATTTTGTTTTTCTTATATTATAAAGCGCCTTATGAATGAGAAAAATTGCAATCAATTGATCATTCAAGGGCCAGTGTTATCAAAAGTGGTGGGTGCCTTCGCTAAGTATGTTTTAGTTGTTATCTGCTATTTCCCAATAGGTGGCGCTTATTCTCCTGATCATTCATTTTGTTCTTTTTATGGTTAAGCTGGAATAGTGTGTATGCGATATTACTAATTCTCATTATAATTCAAATCAGACAAGACACTGTAACCTGTAATATGCGAGCACACTGTATTCCTGTAAACCTACTGTTTGTCCTGCAGACCAACTTTGCTGAACTGAAAATCGGCTTCTTTAAACAAGTGTGTAATTTATTTGTTTATTTGAAATGTTATTCATGAGTATCTGTTGCTTTTATAGGCAATATAAAAATTATGAAAAAATTAAAAACAACTTGGAATTACAATAAAACAACATAATTACCATAATTTTACAATTAACTCATAAAAAGAAATTCACCCGATACAAATTTTAAAATTAAGTGGAAACAATGTCATTTTCTCACCTCTTCACTTCAACAAATTGAAAGCAATTTAAAAAAATTCTGCTAATATGTTTGCTTGTGCTCAGCTTTCTGCTTTAGTCGTCGGCCATAAAATATAAATTTGCTGTGAAACATTTTTAATCCTCTTCTCGCACTTGGGTAGGAAACCATACAAACTATCCTTTTTTTAAGACGAAACAAATTATTTTTTGTTATAGAAATTTAGAAGAAAAAACTTTAGTTATATCAATACAATTTCTTCACTTTTCCTGTAGCATCATCATCATTTAATGTAGAAAATGGGTGAATTAAATAAAAAAAAATTAAAATGAAATATTTTAAAAGTTACGTGTGTTGCTTATCCCTACGTACATAATTGGCCACTACATTCCTGCTTCTCGCAGCACCTATGTTGTGTGTGTCAATTTTTATCCATATGTACCGAGACCTACAGTTTAATGTCATTTTCGAACGATAGATTTGAGAATCTTCTTAACGGCAACCAGTCACTCTCAAAGCTTTTGCCAGAAGACTGCTAAGAGGTAGTCGCCGAAAGAAAAAATTTATATAGAAAATGAAATGAATATAGAAAAAATGAAATTCCAATTTATAATTTATACAAAAAAGTTTGGGTTAAATGGTTGCTGACTGTCATGACATGTATCTAATGTAGCTGGAGTCGAAAAAATTTCAGTTCGTTTGACAATGATTGAGGAATCGTTCAACTCTAATGTGGTCTATATAAGGATTACCAAATTTACTGGGATTTGAACTCAGATTTCTAGATCAGTCAGCAATATAAAGTATTCTGTTTTGCAGCGTGTGTGTATTTTTCTTATAAACCTTCTTTGTTTTACTTTTAATATAGTTCGACATTTTTGTTTAAAACAAATATATCGTCATCTAAAGCCCTAAGAAGCTTAAACGACAGTAAATTTAAAATTGACATTTGAATTAATTAGAACAAAATTAGACAAATTATTAATATGTTGCTCACGGTTTTATTAACACAAATTCCAAGTTTTGTAGATTTAGAGGAGACCAAGCAAGACTTGAAGTTTCTCAGCACTAACATTTCTGGTACACAAAAAAAATTATTAACCAAACGTTCAATAAGAGTTATATATTGATGGCCAAAGAACCAAATTCTTTCTTTAAAAGAAAAATATTTTCAGTAAATAAAATAAAAATGAAGTTTTAAAATTAGAAATACTTTTCATAGCAATTGGCATCCAAAATAAATTTGTCTAAAAGAAATTGAAGTTGTAGCTTTACATTATTTGTTTCTTTTATAAGCAATTAATAAAACTGAAAAAAAACTATAATTTTGATATATGCAACCCTGAAAAACTTTGCTTATATCTATGTATGTGGTATAAGGCCATAGAAATTTCAATTCCATGTTCTCTGTTGAAAACAAATAAATAAATTTTCATTTATAGCAATATTATTGAAAAAAAGAAAAGAAAATAAAAACCTTAATTAAAAAATAACTCTATACTATAAATAAATATCAGTACCCATAGAAAATATTAAAAATAAAATAATACAAAGGGAATTATTGTAGTGAACAGTGAACAGAGAACTGCTTCTAATCACTTAAAGCCTTACAGTGTTTAAAAGCAAAAACAGTACAAAGAAAGAAATTTGTTACAAAAAGAAAAATTCGTTTTTTAATCCCCGCCAGAAATATTTTCTCGTATTTGCAGAGAATGGGAAATAAGAACCGAAAACTATTAAGTTTCTAACACTCAAAAACACACTACAATTACATTCTCTACACTCGTATACAATTAAACGCTGAAACCAATACAACATTTTGTTTATTTTCAGAGAAATCGCTTTGGTTGTGTTTTTCCAAAATTGTTGTAATTTTTATACAAAAATGTATCCGCTTTGCTATTCGGAAAGAGAAAAATATTTCCAAATACTCATATGGAGTAAAATAATATTTAAATATTTGCAAATAAAAGCATATGGTTTTGGGTAAGTATATCTGTGTGTATCTGTGTGTGTGTGTGAGTGTTAACACAGAATAGCTTTTATAAGCTGTTAGCAATTGTAGGTTATAATGCTGGTGATAATAGTTGTGTTCTTGGCAATAAAATTGTACTACAATTTGCTTTGGTGGTAGTCAAACAATAAATGTGATTGTTGTTGTTGTTACCAGTAGCAGTTGATTTAGATTTTCAATTTTTGGTTCAGTTTTAATTTCCTTTTTTTTTTTTGTTCGAAACAAATTGTTTTCATCTGCGAAAGGGGATCTGCTATCAATTTCTTACAATATTTAGAAATTTAATTTCGTGAAAATTACCAAATTATTGTTTTATTCACATTGTACAGTAGAATGTTTACTCAAAAACTCACAACAAATTGGAGGTCCATGTAAAAATTCATTTTTAACACTATTGTGTCTTGTTTTAATATATAAATCCTAGATAGTTTAATAAAGTAATTTTAGGCAGATTTAAGATTTCGACTGAACACTTTCCACAACTGACAACAAGACAAGAATTTGAGGGGCGCGTAATATAGTGTTTAGCGCGAGCACAAAACTTCAAAGCAAGCTAGGTTCAAATCCCAGCAAAGGAGAAATATGAAGAATAAAAAATTTCCCTCTACGTAGGATAATCACCTTATCGGGGTGTAGAGACTTACACTGCAAAGACATCCACTGGCTACGCTTACAGAGAGCAATAGCTCTCTGGCAGTATCTCATATGCCAGAAAAGCAGTTGAGTAGCAGTAACTAAGAACTCACATCATCGCCAATATCATTATGAGATTTATTAATCCCCAGTTTAAACTTTACTGAGCTAGCTTCATGGGACTGATTGCTATTGGTTTATTCAGTTGTGAAAATGTAACACTGGCCACTGAATAATTAATCAACAGCAACCGATTTCCTTGCGGTTCGCATTTTAAAGTAGGATCTTTGTTTTTTTCTGACTGATATCAGATACGATAGTAGTAAGTAAGTTCCATACCCTCTTTCCGCCTTCCCTTGTTATTTTCCTAGACCAACACAATGTACTACATTAGTAGGGGTCATTCCTTGAGTGCTGGGCTCAATAACAAAAAAAAAAAAATAGGTTCGGCCCCCCTTCCAAGAAATTTACCAATAATAAACCGCTTCATGATATTCTACTCTTTTTCAACTTTGCCCTTAACACCAAAAAACGAATGATGAGGAGAAAATCGCCACCTAAATCGAAGTATTATAGTAGATAACAGCTACCTACTTTAGCAAAGATCCTCACCACAATCAACGTTTAAAAATAGATGGGGCCATTACTATTTATCAGGTGAAGGTATAGCACTGGCACTTAAACGATCAAACCAATTGGCAACAATTTGTCTTGTTCGTAAGGCGCTTAATAATAATAAAAAGTAAAAAAAAAATATTATCTTATCCCTTCCAAAAATTCTAACACACAGAGCAAGAGAAGAGGTTTACTCTCCTAGGTATTGGTTTAAATAAAAATAAAATTCGTACTCTACACTAATGTTTTTTTTTTTTTTTCTTACCTATGGCTGATTTCCACCATTTCACTAGCAAAACATAGTTAAAAAATCTGCTCTAAGCACTGTTCAATATATTTTTTGCTTTAAATACTTTCATTCCTCCTATCAAGCAATGAAAGATACCAAGGAAGCTAATTTAGTATTTGCTCTTGTGTGTACAACAAATGGTATTCGAGAATGGAAAGTCTAGACTATAATAAAATATATTAATGTTTCAACCACTATTTTTTAAACCACTTTTAGTTACTCTTCCAGGATATGGCCGAGCGATGTTATGGAATATGGAAGCAATAGAATACTCAGCCTTATGTCTATTCACGTATTTCTCACGCCTCAATTGAAACAATAAATTTTTTTTTATTAAGACCAATACTCAGGAGTAAACCTCTACTCATGCAGTGCGTTGTATTGGAATATTGAAGATAGAAGGTAAATAGAAAGAATTTTTTTTTTAATTTTATTGAACGCCAATGAGACAAGTTACTATCAGTTGATCACACAAAGGCCAGTGTTATACCTTCAACCTTGAAAGATCAACAGCAATTGCCCCATTTGTCGGTGGATGTTGATAGTGAGTGGTGACCGTCTTCACTAATTATGTTAGCTGTTATCTTACCAGAAGGTGGCTCTGTATTCCAGATCATTAGTTTCTGGTGGAATAGAGCGGTTTTTCTTGCTGATGGACATCTTGGAGTGGGGGAACTTTTATTTTTTAAATTATAATTTAGAAAAACTGCAAATTTTATTTTACAATTTCTGTCCTTCACTGGGATTGAACCTCGGTCGTTTGAGTTTCTGTGCGAATGCTCTAACTAACCACTATGCCACGACCCCGCTTTGTTCCGTGAAGGTAAAATCTGATTATAAGGGCAGTTTATTGATAAACATCATTCCTATTATAAATACAAGAGGACAAGACAACTAAGTCTTTGAAGAAATATAGTGTATTACTACGTTATAATGTGCTTTTGTAATTATTACCACTTTTGAAAATGCTTCTTAAGGTTCCAGCAATTGCCTTTCAATCTTCGACTCTTTTTGTTTGTATGACATTCACTTTCCTTGTCTTAAGATTACTATTTATCTTCACAAATACCTCAAAGTTGCTAGTTGCATTGATTTTTCAAGTTGCTTTGAGCTCAGCAATGCTTTAAATGAATCAATGCTTTTCATTTCTATTCTTTTGAACTCCTTGGCTGATGAAGACAACAATTCAACCAAGCAAAAACCTCCAAATACTCGTCAAATGTAGAATGTAAGTAAGACAAGGCAGAGTATCCTGGAAGTCATTCTGGTTTTGAGTCTTATTCAAAGACACTTATAGTTTAAAGCTGGTTTTGAGTGGAATTATTAAGCGAACATTTTTATAACGTACTACTCAAAACCAATCACTATCTAAAGTTATCAGGTGATATCGCTAGTGTTGACTGCCAGGTAAAGGATTGATAGGCAGCTACTATACCTACTGTACCACAGCTGTGGTAAGTGATATGTGCCAGCTGAAAGAGAGATACAGATTTTTTCAATCTTGTGGCCTAAAATCTTAAAGATTTTTAGAATTCGCTTATTTGGAAAAAAAAATGTTTTTTAAGCAAAAACCCTTGTAAGTCTTGCAAACTGCCTATATTTTGTTATTGTTTGACGTAGTTTGTTGTGTTTATTGAGTAACTATTGATGGTTATTAATCAATTTCAACCGAATTAAGCTGAACTTACGCACATAACTGACTTATATCAAGTAATTTTATGCAATCAGTAATAAAAATAAAATATCTTATTACAACAATAAAAAAAAAAATTTAGTTCTAAAGTCTTTACTATGTTTAAAGCTGGTTGTGAATCAGTATTTAGCGGCTATAGACTGTAGCTGAAAATTAATTTTTAATGGTTTTTTACCTACAATATTAAATCTTTAAATAGTAAAACAAGTCAAAAATTAAATTTATTTGTTTGCTGTTTAATCCCTCTGTTAATAGTGATTTTTCTAGCACTTATTTAAGATACCACTTTTAAACCTTTATTTTCAATATTATTTGCATATATTTTTTTATTTTTTTTTTCTCTTTGTCTCTTTCTAAATTCATATATTTCCAGCATTCTTAAATTCTTGGGGTCGATATACTCCAGTCAACCCAAATATAAAAGAAAACACATATAAAATAAAATTTTACAAAAGAAGAAAAAAAAATCAAAATAAAAATGGTTTCAAAATGTACGAGCATGTGCGTGTTTCTGAAGGGGCGACACTCTCTGTAAAACTCATGTCTTTATGTATGAATATAAATAAAGAGTCTATGAATGTATTGGATGCTGAGAGTGTTTCGGTTTTATCAGTAGTATTTTCTATTTTTTCTATTTTTTTATTTTGTTATTGCAATTGATGCTGCTTCTGTTGTTATATTTAGAAAAAAAAAAGTGTTGAATATCTCTGTATGTGGCATTCAAATGTCGCCATTCTGCTTAGAATTTTAGGTTTTACGAAAAACACTCATTCACTGGCACTCATCTACAGCACATGCAGTACAGCAACAGTAAATATCTGTAGCAAGAGGTGAGGGTTCATACTGTATCAGCATGTATGAATACACATCTGCTTCAAGTATGTATAAGTATGTGGGGTATTTATTATTAAAAATGAAAATAAAGAAAATATTTTTAAATTTAATGAAATGAATTTAAAAAGAAAATCATATAATACACAAGCAATAATAGCTAAATAACTAAGAAAGTTAAGTTAAAAAAATAAAATGAACGAGAGATAAATAGGTTTCATTGTAGTTTTTTATTTTTTTTTTAAACATTATACTTTTGATCGTAGGAGTTTAAACATTATGTTTTAAGATCCCCATTATGAGTTGCATTCAATACTCGATCTTTGGTGGTTATTAAACATTAATGAACGTTTAAGAAATTTCTATTATGAATTGACAATATTGCTAAATTTATAGCTGCAGCACTTGTTTATGGAACAATCTTCCACCAAATGTTTTTCGTGCCCGTTATGATATTAGTAAGTTTAGATCAAATATCCACAAACACTACTCCCAATTTTTCCCTTTCCATAACATATTTTCCTAGACCAGCACAATGTATAGCAGGGGTCGTCCCCTGAGTTCTGGCCTTAAAAATGAAAAAAAAAAAATATATAAAAAAATGTATAGCTGCGTTCCTATTTGTTTTTTATTTTTTTTTTTTTTTTTTTGAGACCAATACTCAGGGGTAAACCTCTACTTAATTCTGTGCATTGTATTGAAATTTATATGGAAGGGACAGTATAAATATATTTTTTTCTTTTATTATTATTAAGGAATGAGACACATTGCTGTGAGTTGATCATTCAAAGGCCAGTGTTATTCCTTCACCCTTGAATGATCAGCAGCAATTGCCTCATTGTTGCATGTTGATTGTGTAGTGTGTGTCTTCGCTAAGTGGGTTTAGTAGGTTTAGCTGTTATCTACTACTTCCCAATAGGTGGCGCTTTTCGCCTGATCATTCGTTTTTTGTTGACATTTGTTAAGGTGGAATAATGTGCAATGTCGGGGAGCGGTTTCTTTGTAGATGGTCTTCGTTGAGGGGGAGGAACCTCTTATTTTTTAAATTATTATTTTGAAAAACCGCAAATTAACTTGTTCATTTTTACCTTTACTGGGATTTGAACATGGGCCGTTTGAGTTTTTGTGCGAGGGCACTCCCCATAGACCAGCACAATGTCATTTATGAGTAGGGGCCATCTCCTGATTGCTATAGTGCTATAGCTGCGTTCCTTATTTTACACCGAATATCACTATATCATCTTTCATTTCAATTTACTTTGCTCAATATGCCTTAGAAAATATCTGTTTATAGAAAAAGGATTATCAGCTATGTCATGGATCTCAATTCCATTCGAAACCACTGTTTACTCTGAAACTTACACTGTTATATTTATAATAAGAATATGTATATATAGATATAAATATGAAAATATTTTTTTCGGCGACTACTTCTCAGCAGTCTTCTGGCAAAAGCTCTGAGAGTAACTAATTGCCATGAACAAGCTTCTCAAATCCGTCGTTTGAAGTCGACTTTAAACTGTAGGTCTTGAAACTCATGAATAAAAATTAACACACACAAAATGAGTGCTGCGAGAGGCTAGGCTGTAACCCTGCAACAGGTTTGTATTGGCCAATTATGTATGTATGTATGTATGTATGTATGTATGTAGATATCAGTTTGAACATTTATGATCTGTTTCTGTATGACAAACAATTTCAAACGATTGAAAATTTGTACGAAAAACACTCAATTTTTTAAAAAATTTGAGCACTTCTCATAAAAATTTTCAATTGCCTAAAATTGTTTGTCAAACAGAAACAGGCCATTAACGTGATTTTATTTGGAAGAAATATTTAATGTTTTAAAAATTCAAATTTCTGAATTGAAACCATTTTCAATCGGTATTGAGTTCCATGACATGGCGGTATGTGTGCTGATGTCTAAAATACTAAAATAGAGTAAAAAGTAGCTTAGGCACTACTTAAATATTATCGTCCTTAAGTTTTCTAAAACAGAGTTTTTAGAAATTCAAATATTCTATTCTAACCAAATATTGCACTACGACATTGTGAAATAGCCCCTCTTAATGTACGTTTATATTGCAGTGAGTGATAGAAATAAAAATCTCTTTTTTTATCAAATACTCATAGGATTTACACACTACACTAACATATTGATATACATATACTACATTGAATAAATACTGCATATGAGTATGCAAATATTTTGTTCATATACACTACTCTCTACAAAAAGTCTGTGTCTAATGTCGATATATATTGTACTTATGCATGCATATGTATGCATGAGACTATATAATATTTAAGTATGTAAAGTGTAGTATCCCATAGATGGTAGATATTGGTTTTTAGCTTTAGCAAACAGCAACAACAACGGCAACGATAACAATTGTAATAGTATTTGCAGTTGTTGTTTATAGAACATTTACTACAAGAACGCATTTACTATTCGTATTTTCAATTGTCCCCTGAATTGCTGCCATTTTCAAATACCAAATTCTCTCTCCTACTGTGTTAATGTGTTATTATATTGCTCTGGTGTTGGGCATCTCACACATATTACTGTTATTCTACATACTCGTACAATATATTTCCGTTTTATTGTTTTTTTTTTAATTTTTTTTTTTAATATTTTTGCATTTTCTTACTGCTGTGCTTAGTATGCTGTTGTAATTGCTTTATATGCACATCTTTTAGTACCACACACAGCTATTAGTGTGTTATTTGATTTTGTGTTTTTCGAAAATTGGTAAATAGTTTGTGACCAACCATTGTGCGTTTTACTACCTACAATGACAATGGGTAAGAAGTTTGGCAAATAAAAATGTTTTATGTATTAGAGTCTGCCAGTGAGCCAAAGCATTATCCAATGAACTGGTAATAGCGTTTTAAATATTTGAAATGCATAATTAGTTTAGGAGTTAGAAAATTTAATTTTCATGCAATAGAAAGAAAACCTAAAAGTTTTGATGTTCATTTAGTTTTCCACGGTTGAAGACTTTTTTACAAAATTAAAGAATAATGCAAAACTGAAGAACAATAGAGGCAACTTTCACACAAAATAAAAGTTGAAATCGTAGTTTGGGTTTTTACAAAGTTTTCAGTCTAAAGAGTTAAAAAAAATTTTGTAGAACAAATTTAACACCCTCCCAAATTAACAGTGGTTCTTGAAGTGAAGAGTTCATCTAACTTGACACCGCCAACACCAGCAAGAGTGCTGACAGTCTAGAGATCAAGCGAAGAATCACACTGGCCAATAGGTGCTACTACGGTCTTGGTAGGCAGTTTAGTAATACAGGCCTCTCTCGTGCGAGAAAATTAACACTCTAGAAATCGCTTATTCTTCCGGTGCTTTTCTATGGTGCGGAAGCATGGACTGTCTTGTAGCGATCCTAGGAGTGTTCGAGAAAAAAGTTCTTCATAAGATCTTTGGTACTATAAGCCATGGCGATAAGTTTCACATTAGAACCAACCATGAGCTGTATGAGCTCCTCCACGATGTAGGATTTGTTCAGCCTATTAACATTCAGCCTCTTGACTAGTGCTGAAGCAGGCCGAACCCCGTTAACGGGTTGTTATGTCCAGGTAAGTAAGTAAAGAAGTATATCACAGAGTTCTCCATAATTTTAATTTAAATGATAAAAGGCTGCAAATAAATTTTATTTAATATAGGAAAATATTATTTTTTATTATTATTATCAAGAAAATATAACACTTATAAAACTTGTGCTTTTTTTTCATATAAATTTTTAAAATTTAGTTCACTTCCCATGTCGACACTAGCCCGCCATGTAAATTTTTTTATTCTTAAAAGAAAAAAATAATATATATAATTTTACATTTAAAATCAAAAAATTTAAAGAATAAAAACAACAGAAAAATTCATTTAAAACTCTAGAGATTTACAATGTTTGTGGTTAAATTCACAATTTGTTCAAGTGCTAAACTTCTGTATATCTGTCGCCCGAATTTACTTTTCCTACAAGCAATCAAATAAATGACAACACATTTCTGGCATATGCCTTATATACCTTTAAGTTTTTATTGTTATTGTGCTTTTTCTTTGTTTTTCTCTAGAGATAGTCCATTGCCTTTAGGAGAAACCGGATATAAACAGAAAATGTAACAAATGCCACATCCCTTTTTGGCCACAATATTACATAAAGTTTTAAAAAGGAATAAACTTAAAAATTTGATTTTGTACACCACAAATAGTATGAAAACCTTAAAGTATATAGAGTGATAAGATGAGAACAAGGAATAAAAATGGAATATAACATTTTAGTAAAATAGAGGGAAGTTTTATTTCTTCTCTAATAAACAATAAAATTTTATTGCGTAATAGTAAATTGCCACTTCTGCCAAAACTCTTAGTTCAGAAGTTCAATCTTCAAAACTGCGATCAAACATCCCTACGCTAATACATATGTCCCTAATATTTTCATTATTTAGTGAACAATTGTAGATTCACTGATTTGTACATATCAAATGTTTAATACCATACATACATATGTACATAAAAAGCTTTTACAACCTCGTGTCAGAGTAACGGCCTAGCTTGCCTCAGCACTAATGTTGTGTGTGTCAATTTTTATCCATTAGTACAGGGACATGGAGTGTAATGTCGACTCCGAACGACAGATTTGAGAAGTTTGGTCATCAGCTTGCAATCAGTTACTATTAGAGTTTTTGCCAAAGGAAAGCTGAGAGATGGTCTCCCAAAAATATATTTTTTTTTCATATTATTTTTTTTTTTTTTTAGACTAGAGCGACTACTAATATCTAATAAAAATAATATAATAACTTTATTGACCTCTTTTTTAAATAATAATAAATCTCTTCTTCGAGCTTAAGGTCTTTTTATATTAATATTAAATATTTATTTATTTTTTTTTTTTTAATATTTCGCTGCCACTTCGTGTAGCGTCTTCAGGAATTATTATTTTAACAAAAAAAAAAAAAAAAAAAAAAAAAAAAAAAAAAAAAAAAAAAAATATTTAATATTAATATAAAAAGACCTTAAGCTCGAAAAAGAGATTTATTATTATCTAATAAAAATATTTTGAAATTTGTAAAAAATAGTAGTTTTTCAGAAACATTTTGCTTTTATGGGGATTCGCAAAATTAACGCAAGATTTAAATTAACTATAGAAGAGAGTTTTAGTCATAAGGTTTTCAAATTTTCATTAAATTTTAAAGTGCATAAAATATTACTACTTATGGAATAATCAGACAAATAGACTTCACGGCTTTGCGGGTAAACACGTACATTTTCGTTAAAATTTTTCATTACATTTCATCACATTTGTGACTAAATTTTATTAAAGCAACATCTAATAGTCGTTCATAATATACGTGAAGTTATGTACTCTACTTTTGACTTTATACGAAGAAATTTTATAGTGTTATTTTACATGATCTTGAGGCCAATTATGATCACATACATATATGAGCACCAATAACAATTGCTGTCCAGCAGAAAATTTTTTTAAATTTGTAAGCAATAAATAAAATTTTAAGCAACAACGGAAGCATTACATTGTTTATTCATACTTTAAAGCTTCCAAATATGCCAAAAGATAAGGTATTATTTTTGATTTGTTATACTAATTGCTTACTGGTTGCAATAAATTTGCGTTTCTATTGCATTTTAGCGCCTCATTTCCTATAAAAATCATGCATTATTGATGCGAACGAGTAAATTTCTCCCTTACAAAATAGCTTATTGGTAAGCACTAATTTCTGCTGGGTGCTTGAATAATCTCAATTGCAAAAAAGGATTTCAACTACAATATTCGTTGTTGATATTTAAATGGCTTCTTTCTGAGCCATCAGTGTGTTAGGATCTCATAAAAATTCATTTTCTCTGTATAGTTCAATTACACTTCTTCACTTTTTTTGGTCATATTTTGTATAAAATTTTACATTTGTGACCTCTAACTTTTCACGAATTTAAAAATATGATCCATTAATGAAAACACATGGTTGTGATATGCATTGGTCCTCTTACTAATTATACATTCTAAACCAACAATTTACTGCTAAAATGATGGCAAATGAAAATCTTTCCTTAATTTTGTGAAATTTTTTAAAATAACCAAATAAAATCAGAATTATGCCATATAGATACCAATTAAACAAAATTAGTGACTTAATTTCCAAATTCAACTTAAGCCTTTGTTAAAAGCGGAAAAAAGTGCATTGTTAAAAGACCTGTACCGGGATTCAGTAACTTTTAACAATACGATATTCGCAAAAGAAGTCGACAGTTTTTATTGTTTGCAGTAACGATTATGTGATTCACTAAGTACGTTTTATCGACAGTCTACAACTGTAGTTTTCTTTTTGTTTACATTGCAATAATTTGGCAGCACTGTATAAAATCAGTCAGTTTTTGGGTAGAAAGTTAGCAGAGCTACAAACCTCTACTTTCTTTGGGTATACAAACACACAAAAATGGTTCTCAAACAAACTAGTTAATAGCGTAGGCACATCTTTCTACAAAATTTCAATATAAAAAATTTACGATTTTCCAACTGAATAAACAGCATAAAAATTTTTGGCGTTAGTTTACGACAACAGCCATCGTAAACAAAAAATAATGAATAGCACTATCGACAATTCTGTTGTTTACTATTGAAAACAATGCGATTATCGTAAAAATATGTTACTGAATCGCACCACTGAAAGAGAAAAAAATGTATATCCCTCAGTTAAGAAACTCATGTCTATACCTGTTTCTTTTCCCAAGCATTTAGATTTAGAAGATGTGCAGTATTCTGCCAAACTATTCTATTTCAAAATTTTTCGGCATAACTTTCATAATAAAAAATTAAAGCTTAATAACCAGTAAAGGAAACCAAAAAAAAAAAAAAGAATTATTTTTATGGAACATCCAGCCTGTATGTTCTATCAATGAAAAAGTATTTATTGTTTCCAACAATTTCCAAAAATAAAATTACAGAAAACTTTATAGTTTTCATAGTTATAGTAGAGCGAGAGAGAGATTTTTATCTTTTTAGCGCCTTATGTCAATGAGACAAATTACTGTCAGTTGATCACTAAGAAGCTAGTATTATACATTCAGCCTTGAAAGTAATCAACATTTATTGCTTCATCTGTTGATATTTATTGTTAGTGCTGAGGATCTTTGCCAAGCTGTTGGTAGGTTACGATCCTTGCTTATTTCGTATTATTACTTTCCAGTAAGTAACTCTTTCTCCTGATCATTCGTTTGATAAGTCCAAGCGGGATAGGATGTGCTTAAATAGAAAAAATGCAGGAAATGTAAAAGATTGAAAAAAAACCTTTTGTGTAAGCCTTTACAGAATTTTCGATTGAATTAATTTGGATTTTTATTAAATTAAAGCCAAATAATGATGCGTGAAGAGTATATTTTAACAAATGCATTTTCTGAAGCAAAATTTTTTTAATTTTTTGTCGATTAGAATATCTAGTAGTCATATATAACAAAACTTGATTACAAAAACTTGAGTTCTTAGCCAACCAAATTCAGTTGTAAATTCTTTCTAAAAGAATAGTTTACGGAAAATAATTTCAGGCTAACGACGGCAAAGGTTTAGGCTAAGCCACTTCTGAAGTAATAGATATATAAGCAGCGAGTGTGGATTTCCACCAGACTTTGTTTTTTCTGACTTACAAAGGCATTATTGTTACATAATTTTTTATTAATTTGTTTTGGCAACCAAAACGCTATGTGGCGTATAAGTAATTATTTTTAGCAAAATAAAATATTTATCATACGGTAGAGTATACAATTTTTCCTTGGATTACTTCTTAGAATAACCAAAGCTCAAGTTTTTATTCTTTAAAATGATAAAATTCACAGTTTCTTTAAATATCACAACAACTACACTTTCTTTTAAGTATTTTTTTATTATTATCGCTGCAGGTAAAAAGTAGAATTTTATTTACTTGTTTGCATTACTGTTGGCTTAACAAAATTGTTTCTCTTTTTATCTTTGTAGCTGAATTTCAACACACTTGTACGTTAAGTCGAGTTAATTATTAAAAGGTTTTAAATTTTAAAGTATTTTACCCATTAGTATATGGGATAAGACATTAAATGATAAAGTGTATGGCAACTTTTTCTTTTTAACTTTGTTTGTTGTGCTTTTTGTTTTCCTATTAAAACGAAAAATTATACTTTTTGTAACGTTTCTTTGCTGCTTTGCCACTAAAAAGTGTTAAAAGGCATGACAATTTCCTTTAATGTCTTGGTAGCACTTTTTCAAAACTAAAGACCAAAAACAAAAACGAGAATGGCATTTCTTTTTTTAGTGCAAGTGTTTTTAGTTCTTGTTTTCTGTCTGTTATCGCTGCGTTTATAGAGTTGGTAATAAGTTTTAAAAGACTTTAAATTTTATTGTTGTTTTTCACTGTTTCTGTCAAGCAACACCCAGTCTTATCCTTATTTGTTGTACTTTTCTGTGTTACATTTTTGTTTTTTCAGATTTTTGTGGTTCGTATGCCACTAACACTTAAACAAAAAGCTTGCCAAAGTAGTCACAAGTTGAAATCTCTTAAAAATAAAGAACAAAGTTATTTAAAAACAGCAAAATAAAAATGTTTTTATTACGTAGAAGAAGAAAAAAAAACACGTTTTTTATTTTAACTTTTATTAATTTTTTAGACCGTGTTGCCACTGTCTTGAAAACCGCTAAATAGAAAAAGAAGAATGGGAAATAAAAGAAAACTTGAGAAATAAAAATTAACAAAAAAATCTTTTTAAAGTGTTGAATGTTGTCGGTTAGATTAAAACTTATTTGCAGCCACCACAATGTAACAGTTTTTTTATTTTTATTTTTTATTTTTTGTTAAAAGTTGTTTGTAACCACCAACATATTTTAATAATGTCTGGCTTTTCTAAAAGAAAAAATAAAGGAGAAACAAAACTCTTATTTTAAGTGTTAGAAGTTTCTAAAAGCCAACAACACAGAAGTAATTTCTAATTTTTTATAAAGCGGCAAAAAATATATTTTTAAGAACTTGGCTTAATAGACAGCATTATGTCAAATCAAATCTATGGTTCATCCAACACAGACTATTTCAATTATAACATATCTGTTAAAAATTCAATTGCATTCTAACTACTGAGATCAGCTTAACAAAGTCCAAATGCAATTCACAATACAAAAGTACTAACAATTTAGTCTGTAACTCTGTAATTTACTCCTTATAAATTTTTATTTCGAGATTTAGATTTATGAGTTTAATTAATTTCCTTATACTCAAGATATCTTTTAAAACTTTAAATAGAAAACCTCATAAATATAAAATTGAACAGAAATGTATTTTTAGAAAGCAATCGTACACACATAGTGCCTCCGTTTATAATCTATTCACCCTAAAAATATAAATTTTTTGAAAACAAATTAAATACACACATACATGTATAATTGGCCAATACAACCCTGTTTCAGGGTTACAGTCTAGGTTCTTGCAGCTTCCATGTTATTTCGTGTCTCAATTTATATATGAATTCCGGGACCTATAGTTTTAAATCGACTCCGAACGATAAACTTGAGAAACTTTTCATAAAAATCAGTTACTCTCAGAGCTTTTGATAGAAGACTGACAATGTTTAATGTTCATTCTGTAGTTTTCCTAGCACAATGTCTGTCTATACATTTCCAAACAAATCCTATGTAGGTCTGCACAGACCTGGTTATGCCGTTTATGACAAAATATTTGTAAACCTGGATTAACCTGAACACATGTTCACAATCGTCCTGATTTTTGCTCATTGTTTTTGGAGATAGTTGTTCCAAAAAGTCGTGAAGGATTTGTCTCTAATATAAAAAAACATAAAAGTTAAGTTCACTTTTATATGCCAAAAGTCTGCACAGACCTGGTTATACCTCCTAAGGTTAAAAAAAATATAAATAAACAAAAGAGACAAACAACAATACCTCAGAATGTTGTTGGCAGTACTGGTAGGTTAGGAAATTGTATCAAATCGTCGATGGAATTAAAGAACGCTGTAACTGACAAAAAATCGAAAATACGTTTTTTGCATCATTTTTATCAGCAAAAAAATACGCGTCGATTGGTCCAGGTCCCAGATTTCTACGATGAAAATAAATTCACTTACGCCGTCAGCGAAATGAAAAATACCAGTGTATTTGTTCTACATTAATGAAAGTTTTTGGCTCTGGTGAACATTTAGGATTTTGTCAGTTACAGCGTTCTTTAGTTCCATCGACGATATAGTGATTCACTATAGACTCCGTCAATAGTACATCTCTAATAATGACCAAATCGAAAGTGAATCAATACAATTTTATTTTGGCTTTATATCCAGGGCCACGAAAACTTTTCTGAGAGTTTTTTGTTTGTGTTCCTTTACATTTTTCGTTAATTTTATGTTTGTTTGTGCAAAATAAATACAAAGTTGGAAGTTAACCAATACAATTCTATATTGTCGCTGTGAACAGCGAAACTTTAAAAATAGTCAACTCTGAAACAGTACAGTTTACAGCATATGTTGCCTCCAGTACTAAGGACACAGTACTACTAGCCACAGCTAGTAGTAGTACTTTTTAAATTTTATCTTTCTATAATTTTTCTGCAAAACGTTAATATTTAATCATATTGGTTTGCTATTCAGTCACTATGTTATCAATACTTTTAACAAATAATACCAAAAGCAATGGTAAAATTAATAGTGAGTCATTATATGGAGTCATAATATAGAGTCCCTCAGCAGTACTAGTAACAGACCTCTAAGTAATATTACTTTTTATTTTATTTTAATTGTACATGTAAAGTCAGTATTCTATCACCATAGTTTACTATTTACTTCATGAAAAGAAAATCTGTAGGAAAGAAGTCAATCGTGGATGAGTACATTTAACTATAAAATATGCTATCAGTGCTACTAAAAAATTACACATCAAGAAGACCGTCTACAAAGAAACTGCTCCCCGACTTTACACTCTATTCCACCTTAATCAATGTCAACAAAAAACGAATGAGCAGGAGGTAATCGCCCCGTATTGGGAAGTAACAGATAACAGCTAAACCTACTTAGCCAATGCATTCATCACACAATCAACATACAAGGATGAGGCAATGCACAGCATTTTGTAGGGATTTACCCCTGAGTATTGGTCTCAAATAAAAAAAAAAGAATGATTGCTCCCACTAAGTTGGATAATAACCTTGTCGTGGTGCAGATGCTTACATTCCAAGAAGTCAACTGGCTAAACTGATGAAGATCTCCTATGTTAGAAAGGCTGTTGAGAAGCAGTAACTTAGAACTATAACAGAGGTTGGATCCAGCAGAACAACAACAACATTTAAAATTTTTGAAATCATTATGATCTTTTCTTCCTTTGCTGTGCGTGCTTCTTGGTATTGATTGCTGTTGGATTATTTAGTGGTAAAGGTGTAATACAGGCTATTGAACAATCAATCAGCAACAACTGATTTCCTTGCGGTTTGAATTTTTACAGTATAACTTTTTGTTGATTTATATCAGATATTATATAAGTAAGTTTAAAGCAAAGTTCCCTTTTTTCTAAACCAGCACAAAGTACTGCATGAGTAGGGATCTTCCCCGGAGTTCTTGTTTCAATAACAAAAAAAAAGGATCAATAGAGTTTCCTATAGATTTAATCACCAGTGATATGAGCAGTTTTCTAAGTTGTACTGCTGCTTTTTTTGGACTCTTTTTAAATTTTAGATCTCAAGTCCTGTTTGAATAAACACATTTGTCTTTTAATTTTTTCCACATTAAAAAAAAGTCGGAAATGGATTAATACAGTTCACTTTTGTCCCTGTCACCAGTACTACTAACAAATTATATCCAAAAAATTATAAAATTAATTGTAAATCAACACCGTTTGTAATAGGATTTTAAACCATTCTAATCTCATGTTTGTGGTTCCTACTGCTGGTCTTTCTGTAGATACTCTCTTTCTGATTTTATATTTCTTTTATTTGAAAAGACAATATCCATAGACATTCAACACAGTTTAGTATTTACTTTGTTGCTAGTGCATCATGTTAATGTTGCATCAGTATAGATTACTTTTGACTTGGCTACCAAAATATACGGTAGCCAAATGCATAAGTAGTTTTCCGAACTTTGACGGCCAAGAAGCTCTCTTCTGAAAGCTATAATATTGTCATTTATTACAAAACACAATGTAACCTTAAATTCACTCTCTAAATGTCTTAATTAAAAATCCTATTGAAGTCAGTTGAGTACAAAAACGGCAAATAACTTATACCCTCATAAAGTTGAACTACAAAACTAAACTTTCGATATATATTTATCAGAATTGTATATTCTATACTACTTTAATAATAACATTCTGTCAAATGAATACAAAATGCAAATACACAAGAAAAAGCAAAATCAAAAACTAAAAATAAATAAAAACCTAAAAAGAAATGAATAAAATTGTGGGTGTTTGCAAGATTAAAAGGCAAAAATAAAGTTTAAAAGGCTTTCCAACTGGTGTTTTTGATTTATGGAATTCATAAAACTTTACAAAACAAACAATGATCAAAAGATAAGATGCAACAGCACAAGAAGAAAGAAAAAAAGGAAACAACAAAACAAATTTTCGTATAACCACAGCTACGAATAACTTTCACATGTGTTTTTATGAGGATGATGACGAAAAAAAAAAGCAAATAAAGAAATACATATATGACTGCGTTATCATCTTCTTTGCATCTGTTAGATGATAAAGATAATGCCATTGCATCCATCATAATGCTGCAGCATTTTGCCAGTGCATACTGTTACTGATGTTATTGCCTCAGACAATATTTATAATCTTTATTAAAGATATAAAAAGAATAATAAAAGAAACTTTGCAACTCATGCACACATACATACACACACACAATCCTATTTGAAGTTTTGTTGCATTATATTCTTGCATTTTCTTTATTTTTCTATGATTCCCTATTTTTCTTCATTCATTCATAGATTTATTTCCATTCTTTCTTTCGCTTTTAAAAAAATTTGGTTCAGTTTTTCGTTATTTTTTTCTCTCTTTGTTTTCCTCATTTCTGTAACATTCCCTTTGGCTTAGAATTTACATGCGTATGCTGATGACTGTGAATGTAAGAATGCATAAATGAATGAATGAATGAAAATATGAATTTAACATATTTTTCATTTCGTTTTTTTCTTTTCTTTTTTTTTTATTTGTAGTTTTTATGTTTTTATTCAAAAAAAAAATGGAAAAAAAATATAAGAAATCATCATGCAAACTGTGTAGGGTATGAAATAAAAGCGTTGAAGTAGAAAAATGCAATGCAGCAGATTGTAATGCATCATTTAAAGTTGCAAAGCAAGAAAAAATAAATAAAATTAAAATTCTTTTAGTTGTTGTTCTCATCATTTCATAAAATCCTTGCCATGAATTATTAGAGTATGAAATCTTACTGAAAGCGTTAAAATAACATTAAACTGAAATGAGTTCAATTTCTTAAAGTACTGCTACATGAAGAATATTTAAAGAAATTAAAAATTTAGAATTATTAGAGAAGAAAAGTTAATGGTGTTGATATTAAAGAGCAAAACTAAGCTTAAGTGCTTGGGAAAAATATTGTAAACTTGACAGTTTCTGTTTCATGGTCTTCGATAATTAATTAAAATCTGTAAAGTTCTTTATATACAAATTGCTTGATATAGCAAAAAGCAATTAGTAGAAATTTTTAAATAAATTTTTAAACACTAGGATGCACAACGTTATTACGTAGGAATTTTGAGCAAAGTTTCTTATTTTATTTGAGTCCAATACTCAGGGTTAAGCCCAAATTAAACGCTGTAGAAAGGACAGTACATATAAATGTTTTCTTATATTATTATTAAGCGCCTTAGGAATGAGACAAATTGCTGTGAATTGATCACTCAAAGGCCAGTGTTATATCTTCGTTCTTAAATGATTTAACAGCAATCGCTTTACCATTGCACGTTGATTGTGTGTGGTGAGTGTCTTCGCTAAGTAGGGTCTAGCTGTTATTATCTTTGCTACTTCTCGATAGGTAGCGCTTTCCTCCTGATCATTCGTTTTTTGTTGTAAGTAGTTAAGGTGGAATAGAGTGGAGTATTAGGGAGCGGTTTCTTTGAAGATGAACTTCTTGGAGGGAGGGGACCTCTTATTTTTAAATTGAATATAATTTTGAAAAAACTGCAAACTAACTTTTTCATTTTTTTTTTCACCTTCGCTGGGATATGAATCTGGTCATTTGAGTTTTTGTGCGAGTGCTCTGACCGCTAAACCACGCACTTGATATTGATTTCTGTCAAAGTTGTAAGTTGATGGAGAAAGTGAATATTTTTCATTTTCAAATAACAGCCTCTGGCTCGGTGTATCGGTTTTTTGCTTAATATGTTGGGTCATCGAGTTGATTTTAAACTTTATTTTCGAGCTGTATTACTCTTAGGTTAAATGGTTATGTTCTATATCAAAACCGGCTAATCTAAGATTATGTGTTGCATTCATTCAAGAAGTGTGGTATCTATAGTTGTTTCGTAGCACCGACAAACCAAAATGTCCATCGGTATCATCATTGACTGTTGCCAGTCGCTCAAGTTTCTTTTCTTAAAATACATCGAAGCTACTCAGAAGCCCGGTAGATGCTCTTATGATTTAATCTCCTGCTAACAAACTACTCGCGGCATTTGCTGTTCTGTTTTATGTGAGTTCAGGACTAATGCTAATTAATAAATAAATAAATAAAACGAAGTATTAAACGTCATATGAGTGCCTTAAAGCTTTCGATATCAAAGTTCCCAAATAAAACTTTAGAATTTCTAAGACCTCTATGGTTTAAGAGGAATAAGTGCCTCTACTTGTTCCTCCTCAGTCGGCACTTTCAAAGTATTTTTTTTTACTGCGGCAGAAACATAGTTTTCAATGATATCACAAAGAGCTGCTATGTGCGCTCAAATACGATCCAGACTGTCCTACCTAACACAACATAAACGAACGTTTCAATAAAATTTTTTAAACTTGGTTGGGGGGGGGGGTCGTGTTATAGCGGATAGGGTACTCACACAGAGACTCAAACGACCGAGGCCAAATTCCATTGAAGGAGCAAAAAATAAAACTTTGCGGTGTTTCGAAACATTATAATATAAACAAATAAGAGTTCGCCCCCCCCCACTAACGTGCTTAATGAAGACGCTCAACCATTAACATCAATATCCCCCGACAGATGGAATAATTGCTCTTGATCATTCAAACGTTAGATATAACATTGGCCTTTGACTGATTAAATTGTAAAGAACTTGTCCCTTTGATATTAGACGTTTGGCAACTACATATCTATCTATACTTCCAAATTCCAGTATTGGTCTTAATACAAAGACTCATGCATTGTTTATCTCAATCAATCCAACATCTGTTATTGGTAGCTTGTAGCGCTAATTTGAAAAAAAAAATAAATATATTTAAAAAAAAATATAAAATTTTGAATAATACCTATATATAGAATTATTTTCTTTTGCAAATAAAAAACCTATATTTGCTCAAAATATTTACTATTTTGTTTTAATCTTTAAAGCAAATTTTAAAAAAATTGTTAAAAAATAAAAAATATATTCAATAAATGCAATTGCTTTGAAATCATACATACGACTTTGTGTCAGGGTTACGGCTAAGTTTCTCGCAACACAAAAGTTTCTTGCGCCAAGAATACTTTGACTTTCAGTTAACCGTCGACTCCGAATTACAGACTTGAGAAGATTGTTCACGGCAATCAGTTACTCTCAGAGCTTTTGGCAGAAAATTTCTAATTCATAGTCTCCGAGAAAATGTTTATTTTTTTCCAATTCCTTTCTTTCAAGCTGTCCGAGCTGGGTTTTGAAAATCACCAACCGATAAAAAGCATATTTTAAACATAATATCCAGAATAACACAAAACATTTTTGTGCACAACATTTATAAAATTTTATTACGAGTATCAATAATTATTTGTCCATAATATCGATCACTTAAAATACCATATTAATAAATTTAATTTAAGAAAACAATATAAAAATCTTAAACCCAAGTATTGACTAGCCATTGACTTCCGATTAATTAAATTCGGTTTTTTTATCAAATTTCATTTACAGAATTGCATATTCTTTCTTTCTTTGTTTCTTTGTCTCCGCTGATTACAATTAATTATTCATTATAATTAATTTATGATTTTTACATTTATTTCCTTTAGTGGTTTTAAATACTTGGCCGTTTAACTTAAAATGCTTCATTGTTTTTACAACTTTATATGAAATGACACTAAAGTTTGCCCCTTTATAATTGTCAAAGTTTTATATTTTTTTTTTTTATATAAACAGTCATTAATAATAAAAAAATAAATAAAAAAAATTATTAAACTCTTTCTTTAATGAATTTATTAAAAAATAAACACTTTTTGTTGGAGAGAAACGCATATTCCTGTTTTGATGTCATTTTAAATTGACGGCAATCTGCATGACAATGGCCAATAAGTACCAGCAGCCGTATTTTTTTAACACTTTACACTTCAATGCATACAGAGCTGTAAATACTTGTACAGACGTACTTATGGTTTAAGTAGCTTTTTGTAGTTTTCGAAAAATTAATTCATAGAAGAAAGGCAACAGTGGCTTTAAAAATAAGAGCACAAAACTAACTGTAGGGTTAAAGTATTTTCCGGTTTGAGTAAAGTAAGTCTTTAGTCTTTTCCTTATGACCATATTCATAAAATTGTTAAATTTGTAAGTCTGTTTTTCTGTTTGTCAGTTTGTTAGCAATAGGGTATATTTCTGTTTTTTAAATTGGAAGTGGGTGTGGTACTTTCTTTTAAATAAAATACAGATTGTTGTTTATTTTGAGAATGGTTAAAGCCAAAGGTTAGGAATGACTTCACGATCAAGTTAAATTATCAGCTAGAAAGTGGGTGGAATTAAAAAAGTAAGCGTAGCACCTACGATACCAGCTAAACACTGATTTTTGTATAACTTGAGACCTTTTAAAAGTTGGTCTATACGATTTCACCGTTAAGGAAAATTATCAGTCAAAAAGTGGACGAAATTGGACAAATAGGCGTGGTACCTCCTATACGAGGTAAATACTAATTTCTTTATATCTTGAGAATTATTAAAATTGAAGTTTCTTAATTTGTTGTAATTGATTTCGTAGTCATTAAAAATCATCAATCGAAAAATTTGGACGAATGGTAGAGATAAATTAAGCGAAGCACGCCGGGTGTGGGCTGGTGTAAAATATATTTTAAGTAAGTTTTTTAGACAAATTTTCATACAATTAATTATAAAGTAAGTTTTAAATCTATTGAATTTTAATTTTTTATGGATCTGCTAAAATTATTAATTTTTTCTTTTAAGATTTTAGATATTTGTAAGTTGAAAAAAATAAGAATACTCAGTGACTATTATAAAAGAAGATTTGAGTCTTGCATTGGGTTTTCTAGAAATAAACTGAGAATACTAGCGGGCCTTTTGACCGGACTCAATGGACACCTTAATAAAATAGGAATCGCTTGAAGTGATATGGAAAGATTCTGTTATGAGGCGATCTAATCATCAGAGCACATACTGTGCAATTGTGCAGCATTGATGCACACTAGAAAGAGGTACCTTGGTGGTTATCAGTTATCAGATAGGGAACATTTAGGGATTGGCAGCGGCCGACATTTCAAATTTCATCAGAACGCAAGACTGGGAAGGATATTGTAAAAACCCCGGACAAGTTGAGGACTGTACAAAATATCCACAGTTTGAAGTACTCTAGTACCTAAAATATGAACGAATAAACTAAAGAAGTTACACAAGTTGTTCGAGGTAAAATTATTAGAGTTAAAAAGATTCTGTTGATTTTTTTAACACGCTAATACAAACAAATAATCATAATATAATGAAGAAAACTTATTTGTTTGTACTTCTACGAAATTTAGGAATAAACCGAAATTTGTGTAGATTTTGAATACTCATACATATGTTCGTATAATGGACCATTATTAATGGTTAATAATCATACTTCTTCAATTTTATAAAATTGTCTGACAACAATACTCTTTTTGTGGTTATAACTGCTACACAAAAAATCAATTTCAGCTATTGAAGTATTTGCAGAGTAATTTCAATTTTTAATCGATTTTTTTTCTTACCAAAAGCAGTATTCGCTCATAAATATTTGTTTGCCAGAATATCAATATTGTTTTCTTTTTTCTCTGCAGGACACATTCAGTCTTTCAATTTTACTGCCACATTTTAAATTGTAATTTCTTTTACCGATAATAATACCACACGTTTATTTGCACAGACATGTATTTCAACACATACTTATAAATATTCTCTTCCTGAAAAGCGTATACAAAAGTGTATACAATTTTTAAAATCAATGTGTGTATATGAAACGCTCTTACTTAATTCCAATATACTGGTTTCATTATGCAACTTATTGCAAATATTGCAAATTTTAATTCTCTCTTTACTTTTTTTTTGGTCTCTGCTAGTGTATGAATGCTTGTTTATATATTCTTCAGCAATTTTTTAATAACTTTTATAATTTTCTGTTGATTTTTATTGAAATATTTTTTGTACTTTTTCAGATATTTTTCTTTTCATACTATTTTTTTTTTTTTATCAATTTTTGCTTTTTAAAAATTTTATTTAAAAAATAGGAAATAAAATTTAAGGCAAATTGCAGTGTGCCAATAAAGATTTAAAAAAAATATTTAAAATGAAAATTATTTTTCTTATGGAATTATTTATATATGTTTACAGAGGAATATTCATAGTAAGTAAATACTCTGCTTGTTCATGTTTTTTATTTATCAATTTATGAAATTTAAACAGAGATAAAAAATATTATTTTTTATATGACAATGCATTACTTATCATTATATAGGTATGTATATTTAAAATTAAAAAAAAAATTATTTAAAAAAAAATATATTATAATATTATACGTGTATCGTAATTTGAAAACTTGGGATTACAAAGTAAAATATGTTTACTGAGCGTATGAGGAATATTTAATTCAGCATTTATGAAGAAATATTACTTATACGTCAGGGAGTTGATAACACTATGAGTAATTTTTTAAACCATGGATATATAACCATATACGGAAAGCACTATGTGATAAAACACAAAAAATAAAAACCAGTGTCTCCCGGTTTTACCCAAAGTCATGAAATTTTTTTTATGTTCCCCCAAATATTTGAGGCCTCTGTGTAATTTTTGCAAAAAATTCATCATTTTCTCAGGCTCATATCTTGCAAACCGTATGGAATTTTGATTTAATTTATGAAGCAAAGTTGTAGCTCTTGGCATGAACAACAAAAATTCTGAACATATAAAATAAAAAAAACTTCACACTCAAGGACAAGCTTGCAAAAAACTTAAAAACAATCGATCTTTTTCACCTGTTTAGGTCCATAGGTAAGAAACTGTTCAAAATTTAAATAAATAATGCACTACAAAAATGTATCTAAAATCTTAATAAACAACTTTTTTAAATATACTAACTTTCTAGAAATGATTCTTAGCACAGTTAAGGAAGCGCGTAGGTAGCCGCAAAATTAAAAATTTTCAGAAAATTACCTAAACACTACGTGAAAATTATTAGTTTGACTTTTGAAAAAAACTGGGTCTTATTTTTTTGGGATTTTAACAGGTAGTGGTGTCAGCATATAGTTACTTTTATTATATATTACAATTTTATATATTATTTTAAACAATAATTAGAGTAAAGCAAAGCAAAATTTGTATACATATCTGTGGACATTTGACAAAACATCTTCTTTCAAAATCAACAACTTTTCAGTGGAGCAAAAAAACAGTTAAAAAGGCTAATAGAAGCTATTGCTTAAAAATTAAAGAAATTTTGAACTTGGATATTATACACAAACACTTAACGAACATTATGCGACCTTTTTTTTTCCTCTAGAAGCAATAGTTTTCTTTAAAACGACATAAAATTAATTTAAGACCTTTTGTTCAATAGATTTTAAAGAAAAAAATTTGCTTCCACCATACAAGTCGTTTTGTCAAAATTTTTTTGATTAAATTTGCAAATTATCTTAATCGCTTAAGTCAAGACAAGTTGTTTTGTTAAAATGGAATATTATAAAAAAAGGTTGAAAGGAGTTGATCTGGAAAATATATTTCGGTTTTATTAAAAAAATACTTCTATTTTTCCTTATAATATGCAAATAATTAAAAAATAAATAAAAATTAAATAAAATTTTTATAGACATTAAATTTTTAAAATTATTCTTTATTTTCTGAAAGAAGTCGTTTTTTCAAATTGAAATTGGGGGAAAGTCTGAAAGAAGTCGATTAGTCAACTGCACATCTTGCATTCCAAATGTCGTAGAAATACGGGGATTAGAGCAAAAGAAGGCCAAGGAAATTCTATATTTACTATAAAAATCTTGGAAAATTGTCTTATTTCGAGAGAAAACGTTTTTTCAAAATTCCACAGATATTATTATTATTACCGAACATAGACCCAGCACAATTGCAAGACCCTACGACCTGTAAGATCTATTGTGCCTATTTGAGTCTATTTTTTGTTTAGCAGAACGACTGCCTTCCCAGCAGAAATTAGTGCTTAAGCTATTTTGTAAGGAAGAAATAGTGAACTATCACTTACTCGTGCTATTGATGCGCACGATTACATGATTTTGATATGAAATGAGCCGCTAAAATGCAATAGAAACGCCAGTTTATTGCAACCAGTAAGCAAATATTATACAAAATCAAAAATAATACCTTATCCTATAGCATCTTTTGAAGCTTTAAGGTATGAATAAACAATATAATGCTTCCATTATTGCTTACAATTTTATATATAGGTTCCAAATTTGAAAAATTTGCTGCTGGGTTCCTTATGAGTAGCAACAGTTCCGAAATTTTACGGGTGGATTAGAGCCCTTCTGTGCAGCACCGCTTTCTACCACTCTCAATCTAATTAGTGAGTGAGAAACTGGAAAGTGTTTGGAACATTGGAACGCCCAGTCGGGTCTCAGGCCAAGGCTGTGATTAAGTCTGATGTGCTAAAGTATAGAAGGCCAGACCTGAAAATCCTAACGGATTTTCTTACAAGCGCATTTGATGAGAAAAGCGATCACAGATGTAGATGTTTGTAGACTATGCTCACAAGCATCACAGACAGCAAATCACATATTATGTGAGAGTGCGGATCTTGATAGTTTTAGAGGGATGTGTTTACGGAGATATATGGTCTCACTGGCAGACATAACCACTACTAAAGTTTCAGAGGTGCTGGTGTTCGTAAGGAAGACAGTTGGTCTGCTAAACAAACAGTAAACTCAAAGTGTCTTAATAAATCTTATAAGTCACGGTGTCTTGCATTTGTGCTGGGTCTAAACCAGATAATAATAAGTCCGCCATTGAGACTATATGCCACCCTAGACACATTTAAATCTATCAAGAGCTACAAAGTGTGTGCTCTGCTGTTTCTGATGCTTTAAAAAACTGTTATTGTTTCACAGTTTCTGTTATTATTTATGTATTAAATGATAAGAATTAAAATAAATGAGAATTGATATAAATTGAAATACAAAACTAAAGTTTATTTGCAACAGTGCTTTCGCTAAATAATAGTCATTGCTGTATAACCTTTTAGCAGTCTTTGGATTGGATTGGCTCTGGTTAGCTCTGGTTGGCTCTGGTTGTCATGAATACGCTCCTTAGATGTATAGTTTGGAATCAACGTTAAGCTGTAAGTCCTTGTACTCATGAATATAAGTTATTGCACACAACATGGGTACTGCGAGAAGCTAGGCTCGAACCCGGAAGCAGGATTTTAAAAGCCAATTGTGTTTGCTATAGTTTTTTGAAGGATATTGAAAAAATCAATTAAATCAATAAGGAAAAGATTAAGATTTTATTTTTTACCTTGCAAAGCATCAGAAAATAAAATATTTCTAAATAATGGTGGGAAAGATTTTTTCACTAATTTTGCTAATGGACTTTGTCAAATATAATATTGTAATAAATTTGACTTCGCAGTTGTCTTTTGTAAATATGAAAACCTGTGTAATGTAATATTAGATTACCAGTCAAAAGTTAGGGACTGTTGGTTGGCCATAGACTAACTGCTGTACTTATATTCATAAGAAATTTTTTTAAGCTTTTCATAAGCCTATAATATTTTTTATAAATACAGGCGTTAAGTTTTTAATTTTAAATATTAAAAACCAAAAATATAAAACAAATTAAAATAAAATCGGTTTTCAAAGTGTTCTTTTAAAGGAAATTTACAAAGAAATACAGTTTCTTTACATAGTACGAAAACCTTTTTATAGGTAAAAAAGCAAAAATGTAAAAGAACAAAATTCTGTGCGTTTGTTGTTGATTTCCTTCATTATACAGTTTCCTTCTTACCTCTCATAATATAAATATTTGCTTGACTAAATAATGGTTTTTTTTTTGCCTGCATTGATGTAATTTAAGACACAATTGTTTTTATTGCTACTTAAGGAGCGTTGCTTTTCTAGAGGCTTACTTCTTGCTTTCTCCTCTTATTAATGTTATTCTACTCTTTTTTATTTTTGTTTTGCACAATTATTTCTTCTTTCTTGTTTTTATTTTTTGCAAAATATATATATTTTTTAAAGAGCTAAAGTTTTTTGTTTTTATTATACTCCTACTTTGTCAATTGTTTTTCTGTATTTTTTCCGCAATATTTTATTTCATTTAAAGCATGAATCCTATTGTTGTTCGAGTAAATGTGTGTGGATGACTTCCTATCATTCCAACTCTTCTTTGCTTTAGATGTTTTTTGCTGCTATGCCCTATAATTCTTTTTTTTTATTTTTATTATATATTTCATTTTTATTATGTTTTCTTTTATATTTATAATTTTATTTCATTCTAAGTTGCTTTCAGTTCAGTTACAAAAGAAATTGTCTTTTCAGGTGAATTATAACAAGAGCACTTATTTAAGTGAAGAACTTCTACTCAGTTTTTTTCTTTTTTTCTGTTCATTGTGTCTTCTGTTAAAATACTTCTCGTACTCATCTGTTTTATACTCCAAATTGTATGGTTGTAATCATTGTACGTGTATTTACGCTGTTGAACATGATGACTGATTTGATGTTAAAAAATAAAACATCAAGAAACAAAAAAAAGGGATATTGCAAAAAAGCGACCGGGTTGTTAAACAAATTAAAGAAAGACGTAAAAGTACTGGCAAAAAGTTTTGTAAATGGCAGGTGAAATGTATAACCAAACCCCAGCCAAACGGCAAACATTATACTCAGACAGTGAGATCAAACCAGTAAGATATGACAGTCAGGCGGAACCAAAAATAATAACAGCCAGCCAACGAGGTACATTATGCATCCTATTTTATTCTCTAATATATAATGGAAATACTGTAAGAATTACTTTAATTACGCAAACAACATATTTAATAATTTTGTTTCGATTTTCTCCAATGAAAGAAAATTTGTGTAAAAAAGTTGATCGATCACTAAGGGAACAGAGAATTTTTTAGCAGTTTTCTGGCAAGAGGTCTGAAGTTACTGATGGCCATGAAAAATCTTCTCAAATCTGTAGAACGGAGTTGACTTTAAACTGTAGGTCCCCGTACTCACAGAAAAAAATTGACACAAACAACACGAGTAATGCGAGAAGCTAGCCCATAATTCTGAAACAAAGTTTTAATGGCCAATTTTGTATGTACATATCGTCGCAAGAATTAAAGAACACTGTAACTGACAAAATATCGAAAATACGTTTTTTGTATCAGTTTTATCAGAAAAAAAAATACACGTCGATTGGTCCCGTTCCCAGATTCCTATGATGAAAAGAAATTCACTTACGCCGTCTGCGGTTTAAAAAATACCAGTGTCTTTGTTCTACTTTCATACATGTTATTGGCTCTGGTGAAAGATTGCGACGATATGTATTTAAGTAAATGGGTATTTTACATTAACAAAAATTATTGATTGTACGGGTATTAAAAATGAATTAATTATTATTATTTTTTTATTGATTTAATAGCCGAATTTAAATTTTGAAGAAGTAATAGAAAAGGACCTTCAGGAAATCGAATATTTGTTAATCGAGGTTAGTTTTTACATAAATTTCATTTCACAAGTATACATATATACAGAAGCCTCATTACATTAAC
Source organism: Metopia argyrocephala (assembly GCA_963576795.1). Classification (NCBI taxonomy): domain Eukaryota; kingdom Metazoa; phylum Arthropoda; class Insecta; order Diptera; family Sarcophagidae; genus Metopia; species Metopia argyrocephala. Next base: position 17,048,556 of record OY756208.1, on the reverse strand, counting down.
TATTATAAAACTTTTAAAAAGTAACAATTATAGAATCAATTACAGAATATAGAATAAAAAAAATAACAAATTTAACCCTTATTATCCAAAAATATATAGCAGACTTCAGTATCAAAATAACTTCTAAATTTATTTAAACAAAAGATCTACAAAACAAAATAATACGACAAAAGTAAAATAAAACTGCAAAAGAAATGACAAGCAAAAGATTTTCCACTAGAAATTTAATTTCCAATTGAAAAAACAATCTTAAAATATATGCTGAGACATATTTACTTACATATAAGCGAAAACAGAATTTGAATTTCAATCCAGTAAAAAATACTTTATAAATAAAGACTTTTTCTATAATTTATAGTAATGGTATTAAATGTTGCTGTTTTTAAATAATCGACACTACTCGATCTTTACTTGGGGGGTAGTGGTATAGTGGTTCGAGCTCTCGCACAAAAACTCAAACAGACTAAATTTAAATACCAGCAAAGGAGAGAAATGACCAACCTGGCACAGGTTGGTTGTAATGGCCAATTATGTATGTACTTATGTATGTAATTTAAAAAAACTAAAAGATTCCCCCCTCCCTCCAGCAACAATAAATCGTTTTCTGTCATTCCACTCTATTCCATCTTTGGCATACAAAATGAATGATCAGGAGAATAGTGCCATCTACTGAGAAATTTGCAGATATCTACTTAGTAAAGACGCTCACCATTTAATCAACATCTAACTACAGATGGGTAAATTTCTCTTGATCATTCAAAGGTGAATTATAACACTGGCTCTGATCAAATTGATAGCAACTTGTCTAACTTGTAAGGTGTAAATACAATAATAATAATGAAAAAAAACACAATCTTTTCTCAAAACTCCAATAAAATGCCCAGCCTGATTAATTTTTAATACTTTATTACTTTTGAATAAAAGTTTTATTAAAGGTGAATTTATTTTAATAATAATTATTAAGACATAAAATAATTAAGCATGAATACCTTTAAGATTAAATATTTACCTTGGTACCGAATAAAAATTTTAGTAATAAAATAGTTGTCTTCCTAATTGTTTTATTAGTATCTGGGCACCCTGAAAAATGACCCCAACCCGAATATGAAAAATGACCCCAAAAATTTTAATGGAGCACAACAACACGAAATTTTGGGGAATTTTTCTATTTTTTTGGGGTCATTTTTCATAAAATGAGTAAAATATAAAAAGGTACAAAGGTTAGTGGTTTTTTGTAAATAAAATTAAAATTTTTTCTTTGTATTCATTCGTTAAGAAAATATAATTAATGTACGTATAAGGCCCATTATTACAACTTGCCGTTAGTTAAAGGTAGAATTTTATCAGACAGATATCTTGCTTCTTGATTTTACAAGTAAACTTTAACCAAAAGGTAAGGCAATCTTCCCAATAACTTTATCGATCACTTTAGGTTAAAGTTTAGTTGCAACAACAAAAAGCAAGATATCTGTCTGATAAAATCCTACCTTTAACAAACGGCAAGTTGTAATAATTGGCCTAAAAGGGTTTAATTAAATATTTCTCTTTTTTTCATGGAATAAAAATTTTATTAAAAAAAATTTAAGGCCTTTTGTGTTAATTGGGATTATTTTTCATTTTTAAAAAATTACTTTATTTTAAGTTATTTTCTTTTTTCAAACTTTGTTTATTTTTGGGGTAATTTTTCACTTTTGTTTGGGGCCAAATTTCATAATGATTATCGAGGCGATATTTCATTTTAAAAGATTGCCCCAAAAATGGGGCCATTTTTCATTTTATGCGTTGGGACCATTTTTCTTTGGGGTCATTATTCATGGTGATTAGTATCTGTATATGAACAGTGCTCGACACTAAACTGAGGTCCCCTCCTAAAAATTTTATAAGAATATAATTTTTGTTGCATTTTGATACAAGACATATTCTAACTTTAGTATGATATATATTTTTTTTAATGTTACACTTGGCATGTTTTCCGGCAAATTTATTATAATAACCCTGAGAATATCATTAAGAAATATAATATATAAAAAAAAATAAATTAGAGCTCTAAAGTACTCCTGAATTTAGTATGTACTCGTCGAAGGAGACACAGTGTGTTCCTGCTTTAATTGCGTGGTCTCTCAGAAAGTTCGATATGAATCGAATGATTACCGACATCAAGAACAGCAAGTTTCCTGGAATAAATGCTTTGTTTTCTAAACATTATAAATTTAATTCTTAATTTTTCTATAAGAGATAAAAAAAACTTTAAGAAATAAAAATATTTAAAGACTTTGAATACGTTAAGATCATGGTACTGCAAAATACAAATTCGCAAGATATTTCGTGAGTTTTGTTACCACCAGACAGACATACTGACCAAAATGTTTGATTTTTTTATTTACCTTCAAAGCAATAATACCATAAATGAAATGGATTACACTAAAGCCATAAAAGTTTTCTCATTTAATAAGGAATTTTCATTTGAAGTAAAAGTTAAAGACTTTGTCAATTTTCAATATTGAAAACTGACAAAAAGTTCAAACTAATTCTAATGCCATAAGAATATTACAAACACACATACACATCTAATGTTTTGATGCTTATGAGTTGATGCTAATTGTACTATTAATGCCGGGTTCAAGCCGATGAATGCTTTACGCCAACAACAACTATAATGTAACCCTCACTTATCATTATGATATATAATCTAGTGATACAAAAATAACTCGAAGAAGAAAAAAAGACAAAGTTTTCGATAAAAGAAAATAATATAAATCGAATAACGTACACTTGTAGTCAAATTTTGGTACCATTTTTGACAATTTTAAGTTTCTCACACGGAAGAAACCCGACGAAGATTTAATATTCGCATATGAATAACTATATTGTATTATAAATATATGTGGGGAAGAATTTTCAAGCATAAAGAACAAGAAACACTTTGTCGTTCAAACACTTTACAAAAAACCTTAACAAATATTTTAATCAGTATATCATTTTGTTTTTCCTTTAAAATAATTTTATAATTTTTCATAATTATAAGAAATAGTTTAACTTTTAAAATAGAACATTGAGCCACATATGTGCATATACCTATATGCCTAAAAATTTTCTGGAAGTGTAGTCAAACTCTTATCTACCACTGTATTAATTTATTACAAGCTTTCTTGTATTTACTCTTAAAATATTTTATTTTTTACTATTTTTTATATCAATTTAAAACTACAAATTTTTGTAGAGCACTTTTGTAACTTTTTTTTATTTAAAGTTTTTCTATATTTTCAGTAGTTGAAGCAAATAAAATTTTGGTTTCTGTTGAGAGTTTTCACTAAAAATAATTGAAATTTTAATGGTTTTAAGAAAAATGTTCACCATAAATTAATTTTCATTCCAATTTCATTTGTAATTTTTATTTCAATTTCAATTTTTTTTTTTACAATTTTTCCTTTTTTTCTCCTTCTCTCTCTCTCTCTCCGTCTCTCTTTACTTCTTTTGCCTTTTAATCATTGTCGTTTTTTTTATTTTTTTTTACAATTCATCTCTTTTTTAAGAGTTGTTTTTGTAGGCTGAATGCTTTATTCTTATCTTCTATTCAGTTAAAAATTTATTACTTTTGCAAACAGCAGACAGACGATGGCTTAAAGTAAGACATACAAATGGCAAGCCAATAGCAGCGCTGGGGGTGTTAGTATGTGTTGTGCACAATAAAACAAAAAATAAAAAATAAAAAATTAAAAATAAAAAACAGATGTAAAAATTTCATTTACTTTTGAAGCACTTTTGTTTCGTATCCTTTTGATTTTTCATTATTTATTCTTTGGTTTGTAATAAAACTTAACAAGACTATCATGTAGGCATTATAAGACTCTTATAAATTAGTGTCGTGTAAATTGAATAATTTAAAAAATAAAAAAATGATAAGAAACAAAAAAATAAAAACAAGAATAATTTATTGCGGTCCTAAATCCTCAGATAATTTTAAATAAATTTCAAGGTTAAAAATTAAAGCATATAAATTAATGAATAAAGTCTTAATAAATAATTTCATTGTAAGCCCTTTTAAGCTTTTGTGAAATGTTATCTTTTACAAAAACGAAAAAAAAATAACTGATAATTTTACTGAAACCTCAGTACATATGGTATCTTTTCTGTATTAATTAAAATGTGTTTAAATATAGGAGATTGGCAACTGATATAAATTGTTTTTATCATTTGTATCTCTTCTCCTATACAGTTTTCTGTGTGTCATCAAATAAAAATCAAAACTTTTCCTCGAAAAAGTTGATAATACGCATTAACCAGAAGCTAAGTTGTTTTGGCAATGCAACAAATTTGAAGGCTGTCTATTTCACAAAAGCCCTGAGCGTATAACATATTTTAATATATTCCACATAGAACGTCAGCGATAGTTTTTTCAAAAAAGTAAAATACTTATTATATATTTTTTCGAATTAAATTCGAATATTTATTGGATCTATACTATAAAGATTGCATGATTTTTACTAGTCTTAAGAACCGAATACTAGTATTTTTATAAAAACTGTGATGAGACCTTTCTTAGAAAACTAGTTTCGTTCGGCTAGTGTTGTACATATTCCTTACCGGGTATTAAATCTCGCAAGATAACTACTGGATCTTAAGATTATTAAAAATCATGCAATAACAGTATATCGTCGTGCGATAACTTATGTGCTCTATCCACCATTTTATATATCTCGAGATAATGATGACACTTTAGTTTTTCGACCCCAAATTTTTCAAGTCTGTAATTCGTTTTCGGATATCTCGTTCAGTTTCGGAGATAACCTTAACCTTTGACAACAAAAAACGAATGATCTGGAGAAAAGCGCCACCTATTGGAAAGTAGCAGATAACAGCTAAAAAAAACACTAGCGAAGTCTCTCACCGCAATCATCATGCAACAATGGAGCAATTTCTGTTGTTCATTCAAGTGTGAAGATATAATACTGGCCTTTGAATGATCAATTCACAGCAATTTGTCTAATTCCTAAGGTGCTTAATAATATAGGAAAAACAAAATATATGTTCTGTTGTCATACTGTACTGTCCTTTTCACCAAAATTCCAATACAATGCACAGCATTTAGTAGGGATTTACTCCTGAGTATTGGTAGTCGCCGTGGTCTAGTGGTTAGTGTGTTGGCTTACTAAGACATGAGCCCTGGGTTCGACACCCAGCTCCGACATCTTAAAAAAAGAAATATGAAAAAAATATTTCTTTCGGCGACTACCTCTCAGCAGTCTTCTGGCAAAAGCTCTGAGAGTAATTAATTGCCATGAACAAGCTTCTCAAGTCTGTCGTTCGGAGTCGACATAAAACTGTAGGTCCCGGTACTCATGGATAAAAATTGACACACACAACATGAGTGCTGCGAGAAGCTAGGCCGTAATCCTGACACAGAGTTGTAAAGGCCAGTTATGTATGTATTGGTCTCAATAAAAAAAGGCCTTGAAGTTCAATCATTACAAGTCAATGAACTTGAAAGTCTCTAAATTCATTTATCCCGTATGCCATTAATAATAGTTTAGAAAAACATCCAATGCCTACTTATTAGACAAAAGAGCTAATCCAGTTTATAAGTACATCCCCAGCAGAAAATTTTTAAAATTTTGAAGCAATAAAAAAATGGAAGAAATAAAACATTAAAGCTTTCAAATATCCTAGAGGTTAAGGTATTATTTTTGTTTTTTGTACTATTTGCTTAATGCTTGCAAAAAATTTGAATTTCTATTGCATTTTAGTGGGTCATTTCATATAAAAAATCATGCATTATGCGCATCATGCTCACGGATAAGTAATTGTTTAAAATTTCTCCCTTACAAATTAATTTGTTCGTAAGTACTGTTTTCTGCTGGGTCAGTTCGAAGACAACACACATATTTGAGTGGCCCAAATTTGATTTGCCTACAAAAGGAATTATGTACGTATGTAGGTCTTGATACAGATCGCATGAATACATCACCAGTGTTTAAAATGATTTAAACAATTTGATTATAAACTAATATACAATATTTTTTTTTTATTAATCCGTTTTCTTTATACTTACGTAAATATACATATATCTAGAGATGTAAATTTTGTAAATTATCTTTTACATGCTTATTGTGAATTGCATTACAGTACACTTAATTGTAAATTTAACATACAGCTAAATAATGAATTTTATTAACTATAATAGTTGTATTGTATTTGCCTTGTCAAAAGGGAAATTTCATTACTTTATTTTTTATTATTCAAGTAGCTCTCAACGGAGACAGATCTCCAGTCTTAAAGAAAATTGTATATAAATTGAAACCCCAATTTGTTGAAATTCTTATCATCATTTAAATTTTCTTAATAAATAAATGTAAGTTATAAATACAAGTATTTAATTTTTTCTCTCAATTGGTTTAACCCCTTAAACCTGGACATTGTATTATAACTGCAACCATTTCAACGCAGTTATAATTTAATGTATATATGTAGGTATATGTAACTTAGTGATCATATCGAAGAATACCTTCAATTTATTATCATTTTCTTTCAAATTTTTAAATATGCAATTTTTTCTGATAATATAATTGCAAATTTAAACAACCAGTGATGAAGAACTATTTTATAAAGTAACAACATTTCAATCTACGTAATACAAATCAAAGATGTTAAAAAAACGAACAAAAAAGTTAGACATTTTTGACTTGTGAAAGCATGAAAACAAAACGAATATATTGTGTTCAGTCTGGCGCATCAAGCCTAGATATTTTCGTTGTTGTGGTGGCCGTCTGATAATTTGTTATAATACCTACTAAATGTGTTATAAATCATATTAGATAATTTTCATTATATTTTGAAAATAAATACAAAAATTTTTAACTCAAATAACAAATTTTTCGACACTAAAATTATTTTAAGAATAACTTGTTCAAATGACTCCAATCTGTCTTTCAAGACAGGCTAAGTGTTTAGTCTTTCTAGTGTAAAAATTTCCACAATAATCATATAAGATCTACAGCTGATGGAATTGTTAAAGATAAAGAAAGTTTTTGTTTAAATAAATGTTGTCGATGCTAAAAAAACATCAGAGAAAAAATTAATATTGTGCTAACAGGACATTACGTAGAGAAATAAAGAATTTGTTCTTATTTCTTGTATTTAAAGAAAAAAATCTTTATTTTTTATATAATCTCATTACATCTCCATATACTTTTCTTTTTTGATTTTTGCCAGCATCCATAACATTATTTTTAAAAAAAAAGTATATACTAAGTAAAACTAAAAAAAAAAAATTAGGCATCCTTCACTAAAGAACACAAAATTTTCAATTTTTTTGTTCTTTTTTTATAAGAAATTTTATGATAATTTTTAACTTAATAAACCCATACATAGAGCTGCCACTTATGTTCATCATTTTGTGGTTCAATTTCATAAATAAAGTTATAAAAATATTACAGGTTGTCTAGCATATAATGATGTATTGATTTCTAATAAAACAGTTTCTATGAAATAGAAAACAAAAAAATCTCTAGCACATTATTTTGCCATAGACACACAGGTAAAAATATATATGTAAGTAATACATCCTTGTAAAAGGAAAAACCATAACATTTTTGCCAAATGTCAATCATGTCTAATATTATTATGAAAGTTATTCTGTATACCAACCATATTGGTCACCAGGGGTTAGAGAAGATGATGTACAAGAAAGCCATAAAACAAAAAGAAGAAAAATCTAAAACAACGGTAGTGTATATTGTAACATAAAAATGTACTCATGATACCGTAAAAAATATATGAAAAATCAATTTTTATGTGTGTCAATTTCATTCTTAAATGTCATCATCAACAATATCAGATACAACATCGACTCTGTTGTAATGATGAGCACAGAACAAATACAGGACAGAGCAACGACATGCAGCAACCACTTTATTACACTGCCTCTTTTATTTTTGTATAATTTCTAAATGGCAAATATTAAAACTATATTGGAAATCACCTAACTCACTACCACCACCAATAGTAACTAGACATTCTCCAAGACGAGTATATTGTTGTGTATTTGAGGTATTATTCAGTTCAGTCAACTGTACTGGATAAATTCAGTCATTGAAATTAAAAACAAAACATAAAGTAAGAGAAACAATAGTTACACTGTTGTCTCTACTTTATGGAACAACAATATATCAGCGACTACAGAATCAACATCTTTTTTTTTTTGTAAGTATTGTACTAAATTAAGCAGCATCACTAGACGGACTGCAGTAACCATATATCGCCAATAAAAATATGAATTTTTCACTCAAACATTGATTGCCATTCCATTGTAAAAGCCTCTCTTAAAAGGCAAAACCATTTTAAGCAAATAAAAAATAAAGTGATGGCAACATAAAAATGGTTAAATTGGTATCATAAATAACAAGTGGACAAAGGGTTTTCGTTGCTCTAGTGAATAAATAGCAACAGAGTCTATAAACAAAGAGAAATAAAGACGGAAAATAACTTGTCTTTATAATGATATTATATCACATTTCCTGCCAAAGGATAAGTTCGTTGAGCATTAATAAATTTATTAAAAATAAAAATAATGAAACTAAGAAATATGACCAAAACAATAAATTATAAACCTCTTTCCCTTTCAACAAAAAAAAAAAAGACCCCCCATTTGAAAGGTTTGCAACCTTATCAACAAACATTTTTATAATTAAATTATAATCAAATTAAAAGTTAAAAACACATTAATTTTTATCATTTTGATTTATGAAAAATGATTTTAAATTCAAACTCAATTTAATTAAAAAACTAACAAAAAAACAACCACACACTCTTAATAGATATAAAGACTACAGCTGCGAAGGTGTTATTCTGTTCTCTTTTAAATCCATTTAAAGAAGTCTAGAGCTCTCGAAACGCTTCTTCGGTTTAAAATTGTGTAGTCTTTCGTGGCATCCTCAGCCACACCAGCGCTTTTCTTATTATAATGGTTCTTCTAAAGCTACTCAGATCTAATTCCATCACTTATTGTTCTTACTCTACTATGTGATAGATTAATGCCTCACAGCGGGATAATTGATGGCTAAAATATTGGCTTGATAGGTCAGACATCTTTAAACAAAAAGAAATAAAAAATAAGAAATACCTTTTAGCAGTCTTCTAGTGAAACCTTTAAGAGTAACTGATTACCATGAAAAAGCTTCGAAAGTCTGTTAGTCGGAGTCGACATTAAACTGTAGGTCAAGGTTCTCATGGCTAAAAATTGACACACACAATATGAGTTCTGCCAGAAGTTAGGTCGTAACTCTTAAATAAGGTTGTAATGACCAATTATGTAGGTAGAGCTTAAGGTATTACGGCGTATTATTCAGTCTTTTTGTTATATTTGGTACACATTTGTATATACACAGATGATCACTATTTTCATTATATTCAAATTAATTTTTTTCTAAAAGTAATTAAGTTTATACTTATATTATTTTCTAAAATGGTAAAATAATAAAAAAATTGTTTCAATAATTAATAATAATAACGGAATTTCAGTAATTTGTTTTTTTTTTCAAAACTATTTGGATTTTCAACACATTTTTTTGCTCCATTTGAATAGGTGCACTTTCATTTATTTAAGAAACTAAAGAAAAAAGGATTTTTTTTTAAACTTCTTTCATTTTTTTAAGATTTCTTACAATGATTTGATGATTTTATTTTATTTTTAGTATATCCAGTTATTTGATATAATTTCAAGAATACCATTTTATAGGGAAGATTTTTTTCAATTAATGATAATGAAATTTCGGAACAAGCTTTTTTTTATTCCTCCAATTAAAGCTTCTTTTGCTTCGTATGTCTGTCGGATTCATAGACTTTGCGAGAAAACAAGCCCCATCCTTTTTCTATAATATTTAAGTCAGGAGAATATGGTGGCCACTCCAACATATTGACATTCTGGCTTTGAATCTACGCCTTTACAACCCTGGCATCATGTATCGGGACACTATCTTATTGAAATATCCGGGGAATTGGTCTAAAAATTTTAGAAAAATAATGTACTGTTTTGTAGTTATTCGCGTTCATTTTTGATGTGAGCAATTGAAGCTCACATGTACAATAATATAAAATTGCACCCACAACAATGCATTTTCCTCACAGATATTCAGACGACTAAAGTAGTATTTATCCTTACTTAGGTCATGAAAATAGTAGTTGTATCTATCCAGACCTTCGAAATTAAACTTTTTTCGTCTGAGAAGACAACACGATACCATTCATTTTTATCTCGACATTTCTATGGCTTAGGCCATAATTTTAAATTTTTCTTCTTTAGTTAATCGCTTGTAAAAAAGTATTGTAGTAATTTACAAATATTTAAAATTTTAATTATACTCTGGATGGTCAGAAGCAAACTAATTTTATTCCCAGTGAACCTACACAAATGACCCAAAATTTCCCCTGTTTTCTCAGCATTTTGAAGTAAACTCAGAAAATAAAAGGTTTCTAATGTGTTTTTTTTCCGGGAAAGGTCTGATCAATATTTTTATAATTTAAATTTAATTTAAAATTTCTGTTTATTGTGCCGTTGTTTTTTCCTAAAATATGATCATACCTAATATCTCAAAATTTAAATGAAAAAAAATTTGTTCTCTTAAAGTTTATATGAAGAAAAATTAATATATACATAAGAGCAAAAATTAATTAACCTATTCAAGTGATCGACAGTGTACATATTAACTTCCTATCTTACTCGTACATTTTGTATGCATTGATTTAACTTCCGTTTAAACAAAATTTGATCTTGAAATTACTCTATTTTCTTTTTTTTTAAACTATTTTCACTGAAACTTATCTTAATTTACGTTCTAATCGTTCAATTCAACTGAGTTGACATGGACAAGTCACTTCTTTTTCCTCGATGATGTTTTTATTAGTCTCTATTATCTGTATACTGCCCTTATTATGGCCTTAGTTTCCAAATTTTTTCAAGTGTTAAATAAAAACCTTTTTATTAGCTTTGCATTACTTTAATTATTCCAAAGAATACCTGCAATTTTTTATTTTTTTTTTTTAATAGTTAAAGAGCTTTTATTGCAACTTTCCGATAAGGTATCCAATAGTAAAAGTTAACTTTAGTTTAACCCTCACATTAAAAATTAGAGAAAATCCTCTAAGATTAGCTTTTATGATGAAGTTTACTTATAAAAATAAAAACCATTTTATTTTAACTAATTTGTAACAATGACCCTTATCTAGTATTTAAAATATTAAATTGTGTCACGGTATTTGTTGTCAAATTCCTCCGAAATGCATATCGGGGTAGGCCTAAGATTTAATCGGCCAGCATCTAATTTTTATAAATAGTGTTCACAGGGGAGCGAAACGCTCGCTCTTTCTCCCTATTAAACTGAAGTATCGAAAACGGCTGACAATCATTCATCATCAATAGGGCAACCAAAAATATGCATTAGCATCTCTTTTTTTCTGAATGTTACTGACAAAACAACCAAAATATTAATTCATTTTAGGAGAAACTATGACATTTGACCCCTATTTGTTACGGCATATTTTTGCATATTTCGCCATAAATGCATACTTTTGCACTATTAAAATTTTTCATATTTATATTCATATTTTACAAATTTTTACATATGTTTGAAAAATTTACGTGTATTACCAAATTTTATTTTTCTAAATAATGACCATATAGTGACATATTACTTAAGTATAATCTATTAAATAATAAGGGTACTCATGAAAATGCTTAAAACTAACATTGGAAAAATTGGCGAGGCTCCTTTTTAAACTATTGTGCAATAGTTAATACCAAATAGATAAAAATGTCAAAGCAAAAAACAAATTAAATTCAAAGCATAAAAAATTTACATACATTTATGGGAATTAGCGTTTAAGAAAAATTGCTTAATAATGAATTCTCAATTAAAAATTACGTAATTACGTTGTACCTATTGAAGAAAAATTGCCATAATTGCATAATATAAAAAATTAAATTAAGAGTTAGTTTTTAAATTAATAAAATTTTCGTAAGAATATACAGAAAATCAAGCAATCTGTGTTAAACCGACTAAATAATATGTTAGCGAATACCGAGATTTTAAAACTAATAGGAATATTCTGTTTTATAAAGTATGCAATAAATCAGTGTCAGCAAAGAAAATATTTACCATAAAACAACACTTTAGAAGTCAAAAACATATTAAGCTCAACGCAAAAAATTATGATAGGAAACGTTTGTTTTCAAATTTGCATCAATTACTTCCGTTGATGTCGAAAGATGTTGCTCGATGTATAACAGCTTTTTACGACAAAGCTTTATGTTTCAAAATTTAAGCGATATGATTGCTATTTATTGCAACAATAATTTAAATTAATTTTTTTCCTCTTTTATTTTATATTCTTGTCAGTCTGAATTTTTTGACATTTTCTTTTTTTGTTAATTTTGGAATTAAATAAATATATCGCCACTCTTCTCGCAAATGAGCGATATGTAAATATAAAGAAAATTTATCTAATCTGGTTGGTGGCTAATTGTTACTCTTCATGTTTTCAAATTTTTGAAAAAAATATACATAATTTTTAATCAATATATTTATGTATTATGACTTTTATAGAGCATATTTTTAACGCTTAAAACTGTTGTTTTAATGCATATTTTAGGCGCTTAAAACTAATTTTATAGAGCATATTTTTGGTTGCCCTAATCATCAGTGACTCAGACATTGACGTCGATAATCGTTAAGTGGTATCATATTCACCTCTGCTGAACAAAACATTCAATGCCCATATCAATTTTGTGTTCTGCAGTTCGAAAAAAAGTATCAACTCTATTTAAACTAAAAATAACATTTCCTAGAAATAATTTAAGATATGGCAAAACAACGTTTGCCTGGTAAGCTAGATTTACTAAAAGTTACTTGTAATAATGGCCCTTGTAAATACGAATTTACGAGTACTTCTAAAATTTTTTTAAGACACATATACTCAAGTTTGTCTTGAAGAATTAAAATATGAATTATAGGATATCCAAAGAGGTTTAAAAAAAAAGAAAAATTTTGGTTATAATTTTCCAAATGCTCGTAACTTTTTTATGTTTCCTTATATTTCACTAATTTCGAGAAATTTAACTGCATTAACGAACAAATGTAAAAATTTTACTTCATGTCAAGTCATGTTGCTTGTCAATAAAAGTTTTGCTCTCTACTCGTATAATTTAAATAAGAATTAAAAAATTGCAAAAGTTTTTTCTAACAAAACTTTAGATTTTGTTAAAAGTTTTTAAGAAGAAAAAAACAAAAAAAAAAAAAAAATTGGATTGAAAATTGCAAAGCACTATCTCTTATTACTTTCTGATAATTATGCAGTATAATTTTATTAAACGGGCATTGGTGTGCTGCCATAACACCATTAACTCACTCACCCACATCCCTACCAACTACCATTTACACACACTAAGAAAAAGCTTAAAAAACCATTACTTGGTATAAAAATATTAGAGTTTTTTCTTTTTTGCTTGACGTTATTATGCTCTAGAAGTTGTGGTTGTGGCAGTCATTGTTATATCCATAGTTGTGGCATCGTCATTTTTTATTGATATGAGATGACAATTTGATGGATCAAACCAAAAAAAAAAAGAAAAAACCAACTGTCATCATTACATAAAGCCTCAATCACTATAATCATAGCCTGGTTTTTGTCATTTTCTTTTTTTGCTATTTTACAAGAATTTTTTTAGTTTTTTTTTTTTTTTTTCTTTAGTAGAGTGGATAAAAGAATGAGTGAACTGGCGAAATTTTACCAGAATCTCGCTTCAAGCTTCGAATATCCCTACACACTCACATGTTTACTTGATTTTTTTTCTTAAAAGATTTTCCTTCTTTTTAATTTGTTTTAACGATGAATTCACCGTAAATTGGAATTATGCCAGAGAGTGAAATTGTTTTTTTTTTCGTTTGTTTGTATTTCTGGTCATGCTGTTTTTCTGTATGTGTGTGTGTGTCTGTATGTGTTACCACCATTACTCAGTCAAGTGGAAAAGACATAAAACTAGCGGTTGATGAGATTTCACAAGAAACAGCAAAAAAAACAAGAATTGAAAACTGTGAAAAAGAAAAATAGATTTTCTTATAATCGTAAACGTATTGCATTTGAAGTAGTTTTGCCTGATATGCCACATAAATTTAAATTCACGGCATTTCTTTTTTTTTACAACAAATAAAAAATTAAATTACTTAAATATTTTACTTCAGTCAGATGTACTCAAAAGGTAAAGCAATTGGCAATTTAAAGAGCATTTAAACTCTTACACATGACATATCATCCACTACTAAAGAGTCAATTGTTCTGAAGTACATACAGGTCTGTACAACACAGTAGATCTGCTGTACAATTACTAATAAAACATAATTCCCTGTAGAAAAAATTACTAATATACGATTAGAAGTATACCAATTGTTTTTTACTTCAGACTGGTTGCTTATTTGTCCTTTTTTTGATATATAGAACTATCGATTTTATTTATAAATAAATATAAATAAATAATTCCTTAAGACGCTACACGCAGGAGTAGCGAAATATTGATAATTAAATAAAAGATTTTTATTTAAAAATAGAGCTTGAGAATTTCTTTACAGTAATTTAATATATTTTTTTTTCCATCAACCCAAAAGTATGGCCACTCAGAAGGAAAGGAAGGACCCGGTACAAATAATGTGATTTTCAGTAGTTGTATCCTCCATATGCGCGAAAAATAGCTGTAGTTTTCTTCACATAGTCATCATGAAAATTATTGAAATCCTGAAAAGTCTAATTAATTTAAATTTGGAGGTGCGTGGTATAGAGAGGAGAGCGCTCACACAAAAACTCCTTAAACAGCCCAGGATTAAGTCCCATCAAAGGGGAAAAATTGAAAATAAAATGTGGAGTTTTTTCGAAAATATAATTTAAAAAATATGGTCCCCCCCACCCCTCCAACAAAGCCATCCACAAGACATCACTCCCTAACATTTCACTTTATTCCAACTGTCATCAATAACGAATGATCAGGAGAAAAAGCGCCACCTACTGGAAAGTAGTAGATAGCAGCAACCTACATAGCGAAGCCCCTCACCACAATCAACATCCAACGGTAGATGGGGCCATTTCTGTTAATCATTCAAGGCTGAAGGCATGAACGCTGACCTTTGAGTGACCTGACAGCAACTTTTGTAAGGCACTTAATAGGAAGAAGGAAAAACACACTATCTATGATTACAAATTACAGCCTAATGCACAACATGAGTAGGGATTTACTCCTCTGAGTATTGGTCTCAGTAAAAAAAAAAAAAAAAAATTCGTGGATACACCGTAATAAAACTGTCGTTTCTGCTATTATTTGATTGTCATATACATATGTAGTTTAGAAACTTGTTAAAAAGAAAAGAACTATTTGTCAGTTATATTTTAAATATTTGGCTTAGACTATTTTCATAATTAACACTAAATGAATTAGATATTCATGGTAAATATTTGACAATTTCGAAAAATTAAATTGAATATTTGTATATTTGGTTCATAAAATGTGGCGTGAATTAACTAATAAAGATATTCTTTAAATTTCGACTTGAACATACACACATACCTAAAAATCTGGTCTTTACAACCCTGTGTCAAGATTACGGCCTAGCTTCTCGCAGCACTCATGTTGTGTGTGTCCATTTTAATCTATGAATACCGGGATCTACAGTTTAACGTCGACTCCGAACAACAGACTTGAGAAGCTTGTTCATGGAAATCAGTTACTCTTAGAGCTTTTTCCAGAAGTCTGCTAAGAAGTAGTAGCCGAAAGAAATATTTTTTTTAATATTTCTTTGTGTCCAATTTAAAATTGGCCAAAATATAATAATTTTTTTTTATATACACTGCCGCTCACTTGAATAGGTTTACTATTTTCATTACATTCAAATTAATTTTTTTCTAAAAGTAATTAAGTTTTTAGTTATATTATTTTCTAAAATGGTAAAATATTGGATTATGTGTGTTTACAATAAAAAAAATTGTTTCAATAATTAATAACTGAATTTTAGTAATTTTTTTCCCAAAACGAATATGATTTTCAGCACAATTTTTTGGGTCATTTGAATAGGTTTACTATCATTAATTTAAAAAATTAAAGAAAAAAATGATTTTTTTGAAAACCTTTTTTAATTTTTTAAGATTTCTTACAATGCTTGATGATTTTTTAAGGAGTATATCCTCCTTTATTCGATATAACTTCACGAATACCATTTGGGAGGGAGCTATAAAGGTTTTCAATTAATGATAATAAAATTTTTGGACCAAGCTTTTTTAATTCCGCCAATGAAAGCCTATTTGGTTTCGTATTTTCTGCCTGACTCGTAGACTTTGCGAGAAAGCAAGCCCCATACATTTTCTATAATATTTAAGACAGGGGAATATAGTGGCCCCATCAACATATCGACATTTTGGCTTTAAATCCACACTTTTACAAACCTGGCATTGGGTATCGGGGCATTATTTTGTTTAAATATCCAAAGAATTGGTCCAAAAATAGTAGAAAAATATGGAAACACCTTTTCAAGTACTGTTTTGTAATTATTCGCGTTCATTTTTGATGTGAGGAATTGAAGCACAAATGTACCATAATATGAAATCGCCCCGCACACCATTACACTTCCCTCACAGAGACGAGGCGACTAAGGTAGCGTTCCTCCTTATGTTGGTCGTGGAAATAGTAGTTGTATCCATCCGGACCTTCCAAGTTAAACATTTTTTTCGTCTGAGAAGGCAACACGATACCACTCATTTTTATCGTTCATGTGTTCTCGTGAAAAATGAGACCGTGTCGCTTTACGAGCAGCAATAAAAGATGTTTTTTTTTTCATTTTTAATCTCCTTAAATGTTTAGAACGTCGAATAACACATCTTACAGTGCCTATGATAGCTGTGATACCCAATTTTTGTCTAATTTTTGCAGCAAAATCGCTCGAATTTGAGGCAGCTCTTACATTAACTCTTCTGTCCACTTCTGTTGTGGCTTTTTTCGTCAGCCCTTTCATGTTTTTATACTAATCGGACAGATTTCTTAAAAAAATACTTACAACATTCTGGCTGCGATCAATTTTTTTGTCGATATTCCTATGGCTTAAGCCAGTTTCACTGAATGCTTTAACTTTACCTCTTCCTTCTTTAGTTAATCCCTTGCTACGCCCCACTTTACGTAAAATATATAAAATATTATTGCAGTAACTCACAAATATTTAAAATTTTAATTATACTGTCGATGGTCAAAAGCAAACTAATTTTATTCCTATTGAACCTATTCAAGTGACCCAAAATCTACACCTGTTTTCGCAGCATTTTGAAGTAAAATCAAAAAATAACAACTTTTTATTTATTGTACCGTTATTCTTTTCTTCCTAAAATATGATTATTCATAATATCTCTTAATTTAAGTGAAAAAAAATTATTCTCCTAAAGTTTATATGAAGAAAAATTAAAATATAAGAGCAAAAATTATTAAACCTATTCAAGTGATCGTCAGTGTATGTATATATATATGTATTGAATCTTTTATTGGATAAAAATGAATTATATGAATATGAATTTATTATTTATTAAGTGCTTTTATTGAAATTTAAATAAGTATCTATATATTGAGATTGTTATTTTTATTATCTAATGTAAATTTACTATGTTCGTGATTGCCCAATTGACTTTCATATGTTCAAGTAACGAATACTTGTCATTTTGTTCGGACAAGATACCTTTAATTTTTTTGGTCTTTTTTTTCTTCTTGTTCACTTGCTTGTAAACATCAGAACGGAAAACATCAACATCTGGAAGGCAATTTCGCAATTAAGGACCGTTCGACCATCTTGAGAATAACACATTGAAAACTTGAGGTTTGGAATCAATCCCTCCCCTTTTCTTCGGTGAATATGTATTTATTTCCATAATATAATTTAATTGCAACTATACTGTATATAATTCAATATCTACATCACTCAATTTATATATTGTACAACCTTATATATGTATATGAATATACCTATTTCACAAAAATATTTTGTTTGTTGCCTATTTATTTAACCCTATATACCCTATATATTCTTAACCCCCTTTTTTAACTATATTATAAAGGTGTACCCCCTACGCCTTTATACACTTTGCGTCAAGATATCAGAGCCGATGCTTGAACCTTTTCTTAGTAAACCAACACACTAACCAATCGACCACGGCGACTACAACTTGAATGACTTTCTTAATTATTGGCACGTATGAACTAGCTAAGACTGTTTGAAATGTTTGTGGCCATTTTAAAGCTTAAACTGAAACAAAAATTTTTAAAATGTTGGTATTTATTGGTATTTTAATAAAATAATTACGAATGACTTGGGCTGCAAAATCTGACTTTATCACACAAATAAGTACAACGACATTTAAATATGGCCTTTTTAGCTTAATATTTGTCAAATAGTATTTTTAGTTTACAAAACATTTACATATAAAACCAATTCAAGCAAAATATTTTAAATAAATGTATTACAAATCAACTGAATAATTATTGCCTTGGGCATCTCAATTTTATATAAAACGAAGTCTTGCCTTGGTTTCTAAAAATTAAATTTTCTATTTCGGTATGAATTTTATTTTTTTTTTTTTATTTTTTTACAATAACTTTTCCGTATTTTTTTTTTTTTTTTTTCTTCTATTTTTTTATATTATTCATCTAATTTATCTAAAATGCTTAAAAGCCTTAAGGCATTTTACAAATATATTGCAAATAATAAACAATTTGTGCCTCTAAATCTCGACGAGTCTATTGATAACAAATGAAAATTTATGAATTTATAAAAACTCATTAATGAATTTCCTGTTAAGAATTTTGAAGAGCATTTTTTTCAAAGTGAAATCTTATGTTCTGCTTATTAAAAATATAAACAGGCAATAGCTGTTTATTGTGTTATTGTGTTGAGTAGAAATTAAATAAATTTAATTAAAAATATTTCAAATTATTAACAAGCGAACGATGACAAGGAAAACACTTGATTATTGGTGTCTATATACATACATACATACACAGTTAAGTTCTATATCCAATTAAAATTGTATTGGAAAAATTAAATATTTTAATTTTTTTTTTTCAAATTTTGTAATTCATTTTTAAATATTTTAAGCAAAAAAGAAACTTTTACTTTAAAGTTTGGTTTTTTATGCTCCACATTTTTATATCCAACAAATTATTTAATACTCAGTTTAATGCTGTAAAAAGACTACTCCTTGTAAAATGGCTTAAAATATTTAACACGAAACAACAAAAACAAAACAAAAATTAAAATATGAGTATAATACTTATAATAACACATTTAAAGCATATTCTTTCAAGTAAGAACAGCAAAAACCAAATAAACACAAGCAAAAATAGGTTATAAAGAACAATAAAAATATTAAAAATCTCAGCGTTTTTATGCCGCCAGTTATATGAGATAAGAAATACGATGATTTAGAAGAGAAGGCATCTTTTAAAATAGTGTCAGACTGTAGAGGAGTGGTATTAACGTTGTAATAATAATGGCAACACCAAAAAAGGAAAAAACACAACATTATTTTACATTTTACCACAGAGGCAATTTTTAAGAAAAACAACAGCAGCAACATCAGCATCAAGAAAAACAACTATCACTTTAATCCTTAAAAACAAAAAACACAACTCATATACACACATACACTAAAAGATACAGTTTAACCTTCTTCTATGGCATATAATCCTAATTATTTAACAAATTACTCTATTATAATGATACAGGCTTCTACACACCCAAACAAATGTTCTCTTACACACTCATACATATACACACAAACACACAAATTACATAGTGTTTCTGAAAATGTATAAAGAAGCAGGGAGAATAAATAAAATCTCTTTGTGACAAGAAAGTAGAAGTTACTTTAGTAATATTAATTTTTGTACGTCAAACAACTGACATGCATTTGAAGGAATTACATTACTCGAAAAATAAAAAAATATTAAAAAAATTAATGGAAACATGATGCCGGATAACGAAGCTTCAACTTTGCATTTTATTATTTAGTTTTTCAACCTTTCTTTTCAATAACCATTTTAATAGGGCTTATCAACAAATATATGTATTCGATGTAGATATTTGAAAAACATACTAACGAAGTGCGAAATTTAGGTGCATTGAATTATCATATTGTCGTAAGAATTAAAGAACTGACAAACTGTAACTGACAAAACATTAAATGTTCACCAGAGCCAAAAAACCTGTATGAAAGTAAAACAAAGACACTGGTATTTTTCAAAACGCAGACAGCGTAAGTAAATTTCTTTTCATCATAGAAATCTGCGACCGGGACCGTATTTTTTTTCTGATAAAAATGATGCAATACACGTATTTTAAATTTTTTGTCAGTTACAGCGTTCTTTAATTCTTGCGACGATATAGACAATGCTTTAGTAAATTAACTAAACTTTTAAAGCAGCGATCTTTTTAATATCATATGACAATATAATGCTGTGGATCAACTCAGAGAAACATAATTTTGAAAATTGCTAAGTGAGCATGATCTCAATCGAAACAATAAATTTACTTTTCGAAAATAAAAAATGTTTTCAATTTAAGTATAAACTTCCTATCCGAGTACTTCCATCGAAATATAAATATAAACATACACACATAGATAAATAATTGGCCATTGCAATCCTACTTCAGAGTTAAGGCGTATCGTCTCACAGCAACCCATTTTGTGTGCGTCAGTTATTATCACTGAGTACTGGGGCCTAAAGCTTAACATCGAATCTGAACGGCAAAATTAAAAAGCTTGTTTATGTTAATCAGTTACTCTCAGGGCTTTTGCCAAAAGACTTCTAAAAGGTTGGTAATCAAGATATCAGAGCTGGTATATGAACATGGAGCTCTCGTCTTGTAGGCCATTACACAACAGACTAGACTACGGCAACCAGGAAACTGTAAATAAAAAATTTTAAAAACATCTATACTACAGCCCGATACCTATTAAATTCCGCCAATTAATATGTTTCATGTACCAGTTTCGAAACAATTAAAAAAATTTTTTTAAATTAACAAAAGTGAGAAGAAATAGAGCCACAAATTGAAGAAAATTATTTTGTTTCAATTGCATATTGACGTACATTATCTGTACGACTAGATTTCGTCAATATAGACATTGTGAAAACGGTAAAACAATTAATGTGCTATGTGAAGAAATTACTTTTTCTAGTAGACGTCGGCTACATAAGGTCTACGATGGCGTCACAACCCCAATATTTGTGTCTTTTTGTTTTAAGTCCTTAGAGAGTTAAAAACATTATCGTGACAGGAACTAAAGGTTTTAAATATTTCATCTTCAAAATGAAAAAAACGAAATTTAAAATTATATCCAAATGACTTTACAATCAGCAGAAGTCATCAGATAAAAATGAATTAAACCGGAAAAGTGGGAATAGTACTTCCCATACAAAGCAAATGTTGATTTGTTATATATTTTTTTAAACTGGTACAAGCAATTTTAGTACAAAGTCAGTGGCTTTTTTATAATAGTCAATGTCAACAAAAAAACAAAAAGGAATGATCAGGAGAAAAGCGCCATCTGTTGAGAAGTAGCAGATAACAGCTAAACCTACTTAGCGATGGCACTCACCGCAATAAACATGCAACGATGAGGCAATTGCTGTTGATCATTTAAGGGTAAAGTTCTTGAATGATCAATTCACAGAAATTTGTCTCATTGCTAAGGCACCTAATAACAATATAAGAAAAAATATATACGACTATATATCATCGATGGAATTAAAGAACGCTGTAACTGACAAAACCGTAAATGTTCACTAGAGCCAAAAAACCTTTATGAAAGTAGAACAAAGACACTGGTATTTTTCAAAAGGCAAACGGCGTAAGTGAATTTATTATCATCGTAGAAATCTGGGACCGGGACCAGTCGACGTGTATTTTTTTTTTTCTGATAAAAATGATGCAAAAAACGTATTTACGATTTTTTGTCAGTTACAGCGTTCTTTAATTCTTGCTACGATATATGCACTGTCCTTTCCAATAAAATTCCAATACAATGCACAGCATTGGTAAGGGTTTGTCACTGAGTATTGGTCTCAATAAAAAAAACTTACTAATTTTTGTAGATATTGAAAACAACAATTTTATATTTATGTAACTTTGATATCTTTGTTAACCAAATTGCAAAGCATGCCACCGACGGTTTGGCTCGTACACAACCAATTCATTAATTAGTTAATCGAAGTTGAAGTTAAATGTACCCAAAATGCTTTCTACAGCTAATACTTCTTTGTTTTAAGATATGTTTTTAATACGCAGTATACCACTGGAATCTGCAACAAAAACTAAGGTTGTGTTTAATTTTTATTAACTTGCAACACAATTGCTCGTATCAATGAAAAATTTAAAGCACAAATGCATTAATAATTAAATTTTTACATTAATAAAAATTAACAAACAAAACAAACAATTTATATAAAACAGAAAACTTTTAAAATTTTAATGAAATATTTTTTTTTCATTTATTATTATAATTGCTCTTAAAATTAATTGAAGTTTTATTGATTGATTGCAAACAAAATTCGAATTGAAAATGTGTATTTAGTTTTCATTATATTAAGAAGCTCTAATGCCACCAACGCAGATCCATGCTTTTTATTTTAAAAATAAAATCAATGTGCTTCCTTTTTTTTAAACTTTGTAAAGAATGAATATTTGTAAGATTTTATTTCAAAAATAGAAAAATAATCCTCTTACACGTGTGCATTAAACACAAATATTTATAAAACTTTATAGGTATTTGTAAAAACAAGAATATTTTACCATTTGTGCTTGATTTTGTTTCAACTGAAAGCAAAATATTTTAAGTCAAGCATAGAATTTCTAGTTTTTTTTTATTTTTTCTACTCGTACTCGTATTAATACTTTTACTTTATGGAAATTACTGAAATATAAATTTATATATATGCTTTTTTTTTTTCTTAATTTTTTTCAAATTATAATACTAAGTACTGATTTTTTGTGTAAAATCCCACATAAATTAATGTGTAATCCAATTAGTTACAAACATTAGTTACATTGGCCATTATAACCCTGTTTTAAGGTTAAGGCCTAGCTTCTCGCAGCACCCAAATGTGACAATTTTTATTCATGAGTACCGGGACCTACGGTTTAAAGTTGACTTCGAAGCCGTAGCTGGGTTCAAACCCCAGCTCTACATCCTAAAAAAAACAGAAATAGAAATAAATATTACTTTCGACGTCTACCTCTTAGCAGTCTTCTGGCAAAAGCTCTGAGAGTAAGTGATTGCCATGAACAAGCTTCACAAGAGTTCGATTAGTTACTGAAAAAAAAACAACAACTACAACAATTCTCACACGTAAAATTAACTTTTAAAGTTTTGATTTAGAAACAAGGCGAATGCCGAACTTTCTAGTTGCTCAATTGAGGTATATAAACCCGTTTAACGAAAGACCATTTGTTATATTATGGAACTCATTAATATCAGTGTTTTTGAATTTGAATGCTTTTTAGAATATGAGAATTGACGAGCAGAAGTGCAGACGAATATTGAATTCCAAGGAGTGTTTGGCCTTGCCTAACAATAAAACTGACACATTTTGCGATCTTTGCATTCATAGACGAAACGTGGTTAGGCCACAAAACGTCTTAAATCAAACATTTGAGAAAGAAGTTTATTTTGTCACAGAAAAAAATGTTTCTCAAATATATTTTTACGGTGTTTGTGTATGACAAATTGATGGTTTTATGTCTTTATTTTATTTCATAATATAGTTTTATTATACTTTTCAAAACATTCTACATATCAGTGTACAAATTAATAATCCTATTATAAGATTTAATGCCTTGTTGTATGGAAACCAATTAAATAAATAAATAAATAACTTCAAAGACAAGTCTTGTGCGCATTTTAATTTTTTAGAACGTTTTTGCAATTTAAATTAACAGTTATGACATAAAATTATTTGTTTTTAAGAATTTAATTTTTTTAGGATCCTAATACTGGTATTCTTATGAGCATTAACATCCGTTAAGGAATATGTACAAACACTAGCAGAACTGAACTAGTTTTCGACCCAGCTACGAAAGGTCTCATCAGAGTTCTTTGTGTTACACATATTCATATTTTTGTATTTTTATTTAAAGCACAATCTATTGGAAATAGATTATGTGAATTATATTTGAATGTTATTCTCACCAGTATTAGGATCTTAGGCTATTAAATTTCATACAATAAGTATAATAAAGATCCATTAAAATATTCGAATTTAATTCGAAAATGTATAATAAATAAAAAAAGTTTTACTTTAAAACGAGATTTAAAATATTTTTTAAATACATTTCAATTGTTTATGAAAAATTTATGTTATTTGCTCTTTTGGTTTAAAAATTATTTGTTTAATCCAATTTATGCCTGAAAATCTGTTCCTTACTTTATTAGTAAATTATTTCGTTGACAAAAAAAAAATACAACTCCCACTTTCTACTGAATCTGAACGTTAAGTTAAAGGTGCATGGCACAAATGTTCAGTATTTGTTTACATTTAATATATACCTTTCCTAAAACGGGTCTTAAAACTGTTTTCAATAAATGAGCATGCTAATATAGAACTTTGCTTCAAATATATTTCCGTCAAAGTTGAAATTAATACAAACGTACTGTCTCAATGTAGAATATTGTAAATTTGCTATCGCTAACCAAAGAGGCGTAAAATCTGAACGGCTGAAAAACCTGAAAATTTCCGATTAGGAATTTCTCAGGAGAAAACCGTACTTACATATACAGTACGATATATTTTTTTATTTTACTTCTTATTTATAAAGCAAATGTTTCCATTATTATTAATTCAAATTTAATAAGATATACAGCATGATGTCAAAGATGTATGGTATTTTTCGTCCTTAATGGTGATGTACCATTGAAGTAATATGTTTTAATATATTTTTGGTCTTAATTTTTTAGGTAAAAAAAATCCTAAACGTTAAATTTGGTATCACGTAAAGAGGTTTTATAGAGTATTTGATAAGGTTCACCTTTCAAAAATCTCATCAGTTGAATTTGCAGCCAAGAGGCAGATTGGATTGCGGAATAGATTACTCTTCTTGTTATTGATTATTGATTTCGTTGAAATAAAATGCGGCTGTGAAGTTTATTTTATCGAATAACTATTTTTTCTTCTACAATTTGTTATAAACTCATAATACTACTGGGAAGTAGTAGATAAGAGCTATCTAATTAAGCAGATATTCTCACCACTTAACAGGGCAAAATAAACATCAAAGTGTGGTCTATCTAAAGGCAGATAGAGCAATTGCTGTTGACCATTCAAAGGTAAAGGTATAAAACTGGCCTTTGAAGTAATCAATTGACAGCAACTTTTCTCATCACCATACTGTGTAATGTAATAAAATGCGCTTAATGGAAAAAGAAAAAATACTCAATCAATTTTCGACTTCAATGCCAATACAGTGCTTACTCTCTTGAGTATTGGTTTTAAAAAAAGAAATAACGCCTGTATAAGTAATTGGTTTTTGTATTTCTTTGAAGACAAAACTACGGTCATTCGGTATAAAATGAATAACTCGATATCAATTATTTGCGGTCTATCATTTCAATAATTATTAAGATGATATTGGCTGAGCAATTTTCATCCGTTTCAATGCTATTTAGTATAACAATTTTGGCTAAAACGCTTGATTCCAGTTCCTTTGTACCATTTAAAACTGTAATATATCTCATAACTGAATTATACATTTAGATAAACACGAATGAGTTTCTCGTTTATGTTATTATATGCTTGTTATTAATCTTAAAGTTATGTTTTAAATATTATATGCTATAGGCTCAATTCGAGCCCGAGGAAAAGTGATGAAATTTGTTTAAGTTAATTTTGTTCTGGCGCTTTAATTAGATCAAAGTTAAGTTCTATAAAGAATTTAGATTTTTGAAATGTTTTTTTGGTAATTGAAGGAGTAAATGATGTGAATTTATTTTGATTTATACCCCTTTCATAGCAACCGATTTTCTTGCGGTTCGCATTTTTAAAGTAGAACTTTTGTTTTTCTTCGAACTGATATCAGATGTGATATTAATAAACTAAAATCAAAAGTCCCCCACCTATTTTCTTAGACCAGCACAATGTACTGCATGAGTACGGGTCATCCCCTTAACAACACTAAATGAATTCCATATAATGGTTAAATTTCAATCATCATCTAATGTTTCGTTGAAATTACATTGAATTAATTTGGTTTAAAATAATTTGATATAAAATGACTAAAACTTAAATTAAACCACCTCTAGGACACTTATAGACAGGCTTTTACTAATAATGGAAACTTAAAAATCTCAAAACTTTTATTTAATTTTAATTATTCCAAACACTTTGTTAAACACTTATTTACCAAGTTTATGCCTGTTTTGAAATCAGTTCAACAGAAAATGATTTCACTCATAACGATGTGCGTTTATGCCTTTGTCTTGAGTCGAAACAATTTTAAAACTGTTTTAACTAACAACTGATTCTAATTTAAATTTTTTCATATTTTCTCTAATAACACGCATAGAATAATAAAACAAAAACCAATGGAAAAAATTGGCAACCCAATCAAAGTTTATAGAACATTCTTTACAGCTCATTTTCATAAAGGTTTCAAAACCGTATGCATTTATACTCTCTTTTGAAAACGCTTCGTCTGACTCAAACAGGTTCGAAAAGCAGTTTCAGTGAAAACGTTTCGAAATTCAAAAATGTTTTTATAGCTGTTTATGTCATGGTTTTGAGCGAATTCAAAACGGGCATAAAATTGTCCTATTTGTAAAAAAAATAATAAATAATCAAATAAAGTTTAACTAATTGTATCGAGTATGTTCTGAGAAACGAGTTCGCATGAAATTAAAATTTAATTCCTCAATTTATTCTACAGTTTTGATATTTAAAAAAGGTAATGGTGATTAAACGAATGAATAAACAAAATGCTTTCAAATTTTGAAACTTAATTCGTTAGCAATTTCACTCATTTGCGCTTCACAGAACGCAAACGTGCAAACGTATATTATTTATTATGAATACGGCCATCAAATTAAATACTCTTGTTACAAAATCACTTTAAAAAAAAACACTTTAAAAGAGACATTTTTGTATATTCACATTTCACTCTTTTAGAGATCTTGCATTTTACAAAATTCTGTGATGTGTCATAATAAAACTAGACAAAAAAAACCTAAAACCATTTTTTGTTTTCTGTTTTATTTTTTAGTAAAAGTGAAATGAAAATCCAAACACACTTACATTGATATTCTATTTTTAGTTTTCGTTTTCCTTATTTGTAGAAATTTATAACCGAAGAAGCACTAGTTTACTGAAAAACTTCTTTTCACTAAAATGGTTTGTTTAAGGCCTAAAGGCGACAGATGACTGTGTGGTGCTGGTATTGATGTTGATGCGTAAAGCAGCAAAGCGGTAAATACGTAAAACTTATATCCCAGATTTTTTAAAGATTATTTTTAACATTTTCTTATATTTTTTCTTTTTTTTTGTTGGTGTAGTGAAAATGATGGCTTAGTTGTTAGTTTGCAGGGATTTAAATTTTAATATTTAACATGGCATTTATTTTTTCACTTATTTTTTTATATAAAAAAGGATTTTATTTAACTCACATATGTACATATGCTATGAACAGAATTTCTATTATTTTTTTTTTTTTTTTCTTTTTTGGTATAAAATAAAAACTAAATTGCTTAACACTGTGTTTTATTTAATTTTTAATAAAAATTTAATTATTTTTTTCTTCTTATTGATTTTATTTTAATTTTTGTTAAGCACTAATGAACACAATTTGTATTTTTTTTTGTGAAGTTTTGTTTTAATAACTTTTTGTTGGGCTTAAAAAATTCAAGTTAATTATTTATTACTTTTAATAATTTTATTATATTATTTCTTTTTAATATTTAATTTTTTTTTTATTATCTTTTTTTAACTTTTCTTAAGTGATTTCACACGGTTTGGCGGTAATATATGTATTAACATATTGTTTTATTTTATTTTTCCTTCTTTTGTTGTCACTATTCTAGTAATTTTAAGTGTTTTTTTTTTTTTGTTCTTTTGCTCTTTTAAAATTCTTGTTTATTTGCTTTTTTTAAATTTTTATATTTAATTTCTTTACTTATGTTAGAGAAACTCAGCTGCCTCTGTATGATGATTTTTGGTTTTAATGCTAAAAATAAAAGAAAATTAAGGAAACCACTTTAAAACACTTGTAGAATACTTGGCCTAATTTTTAGATTTCAAATTGTTTCAAATTGTATTTCTAAAATTTACTGTTAATTCTTTGGTATTTTTCTAACACTTCTTGTAATTTTTTCAAAGCCGAAACACTTAAACTAAAAACCGTATTAATTAATAAAAAAATTTATAATTTTACTAAATTTTTTTCTTTTTCTTCTTTTTGGATATTTTTCAACATTGTTTTCTTCTTCTTTAATTGAATACAACTACTACGTGTAATTTCGAAAGGACAAAAACGGAATATATCGGTGTTCACATTGTGACAGACGCACCACCTCGAATTTGTGTTGTTTTGCTACTGTGTAAAGCTTCACATAAAGAGCATGAAAAAAAATCGTCTATGATTTCTGTTATTTTTGCTTTTCTTTTTCATTTTTTCGTTTTTTTGCACAGACAATAAAAACAACAACAATTATACTAAAAAGGGAAAAATTTGCACAGACACACACTCTCTTAGTTAAGCAAACGCCAACAACAACAGCAACATAAACAGAAAAACACACTCATTATTATTATTAAACTCATGCAAACTCTGTATAATAATACCAACAACAAAAACAACAATAAAATCACTCACTAGATAGTAAGTTTAGAGCCCAACAATAAAAAGAAAGAAAGCACCAACAATTACAACAACACCTACAACCACATTTACTTTTTATGAAACATTTGCTCGTATTCCTGCAAAATAATATGGAATTTTTCCACTGCTATTATACCAACATTAACATGCACTCACAGACAGAGATAATTTAAATTTTGTTTTCCTGTTTTTCCTACTCTCCCGTTTCTTTATTTTTCTCCGGGACAGTCGTAATGATAAGTTGAAAATTCTTTAAGAGATTCGCTCTGTTAGGGTACAGATTTCCTTGCTAAAGCCATGTTAACATCAGTAGTAATACAGAAACTCAGCAGGCTTCTTTCTCTGTTTCTTTCAAAAACAGCATTAGATGCTGCAGCTTCACAGCAGCTTCTACAGCTTCTCTGTCAGTAATATAGTTTTTTTTCTACAAACTACGCATGTACTCTTAATGAGTTTAAAAACAACAAAATTTGAAAAGAATGACAAAGAGAGTGAGAGAGATAAATTTGATTTTTATAAAGGATATGAGGATAGAGGTAAAATACAGAACAGTTTGACGTTTCATTTTTATCAAAAAAAAAGCAAAAATGGAAAATAAACTGAAATCAAAGAAAAAGATAGAAATTAAAAAGGAATTGAAAAAAACAAAAACAATGGGTCATTTAAAATACAGCAGATTGTTTGTAATAAATTTATATTTATTTCTAATTTTTATTATTAAATATAATGAAATTCAGAAAATCGTATGGATAAAACAATAACTCTTGCCCCACTCAGCAAGATAACAATTCTTGAAACGTGTTTAGAATACTTCGAGAAGTTAATTGAACGTTACGCTTTCCAGAAGTACATATATACTTAGTAGGGACATAAATATTGTTACTGCTTTGAACATACCCATTAGAATAGTAAAATTGAACATACCCTCTTATTCTCACATGTGTCTATAGCGTTAGTCAGTTACGAGAATTTGAAATTGTGTTAAATTTTACCATGGAGTGTAGAAAGAAAAAAAATTTAATTTTCAAAACCCTCCGCCTATCGGCATTATCTCATGTTCATCTTCTAGTGCATAGAATTGTTCGAGAATACCAGAAATAAAAAATATCGCCTCCGGTCAAAGCAAGAATTTTACGAAATCCTCTCCGATAATAGAAATCATGGTAAGTGAGATGAAAATGACACAAAAGTCCATGAGTATGAAAAAAGGCATATTTTGACTTCAGCTTTAAAAAAAATAGAATAAAAAAATTCAAATGTCTTTTGGTGAAGTACGCTGATAATTTGTATAGAAAAATCGTGTTTACGGATGAACAAATTTTTGCCGTACAGGAAAGGTTTGGTGGGGTGTCCCTTACAATGAGGTGACTGACTCCAATTTCTGTTAAAAAGGGTCAAAACAGCGGCCAAAGTTTACCAAGAAACCGTTTTGGAAACAGTTGTAAAGCCGCTTAACAATTCTCTGTTTGAAAACCAGCGAAACTTTCCAACAAGATGATGTGCCAGCTCATATTGCTACAACGACACAGACCTTGCTTCGAAACAATATGCCAGCTTTTATATTCTCTGAAGATTGGCCATCCGGCAATTGTGGATATATACGAGTATATTCATTTGGCCTAAAGTAAAGTTCTATTACCTAAACATACAATTAATATGATGCTTTTTAGTACAAGATATTACCGAAGATGTAAGTATCTCTCATGATTTATTCATTGCAATTTTGAATGGTCACTTGAGTATAATGAAGCCTTCTTCAGATTTACCTGTTTGTGCTTTTAATCATAAATGCCCACCAACATAATCCTGTACAAGCTCGAAAAAGTGCTTGAATTGGTTTAGCCACAAACTAAGTACAAGTATGTTTTTATGTAACTTAGTAGACGCAGACGAAACGTGGTTAAACTGTAACACAATAGAGGCTAAACAGTGATTTCGATGGGAATTGACATAAGATATATCCAGAGTTGCTTTGTCTTGGTGATTGTATCTCGAGATGATGCCGTACAATTTAGAAGAGTCAAACAGTCAATTCTAATTCGATAAAAACTGACTTATTCGTTCAAAAGGAAATGTTTCGTACACCAGCTTTATGCAACAGTGAACACATATTTGTGATTTTAAAAGCAAAAATTTCCAAATAAGTCTAGAATATGCTATCTCATAGACATTATTTTGCCAGATTTAGCCACAAGTGACTATTTCTCAGTTTAAAATGGAAATCAAATAGCTCATTGCAAAGACAATATCGTCTTACAAACAGAGTAACTGTTTTGATAATTTTGGCAAATATTTTTTTTAGATCGAGATAAAAGACTGAAGAAACGTTGAATATAAGACCCCTGTACCAATATAAGCACAAATATAAATAACTGGTTTGTTTTCAAGAGTTAATGAGTAGCGTCACCCTGAATATTTCGACGTGCAGTTTAACGTCAACTCTGAACTTATTACTAAAGAAGCTTGTTTCTGTCGTTTCCCAGAAAAAATATTTCATTCGTTTTGGAGGCTAAAAGTAACCTAATTGCATATGTATTAGTTTACAATGAAAACCAAGAGAAAAGTTGGATGTAAGTGAGGATTATTGGATTGATTTTTCAATAATTGCCAGCAATACTGCTTAACTACTTACAATTTTCTGTAATATATAAATAGTTTATACATAAATATTTATACAGTTTACTCTGTTCGCTTATGTGAAAACAGTTCGTATTGTAGGGTAACTTCCAAATGAGAAAAATAATGCCTTCTGTAATAAACTTTGTCAAGACAAATTGAGTTTCTCTCCTTTACCAAAATACTACAAGTGAACTCCAATTCTTGCTGGACTGTGTTCGGATGGCTTAAAGTTAACAAATAAGTAAGTCACATTATAATTCTCTGTATGAAAATATTCAGGCGCCTGCGATGGTGCTTATAATAGGTATTAACACCCAAAAATTTTCCTTAAGGTTTTTCTGTTTTATACAAATGTCTATTCTTATAGCATTTAGGTTAGGAAACTATTTAGACTAATCGAGACCATTAGTATCGTTTAGTTCAACGTTTAATCTATTTTATTTTCAAGAAAATTTCATGAATGTATGGAGAATTTCAAAAATATTATTACAACACGGCTTTATCGAGTGTCAGTCTCTTACAGGTTTATGTTTTATCATATAAATTTAATGCCTGTTATTTGTATTATTTTAAGTATTAATTAGGTATGTTGATGCAACAAGTGGAAGTTATATATGCAGGATAAAAGCAAATATTTTCTGATTCCGTGAATTTTTTTTTATTACCCCTGCAGAGATTATTTAAACTTACTAACATCGTAATTGACAAGAAAAATGTTCACGGGAAATTTGTTCCCCAAACGAACGGTACGTCTAAAGAACAAGTCCTTTACGTATTGCATTGTACGATTCACTGAACAATTAACGGTACTCTGTGAGAGGCACGTCTACATCATAAAAACATGCGGCCATCCGGATTCAAGACCTTTATTTCATCGGAGCACCTCCCATGGAAGATTCGATAGAACAATAAAACGCACGCAACATTGCGCCGATGATCCTTACTTATTACCCCAGCAAAAACTAGTTCATATTCGCATGAGTGTAGTCGTCAAGACATTAGTCTAGAAATGTTTAATAGCATCTTATTTTAAATTTAAAGAGTTAATTTAATATTGATTTTAAAGTCCTTAAAAATCTGCTTTAGAAAATAATGTAAGAAAAGGGGTGTTTTGTAGTACTCTAGGGGGTAGTACTGCAGACTACTTGAGCGAAGGTTACAAGTACGAATATTATCCGAAACTCTTGTCTGAGCTACTACTTAGAGCATAATATTATTATTTTATTACAATCCAAATTGAACATAGTTTGAGCCTAGAAGTGACTCGGTTATAACCACTAAGAAACAATAGTTTTAGATATTAGTTCAGCACCGCTAAACAATTTTACATTTTTTTTCCATCAAAAATATAAGTAAACTTTCGAACATCAAAGTTGCCTATCGTAATGCCATACTGCTCATACAAAACATTTTAAAATATATTTTTACCATAAAAAAATAAATTGAGCCATTTTTGTTCAATTTCTTCAGGCCTGTTTTTATTTCATTTTTTTTTTTTCTTTTTTTTTTTCATTAGTTTTTGTCACTTTTAATCATCAGTATAACATAAATATCTGAAAACTGTAACAAGCTGTCAATTATTGTAAATGAGAGCGGGTTTAGTTTTCTGCTTCTTATTTACCAAGAAGTAAACAATAGTTTTATCAATTATTCATATTTTGCCTACTAACAGCGTAACTACTTTATTCTCACTCCGTGCATCACTTTGGATTTATGCTCTATTTTAAAATAATCTCTTATGGTTTGCTCTTCTACAAGTATTGCCATTCATTGTTTATATTAAAAAATACATTTTAGTAAATTTTGACATTCCATTTTAACACTCTCTCTCTTTTATCATAATCACATTCGCTCTCTCTCTCTGTCTCTCATTCCCCATAGCTATGGAAATAGTTTTGTGGAGACTTCTGTTTGTTATTGTTTGAATTGTCATTTTGAAAGAATACAAAAACAATAACAACACAATGAAGAAGAAGAAGAAGTAAATGTGTTACACACTATTAGAAAAGTGTGCCACCAAGAGAAATGTCAAAATTTATTACCATACACACATAGAGAAGTAGAGAAGTAAATGAACTGCTGAGGGTGTATGTGAGTGCTTGTGTATAAAAATTTGACACATTAAAGTGGAGAGATTTTTATCGGTTCATTTCTTTTAGTAACACATGCACATACCCATACACGTCGTTTAAAGGAAAGTAAGTCAAACATCAAAATTGACATAAAAATCAAGATATATGAGGTATGGAGGAGTTTTTTATACAAAATTCAATACAAAACTTTGCTTTAAAGAAATAAGACAACTGTTAGATTTCTTATTAATTAACGAGATTTTAGAATTATTTGAAAGCAATTCAAAATAACTAATAAGTGGCGTTATCAAAATGATTTATTGGGCCTATAACAACAATATTGTTGATAATGATGGCTGGCGTGTGCCAAAACCGTTATAGGCTCCTGTGCTAAAGGTATGTGTGTGTTGTGTGGCACGAAGAAAGTAAAAACAGATTATAGTGTAGATGCGCACTGATTAAGTGGAGATTTTATGATTTTTTTATTATTTTTCTTTTTTTGATATTCAAAGTGGGATGCTTTATAGAAATATAAAATTATTATCACCCAAGAAAAAGAAGAAGAAGAAAAAATATAAAACACACACACAATCACATAATTATTTGTATAAAAAATAAAACTTTAAATTATATTTAAAACACTTTAAATCTTTTTGTTTCCTTTCAAATAACTTTTGTTTTTCGCATTGCCTTTAAATTTTTTACAATTTTTCTAAAATTTTCCTTTTAAAAGTGGCACAATATTTTTCTTTTGTTTTTATTTGTTTTGCTTTACACTTTTTTCTTTACACACCCTATAAAAATTTTTCAATTTTTTCCTTTTAATTTGATTACACAAATCTTTAATTAAAATATTCTTTTAAAAACGATATTTAACAAAAGACTTAAACTTGTACTTTAAAAAATAATTAAATGCTTTGATGATTTCAAATGTATTTAAAAAAAATTAACTTTAATTTGATTTAAAAAATTATTTTTCCTTTCTTTTAATTTAACTTTTTTTTCTTATTTTTTTTTTCTTCTGTAAGAATATTTGCTTTTTACGCGCCGTGTCTCAACGTTTAACGAAAGGCTTTACAGAACATCTACCACACATCTGACAAGTTACCATAACTTTACACAGATGCTGGAGCGTAAAGTTTTCACAGATTTGATAACTGCAGCGTTAGCATGCAGTAGCAGAGCAGTTGGCCGCCTAAAGATTTCGCTCTGAAAAGCATAAAAACAATACAGGGTGCAGCTCTCTGCTACGTTGGTTAACGTAAGCAGTTAAACATTCGTTGGTGGTTTGCCACAGCATTTAAACATATTCAGCAAATATTTTA
This sequence comes from Metopia argyrocephala, assembly GCA_963576795.1. Taxonomy (NCBI): domain Eukaryota; kingdom Metazoa; phylum Arthropoda; class Insecta; order Diptera; family Sarcophagidae; genus Metopia; species Metopia argyrocephala. Next base: position 17,013,612 of record OY756208.1, on the reverse strand, counting down.
AAATTTTTAAGAGAATTTTTCTGAAATCTCTAAAAAAATTCTGCAAACAGTCTTAGAGAAGATTTGTTAAGACTTATGTGCACAATATCTCCTTTTGTATGCACGTGTCGCGCCCAAATCTGTAGATACACAAAATTATTCATTGGAGAACACAAACAAACTGTAAAAATAAAACAAGAATCCAAAGAATCCTTAGGAAAAAGCCGAATATATATACAAGAAGATAAACTTGAAATAAAAATAGTGATAAGAGTCAGCTATTGTGTAAAGATCAAATTGTGCTTTTTTGAAAAAAGCAGCACATGTTTTTATTCGCCTTTGATTCAATTTCAAGCATTAAAAGGTTACTGGAATTTTTTATAATAGAACTCATTTTTACTTTAATTAAAGATATGCTGTTATAAAATATGTTATAACATCCTTATTGCAAATTTCTTACAATTTAATTGTGACTGCAAAACAAGTGATATATATTCAGCACACTACATTTGATATTTCAAAAAACATTAAGACATTTGATTTCAATGAGAGGGAGTCGTCGTATAGTGGTTAGAGTGCTCGCACAGAAACTCAAACGACGGAGGTTTAAATTCCAGCGAAGAAGAAAAATTAAAATAGTTAACTTGCGGTTTATCCAATAATTAGAATTTAAAAATAACAGGTCCCCCGTTCGAGAATTCTATTTTCAGAAAACCGCTCCCTGACATTTCCAGTCTATTTCACCAGAAACGAATGATCAGGGAAGATAACACATTCCGCCAACAGATGGGGCAATTGCTGTTGATCATTCAAGGGTGAAGATATAACACTGGCCTTCGAGCGATCAACCGACAGTAACTTGTCTCATTGACATGAAGCTCTTACTGAAAAGCAAGAAGGAAAAATCCATCTATCTGTCTTTAAATTCCAATAAAATGCACTGCTTAAAATCCCTTGTTTCTCGTTTCTGTAGTATAGTATGCTGACCACTTTCAAGCTTATTAGCAGATATTCTGCTAATAAGATGCCCAGTAGTGGCTGACATCAGCAAATTAAACTCACACGTATACTTAGGCTCTTTTGTTTGATCGTCAATCAACCAATAGGAAATCAGCATGTTGAGTGGGAGACACAAACTACACTTGCAGAACTTCTGTGTCTTATTTAAAATGTTATCCATGAGTTATTTCGTCACTCTCACTAATACTACTACCTTGGGCATCAATGGTTTATTTGCTAGTCATTAAATATCGGATGTCCTCTCGACAGATGAATCTTCCGATGGAAGAAACTATCAAAATAGCTATCATTCACGTTTGATTTTTTTTAATACTTTCATAAAAAACCACACAAAGACTTACATTCGTGGTCTTATTCTGTGTGTTAAAGTTCTTTCGTCGTAAACGAAGTTGATTATTAAAATATGCAAAATTAAAAATTTTGTATGAACATTGGCATTGAGTTCTTATAATACGCTACACATTCATGATTTGCATTCGTAACCAAAAAGCAGTAAATCTAGTCTAGAAATTTTTGGCGAAGCAGATTTGAAAAATATGGTAGTAAGCACACGTTGACAATTCGGTGAACTTTGTTTCTAAGACTTAGACTCTGTTTACAAAATTTATTGAGCACTTAATCAAGTTTGCAAAGCGCACAATCGTCTACCTACTCGTACGTACTTAGTATGCAATACTATAGAGTGTTTTATGACTTCTTTTGTATAATATTCATAGAATTTATATACTGTTCATATAGAATAAGCTATCACCCAAAAGCGATAGGTGTGAATATGCCTAAGGATGTAATTTTACTAATCTGGGGCTCTATTCTGTAAAATTAATTTTCTTAAACTAAAATGATAAAATTTTGGGTTTTTGAAACAGGCTGGGCGTTAGAGTATATAAAATAAAAAGTTTAGAGGTAATAGGCATGAAGCTTTTAAATTACAAAAAGCTTTCAAAAAGTTTTTACATTTTTAGCGATAGAGTTTTAGTTTAGGAGGGTTACAGAATAAGGTTTCTGTAATCATTCTTTCTTCTTACTCGCTACTTGGAAGTTTAGAGAAAAGGTTTTTTTCTACATTAATATACTCATACATAAGATACAACTGCACCAATTAATACCATGATGTGGTCAAAGTGAGTGGTCAAAGAATCAACTGCTAATTGAATCAGATTTTTATCATAAAAGGCTCTTTAGCGATGAGGTTCATTTCTTGCTTTATGGGCATAAAAGTAATTAGAATTTCCATTTTTTAGAGAAAGAACAATACTCCTAAAACTCAATTTTATTTCGAAAAGAATAAAAGTGTGATGTGGTTTGCATGGTTTGCATTTGTCAATCCAATGCCAACATTGCCGTGAATTACGAACGATGGAAGAAGTTAACACAGCGCATAAAATCTTAAGAAAGAGGCCTGCGATTTTGTCTACCTCGCGCTTGTGATTCGTTATAAACTATGAACTACTTTTAGAAGGGATATGTGAAGTCTATTCTCTACATAGAAAAACCAACCGTCTTATTTGTATTTATTGAACAATACTGAGTAGAACATATTACAGGAATTTGATTTTTTTATTCATATTCAAAAATTTGCGATTGATGGAATTTTGGCGAATGGCTGCATTATTACTTAAACTGAAAAGTAGAAATTTTCGGTTTCAGGACGGACTATTAAATAAAATGGCGTTCAATTTCTATGTCGTTAAGGACCTTCTTTCAAAGAAACTACTCCTCTTTCTGCATGTAAGCAAATTCATTTCAAAAGTATTACTTTTTATTTTAATTTCGATATTTAAATAAAAAAAAAACGTCATATATTCAACCTAAAAATATATTTATTATTATAATTATTATCTTAGTTTAACAAACTAAAGTATGCAAATGTCAAGGAATAATCGAAATTAAAGATTTTAAGCAAGTTACCATGCTCATCATCATCACAAGTTTTAATACATAAATAAAACCGAACTTCTTAATCATCGCCTTAATAATGTAGTAAAATTGGTTATTGTAAAAAGAAAATGCCTAAACATGCGCTATATCGTTTACAATTTCAGTAAAATTAATAGAATGAAGATAGAAGCAACAAGAAAAATTTTGATAAATAACAGAGTAAATAGCAAATGAGAACAAGGAAAAATCAACATTTTAAAATATGGCATTTAATGTAACTGTTGAGATCTAAATTTGCAACAAAGGAAAGTAAAAAATTAATCATTTGCACTAAAAACTAATGAAATAATGTTTTCCAAAAAATGTTAACATTAATAATGTAATAGTTTTCCTCGTTTATTATTTATTAAGTTTAAATGTGTTGCCATCATTATCAATTATTCTACTATTTGGGCGTTAAAGAAATCATCGTTGCTTCTATTGCCAAACTATGGACAACTTGTTTGTTTGTTTTTTAACGTTCTTTATAAAATTTATATACATATGTATGTGAGTATATAGTTTTACAGTTTCTTTTTTCATACACCTATGCCCACAATGCTTCCCTTCTCCCAACTACGTTTTTAGGAAATGTCCAAAGTAACAAACTAACCTGTTTTTTTTCATGAAATTTTCAATATAATGATGTGCTCTTCTTTACAAAATTATCTTCTCTTTTTGCCTGATTGAACTTCATTATAGAACATCATTATTAAACATAATTATTTGCAGCTTTTACATAATTATCATCATGAGAGTCTATAATTTGTCAACATTTCAGTTCATATACAGGTTTTTTGATGCTGTTGGTTGTTGTTTAAAAACAACAATTGACACAGTGACACAAAATTTATACCGTTATTTTTTTTAAGTTTTCCCACTCTCTTCCTTTCTGTCTCTCTCAGCCTAAGTTTACTCTTTAGCAAAACATTATAGCTGAATGGAGTTTTACTTGTTCTGTTAAAATATAAAGCCTGCATCTGTAGGTAGTATATGTATGTGTAGGTACATATAAAATACTAGTAGGAAAATGTGTCTCTTATGTATGTCTAGTTGTAGTTATTTGAAAGGGTATTCTCTTCATAAATGAGTCTGCGAAGAGAACTAAGTAAACATACACACACCTTTTTAGCAGAAGATATACAGGCATATGCTGTTTTCGTTTATTTCTCATTTCGTATTTTGTTGTTGTTGTCATTGTTGTAACATATATATATAATTGCTTAAATTGTTGTTCTTTATTTTGTTTTTACTACTCGTATTTACAGCACATAACTCATACGTCTGAGCCCGGTTTTTTCATGTATTTTTCCATTTTGCATACACACACACACTTTGCATTGCAAACAAAGCTACATACATACATACATACATACACATATAAACAAGAGCCTAAAATATTTCGTTGTATGTTCTGTTTTTAGTTTTTCTGTCTATGCTCATTGTGATTTAAGAGAATCCTTGTGCTAATTCGTCAATTTTGACATTTGTTATCAATTGTTTTAATTGTCATCTATGTATGTATGAATATATACGAGCATTCAAGCATATATAGATTTGTATTTGCAATTTTTTGTTGTAGTTTACTTTATATTGTTGCTGTTTTTTGAGTCTTTTTAATTAATGACTTATTTCTGACTAAAAAATTTTCTATTTTTATTTATATTTGAAATTTTTTGTTTGCTTTTTTTAGAAATTTTACTATCTGTGTGTATATATAAGAATATAGATTCTATATGCTCGTATAACAGCTACTTTGACAAATCTCCGTAGTTATAATCTATGAATCTTGAGGCTTTTTTATGTTTTTTGTCAAACTATAGCACATAAATTTTCGTGTTCTTCAAAGTTTGTTTTTTTTTTATTTAAGACTATTGGTCTTAGGCGTAAACCCCTAAACATGCAGTGCATTTTTTTGGAATTCTGAAGGTAGATAAATAGTTTTTTTTTTTCTATAGATATATATTATGTGCCTTTTTGTTGACGAGATAAATTGCTGTCACTTAAATCACTCAAAGGCCAGTATTATTCCTTCACTCTTAAATGATCAACAACAATTGCCCCATCTGTGGGTGGATATTGAGTGTGATTGGTGAGCATCTTCAGGAGGTTAGCTGTTATCTTCATAGAAAGAGGCGCCGCACACTGGTTTAAGAGCGGCATTAATTCATTTTTTTCATGCCTTCTGATCTACCTGATTTTTTTATAGTTTGTAATTTGTAATCATTTACCAAAAATATTAGACTTATAGTTTTATCACTTTTTTGTCCAGAGACATTCAAAATTGACCTAAGTAAATGCGATTAAAACGACCATATTATATACGCTACCTTCTATCGTTTCATGCTTTTAAAATACTCTTGTAACGACACTATAAAGATTTTTTCATACAATTGGACGCTATTTATGATATATATGCAAATAAAAAAAATTTTCAAATTTAAAGAAAATAATTTTTACAACAAAAAATTATCCAAAAATATATATTTTCTCCAAATTTTATGGATTGCATCTTCTGAGCTCCAACGAGCTCCAGCCAGGTACTTAAGTATATCAAATTAAAGCCTGAAGTCTCAGCTAATTATTTATTAAAAATTCAGCTGCCCGTTTTTGCCCCTAAGCAATTCCGGTTTAAAAAACGAAAAATAATTAGAAAAATTTCCTTCACAATCATGTAATAGCAGTAGAAGTTTCTATTAAATTGGATTTTTTGGGTAAATTCAAAGAATAGGCTTTTAGGGTTCATTCGGTTCCAGTAATAAGATAAATAAGATATATATATATATATATATATATATATATATATATATATATATATATATATATATATATATTATTTAAAGGAAAATCTTCAAATTTTGAAGCTTAGAAGGCAGTATTAATTTTATCATATCTCCTACACTACATACTCAATCTAAAAAATTATTTCTACGAATTATAAAGGAAGTGCTGTGTTTCAATAAAAACGGCATTGAAAAGTTATCAGTTAAAATATCTGACATATGAAAGCTACTGAACTGTAAGAAAACTTTATTCCGTCTTCGTTTTACAATATGTAAGTGACTTCAGTAGACTTTTTCTAAGACAAAATATTCATTTTTAATTAAATACTTAAATTATGAATTTCCCCCAGTGAAACACTCTTCTTTGGAACGGAATTATTTTACAAAAACATTTATATTATTTATAATTGATTGGAGTGAGTTGAATCATTTTTTTTTTTTTGAGACCAATACCAAATGCTGTGCATTATATTGAAATTTTTTGGAAACGACCATACATATATATTTGTTCTTTTATTATTATTAAGAGCCTTAGAAATGAGACAAATTGCTGTGAATTGATCATTCAAAGGCCAGTGTTATACCTTCACCTTTCAATGATCAACAGCAATTGTCTCATCGTTGCATGTTGATTGCATGGTGATTGCCTTCGCTAAGTAGGTTTAGCTGTTATCTGCTAATTCCCATTAGGTGGCGCTTTTCTTCTGATCATTCGGTTTTTGTTGACATTAGTTAAAGGGGAATAGAGTAGAATATCGGAAACGGTTTCTTTGTAGATGGTCTTCTTGGAGGTGGGGGAACCTCTTATTTTTAATTTAAATTTTTAAAAAACCGCCAACTATCTTTTTCATTTATCCTTTTAAAAAAATAATTACAAATATTTTATTTTCCTTTAAATATTTTCTCTAAAGTTGCACTTTTTCGCAAATATGTATTGCTGTATATACATACGTAGTATATATGTAAAAATTGACGAAATATAAGAAAAAAAAATAAATAAATTAAATAGAAAACAAGCATTAGATAATACAAAGCTGTCTTTCCTTCATTTCATGTTCCTTAGATTCATGTTATGACCTAAAAACTTTTTTCTTTTTCAGTCCATGGTTGTTGGCCGGGAATGTGTTTATAGCATTATTGCACTATCGTAGTAACGCAGTAAGCAAAACAAACACATTACAGTTTGTAAGTTAACCATACTTATTTTTATTTTCTTCTGTATACATTAGGTTAAGGAGAGACGAATTCAACAACTGTATATATGTTGTTAAATATAACAAAAGTATGAATGCATATACATAAGAACTCTCAAAACTCTCTGCTCTAGCCTCTGATCTTGAGTCCCACTGAACGACTTCAGCCATGTTGCACTTTTATAATTAATAAAAATAATTGCTTTATAATGAAACAAAATTGCTGTAAGTCTTGATTTTTAAATGTCAATCTGCTATCATATTATACAAATGTTAGCAAATTTTTTATTTTTTTTGCCTGCTTAAGTGTTACAGAGCCTTCTCTTGATCTATTTATTCTTTTATGATTTATATAGTTTTTTGTTTTTGATTTAAAATCTTTATTAAATCTATATATTATGAACAGCTTTTCATTAAATTTAAATTTTATTAAAGAGGTTTTCAGTAAAATTAAAAAAAAAAACGCAGTCTGATATTTTATAAATATTTATTTAAAAAGAATGTATACTATACACCTCTGTAGCATTAAAGAATTCAGAACAAATGCAAACACAATATTCTTGTTGTTGTTGTTGTTAAAATTGGTTATTTATTTTGTAGTTGCAATGATAAGAGAGACTAGAAATGAAGATGAATAATAAGTACCACTGAAAATACGTAATATTTTATTAAAAACATACATCAGTAGCCATAATGATAATCAGTGTAATGATCTTATATAACAGCTTTTTAAATAACAAATTATTAAAACACACACGTGTATAAAAACATGTACTATATATACAAACAAATGCTAGGAAACCTAAAGTGTCATTAACCAACAGAAAAGTGCTACCCTGAACACGTTAGCCTAGTGGCCTGTACGTTAATGTCTAAAGCCCATATGAAATAAATGTACAACCGCCAGACAAAATGTACTATGGCCTAAAGTTAATTATTTATGCACATTCTTGTTATACAAACATATACTCTTATATGTATACTCGCTCTCACTCTAACACAAATACACGCACAAATTATATTTTTCATTAAATAACACTTTTAATGCAATGATGCAGTTGGTTTAAATACATTTAAAAATACACCAACAAAAAACAAGACTTACTATATACTTACATGTATAAGTACTCCTTTATATGTATTTATTTTAATTCTGAAATTTGCTGGTGTACGTAGTGTTAAGAAACTATAGGTAAAGTCAGTAAGAGGGAAAGTAGCGGTATTGCATTAAGATTAAGTAATAATATATCCTCTTACACACATGCATATACAAACACTACTGCTACAATATGTTATAAAATGTTAGTGTATTACATACTTAATGTGCTACACATGTTTTCTTGTTTGTATTTTTATATACTTACGAGTATACTCGTACATAAATCTGCGTTTGTGTTGTTTTGGATTATTATTGTCAGTGTAAACAATATTTTTTGTTACACGTGTATTCTGTGCATATTTTAAATATTATTACCATACTTAACAACTACAAAAACTTTGTTATTAACGTTGTTGTTTTTTTGCCATCGCTCATCATCATATTTACTTATATGTACATCCGGTACGAATGAGTATTTATATTTAATCGTTTTAGGGTACTTTTAGAATAAATAATTTTTTGTTTTTGTTTTTGTTTTTGTTTTTAATTACCACTTGTCCATGTGATTTTATTATTTTGTCAAGTTTCTCCTTTATGACACATTTACATACTCTTTCACACACAAGCACATGCTTACATTGTAACTGTTTTTTAAAGCACCATAACAATATTTTATTTTTCATATTTAAGCCAAAAATAAATCTGCATTTAATTAAATACCCATATGCATATATAAGTATAAAAATATATAGAACTGGTTTAAATAAAATTATAATTTTATGTAACGACAACTGGCGTTTAATAATATTGAAGCGAATTTCTTTGAAATTTTTAAGTTATGAAAGCAATTACTCAGAGTTCGTAATTAAAGTTTATTGGTATTAATCCCAATAAAAAGGTTTTTTGCTACAGCAGCAAAATTAAAAAAATTAATATCAAAAACTAACAGATACTCTTTAGTAGACGCCATATATCAGAGGTATTCGATTGTATAAATAACATAATGCTAACCAGCCATCATCAATTAGTATCAAGCTAGTTATTATTTAATAAGAAAAATTTTGGCCTGCAATTTTAGGCTAGAAATTAAAATGTTTCTTTTTTCTATGAAGGCCAGCACTCTGAGAACGACCTCTACTCATGCGGTACATTGCGCTGGTCTAGAAAAATTAAACGGTAATGAGTTGAAAATGAGCTATTGAAGACAGCAGAGGGTTAATAAAAACTACCTGACAGTATGGCAGCAGTCGCCGTGGTCTAGTGGTTGGTATGCTGGCTTACTAAGACGATAGCGCCGGGTTCAATTCTCAGCTCTGACATCTTGAAAAAAAAAATATGAAAAATAACTCCTTCGTCGACTACCTCTAAGCAGTCTCCTGGCAAAAGCTCTGGGAGTAATTGATTGCCATGAAAAAGTTTCTCAAATCTGTCGTTCGGAGTCGACTTTAAAACTGTAGGTCCCGGTACTCATGGATAAATATTAGCACACACAACATGAATGCTGGGAAAAGCTAGGCCGTAACGCTGGCACAGGGTTATAATGACCAATTATTTATGTTTGAGAGTATGATTTCATTTAAAAAAGTTTAGTTATTAAGAATGTTCAATGCTCGGGTAGTGAATGTATTTCCACAGAAAAATTTACATACTGTTGAAGCTGATGCTTGTAGCATTTTATTAGTCTGACAGCCGGGTCATAGGCACATTATGGGAAATGAAAGGATCGATCTGCTTACTTTACTTACTACTACTCTACCTCCACGGAAGAGAAGACTGTTACTTTCTATTCTGAAATTCGCTGCCATACGACTGTCATTAAATGGGGAATCTCAGTTTTATTTTAACTCGAAAAAACACGGAATAGATAGAGATTCATTACTTTCTGTACTGTTTATAGTACACTTTGGCTCCAGTATGACCGGGGCAGGGTCTACAAGGATCTATAAAGATGTCAACCTTTTTCGTCGATTCAGCTTCAATTATTTCCGTTTTTACTTATTTAATAAACACACATAACTTTTTTTTTTAATTTTTTCTGACTTTTGTAACACACTTTTATGCGATTCACTTTTTTTGTATTTAAAATCAATACTCGGGAGTGTATTGGAATTTTTTTAAAGCGCTATACTAATCAGATGAGGCAAGTTGATGTCAATTTAATCATTCAAAAGCCAAAGTTATATCTTCACTCTTAACATGTTCACCACTCACATATTTTTTGAACTTTCAGTTAAAACTCACGAAGGCCAAAATTGGAACTTATACGACCCATATATGTGACATGAGTTTTTACGAAAGCTCCAACGTCACATATGTGTGACGCTGAGTGGCGAACGTGTTAAATAATCAACAGCAATTGCTCCATCTGTTGGGTATGACGTGGTGAGTATCTTTGCTATGTAACTGTTATCATTCGTTTTATAGATGGCATGCCAAATATGTAAGAGAGTGAAATGTCAGGGGCGGTTTTCTATTAAATGACTTCTTGTAGGGGGTGGAACGTCTTATTTTTTAATTAAAACCTAGAAGAACCGAGCATTTCTGTTCTGCAATTCGTCACCAGTATGCCACACAAAATCAAGTTTTTCCTATAATAAGTAGTTGGAAAATTATATAAATGACAGTTAGTTCCGCTTGTTTTTTATACAGAAACATGCATGTATGAGAGTAAAAGCATTTTTTGTGGCAATTTACCTAATTTAGAATTTACCTCATGAAACGGGTGAATCATGAGGTAAATTCTTCAATGTTAGAAATTCAGACAGGAGGCACAAATGATATTTTTTTACAAAAACAAAAAAAAAGAGATTTTCTTCTTCCCGCCGAAAATTAACTACAAAATTATGTGTAAAATTTTTTCTCATTTTTAATTTTAAATTAAATAAATTTATATGTCATTTATAGTTTTTATGCATGTTATACAAAAATAAAAAAAGAAAACATAAACCTACTATATGCTCGTATATCAGTATTTATTATTTATAACAATACATAACTTGACAATTACAACTATAACAACAATAATAAAAATATGACGACCACTTGATGTAAAACATATTGTGTGTCACTGCTAAAAAATATCCATTTCTTTTTTAAACTATTTGTGGTTGTACTCGTATAAGTATATAAAAAAATTTAAATAAAAAAAGATGGAACGAATGAATGAGCCAGTGGAAGAAGTGCTTTTAAAATCTTGTTTTTTTTATTATTGCTGTTAAGTTGAGTGCGTGTGCGTAAATGTGTAAACATATGCAAATTAATACTTACAAGTACCCAAACACACACGGAGGTATAATCGTTAAATAAGTTTGTAGTGGTATATTATGTGTGCTCTTGTTGATACTGCTCAGAAGTACATATAAGTACGTATATAGTGTGTAACATAAATCGAGATACAACACTTAAAACAATCTTTTGGATTTCTAACAAAACTATTAACTAAGTTTCATATCATAAAAAAACAAAAAGAATTAAAAAAAAACTTTCTAACAACTGTGTACCTGTGAAATGAAAGGATTTGTGTATAGAAAGCGTTGGTAACTTCAATGTTTTGAAATATGTTTCTTCACATTCAAAGTGATATATTATTATGATTATGACGTTAACTTTCAGAGAAGAAATAAATATGGAAGCTTTCATTAAAAATTTGTCATTTTAAAGCACTCCAAAGTATTGTCGAATATTATTCTGTGATGTTTCTGAGAATTTTTTTTATTTTCATTCTATTTTTTAGGGATTTTCTTTGAATGATAATTTAAAGACTCATATAGTCGGAATAACAGAAATACTGGTTTAAGTTAAAACTCTGTAAAAACCTGTTGGACTTTGTAAGGCAAATACATAATTTAGTATTCCTTTTTTTATTTTGTTATTATTCTTTTTTATCCGATAATGATATTATAGGCCAAATATCTTAAAAATCCACATGAACGATTTTGGTTTAAATTAAAAAGTTGTTTTAAACTACTGCTTTACAACATACATACATACACACATAATTGGCCATTACAACCCTGTGTCAAGGTAACGGCCTAGCTTCTCGCAGCACTCATGTTGTGTTTGTTAATTTTTATCCATGAGTACCGGGACCTACATTTTAAAATCGACTCCGAACGACAGACTTAAGAAGCTTTTTCATGGCAATCGGTTAATCTCAGATCCTTTGCCAGAAGACTGCTAAGAGGTATACGCCGAAAGAAATAATTTTTTCATATTTCGTTTTTCAAGATGTCAGAGCTGAGATTTGAACCCGACGCTATCGTTTTAGTAACCCAAAACACTAACCACTAGACCACGGCACCTACTGCCTTATAAATGTTGTGCTTTATTGAGTGTCACAACTTTGAGTTGGCATCACTGCTTTATTGGACCACCCACTGCTTTTTGTTAAGTTTGCTTTGATGTTTCAATATAAATCGACTTACACTAGAGCAGCGCGTGAAAATTGTTGGAATTTTTAATCAAAATAATTGCTCTAGTCTCTTGATGTCGATTTTGTATTTCCATACAAAATTTTATTTTCCCATGAAGCCAAATTCTGATTGAGTGGCTACGTAAATAAGCAGAATTGTCGCATTTACATCCACAGAAAATTACTGTTTGGTTCTCTTTATGGGCCGGCTGAGTCATTGTCTCGTATGTATTAAAAAACGATGATGGTCAAAATCTTACTGTCTATGGTAAACGGTATAGGAACGTGATTCGAAATTTTTTCCTACCTCAATTACGTGGCATGAATCTTGCTGATATCTGGTTTCATCAGCACGAAGCCACATACCACATAGCGGGCGCTACAATTGATTTGCTCAAAGAAACTTTTGATGATAGAATAATTTCATGTAATGACTCAACTAATTGGCCACCAAGATCGTGTGATTTAACGCCATTGGATTATTTTCTTTTGCGTTATGTTAGCACACTTGTCTACGTCGATAAACCACAAACAATTCAACACCTGGAAATCAACATTCGAAGAGGTTTCGGCGAAATACGGCGACAATGCTACGAAAAGTTGTTGAAAACAGGTGTTCAAGATTGCGCTTTCTACTTGCCAGCCGTGGCGACCTGATGGCAAAAACTATATTTACATATTAATTTCATAAAATTTTTATTTCAATAAAGCCCGTTATATTATATTAAAAATCTATTTCATTGCTTTATTATAATGTCACTCTATAAAAAATACTTTTTATAAAATAATTCTGTAATAGATAGCAGTTAAAATGTTTTTCTTTGAAAGTAAAAAAAATGAAATTATTGATGAGACAGAGAGAAAGAGAAAGTTTGCATTGTCAAAGCTAGCATTATAAAAAATTTATAATGTAGTGTTAGAATATTTTTGCAGTTTATTGTTTAAATTTACGCATACTTTCAAGCATACAAGTATATGGATTTGTAAATATTTTATATGTTTTGTATTAAAAAGAAATTGGGAAAACGAGCATATAACATGAATTCGTCAATTGATGATGATGTGTGTGCTGTTATTGTGTAAAATTCATTTCATAAAATGATGAGTTTTTTATTCTCGCACTTAATACAAAGGCATACACACACATATATCTACTTATGTCTGCTATAATAGTATTTATTTGTATATGTATTTTATAACACATACATACATATTTATATATAATGAGAAAAAATTAAACAACAATTATATGTGTTTGTCCACATATTGTATTCTTTAATAATGGCTTTGGTTTTACTCTTAGTTTGCAATACCAGCACAAAAATATCACTCTCTATCTCTCTCTCACACACACTTTTTACTCTTGATACGCTTAAAGACAAAAAAAGAGAGAAACACCGACAAAAACTATTATAGTTTTTATTTAATGTTTACAATACTTTTTTTTTAACTTGCGTGTGTTTGTTTTTTATTTATGGTTTAGCTATAAGACTATTGTTTGGAAATGTGTGTGTGTATGTGTTTATGTTATATTGGAATAACCATTCAATTACACAAACACATATGCATATGCTGAGTTATTCATTCAAACAACACATTCTCAAACAAGACACATCAATATGGGAGACAGTTAGACAACAATGTGTCATATTAATACTTGTGTGTACAATATTGAGGTAAATGACAGTCAGTTATGCTATCCATGCAACAGCTTTATCCACTTTTTTTGTATTTTTTTTTAGTTTTTTTTTTGCCATTGTTGTTGTTATTAGTGCATACATAGTTGTTGTCTTTTGTTGATATTGTATTACTGTTTGTTTTATGATAGTTGTTTTCATTTCTTTTTTTGTTGTTTTATATTGTTGGCAGAAAAAGAAAAAAATTCACTCATTTAAGACTGCTTTTATATCCTACTCTACCATTTAGTGGCTATGCTTTATAACGGTTGGCATTTGAAACAATTTTAAGAAACTATTGATAACTAAACTTTATTTCAAACGACCAAGAATTCCCTTCTGGCTTGAATCTATCTATTCATTTCTATTCATTTGATGTTTTGTACAAAGCACAGATTAAAATATTTTTTCAGCTTTTATAACAAATGCCTGCGGTCTTTATCAATCGATGGTTTTAGTGCTTACATAACGAGTAACAAGACTTTAAATGTATTAAAACGATACTAACAGCAACCTTATAGAAAATTAAGAGTTAATGAAAAATATGTATAAAGTACTCGTTAAATATTTCTTTATTACTAAATATTACGGAAATACGAATTCCATCACAAATTTATAATTTCGTCGCTTGAAATTTAAATGACAGAGTTGTAACGATTATTTTAGAACAGGGAAAGAAGCCATAGCAAAGAAGTTATCAGAGTTGCCAGATAATTTTCAATTATTATCAGCGATTTTGAAATTCATATCCCCAAAAATCCTCAAAATCCTGATTAGTTTATCCCCAAAATCCCCACAGAAACTGCATGCATGTCCATATGTTTTATTATTTACCAGCGTACTAAGTGGAATTAATCTGATTTTTAATAAGGCCTAAGAAACGTTTTGCCCTGGAGTCTACAAGTTTTTAAAACATATCGAGTGCAATGGTCTTCCACACATCTTTAACAAGTTCCCACAACTGTTCCTTAATAGAAGGGTTTTTTCCTCTAAGAGCCGATTTGACAATTTTCCATAAATTTACAGAGGATTAAAATCTGGAGACATCATGATGTCGTTTAAAATATTTGTATAGTATACGGCATCTATTGTACCTCAATTCTAAATAGATGGAATATGCCATAGTAAGGAAAATACACCCATACCATAAAGTATAAGTGGAGAAGTAGTTGTGGTCGATGAAACTAAAATTAGTTTGTTCTCGGAAATAAGTAATTTAGCTGTACGAAGACCCTATAATACTGTATTACTCCGCAATAAAAACCATTAAAATCGGTGGCGGAAACACAATGATATGGAAGGTTTTTATTTATATTAGAAAATAAATCAAACCAAAACAAAGAGCACACGTTACAAAAATTTTATATGAAAGTATGAGTTTTGAGCAAGTCTTGAAAATTTAAGTTCTACTGAATATTTTTCATCGTGTGTTCCGAATGTAAAGAGCCTATAATATACAATATAATTAAATGATCAAACAAATTTTAAAAATTGGCGAAAACTTGTCGATTAGGATGGGGATCTATGACTTAAACTTACTAATATCATGTCTGATATTACCATCTGAACAAAGAGTATAAAAGATTTATTTTGTTTTAATTGTATGGTTGAGTTTGATCGACTACTACCTTCGAATTTTGGTTTGTTTACACTCATTGTTCGTGCTTTCGTTGTTGTTATTAAAAAAAATTGAAAAGTTTTATCAACAATGTGAAAAGAATTAATATTTACGTGAAATAAAGCAAAAAATCAGGTGGAATAATTCTTTTTTATTTTTTTTTTTGTCGTTTAAAGCAAACAAATTTAATACTGATTGCAATTTAATAAATTTAATCAATTTCAATCGTTTGTATGTCTTTTAAAAATGAAATGTGAAGAATTTAAAATCATTTTAATAAAAACTTTTCATTTTTTGGTAAAATTTTTTTTGTAAATATGGGGTTTATGTTTCAAAAACAACAACATTTTTAATTTTTGTTAATTAAATAAAATGTATATTTAATTTTTTTATTTTAGATCGAATTTAAAGAAAAAATTAAATTAAAAAAAAAAATTAAAAACTACCAGGAATAATATTCTATTATTGTAATCAACGGTTGGGTTAAGTTAGGTTAAAGATGGTAGCCACCTCCAGGCAAAGCACACTTGGTTGCTATAAGGTCCCGTTGTGATAGCACTCTATCCATTTCACATGTCTACGACCGTTGGACATTTTCCAACTAACCTGATAATCTCACGAAGATGTGAATTCTATTCAAATCATCTCTAGTCAAACAGGATCTGCCTATAAATATATAATTTGCCCGAAAATCTTTCTTCTCAGATCCCTCAGTGAGGGAAAATGAAAGAGAGAAAATATTTTGTTGTTTTAGCCTTTTCTTCGTCATTACAGCTTCTACAGAACTCGTTGTGAGGTATTTTCAACATACGGGCGTAAGTACCTATGGCCCAATGACCACTATAGAGTTTCTGAGATGGACTCTGTGTAGATTTGACGCGATCCTCTCTTATTTAATAAATTTCAGTTTCAGTACTGCTTATGATTTTGAGCCAAAATATGATCTCACGACACTTATTGGTAAATACCTGCAGTTGTTGATACTCATTGCTATTAGGGCTCACTTGCATTCAACAGATGCGTTGTATGTTCTGTGATTCATTTGTTTTAATTTGTTTATAAACTTCTATATATTGATTACAGTCGGCCGAATGTTGCTTTGCTCTGTTAAACCATTTGTTTATGTTTCTTTCTATACCAAACAATGCTCACAATCCCCACCATAACTGTTCCACCTATATTTATCATGTCTTTGTGAGCAACTATTTTAGAGTGCGAATTTAAATAAAAATTTCCGTCTAACCAGTCTTATTTTATTTCGCACTGCTTGTGTGTGATTATAACTGTGCAACCATGTGTGGCATATAATATTATCATACAGTGTTTTATAATTGTTTCTGTTCTAAATTCTCGTCATTTTAGCTACTAATTTAGAAACTTCACCATATCGTGTAGTATTGTGTGTGTGTGTGTGTGAGCATGTGTGGGTATGTGGCTTTGGTACATTTTTATATTCATTTTTCATTCATGTTTCTTATTTTCATTATGTGTTGGACTGTCACAAACATTTAAGTAAATTTATGCCGATGACTTTTAATATTAAATTTTATATACAATTTTATGCCACAATTGAAATACAGTGGTATGGCACAAATATAAGGGATATGGTTGTTGTTCGTTTTGTTTTTATTTTTTGTGTAGAAGAGTCAATAAAAATGCAAAACCGTATGTATATTTGTATCAAAAAATAATAAATAAAATAATATGATTTTATTAAAAATTGTGATAAATTTTTGATTTTTACTTTTACATTTTGAAAAAATAGAGAAATGAAAACCAGATTATATTTTCCCTTTTTTTTTCTTTGATTCACGAACTTAATTCTGTTTTTCACCGCAAAAAATTATACGCAAAAACAAAGCATATATAGTAGTGGTACTTTTACAGACTTTAAAAAAATTAAAGTTTTATATAAAATTTGTTTTAATGTCGATATTTAAAAGATGTATTTTGAAAAGTTTAAACAATTTGTGGAAATTGTTTTAAGTATTTGGCAACGCTTCATACATACATATGTACATAACTGGCCATTGCAACCCTGTGTGAGGATTAAGGCCTAGCTTCCCGCAGCACAAATGTTGTGTGTGCCAATTTTTATCCATGAGTACCGGGACTCACGGTTTAATGTCGACTCCGAACGACAGATTTTAGAAGCTTTTTCATGGCAATCAATTACCCCCAGAGCTTTTGCCAGAAGACTACTGAGAGGTAATCGCCGAAAGAAATATTTTTTTTAATATTTCTTTACTTCAAGATGTCAGAGCCGGGACTTGAACCGGAGATCTCGTCTTAGTACGCCAACACACTAACCACTAGACCACGGCGACTACAACGGCAACGCTAGTCGATGTTACAAACAAAACAATATAATAAAGATTTAACTTTATCAAACGTTTACCTACCTGGGATAATCACCTTGTAGTGGTGTGCAGGCTTCAAGGCTTCTTTATAATATAAATTAATGGGTTATTAATATCATATTATAAAACATGAATTTTTAAAGCTTAAAAGAGATTAAAAGTTTCTAAGTCACACAGTTTTTCATTGCTCATAAGGTTCGGCAAACAATCCATATTGTTTTCTTGCTCAAATTATAATTTTTGGAAGACCTTTTAAAATTAAATATATTCGACAACATTATTATTCTCTTTGACTCCAAAATCCTAAAGTAGTTTACGTTTGTATTAATGACTTACAGCGATGAAGTGTAGCATAATAAGCCTACAAAGGAGTATCAGTGCTCGGAAAATAACAAAATTTTCTGGTAGTCAGACCACGCTGAGTTCATATTCCTTGAAATCATATTCTGTAAAAATGTTCAACAACTCAGTACTGTGATAGAGATTGTTTATGAAAAAATCCTTTATCACTCAGAGATTAATAGTGGACTGTCAAGAGAGCTTTATTTGTTTAAGGCTATATTGTGGGATTAATTGAATAGAGGTAGACCGTTATGATCTCTGAGGCTAGAAAAATTGGGACTTAGTCAAGTCAAATGGATAAGTTCCACCATACAATCGTTATTTATTATCAAAAAATATTTTTTAACAAAAAATAGTATATTTTAAACTGTAACCCTGTGATACATATGTATATACTAAATTTTTTGTTTTTTCATTTGCTTAGCGACTGTTACAATTTTTTTAATTATTTATTAAAAATTTGCTCGATAATAGTTTTATTCTATTAAAATTGTTGATATTTTATTTTTCCATTAGTAATTTTACTATGTAGTTGTTATGTTTTGTAAAATTTTTTCTGACTCTTCTCAAATTTCTTTCTATCATTTGATATTCCACTGTATGATTTAATCTTTATTATATTATTTATAACTGTCCACATAAAAACTGATGACTATATATAAAGTATGTATGATTTTATCTCTGATTTTTCTTTTTTTGCTTTTAATTGGAATTTTTTATAAATCCGTATAATGGCTTTCAATAATATTTATAAAATATCGATAAGTATTAAACCATTTAAATCGGATGGTAGTAAAATCATACGACTTTTTTAAATGATTTTAAATAAACAAATAGTAGTCGTATGTATGAATAAAAAATAGAAAACTGCTATGCTAATGAATGATGTGGAAAGAAGTATGACATACAAATATGAAATATATTCGTTGTAAACAATAAAACAATGCATAGTAGTACATATTTTGTTATAAATTTGTTAAAAAAGGAAGCAAAAATTAGTGCTAACCAATAAGCTATTTTGTAAGGGAGAAATTGTGAACAATCACTTACTCGTGCGCATCAATAATGCATGATTTTTATATAAAATGAGCCGCTAAAATGCAATAGAAACCCAAATTTATTGCAACCAGTAAGCAAATAGTATAAAAAATCAAAAATAATACCTTACCCTATAGCATTTTTGTGAGCTTTAAGGTATGAATAAACAATATAATGCTTCTGTTATTGCTTACAGTTTTATTTATTGCTTCCAAATTTGAAACATTTTCTGCTGGGTAGTTATTTGGGTATATTTTAAAATATTTATACTTTCTACTAAATATGCATAAAATATGGATCCTCTTGAAACTAACTCTTTCTATTGAAATAACTGTTGGTAAAATTTGTGAATTTAAATTCAAATACATACATACATACATAATTGGCCTTAACAACCCTGTGGCAGGCTGATGGCCCAACTTCTCGCGGCACTCAAGTTGTACGAGTATGTGTCAATTTTTTTCCATAATGAACGGGACCTACAGTTTAATGTCGACTCCGAACGACAGACTTGGGAAGTTACTTGGTAATCAGTTACTCTCAGAGCTATCACGGCGTTTTTCAGATTAGGGGATTTATCCCCAAAATGGGGATTTTTTTTTCTGAAATGGGGATAAAAAAATTCATTTAGGGATGGGGATTTAATTGGGGGGATAATCGAAAAGTTTTCGACTATTTTTAAAATTTCATATGAAATTATGAGTTAATTAGCGAGTTCTAAACTTGTTTAAAACTCATACTTCCATATAAAATTTCTGACAACGTGTGCTTTTAGTTTTAATTTGGTTTTTTTTTTTCTCATATAAATAAAACATATACACACTATTATGTTTCCACCACCGATTTTAATAGTTTTTATTGCCCAGAAACTCAATATTAGAGGGTCTTCTTATAGTTCAACAGCTCAATGGCAAAACTCTTTTTGGAAATTATTAAAAATCAGGGAAATTCCACCAATAATAAAACATCATGCAAAATTAGTGATGCAGATACTGTGGGGATTTTTGGGGATGAATAATCCTGGTTTGGGAGATTTTTGGGGATTTGAATTTCAAAATCGGGAATAAAAATTGAAAACTATCTGACAACCCTGAACTACACAGTCGTACGATTCATTCACAAGAAAATCTTATCGATTTCTGTCACACTTTTAAAAGTCGCATCAAAATGGCACAATTAGTGCCACACCATCACACAAAATAAGATACAAAGCATATGCAGAGTTGCTTTTTGCTAACATCTTATAAAATGCAACTCTGATCGCATGGAGAAAAAAATTTTATGAATTTTTTTTTTTAAAAGACTATGGAGTCGGACAGACTTATCAAAAAAAAAAAAAAAATAAAATAAAAAAAAATTCATTTTTATCTCACACAATTATACTTTTCTAAAACATATTTATGATTTTTTTTGACAAATCGTACAACTCGATAGGATAATGTATCACGGCCTTAAAAAGTAGTCGCCGAATCTTTGCTTCAAGATGTCAGAGCCGGGGCTTAAACCGGAGCTCTCGTCTTAGTACACCAGCACACTAACCACGGCGAATACATTAAATTAAAATGACTCTTGGTAAAATTTGTGGATTTGAAAAAAAAAACTTTACTTTTCAGGTTGCGTTAAAAATTAAAACTTAAAAATGAGCACTGATTAGTGTCAAAAGCAGGCAAACGCTGCTCTAAATAGAATATCTACTTTACAAGTATTTGCAGAATATAACTGTTCGTATCTAATATCCTACAAGCCACTTTTAAAAATTATATAAATAAGGAAAGTAGGCAATTTTAATTGGACTAAAATAAATATTTTTGTTTTCTTCCTTTCTAATTTGCAAGACTTTCGTTTATAAATATTTGCTATTCATAATAATATATTTCCATGTTTTATTTATAGAAACAATATTCTTTACATGATTTCGTTCACATTAATTAGTTTTGCAAGATTATTTAAACAGTCCTCTGAGTATGGTTAAAATCTCTATATATACTTGTATTTTTCTTATATATTTCTTATCCTTTTGCCATAAATTAAGTAGAAGATTTTAATTTTCTTTCAGCATATTTTGTACAAACTGTTACAACAACATGTTACAAAAACCATATTTATTATAATTAATAATAAAATAAGAGTACTTGACAAAATCCCTATTGAGTATAGAAGAGATACAAAAATATCAACATTTCCAACAATAAAAAAAAAACGAATGGAACTTCATAAAATATAAATCAAAATATTGGTTAGAAAATTAAGCAACTAATTTGAAATGACAAATAGACAGTAGCAAAAAATACATATAAACCTGTATTGAGAACTAAAAAAGAGAAAGAGGGTAAAAGGTCAAAACAAACTCAGTTTACAAACGTGTACAGTAACATTTGGTGACAGTTTCGCACGCATAACATGAATTTACCAACAACAGAAACGACAAATGGCTACGAAACACAAAAGGATAATAAAAGTATTCACATTCAAATCAATAGTTAACCCAGTACAGCTTTAATAATCGAAAGACACAAATTCATATATTTTGTATTTCTGTGAGCATTGGCAGCCTCAGTAGCACCAACTGTAATATATTTAATGGATATACAATTTAATATGAAACTATTGGTAACAAAATCAAGTAGCAGCATCAACAAAATTATAAATAAAATTGAATATTCTTTAAATTTAACAACTACAAACAAACATATGTATGCATGTGTGTTTTTGTGAATTAAAGTTTTGTAGTGTGTATTTATTTAACCTTTCTCCTCACCTTTCTCTCTTATTACTTCTGTCTTAGCAACATATCAAAAATAGTGAAATGACCTTAATTCTGGTCATAAATAAAACAAGTTTGGCTTGTCCTTCATTAAATTTCATTAAAATTAATCCACCTCTTAAAGTGCTCACACAAATACATCTAAAGCATACACTTTCTGAACACACACACATATGCTACATACACTCACTTTATATGTTTCTTTTTCTTTTTTAATAAATAAATTTACACAACATTTCCCCAACACACATTTACATACAAATGTCCAAACAATCACTCACACTTGTTTAATATTTATAGAGAAATTTAACAAATAATAAAAGACAAAATGAAATGAACAGAGAAGAGATGTGTTGTGATGAGAAAATTGCGCTCTCATCAAGTAAAAAAAAATAAATAAATAAAATGGAAATAAATTCCCTGCAAAAGAAATTGTAGTGTTTGCTTAGAAGCCAGCACACTAATGTGCAATGCACTGTGGTAATAAATTAAGAGAGTTTTTTATAAAAAATAAGGCACAAAACTTATTCAATATTTATTGATAAACTGAAAAAATTAAAAGTCGAATAATTCTTTAATGAAAGTTCTATTTCGTGTTAATTTATCAACAAGTAGGTACTGTGGCTTAGTCAGATGGCTAAACAACCAGGAACTTGATCAACTACAATAAGCACAAAAAGGCATTTATATACTCGTATCATCACAGGACCGCACTGGATTCATTTAAGCAGGTAAAAGAACTGCCACCAACCAGCGCTGTCTTTAAAGTGGAGGTTTCCCGGTTCTTTTGTTTTAATGAAAAATTTTCTAAATTTAATTGAGAATGAGGTTTTTCACTTAAATGTAAATAAAATCAATTTTTGTTTGTTGAACCTACAGTTTAGTTTATTTTTAAAAGAATTATCTTTACGAGCACAGTTATAATAATTTCATATTTTGCCCATGTGCCTACCTGAAGGTGAGGTTAAGTTTTTTTTAATATTGCGACCAATACTCAGTGGTAAACCCCTACTTAATTCTGTACATTGTATGGATATTTTTTGGAAAGGACAGTAAATAATATTTCTTATATTATATTATTACTAAGCGCCTTAGGAATGAGTCAAATTGTTTTGAATTGATCATTCAAAAGCCAATGTTATACCTTCACCTTTGAATTATAACAGCAATTGTCTCATCGTTTGCATGTTGTTTGCGTAGTGGGTGACTGCCTTCGCTAAGTAAGTTTAGCTGTCATCTGCTAATTTTTTTTTATTGAGACCGCCTTAGGAATGAGACAAATTGCTGTGAATTGATAATTTAAAGGCCAGTGTTATATCTTCACCCTTGTACGTTCAAACGAAATTACCCCATCGTTGTATGTTAATTACGGTGAGAGCCTTCGCTAAGTAGTTTTTTAGCTTTTATCTACTGCTTCCCAATAGGTGGCGCATTTTTCCTGATCATTCGTTTTTTGTTGTCAAAGGTTAAGGTGGAATAGACTGGAATGTCAGGAAGCGGTTACTTTGTAGATGGATTTCTTGGAGGGGAGGACCTCTTATTTTTAAAACGAATTTTTTGAAAAAATCGCAAACTAACAATTTCAATAGATGGCGCTTGCCTCCTGATAGTCTTTGTTGTTGATGGTTAAGGTGTATTAGAGTCGAAAGTCCAGGAGCGGTTTCTTTTTTGATGGAATTCTTGAAGGTTAGCGGTGGAGGGGGGTGACCCTCTTATTTTTTTAAATTATAATTTTGAAAAAACCGCAAACTAAATTTGTAATTGTTCACCTTTGCTGAGATTTGAAATTAAGCGTTTGAGTTTTTGTGCGAGCGCTCTAAACACTACTACCTCTCTCTCTACCACACACCCCCCAATTATAATTTGTCAAATAAAATTTTCTAGAAATAATATTTAAGAAATCAGACACACGCTTGCACACAGATATCTCTTTTATTGAACTTTCTTTTAAGGCTTAACGCAGTTTGAATTTGACAAATATCTTCCCCTTTACATATTATCAAAATTTTGAGAGCTTAGTATGAATAAATACCAGGGCACTGCTTACTAAGAGAAATGGCCAAAAGCTTGAATGTTCCAAACAATAACCTGCTAACGATTAGAAATTTAAGGAGACTTTACACAACTCTGAGTGTGATTTAGAGCGGATCATATTTTTTAAGAAATGATTAATGGGAGGTTTGAAGTAGAAAAACCTAAATTTGTGGCTGAGTCTATCAGTCTTTGAAGGCCCATTTAATATTCCCAATATTTGTTGAATTTTAACTTCTATTGAAATAATGAAGGAATGATTTTTTTACTTTTTCTATAAGAAAACATATACGTTTCGTTCTTGACTTTTAAATATTATTTAGATTTATTTAACTCAAAAAGACAACAAAATCCCCTTGAGCCTATAATGAAGCATTTTGGCAGTCTTTTGTATCAATAAAGTTGGTGCAGCACAGTTTTATTTAGTCTGCAATTAAATATTTTTTATGTGATTAAAACACTGACCCTAAATAAAACGAGACCTATTTGGTAATGCACATCTAACGACTAATTGGTATCAAATGTTTAAATAGAATGCAATAAGAATTTTCCACTGCATATTGAATATACGATCTTTATGCAGAATTTTTTCTCTCCACTTGTACTTTCTCCTATAAAAGTTTTTTTATCTTTCAACTGAAAAACAATACATTACCATGACTTGAGAAGTTTTTGTTTAAATTAATAATTAACAAACTGCAATAGGTTTCTCTTAATTGGGACCAAAAACATTTGCAAAACTTGGAAATTGGGATATTTGATAAACTACTGTGCCAAATAAATGAAATTTAAGATTTAAACAGAAACATGAGAAGTAGTTTT
Source organism: Metopia argyrocephala (assembly GCA_963576795.1). Classification (NCBI taxonomy): domain Eukaryota; kingdom Metazoa; phylum Arthropoda; class Insecta; order Diptera; family Sarcophagidae; genus Metopia; species Metopia argyrocephala. The sequence goes on along the minus strand of OY756208.1, from coordinate 16,988,559 downwards.
GAGTAGATGAAGATGTCGTAGTTGAATTTTATTTACATGTCCAACAAAAACATACACACAAATAAGCAAGACAAACACTTATACAAATGCAAAGAAATTAATGAAAGAAAACCTTAAGAAAACAACATCAAGTTAGTACAAGTTTTTAAGTATTTATCGGATATCCTAAAACATATTCAAAATAATATTCATTCTCAACTTACGTGCCCTCTCTATATATATATCTGTTCTGCTAGACTTGGTAGACTAAACGATAAACAGACAGACAGACAGACAGTAGGAGGACAGACAAAGGACAACAAAATCTTAAAACATATACAAACACTAGTGACAAGTCAAGTTGCTTTTGCAAATACACTTACAAGTAAGCCAAGAAGAAGAATACAAACATAAAATATCAATCCTAACTAAAGTATGAACACACGCCAAACACACACAAGTTGTGCAATACCTTAAGGATACTTTCTATATAGCTATACATACATACTATATGTATGGACATACGTATGTTATTATTGTTGGTGTTGGTGTTTATTTTCATTTTATTCGTTACCAAAAAATTTATTTGTTTAAAATCTTGGGTTTCTTTTTTTCTTTTTTTTTTTTTTGTTTCTTATTAAAGTGGGACAAATTCTGTTACAGTGGGTGCATACGTATGTGTCTGTATCTTTACGTTTTCTTTTCAATTTTTTGAAAATTTTCCAAACATTGTATAGAAAATGCATGAATAGCAGCCAAAAATATATATTTTTTACTTGAATTTTTTTTTGTTTTTCAATTTCGCAATTGCTGCCATTTATTTGTTCGCTTTAGTTTTTTGGCTTCTCAACTTGACTTTAACTTACCAAAATAAAAGAATAAAAAAAGATGAAAAAAATGTGTAGAAATTGAAAATAAAATTAAAAAATAAAGAAGTGAAAAGAACTACTAGTAGTACATCATCAAACATTCAATATAAAAATAAAATATAAAGCAAAAGACATTTTTATTTTTTTCCCCTATTTTTTCAAGTCAAAACTATTCGATTACATTATTGCCACTTCTTGTATGTCTCCCCCTTGTCTTGGCCACCCATAAACATATCTTTAAGTGGCGCATGTAAAGCACATTTAGTGGTTACAAAAGTAAACCAATGGATGTTTAAAATCTAGTTTATAAAAAACAACTGATTTTGTTCAAAGTGCTGTGGATATTTATACATAAAAACTAGGGCTAAGTACTTGCATATAATATTGTCCTTTAGAGGACACCAATTAAAGTGGATAATATATGCAAGGCTTGTGCATAAAAAGTTGTTTAGAGATGAGCCAAGTTTAAGTTGCCATATTAATAAGTCACCAAAGTTTTATAATGCATATCTTTTGTAAAGGATATCTACTCGTATTAGATAACTAACACTTAGTGAACCAAAACATGTTTTCGGTAAAAGAGTTAAAACAAGATTTAGGTCTCACTTAAGGGGCAATGTAGTCGCTGTGGTCTAGTGGTTCGTGTCTTGGCTTACTAAGGCTAGAGCGCTGGGTTCAAATCTCATGTCTGACATCTTGAAAAAAAAAGAAATATAAAAAAATTATTTCTTTCGGCGACTACCTCTCAGCAGTCTTCTGGCAAAAGCTCTTGGAGTAATTGATTGCCCTGAAAAAGCTTCTCAAATCTGTCGTTCGCAGTCGACTTTAAACTGTAGGTCCCGGTACTCATGGATAAAAATTAACACATACAACAACGTAACTCTGACACAGGGTTGCAATGGCCAATTATGTATGTATTAGAAAACTAACAGTTAGAGAACCAAAGAACGTTTTTGGTAAAAGAGTTTAAGCAAGATTTAGGTCTTACTAAAGGGGCAATGGAGATAAGAGTATAGAATTTGGATACAAATGCCGCAAAGGGTCGTTTTCTACTCGTATTTCTGAGATTTTGCCGATTGATAGATTGCGATTCAGTAAGTATAGCGAGTAATTGGTTAAATCTAGCAATTGTTGCAAGGAGACTAAAGTTTTAGGGCTTAGCATAATTAGAGTAGAAATCAGCGGAGACATCAAACTGGCCTAGTGAAAGCAGCAGTTGTTTTTCATACCAGAGATAAAGATGCGTATTGATTTACATCTTGAGCTGTGAGAAGTTTTGGGGTACCAAAACGACACTAAGTGTTAATTTTATATAGGTTAAAGTTCTAGTAGGGAAATCAAAAAGCATTTTACTTGGAAATAACTTAGATTACACTTCAGCACATATTAAACTAGTTAAAAAGAAGAAGTTCATTGCTGTCCTGCGCCTTTTCGGTGTAAGTAATGTACTCAATGGAGGATATCTAAAAGTAAATCGAATACAATGGCAGTAACCTTTGTACATATTGCCCTGTTTTTTAACTGACAACCTCACCTACTGTTTATTTCGGACTTGGTGTCAACTGTTAGAAGCAAGAGAGGTTCTGTTTCCCGAGCCAAGGTGGCATAATCTTTCGTTGTTAGCCGGATACGTTACTTACTTAGCTACCTATCTTTAACGATTTCAGATACTGTTTGAGGCGTTATGCTCCTTATGCATGACGGGAACATATCGTCATGTTAAATGCAAACGGACGATATATTCGCTTAATTATGGTTCGTTTTATCAAAATACATGTTCATGCAAAATTTTAGAATCCATACAAAAAAATGGCAATTTTATTAACGAAATCGAAACGGACGTTTCTATAAGTGCATTTACAATATTTCTAAATGCAAGAAGACATAACTGCATACTTATTTATATGAAAAACCTTACAAACAAACTCATTTGTTGTATATAAGGATGCCAATCCTTATATCTCGACCCTCAAAATTGTATGATTTTTAGGACTTATTTAGGATTTTTGCTTCTTCTGTAAAAAAACAAAAAGTGAAGTTACGTCCGTATTCAAACAATTTAATCAAAGCTATTCAGTTTTCTTAATATGGAAGCTCATGTAAGTTTCAACCCGTACAAATTTAAAAATGCTTTTTGCTAGTGTTAAAGTACTGCTGTCATTACTATCCTATGGAAATTATTCCTAAGCTTTTTGGGAAAATGAAATATACAAAACTGGATGGCTTCATTTATACTACCTTTTCTTTTAAAAATTAGTATATAAGTAATACTACTTCTTTTAGAGAAAATCTAACGCAAGTTTTCAAAAATTCAAACTGTTTGTGAGTTCGACAGAATATTTCCCGTTTAACTGAAACCCAATTTTATTCGCTTTTTCAAAAATTGAGTTTTTACCACTTATTATGCGGCTTTTGAATTATATATTTAGAATCACCATTACAAATGACCATATGGCCTATATCATCAAGACTATGATGGATTTACAAAAATTTATTTACAAATTGACAAGAAATATTAAGCAGTAGGAATATTTACACATTATTTGTACAAATATTTTACAAGGCAGAAGAAAACTTACAAACTAAAATTCACTACAAGTTCAGTCAAATGATAAGTGTTGTTCGTTTCTGTGGACACCTAAAACATGGTGCAAATACAGTCCGAAGTGTTGTGTTTAATGGTGGCTTTGAGTTTAATGAAGTATGCCATTTTTGTTCAGCAATACCCAGGATTTACAACTACTTAGTAGACAGATAAACACTGCTTACAAAATGTGACTTCACAATTAGAAAAAAATCCTTGGGAGCAGTAGTATTGCACTCAGTTTATACGATAGTTTTAAAACATTTTTTTTATTTCTTTTAAAATTAACAACAACAAAAAAACATTCGGGTATGTTCTTCAAAACGAAAAGTAGTGAAATTGAAAACAAGAGTTTTTTTTAAATACAAATAAAACTGTATTGTGAAAATTATATTAAAGTTTTATAATTAAGAAAGGAAGTTATGTTAATATTCATTAATCCAATGAATAAAAAAATATATCAAAATGTCCAATTTGAAAGTTATAGCAAATCGAATAATCATGCGATTTCAATTTCACTACTTATCGTTTTGCCGAATATACCCGATTAAGTTTAAAAAAGAAATTTCTTAGAAATAATTTTTGGAAATGTTCTGAATACCGATTTTGTTTGAAGCCCTCTAAATAAAATCTATTGTTTCACGGCATTCCCAATAACCCCTAACACTCAAAAAATAAATAAATAATATTAAAACGTTCACTGGGTTATAAGACATAAAAAGCTGAATAAAATATCCAGTGACACTTATGTACTTACAGACACATACACACATATAAATGCAAGTAGAGAGAGAGAGAGACAGAGAGGAAATATAAATATTGAATATTGAACAGACAAACAAATATTTTGCAAAATATGTTTTGTAGCCAAAATAGAAATTTTATCCTTCTGTTGACAATATTTGAGACAAAATGAAAGTGTTAAAATTCTATTTTATTTAAGTGTAAGACTCAGAGTCTGAGTGTGTGTTGGTTTTTTTTTCAAATTGAATTCTTACAAATAATACGAGCAGATATCCTCTATAAATGCTAAATATGGGCGTATGAGTGTGTGTAATGTGAATACGTCCTTTTTAATAAATTTATTAAAAGATTGTATTTTTAGTCTTCCCAAAATAATTAAACAACAAAACTTTAATGTTTCAAAGTTGTTTGTTTGCTGTTGATATTCTTGTTTTTTAGTTTATTTGTTAATTTTTTTTTCTTTACAGCCCAGCCCGTTCAGTTTGTATCACATCGTTAAGTTTTGGTGTACCTTTTAACTGCTCTGCTTGCCATTGCTATGGCTACAGTTCCAGGTAATATATAATTAATATTAAATTTATTATTATTTTAACGTGTCATATACAGTGGACACAAAATGGGAGCTGCATTTTTTATTAATTGACGAAAGAAATTAAAGAAAATTAAATTAAAAGCAATAAAAGTCTGTATTACAAATCTTTACAGCAGAGATAAATGAACAGATATTGTAGATAATTTAATGTGCGCACTGTCCCTAGACATGCCACAGTTTGTCCGAGCCTCATGTGATATACTGTACGTTAGACCAGCTCCAATCAGTGTAGAAACTTCCACCTACTAAAGACAGCTATGAAATGCTGGTCGTACCAAGAGATGCGAAATAGGTTTAGCAATTCTGTTACTAATTTTTCTTGGGACGTAACGCCGTTTTTTACTTTCGAAGTTACATACTATCCAGCTTTATTACCACAGCTATTACGTGTACACCTCGTAAGGCTGCACCCAAACAATCAGACGAGACTTATGAATGTATCCGCGAAGTGCAAAAGCCCGTAGTAACAGATTAAGATGTCTCTGTTCAGAACCCCTGAGCGCCAGTTATTGTCACCAACCAACAACTTTTTTCCTACCTGGAAAGGCAGGGTACTTAGAGTGCGAGCATACTAGTTAAGGGGTTAACCTAGGGCGTCAACACTTAATTAAAAAAGATATTTTTCTGCATACACTGTTATATTATGTTTCTGTCATTTTCTTTTTCTCTCAGTATATATTTGGCATTTTACGTGAATGTTTGTGCTGTTGGCTTTGTAGAAAATTTTGCCAATTAATATCATAAATAGAATTACAGGTTTATAGAAGTTTGGCGGTCATGGCAACGATAAACGTCAACAACAGCAATATTTTCAGAAAACAGAAAACACCCAAAAGCAAACAACACAAACTCGAGACAACAACAACAAAAATAAAAATGAATCCCATAAATGGTTGACATTAAATTAAAACACCTTTTCAATTGCGTAGGAGCGTGTTTGCGTTTCAAATTTTATTTCATTTTTTTTTTTTCATTTCATTTCAGCTCAAGATTCTTTTTTTAAATACTCTGTGCAAATAGAGAAAAATAAAATAAATTAAACAATCATCACCGTTATATTTATATATATAAAGAATCCTACAAAATTAATTTTTTAAACGAAATTATTCAAAGAACAGGTTTGTGAAAAGATAAAATAAAATTTATTTGAAATGAAATTTGTTAATTATGAAAATGCCATTGGAGACCGTCTTGAAGTAGAAAAATAACTCGTTATTTATATGCTACGATCAAAGAAAGGTTAATTGATGATTTAAATTGAATTGAAAAAGAATATTTCTTTTTTTTCAGTGTTAACTGGAGAGAAGGCAAGCGGAAAAATTATTTCCAAACGAAATTTGTTGTATTTAATCGTTAATGCTTGGAAAAGATTTTTAATACAAAATTAAGAAAAATTAAAGAAATATTAGCGGTATTCACACCGAGCTTGTTAGTTTGTTAGTCGTTACTTTTTTACACGTATTTTGTTTTTGTATATTTATCGCACTACCGGATTAACATTTAACAAATTAACGACACGGCATCCCTGATAAAATAGTTGTTAGTTGGTAACTCACAAACAGCTGTTGCAGTTTCTAAATAATAAAAGTCATTTGTGATACATTTCTAAAAAAAAAATGTTTGTGTTTTGGCAATTTTCGTGTATATTGAGAGTAAGTATTTAATTAAATGATTTTTTTATTTTAATTTAATAAATCATAATCTGTTCTTATAGTGGATAACCAAAAGATTTACTACCAAAGTTACTAGACTAACAAAGTTTGAAAAAGGGGGTCGTTCACAGTTGCTTACTTTAACAAATTAACAAACTACCGAGTAACAAATTAACAAGTTCTGTGTGAATACCATTATTGTAAAAAAGGTAAGAGACAATATAATGTTTTTTTTTCAAAGTCAGGCTTAACCTGTGTACCTGTCCGTAGACACAACCACACGCTGGCCGAGTCAGGAGTGAGATACTACACGCCAAACCAGCACCACCCAATGCCGCTACTACCAACTACCGAGTATAGAATGCTACGCCGCTCACATTGAGAGCTCTATGACATTGGATAAGCTATCTCGATACTACCATTACCTGGATAGTATGCACCTCTTAAGCAAGGAGCACTACCACAACCACTACGTGTACTCCCCGAAGGGCCGAACCCAAACCATCAGGCAACATTCGCTCACACTACAAATGACAAGGGTATACAGGCAGTCCTGGGGCTTCCTGATGACCGTAGTACCAGGTTAAGGCGCCTCTGATCAGTTCCTAAGCGCTCCAGTAAGTTATAACTACCAACAATTCTCTTCCTATATGGAGTGTCAAGTCACCTGGAGCTAGATGCAATTCTATTTACCCCAAAGGCACAAGCCCCTGATCGGAAGAGTCGGCAAAAGCCTTTCAGTACCCCCGGGGGAGTCAGTGTAAAAAACTGTGTTTTAAACTAAACAATTCAAATTTATTTTTTTATTAATACTGTTGGACTTACTTACATATACACTGCCGCTCACTTGAATAGGTTTACTATTTTCATTACATTCAAATTAATTTTTTCCTAAAAGTAATTAAGTTTTTAGTTATATTATTTTCTAAAATGGTAAAATATTCGATTATGTGTGTTTAAAACAAAAAAATTGTTTCAATAATTAATAACCGAATTTTAGTAATTTTTTTCCCAAAACGAATATGATTTTCAGCACAATTTTTTGGGTCATTTGAATAGGTTTACTATCATTAATTTAAAAAATTAAAGAAAAAAATGATTTTTTTGTAAACCTTTTTTAATTTTTTAAGATTTCTTACAATGCTTGATGATTTATTAAGGAGTATATCCTCCCTTATTCGATATAACTTCAAGAATACCATTTGGGAGGGAGCTATAAAGGTTTTCAATTAATGATAATAAAATTTTTGGACCAAGCTTTTTTAATTCCTCCAATGAAAGCCTATTTGGTTTCGTATTGTCTGCCGGACTCGTAGACTTTGCGAGAAAGCAAGCCCCATACATTTTCTATAATATTTAAGACAGGGGAATATAGTGGCCCCATCAACAAATCGACATTTTGGCTTTAAATCCACACTTTTACAAACCTGGCATTGGGTATCGGGGCATTATTTTGTTTAAATATCCAAAGAATTGATCTAAAAATAGTAGGAAAATATGGAAACACCTTTTCAAGTACTGTTTTGTAATTATTCGCGTTCATTTTTGATATGAGGAATTGAAGCTCAAATGTACCATAATATGAAATCGCACCGCACACCATTACACTTCCCTCACAGAGACGAGATGACTAAGGTAGCGTTCCTCCTTATGTTGGTTGTGGAAATAGTAGTTGTATCCATCCGGACCTTCCAAGTTAAAAATTTTTTTCGTCTGAGAAGGCAACACGATACCACTCATTTTTATCGTTCATGTGTTCTCGTGAAAAATGAGACCGTGTCGCTTTACGAGCAGCAATAAAAGATGTTTTTTTTAATTTTTAATCTCCTTAAATGTTTAGAACGTCGAATAACACATCTTACAGTGCCTATGATAGCTGTGATACCCAATTTTTGTCTAATTTTTGCAGCAAAATCGCTCGAATTTGAGGCAGCTCTTACAATAACTCTTCTGTCCGCTTCTGTTGTGGCTTTTTTCGTCAGCCCTTTCATGTTTTTATACTAATCGGACAGATTTCTTAAAAAATTACTTACAACATTCTGGCTGCGATCAATTTTTTTGTCGATATTCCTATGGATTAAGCCAGTTTCATTGAATGCTTTAATTTTACCTCTTCCTTCTTCAGTTAATCCCTTGCTGCGCCCCATTTTACGTAAAATATATAAAATATTATTGCAGTAACTCACAAATATTTAAAATTTTAATTGTACTATCGATGGTCAAAAGCAAACTAATTTTATTCCTATTGAACCTATTCAAGTGACCCAAAATCTACACCTGTTTTCGCAGCATTTTGAAGTAAAATCAAAAAATAACAAATTTTTATTTATTGTACCGTTATTCTTTTCTTCCTAAAATATGATTATTCATAATATCTCTTAATTTAAGAGAAAAAAAATTATTCTCCTAAAGTTTTTATGAAGAAAAATTAAAATATAAGAGCAAAAATTATTAAACCTATTCAAGTGATCGGCAGTGTATAGTGTATTTACATCTGCTCGAAATCTACTACGTTTGAGATTTCGATCAAAATCTTGTAGATTTCAAGGAGTTTTCTCATAAAATACAAATTGTACTTCACGACAAGATTTCGCTGAAATCGGTTTAACAGACTGTTCATAGAACACCAATTGTTTTTTGACATTCATCTCATTATATGTGCAACAATAACGAAAACACTAAAGTTTGTTGGTGTTTCTCATATGAAAAGACGAAAGTCAAAAACCATTCGTGTTCTATAAACAGGCTTTAAATCCAGAAAATTTTGTAATTCAACTCTGTTTTCTGTACTAAAAAATATTCTTTTTAGTACTAAAAATATACCATTTAGTACTAAAAATACAACACTGTGGGAGATTGACGTTAGACTTAAAATCAGAGTCATACAGCTTAACACGCCACCGTTTCCCGCAAAAACTTCTAAGCTTTTGGCCTGTATTATCCTGAGTCTTAAGCAAACTAAGACCCTAACAAGACAAAGCTTAAATTAAAAAATAAAAACATCTCCAATGACCTAACTACTATAATACTCGAATTGTTTTATTTCCTTTTTTTCCCATTTACGTAAAATCAGTCAATTGGAAACTAGTACACAATTTTTGAATTCAAAAAGTTTGTATAAAACGAAAGTAAAGTTTTGTATCTGCAAATGTATTTTTATTTAATAAAAAATTCTTAATTCTTGTTGTTGCTCATTAATGTTGCATACAACAACATTAACCAATTGCAGTAAATTCAATAATCATTTGATTTTCACTTGTATTGTATTTAACCTTCCAAGTTTCTCATTTGAATATTTAAAGGCTTTTAACTTATCTGTACACAGATAGAAACTTTTACCTATACAGGGTACATCGTACTTTACATTGATATGCGAATATTGAAACTAATTGTTCGCAATGGGGGAATTTCAAATCTGTCGTTCGGAGTCGACTTTGAACTGTAGTTCCTGTACTCATGGATAAAAATTAACACACACAACATGGGTGCTGCGAGAAGTTAGGTCGTAACTCTGAAACAGGGTGATAATGGCCAATTATGGCAATATATCGCTGTTTAATTCTTAAAATTTCCTGGTGAAATCTTTTACTTTGTTCATCACTCATCTGGCCTAAATTTTAAGGGGACATATTCAACTGATCATGCAGATGGTGCAAGTTTATGGATATTTTGCAACCTATTGCCTGGTAGGCAATGTACTATCTACTCATAATGTTCACTTTTTGTGTTTGCTAGAAAATTTTCAGACGCCAAAATAACACCTTTGTGTAGACCAATACTTAGTGATTTATATCCCTACTAATGCGTACATTGAAATGTTTGAAGATATAGTTCATATATATCTTATATTAATGGAATAAGTTGCTGAGAGTTGATCACTTAAAGGTCTGTATTACACCTTCACCTTTGGTATGATCAACAGCAATTGCCCCATCTGTTGATATTAATTCTTTGTTGCATTTCTTTTTTAAAAGGATTGGTTTTGTTTTTGCCTGTAATTTTTATAGGCAAAAGGTGATTCTGCCTCTTGAAATCGAGGCTTTATAGTATTACTATCACAAGAGTAGAGTATATATGTGTTATTGTTACCACTCTCTTTTACTTTTTTACTCCTTTACGTAACCGATTTTGATAACCTATGATTAAACTATGTTATCACATCCTATTTACATGTGATCTAGATAATCCTTTTATTTATTGCTTACCAACTAATGTTATTAACTAAACACCCTGTAAGCTCTTAAATAAAAGAAATGCTTTTTTTTTCTTTTTGATTTCTTCTTTTGGAAACCTTTTACATTTGTTACCCATTAGAAGGTGGAATACCTCTCAATGAGTTGAGATAAAATTCTCAGGTGGCTCACTTAGAATCGTTATTGCTTTTGTTATTCTTTTTGTTTCGTTTTGTTTCTTTTGTGTGTTTCTGTAGTTTGTGTGATACCTGTGATGTTTCCCCTTCTCTTGATCGGTTTTAATTTTTGAAAAGTTTTTCTATTCGTAGTGTCAATTTTCGTTGCAAATCAACATGAATGTCATGTCATGTCATGAATACCATTTTGTCATTGGTTGGGTTTTGATTGAATAATAAAAAGTGCCAAATAAAAAAAAAAAAAAAAAAAAACAAGAAATCTGAAATCTCAGATTTTGTAAGAAAAGAAAAAAGAAAGAATGAGGTAACAGGGATTATCTTATATGCTAAATGTTAAACATGTGGTATAAAATCAATAACATCAGTAACAGTAACAACTACCTAAAGAAAAGAAATGGAAAATTAATGTCTATTGTTTAGTGTGCACAAACACATGACGAGTGTTTATTTAACGGGTGGTATTTTAAAGCTGTTTGAAGACTATTGGTATTAAAAATTATGGTTTGACAACAGAGCTTATAAAAGTAAGTCTTTGAACGTCATTTTAAAGCTTTTAGTCTTCGAAAAACGCTTCCAGAATGTAGAAACTTACAGAAAAAATAAATATCTTTATGAAATCCATTTCAGTCAGGATCAACATAATCGCCTGATGAACAAGTAAATCATACAAATATTGATCGTTTTTGCGTTAGTTTTTTACTATTCAATTAATAGTAACCAACAAAACAAAGATTTAAAAATATAAGTATATACGTACATACATGACTGGCCTTTACAACCCTGTATCAGGATTACGGCCTAGCTTCTCGCAGCACTCATGTTGTGTGTGTCAATTTTTATCCATGAGTACCGGGACCTACAGTTTAATGTCGACTCCGATTTTAGAAGCTTTTTCATGGCAATAAGAAGAAGAAAATATTGGTCGGGTAACGCGACCTCTCGAAGAGAATGCAGCTTTATCGATTGTTTCTCATTCTTAAATTGTTGACCATTATACTTCGACCATGATAAAAATATTTGTATTAATCTTGTCTTATGAGCTTATAAAATATAATTCGAGCAAGAATTAATGTAAAATTTGTTGTGTTGTATTTTTACTGATTAGACATATCTGAAGTTGAGCGAGAATGATCACTTTTATGAAAGAACTCTGTTTACTTGTAAAACTAATATTTGGGTCAATGGCTTCGTCAATAAGTAAAAGTCCCATGTATGCAGCGAAGTAATTTTGAAGTCGTTAACGAAACACTATTACATTCATTCTAACTGACTGTTTTGTGCGATTTATGTTCTATTGGCCTCAGCGATCTGTGCACAGTGGTAACTTTCATATATTTTTGTACAAAAAATTTAAGGAGCAGATCTAGAACCTTGAAAGTTGGCACGGAGTATTATATTGACTAAATTAAGAAAATAGAAGAGTTTCATGAAAATCAGCCACGCCCATCGCCCATACAATCAAAATAGAAGCAAAAGTCTTAAAATGTAGTACATATACTTCTTAGAAAAATTTAAACATTAAAATCGGCCACGCCCATCGCGCCATTTTTCACTCTGTGACGGTTGTATTTTGGTGACAAAAATTAGATTTTTAAAAGTTCTTTTTTACAAACCAAATAATTCCGTTCCAAGGAAGAGTGCTTCACTGAGAGAAATTTATAATTTATTTGATTAAAAAAGAATATCTCGTCTTAGACTTATTAAAGTCACTTAAATATTGTAAAATGAAAACTGACGAAAATATCAAACCAATTATACATTTTTTTTAGTCAAACACTTTTCTATAGAATGGAAAAAATACATTTTCAAAAAGCAATAGTCAAAAAATATTTTGCAAAAAAAAAAAAAAAATACCACTGTGCGCTGCATGACGAGCGCTATCGTGTTGGCTAAATAAATGTCAAGACGACAAGAGCACGCTTAATAACAGATTCTTTTCTAAAACAATTTGGTGTCAGCTTTCTTTTCAAAAGTGATCCTGATCATTGGCCTTGTCGTGTAGTTTACCCTGGCAAACCATTAACACTTGACATATTGGAAGCGAATATTCAAACCGCATTTGATAATGATATGATCAGATTTATTAGAAAAGAATGTATATATATATATGTAACTCATAGCAGCCAAAGACTACCTATATAATAAGTAAAATTCCTTCTTGCATTATCATTTTAAGCTCTTAGGATGTTAGAAAAACACCCTATAAATTTAAGCGTATACAGTAAATGTGAATGTATGTTTATCAGTACTTAATGTGTGGGAGTATATAAGAATATAACTACACTTACATATGCATGTATATAGACATAGTATATTCATTACTCGTACTTTGAGTATTTTTTAGACATTTTCTGATTGCTTTTTATTATTTTTTATTTTATTTTCTGTATTTTTCGCAAATTTTTTTGGTTTACTTTTTTTTATTTTATTTTACGTTTTTTTATTCGATTTTTGTCACCGTTTTTTATTGTTTTACTTCTGTAAGTATTGTTTTGTTTTCTTAAGATTCATTTGATTTTTTATTTTTTCTTATAAACATTTATTGATGTGAAGATTAAAATTTTATTGAAAATCAATAAAAAAGAAAAATAAATAACATTATTTTTCAAGTTAAATTTTTATATTTAAGTGTATTTTTAATTTAAAAATAAATTGATTTTTATTTAAAAACAATTCTTATTTAGAGATTGGCATTAAAAACAGCAACTGTTTAAAGGAATTTCGAATTACACAATTTTTCCTAAAACTTTAGCAATTACGAGGACTCTAGAACTCTTTTTTTATTTAGACCAATACTCAGGGGTAAACCACTTCTAATGCTGTACTTTGTATTGGAATTTTTTGTGGAAAGGACAAATGCATTATGACAGAACGTATATTTTTTTGTTTTCTTATATTATTAAGCGCCTTAGGAATGAAAATGCTGTGAATTAGTTGTGGTGGCTGCCATTGCTAAGTAGGTTTCAGGCTGTTGTCTGCTACTTCTTTCCAAAAGGTGGTGCTTTTTCTTCTGAGCATTCATGTTTTGTTGTCAATGGTTAAATTACAATACAGTGGAATCTGTTTCGTGAAAGAATAATCTTAATTTGAGAAATGATTGGAAAATTTTAAATATTGACGATCATTTCCAATTCACTTGAAAAATCATTGGAGGGCTTCTGCGATGATTGCTCAATTAGAACACTAAGACAATTTAAAGCCATTGTAAGAACGAAAACAAAGTACAGAATAAGTAAATTCCCATTGGAGTAAGATAGCCAATTACATATTGTTACGAAAAAATAATTTTATAGAGCAAAATCATCATTAGATTGATTTAAAGTGCATTTTGCTACTATTTTTAGCATTTAAGCTATATATGTACTAAAATTATTACAATAACAAATATACAAAAACAAAATACATGTAGGAAAATCAAGTATGTTTAAAATTATATAAAATCAAAAATTGTAAGTGATATTGATGCTGCAGATCTTTGTAAAAAAAAACTAATGCATGAAAACAATAGAAATTACTAAAACAGAACATTATAAGTATAAGCACATTCTTGAGTGTAAATAAAGCTTTAAAACGAAAAGTATATTAGTTTACAAATATTAACCCCTAAAATGTAAAATGAATTATAAACGACTATTCGTAATAACATTGTTACGTATAACCTATTTGAAAGTTATATCCTTACAAGCTTCATAAAAATATGTGGTCCAAAAATAATCACAAAACTTATAAAACTACAAACCGTACTGTCGATGTATACCGTACGCGTGTTTAATTTCAACAATAAGAAATTGTTTCACTGTTGTCAAAACATAGAAAAATTAATACAATAATGTTTTTATTGTTTTTGAAACCATCCAGACCAAATCTAAAAACTATATCCTTGACCGTTCCGCAGACACCCAAAAGTTAATATTAAGTTTGTATGGCAAACTCTGTTCAATTTTTAAGTGATCATTTGCATTGACGGCTGAAGGACCACCTTTTGAGTAGCAAGTAACAGCTTTCTGACACTAAAGGCAATAGCACTGGCTAAGTATTTGGATAAAATCATTATAGTCTAAGCGTCAAAGTATCAAATTTAGTATAGATAATTAAAAGTAGTTGGTTTCAGCTCAGATTTGCAGTTTAAATATAATGCAATATATCTGTATTATGCGATATAAAGTAAGTAGTCTTGGACCTCTAATAATTATTTTCTTGTTTCTTAAGAATTAAAAAAAAAACATACATAATTGGGCAGTACAAACCTATTTCAGGGTTAGGGCCTGGCTTCTTGCAGCACCCATATTGTGTGTGTCATATTTTTGTCATGAGTATCGGGACCCACAGTTTAATGTTGACTTCTAACGATATTTAAATTTGTTAAAACTATGCAAAAAATTCACATATTTTTCTTTATAATATTTTTTGTAAATGATAATGAAGTTGTCAAATATAAAAAATTTTATAAAATTTACTAAAGACCCTCACAAATATTGCTTTGCATTTTTCTACGAAACATATAATGAATTTTTTGGGTTTGAGAGAATAATACATACAAATAAAAATAAATTCATGTTGAAGAGCTTTATTCTAAGAATATTTAAATATATTTAAAATAACAAAGAAAAAAACGAAAAACAAATAAGAACATTAAAAACAATTCCGCAATTTAAAGAGAGTTATGGAAAGAAAAAACGTTTAGAAACCAAGTGCTAAGAGTTTTAGTATTTAGATATTTAAAAATAGAAGCCAAAGAGTTTTTTGACCTCTTTCTACTGTACATTTTACATATTTTGCATGCAGCACTCAGTGTTATTTTTTCTTTTTAATTTAATTTATATTTGCATTCATTCTTTTAAAAATTAAGAAAAAAAAAAAATAAACTGTGTAAGTACAACAACTACAATACCGTTAACTAACAACAACTAGTTTGCATGAAAACTAGACACCAAATTGTTGTCACATCACGAAAACCAGGTTGTGTGAAGTGGCGGTTGACAAACTTAAGAATATTTTAATGAAATCAACACAACAACTATGACAACGATATTATGGTCTGAAAATAACTTCTCTAAAAAAAAAAAAAAATTGTGCGAGAACTCATCTTAAATATACAACAAGACCGCAAAATGACTTTCATTGTAATTTGTATAAAAAAAAAATAGGGTGGCGGCTATTCACAGATACAAAAAGAAAGCAATTGTAATTCTGAATGCTTTCAGCAAGACAACAATTAGAAAAATGCAATGGTAGTGTGAATATGAAAGAATGTGTTGTGTGTTCTACTAACTCATTACAAAAATATAGAATAAAAATATAATTCCAATACATATATGATTTATATAAAAAGTGTGTGTTAAACAATTGATGACTCTTATGAATGTGTTCAGAATACAAAAAATTCTGCTGAGAGAGGTTTTAAAATATGTTCCGTTTGGCTTGTGTACAATTCCTTCATGGACATAATTTTCTTCTTTGATTGTAAAAAAATTATTGCCAAAACAATTTAATGTCTTAAATGAATTTAGCTTTGATCTAATTACAGCCTTTTTGACAAAACAAAATTAATTGGAAAAAATTATCACTCTGATGGGGATTCGAACTTGAACTTCCAGACCATTGAACGCTAGCAGTTTATTTGGTTAATATTTGTTTATTAATTATATATTATACTTTTAATTTAATACGTAGGATAATCACCTTTTCGTGATGTAGAAGCTTGCACTTCAAGAACTTAACTGGCTAAGCTGGTAGAAAGCAATGGCAGTTGAGGAACAGAAACTAAGAATTAGCCCAGGTGTTAGATCAAGGACAACAACATCATCTCCAATATCACTACCATATTTTATTCCTCCCCCAAATTTAAACTTTACTGTGCGGCCTCCTATTTGGGATTGATTGCAGTTGTTTGTATAACACTATGCTACAAAAGTAAAGAAAAAAATATGCAGGGGTTCTGACATACTGATTTTGTTTTGGTGAAGCCCACAGCATAGCACATAGCTCATACTGAAAGGGTTTAAATTTTTTTCGATCACTTCATTAGCAAAAAAGGGAAATACCCTTATTCATAAAATTACAAGTTCAATTTTCTGAAACTGACATATTTTTGATGTAGCATAGTGTAATCAATCAACGGCTATCGATTTCCTGGCGGTCCCTATTTGTAAGGTAGGATGTTTGTTTTTTCTGACTTATACCGAATACGATACTAGTTAGTTTAAATGAAAGGCCCACATACTCTTTAAACTTGCCCTTCATATTTTCCTAGACCATCATGAATAGTCCTCGTCCCCTGAGTGCTAACCTCAATCAAAAAAAAAAGGAATAAAAAATTGACACAGAGTAAAGCCTTCTAATTTAGAATCGAAAGTGAAAATAGATAAGTTTAATGATAAAGACTTTACAAAAAATTATAACTAGAGGGAGCTTTATACTATCTAACAAATTGTCAAATTTTAGTGTATAATATGTAATTTAATTATACAACATTGACATTAGCTCTCAGAGTTTTTTGTTTTTTTGACAAACCATGTCAAACAAACAACAACAAAATGTAGGCAGATATGCTACGGTTGCTACGTTTACAAGATTTGTAAAGGCGCTTGCAATGAGGCGCTACAATTGTTATCTATAATTATATTTATATCTACATGCGTTTTTAAAAACTAAATCTTGTGTTTTGTTTTACTTTCCTACGATAAAAATTTAATAAATTAAAAAATGTAAGAATATTTTCCATATGTTAAGACCTATCAGGCATTTATTTATAGTAATCTACTGTGAATCATCATCATTAATTAATTTTAAATACTGTTAAAAGATTTTGCCGGTAAAAAATAAGAATGGTCAAATGTAAAAACGAATTTAGTATTCAAGCCTTTGTTTAAAATTTATGTGTAATGGTATATTTAACAAAAATAAAATTAAACAAATTTTGTTTTTACTTATGTTTTTTAACCAGGGACTCATTAAGGAATTTATTTATGTACATACATACATATGTGTATATAATTTTTAATGTAATATTATTTCTTATTTATTATTTCTATATTTATTTAATAATATTTCTCTTTAAATTTAAAACATAGTTAGAAAAAACTATTTGAAATAAAAAGAAAACAATGTTTAATAATTATAAACAAGCATTACCTTACCAGCTTAAACTTTGAACTGCATTATCACAACACATTGTTAATGTTTTGTTTGGCTATGTTTCCCATTTAGCATTAAAATTGTTGTCACAACAAAGACAAATTGAGAGATTAAGAATTTCTTCCATTAAAGCAAAAACAAACACTTGTTGGTTACATTTCCAATTTAAGTTATTTACTTTTATGCAAAAGTGAGAGTTTAGAGAGAGTATGTTAATATGTCTGCTGATAATTTTTTTTTTTTTTAACAACAGCATATACATATTTTTTTTTTCTTTAGGAATTAGCAATTTAAAACCCATTTTTCTTTATTGAATATTAATCTTTTGTTAGAAATTTTTATCGCTAGACAGAACTTAACACTTAAACTTCATTTTAAAACAATTTTTATTAAAAACCGATCACTATTTTCTTTGATTTTTTAATTACAATCTGGACAGATTAGCGACGTTACTTTTCGCGTACTCGAGTTAATTAATGACTGAAGTGCTATTTCCTAATTGTTGTGGGAATGGTGATGTCATAGAATAATTGCAACGTATAACTGTTGCCAGATTGAATATTTTGGGAATTTATTAGGCAAATAAAACGATTTTACAGAATTGTGACTATTGTCGTTACGGTTTGTTAGCGACGCTACTTTTTGCGTACTCGAGTTAATTAATGACTGAAGAGCTATTTCCTAATTGTTGTGGGAATGGTGATGTCATAGAATAATTGCAACGTATAACTGTTGCCAGATTGAATATTTTGGGAATTTATTAGGCAAATAAAACGATTTTACAGAATTGTGACTATTGTTGTTACGGTTTGTTAGGATAAAAAATTATAACTTTTTGTTTTTTTTTCGTATTTACAAATGGTGCAGAGCTTAACTTATACTATCGCAAACAATTTTTGTCATAAATTTGTTATATACTCATTGTAATACTCCGAAAAAACAGTTTAAAAATATCCACTAAGGAAAAAAAATTAAACAAAAAAATTCTAAATTAATTTTTAATTAAATCAATAATTTCTTTGATCAAACCAACAATTGCCTTAAAAAAATTATTAATAAACATTTTAATTGTTTTAACAATACACCAATACCCCGATTTGCGTCGCTTCAGTTTGCGTCGCTTCGAAGTTGCGTCTTTTTTTAAGTTTTTGGAATTTCAATGTTGCGTCGTTTTTGTTTCAGTTTGCGTCGCATGGCTTCGAAGTTGAGTCGTAAATGCTTCGATTTGCGTGGTTGATATGAAAATGTTTTTACAAAGTTAAAGCAAAAAAGGGGATTTCCCGTTTAGTAGAAAGCAAAGTTGTAGTTGGCGTTGTTTACATGTTAAGCGTAGTTATTAGTTTCGAATTATATCAGTGGTCTTCACAATTGTTATATTTGTATTTTAATAAAATCTATTATTCAAAAAATAATAAGAAAATATATTGATTTAAAAACAATTTTTCTAAGCTAAAATGTTTAAAACCTGTATTGACTAAACGAAAATCAAATACGTAAACAATTGAAAATTCTGCTTCAGTTTGCGTCGTTTCGGTTTGCGTCTCATTTTTTCAGTCCCAATTAGCGACGCAAACCGGGGTATTGGTGTAATTGAATATGGCTGATGTTATAAAATAAATATTAATGAAAAATATTGTCGTATCAACATGTTTATCCTTGAAAAAAGAGAAAAACGCAAACAGCTGTTGTTATAATTTTATTTGAATTGTGTTAGTGTAAAAGCAAAATTTAATAAAAACATATAAGATTTTATTGTTTTTTTTTATCAGACTAACAATCATTAGATTTTGGGTAGACATATCCTTAATACTTTTAGAGTAGTGTAAACATACCTTTAGTCATATTTCTGCTATATTATATCCAATTGAAAGACTTTACGTTATGTTAAGTGATAATAAAAATTATTTGCTAATTTTCGGTTTACCAACATTTTAATAAAAAAAAAGTCGTCTTTCCAAACACTCTTTTTAATTAAAATACACAGGTCATAGGCATTTACATATCTTAGTTGGTGTTAGTGTAATTTATTTTAGAAAACATTAATGCCCGTATTCATAAAAACTATTTTAGGTTTATTGAGGGTTTATTTGACAAGTATTGCATAGAAATTTGTCAAATAAGACCTCAATAAACCTAAAATAGTTTTTATGAATACGGGCATAAGAGTATAAAAAATGTATTATTTTTATTTTCTCCTTTAGGAGTCATGCTTAAAGTGCTTTATTATATATTTTATAGTACTTTTAAAATTAATGTAAATGGAAGCAGTATATGTATTTCTAAGTAGCTTTTCTGTAGATTTTGTACGACTTCTCAATATAATCCGTTATTTCATTTAAATAAGAATAAAACAAATTTCCAATAATAATAATCTATATACTTACTTAGATATATTTTTGCCCTGAATATTAGATATTTCTACATATAATTCGTATGAAAGAATTTTGCATACAAAATTGAAATCGAATTTCATTTTTTAAGGTCTGGAAAAAAATTCGAAAAAATGTGTCAACCCTGTTGGATCTAAAGTTTATGTCAAGTTTTATGACATGAACAAAAGACCTTTTACGATACATGATAACACATATCGCTCATTTGGGAGAAGAGTGGCTTTACTCAAAAAAGGTATTTTGAGATAAATGCGTTTAAACATTTTAATTCTCGTAAACTTATGTATATGAAAAGCAAAAGACACTTTTGTTCGCCACTCAATGAAAAAGGAGATAAAAATACAATTTTTAGATATGTTTTAAATTACAGTTCGCCTCATATTTCTGCATTATTGACTTAAAATTTTTTTTTTTTTTGAGTTATGCCACTCTTCTCTCAAATGAGCGATATGGTGTTAGCAGTATGAATATGTTCTTAGTAATTTAAAAATAATAATTTACTCGAAAAAAAAAAATATAAAAATAAATGAAGAATTAAAACTGCATGTAAATTGCATTAAGCTTTTTTAATAAGGCAGCATCTCATAAAATCAGTCAGTTTTTCGTTTACTTGTTTACTATTGGTAATTAAATTGGATAAAAAGTTAGCAAAGTTACAAACCTCTAATATCTTTGGGTTTAAAAACAAATAAAAATAGATGGCACACAAACCCATTAACAGAGTAAAGACATTAAAGTTGTTGTTCATTTAAACAAAACATACTAAGCTGGCAATGCTGTTTATTCGTATATAAGACCAATAGACATGCGCATTACACTTGCCCTATTACTTTTATTTAAGCTTTAACTTCGTTAAGTATAGCAGTTTATTCTCAGTTATTAAATCAGTAGAAGTCTTCGGTAGTATCGTTGTAGGACTTTCTTTTTTTTAATTAAAAATATCAAAAGAAATCCTGATCAAATTTAAATAAAATGTGCATTAAAATAAAGTTTAAGTGGTAAATTCGGTTGTAAAGTTATCTAAAAAAAGTAAAATATGTTACAAAGAAATACGTACATATTTTATAGTATTCTGTTCTGAAATAAAAAAAAGAACGGTAAAAGCAAGAGTCAATGCATTTTGTTATTAGTTTTGTTGTTCTTGCTTTTGTATATTTACCAGTTTCTCACTCTCGCTTATAAAGTAAATATCTTGAGAAGAAAACTTGAAGGAGAATCGTAAATAAAAAGTGTTTGTTTTTGTTTTAATGGAAGAAATTTTAAATCTCTTAATTTATCTTTGCAACTCAAAAATTTAAATGTTAAATTGGAAAGAAAGAAAGGCAACCAAACAGAACAATAATAATGTTTGGTAATGCAGTTCATATTGCTAAGATAAGGAAGTACTCAAATTATTGTCTTACAAAATAATACTTCTTTGCATATTTTAATTGTGTTAAAAATAAGTAATTAAAGAAGAAATATTTGAATTTTTTAAATAAAATTTTAATTATCAAAAAGTGCTTTTTAAAATTTATTTTGAACCAACAGTATAACTAACAAGAGAAGTTTTAAACGAAATGCTCAAAACATCGTTCTATTCAGAATTATTCACTTTGGGTTACAACTTTAGAATAAAGATAACAAATGTTTTTGAGGTTTAAACTCTGAGCTATCGTCATAGTAAACACATCACTTGTTTATAATTTTCGCATTTTTATCTCCATTATTGAATTTTCTTTTCTGCAATTGTTATCTACAGAACTGCAAAATTTTGTTATTGATCTCTTTGTTCCATTAATCCATCTACATACTTATCTTGGACCCTAACATGTTACCTAAACTTTCAAATCGACAGAAGTAACACAACCTCTTTTGATTGCTGTCTGTTTTAACCAATTGAGTATGATTTTTTTAAGTAGATTTCTTGAATCAATATTTTAACTTGAATTGTTTTTTTTCTATTTTGATAATGCTTTATAGATTTCCTCTGTGCGAATAAAATTCCATTCGTCGATCGAGGCCTATTTTTCATTTTGAACCTTATTTGAAGTTCATTCTTAAGTAGTCTTTATGATTTACATACAATGATTGCTATTTGCCATTTGTTGTGTACTGTAGTTTTTTTTTTCCATATTGGGACCTTCAAAATACATATAAATACAAATATTTGTCTGTTCCTTTTTAATAATTTTTTTTGCTTTTCTTTTTTTTTTTTTAATAAAACCTCTGGCATTGAATTAAAGCTATTTCCGCTTTGCCTTTAAAATATCCTTCGGCTATTAAATTTCTCTACTGTTTTAATTCTAATTAAGAAGGCTAATTATAATGCCAGTAAAAATGTTTTTAACAAAAAATTAACCCACTGAAATTGAATGTGTTTGTTTATTAACTTTTGCTTTATATCCTGTACCAAAAAAAAAAAATAATTTGAAATTTAAGCTGGAAATTAATTTTTTCTTTATGATTTTAAAGAATAGCAAAACAGGGAACATTTAAGATAATTAACCCTGTCTGTAACAAAAATAGCCTTGAAAGTATACTTTTTTTTACTTGGAAGCCTATTGAAGTCATAATTTTTAAAGAGATTTTTATGTAATTTTGGCCAAAAATAAGAAGAAGAAAAAAAAAACATTTAATGGTACAGCAAAATATGATCTGTTTTGAAAAATGTTAGAACGTAAAAAACATAATGGCCCATTAAAGTATAAAAACAAGAAACGATTTAAGTAACAGAGTAACATTCGTACTAAAAAAGAGTTATCATTGTTAAAAATATTATTAAAGCCATATTAACTAAATATTTTTGCCCGTATTCATAAAAACTATTTTAGTTTTATTGAGGGTTTATTTGACAAGTATTGCATAGAAAGTTGTCAAATAAGTTCTCAATAAACCTAAAATAATTTTTATGAATACGGGCATTTAACTTTAGTTTTTCAAATTAAAAAAAAAAAGAAAAATTAAATTTAAAGTTGAAGTCACAGTTGAAAACTAAAGATTTTTTTAATGTGTTTTTATTTTATTTTATGTATGTATGTATGTGAATGTATGAATGTGAATATGCACGCCTGCTTGTATTATATTTTTTCTTCGAATTTTGCTAAATTCACCACGTCCATATATGTATATGTATTGTACGTTTAAATAATCTATTGTTTTGAAAATAAAAAAAATTGAAAATAAAACTAAGTGAGAAAGAATAGAAAACATTATTAAACACTTTCATTTAGAATAGTTAACAGACACAAACTGGCAGACGTATAAGAGAAACAATGAAAAATTATCTTTTAACACAATCATACGTATAAAATAAAATGTTACAAATCATTAGCACTAATAATGATTTAACATTAAATAGGTTTCTTGAAAATCTTTTAATACTGTTTTCAATATATTTTCTTAAACTACAATATCTACTAAAGAACAGCTTTAATTTAAAACTAATTAACACAAAATTAAATTGATAGAAGCACAACCGTATAAAAATGAGAAAAATTTTTAGGTAACATGAGCTTATGATATACACTCCGGTTCACTTATTTCAAGGCACAAAAAATCCCATATTCAGGAGCCGGTATCTTTTGCAATTTTTAACCGATTCCAGAATTTTAAATAAAATAAAATAGAAATAAAATAAATAGAAGGTAGACATCTTGAGATATAAACATAATCATGACAATGGTGGTTTCTTAACTAAGGAACCTTTTTTTGAGGAATGTGGTATTTTTTTTTTTTGGTTCACTTGAATAAAGGCACCAAAAAAATACCACATTTTTAGATTTCTTTTATAAATTCCTCAAAAAGAGGTGCCTTAGTTAAGAAACCACCATTGTCATGATTTTGTTTATACCTCAAGATGTCTACCTTCCATTTCTATTTTAAAATTCTGGAATCGGTTAAAAATTGCAAAAGATACCGGCTCCTGAATATGGGATTTTTTGTGCCTTTAAATAAGTGAACCGGAGTGTATAAGTAAATATTTTAATATTTAATAAGCCGTGATTACTATTCAAAATAATTTCATTTGTAAAAAAACTTAAAAAATTAAATTTCTATCCTTTCATAAGTAGTAGTTTAGTAGATTCATTCATTGTAGTCACCGTATTCTAGTGACTAGTATGTTGGGTTACTAGGAAAGAGGTCCGAGTTTAAAACCCAGCTCTAAAATTAAAAAAAAAATATATAAAAAGGTATATGTTGGTACTACAAAAACAGAACTTAAAACAAGACTCTCTTCACATAAATCAAATTTAAAATCACAAGCCAAAGAAAAAGCATTAAATCAAAGAACAGCACTCGCAGCCCACTGTGCAAAAACTGGACATTAACCTGCATTTAATAAAGTACGAATTTTAGAGAGAGAATCTAATTATAACAAGAGATATATTAAAGAGTTGCTACACTTAATAAATATCCCAACTGAAAAGAGAATTAATTATAAATCTGATATAGATAATTGTGCACATATATACAGACATATAATAGAGAAACACCGTACTAAAGAAATGAGCAGAGCTTTTACAGATATTAGGTGATAAACTTTACAAGTATTGACAACAAACAATAATAAATCTAAATATTTTTATTTTTGTTTTTCTTGTAAAAATTTGTTTTTGTAAAAACATTTTCTGTTTAACGTTATTTGTGTTTTTATTGTAGATACATTATTAACCCTGATGAACCAGTGTATTTGTTCGAAATATTGGTAAAAATAAACAATAATAAAATAGAAAACTTAAAAAAAAGTATTTTAATTGTTTTTAAAAAGGGCCATGAGATAAAAATAATTTCCAAATATTAAAAAAAATGATAATTCTTTCGGCGACTACCTCTTAGTAGTCTTCCGGCATAAGGTTTGAGAATTGTCACGAACAAGCTTTTCAAGTTGAGTAGACGTTAAACTGTGGGTTGTAATAGCCAATATGCATTAGATAATAAACCTCGACCACGAGTCTAAGATGACTATAATCCATGACGATCAGAAATATTTTTTTTGTTAAGACCCATATTCATGGAAGTAAACTCCTACTCATGCTGTGTATTGTATTGGAATGTTGAAGATAGATAGATGTTTAGATGTTAAGCGCCTTATGTCAATGAGCCTTCAACCTTGAATGATCAAGAGCAATTGCCCCATCTGTCGGTGGATGTTAATTGTGAGTGATGAGCGTCTTTACTAAGTAGGTTAGCTGTAATTTTCCCAAAAGTGGCGCTGATCTCTTAATCATTTGCTTCTAATGGTGGCATAGATTGGAATGTTAGAAAGCCGTTTCTTGAAGATGGCCTTCTTGGAAGGAGAGGGGAGGGGGGTACCTCTAATTTTTAAATTATAATTTTTGAAAAACTGCAAATTTTATTTTTTCATTTTTCACCTGTTCTCTTTGAGTTTTTGTGCGAACGTTCTATACTTATTAACTTCAATATCTCCTCAGTAACAAATGGAATGCTCTGAGTCAGTGAGCTGCACCCTATTCAAGTCTACAGATTAACGTCAATTTCGAGTTATAGATGCAATATACCAGACGCAGGCTAATTCAATATTCAATCAACGAATATTTGTTTAATATATAACTGTAGCCGAAGTTCCTTTTTTGGTAGAGATCTAGCAAATGCTTGGTTTATCAATCGGTAGTCAAATATAAGCATTTAGACTTTTAATCTATACCGACCCCAATACAATTTGTTTTATAAATTGAGAGATTTTTAATCTTAAAGCTGCTCTATGCAAAGACTATATAAAGGTCAAGAAGACTAGTGTCTCAATCATAAAATTAATGATTATGTTCAGACTCGTATAGTCTTTCTAAGAATATTTATATATAAAAAATAAATTTGACAAAATAATTATTGAATACCCACTGTTCATTTTACCAATAAATTTTTTTCTTCTGTTTCTTAAAACGCTTAAAAGCAAAATCACAAGGGAGCATTAAAAAAGGCGATTATGGTAAAAGTGTTTTGTAAGAACATTACTTGCCAAAAAATTAAAAAAAAGAAAAACGAAAAAAATAACAAAAACAAAAAAAAAAAAAAAACAAGCAAATGATGAGAAAAGAAAATGATTTTTAGTTTTAAAACGAAATATCTTTATGAGACTGTAAATTTTTAGTGGCTTTTACTTTTGCTCTTGGCAGCCTTTAAAGCTAGAAACACAATAAAACAAACAAAAGATGCAAAAGAAGAAAAAAGTTGAAGAAAATTTAAAAATAAACAGAAGCATTGATGTTGTAAAAACATTAAAGAAAAACAACAACAAAAAACTCAGTTAAATTAAAGAAAACAAAATAAAACAGAAGAAAAGTAGATAAAAATATTAAACAAGAATCGTTAGTAAATTTACGAATCATTGTTACAATAAAATTTGGGCTGCTCCAGTAATCCAAACATGCTCACTGTTGTTATCCTTATGGGCAAAAGTATGTAATTTTGGTAATCAAAGGGTAACAACATACCCTTTTACATACTTTTCAACTCATCGTTGTTACACTTTTTATTACTTTCAAGATGTTTGATTTTATGTGTGTTAAGTAATAGAGAGAGAGAAAAAAAACGAAAATAACAAAACAACTATAATACAGCAAAAGGAAACACATAAAAAGGTTAACAATACAACAAATCAAAGGTTTCACTTAAATTGAGGAAAAACAAAAAGTTGTAAAAACAAAACCTATATGTTTGGTAATATTCATAAAGATTAAGAAGAAGAAAAAAATATATATTTAAGAAAAGTTACATTTGCATACATTTTCTTTGAAACAGTAAACCAAAATCAACATTTTACACGTAAAAAATAAATATTTCTTATTTATAAGTCTTTATCATAATTGTTGCAAATAAAAAAATTTTAAGATGGCAATAAAAAATTTCTTACTTTAGGATGAATTTAATTTTTTTTTTTTGTGTGTGTTTAAATAACTAATTTTATATAGCCTTGAGTATGGTTCACAACACATAAGAGTTAAGTTTTATCGGCCTCAACACAACATTTATTCGTTTCTGGATTATGATTGACAACAGCTAGATCATGACGAAATTAGTGGTGTTGCCAACGCAGCTGTTTTTTTTTTGTCATACAGCTCCTGTCGAAAGTTTTGTTTATATTTATGTTTTGTTTATATTTTGCTTTGTGTGTATTCGTGTTTTAGTTTTGATTTAGAGACAAATATGATGTTAAAAATACACACACACTTTTGACATCTGCTTTTTTAGTTCACCATACTTGCTTTTGACATTTGAGAGCAAAACAAACAAAAATAAATTCCTATATATCTATAATTTTACCATGAGCTAGATGTTGTCTATGTCATACGGTTGTCTTTCAAAATTAGTATACATACATACATAATTGGCGATTACAACACTGTGTCAGGGCTACGGCCTATCTTCTCGCAGCACACATATTTTTATTTATGAGTACCGGGACCTACAGTTTAAAGTCGACTCCGAACGACAGATTTGAGAATCTTTTTCATGGTAATCAATTACTCCCAGAGCTTTTGCCAGAAAACTGCTGAGAGGTAGTCGCCGAAAGAAATAATTTTTTCAATATGTCATTCTTGAGATCAGAGCCCGGCACTATCGTCTTAGTAAGCCAACACACTAACCACTTGACCACTGCGACTACGTTTTCCATTACATGCCAGAATAATAAATCTGAAAAGTATTCGGTTTCAGAGTGTTTCATTTTGAACATCTTAAAGTTTTATTTCTCTAACTCAAACTAAAAATATTAAAAATAAAAAATGTTAAATATTTCGCATACTTTGCCCACTGTTTAGCGTTTTAAATTTTGCAACCAATAATTCTTTTATTCCTTTGAATATTTGTTTCCTTAAAACAACAATACTTTGTTAAGTTGTTTCAGTTTTTTTTTTCATTTCTTGAAAAAAATAAAAAAGCACTTTAACTTTTATTTAAAAGAAAAAAAAATGAAAACAGTTGAACACAAGCCTTTGCTAAGGTTGGTTTTGAGAAATAAAGGGGAAAAACGTAGGCCTCTATAAATCTAAAACAACACAATCAAATTCATATACAATTCACAATATAAAAGTGTGTTTGAAATATAAGTACTGCTATGTGCCTGAAAGTGTATGTGTGTGTGAGTGTATTAGTTAGTAATCAAACAGAGAGGGAAAATAGAGAACATGTGTGCATGTGTGCTCGTGTGTTTGTTATTGTATTATTATAATAAAATGCAATAAAAGTTTTCTTTTACAACATAAAAGCTAAAGGGAGTAGCAGAAAAGAAAAAAACAAAAAAAGAAAAAAAAGGAAAACAAATAAACTTTGTTGTAATTTTCAAGGTTCACTGTGCCTTTTTTCTTCTTTTTTTTACTGTCAATTCCAGTACACTTTGTAAACAAACTTACTCAAACACTTTTATTTTAAAGAGAACAAAAAGAGGAAGAGAAAACAAAATTAAACGACAGCTTCTTCTTAATTCAATACTAAACAATCAGGCGTATCTCGTTTATATTCGTTTGTTTTTTTTTCTTTTTGTTTGTGTTAAATGACTAAACAATAATTTACTTATACATTTACTCTTATAAGAAAAAATGTAAGCACACACACACATATGCATCTACTACGTCTCGAAAAAAGTAAAAAAACAAAAAAAGAAAGGAGAGATCACATTTACAATTTACAATATGGGTAACACTTTGACTTTGTTTATCGTTTTATAGCTAAATTTAATGATGCATATGCAATAATCTAAGTAAATATTGTAACAACGGAATGTGTAGTAAATGAACTAAATATGAGCAGACCCTCTTCTCCTTTGCTTTTCTACATATCCTTTCGAACAATATATTCATGCGAGTAGAGTCACAATCCTATAAGCAGGTACATCGCTGTGATTTTTTTCTTTTTAATGTGAATCCATGTGGGAGTATATGCATGTATGTGTATGAGTGAAAGCACTCTTGAGACTTTTATGGTTTTATAACTGGCTCTTAAAATTTTAAATTTGTATACCCTATACCAAAACAGAGTTGCTTATAGAAAAAATAATAAAAATTTTTAAAATAAACATTGCTTTTTTTATTAAACTTCTTAGTGCCCTAGTAGTCTAGTGGATGCTAGCATGAGGATTAAGGATTCGAATTCCATCAGAGTCCAGGTCTTTGACTACGCTCATAACAATACTTGTAATATAATTTAATATTGTATTGTAATTTAGAAAATATGTAAATAAAAAATATTAATACTGCTTCCTGCAGCACCAATGTAGTGTGGCAATTTTTATCCATTGCTATAAGAATGTATGGCACTATTAATAGTTAAAGGAGAAGGTAAAGTTTAAGTCAAATAAAATCATTAAATCCTTTTGGTTGGGTGGGTGAACAATTTTTCTATCCAGCTAACACCTTTTGGGCTTTATATAAACAATTTGAATTGAACAAAAAGCAGAGGTTTTGGTCTTTAAATTTTACTTTTTAAATGAAACATAAAGTACCAGTACACAAGATAGGATTATTTATTGATTATCACATCAGGCAAATGGTCTTCTAGGCATTGCTGGCATATACACACCCATTTGTTGAAATTTTTCATGACGTTTCTGTATAATTGCGGTGGAATATTTTTCATGCAGCGTTTGTCTTCTCTTGTAGGGCACGTATGGTTGTAAGCTTGTTGACATATACTTTTGATTTCACATAAGAAGAAATCTACTCGTGTTAAGTCACATAATCGGAGAGTTCACGTAAAGTTTTTTTTTACTGAGACCAGTACTCAGAGAAATAAATCCCTAGTCATTGATAGATATAGTCATGATAGATATAGCTTTTTTTTTCTTTTTTATCTTTTTTTTCTATTAAACGCCTTACGAATGAAACAAATTGCTGTCAAGTTTATCACTCAAAACCAGTGTTTATACTTTCAAACTTGAATGATCAATTGCAATGGACCCAGCGCCTTTAGATGTTAAATGTGGACGACCCTATTCAGGTTGCGGTTACACATTACTTACCAGAAGGTGGCGCTTTTTGGACTTTTTGGAGGGGTGCGGACCTCTTATTATTTAAATAATAAATTTCAAAAATCCGCAAACTCTCATTTTTAATTTTTCACCTTTGCTGGGATTCCAACCAGGGCTGTTTGGGTGTTTGTGCGAGTTCTCTAGACACTATACTACGCACCTGCTGCTTAAAAAATATGGTGCAATAATGCCTCCTGTTCGAAATCAGTACCAAACAGAGACAACTTGTGTGTGCATTTATTATTCGTCAATAACACGTAAGTTCTTTGAACCTTAAATATGGCAATTTGGCGATTAACAAATCTATTGAGGTGAAAATGTACTTCATCACATAGAATTATTTTGTTTAAAAGATCAGTAAACTTTCTTGATGATTACTAATCAATTATATAAGCATTCTTAGCTGTTTATGTTTCCTGGACGTTATTTGAAATTTAACAGTTGAAATCATTAGTTGGACAAATTCAATAAAAATTTAAAACTTAATAGACTAGTCGCCGAAGTTTAGTGGCTTGTTAGATAAGGGTACGGGTTCAAACTCCAGCTTTCTTTCATCTTTCCAAGAGTAAGTGATTGCCATGAACAAGCTTCTCAATTCTGTTGTTCGGAATTGACTTTAAAATTGGGTGCTGCGAGAAGCTAAGACATAAACCTAAACAGGTTTGTAAAAATCCATTTATGTTTATATATGTATATTCTTCAAAATCGAATCAGATTTGGATCGAACACAAAAATTATTATCCAGTTTGTAATTCAAAAAAGTTTTATAACTAAAAAATCAGATTCATAAAATCGACAGCAAGTTATCTTAAAGTAAACCAAAATTATGATATTTAAGCCAATAAAACTAAAAAAAAAATTTTTATAAAACCCAACAATAAGAATAACAATTTCTCTTAAATGGTTTTAGTTCTTCTCTTTCTACTCTCATGCATATTTGATTTAAACGGGCAATTATAGCATAAGCAGTTGTTGTCGAGGTTATGCTTAAGCTTCACACACTTACATATTTCAATAGTGAGCATTGACATTTTAAGAAAAATGTTGCATTAACATTTCAAAACTTTTTTTGTGCAAAACTAAGAAAAGAAAAAATTTTTTCATATAAATTACTTGGGAAGCAGCAAAAGCCTTTAACCACCAGCGATTTTAATATAAAAAAGGTTTTTAGTAAATAATAAAAATTTTTAAATTTTTAAATGTTTTATGTAAGAGCTTAAAATCAAATAATTTTTATAATAAGACTTCTTCTAATTTTAAGTTTTTTTTTAATTTCGTGTTTCAAAGTTTGCACATACATATGACGCTGCATACAGTAGCGGCCAAATTCGAATGCATTAAAAAAAAAATAAACACGTTGACAGTTTTACTATAAATATCTGTGGTTAATCGAAATTTCGTTCTGTGTGATACTAGAAGGTATGTCGGGAGTAATTTTTGTTTGGTTTTTTTGCCACAAAAACCATGCACATTTAACAAAACTTTTAATTTTATTAAAAAATACTCATTGTATTAGTTTTACTTTTGATATTATATAAAAAATTGGCAGAAAAATAAACAAATAAAATAAAGTGAACTTAAAAGAATTTTAATAAAAAAAAAAAAAAATAATAAGTTACTCCCCCGTCCAAGGAATCGTCCCCTGATATTGTACTTTATGCCATTTTTAGCGTGCTATTAAAAACGAATGATGAGGATAAAATCTACTACACTACTCACAAGAAACATCCAACTACAGATGGGGCAGTTGATGTTGATCATTCCAGAGTAAATCAATAATCAATTGACATTAACTTGTTTCATTAGTTTGGTGCTTAATACAAAAAAAAAAAAGAAAAAAAACCTCTCTATTCTATCAGATTTCCAATGCAATGCATAGCATGAGCCCTGCTCACACCCCTGAGTATTGATCTCAGTAAACCAAATATTTTGTATTTATTTATTTATTTATTACTTTAGAAAAAAATAGCACTTTTTAAGTATTTGTAAAGTATTTAACCTGCTATGCTCGCCACTGTACGTACATATATTACCATAGTTTTTACTTTTATATATCAGCCTACATAAGTTGTTTCCACTACATATACCACCTGCTGTAACTTGTATGCACAACATCATTTCCAGCAATACGGAAATTATAAAGTCAGTAATTTAAAAAAAAAAATTTATATAGTTGGCTTTTATATAAATACTCGTACTTGCAACTGCAAAAACAACAGCATAATACGTTTCTAAATATGTATATGTATTTGTAATATTATATTGTTACCTGGTTAATGACTTCAAATCCTACCGAAGAGGATGTTTTCTTTTTTTTTCATTAAAATTGCTGATATTATTGTTGTACTTGTAACCCAACTCTTATTGTGATGATTAGAAGCATGCTCATGCAAATAGCTGCTAATTTTACGTCAACCTTTTCTAAAATGGTTTTTTTAAATATTTAATATTTTAAATACAAAATTTAATTTTTCGTTGTCCTAATAAAATAAAAGGTAAAACATAATTCAAGTAATAAAAATATTCCTAATTTTACAGCTTAGCTTTAACCGATAAAGCAAAGCAAATTTTCGCAATTAAACTGCTTGAATATCTTTGTTATAATACATTCGACTTTTGAAATAATAAGTCATCCACAGCAGCTAAACACATTTACACTCTACTTACTTGTATGCCAGGCTTCCCTTAAAACTATAAGCAGTGTAAATATAGATCCAAGATATCGATTTTAATTTGTAGAAAGATTAAGTTACGCAATGTCGTTATTATTATCTAAGGCTTCAGATAGATAAGTATTTACAAAAAGAGTGTTAATGCATTCTTTATGAAGAATAGTTTCATACAATAATTAGGATATTACTTTATTGATAATTTAATAAAAAAAAAAAAAATTATTATTAAAAGAAATATGTGCTCAATTCACAATTAATAAAGTCTACAAAGGCCAGGAGATAACCATATTATTTAACAGTCAAGCTGCTGCTTCTATGAAATTGGTTCAAAGTTAGTATGGAACTGTCTGGTGAAACTGAACCGGCAACAATAAAGTCAGTCTATGCTGGGTTCCGGGTCATGTAGATATTCACTTAAATGAAATGTCAGTTCAGTTTGCCAGAAAGGCAGCATCCATGCCACTGGTGGAGCCAGAAACCCTTTATGACGTGGAAAGGGAGTTTGGAAGGGCATACTAAAATAAAAAGAGGACAGGGAGGGACGTTTACTCTTCTACATTAATTTTCTAGGGATAATCTTAGTACATTAGAGGGACTTTTAAACAGCCATTGCAGGACATTTGAATAGGAGTCGCTTTAGGCGATATTTTCAGATTCTGTGATGAAGCGATCGAGCCATCAGAGAGTATACTGGTACGAGATACTTCAGTACTGCGTTTTATGAATGAATGAATTTGAATAAGAAACTGTACCTATGGTGTTGCCACCTTATAAAAACAATGTGGCTTAAGATCGTGACTTTGTTACAAGATGATATAAATTACGCTGACGATTTTACGTGTTATAGTAATAGGTTTGTGTAACATATTTTAATAGAAAAATTTCTTTTCTTGAAATCAATACTCAGGGGTCAACCCCTACTAAATATTGTGCATTGTATTAGAATTTTTTGTGGAAAGGACAGAACATTATGACAACAGAACATATATTTTTGTTTTTCTTATATTCTTAAGAGCCTTAGGCATGAGACAATTTGCTGTGAATTGATCATTTAAAGTCCGTTGTTATACCTTCACCCTGGATGATCAACAGCAATTGCCCCTTCGTTACATTTTGATTGTGGTGAGTGCCGTGGCAATGTAGGTTTTAGTTGTTATCTGCTACTTCTCAATAGGCGGCGCCTATTCTCCTGATCATTAGTTTTTTCTTCTTTGTTGTTAATTGTTAAGGTGTAATAGAGTAGAATGTCAGGGAATTGGAATTTAATTAATTAAAATAGAATATTTTAACGGCATATTTTTATTGTGACTTTAAGTTTATAAATTAAAACCGAAAACTAAAATGAAAAAACAATTTTTTTATAAAGAAATGTAACAATATAATGGCAGTCTTAAGTCAGTTTATGCAAAGTTCTGCAGCTGTTTATCTACATATCGTCGTGCTGGAGTTTATGTCATCGATACTCCATTTTATATTATTTATATAGCTCGAGCTAATGATGTCTCTTTAGGTTTTCGATCATAAAATTTTCAAGTCTACAATCCATTATCGGATATCTCATCCAGTTGTGGAGATAAATAGCCGAAAACGGATTGCAGATTTTAAAATTTTTGGTGTCAAAAACCTTAATTGGCATCATTAACTCGAGATATATAAAATGGCGAATAGAGCAAATAAACTCCTGCACGACAATATAGGTCTATTTGCCAAATGACAACATGAGTGAGGTAATTTTCATAATAATTATCATATTAAAATTGTCAAGTCAAAGCAACATGATTTAACATCATAATTTGTATACTTTTGTCATAAAAGAAAAACAGATTAAAATGACCACATACCAGGGAGTTTTTCTTTGCATTTTTTGTTTTTATTTATCTAAACTTGAACTAAATTGGTTTGTTTTAAGTTCAGCTAAATTTTACTCTTAATTTCTTGTTATTTTAAATTATATTTTAATAAGAATTATATACATACATACATAACTGGTCTTTACAACCCTGTGTCAGGATTACGGCTTGGCTTCTCGCAGCACTCATGTTGTGTGTGTCAATTTTTATCAATGAGTACCGGGACCTACAGTTTAATGTCGACTCCGAACGACAGACTTGAGAAGCTTGTTCATGGCAATTAGTTACTCTCAGAGCTTTTGCCGGAAGACTGCTGAGAGGTAGTCGCCGAAAGAAATATTTTTTTCATATTTCTTTTTTTGAAGATGTCAGAGCCTGGAGTCGAACTCAGGGCCTATGTCTTTGTAAGCCAACACACTAACCACTAGACCACGGCGACTACTAATAAGAATTATACTTATACATAAAATATGTAAATAATGTAATGTAATGTATTTTAAATTTATTTGAAATCTTATAAATTTACTTAAAAGTCAAACACAAAGTTTGCACGAGTTTGCATATTTATTACCAAAACTGTATATTTTTGTTTATTTTTATATATAAATACTTAATAATTGAAATTAAATACAAAACAATATAAAAAGAAACCTTTCATTTATTAAAATAAATCAAGTGCTTTTAATAAACAATTTCAGTTATTTAAATATAAACTTTAATAAGATTTAATTATGCCTGGATTTATTAAATATTTTAATTAAATGCGTATAAGTGATATTAATTGCAAACAAAAATCACTCATACGTTAAGTAAAACCAAATCAAAATAAACAGATTTAAAGCAACAATTATTTAAAGACAACTATAAACATACTCGTACATATATGTATGTGTGTGTGTATTGGCAGTATATATAAAAAATCAATATATATTTATTATGTCAGTAGAAATTATTAAATAATAAAAGAAAGAAAAAAAAACATCTGTGAACTATTTAACAGTAAGATAACATAACTATTTATAAACATTTCAAGATATAAATTTTTGAAAAGTGAGACAGACAAAGCAAAGACAAAAATGAATTACTTTATTTTAAAAACTTATTATTCTGTTTGTCTCTTAAAAATTGTTCACACTCTAAAAGGGTTCTAATGGCAGAAGGTATTGCATTTTCCACCCTGTATATAGAGAACGTGCTGATAGTACCTTGTAGAACATATGACTTTTGCTTATTTATAGGGCTATCGGACAAAATATGAGCAAATATCGCTTCTACACGTTATCGAATTTTAAAGTTATTTTCTCAACTATTTTATCAGTTTTAAAAAA
Source organism: Metopia argyrocephala (assembly GCA_963576795.1). Classification (NCBI taxonomy): domain Eukaryota; kingdom Metazoa; phylum Arthropoda; class Insecta; order Diptera; family Sarcophagidae; genus Metopia; species Metopia argyrocephala. Next base: position 16,952,429 of record OY756208.1, on the reverse strand, counting down.
CTTTCTTATAAAAAAAAACCTTTCGTATGTTAAGGTGACAAATCAGCAATATATCAGCTCAGTGGTTAGACACATTGGCATTTCTCCAATCATTTCCTCAACAATTTTTTTATATTTTGAAAGAAAAAAAAAAAAAAAGATAAGAAAATACTTCGTAGCTGTTCAGTGCATTCCCCTTTTTAACATTTGTTTAATGTTATCCTTAAATAATTATTGACATTGTCACAGAGTTGGTGACACCTTTTCTTCATGTACCGTTTAAGAGAGTGGTATTTTTCTTGTAGACAAGAAAACACCAGTAACATCGGAAAGACATTTCATTTATGCTCATCAAACACATCATAGAATTTTTATTATATATTAAAAGAAAAAATTAAAGTGAAGTGATATGCAACGGACTCTCTTGTAGGCTTTTTAATATGCCCTTAATAGAAGGCCTTTATGTAATTGCTGTTTGTGACGTCTTTTTATAGATCTTATGTTAAAAGCCTTGCACAAGTAATTTCTGAGTAGGCCTTTAATCTAGCGTGAATATAGCAGCGAGAATGGAAGGCAATTGGAAATTGTGCCAAAAAGATTTGATTCTGGAAAGGGACAGACAGATCTTGTGTCTGCTAAATAAGGCCTTTTATGAGGCTACTGAAAATATTGAAAACATACACCTTCACGTATATACATACATTAGAAAATATAAACAAACACAATCGGCCGTATGTATAATGAAAAATTAGCAACTCGTTAGTATATGGGACAACAGGCAAGTTTATCACCCGCTATAGACTGATATTATTAAAACTCTCCATACCCTATATTTGATAACTAGTCAGATAATCAAAAAAATTAAATACCTTGTACCCTTGAGTAAGTATTTCTACGTATTGGAAGGACAAATTTAGCCATTGTGTACAAAGACCTGCAAATTTTTTATTATACATAAGGCTGAATATGTTTAATGATATATTTTTTTTTTTAATTAAAATTAAAAATTTCGAAAACAAAAATAAAATATCGGTAGTAAAGGGAAAAAAATCAACAACTTATTCGACTATGCTTGAAATTACTATTAAATTATAACAACAACAGCAACACTAAGGTGAGTCTTTCACTTTAACACTAAAAACAAAAGAAATGAAAACAATGACAGTCGCTCAAATAGTTATAAAACAAAAAGAAATAATCGAGTTATAAACTAATACTCGTTTTATAAAAAATAAAATAACAATCAAAAGACTCACTTAGAAAGACACTGATGAAAAAAGGAACTAGAAAGAAAAAAAAAAAAACACAAAAACTATTTGAAATTGCTAAAAACAAAAAGGATAATGATAATGAAATTTATACGCTTCTGGTTTTTCCCACAAAACTTTTTAAGGCTCACGTTCGTTTTTATTAAATGTGAACATGTTTGTTTAGGCGTATGTGTGAATAAAAAAACTCTTCAAATGATATTTGTTTATAACAAACAAGAGAGAAAACCAAAACAATTAGCATACTTTTAGGTTTTTATTTTCTAAAGGTACTCTCATATGCATGAAAACGGTAAACTTTTATTGGAGGCAGTTACTCAGCGTGCAGTAATAAACGGCTATAAATGTTTTATGAGTATGCTAATCATTTTTGTGTCACATAAATGCTTAATTGCATTGTACGTTTGTAGGTATGTGAGTAGCTTTGGTAACACATTATTTTATGGGCGGCATAAATTAAATTTAAACCATGTTATTACTTTATAGCCTTTATTGTTTATAACTCTTTAATCAGTCTTCTGTTTTTATTTTTTTTTTTTTTTTGTTTCGTAAAAAAAGTTTTCATTATAGACCGATTCGTCACTTCATTTAAATTTTTTTTTTTAAATTTTCCCCTGGAGTATAACAAGAGAAAGGGTTTAGTTAAAAAATGCTGCTCTAAAGCGTTAATATTTGGTTGTAAGTGTTGTTTATTACGAGTTTGGTTTTCCTGAATCTCGTTTGCTTATGCTATTTTTTTTAATCCATGAATAACAACAACAGGTGTCATATATTGTACACAAAGTAAATACTTTTCAAATAATTTCAATAATTACTTTTTGCGCAAATAAGAATTAAATTAGATTTTAAAATAATTTTTTTTAAAGGCTTTAAAGATATAAAATGATCCAATTTTGGATCTTTGAAATATTATGGATTCTCATGCCCAGAACATCAAGGGCACTCTGCCACTTCATACTTAAGTATATAAACCGTTTGTTATTTGTTTGTCCTTTTTGTCATATTCTTTAAAAAATTTGGTCTGCTAACGAAGGAATATGAGTTGTTATATTACCTTAAAAAACTAAGGTATGAGACAGAATAGAAAACTTAAGTAATCCCAATTTCAGCGTGAACTCGATAGAAAAAACATTATTTATAATTATTCTTACAACGTGGTTCATGGGCAAACCTGAAATGATGTTGTTTAATACCTTTATTTGAAACGTCTTAGTTTGACGAACAGATATTACACTTAATTATAAAAAATTAATTAATAAAGTTTAAACCTTGTGGTTCCAGACACCATAGTTGCCGATCAATTGAAAGGCTCACGTCAGAAATGAGAAGGACAAGTCGTTAAATACATTCAATACCATATTATCGGCAAAAGATATGTGATCTACATAAAATATAGATATTTCAACAAACACTATATATCGCATATTTAAGAAGAATTAAATGATAGAAAGTTATTGGTAAGACGGGTACTGCATTTGCTTAGATGGTTGTAAAAATGCTTCAGTGAAGTAATGGGTGTTTTTCTAAATAGAGTGACCCAAGTTTAAATCATAGTAAAGCAATGAAATATATTTTTAATACCAATGTAACCTCCTTGATTGAAAAGAAAATTTTATAAAATTAACTAGTTAACTCGGCAAACGTTGTTTTGCCATATAAATTTGCTCTAGGAAGCATATTTTTAGTTCAAATATATTTAATACTCTTTACCGAACTGCAAAACTTAACATTGATATAAGCAATCAATGCTAGTATTACCAATAATTTTAATAAATGATTATCCGCCATTTTCGGTACTTCGATTTGATAGTCAGGCATAATATCCCCTTGAAGCGGTTACCTTAACATTTAGGGGTATGAAAAATAGATATGAAAATTTTCATTTGTTAATCTAAAGTTGTGTTAAGACACCAACAAAATGTTATCAAAATCAGTTTGTAAGTTGGGGATAGGGAGAAATAGCCCTTGTACCGCCCCCTCTGAGTACTGAAGAAAAACGTAAACCATATATGCTCTACGGTACATATGTATATAGTTTAAGATTTCATCAACGTGGGTACGTTATTTAGGTGAGGCATACATTTTCCTTTGGGGCGGGTCACCTTAACATTTAGAAGTATGAAAAATAGATGTTGACCGATTCTCAGACCTACCCTATATGTACACAAAATTTCATTCAAATCAGTCGAGCCGTTTCGGAGGAGTTTGGCAACAAACACCGCGCCACGAGAATTTTATATATTAGATGTTTAAATATAATTTCTGTCCTGTGGCCTCCATGGCTGACGTTTAGAAAGCGCAATCTGGAACACCAATTTTCAAGAACTTTTCGCAGCATTTGCGGCCATATTTCGCCAATAACTCTTCGAATGTTGGTTTTCAGGTTTCAATTGTTTGTGGTTTATCGACATAAACAAGTGACTTAAAACAACCCCAAAGAAAAACATTCTATGAGGTTAAATCATACGATCTTGATAGCCAATTAGTTGGGTCATTACGTGAAATTTTTTTTTCATCACAAGTTTTTCTAAGTATATAAATTGTAGCGACCGCAGTGTGGCATGTGGCTCCATTCTGTTGGAACCACATATCAGCAAGATTCATGCCATGTAATTGAGGTACTAAAAAACATCGAATCATCTGACCGTCATCGCATAAAGTTCACCAAACAATAATTTTCTGTAGGTGTACTGGGGTTTCGACAAAATCTAGTTGATTATTCTCACTCCAATTTTTTTTTTATTTTTTAAATTTTTATTTTAAGACCAATACTCAGGGGTAAACCCCTACTCATGCAGTGCATTGTATTGGAGTTTGAAGATACATGCATAGATAAATTCTTATTTAATTTTGTTATTATGCGTCCTTTTTTTTTTGTTAATAGGAGAAGTTAAAGTCAATTTGACCACTCAAAGGCCAGTGATAACACTTTTATATACCTCTATCAGTGGAAGTTGAATGTGAGTGGCGAGCGACAATTCTGCTTACTTACTTACCCATTCAACCAGAAATGGGCTTCATCGGAAAATAAAATTTTGAATGGAAATTCAAAGTCGACATCAATAGAATAGAACAATTATTTTGATTAAAAATTTCAAGAATTTGCACTCGTTGCTCTGATGTAAGCCGCATCATATTGAAATTGCAAAGCAAACTAACAAAAAGCAACTATTTGCTGTTAAGTGGGTGGTCCAATAAAGCAGTAATGCCAACTAAAAGTGGTGACACTCTATAAAAAAAAGACGCGATATTAGGGTTGTTTCACAGAAATAAAGTCAAGCTTTTATTTCTATTCATAAACATTAATGAGACATGGTTCTAGTACTTTATAAGCGATACAAGTTAACAATCAAAGCAGTGAAAATTTTCATGTGCAGATAAAGTCATGAGATGTAGGTTTATCAAGATGCACATGGAATAAATCTTGCCAATAATCTTCAGACAGAAAAAACAATCAACAGCAAGTTCTTCTCTTTTTCCTATAAATAAGTTAATCCGGCTAACACAACAATTTATAACAACATTCAAGTGATGAAATTACGGCAAAAGAGCTGTATTTGGCTTAGGATGCTTAATTGTTTCATCCAGATCATGCATAAATTCACAGATGCGATGAAAAAAAATGCATAAATAAACATAAGGCTGCTTTATCCATCATCTTGTTTGCAAGATTTAGCTGCCACACCATACTAAAAATTTGACTACGTGTGGTAAAAAGTATGCAATCCATGCAGACCTGGAGTAGACGGTTGTTTTAAATTCCTAGATAGTTCATTCTATTAACCGGATATCAATGCTATTAAGCATCGCTGTGAAAAGTGTGTATCGAGCCAAGTGAAGATTTTGTTGAGAAATAAAAAATTGTTTCCAATTTGTTGTGCTTTCATTGGTACATCGCACAGTGGGGTAATTTGACGATTTGGACGGCTAAAATTATTTAGAAAACAAATGTAAGCAATAAGGAATGAAAAAATAATGAAATCTAGTTAAGCATTCTATTCTCTTTACCCTACAATCGGTAATTATGAAAAATATTAACTTATGAAAAATCGAATTTTGGCCGCCTAGATCGTCAAAATACCCCTCTGTGCGTCGGCTAATTTTGGCACCACTCTTGTAGATGATGCTTGTGGCAAATTAACTATTATGTTAATAAATGCAACTGAATTATGTTGTTAAGCTTTAACAGTTTTTTGTTTTTTTGTTATTATTTATTTGTTTTTATTTTCTTATTTGTTTAGCCCTTTAGCAAAATTATCTGACTACTGCTAAATTAAAACACTTTTGTTGGTGTTTTAAACCACAAAAATATTTAAAAATTCTATTCAATTATTTGTTTACATTAAACGTGAATAAATATTTGAATTTTAATGAATTAATAAATGCAACACCAAAAAAAAAAAACACAATTTTACTAAAATAAAGTTTTCCAAAAAAAAGGCACAAAATTTTTATGCAAATTTTCTGTGTTGAATAAATAAAACCTATTTTTTGTTCGTCTTCAATTACTCGTTTTGTGTGTGTGTTTTTGCTCATTTTCATTTGTTGCAAAAAACAAATAAAAGGTTTTTGACAGCTTAAATTGGATTTTTTTGTAAAATGAATATTTATGAATTTAATTGCAAACATTTGATATTGTTGTTAAATTTGGCTTTAATTGTAAATTTTGTTGTCAATATTATGTAGCTGTTACTGGCTACATGTATCACTCTAGTGTTTGGCATAATATTTTCAATATACAAATGATCTTATTAAAAAATTTACTTTAAGCATGTATAAGAGAATATGTGTCAATAAGTACAAATATCTGTGTGGGTGTATGTATTTTGTGGTATTTACGTGACTTATAAATAGTCCTTAACCGTTAATTTTTGCTCATACACACATGCATTGTAAATAATATACCTTTCAGGCTGTTTGATTTACAGAGTAATTGAGAACCTTATGGCTTCGGCTTTAATTTGAATGCATAAAGAAAAACATGCGAGAAATATGCGTTAATTATTCTGCCAAAAAGGTATTTACAATACATATGTACTTACTTACGTACATATTGCTTTTCTGTTATTGTTGTTAGCATTGTAGCCATGTCTGATATTTTTAAATGTCTTCAATGTCGCCGGTATAATAAATTATTCCCAAACAGTTTAACGCATGCGCTTTTAAACACCTAACTTGGCAAACAGCATTAACTAAAGAGTGCACACATAAAGAGTAAAATTCAAGTACTTGCAGAAGTGTTTTTGTTTTTTCATAAAGTTTTCTGTAAAAGCTTATTCTCTTTATTTGTGAAAGCAAAGACTTCTTTTTCTCTTGCTGTAAGCTGTTTGATTCCTTTTTTAATAATTCTCTCAAATATAGTTGCTCTTATTTTGTTTTTTCTTTCTATTGCCATTAGCAATTACTTTTAATTTTACAGATTGATATCATGACGTCATAGTTGGCATTGCAATAATAAAACAACAATTAAAGTAAGGTAAGGCGTTAAGCAGCAATGAAAGCTTAATACTAAACGTCAAATATTACAGAAGAAAATATTGGCACAGCAATATGTGACAAGCCAAAAATAAATATGCCCACTGCTGGTACGTATGTATGTATGTATATAAGTATGTTTGTAAAATCAGAAACTAAACCAGAATTTAAATCGCCATCTACGATAAGTAAAGCATAAAAGCTTCTTTTAAATACGTTACTTATGTTATTGAATAGAGAAAGTCTGGTAAGAGATATTAAAAATGTTCTTCAATTAATTTTTTTTAATTAATTTTAATTAATTAAACGTAACAATACAGCGCTTTCATGGTATAAAAAAGTTAACTAGAGGTCTAATAATGCTTTATGTATCATTCAGTACCTAACAATAGTGAACGGAAAACGCATCCCTTTTCTAGGAATAATCTAAGACAAAGATGCCCAGTAGTGGCTGATATCAGCAAATTAAACTCCTACGCTCTTTTGTTTGATCGTCAATCAACCAAATAGGAAATCGGCATGTTGAGTGGGAGAGACAAACTACACTTGCAGAACTTCTGTGTCTTACATTTCGTCACTTTCATCAATACTACTACCGTGGGCATCAATGATCTAAGAATACTAGTGGGCCTTCTGACAGGCCACTGCAGACTCAGTGGACAGTTAAATTAGAAAGGTATCGCTTCGAGCCATATGTGCAGATTCTGTGACAAAGCGATCGAGTCATCAGAGCACATACTATGTGGGCAGAGGTACCTTGGTGACTATAAGTTATCAGATAGGGAATTCTCGGAGTGTTAACCGCCGGCATTTTAAAGTTTATCAGAACGACGAGACTGGGGTAGATATTGTAGGAATCCTGGTCAAGTTGAGGGCTGTACAATAGATCTATAAGTCGAAGTTCTCTAGCACTTCATTAATAAATGAATGAAGGTTATCCCGTAAAATATCTGCGAATAGTCTTCTAATTTAATTCTCTCATATAGGTATGTATATACAATTTTTTTAATATATTTGAAGTTTATGTACGTATTTCTATGGCCTGTAGTGTACAATGTTGTTACCCAGCGACGTAGTCGCCAAGTAAGATGATTCAAGCTGACAATCTGGAAAGCATAGATGAACTAAATGGGAGTCATTGATAAAACTAGCTTGCAGCGGAGTTAAATGGGGGGGTTCTAATTGTTCTCTATGTTCTCCTCAAAATCAACACTCATAAATAAATTATAGACTCCCTTGCCTCTGTTAAAATTATACAAAAATAAACTAACGATGTAATTTGTCTATTTGCGGTATACGGTGTAAAAAAAAATACATATATAAATATATAAATCTCCAGGTGTCATGGAGATTTTTCTCTACCCTCCCTACCATTGATCTTAAAACATTTTCTGCTAAGATCCCTATTTTACCACCCCACCTAATGTCTCACATACGAAACCTCAAACTCACTTTAATTATCCATAATAATTATTTATTCCGTTAAACTTGAATTATTAAATATGACATATTATACTTTTAACTTTAATGGAGATTTAGTAACATTATTCAAAAAAATTTTAAATTACAAATTATAATAGAAAAATTTAAGGGATTAAATTTAAGTTATAAATTATAATTAAATTCAGCCAGTGTACTTATTTTTATTGCATACAGCTAATAAATTTAGTTATATTGAGAGAATATTGTGATCGTATTACAAGAGATCAGAAAGAATTTTGAAAGAATAATCACGTAAAATCTGTTGCAATGATTATTATTGTTTTTTATTTAAAGAGATAATATTCATAGTTCAAATTTTCTCTTATTATGTTTTATCAATGTTTCTCAAATTACTCAACAGTATTCTCTCGATAAATTCACTAGCGTTTTATTTAGATTAATTATTCTTAAATTACGATATAACTTAGTTATTATTTTGATATACAAAACAAAATAATTAAGTTTTAAACAACAAAATATAATATGGTTTATATTGACTCACCAAAACAATTATTCTGCTGACTGAAGAGGCCTCCCAATCTGCTTTTCAATAAAATTGTTGGAGCTATTAAAGGTTACAAGAATTTTTGTTTTGCATTTACATGTGGAGCTTACACCTTAGAATAAAAATATATATAACTATAGAAACGTTTATGTGAATGTAAGAATTATGTATGAAATGTAATTAAATAGTTAAGGTGCTAAAAACATAATTTATGTATATCGAATATTTGCCGAGTAATTTTTTACACAATTTATAACAATTTCTGGCCAGTTTTGAACACCTTAACTCACTTACACAGTATGTTACTAATAACTAATGTTGTAATTCAATTGCGGGGGATTCTGATAATGATGTCGAATAAATATTTTGATTGTAATTTAGCTCTTTAATTTTCTTATTGTATATTGTATTTAGATTATTTTAAATAGAATTTTGGTCGGGCATCTTAAGTACCTTTACGTTAATGAAAAGTATGTTTTTGATAATGAGGAGTTAATAAATTTTATGCTCTCTCTTTTATTCTTCTAATAATTTTTTCCAGATGTTGATTATCAATTCTCTCGACAATTTTTGATACGACGCAATAAAAGGTGTACAGTGATGGACAGAACAATGTCCACCACTGCAAATGTACAGTATTCAGATCTTCCTCTCTCTTTTTCCCTTTTAATTGCAGTTTTGTTACTAGTATAAAATAATTTATTAGTCGAGAATATTAAAGTGTTCCTTTTCAAAAGTATCTTAAGTGTCTTAAGACTTGATCATGCCCTTCCAAACGATCTTTGAAACGTCTTCCGCTATATGTCTATGGCCTATTAAGGTTATAAATTTAAGTACAATTCAATTACAACTAAACCAAAAAATTTTCCCCTTTACTCTTTACATTACCTTAGAAATGAATTTAGATTTGATCTCCACTATAATTTTTCTCTTTTTTTTTTTTCAACTAGCTCTTTTTATTACTTTAAAATTTTTTCCTTTTTTTTTTATAATTCAGATTTAATTATACAAACAATTTAAAATCACCTTTTATTTAAAATGGCATTCGTTTCACTTGACCAATTTTCTTTAGGTTCCTTACCGCTCGAGCTATAGAATTGAAAAGAAAGAATTAATTTCCTGCAGATACCCACGAGGCCTAAATAACTATTTGAAGCGACCCCAAACGACAAATATAATAATGCATATGCATGCGTCGATATGCGTTATTATGCGTCAGGTTACATCTTAATAAATGCAACTCTTGGTGGTGAGAAAATCTATCTTTGAAGACCGTTAAATTTAAACTCAATTTTATTCTTCTTTTCTCCTTTCTTAATTAAACAATGGTATATTACAAACCAGATAATTCTGGTTAATAAACTACAGAATTAGATGGAAAACAAACTGTCTATGCTCGAATGTCCTTCGCGTGAAATGTTCCTATTATTTTTCCCGTATCTATATCTTCCAATATGTAGTAATGGTTTCCTTTTTTCTCCCGAACTTTGGCTTTAACAAAAGTGGGGCCTAACTTCGAGTTGTAATTATTCAACAGACTGCTCTGTGTAAAATTTCTTCTAAAAACTTCCTGCCCCTTATAAAATTGTATTGGCCGAGCTCTTAAGTTATATTGGCGTTTATTGGTTTCATAAGCAGTTTGAATATTCTTTCTAATGTCTTTTCTCAATACCGCAAGCGAGTCTTCTCTTTTAATCGGGAAAAATGATTCATCAACAATTTTCAATTTCCTCAAAAGTTCGTAAGATGAACCATGAGTTATCATATCCATGCCAAACAAAGCCTTATATGGTGAACATTTAATTGCCTGATGGTACGCATTTCTTAAAGCACAACTAATGGAGCTGATATTATGATCCCACTCTTTTTGATCGTCTTTCACGAAAGTTCTAATCCCTGCTACTATGGATCGATTAACCCTTTCGGAGGCATTTGCCTGAGGGGAATACAATGCTGTAAAAACCTGTGAAATTCCTAAAGTTGTCAAAAAGGATTGAAAGTCGTTCGAACGAAATTGAACCCCATTGTCAGTCACTATTGACTCTGGCACCCCATAAACATGAAAAATATTAGTAAGAAGAAATGTTTTGATTGGGTTTGTTGTAAATTTTTTTAGTGGACAAAGCCAATGAAATTTCGACATATGATCTAGGACAATTAATAAGCCAATATGTCCAGTTTTGCTCCTGGGATATGGACCTAATAAATCAATATAAAGGCGTTGAAATGGTCTATAAGAAACTACAGGCTGGCCCATTTCTGGTTTTGAAATCGCATTTGAAGTTTTTGTCTGTTTACATATATCACATTTTCGAATATAATCACGAATGTTAGTTACCATGCCTGGCCAATAAAAACTTCGTCTTACCAACTCAATAGTCTTCGCCATACCACCATGCACTGCCGTGGCCGAATCGTGAGCTCTTTTTATAACACTTAGTCTTAATTGGTATGGTACCCACAATTTCCAACATGCCTGTTCTTGTTCTTCTTCACCGGAATAATGATCTGTTCGTATGTATATATATTTTTCAAGCACTTTGATATCCGGATACTTTGCTGCATTTTCAATTATTTTATTTCTGAGATCCTCATATTCCTTATCATCAAAGTGTGCTGATTTAAGATCGATTTCTGGTTCTGGCAATTCCAAGGAAGCAATTCTACTGAGAGCATCTGGTACAACATGATCCTTTCCTTTCCTGTGGCTAATTTTAAAAGTAAAAGTTTGCAATTTAAAAACCCATCGAGCTAGTCTACCGGAAAGGTCGGGTTGCTTCATAAGCCAAACTAAGGACGCGTGATCTGTAACGACTTCAAATTCTTGCATTTCTAAATAGCAACGAAACTTTCTAATGGCTTCAACGGCTGCCAAGCACTCCTTCTCCGTTACGCTATAGTTTCGTTGGGCTGTATTTAATTTTTTCGACATATATGCAATTGGTCTTTCTTCACCCTTTTCGTCTAGTTGTATTAAAACAGCCCCTATGCCGTAATCACTGGCATCACATTGTACAATAAATTTTTTTGAAAAATCCGGATTTGCTAAAACTGGTGTCGTTGTTAATAAATGTTTAATTCTTTCAAAAGCTTCTTGGGCTTCGTTACTCCAATTAAATTTACTTTTGGTTGTTAACACTGCTGTGATCGGACAAACTACCGTAGAAAAATCTTTTATAAATCTCCGGTACCAACCGGCAATTCCCAGAAATCCCCGAACTTGTTTTAAATTTTTCGGTACAGGCCATTTAAGTATAGCTTCGACTTTTTCAGGGTCCGTTTTTATACCCCCATCTCCTATAATAAAGCCAAGGTACTTTACCTGTGTGACAGCAAATGAACTTTTAGCTATATTGAGTGTCAAGTTAGCCTTTTTAAATTGTTCTGCAATTCTAACAAGTATCGATAAATGCGACGAAAAGTCTTCCGACACGATTATAAGGTCATCCAAGTATCCGAATACGCAGTGCTTCAAATCGGGTGGAATCAGCTGATCCATAAGACGGCACATTGTTTGAGGCGCTGTACAAAGACCGAAAGGCATTACTACAAAGTGGTAGAGGGGACGACCCGGAATGGTAAACGCAGTAATAGCCTTTGCGCGATCGGATAAACCGATCTGCCAGTATGCGTCTTTTAAATCTATTTTAGAAATTATATTAGCCTTAGGTAATCTTGAGAATATCCCTTCTATTATAGGTAGTGGATAGGCATCTTTTTTAGTAACCTGATTAATTTTTCGTGCATCTAAACACATCCTGACTTTATTTGGTTTCACTACTAGCCGTATAGGAGAACTCCATGGTGAGTATGATTCTTCGATTACCCCTAATTCTAACATTCTATCGATTTCTTTATAGATCAGTTTTTCCACTGCAGGAGAAACAGGATAAAAACGCTGTTTAATAGGTTTGGCATCTCCTACATCGATATCATGTTGAATCCAGTTTGTCCTGCCTAACCCTTGCTTTTCAAAATTAGGGAAAAGATTTATAATAGCATTTAATTGTTGGACCTGATCTTGATTTAGAGGATATCTAAAATTGTTTTCACCAAACTCTTCACTTTGTGATTCGGTTGATATGCAACCATTTAAATTAACATCGTCGACTACGTTATCTAGTTTTGAGCCCAAATTCATCTGGTCACTGTAAATAATTGCGGAATTAAAAACATCGGTCGCCAGATTAAAATTTTTCCAGAAATCAAGACCAAGAATTATTCTTTGAGACAAAGAAGGAACAATAAGAAATTTCATAGAACGAACCTGATTCTTAAATTGAACTTTTACTTCTAAAATACCTTGAGTTTTAAGTATTTTGCCATCTGCAGTCTTTACCGACGATTTGAGATCTATAAAATGTTCAAAATGTTTAAAGTCAGTTTTAGCCAAACCTGCTCCAATGCATGATACATTGGCTCCAGTATCGAGCAAACCATATTCAGAAAAATTAAGAAATTTAATTTTTGCATAATAGCGTTGATCCTTTTGATTACTAACAATTTCCGATATAATATATTTAGAGAGAAGTTTACGTCTTTTGTAATAATTTCTAATGCGTATTGTCGACCGTTTAGGTTTGTTATGTGAAGAAGTGTTTACTAAACCGTTGTTAAATATTTCATCCCGTTTTTTAAGATAACGAGAAAGTCTCTCATGGTAGGGTATAATAGGATGTATAATTTTATTAATGTTTTGACAGTCTATATTTTTCAAAGTTGTAATTAAGGAGCCCTCTTCAGGATTTAATATACTTAGTTTTTTGAATTATTTATTTTCTTGGCCAAACATCGGGGACATTGGGGCTTGTAAACCTGTTTCAACCCACAGCCATAGCAGAATATCATTCGATCACGTATGCAGTCCTCCCAGTGATGACCAACTTCATCACAGTTCCAACACTTTGAAACTATCGGAGCCTGTCTTAGTGCCTCAACTGACAGTTCAGTATTAATAGGAATATTCTCCATTTTCTTCTCTGGAAAATCTATTTCTGCTACCATTCGACGATGACTCATATTATGAATATTTTGAGGGGCGATTTGTCTTCTAACACTTTCGTCTGACAAAAAGTTTTCTCTCATCTGGACTAACTTCCTCAAATGAGCTATGGAATAAATTGGTACATAAAGTAGCTGGTGACGTATATCCGGTCTTAAATTTCTGGTTAATATTTCTATTAACTCATATTCTGGTATTGGTGTTTCCAATTTATCTAACATTGAACATATACTTTCATAAAATGATTCAAATGATTCTCCCTGTTTCATTTTTCTATTTCGTATATCTTCTCGTACATCAAAATTTGAACGAAAATCCTTATATTGATATTTTAATGCTGCACAGAAGTCATTCCAATTGATCCTATCTACTTGCTTATGGTATCGCCAATACCAGTCACGAGCTTTTCCCGTTAGGAGGATGGGTAAATTTTTACAAATAACATTAAAATCACCATCAAAATTTTCTGTTGTAAGTGACCTTACACGATATAAAAATTCTTCGACAGATAATCCGTTTGATGAACCATCAAATTTGAGGTTCCAATTCTGTATTATCGATGTTATCTTATCTGCCCTGACACTATAATTTGGATCTAATAGAAACTGATTTTCTAAGGCTGGTCGACGAGGTGGTACCAAAGGATTCTGACCATTTCCTGGAGGGTCATGGTATTGATTATGAGGACATGATGATCCAACAAAAGCTTGATTGGCATTCAAAGTGTTCATTATCATCGGAATACAATTTTCTAATAAACGACTTAATGTATTTTCTATTATTTGACCTAATTGGGAATATTCAATACCCGGTACAACCTGAGAACTATTTTGTGGTTGGACTTGTGGTTCGTTATCCACCTGAGCCGCATCCACATTTTCCCCTTGCCTATTTCGAATCGAATTTTCAACTCCGCTTTCTGACGTTACTGTGTGGTTCGAGACATTCATCTCACAATTTGCAGGTTGTAAAAAGTCTTGCGTCAAATTTTTGCCACAACTTCTAGTAAAATGCTTTTTAGCCATAGCACCCCTTGCCTTTGTTCTAGTGCCTTCACCTGCTTTTGGTCTAGGACTATTTCTATTAATTTCCAAATCAAATCTCTTTACCCTAAGATCTGCTAAGTTACAAGAATTGTTACATAAAGGACATTTTGAAGAATGAGAAAGTATATCCTCTATACACTGTTTATGAAATTCATGTCTACAATTTGAAATAATCAAAATTTCCTGATTCCCATTTATTGAATTTTTACAAACAAAACACAGTTCATTTAAAGGTTCATTAGAGGCATTTGAAGCCAAATTATTATGTGGAGAATGCATAAGGGACATTATTATGAATTTTAAATTAGCAAATCTGATTTCCTTTAAAATAAAATGTAGCCTTTTGGCAAATAATTTAATCCTGTCTCTACAGTTGTATAAACTTTTCAAAACAACTCTACTTTCAATTAAAATAAAAAAAAATTTTAATGAAAACTGATCACTTAAAATAAATATAAAATTAATAGTTTTGCAATTTATATTTTGAACTCGGTTTCGTATGTATAGAAACAATTTCAGTGGGGTGTAAATTTTTCTATATTCTCATATGCAATTCTTAAACACCGAAAAGAAAAAAAAACGATCATTATCTAATAAAATTAAGATAGGTCCACAAAACTTAAACACCTGGTATGCATTTACTGTCATCAAAATAAACTAATGAAATTGGACATCAATCCGCTCTCTGCATAATCAATGTAAATCCGAATACCATTAGGATACCGGTCTCTGTTCAAACTTTGTTTTCTCCCAAGATAATTTTAAAGATAATAAAGAAAGCCAAAATTTTATGAAACCTGATTGATCCAAACCAAACAAACCTCAGGTGACTTCTTGGTCATTCAACTCGGACCTCCGAAAATAATGCCAAATTAATGAAAATCCAAGAAGTGCTGATAGTTTTCCAGTGTTTAAAAACCATATATCCTAAAACTTTAAACCTTCTTATAACAACTGAATCTAATTTAGGAGCCAAAGGCCTGAGAATTTATCTATAGTAAAATTCATTTACAGTAAAAAAATTTACTCCGTTTATCTCTAAATAGATGGAATAACCTTTGATGCCCCACGTTGGGCGCCAATTTATGTAGTGTACAATGTTGTTACCCAGCGACGTAGTCGCCAAGTAAGATGATTCAAGCTGACAATCTGGAAAGCATAGATGAACTAAATGGGAGTCATTGATAAAACTAGCTTGCAGCGGAGTTAAATGGGGGGGTTCTAATTGTTCTCTATGTTCTCCTCAAAATCAACACTCATAAATAAATTATAGACTCCCTTGCCTCTGTTAAAATTATACAAAAATAAACTAACGATGTAATTTGTCTATTTGCGGTATACGGTGTAAAAAAAAATACATATATAAATATATAAATCTCCAGGTGTCATGGAGATTTTTCTCTACCCTCCCTACCATTGATCTTAAAACATTTTCTGCTAAGATCCCTATTTTACCACCCCACCTAATGTCTCACATACGAAACCTCAAACTCACTTTAATTATCCATAATAATTATTTATTCCGTTAAACTTGAATTATTAAATATGACATATTATACTTTTAACTTTAATGGAGATTTAGTAACATTATTCAAAAAAATTTTAAATTACAAATTATAATAGAAAAATTTAAGGGATTAAATTTAAGTTATAAATTATAATTAAATTCAGCCAGTGTACTTATTTTTATTGCATACAGCTAATAAATTTAGTTATATTGAGAGAATATTGTGATCGTATTACAAGAGATCAGAAAGAATTTTGAAAGAATAATCACGTAAAATCTGTTGCAATGATTATTATTGTTTTTTATTTAAAGAGATAATATTCATAGTTCAAATTTTCTCTTATTATGTTTTATCAATGTTTCTCAAATTACTCAACAGTATTCTCTCGATAAATTCACTAGCGTTTTATTTAGATTAATTATTCTTAAATTACGATATAACTTAGTTATTATTTTGATATACAAAACAAAATAATTAAGTTTTAAACAACAAAATATAATATGGTTTATATTGACTCACCAAAACAATTATTCTGCTGACTGAAGAGGCCTCCCAATCTGCTTTTCAATAAAATTGTTGGAGCTATTAAAGGTTACAAGAATTTTTGTTTTGCATTTACATGTGGAGCTTACACCTTAGAATAAAAATATATATAACTATAGAAACGTTTATGTGAATGTAAGAATTATGTATGAAATGTAATTAAATAGTTAAGGTGCTAAAAACATAATTTATGTATATCGAATATTTGCCGAGTAATTTTTTACACAATTTATAACAATTTCTGGCCAGTTTTGAACACCTTAACTCACTTACACAGTATGTTACTAATAACTAATGTTGTAATTCAATTGCGGGGGATTCTGATAATGATGTCGAATAAATATTTTGATTGTAATTTAGCTCTTTAATTTTCTTATTGTATATTGTATTTAGATTATTTTAAATAGAATTTTGGTCGGGCATCTTAAGTACCTTTACGTTAATGAAAAGTATGTTTTTGATAATGAGGAGTTAATAAATTTTATGCTCTCTCTTTTATTCTTCTAATAATTTTTTCCAGATGTTGATTATCAATTCTCTCGACAATTTTTGATACGACGCAATAAAAGGTGTACAGTGATGGACAGAACAATGTCCACCACTGCAAATGTACAGTATTCAGATCTTCCTCTCTCTTTTTCCCTTTTAATTGCAGTTTTGTTACTAGTATAAAATAATTTATTAGTCGAGAATATTAAAGTGTTCCTTTTCAAAAGTATCTTAAGTGTCTTAAGACTTGATCATGCCCTTCCAAACGATCTTTGAAACGTCTTCCGCTATATGTCTATGGCCTATTAAGGTTATAAATTTAAGTACAATTCAATTACAACTAAACCAAAAAATTTTCCCCTTTACTCTTTACATTACCTTAGAAATGAATTTAGATTTGATCTCCACTATAATTTTTCTCTTTTTTTTTTCAACTAGCTCTTTTTATTACTTTAAAATTTTTTCCTTTTTTTTTTATAATTCAGATTTAATTATACAAACAATTTAAAATCACCTTTTATTTAAAATGGCATTCGTTTCACTTGACCAATTTTCTTTAGGTTCCTTACCGCTCGAGCTATAGAATTGAAAAGAAAGAATTAATTTCCTGCAGATACCCACGAGGCCTAAATAACTATTTGAAGCGACCCCAAACGACAAATATAATAATGCATATGCATGCGTCGATATGCGTTATTATGCGTCAGGTTACATCTTAATAAATGCAACTCTTGGTGGTGAGAAAATCTATCTTTGAAGACCGTTAAATTTAAACTCAATTTTATTCTTCTTTTCTCCTTTCTTAATTAAACAATGGTATATTACAGGCCATATATGTATCTCGATATAAGTTGTTCCATTTTTGATTGCTTGGATTTTATTATAAGACCAGCTTTTTTTTCGTATCAACTCCTTGCAGAGTTGTCAAATGTCCATTACGACATCATCTTTGAATGAAATGTCTTTTGGGGATTGAAGGAAAACATGAGAGATTGCAACAGGAAAAAATCATTTTGTTCGAAGTTCCTCTACCAATGAATCTGCCAAAGCAATAAATGGCTTTATCACAAGGATTTGCCGCAGTCGAGCTTAAAGCTACTCTGTTGAGTTTAGTAGTCTCTTCTTGTTTAGAGTTTAAAAAAAATTTTAATCCTCCATTGATCTACAGCCAGTATTGATTCTAATGCAATCAAAAATCACCACTATTAAGTAAAATTTAATTTGGGCGGGTGCGTGATATAGTGGTTAGAGCGCTTGCACAAAAACTCAAACGGCACAGGTTTAAATCTAAGCAAAGTTGAAAGAAAAATGAAAAAGTTAGTTTGAGGTTTTTTCAAAATTATAATTCAAAAATAAGAGGTCTCCCCCCACCCCCTCCAAGAAGATCGTTTACAAAGAAACCGTTCCCAGACATTTCATTCTATTCCACCTTAACGAATGTCAACAAAAACGAACGATCAAGAGAAAAAGCGCCACCTATTGGGAAGTAGCAGATAACAGCTAAATTCCTACTTAGCGAAGGCACTCACCGCAATCAACATGCAACGATGATGCAATTGCTGTTGATCATTTAAGGGTGAAGGGTGTCTTTTTCCTAAGGCGCTTAATTGTAATAAAAGAAAACATATATATGTATTGTACTTTCAAAAAATTCCAAACAATAAAAATAAGAAAAAACATTTTAAGTTAACTGTATTCACTCCCTAGGATGGGGGTAGGTATTTACCCCCAACATTTTTTCCGAACATACTTAACCCCTATCCCTATTCTCTAGAGTGGTAGGAGCAAATTTTATAAACTTTGTACTTGAGCCCCCTTAGGGAGTGGAGATAGGGGGTAGGTATGTTCGAAAAATAAGTTGGAGGTAAAATATTAGTTAGGGTCGGTCTTACATTTTATCCCTCTAGGGGCTACTCCAAGGCAGTTGTAGAGCTTTATGTTAACTTTTACTCCTTCAACCCAACCTTTGACCCCCGATGAAGAGCCATTTGCCCCCATTCCACATGCCTTATTTTTGACTCATGTATTTTTTTTAGAAACTTACCAAATAAGCGGTTCTAGCTAATCGAACCGAAAAATCGTCTACCATTCCAGCACTATTAGACTAGTTTTAATCACATTCTTTTGCGATTTGATTTTTATTTCTTGATCCAAAAAGACCTCCACTCTGAAATTTTTCACAACTGTAGAGAAGGAAACTATCTTTGCATAATTTTTTTTTTAATTTTTTAAAAGAACGCTTTCGGAGATATAGGCTCTCGACTTAGAGTTAAAGAAATTGACCTTTGCCTTTTTCAAAGAAAAAATCATGTTGCATATTAAATTAAAGAAGCGTAGCTATAATACTTTTCAAGAAAATTACAATTAAGTATGCATTTGTGCATTTTTGTACAGTTTTCCGATTTTAAAGACCTCATATTTCCGGATGCAGAAGTGTTACCGCTCATTAATTTTATATTTGTCTAAGTGTTATGATATACTTTATTCATACCAAAAATTAGCAAATTCGGAGACAGTCATTTCAAAAACGACATATTTTAAATTGAGTTGAGGTGGTTTAACCCATATATTGAAAACTATCTGCTTACCAATATATAAAAGAGCAATTAAATTGTCATTTCATATATTATGTTGATATAACAAGAGAACTTTTTCTGGTGTTTTTTATCAACATGAACTACAACCTTTAATTCTCCGTAATAGCTGCTGCTTCCTAATATTTAGGAGTTGCAGAATACAAAACTTATTCATACGAAACAAAAAAATTTTAAAACATTTTTAGAAAGACTTGTTAAATCATGTGCATTGTTGCATTTAACATTCCAACTGTCAAAAGAAAACAAAAAGAGGGAGGCTTTTCAATTCATTAAAAAAATATCTCTTGCTTTCATCTCTTTCTTTCATTTGAATACTCGTATAATGCAAACAAAATCAGAATATTTACCAGCCGTCTAAATAATCGTTACTATTCGAAAATGTCCAGTTGATAAAGATACTCGTACTATGAATATGAAACTGGAATTAATATGACATCCTCACAATGCCCTGCTTATAATAAATTTTGAAAATTACCTGCTGTTTAAACAAGCCACTCATTTTAATGAAAATACTTTGCTTATCTATAATGAAACCTTCTGTATTATCGCCTTTTGAACTTTTAATTTGTATGTAAAAATATTTAATGGTGCGTTATATATATTCTGTATTTGTTGTTCTTTCAATATTTGCTATATGAAAGAAATATTTTATTTTTATATCGTCTTTTTTTGTTTTAATTAAATTGTTGTTGACATAATTTAAGTATTTTTAAAAGTTCTCTATTTTTTATTACTTCCACTTCATTTAAATACTCCTCCTTAATGGTATCTATAGCATTTTAGGCAACAATTTTGCTAAGCTTTTATCTTTTATTCGGTTTTTATAAGTTTTTTTTATGTTACCAAAGATATAATATAAATACAAATACAATTAAAAAATTTTAAGGCAACAACAAAAATTCTGTATTCAAATCACGTTCAGTTTTATGGCCATTTAAAATTTACTGAACATGTTGGCATTAGTTTGTCTAGGATTTAAATAGACCAGAAAGAAACAAAAAAAAAAAAAGTTGGTTTACTGGCGAAATAAAAAAACATTTTTGTGCATGTGTAACGTTTATATATTTATTATTATGAGATTGTGTGCGTAAAAAATATAATATTTTTATGAAAAAATATTTTTATTTATTTTGTTGTTTTTAAATAAAAAATAAAATTTAATTTTAAAACATCTGCGTATTTAAAAACAAAAATTAAAAGAAATAATAGTAAAACTTAAATATCAGTTTTTAGAAGAAAAGCTTCTCTTTGTTTAGTGACGTAGGAAATTAGAGATTAAAGCTGTCTTTCCATTGATTTATTTACCACCGCAAAGCGGTTTGGCTTCAAATATTTTTGTGGAAAGTATATAAGAAGTGGTCCTAGATCATTTAGAGTTGACACAGAGAGATTATTAAGACAATAAGGGTATTTCATCAAAACCGGTCACGCCCATGGGCTACCGCCCATACAATTCAAATCGCATAAAAATGTTCCTATAAAGGCACAACTCTTCATATTATATGCTTGCACTTTCTGGAACAAACAAAAGATACGTTACAAGTTGCAGTAAAACCTGCCCTGCCCACCCCCTAATAGAGTTTTGTGTGTCGCTGGGAATTTAGTGGCAGAAATTAAATTTTTGAAAATAATTTTCTAAAATTCTAGTGATTGTGTTTTATAGTAAAGTTTTTCATTTAGAAAATTTCATAATTTTGTTTTGTTTTTATTAAGACCAATACTCAGGGGTAAACCCGTACTAAATGCTGTGCATTGTATTGGAATTTTCGTGTAAAGGACAGTACATTATGACAATAGAACATATATTTTGTTTTCTTTTATTATTAAGCGCCTTAGGAATGAAACAAATTGCTGAGAATTGATCATTCAAAGGCGAGTTTTATATCTTCACCCTTGAATGATAAACAACAATTGCCCCATCGTTGCATGCTAAATACGGTGAGTGCCTTCGCTAAGTAGGTTTTTAGCTGTTATCTGCTACTTCCCAATAGGTAGCACTTTTATCCTGATCATTCGTTTTGCGTTGTCATATGTTAAGGTGGAATAGATTGGAACGTCAGCGAACGGTTACTCTGTGAAAGACTTCTGGGGGGGACCTCTTATTTTTAAATTATAATTTTGAAAAAACCGCAAACTAACATTTTCAGTTTTTCACTTTTGTTGGGAATCGAACCTGGGCCGTTTGAGTTTTTGTGCGAACGCTCTTATTGAATACAAATTCTATCGATATAACTAAAGCACTGTAAACTGAATACTGATGGAAATTTCCATGCTTCTAGGTGACACATATGCGCAATTTTTGTTTAAATATACCACTTCCATTTTATTTAAAAGAAAACATTATTTGAATTGAGCTTCATATCCAGCAGATAGGAAAATGTGCAATAACATGCTTGTGAAAAAATTTGACTGCGTTTTTTTACTCTTTAGTTACCGCAATTGCTTGGAGGCAAAAATTGCCAGCTGAATATTTAATAACACCTTGGCTGAGATTTCAAGCTTTAAATTGTCATAAGTCTCGGGTTAGATATCGTTGGCGATTAATAGATACCATAGATACGTTAATCTTTATCTGTATTTTAAAGAAATGCTGATCAGTGATTCTTTCAGCCCAAAAAATCAAATTTTCTGGATGTAACAGTGTCTCAATATACATATAGGGACTGTCATCTCTAGAGCTTCGTCGCTAAACCAAATTCACTTGTGAAAGTCGGTATCAACAGTAATCTTGTTTGGGGCATATTAAATCAGTCTACAGCAAGTATTCAATATTAAATGACAAACTAAATAAAACATAAATCATTTTAATTATGGTTTTTCGACCTTTATTATTTAATGTAAAGAATTACTCAAGCTTAAGGTCTTTTTTAAATAAAAATCGTTTATTTATTTATCGATATTTCGCTACTCCTGCGTGTAACGTCTTCAGGAAATATTTATTTTAAATTATTTTCAAATTTCAAATACAGAAAAAAAAAAAAAAAAATAAAAAAATAAAAAAAAAAAATAAATATTTCCTGAAGACGCTACACGCAGGAGTAGCGAAATATCGATAAATAAATAAACGATTTTTATTTAAAAAAGACCTTAAGCTTGAGTAATTCTTTACATTAAAACATAAATCGTATGAAATTTAATAGCCTAAGATCCTAATACTGGTATTCTTATGAGAATTAACATCCGTTAAGGAATATGTACAAACACTAGCAGAACTGAACTAGTTTTCGACCCAGCTACGAAAGGTCTCATCAGAGTTCTTTGTGTTATACATATTCATATTTTAATACTTCTATTTAAAGCACAATCTATTGGAAATAGATTATGTGAATTATATTTGAATGTTGTTCTCACCAGTACTGAACTGAAAATTCTTTCACATTCAACTATTCAACTATTTGTTGAAATTTATTCAAATTCAACATATTTTTCAATGTAAGTGTTACCATATTCTAAGTAACCGGAATTACATATTTATTTTTCAATTTACCCTTTATTACCAATTTTTAATCAGTAATGGGTTATGTGCTGTGGCCAGAAAATTTATAATTATTCTATATTTTCGAACTAAATTCGAATATTTTAATGGATCTTTATTATACTTGTCGTATGAAATTTAATAGCCTAAGATCCTAACGGATGTTAATTCTCATAAGAATACCAGTATTAGGATCTTAGGCTATTAAATTTCATACGATAAGTATAATAAAGATCCATTAAAATATTCGAATTTAGTTCGAAAATATAGAATAAAACATAAATCTCTTGACAGCTAACAAAATGGCTACCACTACATAGTATTTCCAACTTAAAGTTCTATACCCTAGCCAAAAGCACTCAATAAATAGAATTTCATTTTGTTTTATGCAAAGACGAAAGGTAATAGAGAATACGTGCCATGGCACATCGTAATGCCTACTCAGTGCAGTTTTTTGTTTTAAATTTTCTTTTCTACATTCTCTTAACTATCATGCCATTAATAATCATTCAACTCTAAAAAAAGTAAACACCAAATCACTTTTGTAGTTTAAAATTTATTGCTTATTAAAGAAATCATAACATTTGGATTAATCAAGCCATGGTCCATAATTATGTGACTACACACTGTGAATACTTAACCATGACAAATTTGTATTTACTAGAGAAACTATAAAAAAAACTATAAAAATGAAATGAGAGAACAAACCATATGATACTCTATTTTCTACTACTAAATTTCAGTTTAGTTTTATGAAATGCATACTCATGAGGAGAAAAAAAAAACATAAAACTATTGTGCTTTAAATTGAGTTTTTTATATATCTGACTGGCTGTAAAAGTTTTGCCACAATTTAAAAATATTACAAAAACAATATATAACACATTAAAATCCATATTGCAATTGTGCTTTTACATAATGGTCAGAAGGATTATAGGCTTAAACTGAACTGCTTTAAAGCTTATTACAGAGTATAACAGCAAACTATTTATTGAAAATAAAAGAGCAGACCAACAAAGGTTATTAACACTTTTGCTGTTCGTAAAACTATGTTAGCCTTACATGTAACCTGTTGCAGTTGAAGTTAAAAATTTATATGGATTGTACAATTCAAAAGTAATAAATATTAAACAAAAATATTTCTAAACCATTGTCGACTACTTAATTTATAAATTGAAAATCATAACTCTACATAAGCTCATCGCCAATAAATAATTTACTCTAACACAGCAGTTTCACTGCAATTACAAATTTGAAAAGTCATTTCATGTTAACAAAAAACCTTATGCTGGTTGTTGGTTGCCAATTCTATTTTTAGTGAATCTTTTTGCTGCTGTCACATAGCAAAACATCCAGAACATTCTTTCTCTACTTACATCAACAACAACGATGAGGTATACTCTGTAACTCAATTCTGGCTGACAACGAGACACCCACAATTAATTTCGTAAAAAAGAAAACGTTTCACTTATACACTGAAACCACTCACTTTATCTGTGCTCATGATCTACCAACTCCTCCTTAACAATCACTATTCTCTCAGGAGACGTGCAAAATAAGACTCTTTGTATACACTTAAGTACAAATACACATGCATATACAGGTAAAAACAGCACAAACATATATTATATGAGAAAAGAATGCATGCGTAAGACTGAGCGTAATTTGACGAGGCCTTTTGTTAAATAAAATATCAATAAAGAGTGATGTTTTATTGTTTGCGTTTGCAGTTGGTACGATTTTTTTAAGCAAACCATACACTTCACACTTATCAATCGCCTAAACGGCAATACGAAATGTAGAATTTTGACACGCTTCCTATAGTTATAAAGAGAATTTCCCTTTTATGTTTTCTATAGGAGCTGCAAATCTGAAGACCGGTTGGAGATCAATTTTCAATTCATGTGTTAGTGGTTATCATTTACCATGAGACGATAGAGATTTATAGAGTGTTATCTATAATGGAACTCTCCAAAATACAAATTACCTCAATTTAAAGAAATAATTATTTAAACTTTGGATTGTTTGATCCAAGAGTTAGTTGATACAAGTGTAGAATCGCAGTGTGCTTAACTGCTATCCTAAGTGAGACTTTATCCGTCACAGAGTATCCTACCCCTAACGTACTGTAAGAGTAATATTTAGTATGTTGTTAACTCATATCATATTCTAATAATTAAAAATTTTATATTAAAATAATCCCATCACTTATGAAATCAAAACTCTTCCATGGAACTTTGAACTTTTACAACTAAGAGCGCATATATTAAGCATCAAAACTTGATGCAAAAAAGAAACAAAATCTGCATCCATACATAGTGGGAGTTATATAAACGGAGGCTGTTAACATGCATTCTTCAACTGCGAAGATCAAAGACTTATTTTTTTTTTTAACTTGGAAGCATATATTAATACCCAGTTGGTATAATAGCCGTACATGGCATTGTCCTCAAAGATGTCTTTAAGACATGTCACTAACGGCTGTCGGCAAAATCGAGGACGTGTTCGCACACGACATTTTGTGGTCTATTTCCTTGAAATTGTCGATGATATACAGAAAACTTACGACATGCTTGCATAGCTAATACAGTATGCCGACGACGAAAACCTCAGTGACCTTGTCGCTCAATCAGTTGTCCACGATTTTTGTGACATTTGTTTAAAAATGTCGTTGACGAATTGTTTTGGCTGTCGTATATGCGTCGTGTAGGATAGTCTATTGTCGTGCCCCCATCATCGAGGATGTCTTTAAGACAGAGCCAACTGGGTACATACAGTCAATTACTGGGCCTAGTTTTAATAAAAAAAAGTTTGAATGAACTTCCTTATTGATAAGTATCACAAATTTATACTTCTAACATACCCATATCGTAGAAAACTTAAACTTGATAGATCTGCGTACCACACAATAAATATAATTAAAATTTTTTTTTAAAGTACCTAGAAAAGGTGGTACAGGAGATTTTTCTTTTTATTCCTAAATATCAAATCGTAGTACTGAAAACCACGTTCAAGCATTCATTAAAATTATCAGTAATACAGACATTGACGATGAATATTCTATACTCATACCAATGTTGAGTTTTGCAGTTTATTGAAGATTATCAAATACATTTGAACTAAAAAATACGTTTACCGCGTCAACTTGTTTTTTATATTGCCTTTAAATAAGTGCAACAAAACTTATCATTTTCGTGGAAAATAGTTTCCAATCTTATTAATTCTTAATTGCCTTTAGCACTGTTTTCAATACAATAAAGGCCCTTTTTAAGATTTACTTTATTGACAGTTTGCCTTTGTTGTTGAAAACTCTTAAGAAACACAATTAAAAAAACAACCCACTAAAGCAGTTCACACACCTTAACTGTCTGGATTTTAATTCATTTTTGTAAAAAATTAAAAAAGACAAACGAATCTAACGAGTTTCTAAACTTTTGTTAAGTGTTCGATTTTTAGTAAATTATTTAATGACTTTTGAGAATTTTATCATTGCAATTATAAGAAAAAAAAATAAAAAACAAAAAACATGTTTAATTCTACTAAAATAATTTAAAAATGTTATTATGGACTATAATATAATAATGTTATAATCGACTATATAACTCTCACATAATTTTACTTTTGAAATTTGACAAATACGTAATTAATAAAAATATTTAATTTTAACAAAATATACCTGTTTTTGGTAAACATGCAACAACATGTGGTTACGACTGCTTACGTCTCTTTACCCATTAGTCGAAAGCGACATAAGACTACTAAGAATTTAAAACGAATTTTGAAAATGCAAAAATCGTACCAAATTCAATTCCAAAATATCACTCAAGACATTATACATTTTGTATGTGTGCCAACACCTTGTAAATTAAAAGCCCAAATTTGATATTCTATACTGAATTAAATTTTTTGATAAATTGTTTAAACATTTTATAAAATTTTGCTTGATATCGACTGCTATTATTTGCCTTTAGAATAAAGTGATTTCGATACAAAATCAAAGTTAAAAACCAGTTTAAGTCTATTTGTGTATATGTATGTGTGGAGTCACTTAAGTATTTCGTACATATTTTTAAAAAGCCTTGTATAGATGGACAAGTTGCTGATAAGTATGTTTACCAAGTTACTGCATACATACAAATACAATTGACCATTACAACCCATTTTCCTAGTTACAGTGTACCAGTAGTACCCAGTGTGCTTCAGTGTTTATTCGTGAGTATCGGGACATACAGTTTAACTTCGAAGCCGAATGAGAGACTTGAGAAGCTTTTTCATGGCAATCAGTTACTCTCAGTCCTTTTGCAAGATGACTGCAAAGAGGTTATGACCGAAACAAATAGTTTTTCATTATTCTTTCTTTTATACTTCATCTTAGTGAGCTAACAAACTACATACTATACTACGGCGACCAAATTACTACAGAACGATTTAGTATACTAGCAATCTTCTTTAAAAAGTGTCAATATAGATACAAAAAATCTCTCTATAGTACTATCCTGCCTTTATAAGACGCCAAAAAATGACGCTCTTTTGGCAAGCAGTAAATTCTTATTTTAATAAGAGGCCAATAAAGGTTTTGTCAGGAAGACTTTAATTAGATCAAAGTTAATTTCTATAAGGAATTTATCTTTTCTCATATATTCAGTTTGGCTAGCATACTATTCCTTCATGGATATCATTGTTGAAAAAAAGTGATGATTTTCTCAGGCTCATGTCTTACAAACCGTTCGGAATATTGATTTACTTTCTGAGGTAAAGTTGTAGCTTTTGTCATGAAGAAAGGGAACAAAAATTGTGAATATACAAAATGAAAAAACTTCACCTTCCAAACTAAAATCGCAAAAAGATTTAAAAGATTCGATCTTTTTTAGCAAAACGGTCAAAACTTATGGAAACAGTGAACTACAGATCTTAATAATCATCCTTCTGAAACATATGAACTTCCCAGGAATGATTCTTAATTCCTTTCACGTAGTTCTTTGGTAGCCGCAAAGGTAAAAATTTCGAAAAAAGTGTGTTTGCTGAGCTTATTGTTTTGCCTGCGCTGCTGTGGTCGGTGCGTGTTAGCGTGAGTTGTTGTTTTGGTCTTTTATGACGTAGAGGTGTCCTTATAAGGTTTCTTTTTTCGTTTTGCACTGTGTAATATAGGAGAATTACTGACAAAAATGCTTACCTTATAAGGATTTGTATGGACAATCAACATCTCTGTAGAGGTATTCTTAGCAGACAATTTTACAAAAAATTAACTTAAAAAATTTAAGCTTAAAAATAAACAAATTTCTAGAAGTCCATCTAAAAAGTAACCGCTCCCTGATATTCCACTCTATTCCATCTTAACCTTTGACAACGAAAAACGAATGATCAGGAAAAAAGCGCCAGCTATTGGGAAGTAGCAGATAACAACTAAAAACCTACTTAGCAAAGGCAATCACTGCAATCATCATGCAACGATGGGTAAATTGCTGTTGATCATTCACAGAAATTTGTCTCATTCATAAAGCGCTTAATAATATAAGAAAACAAATATATATATGTTCTGTTGTCATAATGTACTGTCCTTTCCACAAAAAATTACAATACAATGCACAGTATTTAGTAGAGGTTTACCCCTGAGCACTGGTCTCAATAAAAAAAAAAATTATTTGTTGTTACCAATGCCTATAATTAATAGTTTAATAAAATCTTATTTTTTATCCATTATAATTTTAGAATTAAAAAAAAATATATATAAAGAAACGATGAAATTTATAAATCATACTCAATTACATTTCCAAAAGAAAATTATTTAATGGTATTTAACTATCCGTGAAATCATTCCATGAAGGTGAGACAAAAGTTGAGAAATAACGCAATTTCGTGTCGTTAAACTTTTTACTTCTCCAACTTCACACAATACTGGCGACTACTACTGCTAATGGCCAAAAGAAATTCAATGTCCGTCTTCTATTAAAAGCTTTTGTTTTAAACTGCTCAAGTTGTTGGGTTCATAATGTTAATGTTGCTGATGATGCTACGGTTTTTACTGTTCCTAATGAAACAACAACAACAACACCAGCAGAAGTAATAATAGCAACTCCCTAAACAATATTTAAATAATGTACTTGTGCTAACAGTTCAAGTGCGACCAAGTAAGTTGAGGTGCCATAAATCGCTATTTAACTTTCGACATTCTTTTGCTTTTGCTTGTTGTTATGTTTTGTGTACGAATAAATAAATAAACAAAAGGACGATTGAAACAAAAAGAAGCAGACACGAAGGCTGTAGCAGAAAAAAATTATTGCTGTTGTGTCTGTTTAAATTGGTCCTAAATGGAGGTGCGGACTAGATACGAGTATAGCATTTAAAAAAACCTTTACCTTTAACACTTACATACACCGGCACATGAATATTTCTAAAATTGAATTCAAGTCTAAATTCCGCATAAAAAAACGGAACGAACGAACGCTTTTAAAAATAGGAATAAAATTGCTTCTGCCTTTCCACAAATAGGAAAAGCTAAAAAGGAAAGGTTGATAATTTTCTTCGTTGATTTCTAGTTTTTTATTTTTATTTTTCCATATTTTGCATTCTTTTTTTTTTTTTCTTTTTGTAAAATTTTCTTGAAATGTCTGCAATCTTAAGTTTAAGTAGCGGAAGGAGAATAACAAGAGCAGAAACATCTACGTTAACAAAATAGGAAATGAATAAAAAAAGAATTTGTCCCTCTAATGCATTTAACTGAAGTAACAGGAGTAAAAAGGGAGAGAAAAAAATCAACTCAACTAAACTAAATAAAAACAACATTAACAACAACAGCTACAATCTGAAAAAATAATAATTAACAGTGGAGCAGTTTATGGAACAAACATTTTTCTATAAGCAAATAGTTGAGAGATGCTAAGAAAACGCAATAAAAGTTTTAAAATAATTTTTGCTATTTAACACCACTTCTGGCTAAAGAGAAAATGAAAATAGCTGGTTTGTCATTCGGCTATATACGTTTATATTTAAAACCAATTATATGTTGGCCCTTGAGATTGACCATTAAAACAAATTTTGGAAATTTAATTTAGGCAGCATCTAAGATCAGCGTTGTCATGTTATTCCGATTTTGTATTACCTTTTACCTGCAGTAGAACTTTAGAAATCTATTAAAATAACTGCTAAAATTCCCTTTGATTTAGAAACACCAACTTGTCAACAATTGTTTAAGGTCTTAAGAACGCTGCAAAATTATATAAAATTACTTTGAGATTCTATTTGCAAAGTTCATATAGCACTTCGTTTATTCTATGGTTAATAATATCAGTCTAGAGCACTACATATTATTCCTGCATTCGTTTTTCACTAATTTTGTTTTGTCTCTCGATTCAAAATCAATAACAATATAGAACAGAGTATTGATGATGTAGCACAAAACCTTGCAAACTATACCGGAATGTCGATTCTTCGTGTCGTTGTGATCTTTGTTTAACTAAATAAAGAATGTTAGATAAAAACTTGACTTACTTACCAAATTAGAAAGAATTAAAGTCAGTGGTCATTGTTTTATTGTTCTCTGTGACGAAAATCCTTTGTGGTTAAACGGCTAGGTCGAAAAGCAAAATTTTTTTATATGGAGTGAAAATCAACCTCAAGCCTTTAAAGAACCATTAATAGACTCAATTATATTGGATGCTTGTGGAAGCTTTCACGCGGACGGTATCATAATTTTTTATATCTTTCGTAATTAACATATAGCTGTCATTCCGGTTAACAGTAGGAGCTATAAAGCAATACTGAATGCATTTTTTTTCTAAAACTTAATCAGCTAAACATCGGTGGAATTTGGTAACCATCAGATATCACATCTTTCTATACAATAACTGATTATTGAAATATAACTTTGGTAAAAAGTCTCTTGCTAAAAGTGGTACTGTTAACTAACCCCCTCGTTAGTTCAATTTAACGCTTCTAAATTAATTTTAATGGGGCTACGTTAAGCCACCGGTTTATTGCCACAATCCAGCATTGCCGACAGCGAGCATTATTAGCCACTACATTTAAACCACCATTGATGATTGATTTGTTAGAAAAAGTAGCCAAAAATGAAGGCTATGATATGAATTCTTTGTCATACTAAAATAGAATGAAATCTTAAAAAAAATAAATTTAAAATAATATTAGATGCTGAAGGCTCGGGCTCGAGCCCCAGGAATAGTGATCAGTTTTTTTATATTAATTTTTGTCCCGTCAGAATCGCTTTTTTTAGATCAAAGTTAACTGCAATGAATTTTTTGGTAATCAAGAGAGAAATGATGTCCGTGAAGGAATAGTACACTAGCCAAACTGAACAATTGTTTTCGACTCCAACTACGGTAGTCTTATCAGAGTTCTTTGTGTCCTGTGTATATTCAAGACCAAACATCAACTATTTAACTCACACTTGTGTGATTGCCAAAAAATTCATTGCAGTTAACTTTAATCTAATTAAAGCGTTTATGACGGAACAAAAATTAAAATAATATTACATTCGGCGACTACCTCTTAACTGTTTTCTGACAAAAGTTCTGAGAGTAACTGATTGTCATGAACAAGCTTCTCAAGTCTGTCGTTTGGACTCGACTTTAAACTGGAATTACCGGCACTCATGGATAATAAATTAGCACACAGAACATGTGTGCTGGGAGAAGCTAGGCCGTAACTCTGAACCAGGGTTTGCCATAATGGCAAATTATGTACATATGTATGTTTAAGTATAATAGAAAACAAATATGATTCTAACAATATCTCTATATCGAATTATTATATTAATTTCTAAGATTTTGAGGAAGACTATTTATATTTAAAAAACAAAATTGAGAGAATTCATTGACAATTTCTACTACATTGACAATTTCATTAGTAGCTCACTAGGCTACTAAGTCGCTGAAAAGGTTTACACGAACAGCATCTTCGTGTCTTTCTGTCCCTAGGGAAAGTAAGAGCTTTTGGTCTTTCGTTAAGTGAATATGGAATAATGCTAGTTCGATTCCAATCATTTAATCATTTCCGAACCCGGTTGAAAGAGCTAACCTTTTAGTTGAACTATTGCACCGGTGCCCGTGCTCGAAAGACTATCAGTAACTATACCTAATATATAATTTTAGCTTATGCTATCAAAAGGGTTCCTGCAGATCTCATCCTTCACAAGTCTTCTGGGCCGGCTAATATATTAGGTCTATAAGCAGTGCTCACTGATGCTTGCACATCCATTGGCTAACCTTTTCCGTGCAGCTTATAGTGCCGTTGTGTAGCCACCTAACCGGAAGATAGCCAGTCGTTTATGAAACAATCTTTCAGCGAATGTTTTTCCTGCCAGTTACGATATCAGTAAGTAAGTAGGAGTCTGTACTGTATGAGTAGAAGTCGTCCCCTGAGTGTTGGCTTTAATCTATGGACATATATTTATTTATTTATTGAAATATTCAAAAGTTACAATCGTTAGTAATTTACTTTATGCTTAGCCCATAAGGTTCAACTAAATTTTATTACACTTGTAGTGTATTAATGTTTGTGTTTTCTTAAGTAAAAATTCTTTACTTAAACTGTTATAAAAAGTTACAAATAGTTTTAAGAACACCTAAAAATATTCCAATTATATACTTTATATATTTTATTTATAAACACATCTAACCCTACCCAGTATGTACACTCCAGTTAGCATTAAGATAATGTATTACATTAACTAAACCGCTTTCATAAATTGAAAAAAATTATAAATCTGTACCTACACAAAATAAAACGTTACACTGTGCTATTACTAAATTGATGTTATAGTGCGACAACTATAACAATCAAAGTTTTAAAAATTTCTTGCCAAGTGTTTGAGACTAGAATTTTTAACAACATTTAAAAGGCAACATCAGCAGGTGCATTAATATAAAACTGCAACAGCAACAAAAGCTGTTATATGTAGTACAATAGTTTGGTTGGTGGTGGCAACTAAAGAGGCAGTCTTATCAAAATTGCAACAACAAAAACAACAGTAATAATAATGACAACAACATGTAATACTTAAAGTTTGATCAACATACTTAAGGTGTTTTATATCAAAGAAATACAATTTTGTTTCGCTGCTTTTAATTTTCTTTAACAACTTTAAACTGCATCTACGACAATGGTATGCTTTGTTAATATGCTATTGGTTGGTGGTCTCGTAAAAGTACGCAATTATTTATTTTCTTTTTTAGTAATTTTCTCTAAAGTTTGTGTGCCTTTAGATTTATTTTAAACTGGTATATGAGATATTTTCTTTTGATTTTCACTTTAAGCATTGTACGTGTAAAATATGTTTTAAAATGATACACTTTAGAGTTGTTTTTTTTAATCTTTAATTTTTTCTAAATTTCTTTAGGGATTTTTATTTTTTCTTTATGGTTTTAAGGACTATAGCTGACATGTTATTTGCGGTAGCTGGCTTTTGGAGTGTAACAGCGTGGAAGGTACTCGTAGTATGCAAAACGCAAAGAATCAATAGACATTAACGTTGATGTTTTGACAAACCAAACATTTGTTTTTCGCTCATACAAAAACGTTACGTTTTGCCTCAGCATATGGAGTGTCTTCCTCACACTTTGTATTCTATTTTACTTTTTTTATTTTTTTTTTTTTTTTTAATTTTTATTTTGTTTCTCCATTGGTTTTCGCTCTTGTAGCACTTTGGCAGTGTTGGTAATGTTGCCTTTATTTGTAAATTGGAATTTAATACACCCAACACAGCACGTGTGGTTTTTTATTTTTTTGTTATTTTCACTGGCTTATCCATACCGCTATACCACCAGCCTTAGACCAAGGCTGTTGTTGATGATTGGAAACTTTAAAATTTCGAAATTGAAAAAAATGGCTGAGAAAAAAATAATGGAAAAATAAAACCAAAAAGAAACAGTGTGTTAAACCAAAATCGTATTTCATGTCATACTTTGTTTTTCTCATACAAATTCGCTGATGCCAAGTCTTAAAAGTAAATATTCGTTTAAAGGAAGCCCCCTTTAAGAATATTAAAGGAAAAAAAAAAGAAACTCTAAAGGTTTCTCTTTTTCATACCGCTTGCTGTTGTTTGAGATTTTCTTTCCTTCGACTCTTGTTTTTATTGTACGTATGTATGTACATACGTTGGCATTTACATATCTTATGGATTTTTTTTGTTTATATTTTATTTATTTACTGAAAATTTACTGCTGACGATGATAGGTAAAAATTTTCCTCTTGTTGTTAAAATATTTTCTGAAGTTCAAAAACAAACAAAATTTATTAAAATGAGAACAAAAATGCAAAAGATATTTGGCCTTGTCGAATTGGAAAATCTCTATTGAAAAACAAAAACTTGTAAGACATGCAAGAAGCATTAAAATGTAAAGCTATTGTCAACACGAGTACAGTATGTTACAAAATTTGTTTTCACATGTTAAAGATAGAAAAAGTAGTTTACATTTATTAGGAGCTTCTTTGACAACTTCTTGTGTAATTCTTATTCTTGAAGTTGTCGAAATGTATTGAAGTATTTGGAGGTAGGGAATGTACCTGAAAATCAATTCGCTTGTGTATCATATTGATAATTTAATATTGATATTATTAATCAAAGCAAATGCTGTTTTGTAATGTTTATTTTTGGTAACATACGATATTTATGCGTAAAAATACCGATAGATTACTGCATTGTTTGATCGCATGTACTAGAAATTTTCTTGATTCTAGACATGTAAAAATAGCCTTCATTGTGTATCACAAATGGAGTTACCTTTTCTAAAATATTTCCATACATAACATGTACAGTCGCTCAAAAAATTGATTATGTGTTTGAATGTTCAATGTTCAAAAGCTTACTACGCCAAAACTACTTATCTCATCTTGCTCATAAAGGACTTATTTTTTTTTTCTTGTTGTGTTTTTTTTTTTTTAATGAGTGCATTGGAAGAACAATCTAGGCACTCGTTAGCTTTCTATATTCAAATAATTAAGTGCACCAGCAGTTATTTTCTACGTCAGTGAAAAGGGCGTTATAAAATTCCACTAAAATGTGGCTTCTTCACTACTTATTTGTGAAAGTAGATGAAATAAAATCTTGAACATAAAGCAGGGGGAATATATTCTTCGAGATCTGCACCAGCAGAAAGTGGAGACTGCAGTGAAAATTTATTAATTTTTTTTTTTAATTTGAGAATTTTAGTCTGTTTTTGGAGCCAATTAGAAATACATTGCGGTTTGGTGATCAGTGTTGTCGAGTGAAAGAAAAGAAACCACTGGTCACAAAACGCCATGGAAAGCTTCCCTGGAGTTTGCTCGGACGCCTTTAAATCGAATTAAATTGAGTTATGGAGGATGGTGGTATTTTCATATGAAACCAAAACTAATCCTATGGGATCAGAGTGTAGGATGTAAAGCTGGTGAAAAACTAGTAGTACTAAGAGGCACGACACAATAAGCCAGTATTGGAGTTTTGGGGGCATGTATAATGAAAGGGCACTATACTTCAAATAGTTCGCAAGATTACGTCAACATTTGGCCAACTGTTACGTGAACATTTTATTCACAAACCTCCCAGCCACTTACGAAAAGTTGTATGTTGTAATACCATATCTTCGCAAGAATTAAAAAACGCTGTAACTGACAAAACCTTAAATGTTCACCAGAGCCAAAAAACCTGTATGAAAGTACACTAATATTTTTCAAAACGCAGAAGGCGTAAGTGAATTTCTTTTCATCGTAGAAATCTGGGAACGGAACCAATCGATGCGTATTCTGTTCTGATAAAAATGATGCAAAAACGTATTTTCGATTTTTTGTCAGTTACAGCGTTCTTTAATTTATAAAAATCGTTCAGTGTTTTATAAAACAAATCTAAGTTCAAAAACATAAGCAATAATTTCACTCACACTAATAGAAACGGTATGAGAAGAGCCTGACGGTATCTTTATTCTATGTTCATCATTTTGTTTATTTTTTTATCTATAAACCTTTTCCACAAATCAACAACGCGTTTAAGGAAATCAAATCATTCTAATTAATAAATAGATTACCCTACAACTTTACCATAAAACATATTTCTTCTCTTAAATATTGCCCTGTGGCGTATTGAAATTGGTAACACAAACTGGTTAATAAAACTAAATGCTTTTAAAATATTTTTTAGGCATTTCGGAATCATTTGAAAATTAAACAACGGTTTTGTTTTGGTATTTTAAAATCAAAAGGCAATTGTTTTGAAATTAATTCCATTAGAAAGGTATTGTTTTTCATCTATTCAAGTTTTTTTTTATTTTCTTTTTTAGGTTTCTAATAAGGAAGATTATTCGAGCACTTTAGAAAATGACTGTTTAAGGCTTGTTGGTTATGGGTTGTTGGCGTGTATTTATTTTAACCAATTAAAAGTGCCAACAGTTTAGCCATTAAAGTTCATTGCATTGTAATAGAAGATATTGTTTAGTCCTGTGCCTAATAATTAATTTTTAAATAAATAAAATATTTTGGCCTTTAGTAAAACAGACAAGCGTGAGCTTATTTAATTTTCAGGCTCCTAAGTGATTTTAAAATATTTAATTAATTTATTATTATTGCCATTGTGTTAAGATTAGAGGTGTTATCCCCAAAACGAGGACTTTCTTGTGCGATGGGTATAAAAACTTGAAACTTGAAAATGGGAAATTTAAGGGGTATTTAAAATAAATTTTCCCGTTTTTATTTTTTGTTTTTTGTTTAAAACCAATACTCAGGGGTAAACCCCTACTAAATGCAGTGCATTGTATTGGAATGTTGAATATATAGATATTAATAGATGTGAAGATGTTAAGCGCCTTATATCAATGGGACAAATTGTTGTCAATTTGATCTCTCAAAGGCCAGCAATTGCCCCACCTGGATGTTGATTGTGAGTGGTAAGCATCCTTTTTATGTAGGTTAGCTGTTATCTTCCCTGAAGGTGGCGCTGTACTCTTGATCATACGTTTCTTGGTGGAATCGACTAGAAATGTCAGGGAAGCGGTTTAGTGATGATGGACTTATTGGAGGGAAAGGGGAAGATCTCTTTTTTTAGTTATAAGTTTCGAAAAACGGCAAATTTGTTGTTTTTATTTTTCTCCTTGGTCGTTTGAGTTTCTGTGCACGCGATCTAAATACTATAGCACGTATGTACTTAAGGCTTCATTACGCTCGGAATACACTCATGCTTTCATGGCAAATTCTATGGTTGTTCATACCATCAATGCCGACTATTGTAAAATGGAATAAGACAGCGAAAAGAGAATTTTGGGGATAAGAATATCCGAATCGAGGATAAACATTGAAAACTATCTAACAACGCTTGTCTATAGCATCTAAATATTTTATTAGTGTAACATGGAATGAAAGTTTTGCTTAAATTTCGTTATTAAGCAGTGCGTAGTTGTTTGAATATAACGATTTCTTATGACTATTTGGCAAATTTTTTCGCGATTACTACAGATTACCGGTACGGTTTGTTACATTTGAGGTGTAAAATGGATATCCCATTTAAATTTTATTGTAATACTCAATGTGTTAGAAACAAAAACGAATTCAAATCATTCTGCTTGCAATGAAAATAAAATAAATTAGATGTTTAGGTGAAAAGAAATTTACCTGATTTTCCTTGACCCCTTTTGCTTGCTCCATCTACTTCTGGTACATTTTCTTCTTTTAATTCAATTACTGCCTATTTGCATTTCAATGGCATTTTTTTGTTTTCTTATTTTTTCGAAACTGATTTGCTTACATTTAAAAAACTTTTCATTTATTTAAATTAAAAATATTTACATCCCTTGCAAAGAATGTTCCTTTTGAAGTGCACATACATACTTAACAAAAAGTATGCTTTAACAGGAAATCGTTTTCTGTTACAATAAAATTCCTTTTCAATCACTTTTATTTTATTTTTTTTTTTTTTGGGAATTTTGGAAATTATATTTAAAATTAAAAAAATAAATACATTTTATTTGTATTATTTTACTTTTTAATAACAGCTCTCAACTTCTATTATTCCTGTTGTGGTTGTTTTCCGAGCCTATTTTAATATCTCTTGTGACTAAATATTCAATTTCTTGATATACCAGTTACCACAAAATGTTTAATTTAATTAAAAGCAAAGGACATACGAAATATACAGCAGACACAAGAATACTTGAAATATAATACTAAAATGAATGAGACTCATCAGTTTAACAGAAGAGAATACAATAAAGAAAAAAAAAGTTGAATAAAATGATTTATTTTATTTTAAGTTAAACTTTTGTCTTCAAAATTGTGCTCAAAATTTATCTGTTGATGACAACTCACAAAGAAAATAATTCTGCCAACACGATTTCTGGCAATATGAGGATTAGAATAGGTAGGTTTTGCTATACTTCTACCTTTACAATAAACGATTTAAATGGTTTTTAATTAAATATAGATAAAGTAGAATGACAAAAAATTTGTTAAAAAGAATATTTAGTGGTTAAAGCGCCCGCACAAAAATTAAAACAGCGCAGGTTCAAATCCCAGCGAAAGAGGAAAATAAAAAAAATTAAAATTTAAAGGTTCTCTCCCCCACTCGTCCAAGAAGTTCATTTTCAAGAAAACGCTCCCTGACATTCCAATCTATTCTACATTCAGAACTAATGATCAGTAGTACAGCGCCACTTTCTATGAAGATAACACCTAACCTACATAGTGAAGACTCTCACCACTCATAATCAACATCCACTGACAACAGCAATAAAGTAATTTAATGTGTGCGCCTGTCCATAGACAGAAGCGCACGCTACCCAGTTGTATGGGTAGAGGTGAGATACTACGCGTCAAGCCAGCGCCACCCAATGCCGGTACTCCCAACTATCGGAAATGCCAAAAACCAGCCCTTCCAATCGAGAGCATTATTACAGTATTATTATTATTGCTGAGGAGGGCCTCACCCAAACCATCAGACAGGACTACCTCACACCCCGAATGACAGGGGGCAAACTTGGAGCTCCTGTTGCCCGTAGTGGTACTATTAGATTAGGTGTCTCTTGTCAATCCAGAGCGCCAATAATTTTACTGACAACTTTCTTCCTATATAGATTTACAGGCCACCCAGAGCTGTATACTTGAACTCCATATACCCCGAAAGCACAAGCCCCTGGCGGGAAGAGTCGCCAGAAGCTTAAAAAACCCCCGGCGAGGGGGTTGGGGGGAAGAACATCCACCGACTGATAGGGCAATTGCTGTTGATTATTCATGGGTGAAGATATAATGCTGACCTTTATGTGATCAGATTGACGACAACTTGTACCATTGCCAAAAAAAAGGCGCTTAATATATATATCTTTATATATAAAAAAAATCAATCTTCAAAAATCCAATACAATTCATAGCATGTGTAGTATTGGTTTTAATAAAAAAATCTTAGGCAAGCATGTTCTAGTGGTTAGTTTGTTGGCTTACCAAGACGATAGTGCCGGGTTAAAATTTCATCTCTGACATCTTGAAAAAAAGAAGTTTGAAAAAATTATTTCTTTCGGCAGTCTACTGACAAAAGCTTTGGTTGTAATTGATTGCCATGAAACAGCTTCTCAAAATCTGACTTTCGGAGTGCACTCTAAACTGTAGGTCCCGGTACTGATGCATAAAAATTAACACACACAACATGAGTGCTGCGAGAAGCTAAGCTATAACCCTAAAAGAGGGTTTTAATGGCCAGTTAAGTATGTATGTATGTAAGGCAGGCATTACACGATCAAATTTGGCTTGACAGCACAGTCTAATGATACAAAGTATTATTCTATGGCACTATCCTGCAACGTTTCATATACTTCAATGGTTTTTTTTTTAATTCTGACTCTAAACAAGCCATGCTTACTAGTTGCTTAGAAAAAGGCAAATAAAAATTACTCCGTATTTTACAGATTATGGCAAACATAAAATATCAAAAATTAAATTTTAACCTATTACACGAGCTACGAATAGATTGTGTAACATTTCATTGCGCTCAAATTCAACAAGAGGTGAAGAATTCTACAACTCAGGCTGGGGCTAATAATACAAATTATCAAAACTTTAATCGTCATGCGGGAGTTTATTTGCTCTATCCACCATTTCATATTTCTTACATATCTCTTTAGGTACTCGACCCCAAATGTGTCAAGCCTGCAATCCATTTTCGGGTATCTCGTCCAGTTTCGGAGATAAATAGCCGAAAACGATTTGCAGATTTTAAAAATTTTGGTGTCAGAAACCTAATGTGGCATCATTAACTGGAGATGTATAAAATGGCGGATAGAGCATATAAACTCCCTTACGACGATATGCTTTCTGTCTGTTTCTTAAGTATTTGAAATTATCAAGTTGCAGACCAGTAATTGAATTTTTTACTCGTATTACTAGTATTACAGGTATTACACCAATTACTGTTTTCTATTGTTTTATAAGATAGAGACAGATATCGTAAATAAAAATGCCCCTTTACCAATTCAAATCTTCCACTTAATGTGGCAACTTAATTTGAATTTTAAAATAACTTTTGCACTTTAAAGGGGCGTATTTTTCTTACGTTTACAAAGATAATCAAAAACAGACTGAGCAAGAAAAAAAAAAGAAAGAAAAAATAAAAAATGTCAAGTTGATGAATTTCATTTATTCGTAAGACACTTATCGCATAAAATCCTTAACATTAAGCATCAACGCAGTTGTGCCACTTTTGTGTGGCTTCTGCTACCATTGTTAGTTTACCTTTGGATTTTGTTGTTTATTTCGGTTTTTTTTTTTTCAAACCTTTTTTGTTTGCGTGACTTCTAATTCTTTATTATGTTTTGGGGCATAACAAAATCATATGCAAATAATTATTTAGACAAAATAAAGAAGAGTAGAATTTTTATGAAAACAAATGAGTACAACTAAATACCAGAATAATAATTAAGAAAAACACTCATTGTTGTTTTTTGTTTTTATAATTTTTCATTCAGTTTGTAGTCTATCAAATATTATTTATTTATTTTTTTTTTCTTTTTATTTTATATTTGAGTACTTTTTATTTATACAAAATCATTTTAATTTTTTGCCATCACAACCAAGCTATCAAATACAAATTACGTACTCCTTTCTCTGGCTTAAACTTGAGCTACTATTGTTGACGTTTATAATTCTATTGTTCTCGTGTTGTTTTACAAAACACACAAAAATTAGCATTTGGTTTAGAAGAATACAAAAATATATAAAAAAAAATTTAAATGAAAATTAAAAATAACATAAAAGGAAAAATTAATGCATATTAAGTGTTTAACTGCTGCTGTGTTGGTTTTTGAATGAAAATGGTTAAACAAATTAAAAAATTAATTCGAAATTTTTAAAACAAAAGAATACAAATAAGACAATAAGCTTATAAATGCATACTAGAAATTAACAGAAATAAATAAAAAAAAAATATATATATTTATGATATACTATATGGGATAAGAGGTTTAACTTATTTTTCTCTAAGAGATATTTTTAATAGAGTATTGCTACTTTTGGTCGCTGTAGTCTAGTATAAGTATTTGTGTAGTGTGTTGGCTTAGTAGACGAGAACTTTGGGTTCCAACCCTAGGTGTGACATTTTGAAAGAACGAAATTTGAATAAATATTTCAACCACATCTTAGTAGTCATCTGGCAAAAAATTGAGAGTAACTGATTGCTATGAATAAGCTTCTCAAATCTGTCGTTCGGATTCAACATTAAACTGTAAGTGCGGGTACTCATGAAAAGAAATTGAAGCGCGTAATAGGGAGTGCTGTTTGAAGCTAGCTCGTAACTTTGGAAAAGTCTTTTAATGGTCAATTATGTTTGTATTACTTGCTACACATAAGACATTTTGATCAAATTTATATTTTTTAATGGGTAAGTAAAAGTACAACGCCAGCGTATTAATTTATGTGTGTTAGACATGATTCATGAATTAGTTTCCTTTTCTCTCACCTTAACAAAATATTGCTCTCTTTAAAACAATTTTTTACAGCATTTTTTGAAAAATAACACTGAAACGAAACCTGCGGGAACCTTAAAAGTGCATATGAGTGCTTTCTCATATTGGCCAGAGGCCAGTATAAATTGTCAGAATTTTAGATATATTTCTTTCATACCGACTTATTAAGTTTTGGTTTTAATTTTGACGATTTGCATACTCTAAAACCATTGGCCTTTCGTAAGAAAGTGTGCCATAGTTTTTACCTCATGTAACGCATTGATAGAAACTTTGAATGCCTTGAGTGTAATAAGGTTTTCCTTTTGCGTGCACGTTTGTCTACTTTATCATTTTCGTTAATACTACTGTGTTCTTAAATCCAAAACAAAAAAAAAAAACTATTTAATCTCACGAATCTGAAAAAATTAACTTTTAATTTAATAGCATATCTAACTAAGATTACTCTGATCTGCAAAGAAAGGGTTCTTATTTATATTACAAAAACAAAAGTAGTAAAAAATAAATCGAAAAAAAATGTATCTTCTGAGCAAATGTGTGTTTTCAATTTTTTTCTATCAGATTGAAATTTGACAAATTTTGGCCTCTTTTTCACCATAGCTCGAGAACGATTTATTAAATAATAATATGAAATATATAAGCCTGTCTCGATGTCCATTCCGGCTCTTGGTAATAGACATGTCAGGAGAGTTTTTGCTAAAAATTTTATTGAAACTATTAATTTATGTATTTAAAATTTTATGTACTAAATGAGAATTACACCATTCAGTATTAAAATGTAAAAACAAATAAATTATGCCCGTATTCATAAAAAATTAATTAAATTTAAAGTAAAATATTTCATAAAATTTTATAAATTGTAAATCTATTTTAATTCTTTATGAATATTAGGCTTAAAGATAATATGAAATATATTCCTAATGGGGATAAACATGTCTCTACAGCATTGATGCCCAAGGTAGTAATATTGGTGAGAGTGACGAAAATAAGACACGAAAGTTCTGCAAGTGTAGTTTGTCTCCCCCACTCAACATGCTGATTTCCTATTGGTTTGGTGACGATCAATCAAAAGAGCGTAAGTATACGTGTGAGTTTAATCTGCTGATATCAGCCACTACTGGGCATCTTTGCTCTACGACCATTTCGTCTCTTCTCAATAGACTCGTTAGAAGAGATTTTGCCGAAGATTATATTGAAAATATTAATTTTTTGTATATAAAATTTTATGTACTAAATGAGAATTACCCCATTTAGTATTAAATATTATGGGTATAAGCATGTCACAATGGCCATTTCGTCTCTGCTTAAGATAATCGTAATGAGAGTTTTTCCTAAAAATATTTAATTTCAAAATTTTTCGTACTAAATGAGAATTACACCATTTAATATTAAAAAGTACAAA
This sequence comes from Metopia argyrocephala, assembly GCA_963576795.1. Taxonomy (NCBI): domain Eukaryota; kingdom Metazoa; phylum Arthropoda; class Insecta; order Diptera; family Sarcophagidae; genus Metopia; species Metopia argyrocephala. The sequence goes on along the minus strand of OY756208.1, from coordinate 16,908,735 downwards.
TAAAAAAATAATGTCTATTGCCCGTATTCATAATAAATATTTTAGGTTTATTGAGGGCTTATTTGACAAGTATTGCATAGAAATTTGTCAAATAAGCTTTCGATAAACCTAAAATATTTTTTATGAATACGGGCATATATTTATAATATATAAAATAAATTTCAAATCTACTTTAATTCTTTTATAAATATTAGAATTAGAGTTTAAAAGCAATGCGTTTTAATTTTTTAAGAATTGAAATTTTATTTTTCTATTCTACCACAGTCTACGATCTAGACAAATACATTCAGTAAGTTAAATCCTACGATTTCGATGGCCAGTTTAAATAAGTACTGTAAAATTTATGGCACAGAACCTCTATTATGGTGAGAGCTGATTAACATTATACGTTGTGTTATAGAAACCAAATTTTTTTGCCGTTTTTAACCCTAAGCTCAGACCAAGAGAAATTGGTAGTAATCCACCGATCTAATGACACAGCATTGTATTTAACAAGGCACATATATTTTAAGGTGTTTGGCAGTACACAAACTTGACAATATTGTTGGCTGACTTGCTGAAAGAATGTTTGAATTAAAAATTACAAACAGGTTCCCTCTACCTATGCGATGATTTGGTGTAATATATTGAGTATATCGTCCATGGAATTAAAGAACGTTGTAACTGACAAAATTTTAAATGTTCACCAGAGCCAAAAAAAACCTGTATGAAAGTAGAACAAAATCACTGGTATTTTTAAAAACGCAGACGGCGTAAGTGAATTTATTTTCATCGTAGAAATCTGGGACGGGGACCAATCGACGCGTATATATTTTTTTGGATAAAATTTATGCAAAAAACGTATTTTCGATTTTTGTCAGTTACAGCGTTTTTTAATTCTTGCGACGATATGATTGGCAATTCGACTGACAGTCATATATATGTCTTCCAAACAATATGTACTTTTTTAACTGTAGTTGTCAGATCCAGAGATTCTTTAATCTGGTACTACGGGCATCAGGAAGCCCCGGTTTGCTTGTGCTCCCTTGTCATTCAGGGAGTGAGGTAAATCGGCCTGATGGATTGAGTGCGGCCCCTAGGGGAGTACACGTAGTGGCAGCGGTATATGCTGGGTAGTATTTTAACCTCCTTAACAAGGGGGGTTGCTGCTATCTAGGAAATGGTAGTAACGAAATTGTGAACCCAATGTCCATGGGCTCTCCTCTGAGCGGTGTGTCTTGGACATATCCGAAATTGGAGGGTACCGGCTTTGGGTGGCGCTGATTGGACGCTTAAGTTCAACTACCGTCCGGACACGGGCGGCATGTGATATGTCTAAGGACGGCGCGCATGTAAAATCATCTATTCGTGTAGCTGTCAGATATTATTAGCAGTTATGCTGAGTTGTAGACTAGTGGTGAGTGTGTTGGCTTACTAAGACAAGAGCTTCGGGTTCAAACACCAGGTCTGACATCTCAAAAGCAGGAAAAAATATAAAAAATATATTTCTGTCGACAAATACTTCTTATCAGTCTTCAAGCTTTTCAAGTCTCTCGTTCGGAGTTGACTTTACACTGTAGCTCCAGGTATTCAGGGATAAAACTCACACAACATAGGTGCTGCGAGAAGCTAGGCTGTAAATCTGATACAATGTTGTAATGGCCAATTATGTATGTATGTATGTATGATGTATTACTGAAAATTACAATAGAAATTTCAGCTAAAATGTCAAATCCCGACTTTTTAATAAAACTTATAACAGATAAATTTATGTTGTGGTGCACATATTACACAAGGCTTCGTCCTTGAGCTCAAACTTAATGTTTAAAGCAACTTCCAAATACAGTTAAACAACTTATTTCAAGCTTTAAATCTCGTTCTTTGAAGAACCCTTAATACGAGTATGAATTTTATTACTCGTTTACCTATGTTTTATCACTTAAATTTCTTTTCTTTTTCTGTTTCTTGGTTTCCTTTAATAATTAAAAACATATCAACAGGAAAAATACTGGTTAAATGAAGATTTTTTTTAATTAATTTAATACTGTACCACATTTTTAATTCGTTTTTTTTTTTTGTATTTGCCATACGATACTTTACGTTACAAACTACTGATCAGAGTTTCTTCTCCCTTGTTTTTTTTTTTTTTTTTTTTTTTTTATTTGTTGCTGGTAAACATTCATTATATTTATTCTACACTTTATTGATTGTGCGGTATACATTTCTCGGGATTTTGTTTTAATTTACTTTAAAAAGAACATACACATGCAAACCCTCAGTTAGCAAAAGAGTGGAAGATATTGAAGCAGTTGCACAAATATTAAATAGCAAAAAAAAAAAAAAAATGAGATTTATAAAAGATAATGTGGGAAAAAGAATTAAATCTATCAAACCAGAATAATAAAAAAAAATCAAAGAAAGTAGTTTTAGACTACAAAAGCTAAGGAAAAAAAAGAAGACGAAATGGAAAACGAAACGAAACAAAATGAGTCTGTACAATTTGCAATTGGATATTGAGGATGACCAACTAATGCCAATAGCAAGCAGTTTGGAAAAAAAAATCATTATTATTCCACAATGTTTAAATAAGACTCTGTTCCACATCCACACATTAAATATTTCCATTTACTTACCGAAGCACCAGGATGCCATGTTTATTAATGACAGAAGAATTGTAACATTTCACTGAGTGGCAAACAGCAATAATACTCGTATTGCCAACATTATTGCTTTAATTTTCATCATTCATTTATCGTTTCAGACTATGTATGCACGATTGGTTGGTCCTTCAAACTAAGTTCGATATCATTTTTATTTTGATTTTATTTTTTAATATTTCTTTATAGTTTCCTGTTATATTATCATTGATTTGATATCGTTAACATGCAGGAAATTCAAAGAATTTATACAAAGACTCTTCTTTTTTTTTTAATGGAAAATAATTTTTTTTTTTACCGCTTGCCACTCAAGCATTCATAAAAGCAATCATGATTGTTTTGCGTTACGAATTTTCTTTAAAAGATTTTTCCTTCAACATATATCTTTTCTTTTTTCTTTTTTTTTTCTGTTTCTTTCGCTCAACAGAAAAATAATTTTCCAATAATTTGGTCAGTTGCTTGGTCGTTTGAATGGTTTATTTCAAGCATTGACACTGCCATTGATTACAATTGACACATAGGCATTGAAATGTAAAATGAACTGAACAAATTATTATAGAATTCAATTGAGTGTGTTGAGACGTAAAGAATAAAATGAGAACTATTTCTGTCCATCAAATAATTGTATTTTAAACAGCTAATTTGCTCTGAATTGCCTGCAGGCTTTAATTTTTTTATCTTTATGTGCCAGTCCAACAAATTGTATGAAGACATAAAACGAATGTTGAAACATAAAATTACCAACAGGCATTTTTAATATCTTTAATTGTCATCATGGACATTGCCTTCAACCAGTTATCACCAAAGTATTTGCATTTTATTCTTCAATTTTATCATTCTTTTTTTTTTATTTTTATTGGTATTAAATTTTTTATCAGAATTGTTATCAGTTTCATTTGAAATACGTTTTTTTTTATTTCAATATAATTTCTTAATTAGATGAATAATATAAAAATTCTTAGCAATTTATTGCATGAATAACTTTTTCGGGGTAAAGAAAATGTTAAATATTTCAAATTAGTTTTTATTAAAATTTTTATTTTCGGAAACAAATTTTTTTCCTTTGTTAGTGTTTCATAAGAATTTAAATATTTAACAGTTCAAACGACTGAGCTTGTTTTTAAGGAGAACACTTAAATAAATTTTGTACAGAATATTGTTTTAAACAGATTCAAGACTACATGCCACCAAATACACGACTACAAATGGTACCAATGACAAATGATATCACACTTATTAAGCAGTTAATAATATCTCTAAACTGATTATTATCATTCAGTGGCATGTCAAAAAATTTTTTTTCGCATTTTTAATAGTTATTCTTCCTGAAATGTTATTCTAAAATCTTGATACGTCACATCAGGATCCTGTACTCACCAGGGAATATGAAATTCACGTACATAGCTCTGGGTGGCCTGGCGCTCGCTATAGGCAGAAAGTAGTTGGTAATTTACTGACGCTCTGAAGGACTGAACAGAGACACCTATCTAATCTGGTACTACGGGAATCAGGAGCTCCCGGTTTGCCTTTGCTCCCCGTTCATTCGGGGATTGAGGTAAATCGACCTGATGGATTGGGCCCTTCGGGGAGTATACGTAGTGGTTGTGGTAGTGCTAGATATACCTCCTCAACAATTAAAGGGGTGGCTACTACACAGGCAGTGGTGGTATTAAAATTGCTAATCCATTGTCCATAGTGCTTTCTTCTGAACACCTTGTCTTTGGCATTTCCGATATAAGAGTTCACCGGCTTTGGATGGCGCTTGTCAGACGCACAGTATTTGACTACCACCCACACAACTGGGTGGTGTGTGGTTGTGTGGGTATGCACATTAAACTTATTCTAGTTGTAGTGACAGTATTGACCTGTTCCTTGTCGCATTGCTCCGTATTATTATTAAGACAAACATTTTCAAATTCATACACAGCAACCTTTCTTATTGGTTCTGTGATAAGTATTTCTATTTTTTTCCGATTTCATAATTTCCGCCGAGCATAGCAATTTTTTTTATAATATAATTTTTTTTCGAAATTGGGGACATAATAGTTTGTTAGCCGGGGTTCAAACCCCAGCCCTTAAATTTAAAAAAAAAAAACATGAATAAATAAAAAAAAATTCGTCCAGCAACTACCTCTTAGCAGTCTTCTGACAAAAACTCTGAGAGCAACTAATTGTAATGAACAAGCTTCTCACGGTTGTCGTTCGTAGGCGACTTTAAGCTGTAGATCCCTGTTTTTATAGAACATGGGTATTGCAAGAAGCTAGACCGTAACACTGAAACAGGGCCAATTATGTGTAATTATGTATGTATGAACTGTGGCATTAAATAATTTACAGAAATTTTATTTATTGCTTTCTGATACATAGACGAAGTGGTGCTGAAGACGTCTTCCACAAATATTGTATATGAAATTATTGGCAGATTTTTTTTGATGTTCTTGTCATAAGAGTTGATTTTATTATCTGCTTGTATTGTCTCATTTTTGGATTGCCGAAGAAAGTATCTGGGAATTTTTTTATTTTTTTAATGTCCAAGAAGTGTAATGTAATAAATGAAAGAATGTTAATAAAATAATAAAATGAGGTTTTTTGAAAAATTATAATTAAAAAAGAAGAGGTCTCCCCCCGCCTCCTCCAAGAACACCATCATCAAGAAACCGCTCCTGACATTTCCAGTCTGTTCCACCAGAAACGGATGATCAGGAGTACAGCGCCACCTTCAGAGAATATACGAGCTAACCTGCTTATAAAGACGCTCATCATTCACCATCAACATCCACCAACAGATGGGATAATTGCTGTTGATCATTCAAAAGTGAAGGTATAATACTGACCTTTGAATGATCAAATTGATAGAAACTTGTTCCATTGACATAAAGTCCTTAACATTTGCATGTCTATCTATACTTTCAAATTCCAATACAATGCACAGCATAAGTAGGGGGTTTACCCCTGGGTCTTAATAAAAGAAAAATACCAGGTGGTTAGTTGAAATAACAACAATAGTTCCTACTAATCCTATATTCTTATATATTACTCGTATGCAGTCAATTGCACAATCTATTATAGAGATAACTCGTTATTTAACTGCATAATTTGTATATCGTCAATGTAATTAAAGAACGCTGTAACTGACAAAAAATCGAACATACGTTTTTTGCATCATTTTTATCAGAAAAAAAATACGCGTCGATCGGTCCCGTTTCCAGATTTCTACGATGAAAATAAATTCACTTACGCCGTCTGCGTTTTAAAAAATACCAGTGTATTTGTTCTACTTTCATACTGGTTTTTTGGCTCTGGTGGACACTTAAGGTTTTGTCAGTTACAGCGTTCTTTAATTCAATCGACGATATATTTTAACTGTCAATTACGATATAAGCAGGTTTCAGTTAAATGTCCACAAACACTAGTTCATCTGTCCTTCTTCCAATACAACAATTTTCTGGTATTAGTGCGCCGCCTATGAAAGTCATTATCTAAGACCAGGTATTGAAAAATCAATTAAATTTGTATAAGGTTTACTTTACTTTCTAAGGAGTTTTTATATTTCTTTCATATAAATTTGGTAGTGTAATGACTTTCAATTTGCGTCGTGCTTGTATAAGTAATATGATACAAATTACCAACTTGGTTTTTATTGAAATTGATAAAATTTTAATTTTGTACGTAAAGTCCGATACATTAACAGAATACTTTTTTATAACAAACACAGAAGTTAATTTGTTTTACTTTTGATGTTTTTAAATAAAAAAAAATTTTTCCATTTTATATTTTATTCTTTTCTTTATTGTATTGCAGCTTTTTTTTGGTGATTGTAGTACAGTTTTATTTATCAATAGCCCGGTAGCAATTACAACACTGTCACTTATACAAATTGGTTATAAATATTGTTTTTCTTTTGAATCACTATATTGCCATTAGTAACTCTATAAATAACTTAAAAAAAGGTTTCAGCAAATTTTAATTCTTGAAAATGAATTATACTGTTCACGTTTATTTATAAATGTTTGAGGTAGAGTGGATTTGTGGTATTGTTTGTAACCCAAAAATGCCCAAATGCTTTTTATTTGTACGCTCTTGCAGTAGATTCTTTAAATTGTTAACGTCTGTCAAAACTAATTTTTGACAGGATTTTAAATAGATTATTTTGATGTTAAATAGATGAATTGGACCAACAGCAGGGCGGTGATACATATCACACAGCTCATGCAAGTTCGAATATTTTGTTCTTATTCGACAAGGGGCGTGGCACCACTCATACAAACTAAATACTGATTTTTTTATACAATATCTTTAGAACATTTGGTCTGTAGGACTTCAAGACAATACAAATTATCAGTCGGAAAGTTGGCGGGATAAGACAGGGGGCATGCTGTTTTTGTGTATTTGGAAAAGTGTTGAACCTAAATTTACTGCTGTGATTTATTTCGTATTCAATAAAAATTATCAGTAGAAGAAAGAACAAATAGGCGTTGTACCTCTCACATAAGCAAATTATTGACTTCCATATATCTTGAGGTCGGTTAGAGCTAATGTCTCTATATAAACTTCGTAGTCACTAAAAATCACCAGTCGAAAAATATAGTCAAATGGTAATGGTAGGTGCAGCGTAGAAAGCCGGATTTAGGCTAATTTTACACCATAATTCTTAACCCGAGCAATATGTACAGTTCAATGTTCCGCTTCATAATTTTTGAATTACGCATAAGGCCTCACGAGGGGACTGCAATTAGATTACTCAGTTATTTTCTCTTAAGGCTTTTACAAAAAATAAAATATGTCTTGAAATAGATTCATATCGTCGATGGAATTAAAGAACGCTGTAACTGACAAAACCTTAAATGTTTACCAGAGCCTAAAAACTTGTATGTAAGTAGAACAAAGACAATAGCATCTTTCAAAACGCAGACGGCGTAAGTGAATTTATTTTCATCGTAGAAATCTGAAACCGGGACCAATCGACGTTAAAATTTTTGTCAGTTACAGCGTTCTTTATTTCTTGCGACGATATTTACTCTTGCCTTCATTTCACCAATATTTTATATAAAACTGTTAAGACTATAGTGTTTGAAAAGATTTTTAATTTTAAGAACATCTTCAGTTTACTCACGATTTATTTTTTACATATTTCTTAAGCTTTGGCAAATATTCATTTTAAAGTATGATGTCAAGTAGTCAGATTTGGCTAAAACTGCTCTTCTGTGTGTGTGTTTTTTTCTTCTTCTTCTTATTTCGCTATTAATAAAAATTTTATAAATTTGGAAAAAAAAAACAAATTAAACTGTAATAATAAAAAAACTCACATGCTATTATTTTGTGTTCCCAGTTAAAAGTGTCAGCAGTAGTAGAGGCAAAAATAAAGTTTTAATTACATTTCAGTATCATTGCAAAAAGTAAATATTTTTTAAAAAGGGAAATAACAAAAAACTAACTTTGTTAACAAAATAAAAAAACTAAAAAAAAAAAAAAAAAAAAATAAAAAAAAATTTGAACACCCAATTGTGTGGGTCTTTACTAATCTTTATGCTCTTGGACACGTCGCGACAATTTGCGATTTCTTTTTTCGAGCTGGGAAAAACATAATGATTATCAACACCCATGATAGAGTTTCAGAGTAGAACCCAGCAAATAATTTTTTTTTAAATAAATTATTCGAACGTGTTTTACATAAAGGTGCTATAAAAAATTAAACAATGTTGCATTAAACTTCTATATCAAAAATTTTTAAAGAAAAAAAAAATAGTTCCTAGTTGGTTGATATGAAAAAAAAACAATCTTTTAAAATTTAAATGAATACATATTACAGTTAAATTAGGGTTTAGAATTTAGGGTTTAGGAATTAGGGTTTACGAAGTGTAAGCGGCCAATTGAAACTATCTTTGTATTCCGCCTTTAGTCTGCTGTTGTAAAGAGACATAAAATTATACTCTATGTGCATATAACTTCAAAGTAAAATAATATGTGCCAAGTAGTTGCTTCCAGATATTTTGTTTTTTTTTTTATGATGCCAATACTCAGGGGTGTAAAACCCTGCTCATGCAGTGCACTCTATTGGAATGGAATTGGGTTGTTAGATTTGTTTGCCAGTCTATTAATCGAGAGCTGCTGTCAGTTTGATGACTCAAAGACCAGTGTTATACCTTCAGCCTTAAATGATCAACAGTATTTGCCCCATCTGTCGTTTTATGTTGGTGATGAAGTGGTGAGCATCTTCGCTAAGTAGTTAGATGTTATCTTTCCAGTAGATGGCGCATGATTCGTTTTTTATGGCATGTCAAATGTTGATTAGAGTAAAATGTCAGGAGGTGGTTTCTTGTGAATGGAGTTTTTTTTTTTTAAACCCGCAAATTTTTAAACTTCATTTTTCTCCTTTGCTGGGTTTTGAACCTTGGCTGTTTTTGAGTTGTATGCGAGCGCTCTAGCTACTATACTACGCACCTCCCTAAAGTGGCGATTTCTGATATTTTTTTTTATATAAGTGAAATAATAGAAAACAATGTATTATTCCACCGAAATTGCCCATCTTTGTAAATCGCCAATGCAAAAGAAACGTCATTCGCTTCTTCTGTGATTAAGACAAAAAGCTGGTAGAGGCATAATTAGCGGATTTTTAGCACAACGTTTGTTTCCAGGCTATCGAAAATTTACCCAAACATTGTTTGGTAGACTCATTTAGGGTAAGCAAGTAAGCACCAGTATATTGTCCAGTATGTATTGTACGACCCAATTATTATCGCCGACTAAATACTACGGAAAAATTCAAAATAATTTTTTTTATATTTTTACCCTCTTATTAGCGTCTATTTTATATTCGTTTTCTTTACAAATGTCAAACCAAATCTGACTTCTATCATCATTTGGGGGGTGTGTAGTATAGTGGTTAGAGCGTTCTCAAAAAAAAAAAAAAAAAAAAAAAAAAACTCTAACGGCCCAGGTTCAAATCTCAGCAAAAATGAAAAATGAAAAATTTTGTTTGCGGTTTTTTCAAAGTAATAATTTAAAAATAAGAGGTTCCTCTCTTCCAAGAAGTCCATCTGCAAAGAAACCGCTGCCTGACATTCCACTCTTTTCCACTTTAACCAATGTCAACACACAATAAACGAATGATGAGGAGATAAGTGCCAACTATTCGGAAGTAGCAGATAACAGCTAAACCTACTTAGTGAAAGCACTCACCATACAATCAACATGATGCAACGATGTGGCAATTTCTGTTGATAATTCAAGAGTAAAAGTATAAAACTGGCCTTTCAATTCAAATCAATTTGTCCCATTTTCTAAGGCGCTTAATAATAATATAAGAAAATAAAAATATATGTACTGTCCTTTCGAGAAATTTCAATACAAAGCACAGCAGAAAGGACACAGGACAGAAAGGATTTGCTCCTGAGTATTGGTCTCAATAAAAAAAATCATTTGCCAAAATTATTGCACCTTTTGTGATGACTTTCTCTCACGCCATATTCTAAATATAAGAGAAGTTTCTTAGTTTAGTAAATTTCCATAATTTTACAACATTTTTTTTTTAATTGCTTTTGATACTGTTATTATTGCTGTATTTTAGATTAATCTTTAAAACAGCCACTTTTATAAATTTATATTTAATGAAAAAAACCAAATTTCTTCTGATAAATCCTCATTATTTCTAAATAAGAAATACCATTAAAAATAACGCAAAGGCTTAATTAGCCATAAATGTTCAGGTTATTTAAAAGAAGTTTTGAAGCAAAACCTCCTTAAAACTCAAATTTGTCCTACAGAGCAATAGGAAATTTAAACATAATAGAGAAATACTTTAGAATGGCTTTTGTAGTATTTCGCAACAGACAAAGCTCTGCAGCAATACTATCGAACATGAAAGCAATGCGTTAGAAAAAAGAAATGGGCTTTGATTGAAGGACGCCAATTCTCAAATACTATTGGTTTTTTTAAATCTTAAAATGGTTTATTGGTCAATTTTTAAAAATCTGATCATCAACAAACTGCATTAGAAAAAACTTCAGTTTATATGTATATCTCTTTAAATAAATGTATATTTGGGATGTAAGTACGAGTACATTTAAGTAGTTTTGCTATTTTGTTTTCAGCAAAAATTTCTTCCAACAACATTTAAATTCTGTGGCTTTAACTGGCTACGTTTGTACGCTGATGTATGGATATGCCAATAAAATAAAAATAAAATTGAGTTGTGTGGGGGAAAGAAACTGTGAAAAAACAAATCACAAAAAATGTATGGAGTTTTTTTTTTTTGTTTTTTTTTTTTGTTAAATCATAACAAAGTTTTACAACTTTAAATACGAGTAATAATAATAACAACCAACCATATAGTACAGCAAAAAAAAAATTAAATAAAATTGTTTACTGTAAATAACTATCCCTCTTTTTTAATATTCTGTTTTCGCAGTTAAAGTTTAATTTAATTAAATTATTTTTAGAGTAAGTACGTATATAAATTGCATATAAAACATTAAAAATTCACTTACAAAAAAAAAACTTCAATAAAAAGTAATTTATATTGATGTTGAAAACTTTTTACCTACACTTTTCCTGATATGCAGAAAAAAAAACTTTGCAAAAAAAAAAATAAAATCAAAAATTAAATAAAACGTAACTACTCGTTCACCACAAGGTTTACAGATGCACTCAGAAATCAGGTTGAAATCTCAAAAGTAAACGGGAACAAAAATAAATAGTAAATGAGTAGATGTTTTTAGTGTAGTGGCATATACTGATTGAAGGATGCACCGCCTAATACGTGGTTCCAAAATATGAAAACTTTGAAACTTTGATCTAATTAAAGGGTTTCTGACGTAACAAAAATTTAAATTAAAAAATTTATTATACTTTTTCTGGGGCTCGAACTTCGGGCCTCCAGCTCATAAAATTATAATGCGCTCGCTTCTGGCGCTGCACTCTAATCACCACGGCTACAGTCGTACATGTCGTCGATGTCGACTAATGTGGATAAATGGAATAAAAGTATAAAAACAAAAATAAATTGTAATTCTGTTTCATCCAAATAAGATGACAATTACAAAAACTTCAATGATGGTGAGAAAAGGAGAATATGATAGAAATTGTTGTTTGACTTTACTTCGAGTAACTCATACAAGTGTATGTACATACATATGGAAGAAAATTGTTTCAGTATGTGATATCTTGAAAAGTATGATTTAAATAGTTGATGTTTGGTCTTAAATAGGCACAGGACACAAAGAACTCTGATAAGATTACCGTAGCTGAAGTCGAAAACCTATGTTCGGAATATCATTTCTTCTTTAATTAATAAAAAAATTCATTGCAGCTAACTTTGTTCTAATTAAAGCGTTTCTGACGAAACAAAAATGAAAATTTTCAATTTAAGTACAACAATCAAAATATATAATGGGTGGTTAAATTTTAAGGGCCGATTTGAAACCACACCTAAACATCAACGGTCGTATGTATAATGAAAATTTAGCAACTCGTTAGCATATGGGACAAAAAAGTTCAGTGTCTTTTATTTGATAACTGGTCAGAGAATCCAAAAAATTAAACAACTCGCACGTTGGAGTAAGAATTTTTATGAAAAGGCATGACAAACTAAGGTTAATTTCTATTAAACTTTCCGATAGAGACAATTATTTATTGTAGTTTGTTCGTATTATTTAAGTGTGATTTGTAATATTTTATATTATATTATTTCACGAGTATTAAACTTTCAAAGTCTGACAGTTTATGTAACTTTTGTGTTGACTACTGCACGCGCTTATCCATTTTATACTTTACCCACTGTATTACCGATCTTCATCACAATATTCGCTATGTCACTGCTTGGTTTTAGCTGCTTCACTTCTTATTGCCAACTAACTCTTATGAGCCGATACCAAAATGAACACATTTGTCATCTGAGAAGCGCAGCGTCAAAGTATATTTTTTCGACTTGACGACGATTTACAAAAATGGACGGAATTACTATTAAACTTGGTTGTTTAATGAGAGCTTCGTGACAGTAGGGCTGGTGTTTCTTTGCTATATTGATATTACAATGGGAAGATATAAGAAAACTCGTTCTCCAATAGTAATATATTATAATATAATATATTATATAATAATTATAATATGGCGTTGTTTTTATTTAAAATCGGTCTGAAGCTTTTTTTCATCAATTGCAATAAGAAAAAATTTTAATCAAATATCCACAAACTAAGTATTTATTCTTTCTTTCTTTCTTTCCATAATTTATTTCCTTTGCAATAGCCTACAACACTACTCTAAAAAGGGATTTCACTCAGAGTTGACCTCGTAAATAATTTCTCTTAATCGCTACAAACATCTTATGTTTTAAAACGTTTAAAATTAGAAAAATTGCAGGAAAACGCTGAACCATTTTTAATTTACTTAACAGCAGTTTGTAGAATGTATTGCGAAGGTCACAAACAAGTAACCCAACTTTATCTCTAAACATCTTTAGCATTTCTAGCAGAGTTTACTGTATTAAGGCTAAATCTTGGTTACTGCTAAAGTAAAATGTACAGTATGAGGTACATTTTATGTGTGGTGTTACGGAATAGTAAAAGCCATGAATATTTTGTTATAATTCTTAAAAAAATATTTCTTATTAAAATTTATTTACGTTAAATAGCAAAAACAAAACTCACTTCAAAACATGAGAACCTTTTATAATAAATTCATAAATTAATCGTGGATTTATGCCTATTTTATATAACAAAGAACCATGGTCACTAGTGATAAACAACGTCACACTGGAACGAAAGCTGTGAAAACGCTGAGTAAGAGTTAAAAGAAACATTGAAAACATTAACCCTAGCTCTGGCACCAATTTTTTTCTTCAAATCCTGGCACTATTTACATTTGTAAATACATTGACTTTCATATGTTTTTATTTTGTGATTTTGCACTTTGTTTTGGTTTTGATATTCTAATATGCTTTAAAAGACACATGACGAATTTTATGTTGATATAGTCTGTATTTTAAAATACCGGTACATTTGATTTGCCTCCATAAAGATGTTGAGCTTTGTTGTTCAGTATATTTTACTCAGTGCATATTTTGGCATACTGTTTGGAATGAGAAGCAGTAATTCCATTAGTGAAAGACTTGAAACGCTTTGGTAAAAAAGGGCTTTTCCGTTGTACGATTCCTGAATATTTCAAGATTTTTCAGATTTGATCAGCAAAATATGAGAGAAAAAAGATCCCTAACTGACAAAGCTGCACCAATTTGTGAAAATTTTGAAATCGAAAATATGTAAAAATTACAGGCCAAACGAAATAATATCCGTAGATGAACAGCTATTTCCTTTCAGAGGGCGTACCAAGTTTACACAGTATATACCGTTCAAACCTGCCAAATACGTCATAAAATTGTGGTGGGAGTGCGATGCAAAATCGTACGAGTACTATTCACTTACTGGGCAAATATTCAACGTCAAATCGGGAAACCTTAGAGAGATAAATCAAGGAGAAAGACTAGTAAAAGACTTGTTGAAGCAATATAAAAACACAGGACGGAATGTCATAAGTTGGAAATTGTCTATGGTTGGAACAATGAAGAAAATAAACCATATTTGCCTACAAAGTTCAAAGCAGAACATTCGACCATATTCGGCTATAGAGAGAACAGATCCTAAAAAGAACGGGTCGGTCATTTTGCTTTCCACAATGCCATGTGGCGACACAATTCGGACATTGAAGGAAAACCGAACATAATATTGTTTTACAATAGCACAAATGGATGGATGAACCATATGTTAACACAATACTCAACGGAACGCAAAACAAATCGTTTGTCCCTTGCTCTATTTTATAATATGCTAACGTATCGGCGCTTGCAGTCTATATATTACAGTAAGCGAATAATTGTGCAAGCCATTAATTATAAAAAGAGCTCAAATTCCTCGGGTAATAGATTATTTTTCGACGAAGAGTGAAAACGAATGCATAATTGGAGTTCCTATCGAAGCACTAAAAGAATGCACCACAGTGAATTTAGCCCCAGATGAAGATGAACGAAGACATTCAAATGTAAAAGGCGCTTGCTATCTATGTTAACTCGATGAAAATAAAAGAAAACGTGCTAATCGGAAAATAGGCGGCCAATGTAAAAAGATGCTTTGTATTGAACACAGCAAAGTGCAAACTAAGTGCAGTCAATATATAAATATTTGAACTCCTCTTTTTAATTATAAATTCTGTAAAAATGTAATAAATTGAAATGAATTTGATGCAAATAACATATACTTAGTAGTAATATATTTACAAATGTAAAAAGTGCCATATAACGAAGAAAAAATTACAAAGTCCCAAAAAATAACGGTAAAAATGTATTAGAACATTTTTTTTACAACAGCACATAGAATATAAAAACTTAGTCACTGAGTCCATCCCATATCCAAATTGGACCATAAATACGCAAGTTATAGCCTATTTAAAATTGACATATTTACATATGTAAATAGTGCCAGAGCTAGGGTTAAACTTAAATGTCTAACGATACCTAGGAAAAGATTTTAAACAAAACATTACCGACATTAATTATAATTTTCACAAAATAAGGAAATGCAGCCCTTAGACACTTTGATTTAAAAGAAAAGTTTTCCTGTTTGGAATTCCTTAATTGCAACGAACAAATTAATAAACTAACGAATTACAATTTTAACACCCTTTGTCAGATGAATACAATTGAATATAAAGTTTTCTTCAATATGAATGGATTAATGACTACCTATTTACTTTTACGAGTACGTATGCATATAATGTATATGCCATAGGGTACTTATTTAGAGTAGAGTTTTTGTGCAATTTGTTAAAAAAAACTGTTTTCAACGTGTTTGCTTATTATTCATTGACACAAAACTTCAGCCAATTACAGCACAGCTAAGTAACAGATAAACTTATATAATTATACACGCAGCCACATACACACTCACACACACATGCATATGTACACGTATTTCAGATTTACCTTTTATTTACATTGTATTATCCTGGCTAAAGTTTGAAACAAAACAACAAGTAACTTTAAAAATTTTCTGTAATAAGTGCAACTGCAAAATTAAAAGAAAAATATCATCATCAGCAATATGATTATTAAAGAAAAATTTATTTCACTGTCATCAACAGTAAAATGTCAAAAAACTGTTTTTTTTTTAATTTGTCCATTAAATAATGATTTTCCTCTTGAGCTTTATTATGTTAAAGAATGTAAAAATGTGTGCTTTCATAGCCTTTTGCATTTGAAAATTTTTATTATCATTCTCATCAATGCTGTTGCTGTCGTCATCATCCTCATCATCATCGTCATTACAATCATTGGCACCATCATTTAGTTATAGTTTTGCCATCAGTATCATTAACGTCAACTGTTGGTGAAATCATGCAACTGTAAACGATTTATTTACTTAACTGACCTTTATATATTCTATCCTAACCCCTCCCCCCCTACTACTGCTTTATATCCTTTATATTTCGTGTTTACTTCCCTTGTTTGTTGTAGTTGGAAATAGTATTAAAAATTTACAAAAACAAAAAAAGAAATATGTCAGAAAATATTAAGAAAGAAAAAAAAAAATAAATAAATCAATGCAGGAAAAAACTTAAGGTTATTCAAAGCAGACTAACGGATACACTACGAGACAACTAAAGTCGAGCACAAAGAAATATCTTATGCAGTCGTTATGGATCGCAGATTCTTGCAGACTACACGTACCTCTCTCAGAACATATCCCATTTGTTGTTGATTGTTAAGTGAATCAAATAATACATTACAGAGAAAATACGTTCTTTAGCCGCACCATTCATTGGTGGAACAATCTTCCCTTAAGAGTCAAGTCCTGCCAATTACGACGTTAGTAAGTTTAAAACAAATGTCTATAAGCACTACTCCCTCTTTATTTCTTCCCATAACATGTTTTCCTAGACCAGCACAATGTACAGCATGAGTAGGGGTCATTCCTGTGCGCTGGCCTCAATAAAAAAATCCGCGTAAATATTTTGGATCCGCATGTATTATTGAATGATTGTCTTCAAAAGAATTATCCGTAAAAAAAATCCTCCTCTATTGCTATAGCCAAAATCATTAAATTGGAGTTCGAATTGCTTTATCCTGCAATTTATTTATAAAATTGAGCCCTTTTTAACTAATTCGGATATCGGGAAGTATTTGTATGAGTTCCAGTGTTTCAGTTTTCACGGATGGTTCTAAGATGGAATCTGACATCGGGGCTGATGTTTTCTCCGAGTTTGCCAAATTGGTAGAGTCATTTAGACTACCGGATACGTGCAGTATTTTTCAGGGCGAGGTATTTGGTATTATGCAAGCTTTGAGGATACTGAGGGAACGATGCATCAGGGGTGAAATTAGGGTTTTTTCCGATAGCCAGGCCGCTATCAGAGCCATGACATTGCTCATGGAAAACTCTTCCCTGATTCTTCATTGTAAAGAGGAGTTAAAGCTTCTTGGGAATGCTTGTACAGGGTGCTTTTTTAGAGGTATAGAACTTCGAATTGAAATAAAACACAAGAAAATCGTTTTAATGTCCATCAATTTGGCTTTATTGGAAGGATAATTTTATGCCATTAATGCTTAAGTATGTTTTCCAATGGTGTCAAATCACACGATCTTGATGGCCAATTGACAGGTCCATTCCGCGAAATTATGCGCTCATCGAATGTTTCCTTCAATAAATCGATTGTGACGTGCGCTGTGTGGCATGTAGCGCCGTCTTGTTGGAACCACAACTCATCCACATTCATGCCAACCAATTCGGGAATAAAATAGTCGGTTATCATGGCTCTATACCGGTCTCCATTAACGGTAACTGACTCTCCAGCATTATTTCGGAAGAAGTATAGCCCAATGATGTGGATGTAATGGCGTCTCAAGGGTCTCATGTGGATTCTCTTCACTCCAAATGCGGCAATTTTGCTTGTTGACGTAGCCATTCAACCAAAAATGAGCCTCATCACTGAACAAAATTTTGCGATGAAAATCAGCATCGAGATCAATCTCATTTTCGGCCCATACCCAAAATCACGACGCATTGCATGGTCTCGCGGCTTTAATTCTTGCACAAGCTGGATCTTGTAAGGTTGCAAGCCAAGATCTTTGCGCAAAATCTTCCATAAAGTTGATGGACAAAGCTCCAATTGCTGTGCACGGTGGCGAATCGATTCATTCGGGTTCTCTTCAACACTTTGCTCTACAGCGGCAATTGTTTCTTCGGGTCGCACTGTTCGACGTCTCTGCGGATGCGTATTATAACATAGAGTAAACGTAGTGCGAAAACGATCCATGGTTAACCGAATTAATTGCTCTGATGGACGATTATGTCGACCATAAAATGGACGGAGCTTGCGGTAAACTTCGCGAACTGAACCATTATTTTCGAAATAAATTTGCACGATTTGCAAGCGTTGTTCTTTTGTCAACCTGTTCATGATGAAATGGCAAACCAAACTAAAAATTAATCACTTGACAGCTGACAAAATGGCCGCCAGTTAAAAAAGTGATGCCAACTTAAAGCTCTATACCTCAGTAAAAAACACCCTTTAGCATAGCCTTGGGGCAGGACTCTATGAATCTTGGGGTTTCTCGTCAGTCCTTGTCCAGTCTTTGTAATTGCCCAGGTCTGGCAGTCAGACGTTTGAAATTTTTTGGGGTGCCTTTTTTCGATAGCCTTGCGCAATGTACGAACCTAGACCCCCTTGATTTACTCCATTTAATAGACAGCTCTGGTTGGCTGTAGTTCTTTTCCTATTTTGGGTGATTTCAGTTTCTTGCTGCAATAGTTTCAAAACGGCACCTTATGTTAATTGTAGTTGATCACGTTTTCGATTAACTAGCCATTTGACCTACCTTCCTACCTACCAATGAGATAGAGATGAAGTATATTTTTGATGATGGTGTTGCATAAGGACGTATATATAGTTCTTATATTACTTTCTGAAATAGAAGTAGCGATGTTATTGGATAATGCTTGTTAAGTAGTGAGTTGAGCCAGGAGACAACTATTTTGGTAATAAACAATTTGCTCAGAAATTTATTTTATTTATGACGCATTATTTCAATTATCATTTTACCACTGTTTTCTACAAAACTAAGCTACTGCTCATTATTGTCTCATTTTACTACTCTATGGTGTAGAAGTTAAAAATATTTACATTAGTTTACAATTTACTTCTACTTATACTGCTACTGTCACTGTTACTCACCGACTCTTTGAATACATATCGCCATAGGTGTTTAACTCAATGTTATTTCCAGTTATTTATTTCCTCTTTACATGCCCATATTGAAATTATACATCTCTGTGTGTATGTTTTTCAGGGTATTTTTAAAAACTTTTATATAAAAAAAAAATAAAAAAAAAAATTCTAGTGAAAAATTATATTGATGTGCTCTGATTTAATACGTTCATGGAAATGTAATTTAAGTGGACACCGGGGAAACATACGGTATACCAAATGAACAGAATATTGACTAAATTGCATAAAAAATTTAATTTCTTTGCTGTTGCTGTTGCTGTTAATCTGAAGCGCATGATTGAAATCGATGGTGAAAAACAACAAACAAACAGAAATGTAATAAAACGGTAAAAAAAACAACAACAGCAACAACAAAAAGAGCTTTAAATGTCAACAATTCAAAGTGTCTTTTGTAAATTATTGACATGTTTTCAGCTGATATGAAGTCAGTTTCATTTAATTGGATTTGAGAAATTCTGTAAAATGTCATTAACGTAGACAAATTTATTTCCTATAATAGTTAAAAACGAAATAAAGAGAGAGAAAGAGGGAGAAAAAACAGTAGGTGAACTAAATGGAATATTAAAATTAAAATATTTTTAAGTTTTTATTCCTCTAGATAATGTAACTTTAGGGTGCCAAAAAACGAATTGTGGTTTATTTTTATTTATTTAATATTAGAAAGTAATTAGAAGAAAAAAGTGATAATATTTCGTTTGCAGGAAGGCATATACTTATTTCTTTTAAGCAGCATTTCAAAACTCTTATTATCATTTAATTTTTGTAACAAACGTAACAATTGCTAGCTTTGTTGGCTTTCTATTACCTATTTTTATATATTTTGTAGTCACCGTTGGTCCAAGCACCCGCTCTGACATCTTGAAGCAAAGAGATAAATGAAAAAAATATTTCTTTTTGCGACTATCTCTTAGCAGACTTCTGGCAAAAGCTCTGAGAATAAATGATTGCCATGAATATGCGTTCGGAGTAGGTCTATCTATTGACACACACAACATGAGTGCTGCAAAAAGTTAGGGCGTAATTCTGACACAGAGTTGTAAAGGCCAGTTATGTATGTATTACCTATTTTTATTGTCAAAAACTAACACAGTTTTACATTCGTCGGAAACAAATTACAATATTATGAATATGTCTAATATTTTCAGCGGCAGTGTATTAGTTTATTCTTCTGAATGTCTCTGATATCTCTTGTATTTTTTTAAACTTAAGAGATATAAGATGCCCATAACAAATAAAGCTATTTATCAACTTACAAAAAGCCAAATTTCAGAATTCGTAAATAAGACGGCAGGTAAATATATTGCTATAAACCCAACTTTTGCCAATATATGGCCATTTTTAAACTGCGCTTCGTTGGGCATGAAATCGATTTCTTTCAATTTAATCTGTGGTGGTAGTTCCCCAATATCAGGGACCTCTATAGATATTTCTGGCAATATGGTTGGTTGTATTACCCAATTGTTGTGTAGCGCCCTTTTTCCTGTAGCTGTTGTTACTGTTCGGGAGCATAAGTTATTGTTATATCAGGCATAAGTTACATCCAAAGGAGGTGAGAGTTCATTACGATTACGATAGATTTTCAAAGAATCCTGTTGATCGCGACTGGAAGAAAGTATAATATTCTATTCATAGAGATGATGAGGAGCTGATGCAGTTTGTGTTTCTTCCGGTGAATTTACGCTCTTCATTCCTTTTTTGGTATTAGGTTAAGCTTCACCCACTTTAACTTCAGTATTCGAAATATAGAAATTTGCATCTGAATTCCTGTCAAAGTTAGTTTTATATGGAGAAAGCGGCGAAGGTGGAGTGGTATATTGATCTTTTATGTCTGTTTATGTCAATTATAAAAATTTTATCTACAGACCTGCAAACAAGCGATGCGTCAGTTATGTTCTCCGTGTAAATAATTTCCACAACCAATATTTCACCTTTATCTAAGTCTTTTTTATTGGATTTGCCATTAGAGGTTATCGAGAAGCTAGGCCGTAATCCTGATAGAGGGGTGTAAAGGCCAGTTATGTATGTATTAGAGGGTATTTTCAATTTAATATTTTCATTGACTTTGCTTTCATCGTAGGACTCATCTGCTACTATACATTAATATCGTCGCAAGAATTAAAGCACGCTGTAACTGACAAAAAATCGAAAATACGTACTTTGCATCACTTTTATCAGAAAAAAAAAATACACTTCGATTGGTCTCGGTCCCAGATTTCTACGATGAAAATAAATTCACTTACGCCGTCTGCGTTTTGGAAAATACCAGTGTATTTGTTTTACTTTCTTCATACAGGTTTTTTTGGCTCTGGTAAACATTTAAGATTTTGTCAGCTACAGCATTCTTTAATTCCATCGACGATATGTACTTCAATAACATCTAGTTCTTGTTTACCCGAAGCTACTTCAATGGTACTGTCAGTAAATTGATTAGATTGCCCTTAGAACCAGTAGAAAACTTAGTTCCTTAGCTAAATGATAATGTAAAAACGTTTATTATAAACCTACAGTTAGAATTTTCGCACACTTTTAAAGTGTAAAAATTAATAAATTTTACTTGATTCTACAAAGCACACAGTTTTGTATCTTCCTTTAACAAACTGTGTCTAAACAGCACACCCGATTGTATAGCCGTAATATTTCTCTTATTTGGCCAGCAAGATCATTTGATTTAAACTTGAGAAACTACAAGTACAACTCGCTTATTTTATAGGTGCTTCTCTATGGTGTGAGAGCATGGACGCTTCCTTGTACCGATGCAGCGGTTCTGGCTGTGTTTAAGAGGTAAGCTCTTTGCTCCATTAAGGCATGGAGGTAAGTTTCCCATCAGGACCAACTATAACCTCCATGAACTCCTCTGCGATGTTGAAATTGTCCAGCGTATTAACATTTACGAGCACGAGCTCGATCTTATTATTCAGAAGGAAAAATCTGCTTCAGCGAAAAAAGTTTGTGACGCAAAGGTCACTGGACGTCGAAGTAGACGACAACCATGTTTATGTTGAAAAGACCAGGTGGCTGTATCATTGATTTGTGTGATCAACTGGAAAAGGCGCTCGTTTAACAGACGCGTTAGTATTAAGAAAAGCTGAAAGTTGTTAACGGGTTGTTATGGCCAGCTAAGTAAGTAAGTAACTACATTTCATAGGGTTACGCATATTCAATATTAAATACTTGTAAGTTAACATTCGACAAGTTATAGCTAAAATAAAAACATACGGAAAAGTATGTAAAAATTAAAGTGTCCAATTAAGCCAAGCAATTACATTGAATGTCATAAAATAATGTATTTTATAAAGTCAATTTAACTGATATTAACATTCTGTAATTCCAAAAAAAAAAGAAAAAAAAATCATTCCTTTCCTAACCAATTATTCCAATTTTATAAGCTTTCCCTTTTTTTTTTAATAAATTTTCATATCATATCAGCATATTAAAAATTCTTTTAATATTTTATTTCCAAGTATTAAATATTAAAATTCTTATTACTTCTTGTTAAAAAGACACACTCGAAAAGTTTAATTTCTTTATAACTTTTCTCCACAAACCTGTAAAATAAAATTGCAATATTAAAAAAAAAGTTACAAAATTACTTTAACTTTTATCAAATCATTACTCTTTGCTTATATGTAAGAATGTTTTACAAAGAAAAAAGTGACTATAACAAGGTTTTATGGCAGACTTTTCAGTTCATACGCTTGACAATATATCTTTAAATATAAAAAATGTATGCTTCTGGTGTAAGAGAACAAAACAGGTGGGTGTCATCAATACTTGCTATCAGTTTTATAAAATCTTAATAAAATACAAAAATTAATATCAATTTTATTTATTTTCTTCACACATATGAATGCTACCCTACCCCTTCTTCTTTGAAACTTTATTTTCAGTTGCCTCACTGCAGACTTTGCAGTTGGAAAATTGCTTTTTTTATTGTGTTTTAAGCAAAAAGGAAAGGAACTTTTCTTATTTTATTCTGTTTATTTGTTTTTTTTTTTTTTTGCAAAACTTGTCTCACATGTAATAACGTGTGTCTATATTGATTTTAACGAGTTTATAATTTTTTGGTTAAAAGTCGGCAAAAAGGCAGATGCTTTTTTAGGTAACAACGGCAGCAATAACATCAGATGCTATAGTAATGAACAAAATCTGATTGCAGTTGAACAAGAATACTCAAGTAAGTACAACAACTTTAATTTAAATTCATAAAACAGAAACAGAGATAGAGATTGGGATGGAATAGAACGAAATACAACAATTTGTGGAAATTTCTAAAAGTATATACAGTTCTTGCAACAACATCATCAGCAACAAAAATAGTAAAACAGAAGAAATAAAAAACAAGAATTATATTCTCAAGCATTACTAGTAAGAGAACAATAAACTTTTGCTTCTGCATTAATAATGACACTTGAGCGCTTTTTTTATTTTTATTTTTGCATTCAAATTTATAAAAAAAATCCAAATAAAAATAAGAAAAAACTTCTTTTTGACAACAATCTGTCGCATAGTGTATATAAAATTAAGTCTAGAATTTAGATTATTTAAAGTATGCAGTGTAATAAAGGTTTTGCATTAAAAACCAGAACCAATTTCAACTTTTGACAAAAACTTGAAGCAATTTTTTTTTCTTTAAATTGGCATTTCATTTAAATTTTATTTGATAAGAATTACAAACAGGGCTGTAGCATAAAAATATTTTCAAAATTATTTAAATACTTTTTTTTCTCTCTTTAAGTACTCGTTTGGTATCAGACGTTCGTCCTGTTAGAAATAAAATCATTTATTTAAAACAAATGCTAAAAATTGTTCAAGAGAATTCAGAAAAAAATTTTTAAATTTTAAAGACACGCACAAATGTACGAATCATAGTACCTGACAATCGTTCAAGTTTCCCTAGTAGTCAAATGTCCCCGGCAAATGTGAATTTTTGTAAAAAAAAAATTGAGATATTCACAAGCAGCTTTATTTATAATAGAAAGTTAGCAGCTGGTTGTTCGTAGTGACTAAGTTTGTTATTCCTATACGTAGAAATTCTTACTCAAAACTACGAGTTCTTTAATTTTTTAGATTTTCTAACCAGTTATCAAGTACTAGATACGAACAATTTTAATAGTATTAAGTTGTAACGGTTCATAAACTTGAAATTTTTTTATTATGCATTCTATAGAGTTGCTAATTTTTCATATAGCTGTAGATATTTTATCGTGCGGGAGTTTATGTGCTCTATTCGCCATTTTATATATCTCGAGTTAATGATACCACTTTAGGTTTTTGACATAAAAATTTTTAAAATCTGCAATCCATTTTTGGCTATTTATCTCCGAAACTGGACGAGATATTCGTAAACGGATTGCAGACTTAAAAAATTTGGGCTCTATAACCAAAGTGAAATGACGGATATAGCACATAAACTCCCGCACAACGATTTAGCAATCCGTTTGCAAAGACCTAAAAGGTTATTACAAAAATGTTTCAAGGTTACGGCCAAGCTTCTGGTAGCAGCCATGTTCTGTAAGTCACTTTTTATCCATGTGTACCTTGATCTACAGTATAGCATCGACTCCGAACAACATACTTGAAAAGCTTGTTCATGGCAATCACTTACTCTCAGAGCCTTTGACGGTAGACTACTAAGAGGTAGTCGCCGAAAAATGAATATCGAGGCAAAGGCGAAAATATTCATAGATATTTCGTTCGATATCAAATATCATACAATGTTCCCACGTGTTAGTATTGAACTAGTGTTGTCATTAAATATATTAACAAGTCACTAGAAGCTTTTATTTTCCCTGGATGGAGGTGGAAGTAAGAACCGTAGAAAAGTCTTTCGAATATGACTACTGCAGCACAAGACTACATATTTTATTAAAACAAGTTTTTATATGCTCTTCCTTTCCAATAATTTTTTTATCAAGAAAACAAAGTTTCCAATTAAAATGCCAGAATAAATAATATTGCTAATATTAAACATACATACAATACATACATACATATTTAGCCATTACAACCCTGTGTCAGGGTTACGGCCTAGCTTCTCGCAGCTCTCATGTTGTGGTTGTTAATTTTTTATCCATGAGTACCGGGACCTACAGTTTAAAGTCGACACCGAACAACGGACTTGAAAAGCTTGTTCATGGCAATCAGTTACTTTCAGAGCTTTTGTCAGAAGACTGCTGAGAAGTAGTCGCCGAAAGAAATATTTTTTTCAAGATTTAAGAGCTGAGATTTGAACCCGGCGCTATCGTCTTTGTAAGCCAACACACTAACCTCTAGATCACGGCGACTACTATACTACTACATATATACTGTGGATAGAAACTCTAAAAATCTGAAGAATCTAAAAGAAACTGATATAATAATACAATGATGGCCATTACAATAGGGGTGCAATAAACTCAGTCACTTACTCTCAGGAAAGTGGGTCAAGTATATTATTTTTTATTTCATAAAAATTTTTTTTTTGCCTTTTTACTCATTAATTGTGTGCGGTAAACAGCTCAATATATTGAACTAAACTTTAACCTATTAGAAAAACTGTGAACAGTAAAAGTACCAGGAGAACTGCTGACTGTTCATGTAATCGTCATTAATCCTCTTTATAGAGTCATAAAGAGATTCGAACCTCAAAACGTTAAGTGCAAATGGTGTGCTCTGCGTTTAAATTAAACTCGCATATTTAATCATAAGATATGCAGAATTTTCTCATTCATATAGAAATCAAATTAAAAAACTTGTTCATGTTTAAAACATTCTTATTTGATTTCTAAATAGACAAAAGTCTTCATGTTACAAATAAGAAATGTTTTTAAATAAATTAAATTATCACCAAAGTGCTTGTAATGATTTCCCCAATTCTTTGATCTATGGATTAATATTTAACAGGCACTCTGCTTTTATGTGCGAAACTTCATAGCAATTATACATTTTAATAATTATTATTGTTTAATGAAGTATTACTTTTATTTAAACAGTGACATAATTATAAAGTGAATTATTCAAAACGGATTAGAAAGAAAATTATTTTCCACGACAATTAGAAACTGATTATCAACAAGAATTTAATATTAATTATTTAAAAGCGCTTTAATTAGCATTATTGCTTGCTGTTGAAAGAACAGTAGAATCTCAAAAAGGAAAATTCATATTAAATTTTAATAAAACAAAAAGTGTGTGAGATATTACGCGTTTTGGCTTTTCGTTTCAAAGACCTATTGGGTGAAGTGAATCCTAAATTTCAAATTTTCTATAGCAATAGTGAATAACTCAGGCTGAATTTAAACTATGGCATGGGTTATGTTGGCTTTGATGTCGGTAATGGTTAGTGGCTTATTCGAATACACCCGCAAATTAGGAAAACTACTCGTAGACAAGAAAAATTATAACGGGGTCAAATTGTACATTTTCGATGGGCAGTTCAGATTATACAATACCTATCAATAAGGTCAGTTTGATTCTAGGCTGATAGAAATGTAAAGAATGTTTTTATTGTAAACGGTTTTGGTATACTTGTTATTTTTTTTTATTGAGACCAATTCTCAATACTAAATGCTGTGCATTATAGTGGAATTCTTGTGGAAAGGACAGTACATTCCGAACAGAAGATATATATATATTTTTTTCTTATTCTTGTAAGCAAATTTGGATGAGACAAATTGCTGTGAATTGATCATTCAAAGGCCAGTGTTATACCTTTACCCTTGAATGATCAACAGAAATTGCCTCATCGTTGCATGTTGATTATGATGAGAGCCTTCACTAAGTAGGTTCCAGCAGTTTTCTGCTAGTTTCCAATAGATGGCGCTTTTTCTTCTGATCATTAATTTTTTTGTTGTCAATGGTTAAGGTGGAATAGAGTGGTATATCAGGGAGTAGTTACTTTGTGGATGGTCTTCTTGAATTTTTTAATTTTTCACATTAGCTGGGATTTGAACCTGGGTCGTTTGAGTTTTTTGTGCTAGTGCTCTAACCACTATACCACCGTATTTCCATTTTTAAGAACATAATTAAGCATTTTTTTATTTATCAATTGGCAATTCTGGCTGTGATTTAAAATATCACAATATCACCCAATAATAAAATAATCTGCTGTATTTTTTAGAACTGAGATGACCTTATTAATTAGGTTTGGGTTGACATGTTATATCCAAACAAACTAGAGTTAATATTTAACATTTCTCTTTCACGATTTTGGAAAACACTTACTTACTCGGAGCAGATTGAGTATGCAACATCGAAAGCAGCTAGAATAACAGCTATGCAGGATAATGGCAAATATCGGTGGACCCCTTCCCAGCAGGAGAAAGCTACTCATGGAAGCAAGCAACAGCATACTTCTCTATGGCTCAGAAATCTGGGCTCACACACTAGAAAGACAGACAAGAGCGAGGAAACTGCTATCCGTTCAGAGAATAGCAGCCTTACGAGTAACAACTGCGTACCGCACGGTATCTGCACACGCTGTCTTGGTAATAGCCGGAATGATACCCATTGATCTACAGGCTATGGAACGTCGAGGAATATTCAATGCTAGGAGAGATTCTGCTCAACCACTGAACATGGAAATAATAAGGCAGGAAACTTTAACAAAATGGGAGCTTCGGTGGAGAAATGAAATTCATGGCAGGTGGACGTATCAGCTGATTACTGATATAAAACAGTGGAGAAAAAGGAAGATCGGTGAGGTAAATTACTACATGACACAGATGCTGTCCGGCCATGGGTATTTTAGAAAGTACTGCACCGGATGGGAAAATGCAGTTCACCCTTCTGCATTTATGAAGAAGAAGAGGTCCTGGAAGACGCAGAGCACACACAAGAAGGGAACTTGAGTCAGAGATCGGTGCAACTTTCCCAACGAATATCATAGTAAAAATGTTCCAAAATGAGAGTCCCTGGAGAGCAGTTTCGAGATATGTAGAAGATATCCTCCGCAAAAAGAAACCTGACCTGGATGCAATGATGAGAACAAGCATGAATTTGGCCCTGAATTTGGCCCTGAATGTGGCTTAAGATTATTGTAGGGTGGCAGAAGGATACACAGAGGCACCACCCCGATGTAATGCTAAGCGCGGTCCCGGGGTGGATCGCTTTATGGATGACGAAAAGGGGGTTTTTAGTCGGTATGCCAGGAGGAAAACCCGACATAACTCAAATGGTCCGAACCTTTGGTGTATGTGTAACTACACCGATAAAAAAAAAAAATTTGGAAAACACTTCGAAAAGCTACTAGTTCGGCAATAAATATTGATTACCCTTGGAATATACCGTTTAGCTCTGTCGAGATTCTACTGTATTTTGTTCCTTTTTACACTCTCATAAGAAAATACAAGAGTTAAGTAATACTTAGTAAGAGAAACTCAACATAATGTAGATTCTGTACAGATTTATAAAACTATCATATCCTCGGCATGCGGAAAATCAAATTACTGTGAAGTCAAGTACTCGATTCTTCCAAAGTAAAGTTTAGAGCAGTGCGTATGCAAAGTACTTTCTTTACACCAAATATGCTTTAGAAATTAATTAATAAATGTTTCAAATTGAAAATATTAAACGCTATTGTTGAAATAATTTTCTTTAGATTTGTTTTTTTTTTTTATTTCTTCTTTATTTTCTTAACATAAGTTTAATAGAAAAGAAAAAGTTTTTATTTCGTTTTCCTTTCGTTCGTTTGATACATCAGTGCACGTAATAAAAAACTTTATGGAGTATAAATTGTAACAATTCTAATGTTAAAATAACAAACTGCGAAAAGAGAGTAATAGTAAGAAAAGTAGGTAAAGAGGGAAACAGAAATTAAGGAGACACTTTTTCTTCTTATTTTTTATTACTTCCACTTCTTCATGTCTGTTTACGTAAATTCCTATTTATACTTGAAATGAAATAATTTCTTCTAAATTATTTACCACAATCACTGCCACATAACTATTGAACGAATTTACGAACAAATGTCTTTGTGGCATGAGTTCGAAAATTGAATTGTAAACTTTATCATATGCCATCAAAGGTCATGCATGTATATACGATTTGGTTGTGATTATTGTTCGCTGATCTGTGTTGAAATCCTCCATGACACCACGTTTGTTAAACATTAACAATTAAAAGTTTCATCAACATTCATGGCCGCAATCAATTTCAATTTTCATAGAAAATTTTCTATATTTCCAATGTCAGCTAAAGTTTTTTCTCTTTATGTTTCGCATACACCACACATACGACCCCAACACACACATACACACACAAACAATATTTAAAGTTGTACGTAGAAATGCTCTTGAGACAGATTTGGTGTTGGTTAGGAATTGCTATTGTAAGACAAATATATGCGTATGTACTATGGTGTAGCAAAATATTTTCATGACGAAAAAGTTTGATTCTTGTTTGCAAAGAAAAGTTATATAATTGTTAAGCACACACATCAAAGCAAACTCATATATACAATATATGTATGTATGTATGTACACACTTAAGAAATAAAAAGTCTTTTAATAAATAAATACATAATGATGGCCTATAATTATTTTAAGTGAATTTGGTGCAGATATTTCTATAACCATTTATTGTTAAAAAGTAATAAATTATACAATATTGTTTGACTTTCAAAAGGAATTTGGGGCTATTCATTCAATTTTATATTGTATTTGTGTATATTTTATTAATACAAACAGTGGCAAGTTAATTTATGTACGAGTATATGAAATATTAATATATAAAAAAAACTTTTACTTCAACTAAGAGACATAAAAGTATATGAAGAAATTGCGGTGTTTGGTCATAACAAATCAATGTTAACATTGATGTTTTGTTAGACGATATAATGGCATTCAATTTGAAAAACATTTACAGCAATACAATTTAATATTAATCTTGGATGTCCTGGTGGTCTAACTAGGTAGTTGGCTAGACTGATAGGTTGTGGATTCGATTAACAACAGGGACTCTGGTCTGTGACATTACACCTAGCTTAATTTTATACAAAAATAAAAAAAAAAAAAATTCTCTGTTTATATTTGAAAACTCCAATAGCTTTTATTGTTTTATTACTTTACGATGACGTCTATGATGCACTATAACGAAGTTAATTATTCATTTCTACTTTCATATTTATTAATATGTGTTTGCCGTTGCACTAAATTGAATGCGGTGTGTATCTGGTTTTTTCGATGTGCTAAAATACTTCAGAATCATATTTACCGCCTATTTCACAATGTCGAAACAAACAGTCACTGAACGAGAGAAAGACACACGCCTGCTCTTACGAGTCATCCTTTTTTTACGTATCGTAAAAATAAAGTGTTGCCAGATGAAATTTTTTAATGAATTTATCTAAATAAACTACTATTTTGCTTGTGAACAAATGCAACCCTTTTTAAAAGTGCTTACTTGTTCATATTCGTTACAAATATTCCTCCAGCTCTCATCGAACTTTTAACACATATTAATCAAATTTCTATGCAAATTGCATTGTAAGTAGGTCACCTTCATGTTGTAATTGTTATGTGTATGGGCAGCTTATTGTTATAATAAAATACAACATAAAACCAAAAATAAAAAAGGGGTTTATGTGTGTGCGTGTACGCATGTGAATTTTTTATATTGTCTAAAATCTGTTTGCACGTATCTATTGTACAGTACGAGATTGTATGTGTATACGGCTATTTCGTGTTTTGCATCAAACAAAAGCAAAAAGGCCAGTGACTCATTTTGACATTTGCTTTCGCGTGTATTCGACATTGTGAAATTGGTTTTTGTATAAAAATCATTACGTTTCTTCTCTCTTTTCTTTTTTTTATTCGTTATCTTCGCACACAATTCTGATGTAGAGAAACAAAAATCAAATTTTTTTCGCCCAGCAAGCGAAAGAGAGCACTCAGTCGACATTGTGAAATAAGCTGTTAGAGTTTTGTGTAATTTTTTTGTTTCATCGGTGTGTTGTTTCTATTAACGATGTTTTTCGTGCACACAAAAAATGTTTTCAAATGACAATGTTCTTCTGAACGACGTTGCATCCTTAATAATTAAATACTTAAAGACAGCTTTGCAAGATTAATTCAATATTCGGAAATTATTACAACATTTACAGATTTGTAACATTTTATTTTGCCTCTGTGGATTGTCTCCTTACAATTTCTTAACGCTCGAAAAGAAGTTTAAGTAATTTTTTGATAATAAGTATGACGCATAATTTAACTACCTTCGGTTTAGATTCAGGTTCATCCTTTGCATTTTAGATTCTATGGAGAAGGTCACAAGTAAGTACTTTATATTTAATTTAATAGCGAGGACCCTGGATTGAAAGAAGTTGTTAATACTGGTGTTACTATACTATTTATCTGGCCCAGAAGTCTTATATCCTGGGTTTCTTATGGAGGTATAAAACTTTAAGTTGACAACACTTTCTTAACTCGCGACGATTGCTCTTGATCCCGGTTTTCATAAGCAAACATTGCTTAGCGATAAGGCTCAATAATCAAAACTGCCGCATTTGGAGTGGTGATAAACCTCAAGTATATATTGAGAAACCGTTACATCCAGAAAAAGTAATTTTTTGGTGTGTGTATTGGTGTGTGGGGATAGACACCAATATAAAGAAATCATTAAGGAATAGATTAAAGAATACCACTTTATAATTTTAATTAGATATACAAAAATATTAGTTCAATTTTATTTTATTTTAATATTTTTTTTTGACACTTTTTAAAGTATTTTAATTCACATTATTACATGTATTTTAGTTATTTAGATTTAGGGTATAAAGATTTTTTTTATTTAATTTTAAATATTTATTATTATACATATGTACATCATACATCAGTATATAATTATGTAGATGTTTTATGTAAAGAATAATAGAAGTTGCCTTCACTGTGGCTGAGTATCAAGTGGGTAATATGATCAAAACAAAAAGAAAACAAAAAGTAACAAACTCGTTAAAAATGACAATTATAATTTATAACGAGTTTATCATCTAACAGTGAAGACAATTCTGATTAACCCTCAGCCCTGTGAGCAGGGCACATATAAATTATATACATAAATCCATTTCATAAGTTTATACAAATAATAAAATAAATGATATTGTCCAAATCAAGTTTGGACATGGCGCCGGCCTTGCCCTCAGGCAACAAAATTAGATCCGATTAGCGATTTCTAGCGCCACAGTCACAACGGGTGGATGATTTGTTATTAAGGTGGATTGAGGCAGTTGTCCATTGTCTGCGTGACGTTGAAGTAACTCTACCAGAGTAGAAAGGGTGTAAAAACTGGGTTTTCTTTTTTCGAGTTTACCTGTGAAACGAAACATAAAAATTGGTATTTGCAAACAAGTAATGTAAGGCACATGAAGGTAAAACAAATATTATTTCTCAAATTTGATGTTATAATAAGGTTAATTTCTAAAAATTCGGGTAAGTTAAAGGGACTAGGTAAGGTTTATTAAATCTCCTTTAAGAATTTTTCTGTTCCCCTTTTGCCGATATTAACACATCAGTAGTTTCACCCAGGGCTGAACACGCGATAGGAGTTCTCCTGTCCTTCCATTTATGGTGCTTGGGGAGATATTTGAGGTAATCACACCATCGCAGATAAATTTGGTAGTAGATCGATTTTTGGGTGTTCCATTTGAGATATGCAGAAGTGTTTTGAAACTTCTGTTCTTGCAATGGGATTCTTCTAAGATATTTATAGGGAGTTGAGGCTGTTAATACAGTATGCTCTCTTATAGTTGTCCAGTTTTTGTAAGCGTTGTATCCATCTTCAGAACCTCTGAGTGTATTGGGAAAATTTCTTGGTGGGTTGATGGTAAATAGAGTTGTACCATTAGTAGGATCGTCTGATGGGGCAGACGTAGGACGAGAGGAGAATTTATCTTCAGGGGATTTGGAGATATTGGGGAAACTCCTACCGTTATAGGTTTCTACCCTTTGGGGTAGATCTCGCCTCCCAGCAAATTGAGATAAGGTATGGGTAACCTCTGAGATAAGTTCAAAACTGGGTTTCAGTGGTACCGATTTAGAGATAATCGGTTTGTCCACAATAATCGAGCTGCAGGTACTCATGGAGGCCTGAATGGGTTGGGGTTCAATAGAGTCATTATCACCATTTCCACAGCAAGTAAACGAGTTTTTGTTTATTCCTGCTATCGTGTCTGAGACTTTATCTGGTGAGCAAACATTTGGAGCTTGGGTATTCTTTTTCGAGTCAGTCTGCGGCACTATATTATGAGATTCGCAAGATTTGCTGGATTCATCCTTTTTTGGTACTTGCTTTGGGATAGCAGATTCCTGTTCTATATTAATGGGTGTACCTTGTTCTTCTGTACAACATAGGATGGGCATTCTATGGGAGTATCGGGTGTTGGAGTAAATTCTATGGTTGGCTGGGTTGCCTAACCTATATTTTTTTATTGCATCCAATATCTTAGCTTGACATAGGTAATAAGCCTCTGTACAGACTTCATATCTTTTTCTGGCCTCCTGTTTGCATTCGGGTGTAATTGAATAATGCTTTGATATCATAGTGGCTGCATAGGAATCATATAGCCTGTTCCATATCAAATCCAGCTCTTTTATCTTGGCTTTCAAAATGGGTTCACTTTGATTCACTAATGGAGTGTCCTGTATTTTTTCGCAGAAATTGAGTAAATCTTCAGCATCAAGGTGAAAATGATCCTTGATATTCGAGTTCGATTTAAAAGACATATTTGGGCAAATTAAGGGTTTAAAGTAGGTGATTTAATGGAGGGTGGAATGAGACATCCAATCATATATGGGTTAAATTTGGGTTAATAATTTTTGCAATATGGGTTAATGGGACAAATTTTAAATTATCATTGAGATTAGGGTCTAGATATTAGTACTAGATAATTGATATACATATACATATTTAAAAGAGTTTAAATATACGGGATGTTCGGAAGCTAAAATACCTATCGATCTTTATTACTTATTTAAGTTAAGGGGCTTATTGAAAGCACTTGATATGAGTATCTAGACAAAAAGGGAGA
The DNA here is from genome assembly GCA_963576795.1 of Metopia argyrocephala. Taxonomy (NCBI): domain Eukaryota; kingdom Metazoa; phylum Arthropoda; class Insecta; order Diptera; family Sarcophagidae; genus Metopia; species Metopia argyrocephala. The sequence goes on along the minus strand of OY756208.1, from coordinate 16,874,826 downwards.
AAATAAAGATCGGTTAAAAGAGAAAATTAATAATATAAGGGTAGGTAATTCAACTTCCGAAACAGGATACGGGCTAGAGAGATATTAATGGGAGTTGTTAGTTTGTGCATTATTGAACGTGTGTAAAAATATATGTATGAGTTATCCTCTTTTCCATTTTGAGTACTTATCTTTTCCATTTCCATGTAATTTTATTATATTCATCTGCTGCATGAACATTTTAATTTTTGTATTTAAATATTTCTTCGTTAAATAGATTTTACAGGGTTATTGTGTTTGAACTTTAATGGGTTAATTGTTAGTCTTTTTTATTGTGTTTTCTTTGCTTTGTAAAAGCAATTCACAACAACATTAGCTATTTTTAACTTGTTTCTTTTGTAAAATCTATTACTGTGTAAAAGGGTTTATTGTCTTGTTTTGTATTTGTTTTGTTTTTGTTTTGTTTTTGCATAATTTTTTATTTTTAAATTCTTTGTCCATTTCTTCTATTTATTATCAAAAACTACAGATTTTTTTGTTTGTTTTTCTTATTATTTTTTAATTTTTGTTTTTAATGTAAGAGTTTCTTTTTTGTATACATATTTGTGTTTTTTTTTTCATATTCATAGGTAGGTAATTTTTAATTTGAGGTAAGTATAAATAATGCAAAAAGTAATGTAATATTATAATTTCTTTCTCTATAGTTTGCTTTTTGTTTTCGTGGACTGTATTGTTTTTGTTTTTTTTTTTTTTCATATACATATATTTAAGCATATAAGGGAGATTATTGAACTTAACTGTTTTTCGAAAATTTTTTAAGAATAATGCAATTTTGGTTTAGTTCTGTTAACTTATTTTTTTTGTCATAGGATTTTTGCTATTTGTTTAATATTATTCGTATTTATTCCTTTTTCTATTTTCATGTGATTTGTCTTTATAATTTTTTCAATTTTGCCAATCATTTCGTTGATCACACTATCTGTATGTATATAAGTATTATGTATGTATATAATTTATTTTTATATTTGTTAAATTTTCATGTCTTTATTATGCTCATCTTTCTTTTAGTTTTTATATTTTTGTTCATATTTATATATATATTTTTTTCACATAACTTTATTAACACTGGTTTACAGGGGAGCGAGGTCATGTTTAATCCATAGGTCGATGTATTACGGTGAGATGGACCATGTATTGGTGTGTGGGGATAGACACCAATATAAAGAAATCATTAAGGAATAGATTAAAGAATACCACTTTATAATTTTAATTAGATATACAAAAATATTAGTTCAATTTTATTTTATTTTAATATTTTATTTTGACACTTTTTAAAGTATTTTAATTCACATTATTACATGTATTTTAGTTATTTAGATTTAGGGTATAAAGATTTTTTTTATTTAATTTTAAATATTTATTATTATACATATGTACATCATACATCAGTATATAATTATGTAGATGTTTTATGTAAAGAATAATAGAAGTTGCCTTCACTGTGGCTGAGTATCAAGTGGGTAATATGATCAAAACAAAAAGAAAACAAAAAGTAACAAACTCGTTAAAAATGACAATTATAATTTATAACGAGTTTATCATCTAACAGTGAAGACAATTCTGATTAACCCTCAGCCCTGTGAGCAGGGCACATATAAATTATATACATAAATCCATTTCATAAGTTTATACAAATAATAAAATAAATGATATTGTCCAAATCAAGTTTGGACAGTGTGTATTATGAGCTGGTGGAATTATTGGTCCGTGTTTCTTTAAATCTTATATCAATGACAAGATACAAGGGTACTATTAGGATTTTAAGTTTAAATTTTGTCAATTTCCATGAAAATCTATATACCTAAATCTTCTTGAGAAGTCCTAACTCTTAGTATACTTTAAAATTTTATTAAATTTTGGATAAACAATAATTTTGGATAGGTATAGGAAGCAATTTTAAAACTTACAAACTTAACACCATGAAGAGAAACCCAGGTACTTACATTTATCGTTGTATAGTTGTATCGTTGTATCGTCATAGCGTTGTATGGTCGTATCGTCATGTAGTAATATCCTTGCATTGTTTTATTGTTGCATTGTCATATCATTGCATCGTCGTATTGTTGTATCGTCATATCGTTGTATTTTAGTATCGTCGTATAGTCATACCGTTATTGTCGTATTGCCGTATCATTGTATTGTTGTATTGTCGTATAGTCGCATCCTTGTTGTCGTATCGTTGTATTGGTGTATCGTCGTATCGTAGCATCGTCATATCGTTGTATAATATAGGTACCCGGGTACATGGCTATGAAGTTTACAGAGTTTTTTTTTGTCAATAATAATAATCGTGGCTATTCGACAAAACTCGCTTCTCATCTAAGTAAGTGACTTTTCACTTCCGACGGTTTGTGTTTTATGCATTCTAAAATACCTGTGATGACTAATCGATAAAAACTGTACAATTTGTAACATCATTAAAAATTGGTTTACAAAAAACGAAAAAAGAAAACAAAACAACAAAGTGAAAAGTTAAAAAATATTTCAAAAATACATATGTATTCAGTCGACTATTTCTTCCCTATGTCAGTATTATCCAACATAAATTTAACAATTGCTCTAAATTGTTTGGAAGTTGTTTGTTTTTTAGACCTTCGCAATTAGAAAATCGTATTATTTTTAAAAAATATTTTATTTCGTGAGTGACTTCTCGAATAGACATGAATAATAATGATACTGTTCGGAACGTTAAAATCAATGGTGATCACTATAGAGCCATGATTACGTATACTATATATGATATGTAAATAAATAAATAAATAATTATTAAAAATATTAAAATAAAATATATAAGAAACAAATATATTTGGTACATGTTGAATTGTTTTTTGACCACTGTATATACATGTATTCTTCTATTATAATACAAATTACTCTATTAATCTAATTCATAATTATTTATAAAATATTATTAAAATACATAAAATTTCTATAAATTTGTCATTCGACTTGATTTTCTTTGTCCGATGTGAATATATAATATCCTAAGCTTTCTAATAAATCAAACGCGGGGTTCATAATGCCTTTTAATATTTTTAAGTCATTTAATATAAATATTTCGAATACTTTTATTCAAATTCATAAAGTTTTTTCTTTTAAAAATTATTGACAGCTATTAATCAAAAGGCTATTATCAAAAGAAAAGCATTGAAAATATTACGATTTTTTAACAACTGACTGGTTGAAAGGCATATAAATTTGGATTGTGGCACGAAAAAAAGGGAAAATGTCTCTAATTAGTCTCATATGGATTACAAATATACAAAAGAAAACTATAAAATATGACGCCAAGTAAAAAACCCTAAAGGATATGCGAAGAGGAAATGAAATGATAATAATCTGGCATTAATTATGTAATTACAAAATACAATTCTATATAAGTAAATACACTATGAAAAAAGTACCCTACAATTTGCATGTAGACAGAGTAATTGGAGTTTAAATTTAGACGAATAAATAAAAGAATAAAACAATAGAATACTTTTAAACATTTTAGATTCTAAAATCTGTTTTACGTTTAACCTTTTGGCTTTTGAAATTAATTTCCTGTGTTTTTGCTAGTTGGCCAATCCACAATATTTTGCTTAAAAAATATTTAAATTTTTAAAATAATTTATTGCTGTAGTTGTTGTTGTTTTTTTTAACACAAACATTTTTACACATTTCTTTCATTTTTTTTTTCAATAATTTAAATATTTTATTTTCAACTCTGCCACATTCAATATTTTGGGTGGCATTTTTCTACGCTTTCTCTTCATGTTGTCTATCTATCTGTTCATATATTTTCTATCTTTAGTGTTCATTCAATTTGAAATTTTAATTATTACAAAAATGATTTTGTTACTTTCAGAACAGAGAACAACATTATAAACAAATGTTGATTTTTCTTTTTTTTTTTTGTTTGTTTGTAACTAAAACAAAAATTCGAAAAATTATGCATCAGATAACAATTACAAAGAAAATAATAATAACAACAACAATAAAATGAGAAAGAGCAACAAAATTTTGTGAAGCATCTACCTAACCAACCAACAACTCTAAAATCAACAAAAATTAAGCAGTTTTTTTTATTTGTTTTTTTCTAAGAAAAGTACACGTGTACTCCAAATCAGCAAAATTTAGAAACGGATCAATGTTGTTTGCAAAAATGCAAAACCCAAAATAACAACTTTAATATTTAGATAAAAAGTTAAAATTTTTAGCAAACAACAGTGTACTCTGCTATTCAAAGTATAGTTTACGGAGCATATCCCAGCAAAACATTATTGGTAGTAATTTAATAAGCTTGTCAGCTTCTTCTAATGATTCTCCAATTCAAATTCATTCTCAGCTATAAATTTGTCTTAATATATACATGCATGCATAATTGGCTATCACAACCCTTTTTTAGAGTTAGTGCACAGAAACAATTATTTTTTGATTCAGACACGAAATTCACTGAGTTAATAAATTTTTTGTTTAATTTCGGTCCTACAAAAAAAATTTGTGAATTCGAACAACAAATTTGTAATTTTTTGTTTGAAAAAAAAATTGCGATATTTTTAATAAAAATATTGCGATATTCAGTAAACATTTTTATTGGAGTCACAAAAAAGAATCAAACAAAAAATTTAATAGAAGTAGATAAAAGTTTTATTGAATATTGCGGTTCTAAGCAAACAAAAATTTTGTCAAACCAATTAATATATTTTTTGAAAAAAAAAATTTGTTTTTAGAGAAAAAAGTTGCCAATTTAAAAAAATAAAATGTTTAAAAATGAACGCAAAATTAATAATTATTCGAGACAACAAAATAATGTTCAGAAATTTGACAGAAAATTCAAATAATTTTTTTACAAATTTAAATTTTTTGTGGTAAATTATTTTTATATTTTATTATTATTAATAGTATTATTAATATTATTATTATATTGACACGCGGAAGGTGGACGCTTGGCTAAATCGTCAGCACGGTGAGGTAGACTACTACCTCACGCAGTTGCTGACGGGCCCTTTCGGTCTTTCCTGTTTAAAATAGGAAAAGCCGTAAGTCCCACATGCGTCTACTGTGGAGCACAATCCGACTCCGCTTTCCATACTTTTTTTGAGTGTGAGAAGTGGATGTTGGAGAGGCGTGCACTGGAGAGGGATCTTGGCATCTTGACTCCCAACACCATCACGGGAGTCATGTTAGGAAACCTTGCTGCATGGAAAAGGATCTCCTTTTTTGCGAGGGGGATCCTTCGTCGGAAGGAGAGAGACCTTGCAAGGTCGATGGAACTGTAGGGTCCAAATGGACCGGCATATAAGGCTCCATCCTGAAGTAATGTCATAAATTGACGGTCCCAGGATGGAGCCTGGTGATATAGAGAGGGGTTTTAGCCGGTAGGCACGCAATAATTGCGTGGAGTCCGGCACGACGGGTGGCAACGACCACCTAAGTGCGTAAATGCATTTCCCCTCTCACAAAAAAAAAAAAAAAAAAAAAATTATTATTATATTATTTATTTTAATGTAATATGAAATGTATGCTTTTGGGGATAAGCATGTCTCTATGGCCATTTCGTCTCTGCTTAAGAGACTCGTCAGGAGACTTTTTCCCAAAGGTGTTATTCAAAACTATAAATACTTATGTTAAAATAGTTATAGACTAAATGCGAATCATATCCCATTTAATATATGAAAACTAAACAAAAGTATTAACAAAGCAATACATTTCTGTTTTTCAAAAAATTCAAATTATATTTCTCTGTTCTATTTTATTTTATTTTTTTTTATTAAATGTGTGAGCATAAATAAGTGTTGATTACTATTTTAAAAGAATTTTAAAAGCTTTAACAATGTAAATGTGCGGCAACTTTGTACATAAAGAAAGCAGAATAATGTTAAATTAAAAGCCGCGTTTTTATTAAATCATGTTTTATCAACATTAATATTTTTGAAATACAGTGGCTCACAGTCAAAGTGAGCCAGCCTTTTTTTAAAAAAGTTTGTTCAAAGAACTGTGAAAATAACATCTTCCCTCGATTTATTTCTTATTCAAGTTATTAATCCATACATACATTCAAACAAAATTATTAATAGAATAAAACAAAACTTTATTTGAAAACGAAATAAAAATTGAACAAGCGTTTGTTTGAAAATATTCCTGCAATAATTTTTTCTGTGTGTTAGCTTCTTGTGGGTATCAATTTTTATCTATGAGTACCATGAGCTACCGAATCACTCCAATCAGAAGTAGTAAGTAGTAATCAGTTATTCTGATAGCTTTTGCCAAAAGACTGGTAAGAGGTGGTCGCCAAAAGATATATTTTTTTATATTTTAAGATGTCATAGCTGGGGTTTAAATCCGGAGCTCTTGTCATAATAGCAGACCCTAAAAAGTGGTCTCTAGAACGACTATTTTAACTATTTTAACGCCAGACAACTTTTACAGATCCTATAACATAGATTTAAACAAACAACTTAAAATAAAATTAAATGAGCTTAAACTAATGTCTAATAAATACTATATTAATTTCTTTACTATCGAGAAATCCGAATTCAGGTTCTAGTAAGGTTGTAGATCATTTCTGATAACACAATCCTGCGTATTTTATATAAATTAAACTACTTTTACTTGGTTATAGTTTGTTCATGTAGCCACCAAAGGGAAAAGCTTGGGATATACTCAACTTTTAGTTCCATTTCGAAACCACAGAACTCGTCATAGCTTATGATATAAAGTAATGTGCACAATATTGATCCTGATTTTAGAAACTGCAAAGAACCACACAACTGTTTATACAAAGTAAATTATTTTGTTCCGTTTGATATATTCAAGCCTCACTCTAGCTAATACTGTACACTCACACTGTACATGATATCACACTATACCGACTTCTCACAAATATCACTGCACAGAGAATTGTGTGCTCTTATATAATATAATTTACTTAGAATATACTGCCATTGGCTCATTAAGTTTTAGGATTTGTTTCTTTTTTATAGTCGCCGTGGTCTAATGGTTTGTGTGTTGGCTTACTTAGACAATAGCGCTGCGTTCAAATCTCAGCTCTGACATCTTGAAAAAAAAATAAATATGAAAAAATTATTTCTTCCGGCGACTATCTCTCAGCAGTCTACTGGCAAAAGCTCTGGGAGTAATTTATTGCCATGAAAAATCTTCTCAAACCTGCTGTTCGGAGTGGACTTTAGGTTCCGGTACTCATGGATAAATATTGGACGCATCAACTGCTCCTTGTAACGCGTTATTAGCTTCAATGTCATGGCATGTATCGTTGCTTGGTTATACTCAAATATGAAACTAAACTTGCAGCAAAAATTTATTTTTAAAGCATTTTTTTGGGAATAATTTTTGGATTAAACAAAGCACGTTGAATATATTTTTTTTTAATTTTTTTTTTTTTTTATTTTTTGTTTCAAAATGTAATAAAATTGTAAAGAATTCAAGTTTTTAAATCTCTGCGTTTACAAAACTATTGTAGAAAATCCCTAGTTTGGCATCTGTGTAGACAAAGACAAAAAAAATAACAATTTCTGTTCAGGCAGAGGTTAAAGCCATTTACATAAATGCCAAATTGATCATTTTGTATGCACGAACACTAAAATCACACACAAAAACTGAACAAAAACAAGGAAAATTAAAATGTTTTTGTTGTTGCAAGCCAGCAAAAGGAAAAAAAAGTAATTATTTTAAATTGATTTAAAAGATTTGTAAATTGAAAAAAAAAACTATAATTTTAAAACTTAAAAACAAAAAACTATACTTAAGTGTTTGAAATTTGGCATGAAATCACAAAATGTTAAAACAGATAAGAGTCTGACAGTATAATTGTGTTAATAATGAAAAATGGTGGCTTTTTAAATGGAAAAGTTTAAAGAGTGAAGAGGTGGATTCTAGAGCATGTATGAAAACTGTTTTAGACGTAGGATTTCATCTGGAATTTTAAACTGTCACAGTTTTACTGCCGCTGATGGTTTAGAACTACAGGAAGCTATACTAGTTTGTTTTGCCGATATTTTGGTAAATATTGGTCTTGGTAGTCTTAAAGTAGAGACGTGTCAAATTTATTGTTTAAAAATGTTTGGTAAGCCATAGTATCTTAATTGTTAAAATATTTTTTTCAAAATCAATCATCATTTACTGTGACGATGAGAATGTAGTGAATAACTTCGAAAAAAGAGGGACTGTAGCTCATAGGCCCAAGCATGGACCATAATGTACTGAGAAATTGCTTGAAAACATTACTGGAGTTCAAGAAGGTCTTCAAAGAACAAATTTGGCCAGAATTTTACACAAAGATTTGCATTTGTTTCCATTTAAGATTCAGTTGACAGAAGAGCTTTTTCCAAAAGACCATTAATGGCGCCGAACATATGCCAATGGGATGCTACAGCTCCCCGAAGCACATTTTAGTTTGAATGGATATGTAAATAAACAGGATAGTCAGTTCTGGCCAATGGAAAACGCTCAAATTATTCATAAGCCAGCTTTGTATCCATTAAAGTGACAGTCTTGTGTGCAATTTGGTCAGAATTAATCATTAGACCTTACTTCTGTCCTGGACTGTCAATGGGGAGCGATATCGTGACATGATTGAAAACATTTGATTGCCACAACTGCATGCTTTAGTCTTGACGAACATGTGGTTTAAACAAGACGGTGCCACAAGTTATTTCAAGGGTTGTGATGTTGATTGGCCTCCACTGTCGCCTGATTTGACTGCTCCGGACTTCCTTTTGTGGAGATATCTGAAAAACAAGGTTTATGCCAACAAACCAGAAACGCTGGAGCTACTCAAACAAAATAGTCGTGATGAAATTAATAAAATACCGTGAGAATGTAATGAAAAATATGCTAAACAGGGCTCTCATTTGTGAGGCTAACAGAGGCGGACATTTATCTCACATTGTATTCCATACTACTTAACGACATTAAGTAAAACATTTATCAATATAATATTCAAATTGCTGTCCTTTAATCAAAATTAATAAACGAACAAAGTAGTACACCTTTTCGGCAAGCACCCTGTACATAAGTTAAAAATATTTTTATCCGTGAGGTCCTCTTAAATCCTTTGCATGTATTTAAATTTTTAAAAATTTAAAGATGATTTTCTTGATTCACTCATTAAAGTCTACAATCCACACAAGCTGACTTTAGATGTGTATGAATTTATTTTTATTTATTTGTCATTTATTTAAAATACAATACTAAATTATATTCTAACTAATTTTTTTGAGCGGAGTGAGTAAGAATAGAGAGAAAGAGTCTTTGGTTAGAATCTTTCAAAGTAGCAGTCTATTACCCTAACCACTAGAATGCTGGGGCATACAAAAAAACTTTTAGAATAGCGATATTTTTATGTCTTCTCCAAGACATTTCTACATCCAAGCCAAACAGCTTAAATTGAAAATTTAACAACTCAACCGTGATTTTTTTTTCCTTCAAAAATTATTACTTCTCTCTTATATAAAAATTTAACTTTTTGTAATTTTTATAAAACCGTTTAAATTTTTACAATAAATTTTTAAAGATTTTATTCCTGTTCATCGACAACAGCTGCTAAGTTTTATTGAAATGTTTCTTTTATTACTATATTTACTTTCTTTTGTTTTTATAAATATTTCTTTAAAGCAGTTGCGTCCAAAGACATTTGCTGTGGCATTTGCAATAAACAGCTTTGAACGATATTACAATTTTACACCAGCAGATCATTGTTTTGTTCTGTTGCATATTTAAAGTTGTAAAACCTTAAAGCTTTTTTGCAACAGCTTGAGCATAGTGCAGAAGGTTTTGAACGCAACGAGTAATGCAACACAAAGAAGTATAAACATAATGAAACAAAATAGTCAGAAGCAACATTGACAACCAATCTGCAACATACAAAAATATTGTAACATTATAAAAGAACAATAGCAACAGCATCAGGAGCATTAACAGCAATGAAAAGAAGAATGTGTGCTGCGTTATTTGGTGCATGAAAACAAAAACAAAAACTAAAACAAATGAAGGGGAAAAAATATTGTTTTTTTTTTCTTTGGTTAAAAAATTAAAAAAGTAATGCTTTATTGAACAAGTTTCTTATCACTAGAACAGTGAAACAAAAAAGGTTGACAAAACTGATAATAAAATCAGAAAGTTTTTCTTTGTTTTTTTTAAGCAATGGGAAAATTAGAAGAAAATTACTACATTTTAATATCTAAGGCCTTTGTGGCTTAGGCTAGTTTTACACTATCTCACTAAGTATAACATGCCAAACTCCAGGTTAAAATTTAAACACAAGGACACAAAGAACTCTGATGAGACTACAGTAGCTGGAGTTAGAAACATATGTTCAGTTTGACTAGTGTGCTATTCCTTCGTGGACATCATTTTCTCCTTTTTTCGTCAAAAATATTCATTCCAAAAAATATAAAATTAGTTATAGAATTTAACCTTGATCTAATTAAAACAATTCTGACGAAACAAGTAATCTATTTTTTATTTATTCTTCAGTTTTGTAATATAAAAGGTCAGATTAAAACTATTTTAAAAAACTACCAACATTTTTCCACTAGTAAGCCCGTCGGCAATTCTGGGTTAATACTCGTATTTTGGTGAAAACTATTTACACGATAATTTTTTTACCCCATCATTTCTTTAAACAAATTTAATACAAATTGATATTTCCAACAAAATATGTTAAACAGTTTTGTGGGGGTAATTTAAGAAAATCGATGTTTAATTTTCATTTAAAATAAATGAAAAGAAAAATAAATGTTCCTGGTTAAGGTAGGGTGGGTGTGCTTTAAAGTACTTCATTAATAAATCTTCTGTATTTTATTGAACTCAAAGGTACTTTAAACAACAAAATTTACAGGAAATGAGTTGTCATATGCAGAAGAATACTGACTAAATAACAACAGTAAAGAAAAGTAAAAACTGTAAATGAAAATTACTTTGTTTAACAAAACTTTACAGTATTCCTTCTTTTGTTGTTTTTGGAAGCAATTTTCCTATTTTTTTTTTAAACAACTTTTCAATAATAAATAAAATATCGTTGATAATGATGATGACGATGATGAATATTGAAAATAAAGAAAAAATAATTGAAATTGAAATCTTTAAAAACCAAAGCAAATGAATTGTGCAAAAAAAAAGAGAAGCAACAATAATTGTAACGAAATTATAAAACGAAAAATGGTAAGAAAAAAAAAATTCAATTGTAAAACATTCCCAACGGTAATACTGCTGATAGAGCAGGTGGTGATTATGGAGGGTAAATTGAAAAAAAAAATTACACAAAATCTCAGTATCATTGTCATGCTCATTATGTAATAATTAAAAGGAATTGTGTTGAACCACAGCACGTATACGTAACAGCAGACAACACCAACTATACAAAAACAATGGTGGCTATACAAACAACCACCCTAAAATGTATTACCAATGTATACAGAATGCAAAAATAATTACAATTACTGGCACGCACACACACATACAGATTGATAAAAAAAATCAACAATTTAAACAAAAATTTATTTAAAACATGAATAATTACATGTACTTCGTAATACTCGTATATCAGCAGGAAAGAATGTAGCAAAAATAAATTTTTACCAAAAAATTGATCACACAGCTCCACAAAAATTTGATTCTTTTTAACAACAAATTATCTAAAACTCTCTGACATTTTCAATGAATTATTTTATGGCCTAGTTAAAGCACTCTCATATGGGACAGTAGACTAATTCCTCAGTAAACTAATTCCGACCGTAGCTGGTGTTAGTTATGATGGTTTACTTTCTTTTGAGCTGTTTAAAGTTATTGAAATGAGTCTATAATTTGGTGACTTGAGAAGATAAGAGTACGCTAAAGTATCTTTATTACACAGAAGACTTCTGTCTTCTGCCTCCCTGATATTGTTGTATGCAGGAGAAACTATACAGCTAGTAGTATCATACAAAGTGGGCTTCTGAATTATACACACCCCCATAACGAAAGTTGTGAAAATCAATAATAATAATAATAGTATAACAAGAGTCTTGGAATTTTTATGTTATCTCGGAAGTAATCTTACAGAATTAAAATATAATCTTTTAAGGTGTTAAACATAAACATACGTATGCAGAGTGTCCCAGAGCCCAATATCAAGCCAAAACGGGGTGACATCATTGATTGTAACCCTCATGAGAAAAGTCAGAAATAAATCAATCCCATGCAGTTTGAAACTTATGGGCATTTAAGAAAAACCTAGAAATTCAGTCAAACTGTAACTATTTTTCGGTTGTTGTAGTTAATTTTTATTATTTTTGTTCATTCAAACTTTGCAACCATAACCCTAGATAACATTTCTAGAACCACAGTCAAAATAATGACGCAATTTCTCCAAGTTTTCTAGAATTAAGACTATTTGTTTATTTATGAATTTTATTTAAAAATTTGTTGACTTTGAAAGGCCCTCACTTAAAAAAAATTTATTAAAGTGCCTTGGCAAGTGCTATTAAAAGTTCGCGCATTTAATCAGGATTGTAAAATAGAACAATACTTGTTACTTTCATAATAAATACCTCAAGTAATCCGATTTTTGCTAAACCATTTTACTCACTTGAAATATTTGTTTTTTGTTTTTTACAACATATCGGCTTGATGTTAAATTCTGGGACACCCTGTATATAATATGACTAATTGAAAAGATATGAAGAAAGAGAAAACAAAATGTTCAAGTAAAATAATTTATTTATAATTGATAATAAATAATGTGAGAAATTTTATTGTCACTTTTATATTATTTTGTATCTCTGGTTCCAAAATCTGTCTGCCAATATCTTTGTTATTTGGTCGTTACATTTTTCTCAAAATGCATTTATGTGTGTGATAATAATTGATAACAATTAACAATTAAATGAAACGAATTTATAAAAATGTTTCCTTCTTCACAAATTGACAAGTTAAAGCGATGCTCTCTTGTCTGCATTTCAAGGCGTAATTATGATGTATATCTGAATTTAAAAATAAGAAATTGAATAATAATTAAATGCCAATTAAAAAAGAGCTTGTGGTTCTGCAAATTATATATATTTTTCTTTATTTAATAGATGACCATTTAAAATGTGGCCATATCAAGCAGATACGTAAACGACGGGAAAGGCATAACAAATGATTTATGAAAACAATTATGTTTCTATTGTAGCTCAATACGGAAATGAACTGACACACCAAACAAGTGACTAACTTCAATGCATAAGTAATGGAGAACGCATGCATTTCTATTACTTTGTATGAAGAGGATTTGTCAATTTGATATATCTCAGACGTCACTGTGATTAAAAAAATATTTACTCTAACTATTGTTCATAAAATTTTTAAATAAATGAATTTTTTTTATAGAGACCAATACTCAGGGGTAAACCCCTACTGATGCTGTGCATTGTATTGAAATTTTTGAAAAACGCAGTATATATATATTTTTTTCTTTTATATTATTATTAAGCGTCTTAGCAATGAGACAAATTGCTGTAAATTGATCATTCAAAGGCCAGTGTTATACCTTCAATAGCAATTGCCTCATCATTGCATATTGATTATGTGATGAGTGTCTTCACTAACTAAGTAGGTTTAGCTGTTATCTGCTACTTCCTAAGAAAAAAACACCTAGTTTTTGGTAAACTAAATCTGAATCACAGAGTTATGAATCTACTGATCACAAAGTTATTGATAACTCTGGCTGAGTTTATTATCGTTCTATACTGTTACTATTTATTTTTTTTTTAATTTAGTTGCAGCTAAATTAAGGAAATTAAATTTTCTTTTTCGTTGGTGTGCTATGTCATTAACAATTGTATTCCATACATCCATTCTTTAAGTTTTGCCAAAGATCTGAAAGTGAAAATTTTTGGAGCGTAAAGAAATCAAGCATTATTCCGAAATTTCCAAAAAAAAATTATTTCGGATATATTGTATTGTCAGGCTTCAAACATTTAAAAAAAAGTTGTTTTTCTGCGATATATCTATAGATACTGCGATTTTAGTCCACAGATATTAGTCAGGCCTTTGATAACTTACCTCGCAATCTTTTATTAAAAAAAAAATTTGGTATAATTGGGTTTGGGAATGTTGGTTTTAAGTGGATAAATTCTTATTTATCAAACAGAAGTCAACCTCTTACTACCGTATTCATAAAAAGTATTATAGTTTATTAAGAAATTATTTGACAAGTATTGCAAAGAAATTTGTCAAATAAGCGCATTGTTATCGCCACTCACAAAAACCGCTAAATTAACCACATTTTTGTTTTACTAATCTATTACATTTTATGTTTGATTTTACTTACAGCGCTTTATATGCAACTCCATATTTCTTCTATATAATTGTCTTTCTTAGCTTATGTGGTATTTTTTCTTAAGTCTGTATACATATAAGTATAAGATATACAATTAAAAATTAAGTTTTCTAGTGGTTTTCATACCAAAAAGTAAGTAGTCTATTCACTAAATATTGTATGAGTTTTATTAATATTAATTAAAAAATTTATAGGAATTTTAATATAAGAAAAATTAGCTAATAAACCTGAAGTACTTAAATCAAGCGCTAGTTTTCTTTATTCAGAATCCAAGTGGAAACCATTAGTGAGGCGATTACCTCTTTTAACACCCATAATAATTTATTTTTTTATGAATACCTAATCCCTTTTACAATACACTAACAAATCACCTTGGCCCTTTACTATTTTATATATTCATCAACGACCAGCAGCATTTTATTAAGAGCTCAAACATTTGGATGCATATAGTCGGCGTAGTCTAGTGGTTAGTGTGCTGGCTTACTAAGAAAAGAGCCCCGGATTTAAAGTCCAGCTCTGACATCTTTAAAAAAGAAATATTAAAAAAAATTCTTTCGGCGGTTACCTCTTAGCCGTCTTTTGGCAAAAGCTCTGAGAGTAACTAATTGAAATGAACAAGCTTCTCAACACCATCGTTCGGAGTCGACTTTATACTGTAGGTTCCAGTATATAAGTATGTATGAAGATGTTCTGACTTGAAAAACAGACTTCTGTTCACCAATATCTTTAAGCAAATACAATTTTATTCCAGGATGGATATATTTAAAACAAACTTAATGCAAACCAAGCTGAAAATTGTGAATTAATGCATTTCTCTAGAGGCAATATAATTAATTCTCATTGGAAAAGGTTGAGAGAATTTAAACGTAAAAATATATTGAATTTTTAGTGGTCACGATCGCGAACTTTATCCACTATTTACTTAGTTTCCGAATATGTTGGGGCCAGTATATTTTGACTTATTGTCTCCAAATATACCGCAGGGATATTAATTCAAATTTGAATAAATAAATACTTAATCTCTATACTTGGGAGATTCGTAAGGTGCACTATTGTCATAAATTTAACAACAACAAAAAATAAAAAAATAAAAATAAATAAAATATGGTGAATACCCCAATTATGTCTTCAATATTAGTTTTGTTTATTTTGTTATTCTTATTGACTTTTGTTTAATTTGACTGTAGGAGTGTTGACTCAAAAAACAACTTCAGCAAAATATTTGAATATTTGCTAATACAAATGTAGTATCTAATGTATATACCTTTTTTTATTAAATTTAAGTTTAGTTCCTAAAAAACTTATATATTTCTCTTATTAATTTCTAAAGAAATATTGTTTAAAACACAAACTGTTCCAAATATCCAATCAAGTTTTGAAAATTATACCAGGGTACCATTGAACTGGTCATCATTGTCAATAGCGGAGACATTATCATTATCCAGTCAGTTCTCGTGCATTTGAATTGCGATTTTTATCATGAGAAAGAAATAACTCAGTTAGTTGTCAACCAATTTATTTGTCTGTCATTTTCTCCAATTTTAAATCGCAGTATGAAGTCTTTATTTGTTATTCCCAACAATTTTATTTCTTTCTTTCTTTATTTTTTTTCAAGCATTTATTTCTAATTTCATCTGTTTCTGTATATTTGCTTTCTTTTTATTTTGTTTTTATTGACAACAACATGCTTTGGTAGTTGTTATAAATTCATTTATGTATGTATGTTGTTATTGTAATGTTTTTAAACTTTTTGTGAGCTTTGAAATACTTAGAAATATTTTTCTTGTCTCAGAAAATCCCAAATAGAGGAAAAGTAAGAAAATCTTCAATAGTTTCAAAGAAGTCAACAATCGTACCTAAACAGAAAAATATAGGGAAGGTTTTCCTAGAAAATTATTTTTACACTGGATGTTGAGTAAATCTTCTTCTGTGACAGAATTAATTTATGTGTGATTTTCTTGCGTTTTTTTTTTAATATTTTTCTCTTTTGAGCGGAGAGACAAAAGAGAAAGTAGTCACAACCAGAGAGAACTAAGACTTTAAGGGCTCTACATATACGATTGATGGCTTATAACCTGAGGAAATGAAAACTAGTCTCCATTTTTCAAGTAAGTATATACGTACTCGTAATACAATTGTCAAAAAAGATGCCCTAGTGGTCCAGTGGATAGTGCGCTAGACTGTTAGTGCGAGTGTTGTGGGTTCAATTCCAACGAAGGAACATGGTCTGCGACACTATACCGGTCTTTGTCATACACACATACATAATTGTCCATTAAAACCCTATATCAGCGTTACGGTTTAGTTTCTCGCAGCAGTCATATTGTTTGTGTTTTTTATCCATTAGTACTGGGACCTACAGTTTAAAGTCGACTCTGAACGATAGATTTGAGAAGCTTTTTCATGGCAATCAATTACTCTCAGAGCTTTTGTCAGAAGACTACTGAGAGGTAGTCGCCGAAAGAAATAATTTTTTCATATTTCTTTTTTTTTCAAGATATCACAGCTGAGATTTGAACTAGACCACGGGGTCTATTAGTCTTTCCCACTATTATCAAAAAAAAAAAATTTAATTCGGTGTAAATCGAAATGATTTCATTTTTACAACGACAAAATACATATTCTTAACCTATGTTTACAAAATCGGTCACATTTGAGCTCATTTTGATTATAAATATAAATCGCAGCAAACAATATTTCTTTAAGTTTTGCTTTTTAATTTTTGTTTTAGCAATTTTCACTGCTGAGAGGAAATGAAAATAGTCAATTCTTTGAGAATAAAAAGTTGCAGTAGCAATATCTTGAATTTGGTGATAACAGGACCATGTTAGGCAGGGCAGCATTTTTATATATTTATAGTTGTCCAAACTTGATTTGGACAATATTATTTATTTATTATTTTGTATTAATTTATAGAAATAATTTATGTATATAATTTATATATGCCCTACTCACAAGGCTAAGGGTTAATCAGAATTATTTTTATTCTAAGAAGATAAACTGTTATAAATTATAATTTTTAGTTTTAACTTTTTGTTTTCCTTTTTGTTTTGATCGGTTTAGTCACTTGATACTCAGCCACAGTGAAGGCAACTTCTATTATTCTTTACATACTACCTCTACATAATTATACACTGATGTATGATGTACATATGTATAATAATAAATATTTAAAATTAAATAAAAAATCTTTATACCCTAAATCTAAATACACTAAAATACATGCAATTATATGAATTAAAATACATTAAATAGAGTCAAAATACAATGTTAAAATAAAATAAAATTAAGCTAATGTTGTGCATAAACTAATTAAAAATATAAAGTGTTATTATTTATCCCATTTCTTATAATTTCTTTATATTGGTGTCTTTCCCCATACACCAATACAATAGTCTTTGGTCTAAAGCTCCCTTCACTCTATACTGGTGTGATGGACAAACAGGTTTTTTACAATTAATACATTCACTAAAGGTCTTAGTTTCCTACATCGGCCGGCAAAGTGTACACCTTTTTCGTTGACTGTTATTGTTGATGTTTTAGGGAAAGCTAATCTTTAGATGGAGATACAGTGTTATCTGCTTAAACTCGTTTAACTAATGATGCTGACTCTCTTATACCAGAAGGCCACCTGAATCTTGTTATATATACTTTAGCTGCAGCTGAGCCCAGTTATTCAAAATATAATATACTGAAGACACCAAATCTGGAACAAAATATTCGCCTTTATTTTGTTAAATACTGCCACTACAACCAAGTAAATTTTTATTCAGTCTGTTATTGCAGTCTGTTATCCACAATAACTTGCTTACAAAATTTGTGAATAATCTTCTTTATTTTGATATTATTTTCTCTTTATCATCAAGTGCTAGTAAAAGACAAATATTGTTAAATTTCTTCAAAACTATGATCTGTCTATCTATATATCTGCACTCCAATTCCAACACAATGCACTGTATGAGTAGGTGTTTACCAGTAAGTATATACTCAGAATAAAATAATCAAATATTACACATAGAAATGTAAAAAGGAGAAATTATAACAAATACTCTCAAGCTTAAGGTACGTTTAGACTATGCTAATATTTGTCCAAACACAACAAATAATGGTTTGGGCTAATAGTATGGTTTGTGACTAATGTTTGGACATACGTTTAGATTGCACTAATATTTGTTTTATTTTGTTTTTGCACAAATAACAGAAGATTTTGTGTCAGCCATGTTTGGTAAAAATATTTGTATACCCCTTAACACTACACTAATAATTTTATTTTTCCGGTGTGTTTGACAAACATCTGTGAAATAATGTTGTTGTTATGTTTATGAAATCCATCTGCCAAATAGTGTCAAAGTGTTTGTGAGGCAACGTGAAAAGTTAAAATGTTTAGTGACAGTGATATTGAAGATTTATTATTAATAAATGCTGGAGCTCATTAGTTTACCTTCGCTTTCAGATAAAATATCTAAATTTGTTGTTGTTGGTTGCCGCTGGCTAACCTCCGCATGTCCAACAAAAGCCATGGAGTCGAAATATTTCCACTTTAGTGCATTGTCTGTATTTGTTTTTTTTTTTTTTTTGTTGAAACTTCCTCCGCTGTAATATTAAGCATATCGTCAATTTCAGTCCATGCGTATCCCGCATGGGTTTTTTATGGTAGTCAACACTTGATGCATTCCAAATGCAAGGATGGCATTCCACTTCGCTGATCAATTTAAATACATTTTCTTAGCTCCAGTCGAGGTCATCCTCTTCCTTTTGGTTTTTTTTTGGCAGATAGTGCATTGATGTTGTCCATTTTCCTTCAGAAAAATATGCTTTATAATAAAGAATTACAAAAAAGCGCTTTTTACTTACCAATCTGTCCAACGAATTGACCAGTATTGCCATTTCAATTTATTTCATTTTTTATATGTTAAGCACTGTCAAAAATAACTGTGGGCAACCCACGTTTCTACAATTATTTGTCGCTATTTGTTTCACCAAAAATATTGTGATAACAAAAAAAATATCGAGCCAGATATTTGCAACAATGTACACTAGGACAAACAAAATTTTTATGATTTTGCACAAATATTAGCACAGTCTAAACGCACCTTTAGAATATCTTAAAACCGTGTGAATTTATAGTTTTAGCTAGACAATGTTGCCAGAAAAACAATATTTTGACTACCAGCTGCCAACAATATTGCCACAAATCTAATAATCACTTAAACATCCACCGAAGCCGTTGTTAGATCAATGTCACACTGATGTAATTTAAAAAAAATATTTTTAAAAGCTAGTTATATACAATTTGGGTACCGTTGTGAAAATAATAACTGGTTTTCGTATTTATATATACGAATTACAGTGTAACTGTTTTAAAGATACATTTATAAATATACATACTCTTCATACATATATTTATTAAAATAGGGTGATTCAAATATTACTATTTATATCTTACACACACATTGTTTGCTCTTTTTTTATTGCCAGATTAGGTAAACACCGTTATTCTTCGGTACTCCTATTTAAATTGAATTAAAAGGTTAATATCAAGAAGAATGTAGAGAATCACTTCCAAAAATAGAATATCGTCCATGCTTGAATGATATTTCAAGCTGCAGTTTAAGAAAAGTTTTTCATAGATTAATATGTGTAATCACTCGCTAGCGATTATCATTAGGTGTCGCCCAAGACTATTTGGTGAGTAACCATGTGTCTTACAACGCCAAAGCGGTACAGATCACATTTCGCTATCTGAAATTATTATTATTATTAAATTTAAATTAGCATGCCAACTTAAGGTATACTTCCCCTTAACCGCCATTAATATCACAGTTTAGTTGACATCTTACGCATTTTAGTGTTTCTTTGCAGTCTTTTAAATTGAGTCAAAGATAAAATGAATTTTGATAAAAAAAAATAGTGAGTAAGTGGATGAATAAATCTAAAAATATATATTTTATATTTCATTTAAAATATTTCTTTCACAGCTACAGCAAACTTTTTATTTATTTATTTTTTTTTAATGCAAAATTAATGCAATACACTTCAACAACAGTATTAGTTTGTACATATTTGTTAGGGAGATAGAAAGTCAAATCGAAGAATATAAACAAAACACTAACGAAACGGAAATAAACTTGTATATCCTACTACTACATACTAATACTGTATTTATATTCTCTTTTAAGAGAGACACAAATGGCGGTTGCAACGGTGGCAGTGGTAGTGCTGGCAAGTTAGTTTGGTAAGATGTCATCAAGTTAAAAATTGAAAATAAAAATAAAAAAAATGAATTTTCTTTTTCAGTTCTTTTACGACAAATTTCGTATTCTTAAAAAAAAAAAATAGAAAAGATAAAACTAAATGAAAAGTTAAAATACAAAAAAAAAAAAAAAAACGGAATTGCTTCCACTTTTTTTTCTTTCCTTTTCATTGCTTTTACAAATTGCAAGCAGGGCCATGGTTCAACACTGACTACCAAGTTTTAGTAGCATATAAAGCATTTTATATATTAAAATTGAATGGCAGAAAGTGAAAGAAATTCTTTTTATAAGAAAAAAAGTAAAATTACAATTTAATTTTGTTATTCCCTTGAGAGTTAGACTTACAGAGAGAAAAAGAGATATAAATAGAGAGAAAGAAACTGAGCCAACAAATGAAAATATTCTAATTCATTTCTCATTACGGAAAATTTTCATTTTTTCATTCCTTTTTTTTTTGTATGGCCCTACTGCTACTGTCCTCTTCTCGGCCTTTAAATTTTTTTTCTTTCAAATGAATGTTCTCTGGAAGATGCAAACAGTAAAATAAAAACGTTTTACATAAAGACATTTGACTTATGACATTGTTTTCAATAAATAAAATAAAAGTTTAAATGAAATTTTAACAAGAATTTATGTAAAATTTACCCTCACATAAAATGAACACGGAAAAGTATTAAACCCAGCACTCGGACACTTACAAAATTCTAAGAAAAAAAAAAAATAAGAAAAAAAGAAACCCAAGTGATAAATAAAGAAAAAAGAAAATAATGAAAAATGACATTAAAAGAAAACATTTATTTCAGTTTTATTAGCAGCATAAAAGTTACATTTAAATTAAGTCCAATTTTAAAAACAAATTAAAGAAATTTTATTTGGAAATATTTTACAGAAATAAAAATTGTTAAAAAGCTTCTGCTCTGTGGTTAATTTAAACTAGGGAAAGTACTACCCCATCCATGTATATTAATATTTTAGCGGCTTTTTAAAAAAATTACAGATATATTAAGTAAGTATAAATTTTCATTAGAATCCTAAATAGCTAAATGAGTTTCGCAGGGTCTTTTAATATATAAGTAGATGTGTACTATAAACATGAACAAGAAATAAAAAGAATAATTAATAATATTGTTGTTATATAGTCTGGCAATCCGGATTCGAATACTGGTATATATAATTAAAAATAATTGTATCTTTATCCCATTTTCTTATTATTGAAGCATTGCTTAACATATGGCAAAGAGCAAAAGTCTTGTAGTTACAACCTTCTACTCCAGGCAATATCTTTATAATCAAAGGAGAAATTATGTCCGTGAAGGAATAGTATACTAACCAAACTGAACATATGTTTTCGACTCCAGCTACGGTAGTCTCATCAGAGTTCTTTGTGTCTGTAGATATTCAAGACCAAAAATCAACTCACTGGAGTGGAGATAGGGGGTAGGTATGTTCGGAAAAAAG
Source organism: Metopia argyrocephala (assembly GCA_963576795.1). Lineage (NCBI taxonomy): Eukaryota > Metazoa > Arthropoda > Insecta > Diptera > Sarcophagidae > Metopia > Metopia argyrocephala. Next base: position 16,852,770 of record OY756208.1, on the reverse strand, counting down.
TTGGGGGGTATAATATTAGTAAGGGTCGGTCTTACATTTTATCACTCTAGGGGCTGCTCCAGGGCAGTTGTGGAGTTTTTTGTGGACTTTTACTCCTTCAACCCAACCTTTGATCCCTATGAAGAGCCATTTTTTGTATTTTGTATTTTTTTATTGAAACTCACAAACTCCAGCTAATCGAAATCGAAAAATCGTGTACCATCCCACCACTATTAGACTAGTTTTAATATCATTCTTTTGCGATTTGATATTTATTTCTTGATCCAAAAATACCTGAACTCTGAAATTTTTCACAACTGTAGAGAACGAAACTATCTTTGTCATATTTTTTTTTCAAATTTTTAAAAAGGTCGCTTTCGGAGATATAGGCTTCCGACTTATACATACATACATACATAACTGGCCTTTACAACCCTGTGTCAGGATTACGGCCCAGCTTCTCGCAGCACTCATGTTGTGTGTGTCAATTTTTATCCATGAGTAACGGGACCTACAGTTTAATGTCGACTCCGAATGACAGACTTGAGAAGCTTGTTCATGGCAATTAATTACTCCCAGAGCTTTTGCCAGAAGAATGCTGAGAGGTAGTCGCCGAAAGAAGTATTTTTTTCATATTTCTTTTTTTGAAGATGTCAGAGCCTGGAGTCGAACCCAGGGCCCATGTCTTAGTAAGCCAACACACTAACCACTAGACCACGGCGACTACGCTTCCGACTTATAGATAAAGAAAATTGACCTTTGACAAGAATTCTTTTGCCGATTGCCTTTTAACAGACATCCGTCAAAAGTTGTGAGAGTAAGTGATTGCCATGAACAAGCTTCACAATTTATCGTTCAGAGTTGACTTTAAACTGTACGTCCCGGTACTCATGGATAAAACACAACACACAACATGGGTATTGTAATAAGCTAGGCCGCAACACTGATACAGGGTTGTAATGGCCAATTATGTATGTATGCATTATGCTCGTGAGTTAATTTAAAAGTAAAGACCGATACATAACATCCTATGTGGTATCTGTCACACCTTGGTCTTGTTAGTTCTTATAAGCCTGATGCAGCGCCAAAAATTAATAATGCGTCGTTATACATATTTAAAGAGTTATGGAACATACTGTTAAAATTTCGCTAAAGTGCGTTTGGTGTTGCAGTTGAAATAAACCCTGCTGTTAGGTCAAAAAAAAGGACCTTTTTTAAATAATTACCTGTTAAAATGTCGAAATAAATAGTTATGATGCACCCAATTTATCTTTGAAGAGTTCTAATAAGTTACCTTTATTTCTGGGATTCCCCTTTATTAGTTTACATATCATTCGCGGCAGTTAACTTCAGTTTATATTCAATGCCTGACCTGTTTACTTTGCTTAAACAATGGAAAATCTACGATTACCAGTAACTAGAAAATGTGGAATTTGCAGCTGCTGCAAAACTAAGTACAAAAATGAACCATATACAACAAATTTATATGTAAATTGAAACGAAAGATCATTTGCTGATCATGTACTGAGAAGATTTAATAATAAAAAAACAACAACGGACCAAAATGGTTCTCAACCCAAGATTCGTAATTTTTTATTTCTTTGACTTCTATTTTAATATTTTTGGTTGAACGTTTTTCAGGAGTAATAAAATATAAAATACCCCAATAGCAAACGTTTTCAGTTGATAATAATTGGCCAAAATGGTCCAAACCTAAAGAAAAAGTTACTGCAAATAAAAATACGAGATATTGAAAAATGGCCTCAAAGATTTTTGGAGCAGTATGTTCAGAATATATAAAAAACAACTTTGTGCTGACAAGTGAAAGTCTCTACTTGTCGCCAACTGTTGATAGCCGGAGAAGAGATCAATTATTATGCTTACCTAGGTAGAGGATTTCTTCTGTGGATGGCATTTTTGTTTTAGCCACTAGCTAGTGCGTAGACATATTGTCTATCTGGGATACCAAAAAATTCATTGCAGTTAAGTTTAATCTAATTAAAGCATTTCTGACGGAACAAAAAATATCTTATTCAGTTTAAAAAGTCTTTCAATCGTTTTTAGAACGTATTACTACTATAAAAACTCCAATGGCTAATATTTATTAAAGAATTTAAAAAAATACGAGTACTTACCAAATTCTTGCTAAAAAGAAAACTGAAATCTTAAGGCGATTAAAGTTGAATTTAAATTTAATTTCCTCCATTTAATTTATTTTTCTTATACCCTGTTTTTGTGGCATATTTCACTTTTAACCTCATTTTTCACAATATTATTTGAAATAATAAAATGTACTTGAAATATAAACAAATCTAAAAATAACGCAAAATATGCAAAAAACAATCACACAAACACAATGGAATGCAAATTATTCCACGAATCGGAAAATGTTGCAAGAAAGCACATTAAATTTTATTTTTAACCGCACTCGTTCACAAAAGTCCACAAATGAAAACTAAACAACTCGAAAGAGAAAAAGAAAAACTAAAATTAAAATTCAAATTTAAAAATTCAAATAAGCGTGAAAATTTATTAAAAAAAAAAACAAATTGCAAATAAATGTGGAGAAAAAAAAACATTTAACAGCAACACGTCAAAATCAAAATTACCGAAAAAAACATAAAAAAAAAATCAAAGAGAAAAAAAGAAGAAAAATTAAATGAAAATCATGCAAATTTAAATGAAATTTAAATTTTCATGTAAATAATATTAGAAGATATATGGGCAATTTCAAAAATTTTCGACATTTTGATATTTTTTTTTTCGAAATTTTTTTTTTTGGATGACACGAATGACGCTTTGGTCACGTGAAGGGTGATATCTTAGCATACCAAAACAGTTCGCGTTAATCATTTATTGCAAACGGCGCGAAAGTTATGGAGGTTTTAAGTTAAAATCTCTTAAAAAAAATTTTAAGTTAAATTTATTGGTTTATTTTAATAAATGTTGTATGGATGCATGAAACTCATTCCAAATTCATCAGTGCAGTCAAAATTCATCAATGCACTGATAAAATACATAAAAAATATTGCATATAATTAAATTTCCTTAACATGAAACAACGCGAATTTTTGCAAAAATATGAATGTTTCACCGATTGTTATAATATGTGTTTATATAACGCATAACTGATTTACAGAAAAACAATGTTTTAACTTGCAAATTTAAAAAACAACAAAAATTATATAAGGATTATTTTTGAGGTTAGGATTTTTTTTTGATCTGTAAAATTTAAAATCATGAAAATTTTTTAATGCCTATTCGGTTTTGTTATCAAGCTTAAAAAAACCTATCATTTGCTGTTAATCGCAGCGGAATCTATACATAACTGCAGATGTCACAAAGCAAAATGTGTTTGAAGAAAAATGCCACTGTACCCTCTAAATATGGACCGAATTCAACCGTATTTATATATGATCTTTAGTTCACCGCCGCATTTCATTTCCAATACTTTACATTGATTTTAAACCACGGATTAATTAAAAAAACGCGAAACAAAATCATGAAATTTCGCAAAATTTTTATTTTCTTTACAAAATTTTTGCGTTTCAAAATATTTTAACGCCTTCTTGACGTTGAGTTGCCATTTACTAAGAAGTTTAGATCACGCAATACATAAACCAGTTTTAAATAAGATTGCAAATGTCAGGCGCGAAAAACTTTCATTTTTGAAAAATTTACGCCAATTCTATAAAAGTTTGAGGTCATCGTTCTCAGCAACTAGCAGCCTGACATCGACGTGATATGGCGCAAATTTTAGCAAATTATACCATCTTTTAAATACTGTTGACGAAATGCAATTTTCTTGAACGGCGCAAAAACCTATAGAAAAAACTGCGAAAATTGAAAAATCGGAAAATTTTGGTTTCAAAAATGAACCGCTGTACAACTTTTTCCCAAATAGTAGTATGGGCATAACTTTTATAGTGTAAATATCTACTAAGTCTAGTGACTTTATTTTATATCAGTGGGCATCGGAAGTTTAAAACTAAAAGTAGAAAAGTCATGAAATATGAAAAAACTCTTGTAAATTTCAAGCCTGTTTTTGAGTTTTTCAATATTTGAGTGCCCATAACTTTTAGAGATAAAGAACTGATGGTCTGAAATTTTGAATTTCCCAGTTTTCTAGTGTGGCCTACCATTCCCTTTTGACCGTTTTGGTCAATTCGAAAAACTGGAGAAATAATAAGCATCTGAACTCAGTTTCAACAAATGTTGAAAATTTTTGAAATTGCCCATATACACTTACGCTTGTACATATGTAAATACGTACAAACATGCATATGTGTAAGTGCATATGAATATATTTTTAAAAATTCTTCTGGTTTTTTGTCAAAAAATTTTAATGACAAATACTGTGGTGTCCGACAGCAAAAAAAAAACACAACAAGAAACTGACAAATAGATGATAAAACTGGCTGAGCTTACAAGCATATTGTGAACTCTACAATCAATTAATCGTTAAGCATGTTATGCGGCCACTTGCACCAGAGGTATACTTTTAATACCAAGCCAGATGCATGTAAGCTATAATCATATAGAATTTAAGAGAGGAAACCGGGAACTTTGCACTTTTATTATTTAAAATTTTACTAACAAACGCAAACAGACATTTCAAAAGTAGTGTGCTATTATAAGAAACATTTTTCCTTTTTTTCGTAAACCAAAAACGGGAAAAATTGAAATCGAATAAAATTTCAAATTGCTATAATTTTAAAATATGACAAGGTTTTGATGTTTATTTTTAACCATTTGATTAAAGGCCATTATTTATTTATCCAACATTTAAAATAATGGGCGTAATCCAGTTTTATTTGTCTTTGAAGAAACATTTGAATTGAATTTCACTCGTTTTTGTTGTAAGTAAGTAGTAAGTAAGTAGTTTCTCAATTATATGACAGGTCTTGGGTTGTTGAAGACCAAACAGCGCATGCTACCGCATCCGAAATCATGTGATAAAATGCATTAATTCAAAGTGCAAGTGTAGTGTAGTAGTTAGACCGCTTGCTTACAATACAAAACAGTACAGATTAAAATCCCAGCATAAAGAACAAAAAATTTGCTGTTGTAAAAGGTTTTAATTAAAAATGTAAATGGTTCCTCCCACCTTCAAGTTGTGCATCTATAAGAATCCTTCCCCTGACATTCGACTCTAAACACCTTGGTATTGGCTTCAAAACGAATGATCAGGAGAAAATGCCACCTACTGGGAAGTAGTAGATGACAGATACCTACTTAAGCAGAGATCCTTACCACTTTTCAATATACACTTCATCTATCCGAAGACTGATGGGGCAATTGCTGTTGATCATTCAATGGTGCAGGTATAACATTTGCCCTTTAAGTAATCAATTGACAACAACTGGTTTCATCACAATACTGTGTAACGTTACAAAAAGCGCTTAATTTAAAAAGAATGAAATACTCAATTTGTCTTCGACTTCGATGCCAATACAATGCACAGCATGAGGTTTTTACTCCTCTGAATATTGGTCTTAGAAAAAAAAATATAATAAATGGGGTGGTTAAATTATCATTTATTATGATAACTTGATGTGGCTCAATTATGTATGGATTAAAATATCGGCGGCACACCTCCATCTGATGATCTAAATTTTCCATGTCGCTGAGGCATAATTGTGTGCTGAATTTTTTCATCCTTTAGCTCTTGAATTGTTGCTGGGTTATCGACGTAAATATTTCTTTCGACGACTATCTCTTAGCAGTTTTTTTGCAAAAGCTCTGAGAGTGTGTATGTATGTATGTACTGTATGTCCCAGTACTCAAAGATAAAAATTAACATATACAACATGAGTGCTGCGAGAAGCTAAGCCGTAGTCCTGACAGAGAGTTGTAAAGGTCAGTTATGTATGTATGTATGCATGTATGTATGTATCGACGTACACCTTTTCTTTCAAATAACCCCAAAGAAAGAAGTCCAAGGATGTCAAATTACTTGATATTGGCGGCCAGTTGACATCGCCACCACGTGAAACAACACGGTCATTGAATTTGCCATTGTTTCGTTAGCATTGCAACAAGCGACACCAGCCTGTTAAAACCACATATTGTCCACATCCACATCCATTCGGGCCATAGAAAGTTCGTTATCATCTCACGATAGCGAACACCTTTCACAGTAACAGTGGACGGCTCTTCAGCCAAACTATCGCGAACAGCAGCAATAATTTCTGCAGTATGAACTGTACGAGCATGCACTGGTGTTTTCACATTTCCTACACAGCCGGTTTGAGCAAATTTTTGCACATTCCAACTGTACACAAATTTGGACACTTAAATTGACCGAAAAGATCACGAAGTGCACGATATGCATTTTCCATGATTAAAATTGAGTTAGTCTGACATTGAGAAATATCAAATAAAATGCGGAAAAAAGCTTGACGTTTAGCTGTAGTTCACGTTCAACATCGACCCTCCAACTTTAAGTACGCGATAGTTACACGATCTTGAACATGTTATGGATCAAACTGAAGTAAACAAATCATTTGATTGTAAACTCGAACATAGATGTGGTAAAGGATAATATCCAATCCAGCTTCATTAAGTGTATAGATATTTATTGTCCAAATCATTCTTAAAGCAACAGTCAGCAAAAGTGTTAACCCAATCTCATATGCTAGTTAACCCATAGATGTTAAAGTAAGACTGCTTACAGATCACATTGCTTTCAGTAACGTATGAAGTATGTGTGTAGGGTATACAGAAAAAACAAATTTTAGCTAAACATCCATAGAAAATTGTAAACAAAACATTTTAAATTTTTAATTATGCATCCATTAATAATAAAAATAAATCAATATGATCATTTTAAGTTTAAAAACCATTTGTTTAGATTTACAATGTAAAAAAAATTATCATTTTATAAAAAGCCTCTTTATAAGTACTTATATATGATTTCTCCCGTCTATATAAACATTTTAGCATTCTTGCCAAAAAAATACAATCAGATTTTAAATGTTGCCTTAAGAAATAAGAAATAAATAAATAAAAAAAAAACAAATAAAAAATAAAATTCTATGAGTATAACAATAAATACAAAGAAATATTTTAAATTCATGTCATTATCAAAATTAAGAGCAATTTTATCGGGTCAATAGCAATACAATGTCTGATATTCTGTTTCCTTTGAATTTTTCTTTTTTTTTTTTAAAGGAAATAAAGCAAAATAAACGAATTAAATTGTAACTTACAAAATATCTATTCCTTACCCCTAAAGCATAATTTTTTTTTTTATCAATGTGTTTCTGCTTATGATGATGATGACCATTTAGATATTGGTTTAGTATTTGCATACGGATTTCGGTTTTATAAATGAATGTAACAAAACAAAAGCAACAGCAACAAAAAAAATAAATAAATAAGTAAATGTGAAAAAAACTGGAGTGAAAATACAAAAATAAAGAGTATAAAACTAAATAGAGAAGAAAGACATGATAACACAACATATGTTTCAAATTACGAGTATATGACATTGGCAGTTTATGAATTCAACCGGACAAAGTTTTTTTTTTGTTCCTCCTTTTTTTATTATTTTATTATATTTTTTATATATTTTTTTTTCTTTTCATCTTCATTCACTAATTCTAGTTTTCTATCCATATTTTAAGCAGATTTTTTTTTATAATTTTTGTATTCTTTTATATTTTTATTCGAGTGTGTATGTGTATGCCTATGTAGGTACAAAATATGGAAATCTTTTGGTATTTAGTATGTATTAAATATAAAAACTAGAAAGAGTTGTTACTCTAAAATACACCATTTCCATTGAGAATAATATATTTGTTATATTATAAACCGAGAAGCAATCAAAGGATTTATAAGCCAAGACATGGGTTCATTAAATTGCCTCAAGTTTGAAATCTTAATATTCTCATATGTTCTGTTGTCATTCACATATGCATGATGAGTGTGGAGCCAATACGAATTTTTGGGTTTTCTGATGCCCATATGCACATTTTTCTTTTCAATATTTACAAGATCTTCATCCGCTCTATAATGCAATACAACTCCTATGTATGGACCGATGTTTCAAAGTCTATTTTGAGGCTTCTCGACCATGTATAGGAAAGGGCGAAGGTGCTTATCAACGACATTAGGTTCTCCAAATCAATCGATTCGTTGGGTCATCGGCGCAATATGGCGTGCGTTTCATTGTTTTAATGGTTCCGCTATGGAAGGCGCTCCGTTGAAATAAAAAACTTATTCCGTATAAGCTCTTATTTTTATGGACTACTCGTACTTCCTTCAGAGCACATCCTTTGAATCTCACATTGCATTATAGAAAAATTTCGTTCTTTAGTCGCACCGCTCGTTTAAGGAACAGTTTTCCAGTGAATAATTTTCCTGCCAATTAGGACATCAGCAAGTTTAAATCAAGTATTCACAAGCATTACTCTTTCCCATTTCCCATAACATATTTTCCTAAAGTGCTGACTTTAATCATAAAAAATATACAAATGGATATTTCGTATATTTTTTGCAATAAAAAAATTTATTTTTTGTATATTTTATATTTCTTTTCTTTAAATTAGAAATAATAAGTACGAGTATTAAAGAGTCTAAGGTAAAATATATGATGTGACAATGAAATACACTTTCATTCGTACACTGTTCAACACGAAAAAAAATTACGTTCATTTCGGCAATTGATTCTGGTAGAGGAGACTAAAAAAAAATATATACGTGTCGGCGTTTTGACAGATCATATCCGAATTTTATTCTAGAGGCGTTTAAAATTTTCAATCTCTGACCAAGTCTTGCAGCATATCGGTATATAAAACTATGTTTTCCCTACATCTGAGGGGTGTGGTATGTTCAGCAACTTTGTAGAAAATATCAAGACAAATATTTTCGTGGAACATATTAACCCTCTAACTCCCTCGTATAGCTGCGTGTTGCGGCTTTATTATAACAAATCGTAAAAAGCAACCCGAAAAAGGGAAGGGGCAAGGATGAAATAGTTTAAAAAATGTTTGCCATAAAATTTTAGTATATATGTCAGAATACAACGAAACTCAAAACGTAACGCAAACTACTAAAAACAATAAAATTTTTAGCAAATTAGGAGTGGCGTAGTTTAGTGGTTAAAGTGTTCGCGTAAAACACAAAGCAGCCAAGGTTCAAATATCAGCTCTGGAGAAAAATTAAGAAGAAAAAAATCTGTGAAGTATTTCGAAATTTTAATAAAAAATAAGAGGCTCCCCCACCTTTAAGAAGTCCTTTCTTAAGCAAGCCACTCCCTGACATTCTACGCTAATCACCCTTAGTATCAACTGATTGATCAGGAGAATGCGCCACTTTCTAGGAAAAAAGATACAGCACTAAGCAGGGATGATAATCTACCAACAACTCAGCAAAGATCCTCACCATTTCATGGTATACACACTAGCATCAAGAGATGGGGCAATTTCTGGCCTTTGAGCAACTGATAGCAACTTGTCTCATTGATATAAGACGCATAATAGAAAAAGAAAACAACAAAAAACATATTAACAGATGTAATTTTGGTTAATGGTTTTGAATCACGAAATGTAAAATTTGTGCCAAAAGGATATATAACACGAGCATAAATTGATTGACCTATCAACTTCGTTTTTAAATTATTTTTTTTTTTTTTTAATAAATTTTTACAATTTGGAAGCGGTGTTTTGGCATTTAGTGATTCACAAAGACTTACCAAACCTTACAGGATAACTAAGTTGTTCATATCGATAGTTGACATGCTGTTAATAAAAAATCATCCTTAACTCATTTAAAATTTTCATTTAGCCTCTTAAGTCAAGATGGAAAATCTTTGGCATTTATAAAATGCCAATCAATATCTACTGCTAAACTAAAAATTAAAATTTTTCAATAATCTGGTTGGCTTAATAAATGGCATATAAGCCAATTAGGCAGTGTGGTATAAATTTTTATGAAATAGTAGTTGACTTAAACCAATTTACAGAATTTCTTACAGAACCTACGAGTAATCAGAAATTTATAGAAAATGGTGTAGAAGATAAAATTAACGACAAAAATATTCTATTGATAAAAAAAAGGAAAAAAAATATATATAAAACCAGATGAAATCTTTTTTTTTAGTCTTTCATTATTATATTTTGATTTTTTTTTTTATTTATTTTTTTATTTTTGGGTCACAGATTTGTAAAAATTCATATATAAGTTTTACTTCTTGTTTCATGCATATTTTTAAGGTTTGAATTTTTCTAAAGACCTATTCTGTAAACCACGAAAATGAAAATGCTAAAATTTAGCTTAAAAAAACAATCTGGGTATTATAATGTGTAGAATTACAAATTTTAGTGGTTATGGCCATGTAGCTTTAAATCTAAAAAAATCTCAAATTTTATTTACAGTCAAAAACTTTTAATTCAAAAATTAGAAAAATTATGGAATGAGGCAGTTGTACGTGTTTTTTTTTTTTTTTTTTTTTTTTGTTATTTTAGTTTTTTAGTCTTCCTACTTGGTAAACTTTTTAACAAAAGAAAGAAAGACTACTGCTGTTATCAACGAAAATCTACCAATACTCTCTGTGTATTATATAAGTACAAGTATACCATATTACACGTTATGTTGTAGTTTCTGTTGATGGCCATTCTTTAAATAATTCCCTTCGTGGCAGGATAAATTTTGATTTCATAAATATGCAAAAGTTGATAAAAAAAAATTTGTTTGTGCTTTTTTTTACAAAAATCCTTTTGTAGAATTATTTATTTAATGTTTGCTGCCATTGTACGTATGTATGCACATGTACGTACAAGGATTTGTTTGAATTTGACCAATAGGCCTTTTTACATGTAAAACGAGGAAAACAAAATACAAAAAAATAAAAAAAAATTCTCTGTTTTTGGTGGATTCAAGGATACTAAAGGTTTCATGTGGTATTTTAAACTTACACAACCCTTTATATGATTGTATAGAATACATATTTTATTATATAAACACATAAATATGTATGTGTATGTGTATGTAAACAAATACAAATATATAAATGTGTACAATACATGTACATATATATGAGAGTAGTGTGTGTGTGCATTTGTTTGGTGTTGTATTGAAAAACTTACAAATTGAAAAATCTATTTTAGGTTTTGATAAAACTGTTGTTCGTTGTTTTTATAAAAAAAACTGGAATACACTGAAAAGGGCTTTTCAAAAGGCTACATAAATTCATAGAAATTAATGCATTTCCCTGTAAACTACAAAACTAACAAAATTGTTAAATAAAAAATTAAAAATAAATAAACATTTTTAAAAGGAAATTCTGTGTACAAAATGATTAAAAACTCAATACTTAATACTTTATTTGAAAATTTATATACCAAATACCATTTTAAATAGAAAATTTAACAAAAACAAAAAAATATTTTTACAAAATTCTTAAAAAAAAGTAAATTTTATTCACACTCTCTAAAATATTTGTGGGGGGGCAGGTTTATTTCTTTTCTCCTGAGAAATTTTAAACCGAAATTTTTTTAGTTTAAATTTCCATAATCTTTAAATAACAGACTAGATTTTTATGTTTTATTGTCAAAAAGTTTTTATTTAATACATAAAATATAATATAAAGCTAAAAAAGCCACAACTCCGGTGTGCTTGGCTACCAGGAGAAATACTCTATTTCGATTAAATTGAGAAATGATATCTACTATATACGGACCGAGCCACTTTGAAAAATCCAAAATCGTTCACATTTTCATTGATGACAAAATCTAGTATATAAGCGCGGAAACGGGTGGATCGATTTCAGCCAAATTACAGAGTACTTTGGGGATAGTCTGCAGATTGTTAATATGAAGTTTGCGTTTTCCTATATATTCTCATACAAATTCAATGTAAAATTTTTTCATATTATGCTTAACTTATATCTTGAGAGCTATTACACAGAAAAAAAAAATCACAAAAATTCAATGAACAAAATGAGTTTTTAATCAGAATCATTGAAAAAAAAAATGATACCGTTAAATTTTTTCTTTTTCTCAAAGTAAACTTTGACAAAAAAAATTAAATAAATTATTACGGTACCATACATTTTCAATTAAATGGCTTGAATAAATATTGTTAAGTTCTTTGGTTTAGGTTAGTTGCGCATATTTGTATAAAAATAACATAATAAAAGTTATGAGTGACATAGTGCAGTGGTTAGAGCGCTTGCGTACAACACACAACATCGCAGGTTCAAATATGGAAGATCGTACCGTTGCATTCTTTTTTTCTTTTCTTAAAGAAACCTACAAATTTCGTATTTGTATTTACAAAAACTATTGTTAGCGCAAAATTGAATAATATTTTAATTGTATATACAAAAAAATTTATTGCATTTACAATTTAGTTTTTTCTGTGTAGAGCTAAAATTTCTATATTTGCTCTGAACGACTTCATGGTCAAGGAAAATCATAAATCAGAAAGTAGGGGTGCTACCTCCCATGCAAGATAAATATTAATTTCTTAATATCTTAAGAAGTGTTAAAGCTGAAGCTTCTGAGTTTGATTTAATTGATTTCGTAGTTATTAAAAATCATCAGTCGAAAAATGTGTACAAATGGTAGTGGTAGGTGTAGCGAAGTACTCCGGGTTAAGGCTAGTAGTTTATAATATATTTCAATGCTTCCATTTTTAGCGTTCTCAATATGCTAAGAACGCTCAAATTTTACTTCATATGGGAGGTACTATGCCCATTTATTCAACTCCGGTCACTTTTATAATTTTTTAGCCTGTCATTTATATTTACCACTAAACTATTTAGAAACACTTAATGTTAATATTTTGATAATATAGATGAATAAATATAACTTTGTATGGCAGATACTATACTCAATTTTCAAATTCCATTTACATTGACTCCTCAGCAATTTTAACCAAATTTTTTTGTCACCATCGCAAAAAACAAGGAAAAAATATGAAAAGCCATTTCGTTTGGCGGCTACCTTTTAGCAGTCTACTAGAAAATTCTTTGAGAGTAACTGCTTGCCATGAACAACCTTTCGTGCTTTTATTGTGAGGTTTTCTAAGAATATGCTGCTAACTTTCGTTAGAAATAGATCCAATACCACTTGCATCCAATTAATACCGTTTGAAAAGCTCAAATAAATTATATTCAGAGTTGTGCAAAATATGTCCTTTATAGTCCTACAAATGGAAACGATTCTTCTTTGCATTTATAAAAAGTAACCCACTGAGATGATAGTAGATAGTAATGGATAGCTAATCCAAACTATGATTTCCTCCGTAAAGGCAATTTTTATATATCCTCGACTTGACTACCATCTAGTAAAGTAATTGTGTTGCCAATTTAATAGTAAACTTATATTAATATTTCTTATTTTAGTACTTTGAAAGGAAAAGAGACTTTAAGACTCCTGGCCATGCTTTGCACCCATTAACGTTTTTTAGCAATGAAATTACAAAACTATACGAATACGTATTAAAATCGATATTTAATAAATAAAACTATTAATCAAAACCCGAACAAAAAACAAGTGAACATTTGACGTGAATGCCTTAAATATTGATATAAGCAAATGTAAACTGGTTTCATTATTATTTTTTTGTTTTTTCTTCCTTTTTTATTTACAACGTTAAATACCCTTAAATCTGCATCCTAAAAAAGTCTTTACCTTCATTAAATCTACTTAATTTGAATAGATTTTCTATATTTTTTATTATTTTTTTGCAATACATATACAATTTGAAATTGCCATCATCTTAAACTGAAATTACTGAATAATGTTGAAAATGAACAGGAGAAAAATGGTTTTACATAAAAATATTTTGCGAATTAAATAGAAAAAAAGGTAAAAACCTAAACTAATGCAAATACTGATTTTTTTTAATTTAAGTCTTAAAGGATTTATTCTATTCTATTAAATTGGTAAATAATTTATAAAATTATGACGGACACACTACTGTACGTTAAAAAATGAAAAACACACAAACAATATTCTGAAATTATTGACCCTTATATATCATAAAGTGAACAGGGGAAAAATGTTAAGAAAAGATAATAAAAAAACTAAAACTAAAACAAGCAAGAAATAATTGCTATATAAGAACGACAAAAGGAAGTACTCTATAGTACAATTTTATTTGGAATAACAGGAATAACTTTAAATATTTTGTAAAAAAAATATTTATTTGTTTGTTTTCAGATATTAGATAAGAATATTATAATAGTAGTCTGGAAAGCAATTAGGTTTTTACATCCGTATCTGAATTCGTACAACGAAAATACAATTTTTTTTTATTGACTGCTGAACCGAGTTTGAATTCGAGTACGTTTAATGATTATTTTAAAAGAATTTTGTTTGATGATTTCTCAACATAAGGAAAAATCCGTGAAGGAATTGAACTCCAGACGAAAAGAAAACATTTTTAACCTCAGCTACGGAACTCTCACTTTTCACTGGTATCACACAGTTCATAATGTTTTCTATTTCTTTTCATCTTTGCATTTTTGTAAATGCCACCTATTTTAGATGTATCAGAACTACAAAAGTTTTCTTTCTGAAGAGATAAGTCAAAAATCCAGTCAATATTCTTAAAGAATCTAATGATACACTCAAATTTCTGTTATAGTTACCCAACAAATATTTCGATTATCTCAAGCCCTAAAGGACTGACCTTCCATGCTACTCTTCCTAATCCCTAAATGTGTTCTGGCTATATCAGTAGAGGGTAAACGTCATACCTTGTGAGCTAATTTGTCCACGTGATCCAGGATCGAGCATAGACTTACTTCTCTGTTTCTACCCCGCTTGTTCAATTTATCATACTAATTTTAAGTCAATTTCTCATAAGAAAAATACTCATAATTGTTTATCGATAGTATGCTTCGTTTCCTACCTAAGTTTAATTGAGCACATCTTTGTGTTTTTTTTTTCTTAGTAGGGGTAAACCCCTACTGATGCTGTGTATTGGAATATTTTGGAATGCACAGTATATCATTTTTTTCTTGTATTATTATAAAGCGCCATAGGAATGAGACAAATTGCTGTGAATTGATCATTCAAAGAACAGTGTTAACCCTTAACCCTTGAATGATCAACAGAAATTGCTTCATCCTGGCATGTTGACTATACTATGGTGTGTTCCTTCGCTAAGTAGTCGCCCTGGTCTAGCGGTTAGTGTGTTGGCTTACTAAGACATAAGCACCGGGTTCTACACCCAGTTCTGACATCTTAAAAAAATTAAATGTAAAAAAAAAAAAAATTTCTTTCGTCGACTACTTCTCAGCAGTCTTCTGGCAAAAGCTCTGAGAGTAATTAATTGCCATGAACAAGCTTCTCAAGTCTGTCGTTCGAACTCGACATTAAACTGTAGATCTCTGTAATCATTTATAAAAATTTATATACACAACCTAAGTACTTCGAGAAGCTAGGCCGTAATCATGACAGAGGGTTGTAAAGGCCCGTTATGTATGTATACATGAGTGCCTTTGCAAAGTAGGTTTAGCTGTTATCTGCTACTTTTCAATAAGTGGCGCTTTTGTCCTGATCATTCGTTTTCATTGTCAATGGTTACGGTGGAATAGAGTGGAGTGTCAGGTAGCGGTTGCTTTGTAAATAGACTTCTTTGTGAGGGGAGCCTCATAATTTTTTAAATTATAATTTTGAAAAAACCGCAAACTAACTTTTAATTTTTTCACTGCTGGGATTTGAACGTGAGCCGTTCGAGATTTTGTGCCAGCGCACATAAAATTTTTGTTGGAAGAAAAATCTCTCTAGTTTGGATTGACTATTTTCTCCTCGAACAAAATTTTTCAAACTTTTATACTACTTTAGCTCTTTGACCAATCCGTTTACCATACAACTGAGCTTTCCCCCAAGAAGTATGCAGATTCTAAACTGGTCTCACATTCAGTCCTATTACTCAGGACTCCATTGGACTGTTTTTCTCATTTCAATGTGAAGTATTTGGTGAAACAGTTTCAATTTGACTAACAATCTGACCTATCTTCCCATCTACCGTATGTTCGAAATCATCGCTAGCTAGAGTACTCCCCAAAGGTTTTTCATACTAAGATGTACCAAAATAAAGTAGAAAATATTTTAAAATGATTTTTCAGACACATACTGTGCTCTCTATAGGGTATTAAAACAAAAATATTTTTTTTTTCTATCCGCTAAAGTACCCTTGAAATCGATTTTCGTATAAACACACATGTACGAGTATACACAGGTCACATTGTGACAGACTGACATAAATTGTGTCTAATTTTAATCCTATGTTTTCACTTTTTTCTCCCTTTTTTATTGTTGTTGATGTTGACATTGTTGTTGTTTTTATTGTCATCAAATTGGGTAGTTTTCTGTTTTCTGTTACGATTTTCGGTTCATTCAACATTTAAGATTCTATACTTTTTACAACTTGTTTATTATGTTGTTGTAGTTTTAACTGCTTTCTTTACTCGGACAGAATTTATGATGTTATTGTTTTTGTTGAGAATGTATGTGTACATCATCACTTAAACATACATATGGAAGAATGATTGTTTGATTGTGTGTTGAATTTTTATTTTCGTCCTTTCCAATCACCGGATTTAAGTAATTGGCCATTGAATGGCAACCGGCAATCACACATAAAATGCCGAAGAAATGGAAAATTTTCACCTTCTTTTTATAGTGTAACTTGCACACACTTTGTTTTCTGTAATTTTGGAATTTCATATGAGCCATAGTTGTGCCATAAACACTCCCTTACATTTATGATCTTAACAATTTTCACACACAACTATCGACTACTAATAAGTAATGCCAACAATAATGGCAATTGTAAAATGTAAGCAGGATTGTAACCGTAAAATCCTGGCCATCTATAAAAAGCATTGTTAGTCATTGGTAAGATAGTTGTACACCCTGCTTTTGAAAGTAATTTCATAGTTTTTGTACTCACACATTTCAATTATATTTCTGAAATTTTTAAAGTTCATGTAAAATTGAAAATTATTACTGTCTGTTTGGGTAAGATAAACAATTTTAAGCGATTTAATTTTTGTAGGAAAGGTGCTCAAATATATTTTAAAAATTTTCGTAACTGCTTGTACTACGGAAATTGACAATTAAGTAAATATTAAATAATAAATATACGAGTAGTAAATATTACACTTTTTTCTTTAATCTAAAATCAGTCGTCTGGAGATAGACTTTGTGTGTTTGTAGAAGACTTTTCAAACGTTAGACTGTTATTTTTTAATAACAGTTGTATTGTAGTTTTTTAAATACCCAGATTTTGAATTAAGGGTCTGTTTCCTTCAATCAAAAGAAGAAAATTTTTTTCGTGTCAATAATGTAATCAAAATTTTTATGAACGAAACTTTTGTAGATCTTAAGAAATACAATAAAATTCATGATTTCTGAGAATTAGTTTCCAGGACAAGATATGCAGTTTCGGGTTTAGAGATAGAAATCATCTAGTTATACAGTCGAAATTAAAAAAGAATTTGGGAGCATTTGTGGTCGGGTATTTTTAGTACTAATATAAATGAAAAAGGAATTTAGAAGCTTCTATATTCGATAAGGACTAAGTAAATTATAAACACCGAGAGCATGAAGAATTCGTAAGTTGTCACATTTGGCTACGGGTAGTTAAAAAGTTAAACCAATTCGGATTTATTACTTTTTCTTTTTGTACAAACTAATCTAAATACTAATCTTTATTAAACAGGTTTCTAAATACACACCAGTGTAAGTATGGGTAAGTATATCTGAAATGAAAAGGGGAAAAAGCCTGAAATTGTCTTTAAATATTTAAAATTTCGTTATATTTTAAAGAAATTGTAAAGAACTTTAAACGATTTACTTGGTAAGTCTAAAGCTTTCTTTCATGGAATAGTGGTTAGAGCGCTCGCACAAAAATTCAAATGGCCCAGGTTCAAGTCCTAGGAACCCCACACAGCCTCTTCAGTATGTCCATCAAGAAAGAAACCACTCCCTCTATGCCACATTAACCATCGACAACAAAGACGAATGATTAGATGACAAGCGCCACACACTGGTTCAAGAGCGGCATTAATTCAGCTGCCCGTTTTTGCCCCTAAGCAATTCCGGTTTAAAAAACGAAAAATAGTTAGGAAAAATTTCCTTCACAATCATGTAATTGCAGTAGACGTTTGTATTAAAATCTGTTGCATACTCTACGAATTATAAAGGAAGTGCTGTATTTCAATAAAAACTGCATTGAAAAGTTATCAATTAAAATATCTGACATATGAAAGCTACTGAACTGTGTAAAAATTTTCCTCAGTTTTCGTTTTACAATATTTAAGTGAGTTCAGTAGACTTTTTCTAACACAAAATATTTCTTTTTAATCAAATAAATCATAAATTTCTCTCAGTGAAACACTCTTCTTTGGAACGGAATTTTTTGATTTGCAAAAAATAGTTTAAAAAAATCGAATTTTAGTCACCAAAATACCGTCTACACAGAGTGCAGATGGGCGTAGCAGATTTCAATGAAACTTGGCATGCATTTTTTGCTTTTTTTTAGGTAGTATATGTACTAAATTTTAAGACTTTTGCTTTTATACGAAAGGTTTTATGTGAAAATATCCATTTTGATTGTATGGGCGGTGGGCGATGGGTGTGGCTGATTTTCATGAAGCTATTTTATTTTCTTAATTTAGTCAATATAATACTCTGTGCCAACATTCAAGTTTGTAGGTGCACTCTTTATATTTTTTACACAAAAATGTATGAAGCCGAACCAGTGTGCGCCACCTATTGGCAAGTAGCGGATGACAGTTAAACCTACTTAGCGAAGACACTCACCACACAATCCACATACAACGATGAGCCAATCGCTATTGATCATTCAAAGTTAAAGGTTTAACAGTTACCTTTGAATGATTATTTCCCAGCAATTTGTCTCATTCCTAAGGCGCTTAATAATAATATAAGAAAAAATATTTACTATGCCTTCCAAGAAATTCCAGTAGGGGTTTACCCCTGGGATTTTTTCTCGATAAAAAAAATGAAAACTCCCAATAAGCTTCAAATTAATTTTAGTAAAGAAATTGTGCCCTCATATTATGTCGACCGCATGACCCCATGAGAAATTTTTGAGCTAATGATATTTGTTCAGCCCTCGGATCAAATAATATTCATTTTAGACGAGCTAAAAACTCCTTATAAAATGTGTAGTGGTGACTTTTAATATTTTTGAAAATACTTTAATTTTTAATGATATTTGCAACAAAATATTTATTAAATCTAAAATACCAGTTTAATAGCGTAGCTCTAGTAGAGTTTTCTAAACATTTATTTGGTATCTGTAACAGTAGTTTTGTATACATACACCAGAATGCGTGTACATATGATGATATTGCCAAATTTATAACATAAAACCGACTAACTGCCTTCTACTTCTTAACTAAACAGTATTGTATAGATTTCTTTTTTTGACTTTAAAGTACACACAACCAGCTATATGTAACAGCTCCTTTGTACGCGTATATCTGACTGTCTGTGCTATTTTTACGTTTTGTCTTTCATGTGTTCAATATTGAGTAAGTGGATATTTTGGTTCACATACTCATTCATACCTGCTGCTGGTAAATTGTCAAAAAACATCATTTATTTCTTAAAAGGTTAGTGCTGATAAGGCGAATTGTTTAGTTGAGTAGGGTAAGTGTGTGTGGGTGTTTGTGTTTTTTTCACTTCAAGAGGACAAAATCATCCTAATTTATTTCTTTTCTTTTATTTTCTAATGCTTCCTTTAACTTTTCTTTTTATTTATTTTTTCTTTTTTTCCAATTTTGCACTTGCCACTTATTTAAAAAATTCAATGGCGTGATTTGTTTGATTTCACTTATTACCGGTAACAATTCGTTTGAAGTTTTATTTTTCAATTTCTGTTATTTAAGAATTTACAGCTTTTATACCAGTTTTTGTCACTTTAAATTGGTTTTGTTGATGAAAAAAAAAATGAGAAAAAATATATATTTTTTTGGTAAAAGTAAATAAAATAAAAATAGAATCAAATGCTTTGATTATTTACAATTCAATTAAACTGTTTTATTTCTAATCACAAATTTTTCTTTATAGAATTAAGAAAACAAAAAAAGAAAATACTTTTTGAAACACCCTTCATTGTACAATATATTTCATATTCAATATTAATTTAAGGCTTTCATGTGTTTAATTTTATTAAGGCTTCTTCTGCACTTTGAACACCAAGAACTTTCAATAACAAAAAATATAACACAAAGGAAATCATAATGAACTTTGAACTTAATTTTTAATAAAATTAAGGTGTTTTCAAAAGAATTACAGATTTATTTACTTTGTAAGCAGCAAAAAAAGATGCTTCAAATCGAACAAATTATTTATTTATAGACTTAAAAAGGCTTGTTTGTTTCACCTCACAAAACTCAGTTTCATCGTCAAACAACAAAATATTTGATGAAATTTATTGATGTATTTGCAGCAACATATTAATTTATTATTTATTAAGCATAACTTTTACTAAGTGGGTTCTATTAAATAACTTGTCAATTTTTGACAATAGTGTTTAAATTAAAGATTTAATAAACTGCCATTGAATGCGCTCCCTGTTTGGAGAATGGGTTTTATAGCGACTAAAAATTAATATTTGATGTGCCTTTAAGCTGGTGGAGTCATTCGTCCATATGTACTCAAGAACAATGATGATCAGAATGTTACTGTTAATGATGAAAGGTATAAGCTCGTATTAAGCTTGTTGACATATGGTTCTAACTCCATTCTCGTGGTGTTCTATAAAGAACGTGCTACAACTGATTTACTCAAAAGATCTTTTGATGAACGCATAATATCACGTGCCTTGTACTCCCCATTCATGTCGGCCGAAATCATTTTTAAACAATAAAATCAGAAAACTTTTGTTATTAAATAAATTTAAGAGTATAAATTAAACTTATGTCATAGACCCATGTAAGATGGAGACCAGCCAACCGGAGAATATACACGCTATGATATTATAAAACGGTTGTATATCCAATTCTATCACGTGTGTCGTTGGTTTGGTGAAGAACCTTGGAAATGGTATATACAAAAATAATATTAAATTATTCATAAAAATCCAGTGAATTACGTGGCCAAGGTAAGCACTGAATGTATTTAACCATGTGCTTTCTATTTATCTGTATAAAATACTGTTAACGACGATGATCACCGTGAGGCAGAATGGGCAGGGACACTAAATAAGTTCACTTCAATGGCCAGGCAAGATTATTTGTACGACCTACTAAGTACTCTGGTGCGACTGATTTCATTACACAGGCGGAGTCTGTCAAGAGAAACTCCTCCACTTTCTCTCCAGACAGAAATGGAATCAGAGTTTTCCGTCGGAGACACCTATGTCTTTACTAAGGGTTCTAAGATGTACTATGGCGATACTTTCAGTTTCTTCTAGGTGAAAGTGCTAGCGATACTCAGGAGTAAACCCCTACTCATGCAGTGCATTATATTGGAATATTGAAGAGAGGTACATAGATTTTTTTTTTTTTGTAATTTTATTGATCGCCATATATCAATGAGACAGGTTGCTATCAGTTGATCAATCAAAGGCCAGTGTTATATCTTCATCTTTGAATGATCAACAGCAATTGCCCCATTTATGGGTAGATGTTGATAATGAGTGGTAACCGTCTTCACTAATTAGGTTAGCTGTTATCTTTCCAGAAGGTGGCGCTGTACTCCTGATCATTCGTTTCTGGTTGAATAGACGGGATATGTCAGGGAGCAATTTTTCTTGCAGATGGAGATCTAAGATAGGGGGGACGGGGACTGAACCTCTTATTTTTTAATTATAATTTAGAAAAACTACAAATTTTATTTTATAGTTTTTGTCCTTTGCGGGGATTGAACCTCGGTCGTTCAAGTTTCTGTGCGAACGCTCTAACCACTATGCCACGACCCCCTTCCATGGATTTAAAAATGAAGTAGTAAATTGGAAAGCTAGGCTGGCTCTGTTCACTAAAATTGGCGTTGACGATCTCTAAACTCTAAACTAAGAGCAGAAGCTCCTTAGAAATGCACTACAATTTTACATTAATATGGATACTAGGACACAGAAAAACTGAGGGTAACGAAATGTGAAATGAGGGTAAATAGTATAAAACTGATGTGTACATCAATAAGGGTTATAAATTTTAAAATTTACATGGAATACTCTCGAATTCCGGGTCAAAAGTGGACTGCTTTGAGGACCAAAATTTGAGCTTGAATGAATATTGTTGAATATCGTCGATGGAATTAAAGAACGCTGTAACTGACAAAACCTTAAATGTTCACCAGAGCCAAAACACCTGTATGAAAGTAAAACAAAGACCCTGGTATTTTTCAAAAGGCAGACGGCGTAAGTGAATTTTTTTTCATCGTAGAAATCTAAGACCGGGACCGATCGACGCGGTATTTTTTTCTGATAAAAATGATGCAAAAAACGTATTATCGATTCTTTGTCAGTTACAGCGTTCTTTAATTCTTGCGACGATATGAAATGGCGATTATTCGACTGATAAACTTTCAAGATAAGATGAACTGGTTATAACGGCACAACTCAAAACCGTTTTCTGACCAGATGGGAAAGAGGATTTGGAATCAAAATAGCGCGCAAGTGCTAATTGGAGCTTTGAATCACCACAATAACTAAGCAGCTAACTTAGCATTATTGGTTTGGACCCAATATAGTGTTTATATTGAAACTTGACTGCAAAAGCTTACCCTGGTTTTAAAAAAAATAGTCTGCATTTGCCAATTGCCCAGGTCTGGCAGCCAAACGATTGAATTTTTTAAGGGTGCCTTTTTTCCATAGCTTGGCGCAATGTGCGAGCCTAGACTCCCTTGTTTTACTCCACTTTATAGGCTGTAGTTCTTTTCCTATTTTGAATGAATTCAATTATGTTTTGCAATGGTTTCAAAATGGCACCTTGTGTTAATTGTAGTTGATTACGTTTTTAACTAACTAGCCATTTGACCCACCTACCGACCTACATTTATCAATTAAGAATATGGGTATACGAGTACATACTGAAATATAAAATAAAAAAATTTAACAATCTGTGGTGATTCACTTCGTAAAATTTCAAATTATTTATGAAAAAAAAAATTGTTTTAAAATTTTAAAATCTCTAAATCTCTGTAGCAATATTTTTACAATAATCCTTAACCCCAATAAAATTATACAACCTTTTTCTTGTATAAATTACAAGTCTTATACAATAATTTATTCCCAAAAAAACCCTTTCGATTAACTTTATCATAAATTTGTAAAATAAGAGATCAAAGCAAAAAAAAAAAAATAAAATCAGAACTTTATAAGTAACATTTCAAGTGAAAAATATAGAGAAAACTAGAAAAAGTAACTAAAGATTTTAAAATTTTATGCAAATTTATTTATAGAAAATTCATTTTTCATGGTCATTGTGGAACATACAAACAAGGATTTTCTAAGAAATAAAAAAAATAAAAAATATTCAAAATGCAATAGAGAATTCAAAGCTACAATTCCAGTGAAAAAGGAAGCCATAAAAAACCCAACCACACAAATTTCAATAAAAATTTCTTAAAAAAGAGGATAGAAAAAAAGAAAATGTACATCCACACACAGTTATTAAAGTTCTTTATGATTTGAAGTGAACAAAAAAGAAAAACATGTAATGGGTAAAGGATTAAAAGGGGGAAAAGAAGTATGTACTCTACGACTTATTAATCAAATATTCATTTTTGCAGGTTGCAAAGATATTCTTGGGGATAAGCAAACACTGTAACAAATAAAGTGACTTCTACTGTTAACACTGATTTTAAAGAAAATATTTCCACAGTGTTTAATGAAATTAAAGTAAACTTTTTTTAAAAGAGTTAAAGTTATAACTTGGCTTATAAGATTTATAATATGACAAGAAAGTTAGTTTGTTGTTTTTCTCTATCTTGAGTTAGTAATTCTTTTGGTAGTTCCTATATAGTTAAATAACTGGTTGCACAAGGGTCCTGCTAACAATTGTCACTAACTGCTTTCAATCGGTTGAGAATTGAGTTTGTAATTTGGCTCCTAATATTACGAACTAGAGAGTGATAGAAAGCCATTAAGGTAAGTTATATTTTCGAGTCAATTGTTTTTGTGTTTACCTTACGGGCATAGAAATAAGCATTTTAAAATCACTTGGTTTCTTACTTTCTTATTTAACTGTAGGACTTTAACTCTAAGTGTACCACTGTTGTCTGACCAGACTATATTATGAATAGCTTTCAGCCCCAACCTAAAAGCCAAACCAAAAAGTATTTTTTGTAATTATTTATTGTTAATCAAATAATTAGAAGATTTTCCAGAATCACGATATTTTACAAAACATGAAGATTAATTTGCATTGCATACCGTTTGTTCTTTGGCAATTTTACATCCATATGCCATAATAGGCCATTACAACCTTGTTTTAGGGTTACCGTATAGCTTCTTGTAGCAACCATTTTGTGTGTGTACATGAGTTTAAAGTCGACTCCGACGGATAGACTGGAGAAGCTTTTTCATGGCAATCTATTCTCTTAGAGCTTTTGCTAGAAGATATCAGAGTTGGAATTTAAACCCGGAGCTTTTGTCTTAGTAAGCGAACACACTAACCACTAGACCACGGCGACTAAATTTTAGGAAATTACTGCAGCAAAACCAAGTTAGGAACCATACGCTTAACTGTTGTTAATTTCACGAAGGTGATTCCTTGTAGAAAATAGTGTTAGGTATTTTATTATTGTAAGTACTGTATTAGACTTTGTCCTGTTTAAATGTTTATCTTTATTAGGTCTATCACAGCTCTTTCTCTTTGGTTAAACTTCTGAGCGCTATAATACATTGTACCAGCATTAAATTTATTTCGGAGTGAACAAGTTGGTCATGCGTCAAATTTCCATCAATGGGGGGGGGGATGTCGTTGCTTAGTGGTTAGAGTGTTCACACAGAAACTTTAATGACCGAGGTTTACTCCCAGCGAAACACAAAAAAAAAATTATAAAATTAAATTTGCGGGTTTTCTAAATTACAATTTAAAAAAAAAGGGTTCCCCCCCTCTAAGGCTAACCTAATTAGTGAAGAAGGTCACCACTCATTATCAACATCCACCGACAATTGAGGCAATTGCTGTTGATCATTCAAAGATGATGGTATAACACTGTCCTTTGAGTAATCAACTGATAGTAACTTGTCTCATTGATATATAGCGATCAATATTGTAATTTTATTACAATATAAATCTATTTATCTCTCTTCTATCTTCAATATTCCAATACAATGCACTGCATGAGTATGAGTTTACTCCTGAGTATTGGTTTAAAAAAAAAATAAAATTTATGCCACAATTTGCTTCGTTTGAGGGTATTTAATTCATTAGTCTTGTAAGTTTGTAATAAACAAAATGCTATTTATCCACTGTTAGGTTTTCATCTGGGGTTAAGATGACTTTAAATTGAGGGCTTATCTATATAAATATTGATGTTTTGGTGAAATGCTTGCATTGTCAAAAGGGTCATATAAATTTGTTTACTTTATACCATGAACTTATGGTTCTCACAACTCATTAACAGTTTGTATTAAATAGTTGAAAACGACAAAAAACCGTTTTAACTAAAAAATTTATTTTTTATTGTCTAAAAGTTTATTGGGAATTTTATTTAAAATTTATCCGGCAAAAATTTTTTCTGTCCTAATATATTACAACCAAATAGAAAAGTGATTTAAGAATGTATTTTAATTTTAACAGTAGTCTCGAGTACAATACACTTCCATATATTTGTTTTAAATTTAAAAACATTGCTAAACAGTACTGGTTTCTTTCTGAAGACTTCCAAGTAACTTTAACAATTTGATCAAAAAAATAAAAATAAGCCAATACTTGTTATAAGCTATCAAAATCGCTTAGAGCCCAACAAATATTGTTGACACCCAGTTATGCACATCTTATGATTAAAGAAATTGAAGGACCACACATTAGCAAAGAAACTTCGCAGGTAATAAAAATATTTTAATCTTTTATAAAAATGTAGGTGGTTATGTTTTGTTCGACAAATATTTGCTTAATAATACAACAGCTTTGTCACAAAAATCAACAAAGTTTGAAAATCAAAACTTTCCAAAAAAACAGAGTCAAAGACTTTATGCAAACATATGCCGGCAACATGTTAACAATGTACATATCACAGTCAATTACCACTAATTAGAATAGAAATAAGTATTTATATTGTTTTTTTTCAAACGTTGTTTACTACTTAGCGAAAAGCAACTGTTTGTTTACCGAAAGTTATATGGTCATATCGCAGCCATATGCAAAAATACCTCCAGCATACGCAACACTGTTAGAAAAAAAACAACTGGACACATAACAAAAATATATTGACATTTGCTTTGACCAAAAATTCAAACGCCTTCAAAACGGATAAAACTGGATAAGTTATAAGAAAAAAATAACTACGAAAACTCAAAAAAAATTGACACTTGCGTTATTTGTTTTGTTGCTATTTCTGGCATATGGTGAGCTCTAAAAAGAGAGCCATGAGAACAATAATAAAAAAAAAAAAAACAAGAAAAGAAAAGGAATCTTAATGAAAGAGATATTTTCTACTACGCAATATTTTTGTAAAGTTCTGGTACAGCTGTATCGCATCAGAGGATTTTAGACAAATATTCCGAAAAAATAAACCAGCAGTAGTACGAGTACATTATTAAAAATGAAAAAAATTGTTATCAATTGTAACACACATGAAAGCAACACCTACAGGTTTACAAAGGCTATTGAAGTCATTGAATATTGAGATTCGCTTTATCAAAATTCAATTTCATTTTTTGTTTTCATTTCTCTTTTTTTTTTGTAAGTCTTTGTTTATTGAACTTTTGTTATAGTTTTTTGTTATAAACGGACGGCTTTGCTATACAGTGGAAAAAAACTTAAAAAATTGCAGTACAAACATAGAAGTTTATGATGTCATATGGGTCAAACAGAGAAGAGTTAAAAAAAGTATCATATCCTAACCAGAATATTCCGTTCACATGACTGTCGCGACAACTAACGGTAAACTAGAAAAAAAAAACAACCTAAAATCTATTAAACACACCTTCTTTCAATACTTTTTGATAATAGTTTTGTCTTATTTAGGGTTTTTAAAAATCAACGCAAGATTTGAATTAGTTTTTAGTTTTAAATTTTTATTTTTTTAATAAAACATTAAGTACATGGGATACATAAAGTGTATGAAAAAAAAAAAAAAAAAATTTTATATGATTTATCTGCGTGATGTCACCTGCTCAAAACCTGCACTGAACAATGACACTTTGTAGGTGCATTTATTTTTCGCCAATCAACTTTCCGAACCCAAAATACGGTATTTTGGCCATGTTATGTTATGATGACTGTTATACATCGTGTTGAAATTGTGCTTTTTCGCTTAATATTATATTACTTGAAAAACTAAATAATGAAAACATGTTGCTTTATAGTAAATCGCTCCATTTTTTCTTATCCCAACTTCTCAGCTACCAAACTGTGAATTTTTCAGAGTTGCCGAAAACTTATTGTAGAAATGGCATGAAAATTCAATTTTACTTTAACTCTGGGACACTATTTATAAAAGTTACAACAAAGTTGTACAATTCTTTTTCAACATGACCGATTTCAAGTTAAATAAGAGCTTACTTGAAAATGTTGAGTTCAGTTTATCAAATAATTTGTAATATTTTTTACAAATTTAAACGAAAAGTAGTCTAACAAGTTAACAGCTCACAACTCGTAACGGAAATAATTCCATCACCACAGACAAGAGACAAGGATCAATAAATAAGAATTAAATGTAAACAAAGAGACAAATATTTATATGTACCAATCAAGAAAAATGAAAAAAAAAACTACAAAAATATATATGCAATATTTAATTTTTCCACATCTTTTTTGTTTTTGTAATATTTATATATAATTTTTAATATAACATGTACGAGTATTTTGGTATTATAATGATTTATAATTTTAAATATACTCGATTGTTCTACGTGTATTCTGTTATTGTAATAATTTGTGCACATAACTTTTTTTAATTTAAATTAGAATACAATATTAATATTATATTTAATTAATCCGCGACGAATGACTAAGAACTTTGCTCGGTGTAGTATCACAGACCAGGGTATCTGGTAGTAATCGAACCCACAACCCTCACACTAGCAGTCTAGCACAATACCAACTAGATCACACACATAACTTAACTCTTTCAAGTTTGGTGGTTAGTTATCTAACAACCAATTGTTGCTTGTTTAAACTTGCTTTCATTAAATAATACCATTTTTAAAGACAAGGTTGATCATTTGTTGCGTGAGTTTGTCACTATGGTACACTGGTAATATTTATATCTTTATTTACACTCGGGGCAGCCAAGTATAATTGATCGGTTGTGATTGAAATAAAGAAGCATAGCGTGTTTGTTATTAAACAAAATCAGTTATGTTTAATTATTTAGTACTTGTTCTTCTGTTTTATGTTAATATATATGTAATAAGAGCATAATATACAAACAATAACGTAAGTAATATGGTTGTTAGATTACTAATCACTCTGACTATAGTACATTCTAAATTATCTGTTTTTCCATATAATTTTGTGTTTTTGTGCCGCGAATACTCAATGAAAAAGACATTGTAGATATTTTGTTTGAAGATATACCCTCTGATAGTGAAAGTGTGTGTAGTTTCAAATCAGACGAAGAAGGAAATTACGACCAAGAAACCGATCTGATTATACTCTGTTATATACCTTCACGATTACAGCCAGAACTTGATGGTTATTTTGACTCGGATGATAATATATCTTTATCGAATTTGTGTACTACTTCTGCCAATCAGTTACATGCTATGAGCCCGTGGCACTGTCAACTAAAATCTATGCCATTGACCGAAAATCCCACAAATGGTTTCATCGAACTTTTTTTTCATTTTCTGGATTGCGTTGTTATAAACTCTTTTATCTATTATATATAAAGAGCTCTAAAATACAAACCAGAACCAGAACTTGATCAGCTCAATGCCAAGAAGTGTTTACCTCGGGATCTCAGCACCAGTTCAAGTGAAAAAACCTAAATAAGACACTAAGCGCTCGATTTCTCCACTCCATCAGTACAAATAATGAAACACAAGCCATCAGTACGAAGAGAATTGTGTCTAGAAAGCAGAATGCATCAGCCAGAGAGTTCTACATCACAAAGATGTGAAAATACAGCACAAAAGAGAACACAGTGCTTACCATACGGCAATGCAGAACCTGTAAAGTTCCTCTTTCTAAACGCACAAATAAAGCTACGGTCACATTAGGCAAATATTTGAAGAAAAAAACGTAACCAATATTTTTTTTGGAAATATATTATGCAAATATTTCTGTTTATGTAAACATTTCTTCAAAAATTGTTTAAAAACGATATTAAAAAGAAGAAATATTTTTATATATAATTAACTAAACGTTAAGAAATGAAAAATTAAAAAATAAATATTTTCATAAAATAGTGGTTACGTGTTTTTCATCAAATATTTACCCAATGTGACCGTACCTTAAGACATGTTTCTCAGATTTTCATCAGAATTAATTTTTTGTTATAAAAGAACGCTGCCGATACTACACTTTATTGGAATAATTTTTATACCAGCTGTCACGGTGGTTACTGAACTAACCACCCTATTCCACAAAAGCCTGAAGCGCAAACTTTTTTTTTTTTTTTCTTTTTTTATAATTAATGAACATTAATCAAACCATTAGAAATATAATAAAATTATATATGTATGTAAGACAGTGGCTGAAAAAAATAAATGCTAGAATTAATAACAATCTAACTAATTTGAAGGCATTTACTGATGATTTTGCTTTATAAAGTTATTTCTTCGTGAAAATATTATGCCCGTATTTATAAAAAATAAAACAGTTTTATTAATTGCTTATTTGACAATTACTCCATAGAAATATGTCAAATAAGCACTCTATAAACCAATTTTATTTTTTATGAATACGGGCATTAAACTTTATTTAATCAACATTTTGTAATAATAATTCTTTCTCAATCATTGCAAAATGACCTATTAATTCATTTCATAGAATTTAGTTTAGTTTAAATCAAACACAAATTAGTTAAAAAAATATGATCAACAAAATGGTTGCAAACGAATTGATATATAAAATAAGTTTTAATTATATTTTAATAAATTGCTGTAGTAAATTTTTCCAAACTTTAATAAACGTTTTACTGCATTTCTGGCCCACCATATTATTATTCTGCATAATAAGTTTATTAAGACACACCACTGCAGTACTTTTTTGTTTGTAATAAAAAATTATTTTGAAAGATTTTTTTTATGCCACAAATACTTATCTCTGTAAATATTTTTATAATGCTATTTATGTATGTAAATAAAAAAAAAAATTATTGCAAAAAAATTAATAATTGTATCATCAATTCAATGAATTTCTGCATTTCATTTATAAGTATGCTACTATACATGTTTTTTTGTGCCCAATAATTTTGATGCAACACTTGACATGAAAAAAATATAAAAAACTTTTTCTAGTTCTCTTGATGTATCTTTAAGCCTGAACAAAAAAAAAATTGTTTTTTTTTCAAATTAGTTGTAGAAAAATTTTTTATTTAAATTGAATTTTTGTTATAAAAGTGGAAAAAAAATTGAATAAAAAAGAAATATTTTAAAAGTATTTCAGTATTTCAGTTTTTCGTATATTTTTTTTTACCAAATACTAGAAGTCGTATGTTGTATTGAGAATAGAATTTGATTTTATGTTTTTTTTTTAACATCATCATGATGATGGTGCAATTCAGTAGAGGATACAAACCAAAAAAAAAACCTTTCTATTACACACAAATATTAAAACCCAAATGAACCCCCAAATTGTATTCAAATATGCATACGAACAAACAGTAGACCTCACACACACACTGATATTTTATAAATATTATTGACAAGATACTTTAGCTTTAAAATTCATTCGTTAACAAAAAAAAAAATAATAAAAAAAAAAAAATCATCAGATACAAAGAGATATTCACATGCTATAAGTAAACATGAAAATGCGTACGATTTTATTTTCAACAACATTTTCCATAAAAATTCTAACAAATGGTACTGCTGTTTTCCTTTCTTTCTTTTTTTTTCGCCATTGGTATTTGTTGCTATTGAAAATTTCAACATTCTGAGTTGAAGGGAGTAAATAGAGATGCCTAGATGAGTAGAGGCAAATTTCACTTCAATGTTTCTGTTCTTTTTTTCTTTTTCTAAGTATTCCATCAATGATTTTGGCAACAAAAATATTCTAGAAATTCGTTTTCAGCCTTTAAGAAATACAAAAAAGAATCAAAAATTCTATAGAAATATTTATTATGAAAATGTTAAAATCTCCAGACAATCTCTACATTCAGTAACAGTTATAAATAAATAAAAAATATTTGCTATAAAGCATAGAAAGCAATGTACGTAAAAGGTGGTCCATTGTCAATAAAACAAAAAGTTTACTCAGAATCAAGATAATTATTTTCATTATTTAAAAAGGATTTACGGCAATTGTGTGTGAAACAAAACATCCGTTGACCAAAATGTTGCGAATTTTCAAGGGCTCTGAGACATAATTAAGGTTTAATGTCTTTAGTTTGGCAAATTATCTCATTCTTTAGCTTCTAAACTGTTTTTGTCTTATTGACGCAGATTTTTTCTTTTAAATATACTTAAAGAAACAAAACCAAATCACATGATTGTGGTGGACAATTAAAATCGCCATTGAGCACAAAAGTCATTGTTTCTTTGGCTGTGGGGCAACTGACACCATGAATTTCTGAAGATAAAAATGATGAAGCAGATTGAAAATTTTCCATAAGTGACACTTAAAAGAGCAGAATTTTATGAAAAACACTAAAATAACCTCGGCTGGTATTCCATATACCAATACCATTGCCAAGTTGTGAAATTTATTCAAGGAAGTTCACACAAATGAGTATACAAATGCTGCAAAAGAAAAAAACCGACAATCTATAAAAATAAAAATCAATGTTGTTCGTTGGTCATCGCATCAGTTGAGAACGGCTCGACCGATTTTATTGATTTTTTCTTTCTAATGATGGTTAGGAAGTTTCCGTTAGGTTTTTACGGAAAGAAAATTTTCCCACGACCACTTTTACTCCCACTTTTTTCATTTACCTAAAATCAAAAATCGGATTCATCGATTTGACTAATTTTTCTTTCAAATGTTTGTATTAATCCATTTTAAGTTTTCGTCGAGGAAAACGTTGCCACGCCTACTTTTACGCCCACTTTGTCCTATTTATCTCTAAATACTAATTTTTGTATATCTTTAGAACGGTTAAAGCTAAAGTTTTGGAATTGGGTCTGAATAACTTCATGGGCAAGGCAAATCATCAGTCAGAAAGTGGGTGAATTTAGACAAGTGGGCGTGACACCTCCCATACATGTTAAAAATTGGTTTCTTTATTCATACGTATCTTTAAAAGTGTTGAAGCTAAAGTATCTGAATTTGGTGTGATTGATTTAATAGCCATTAAAATTTATCAATAAAAAAAGGGCAGATAATTATTTAGACGTGATTACTTCCAGACAAACTAACTATTAAGTTCAGTATATCTTGAAATCAGTAACACTTAAAGTTTTTTAATTTGGTCTGGGAAGATAACAGCTAATCTACTGAAGACGCTCACCATTCACATTAAACATCCACCGACAGATGAGGCAATTGCTGTTTGATCATTCGAGGGTGAAGGTATAACACTGGCTCTTAAGTGGACAAATTTACAGCAACTTGTTTCATCAACAATAAAAAAGGCACAAAATATACAAACATGTATGAAAAAAAACCTTCTATCAAGCATCTTCACATTCCAATACAATGCACTGCATGAGTAGGGGTTTGCCCCTGAGTATTGGTCTTAATAAAAAAAAAAAAGTCATCAGTCGAAAAGCTAGTTTTAGATAAAAATCAATAATAAATTCGGTTAAATAAGGGAATGTATTTAAATATTATTAGGTGGGATAATTATTTTTTATTCCAGTAATTTTTCCACAACCGAACAATACTTATAAAATTGTTCTTTATTGTACTGTAAGTTGCAATAGTTAAATAATAAAAAAGAAAGATATTGTACTTCAAATATAGCTTGTTGTGAGAGAAGTTCTTCATTAAGGGCCACATAAACACCTAGGAACGACAATATCGAAATCTGGGTATGAGAAACATAAAACATAAGAATAGTAATGGGCAAAATATTCTTTGTTATGTTATTTCACAAAAACTAAACAGATTATAGTTTCGTCAAATTTATAGCAACTTATTACCCCGCAAAACAAAATCACAGAAAACGAGAAAACATTTATCGAGAAAAAAAAAATATTCATTTTTTTAAATGAAATATTTGTTTTCTTTTTTTTTCATTTTACTTTATATAATACTTTATATAATATTGCTTTATCTAATAAGCTTGGGTGTAAAAAATATTTCATGATAATTTTGGTTTTTCTTACAAACTAAAGAAAAATTTTTCAATATTTATGTCTCATCACGTTCCAATAGTCCACTTTTAACAGCTGTCATCGTTCTTTTCAATTAGTTTCTGTACAGTCAGTGTATAAAAATTGTAGACAGAATAACAGCTTTTGTTAGACAAAAAAAAAATATTAAAGGCGGTATTGCTAAGGCGAATATTTAAATGTGTGCTCTGCTTGTTTTTAATATATTTACTCTCTCTCTCTGCAAATATTTTAAGCATATTCAAATAACTGTATTTAAATAAAATCATATGTTTTATATTTATATGTGTGTATGTGAAGTTGTGTAAACTTTTCAAAAAAAAAAAAAACGATTTGCTAAAATGGCACAAACAAAATGAGAAAAAAACTAAAATTCAATCACAATAAAATGGGTCTGCTTATTTGCTTCTTTCTATTCTTGTATTATG
Organism: Metopia argyrocephala; assembly: GCA_963576795.1. Taxonomy (NCBI): domain Eukaryota; kingdom Metazoa; phylum Arthropoda; class Insecta; order Diptera; family Sarcophagidae; genus Metopia; species Metopia argyrocephala. The sequence goes on along the minus strand of OY756208.1, from coordinate 16,818,811 downwards.
ATCTTAATGTGGTGTGTGTGCTATAAGTGCTTGGTAGCTTAAAGCCTTCGGGTTAGTGGGTTTGTACTATAGAGTGGTAGTGAGTACGCAAGCAGTAATAATGAGTTAGAGAGGGATTGTTAAAAAAATGTTTTACGAGGGATTATAACGAAATCTAAATTTCATTTAAATTTAATTTTAAACAGTAAATTTATATTTTTATTATCTATTTGTAGATTTTGTGTTTCCCATCAGACGACATTTACAAACATTAAATTATGAAGAGAAATTAAGAGCAACGGAACATAACATTTTTATTTATTGCATGTTTTAGCAATAATAAATGCATGCTTAGTAAACAGATATTTTGAACAAACTAGACCGGTGAATGCTGGCAAAGTTATACCAGATTTAAAATTTATTACATTATGAAAAATAAATGCATCTTCTTTCGTAAAAAAAATTATACTTCACCACCAAATTGCATTTATAAAAAAATTAATTTAACACAATAATTACAGAAGGCTGTAACTGAGAAAAAGTCGAAAATATGTTTTTTGCCTTATTTTTATCAGAAAAAAAATACGAGTCGATTGGTCCAGGTCCCAGATTTCTACCATGAAAATAAATTTCTTTACGCCGTCTACGTTTTGAATGTCGATGTTGATCATTAAAGGGTGAAGGTATATCAGTAGTTTTTGAATTGTTAAATTGACAGAAACTTCTCTCATCAACAAAACATTCACATAATAAAAAATAAACATAAAATCTTTCTATCTTTCTTCAAATTCCAATACAATGCACTGCACAAGTAGGGGTTTACCCCTGAGTATTGGTCTCAAAAAATAAAAAAATCAGAAATAAAACTGTTGTCCTAATCTCATTTTTTTTTTTTTTTTTTAATTTATCAACGACCTCATACTTAGTAGTACTGGCAAAGTATTGAGTAATGGGTATCGAGTATTTGTACTAATTTTTGGGTACTCAATACTTAAAAGTAACTACTCAATACTTTAAGAGTTCTATTTTTCCTTAAAAGTTTAATGGAAAATTTTAAATTTAACGGTCAAAACAAAATTCTTTTTAAAATTTCAATACTTTATGAAATTGTTTTCTCTTAAAAATAAAGTAAAGTATTGAGTAGTATTGAGTACCCAAATGGAAGCACTCAATACTATCGAGTAATAAAAAGTAGTAGAATTTGACAGCACTAATACTTAGTGGTTAAACAGCATGTTGTGATCAAATATACACTATTCACAGACCCACTAGACTACTCTATTGATACCTTTACAGAAAGAATGGGACCAACGTAATAAGAGAAATATCAACACTGACAAAAATAGATAAAAAAAACAGATAAATTTTATGTTTCATTTCAAGTTTTTATTTGTTTTTTTGTATAACTTAAAACTATTTAATGCCTTGAACGTTTGAATTGTTATACTTTCGCCGATGATTTTCTTCTTTCTGAAAAGATATCTGTGTTTGTCTTCAAAGTACATATTTTCAAATCAATTAATCTCATGTAGACCCATAAACATATAAAACTTACTTTAACACGTTCACGCCGGCGCGTACCACCGGTGGCTCGCACATTTCTGCCTGATAGGGCGGCGCGTACCACCAGTGGCTCGCACAGAATTGTCTTATCGGGCGGCGCGTACCACCGGTGGTACGCATATGATTGTACTACCAAGCAGTGCACATCACTAAAAATATATTTTAAATTTTCATTTAAAGCATTTAAATGTATTTTTTAAAAATAATTATTTTATAGTAGATAATATTGTATTAAATATTTTAAACATAACTTTAATTCAATAACGAAAACATAAATAATTCAATAATAATTATAACAAAAATAATACTTATAACATAAATATATCAATGATATAAAATAAAAATTAATTATTCAATAATATAGACACAAAACATAACCCCAATAGCATCAAAAGATTAATGCATGAAACCATTTTCCTGTCGACAATCTTTCGTTGAAACATTTAGTTCGCGCCCGCCCGATAGAACGAAAAGCTTTCAGTGCAACCGCCTATGGGCAAGAAACATGAATTGCAGTGCCGGCGTGAACATGTTAAATTTATTTTTAAAGAAATTTTTACTGAAAATTTGATTTAGAATACATAGATTTAGCAAATATTTTGTGCATATAAAGAACAATAAAAAAAAAACGGCGCACAAAAAAATTTTTCGTGTTAAAAAATTAATCGCTATCATTTAATTTAAATTAATAAATTTAATTAAAATACCTAAAAATAATAATTTTATTTTTTAGAATTTATTTTGGCTGATACAACTTAAATTTCATTATATAGTAGATTTTACTTATAGAATGGATTGATTCATGGGTAGCGAACAAACACAAACACTTTTTCACGATGGGATTCGTCAATTACCAGAAAAATGGGAAAGAGTAGTGGTTAACGACGGAAAATACTTTCAACATTTAACGTACAACAATAAAGCTTAAAATTTTGGAAAAAGCCGCACTTACTTATTTACAGTCCTAATAAATTATTATTTTTATTAGTAATAATTGATAACAATTTTGTCACTAAACTCGAAATTATTAATTCGCTCATAACTCATAATTTTATTCGTAAGTTCAAAACTAGTAAGCATTTAATTGATAATTGTTATTTGTTAAAAAAAAAAATTGGCTCAACGTTAACCTTCCTTAACAATCCTCGCTACAATCCTCGTTATAGAGTCGAAGCCTTAATAAATGCTTGTTTGTTCCTCTCGTTTATTTTGTTCGTTTAAGTACTTCCTTTTATTTGGCAATTTCTATCAAAAGTTGCTTCTTTCCATACCATTTCAATTATTATTTATTTTTTTTTTCTTTTTACTTGTCAAAAATATCAATTTTGTTCAAATCTTGCCTACATTGAAATACAAAGAGAAATAATTTTTAGCATAAAGAAACCTAAACATATTCGTTTATTTCTGTTTTTTTTTTTCTGGTTCTCAAATCAGCGTATGGACAAAATAGCAGCTTTTCTTAAGAAATAGAAAATTATTATAAAAATCAACAATACCAACAAGAAAAAAAAAAAGAAGAAACTCCTAAATAAACAATCAAATCTTTAACATACGCAATAACGAGAATAAGAGAGAAACGTTTTTATTGCTGTAATCACACGTATTTAAATGAAAACATGTTTTTGTAGTTGCAACATTTACATATGAAATATTAAAAGCAACAACAACACTCGAACAAACAAACTGACAGACAGGGTAGCAAAAATAAAATTCAAATTGGCACCTACTCACAGAAAAACACACATACACACACTTAACTAGTTTTATATTCAAGCTCATATCTATAAGTACTCGTACATATGTGTGTATGTATGCTTAGAATCATATGTAAACAAATGTTAATGCCTTTTACGTATGCATGGCTGTAGACTAGTACATATGTATGTGTACTTTGTTTAAATTCTATTTATATTCGGCTATTATCGGCAATATAAACGAAAGAGAAAGATATTATAAAATCAACATGAATATAAACACATACTTATGCATATACTATGTACGATTGTGTATGATTGTGTTGTTTTAATACAAACTTTCTATCTCTTATTCACTCACAATTTCTCTGGGTTAATCATCGTACTACGTTACGTATGAGTGCTTTTAATATTTCAATAATGTACTCTTCTAGTGAGGGTTTTATTGTGCGTGTGTGAGTTCTTATGGTTTGTTTCATTTTACACTTTTATTTCCTTTTGCGTTTTAATCAAATTTCTATAATTAAGTGGGCATACAAAATTGGATTTCATGTTTTTATGCATTTTTTTCATTATAGCGGTAAATGAGTGCGTAGTAAAATTTAAAAATCAAATAAGAGAAATTATGATTTAAAATGCAAAAAAAAAAAAAAAAAAAAAATTGAATTCTTTATGGCAGTGGTAGACGCTGTACGAATAATTAACTTTAGAAAAACTGAAATTTGCAATTCTAAGGAAATACAAAATTTTTATTTCAGGAAAAAAACGCTATCTAATTAGACGTTTAGTTTAGTTTTGAGTACTCAGTCGTTTGTTGAGAACCAATTTTAACCGGATTATAATTTAAAAATATAAACCATATCACGTATTTACAGAAATCTATTTACTTAAGAAAGTCTTAAAAATATCGAGTTTAACTTCGGATACATACATACAAACATAATTGGCCATTACAACCTTGTGCCAGGGTTATGGCCCAGCTTCTCTCAGCACTTATGTTGTGTGAGCTAATTTTTATTTATTTATTTTATTTATTTACAGTTTAAAGTCGGCTTGGAACGACAGATATGAGAAGCTTTTTCATGGCAATCAATTACTCAAAGATCTTTTGCCAGAAAACTGCTGAAAGGTAGTTGCCGAAAGAAAAAATGTTTTCATATTTCTTTTTTCGAAGATGTCAGAGCTTAGATTTGAACCCAGCGCTATAGTCTTAGTTAGCCAACACACTAACCACTAGAACACGGCAACTGCAACTTCGGATAACTCTTTTTAAAACTTGAAAATTAAAACTTTAATTTAAAACTTGTTTCAAACTAACATCGCTTTCTTTTCCACAACAAGTGTAGCATTTTGTTGTTTTTAAAGAAAATTATTATCCAACGCCTATATAAAAAAATTTGAGATCGATAGACAAATTTCGCTTTTCAAAGTTTTATACTCCGTTTGTTTTCATTTCAAGGCTCGAAAACTTTTTTTTATGTCAGTGTAATTAGACTTATATTTGTTTTGTTTTCTACCATATTCATATTTTGTATCACTAGAGGGAGTTAGCTAATGTATAGTTTTTGCAAATATTAAAGCACTATCAAAATCTTGCAACATTTTTTTAATCTGTCACCAAATTGGCCTGACTCTACTAAAAATTTATAAATTTTAAGTTAATCACCACTATAGCAACCAGTGAAGTAAACTGTAATGTTAGAATGCAAACATTTAAACATTTTTGATGCAATTTGTTTTGCAAATTCAGGGTTTGGCAGCCGAAAAATTTAATTTTCTTCGTTCATTTGCAAACAGTGTCAATGCATCTTTAGTTATTTAAAAATAGTTTTGTATGAAATTAAAAAAAAAATACAATAATGAAAGCGAGTGAATCATCCCACTAATATATACGAATATACGGAGTAACCAATTTTTTTTATAAAGCAAGCTTAAGATCTGTTTTACCTTTTTGCAGACTGGTTACGTGTTTAGTTTTATTAAAAGTCGGTTAAACTTATATAAAATTCTTGTCTTTTTTCTATAAGTTTAATTACTATTTAGAATTTCAAAGAACTTTCTTTTATTTTGTTTATTGAAAGACGGAATTTAATTAATGAAATAATATTTGCTTATCGTGGTGAAACTGGCTTCAAGCAGTACATAACTCCATATATGGGAAACTGTCATATATGGGAAACTGTAGTGCGTGTTTGATTGAAAATTGATAAAGACGAAATTGCGTGGTAAAATATATACAGTAATGGCACAGTAATGGCACTTAATCCCAAGAACAATTGTTTGGTCAGCTGTGTGGTTTGTTATGCCGTCAACGTTCATTGATCACTTATCATGGTCTCATCACTAAAAATTATTTTGTTGATAAGTGCATTGTTTTCGTTCAGTGTTTCAAATAGCCACTTCAATAACGTTCGGGCCAAATAATGGTAGTGTTGCGTTTAATGGTTAAAATTCATTAAAATTCATTATTAATTTATTTAAAAAAAAAATAACTTGATGGTGTTTGCATGATTCCTATAGAAAAGTTTGAGTTAAATAGTTGATGATTGTCAAGAACATTAGCAAAATACAAAGAACTCTCATGAGTCCTGAAACTATAGTCCAAAGCATGTTCAGTTCGCCTGGTATACATTTCCTTTACGGATGCCATTTAAATATTTTATTGAGAAGTTATTACGAATTTAATCTGAATTCATTTAACAGAATTTAGTTTTAATCTAATTAAAGCAACACAGAAACTTTCTATACTAGAAAAAAATCTTACATTATGAATAATTGTTTTAAATATATTGTCTTTAGATTTATTTATTCATTATCGTAAAACATACTCTAATTTTGGAGCAATATTCATATAAAAACATTTACATTTATAATAGGTTTATAAAATATATGTTCATTCAAACTTTGGTTACAAAAAATTTCGATAAATCAAAGTTATACAAACATATATCAAAAGGGACTCAGCTGTTGTATAACTTAAATACGATCTGTATGAAAAAAACCATAGGTTCACTGTAAAGCAAACAGCTCAGAGTCTCTGTAGTGAACTGAATCATTAACCTGTAGTACGGTTTTATAGTCATTACTACCAACTCAACAATCGCCATATAATACGATAAAGCAAAAAAGATATGTTATATGCAGCGAGCATTTCATAAAATGTTGTGGAACGCCGCTGTAGTTCACATGGTATGAGTATGCACATAAGCAGTGATCACTTGATACTTTTCATTGATATAAAAATTTGAAGAACGTATATTGATGTTGTTGCAATTTTGACTATTATGTTGCAATATGACTATTATTATGGCTCGAGTCATATTGCAGACACACACAAACGTGTATAATTATGTATTAAATAATCGTATAAACACAAAAACTATATAATTAATTAGCTAATAAACCAAATACAATAAATATATGTAGATGTAAAGGTTTGATTAGAAACTATCAAATCAGTCAAAATTTTAGTATGTAAGCAAGTCCAATTATGTAAGACATGGTCCGAATGAAAGTAATTCTTGCTAGCTCTTTATCAGCTAATTTGAGTACTTTCATTCATTACAGACCATTGCACTTGTATATAATTTTAAGGCACTTGTACGTATGAGTAATATTTAATTAAATATTGCTTATACGTCAACTCTGCAAGGTGAAAGGAAATTAATGGTACATAGTAAGCCTGTGTGTAATTTTTTAAGTCATTAAAGTATAACCATATTGTCACAGAATTAAAGAACGCTGTAACTGACAAAAAAAATCGAATATACGTTTTTTGCATCGTTTTATCAGAAAAAAAATCACGTCGCTTGGTCCCGGTCCCAGATTTCTAAGATGAAAATAAATTCACTTACGCCGTCTGCCGTTTGAAATATACAAGTGTCTTTGCTCTACTTTCATAAAGGTTTATTGGCTCTGGTGAACATTTAAGGTTTTGTCAGTTACAGCGTTCTTCAATTCATAGACGATATACGAACACCACTATGTGATAAAAGGCCAAAAGATTCGTGTCTACCCGTTTTGTCCAATGTCATGAAATTTTTTTTATGGGCCCCCAAACATTTTGGGCCTTTGTGTCATTTTTGCAAAAGAAGTGTCCTTTTTCTCAGGCTCATATCATGCAAGCCGTTTCGAATTTTGATAAACTTTCTGAGACCAAGTTGTGGCACTTGTCATGAAGAACAACAATTGTGAACATATTAAATCAAAAAACTTCACTTTCAACACCAAAAAAAAAAAAAACTTAAAAAATATTCGACATTTTTGTACCATTTTTCCAGTTTTTAGGGACATAGGTAGCAAGCCGTTCAAAATTTAAGGAAGCAATGAACTTCGAAAGTTTACTTAAGATCACTAAAACATATACACTTCCTTGAAATGATTCTTAACAACGTTCAGGTAACGCAAAAGTATTTTCAAAAAAATATTTTCTTTCGTGACCACCTAAGTGATATCTCAAGGATTTTAAGAATCATTTAAATACTTAATAAAATTAACCTTTAAGTTTCTATATACATATATTTATATATTTGTTTTAAGTCAGCAAAATTACATGCAAATAAGAATCAATCAATAAAACTATAATTTTGCAAAATTTACTTTTATATTCATATGAAATAAAATATTTTTATGTTTAAGTATTTATTTCACAATAAAAATACAAGTAGATATCAAAATATATAGAAAACTCTTAAAATACGATAATAAAATAAACCTTACAAATCACATTTTTGTTCATTCGTTCTCTCTCTCTCTCTCTTAAATTTAGTGTCTTTTGTTAAACAAAAATTCTTTTATATCGCTCGTAAATATTTATGAAAACATATTTCGTTTAATTGAAGAGTAAGACCTCGTTGTCAATTGTTTATGATTTTTGTTGTTACAAATCAATATCGATAACAGGATTTTATTGTTTTTTTTAATATTTTATCATCTCTGCTACTCTCTCACTCTCATTTGCTATTGTCGATTTTTGTGTTCTTCTTTTTTTTATGAATGTATACATTTTTTTTTATAAACAAACAATACAAAGAGAGTGTAAACAATATAAAAATAATAAAAACAAATTCTTATGAGAAAAAAAAATTGTAAAATATAGTAAAATAAAAAACAACAAAAGTTATTACAATAACAACAAAAATGTATGACTTTAATAAAAACACAATTTTGTTATTTTTTTTTTTTCTTGTTTTCTCTGAAGTATATATAAGAGTGTAAGCGTGTAAAGAAGAGTATAAATAAGGCCAAAATGTTTTTTAGTAGTTGTTATATTGGTAAAAATATTGTTTGTCGGATTTTAAAGGGTGTTGCTTTTATGATCAATAGAAATTTAAAATGTCAAAAACAAAACATAAAAAATTAAAATTGGATCGAATGAAATACACAATGAAATACACAATATTCGACAATAATTTTGAGGGTGTAGACAACGCAGATATTCTTTACGTCACAGAATCGGTACAAACAGTTTTAGGTCACAGTTCAGAACGTTTTAAGAAGTACCAAAAATAATGTTAGAAAATGAGAAAAATAAATTCTAATGATACCCCCAGCGTGTAAACCGTACAAGAATGTATTTTGTTGATTATATATAGTCTGAAGGGTTTATTTGAAATTAGTTTTAAGCCAAAATTTTTTAGTGTTACGAATTTTTGGACTTATGTCTGATTATTAAAGCTAGTCTGAATTATTAAAATTGTATTCCACTCGTGATGATTTGCTAGAATATACTGCCCACAAATGTCAACAAGGGAACGTAGTGGAGGAAATTTTTTGCCAGTAAACCATTTTGTGAACTCTAACGATCTTAAAAAACTACCCTTTATAAGTGATTTTATATAATCGTATGTATATAGTTGTTTATGAATTCATATACAGGTTTGCTATTACTTTTTTTATAAAAATTTTATAATTTTTATACCCTACATCTATATTTGTTGCTGATACAAAAGTCCAAATTGTTTACGACACTAAGCCCAATTATAAAACCTTATGCAGCGTGCTGTACGTCTGTCTATTTCAGCTATATAATGAAATTAAAAATTAAATTATGAGGCATATATTTACCAGATATATCGCTTTCATATTCTACCATGTTCTAAGAATTACACAATCTTGTGTACTTCTGGACATGTTGTCCAGAGGGGGTGCGTGGTATAGTGGTTAGAGCGCTTTGCAAAAACTTAAACGGACCAGGTTCAAATCCCAGCAGAGGTGAAAAATAAAGAAGAAAAAGTTTGTTTCCCTCCAAAAGTCCACCTTCAAAGAAACCGCTCTCTGATATTCCTCTCTATTCCACCTTTACCATTGGCAACATATTCGAATGATCAGGAGAAAAGCGCCAACTATTGACAAATAGCAGATAACAGCTAAAACTTACTTATTGAAGACACTCACCACAATCAACATGCAACGATTTGGCAATTGCTGTTTATCATTCAAGGGTGAGGGTATAACACTGGCCTTTGAATGATAAATTCACAGCAATTTGTCACACAAAAAAAATTTCTGTCCTTTCCACAAAAATTCCAATACAATGCAAAGCATTAGTAGGGATTTTATCCAAATATTAGTATCAATAATAATAATAAAAATAACATATGATATGCATTCAAAATTTACTTTATTCACAGAATAATCTGAATAGAATAAGTAGAACCCCTAACATATGCATTGAAACGATCAAGATTGCTTATATATATTACTGTGCCATAGTGTAGTGGTTAGAGCGCTCGCATACAACACAAAGTAGCCCAAGAAAAGTTTGCGGCATTTTGAGGTTTTATTTAAAAAAATAAGATGTTGAAGAAATATATCCATAAGAAGCCGCCCCCTTACATTTCATCTATACACATTTGGCATTGGCACCAAAACTAATGTTCAGTAGAAAGCGCTATCTACTGGGAAGTAGTAGCTGACAGCCACCTACTTAAGAAATACAATACTGATGAGGCAATTGCTGTTGATAATTAAAAGGTGAAAGTATAACACTGACCTTGAGTCATCAATTAACAGCAACATGTTTCATGGACATACTGTCTAGTGTAAAGCGCTTAGTAGAATAAAATATATCTTCGATTTCAATTTAATGCACAGCATGAGTAAGGGCTTATTCCTTATTATTTTGGTGTAAGTTAAAAAAAAAAAAACAGTTACCTTATTAGGTAGTAAATCAAAATCCACATTCTCTACACATTCGTCGGGTACTATGAGAGTTTACGTATTCTCCGACTCTCAACCATGGAAAAACTGTATAGCCAAATACATGGCTTTGAAGTTAGTACCCAATTGTAGCTTCTGGATGTTGGTGGCACTGATAGATATATTGTATATACCCGTGTGATCAGTACGGTGGGTTTATGTCCAAAGAACTGTTCTTATTTTAGCAGAAATTTGGGAGTTATGGCAATGATACTTGAGATTTTATCCCGAATATTCGTTGTGGGTATTGGATAACTATTGCATCATTAGGTGATCGTGGGAGCAATTAGGACAATAACTGAAAACTAGACAGGAAAATTGTATCGACTATAGCAAAATCAAGATCCAAATAGTGCTGCTATAATTTCAACTATTATAGTTGAAAAATCTATCCCAGACTGCTTCCAAAGCTCTCACTATACATTTTTACTGTCATTTTTTTCAATTAGTCAACAAATTTATACAACTTCTATAGATTCAAATAAAATCGAGGCATATTCATACAATTAAGTATTGTTTTTTACAAAGAAGGACTCTCGAAAATGTGGTCTTAGAACCACATACTAATAAAAGTTATTTGGAAGGCTGGATGTGCATATTAAGCGCTTATTATATTTAAAAATCTAAATTTTGTTATAATAGAATTTGATTTTTCTACAATTGGTACTACTTATTTTTCTTTTTTTTTGGCCTAAAAGTAAGTTCTCATGTAGGGTCTTCAAGAGTTGTGCTTGAATTCCTTTAAGTTTTAAAAATATTTTTTAGTCATTGGTAATTTTCTAAGTTTTAGATTTTTTTTTTTTTTTTTTTTTTTTTTGTTTTTTAAATAAAAAAAAATGTTTTTACAACACGTTAAATAACATAAAAGCACATAAGAATTTATGCGCATCAAAAATGTTTTCAACAGCAACAACATATTCATCTACATATACAGAGAACAAAAACAACAGCGATATAACAATAAAATACACGTATAACAACAAAAACGTAGAGAGTTTGAAATACGCAAAGAGGATATACACAAATGTTCATATAAAAATATTCACTTAAAATATAGATAAACAACTACAGAAATCAGTATGGAATACCGTGTATGAATGACTTTACAAATACTCTGGAGAATTTGAAAAAAAGCAAAAATATTAAGGATTTTACCACAGAAAAAAAAAAAGAAAAAACAACCGGATAATACTAAAAAATACTAAATTTAACTTTAACAGTTTTTTTTTATAAATTGTTTAGAATAAAAAACATAACAACACATTGTGGAAGAGATACTTATAACGAGGAAAAAGGATAACAACTAAACGGACATACAGATACACAGCAATACAAGCGAATGCGAAAAAAGTACTCTCATAACCACTTATGGAAACTGCTTGTAATGATGTTTTGTCTGCAGTTTTATTTTTTTATATTTTTTTTTTGACACTCCAACGTTTAAGAATTTTTAAACTGAAAGCGTTGTGTTGTGGCTTGTTAAGACGGTAGGAGTAAATATAGGTTAACGTGCCTTTTGTGGCACCATAAAGTAATAATCACTTGATTTTTCTCCCTTTATTTGTAATGATGAAAAGCAAAGAAATGAATATTTAATAATTTAATGTTTGATTGTGATATTTTAAAGGATGTTTTTTTCTCGTTATATTAATCATAAAACATTCAGAGAATTATATATTGTTTTTACCATTGATTTAGCAATAAAATTAAAAATATTCAGAAGTTATAAATATTCTATCAAAATTAGTTTCTGGATTTTTATAAACCAAAACACGAAATACAAAAACGTGCTTATGACTTACACAAAGTGTGCACAAACTACATTCACACTTTCGTTTTGTTAAAACTAACAAGCAGTTAACTACCTATCACTGCCAAAACCTTTAAATATCGTCACAGTAAATCAAAAATATTTGCAATTATGTGTGAGGTGCAAACATTTTTTCATATGTTACATATGTACGTCAAAGCAAATTTGCATTCGTATAAAGCGTAAGTCATGTTTAGTGTAAGAAACGTAAGAACTCAGAGGTAAACCCCTACTAAATGGAAAGAACAGTACATATATTATTTTTAATTATATTATTATTAAGCGCCTCGGAATGAGACAAATTGCTGAGAATTGATCATTCAAAGGTCAGTGTTATACCTTCACGCTTGAATGATCAACAGCAATTGCCTCATCGTTGCATGTTGATTGTGTGGTGAGTGCCTTCGCTATGTAGGTTTAGCTGTTATCTGCTACTTCCCAATAGATGGCGCTTTTCTCCTGATCATTCGTTTTTTGTTGACATTGGTTAAGTTGTAATAGAGTGGAATATCGGAAAGCGTTTTCTTTGTAGTTGGTCTTCTTGGAGGGGGGAGGACCTATTAGTTTAAGTTATAATTTAGAAAAAAAGTTTTTTAATTTTTGATTTACTTTTGGCCGTTTTGGACTGTTTTCGTTTTTGTAACAAGAAAAAAAAAACAAAGTAAACCGAAGTTTATACTTATTCACCAATATTAAATAAAATATATATATGCAGTATTTCTGCTATTTTCACAAATATAATGAGTACATGTGTTGTTTCCAATAATCCACGCTTCTGTGTCTTTTTAGCTTTTAATTTAAAATTCTATACCAACTTAAAAAAATAATTTTATTTTTTGTTTGTTTACAATTAGCAGCTGTTTTTCTTTTTGCCTCCGTATTAGAATTACCTTTTTCTGTGCATAAAAATAATAACCATATATGAGCAAAATAGTCTAGTAGGTAGGTGCTGTCTTACTAGACGAGAGCTTCAGAATCAAACCCCAGCTCTGAGAGTAATTGATTGCTATGAACAAGCTTTTCTAATCTGTTATTATTAAATTTCATTTTCTTATTCTCACACAATTCAATGAGTACACATTGAAGCGGAAACTGGCGTTAAAATTTGCACATATTCTTCTCAACCAGTCGAAGTTAGAGTAATTAGAATAAAAACATTGTAATTGCAAGGGAATATAATATCTTGTCGATACAAACATATTACTCAAGAAGGCTATGCTCATTAAAATTCATCAACTCTTAAGTGTTGGTACTTTAATAAGCCAAAGATTTAGTTTTCGATAACTAACGAAGCCATCGGATTAAAAATGTGCTTCATCGCTTTTGATTATTTTGTTTAAAAACACAGCGTCCACTTGTTGGCGATTAATCATCCAGTCCTCTTACTCTCTTCGCTGTTCATAGTGATTAGTCTGCAGTTGTTGTCCTAATTGAATTTCACAAACAGAGAGGCACAGATCTCTTGTAAGTATGCGCTGTAGAAAGCTCTTTTATATTTGCACTACTTGTCCAAGACGCTGAATTGACTTTCTTGTTTCTAATAGGTACTGCTTCCATACAGACTTTAAATTATTATTTTCACATTTGGCGAAGTTAACACGCTATTGCTGAATTCACAAGACCCTTTTATCTTTGTATTAAAGCAATTGTTGTTGATAATTTTAATAAAAAATTCGGTCGACTCATACAAGTTGTACACTAGGTGTTTTCAAGAAAATAAACAAAAACTTTTTTCAATACAGCATGCAACGATTGTAAATTCGGCATATTTTTACCATATTTTTTATCAAATTTTAGAATCGCGAACTTGAAACTTTTAATTATATATGAAATATTATTCAATAAAATGCAATAAAATATCGAATAATAATCTACTTTTATAAATTCTATACTCTCAACTATCAGAGTTCTTTTTTCAGAGTTGCTACTGACTTTCAATAAAAAAGGTAGTAAATAAAAGTTTTGCGGTTTTGATAAATTTTTTGAACATTTTTACAAATTTTTAAAAGTTACAAACAACCTCCTGATGTAGAGGCTTACATTGCAAGGACTCAACTGTCTAAGTTGGCGGAGAGCTATAGCTTTCTGGCAGGGTCTCCCATGCCAGAAAGACAGTTGAAGAGCAGTAACCAAGAATTATCGCAGGGAACAAAAATTACAGCATCTTTTATTCCTCCCCTAATTTAAATTTTACTCTTTTACTCAACGAACAGAAGCCGATTCGTTGCAGTTCACATTTTTAATTAGGACGCTTTTTTACTGACTGATATCAGATATGATATGAGTAAGCTTAGATAAAATATCCAGAACAATGCACTGCATGAGTAGGGGTCATCTCCTAAGTGCTGGTCCCAATCAAAAAAAAAATTAATTAAAAAAATATTTCAATATTTAGACAAAACAAGAAAGCACGCGTTCTAACATTTTTATTTATGTATATGTTTCAATTAAAAATATTAATTGTATTAACAAACAAATTAATTGAAAAATTCAATGATACCAGAAAACCTTTTACTTAAAACATTTAACACGAATATTTTTTCTATATCTCAGATCAGATCTAAAGGCCCAACCATGGTGAAATTACTTACAAGGTGGTGGCAGGTGAATATAGTACAAAAACAACAGGGAATTTGTTTTTGTTTTTTCAGCTCTTTAATGTCAAAAGCAGGTATGGTAAATTAAAACAGCACATGTCAGAAGTGTGTGTGTGTATTTTTAACAACATACATGTCTCTACACCGAAACAAAAACACGAATACACACAAAGCAAAATGTAAACAAAACATATATATAAACAAAACTTTTGACAGGACCGGTATGACCAAAAAAAAAAAAAACCCAGCTGGGTTGGCAACACCACCTTGTAAGTAATTATGCTAACTTAAACAACTATGCGAATGCATGCAATTAAATGTGTATAACCATAATGTACTTAACAAACGTTTCGTTGAGTTTCGTTCAATTTCATTTGTTTACGTTTGGAGCGAAGCCGATCGCACCAAACGTACGTAAACAGGTGTTTTTGTGTTTGTGTAAACAATAATAAACAAAAGACCGCAGTGTGCAACGGAAACCGAAGATAACTTTATTGAAAATTTGATTGCAAATATATAAAAAAAACGATTTCTCTGTGACAAATGTGTATCTTATTCATTTTTAACCATTTAAATATTTTTCTTTTCTGTTCATTTTGTAGAACATTAATAACAAAATTTAAACAAATGTGCCTGTGGTTACAATTGGAATGAACCCACGGTTGTATTTTTTAGTACTATTTTTTATTTATGATTTATTTATTTTTTTAATTAACAAAAATAAATATAATTGACGTGTTTTCGATAAAATATTTAACCGTTGTTGATATTAAATAACATTTTGTGATAAAAATCTATAAATTTATGAAATATAGAGACAAATCAAGTTTTACATAAGTACTAACGTTTACAACTAAGAGCAGCTTTTAGTTAAGTTGAATAAGTACATTATAGACACTCGAAAGCTTCGTTAGACTTTTGACAGACGTTTCGTTGATTTTTGACATTAGCATACGTCTATGAAAGTATATTATACTGCAATCCCTAAATAAAAGCGGCAAGCGTTTTTTAGCTGTCAAAATTTCTCATGCCTATACAATTTGTATGGAGCATCCCAAAATAACGCGGCAGCAACGCTTTGCAATTGGAAAATCCAATTTTGACAGAGCGTTTAATAGTAAAGTTGGTTGCAAAAGGCAACTAAAATGTAAACAAATGGGAAAAAAACAGGGTTGTGATATAAAGATATGTTATTTGCATAACCATGTTTTAATAGTAAAGGCAAAAAATAAACAAAATAGAAGAAAATAAATGTTAATATAAAATAAATAAATAAAATATTATAAAAATAAATAAAATAGTACTATAAAATTTAGTTTATGTTACAAATACCAATAGAGAAATGCAGTTTATTATTAAAATAGTCAAAAATGTTATATAAGCATATGTTTTTGTATTACCCTGTTTTTAATGTTTACACAAAACGTTGCCGCTCTTATTTAGGGATGGAGGTTCAGAGTAAGCGCTGAGCGTTAGAAAACGTTCCGCTTGCCGCTTTTATTTAGGGATGGCTCATAGTTGGGCCTTAATATGTCTTCAAATATTGGATTTGTAAAGATAACTCAAAAGTTTGCCATTGTAAAGAGTAATATTTATTTATTTTTTTTTAATATTTCTGCACTATATCTTATTTTTATAACCATAGAAAAATTTTACTTAAAATATCCTTTTTTTATAATATTTTTTTTTTTCTTATCACTAGACATCTTTGTGTAAAAGCCATATATTTATTACTATTTAACAGTTTTGTTTATGATTTGTTAACATAAAGCACATAAAAGTTATTACAATTACTATAAAATTGTTTCAAAGAATTTTAATGAAGAATTCAAAAACTCATATAAAACTCAATCATAATAACAAAATTATGTTTTGGTTTAATTTGCATAACAAATCTACAATTTAAAAATACATATGTTTGTGGTTTTTAAGTGTCAGTGTTAGTGTGTGTGTAAAAGTGTTTATGGCCATTAAAAAAAATAAAATAAAAATAACCAACCAAAAACATTTTAAATTCTCTCCAAAACTAATTTTTTAATAATTTTTTTTTTTGTAGTGTTTTAAAAATCTAGTCCTTTTAAGTTTATATGTATGTGCGGTGTAGTAGTATTCCTTCTTTGTATGCAGCACAGTGTGTGTGTGTTTCTGTGTGTTTGCCTGTACAAGGTGCAGATTAACTATAAGTACTTTGTGATCTCTGTTGAGCTATGCTGAGCATTTAACAAAATTTAAAAGCACTTGAACCTCATAAATTAGTCGTAAACATACATTTTTCGTTCATTTCTAAACCCACAAATATGGCAACAAAATATCTTTTCTCCATCTTCATCTCTGCCCCCCATCTCTGTCTATCTTACTGTTTCATTTACACATATTTTCACTCACAGCATTTGTTTTTCAACTAACAAATTGAAAATGAAGTAGTAACACAAATGTGTAGTTATGCTTCAGTGTTGTTGTTGCTACTTTTGATGTTGCCATTGCTTTTACTTCCACAAAATCTTGTCAGCCAGCCAGCCAGCCAGTCAGCCAACCAGCCCAGTCGGAGTTAAAGTTTATATGCTAAATGAACATTTTAACGAGTGGCTAGTTGCCAGTTTAAGTTTTGAGTGAATTTTTTTCTTTTTTGTTATTTTGTATGTTATTTTGGCCTCTTCTCTTTTTTGTTTTTATTGTTAACACACAGCAGCAACTACAGCTTTAATAACATCTAAAGTAATACAGACAACAGAAAAACAAAATAATAGTAAAAGCTTGTTAAAAGTTCAAATTATTTCATTTACAAATGCATGTTGGTAATATGCAGTATGTGTTGGTGTACATGTGTGTGTGTGTGTGTGTATGTATAAAAAGCCATTTAATAACACATCTTTAACAAGCAGCAGCAACACTACCGTTAACAATCTACAACAATAGTGACTACAAGAATACTATGAGCAACCAGAGAAGACCATCCAGTTAAAGTAGTAACAGAAGTTACACAAAAAAAAAAAAAAAAAAACAGAAAAAAATTAAATAAATTGGGGTTTGTTTTTAAGTAAATTAAATACTGTTTTACAAAAACTTTTATTAACTCTCTACCGGCGCAGGAAAAATGAGAATATAGTCCAATGCCTATGCAAGTGATTTACAAAGAACTTTTTTTTTTTTTGATTAATCAATATTCAGTAGATTTTAAACAATTCTGTGTTCAATCAAACAGCTTTTCAATATCTTGCTTTAGTACAAATTTATCTTTTTAGTATATTTTAGGGTTAATTATTATATACGTACGTACAAGTATACATACCTTTGTTTTCATACGTTTTATAAAATTTAAGTAAAAGTTAGTTAAAAACTCATAATGAATTTTATATTTTTATAAGGGTAACAATTTTAACATGTTTCTTCACTGTGAGTAGGATCATATAAACAAAAAGCAAACACATTTATACAATATGTTGGAAATAACAATAACAATAATAGCAACAAAAAATGTTAATGCAATTAAAAAGGTTGAATACACACTTACCTATGTAAATACATGCATGCATATGTACAAACATATGTATATTGTATGTATACCATAAAATTATTATATATTTCTTATAATTTTGCTAAATATCATCAATTCCAATTGTTGTCAAACATCTGTTGTACCTTTTTTTTTAATTTTATTGTTATTGTTCCAAACGTATTGTCGTATACCATTTATACAGATGCTCAAGAGCAGCATAATTTTCAAATTTTTAAAATTTAACTTTTGCACGAAATCAACTTACAACATCGATACCAATAAATAAATACAATACATACTGGGAAAATTGTAATGTACTTCGATTGCTCTATAATGATAGATTGTGATAGATTAGTGACTATCTCTATATCAACAAAAAGGTATTATTTTGAATTAAAACAAAAGCTGAAATTATTTTGCTTTGGGCCTTTATTCCAGTTGGACGGTGTATGGCATACTGGCATGCAATTCAAAACAGCTCAAGTTCAAACCCCAGCAAATGTGAAAAATTAAAGAGTAAAAATTTGCTATTGTCTAGATTTTAGTTAAAAAAAAATTAAAAATAATAGGCTCCCCCCTCCCCCTCCAATATGTCCATCAATAGGATAGGGGAGGTCGTGGCATATCCATATCCAACCACTCAAAAATAACTATTAGGCGTTTAAAGCCCGGCATAGTCTTTGCAATTTAAGAAACCACCCTATTTTTATTGCTTCTAGTATAGAAATAGAACAGAACTACATACAGTCAGAAACACATATTAATTTAAGATGCCAAATACTTATAAATAAACATTAATATGGAATATATTTTTGCTATGCTATATAAAGTTATTATAGAATGAACCCAGCTAGCATTTAGAAGAGATTTTTCCTTTAAAATAATACTTTTAAAGATCAATAATTTGCAGTTTTAGCAAAGAACTACAAATGACTTCGCACTTAAAATTAGAAAGTATTTGGTGTAACATACATACATATACATATAATTGGCCATTACAACCCTGTGTCAGGGTTACGGCCTAGCTTCTGGCAGCACTCATGTTGTGTGTGTTAATTTTTATTCATGAGTACCGAGATCTACAGTTCAAAGTCGCCTCCGAACGACAGATTTGAGAAGCATTTTCATGGCAATGAATTATTCCCAGATCTTTTGCCAGAAGACTGCTGAGAGAAATATTTTTTTCAATTTGGTGTAAACTATAATAAAAAATTATATACTCTGAAGCGGTTTATGCTTGTTTCAAATAATGTATGCATTTATTGCTTTAATTCAATGTAATCCAAATTTTCATTTTCTGTACACAACATTCCAGTTGGGAATACCATAAATTAACACAAAAATAAGAAGAGAAGAATAGAAAGAGGATTCGAAACTGACTTGAATATTATTAAAAATATTAATTATTGCTGGCTGGCACAACACTAAAAACCTTACTCTCTCTCTCTCTCTATATTTTATTCACTAGTCACGCACTCATACATACACACATTTAGTTTGGTGCTCATGTTTACAAATTCACACAATCTCTCATATCTAGAATTAAAATCCCCAATCAATTTGTAAGTTTTGTTTTGTTGTTTTTATTGTTTAAAACTATTTTAAATTATAAATGAATAAATAAATGCAAATAAACAAAGACATGAAGTGTAAAGGAAAAAAATATGATAGAAAGGAGTATAAACAAGAGAATGGAACTCAGCTGGCATGTCATGCCTCTCATCTAAGCAAGCCAAAAGTTGCCGAATTAATTAGAAATAAAATCACAAAAATTTTGAATAAGTAATTATGTTGTCCTAGTTGACGCAGTTATTAAAAAATTGTCTACATAAGAAACAATAGTTGTCATCTATTACGTTTTTGAGATAATTGCAATAAAAACTAAAATTAAATACCAAATCTGGCATCCTAGACCATGTGTGCCAAGCTTATACATTTCAACTAATTTGCCTACTCAATTAGTAAGAGAATATGGGGGATTTTCTTAGAGGTTTTTTATGCATTTGTTATTGTAGTCTTTAGAAAAAGTGTATACAGTTGCGTAAAAAAAATAAATTTAAAAAGAAAAAAAGAATAAAAGTTGTGTAAACGAAAACTTCATGAACACTCACAAAAATTTGTATGTAAAATTTGGTTTAACAAAGCTCTTGGGGTTATAGAAGAAATATAATTTATACATCGTACAGAGAAAAAGAAATATTTTATGTTATTTTGGATATATTTTACCGCTTCCTAGTTCAAAATCATATTAAAATAACGATATTTCTTTCAATACGAATAAAATTGCTTCTTTTGGACAGAAAACTGTAAGCTGTTTACACTTAATGTTTCGGCCAAGTAGCTGCCAAGATTTACGCGTGCAAAACTCAATCTGGAACATCAATATTCCCTAGATGACCCGTGCGAATACTCCCACCGTTCGTTGTCATTTTTGTAACATAAAATGAAAATAATTAATATAAATTTTAGTAACTTGAATACATTTTATATAAAAGTATAAAAATATTTACATACACATGTTTAAATGCTTTTATAACACTTCTTTGAATACAATGTTAGAGGTAATGAGATGATCATCGTTAACTTTCTGCCCGTACGAATCCTTAATAGAAGCAAAAATATCTCTAAACGCACAACTACTGCAAAGTATTGCCAAAACCGCCAGAATGGATTTTAATATATACATACTATATCATGTAGGACTGCATTACTATTAAGCGACCCGGTATTACCACACTTCAACAAAAACATATAAACATAATGACAACAGTATTATCATGCAGTTCTATATAAAATATAATTTTTATCAATGAAAATATTAATTTTTAAAGTTCTAATTATTTTTCGTCATTAGTGTTTGAAATAAGCTTTGAAATGAGATATCATTCATTAAATTTGATGCGGTGGTATGGGAGGTATTTGCAACCGACAAAAAAAAAGTGCTTTAGAAATAATATATATATGAATAATATATATATATAATATATATATTTTCTTTTTATATGAGGCCGTATTTCACCAATAACTCTTCGAATATTGTTTTTTAGGAGCTTAATAATCTGTAGCTCATTGACGTAGATAACTTACTTTACATAACTCTAAAGAAACTAAGATTAATTGGATTACATCACTCGATTTTGATGGCCCCTTAATTTGACTATTACGTAAAATTATTCATTTATCCAAAGTTTCTCATCATATGGCTGAAATCTGTCAGAAACGCATGTTACTAAGCAATATACCGGTTAATTGAGGTACGAAAAAATTCCTTATTATGCCAACACTGACAGTAATATTCTGATAACTACCGCTTTTGAAGACATATGAATCAGAGACTTTATGGGACCCTAAAACGCATCAAACAATAATTTTCTCCAGATATAATGGTGTTGAACAAAAGCTTGTGAATTATTCTCTATTCAAAGGCAGTACATCAAAAAGGAGTTTGATGGGAAAATAAAAGCTCGAACAAAAATCAATGTTAATTTTTTTTTTTTTAACACATTCGCCGAATTGGTGGCCTATACGATAATCATATACACTCGCCGCACCCATGTTGTACGCGTCTATTGTTATCCATGAGCACCTGGACCTACAAGTGAATGTCAACTTCGAACGAGAGACTTGCGAAGCTTGTTAATGGCAATCAGTTATTCTAAAAGCTTGCGCCAGAAGACTGCGAAGAGGTAGTCGTCGAATGAAATATTTTTCATATTTTTTTTTTTTTTTTCAAGATGTCAGAGCTGAGGTTTTAACCCAGAGTTCTTTTCTTAGTAAACCAACAAATCAATATTAATTTGTTTTTTTAGCCCTAATGGCCCTTACGATAATCATATATACATAATAAATTGGCCATAACAACCCTGTTTCAGAATACTGTGCGCGTCAATTGTTATCCATGAATACGGGGACCTACATTTGACTACGTTGGCTCCGAACGACAGATTTTAGAAGCTTCTTAAAGGCAATCAGAGCTTGCGCCAGGCATTTGGTTAAACGTAGTCGCCAAAGGAAATACTTATGTTTTCATGTACTATAGTCCCTTGGCTTTAATTTCTGTACAAGTTTTACCCTTTAAATTTTCAAAACAAGATGCTTGGATAAAATCCTCTTTTAAAGTGGAAGGACATAATCACAGTTGCTGAGAATGACGATAAATTGATTTGTATCTTTTTGTACAGTGGCTTTGGCTTTTTTGGCAATGTTTACATGACAATAGTTTTTATAATTCGCTCTCCTATTAGTAATTCAATTTCTTAATGCGCTCAAGAACACAGATTTTTATACAGAAATGTGAGTGTGAATCATTTTTATCTTATCTTATCGTTTTATTGGTCTTTTTGTCGAATGAGATAAACTGATATAAATATATAGAAAAAATAAATAAAACGCTGAAAATTTATTTGTACTAGAATGTGTGTATGTAGGTATAGCAACAACATTTTTACAGGTTTAATTTATATGCAGTTTGTGTTTTCTCTTAAAGCCTTCTTTTAGGAATTAGCTTAGTAGTCCAATATTGAAAGTATATAGTCTTGCGACTGCAAAAGGAAATACGAATTTTTAAAGATCACAGTACTAATATTGATTGAAAAAATACTGTAGGCCCCTAGAATTGACTCTTTTTGAATGGGGCTTTTGAGAAAATATACGGTTTGACATTGAATTTTATTTAACAAAATAAGAAAAAATAAGCAATTGAATAGATAGAGACCAACAAATCTAAAGAACAGTCATAAGATCTTTAGAAAAAAGGGTAGTGCAGTCAGAAAGTATAACTTTAATACGTATAGAGGCTACGGCAGTGTTGACGTAAAATACAACGATCAAATTTAAATGTGAGTTATAGAAACACTCACATGTTTAAGAATTTTGAAAATTTAAATATAAAACACCAACAAGTTTGATTCTTTAATAGTTGCAAAATTATGTTGTATATATTTTTTTAAATCTTTTCTATAGCATCAGTGAAACAAGAAGGTAACTAATGTTTTTTTTAGAAATAATTTGAAATGAATTATAAGTAAATTTCATCTTTCAGTATAAAGCATTCCAATTTAAATTTCAAAAAATTCATTCCAGTTTTATGACAAACCCAAGAAGAAAATGTCATTTTAAGGAAAATTCTCAGACATATTAACAACCCAGTATAACACGAATTCTTGTTAAGGTTTATTAATATATTGTCTGTCACTATATATAAAATATGTTTTTCAATTTTCTTTACAATTTAAAATCTTTTTTTCTAGTGTTAATCATTTAAAAGAAATTACGCATTTATGTATATACTAATGGCCAAATGTTAAAAAAAAATTAAATGAAATCAAAAAGACTAACACTGCTATGACAACCCAAGTAACTTGTTAAGACCTATAAGATAAGAAAATCTATTTCTTTTTTCTTTCCCTTACTTTCTGTGTTCCCAACTTGACAATCCCAAAAGGTCGCAAAATACAACACAAATAAAAACTCCACACAAATTGACAACAATTGTATGAAAATCAAAGTCTCTTCTTGGAAGTGAAGAACAAAAAAAAAAAAGAAAATAAAAATCACAGAAGAACACAACAATAAACCGAAATAAAAATTTCCATATTTTTTAGTTTATGGTTTTGAGTAAGCAAAGCTTTTAAATACTGTCGAGTAGTAAGACAACAGTAGCAACGCATTACATTTAAATTTGTTTCTTTCATTCATCCACTGACTTCCCCTGACTTACATACGTACTGACTGACAGACTGTTTGACTGAAAAATAAAATAATAAAAAACGAAAATATTTCTTGTTTGACAAATTACTAAATATAGAAAAAAAGAAAGATAAATAAATTTTGGACATGGCAACCAGCAAACAAATCTATCAAATCAGGATTTGAAATAATTTTTAATGTCTCAAGTAGAACAACTTGAAATAATTTTTTTATTTTTTTTTATTTTTTTTTTTGTGCACATTAATACATGAGTCTTTAAGTCCTTTTTAATGGGTTTTGCAAAGAACTTTTAAGAAATTTGTTTCATTTTATTTCTTTTCTTTTCTTTAACTTCTATTGATTGGCAATTTTTAATGTTACTTTTTATATTTTGAATAGTTTGAAATAAATTTTAAAATAATTTTATTTGCTTATAATAGTAGATATAAGGTAAAGCAGAATTTAAAATGTACTAACACACTACTGTGATATATTTACAAGTTGCAGTGTACAGGCGACTACCCCTTATCAGACTTCTGGAAAATGCTCTGAGAATAACTGTTTGCTATAAACAAGCCTCTCAAGTCTGTCGTTCGAAATCGGCAGTAAACTATAGATCCCGGTACTTATGGATAAAAACTAACACACACAATATGAGTACTGCGAGGAGCTGGACTATAATCCTGACCTAGGGTTGTAAAGGCCAATTATATATGTATGAAGTATACGTAGTTTCTTTTTTTACTGAAACCAGTATTCAGGGGAGTAAACCCCTACTCATGCTGTGCATTGTACCGGAATTTTGTGATGTTATATAGAGTTTTTTTTCCTATTAAGCGCGCCTTACGAATGAGATAAATTGCTTTCAATTTGATCACTCAAAGGACAGTGTTTATATCTCTGTTATATGATCAACAGCAATTGCCCCATCTGTCTTTGGATGTTGATTGTGGTGAGGGTCTCCGCTATGTAGGTTGCTGCTGTATACTACTTCCAAGTTGGTGGCGCTTTTTCATGTGATCATTTGTTTTTAATAAAAATGCCAAATGTGGAATGGAGTGAAATGTCGGGAAATGATTTTTTGTGGATGGACTTATTGGAGGAGAGGGAACTCTTATTTTTTAAATTATAATTTAAAAAAACCGCAAATTTTTCATCTTTTCTGGGATTTGAACCTATACTGTTTGAGGTTTTTTTTGCCAGCGCTCTAACAACTATGCCAAGCATCCCCAAAAATTTTAGTGTTTTGTCATATGGTTTTGAACTCCCAACTATATAAAGCACACAAACATTTAAACCTGCTAACCCTCACAATACCGTATATATACAATGCTGATTTAGTGGTTAACTTCTCCAGCGGTAATTTTGCAAGTTATTATGAAAAAGCTATTGCATCGGGAAAAATTAACTGTTTGGTACAATTTATGAAGCGGGGATGTCACTTGGAAAAGACCTTACGGTTGAAATGTGAGATAAAGTAAACGATATCTAACAAAAAAAATGGACTGTTAATACCAATCTAGAGGCTTTTACTTAATTGATATTGAATTTTGTACATAAACGTTTCATCTAAATTATAATTTTATGTGCGATTTATTAGATTTTACTTTTTAAATCCAAAGGTTTATGATTTGGTAGAGACAAGAGAAATCACAGATCAACCTTTTTGTTAAAAATCCATCTCACAACGGATATTTTATGGTTAAAAATTAAATGGTATTAGAACATTTACTAATAACTAAGCGTGCATGGCTAGGTTTAGTTTAAAATCGATTTTAATGAATTATTTTGCCTTAATTTAATGGTCCACTATAAACATTAATATTTAGTTAGCTCAATTTTTACGGACCTATTTTAAATATTCTCTAAAGATACCTCAAAAATCATTTTGTTGTGCCACAAGCCTCTAAATTGTAGTCTTATCGTCGTGTTTGTGTGGAGTCCTTCTCTTCGTTAGATAAGACAACTTCCTGTCCGACCTAAAAGAAATGTATTACTGGTCATCACAATAGCCACACTTTACATTATGTTTCTATACAGTAACCCACTATGTAGTAGTGATAAGATTTATATCCACGGATTCTAAACGCTACATAGTTTACTCGACTGTCAATTAGTGGACTGAGTTGTATATTCTTCTAGTGCACTTCATGACTTGTTCTGAATGCACCAACTATATGCAGGCATTATAGATGCTCACCAAACAAAATTAATATTAATAGAATTTTAAAAATCCAATGTTATTCAGTTAAAATTATAATTAAAATGTATTTCACTGGCACTAACCTTGGAAGAGTCTAGGTTTTCATAATACATTTTACCGTTTTTTATGGTTTCTATAAATGGTTAAATGTATTCAATTAGCTAATCATGCCATAAATCTATTGGCAACAAAAAAAACCATTAGTTTGCTATATCTATCTGAGTAGCAGCTCCATTTGTATTATGGCATGATTTTTACTCTTTAGCTGCAGTTGATGTCTGATGCAAAATTCTATATCACAATTGTGTCCAATCCAAATGCACATTAAGCAAAAATTTTGTACTTTTTTACTGATAAGACCACAGCATTCAGTTTTATTTCGGCGACAATATTGTTGGCTGATTGCTTTGCTAGGAAACAATAATTAGTTGATATGAGATTTTAAATTGTATGAATATTGGACGCAATTACTCCTAAGGACTTTATCACGAAAACTTCCACACTTTACTTTGTAGAAACAACTAAATTATGTTACAGATTTAAAACCCTAAATATTGAAAATTTTAATAAAATTTGTAATAAAACTTAAAAGATTAATAAAAAAACATTTATTTTAATTTTAAATTTTCTAAACCAATAGTAACTGGGCTTTCTTATGTATATATTTTGAGAAATTAAAAATATCCTTTGGTAATAACCCTTTTTTTTAAGTACTAATTTTTTACATCTCAAACCTAAAGATACTAGTTTAGGTTAAGAATCGTTTTGTATAAAATAAATATTTGTCTTATATGAGATATTAAAATATTTTTAGTAAAACAAAAAAAAAAAAAAAAAAGAAAAATTATATCTGAATAGTACTTATTTATATGCGCATTTCTGATTGCTAAATATTAAAAGTATTTATTTTATTTGCTACCCAAACAAGTTAATCTATTCTCTACATGTTGTTGTCGAATATTTAGGAAATCTCTGTTATTTCTAGAAAAAACGAAATTTACATTTATACGATATTTATAGACAAATATGTTTTACAGTTTCTTTTTTTTCTCTTTTTTATCTAAATATTTGATACTTTTTTCCAAATAAAATAAACTTACAAGCATATTGGAAAACAGTCAAGAAGAAAGAAGCAGGAGAAAATAAAAAATATATCTTTTTTTTCTTCATTATTAAGAGAAATTGTCTCATGTTTTTAATTCATGTAAAGTTTTTTTATACTTAAATTTTAAATATATGAAATTTGAACCAAATTAACAAAGAAAATAATAAGAACAGAAATTTGATAACTTCTTGATTTTGAGTTTAAATGATATATTAGTTGTTGTTTTTGAAAGTGGTATGAGTCCATAAGGAATATGCTTTTCGATCAAATTTTTTATCATATTTTTCCTTTTTAAACTTGGACTTCAAATTGACTGCTTAAGCATTGGTAAATAAGTTATTATTTGAAAACCGCCTTATACCTTAATTGAACACTTGTGATCCTTTTTACAATATAATATTTTCTAACACAAAAAAGAATATATGTAAATAAAGAATTCCTACCGTATTCATAAAAAATAAGATTGGTTTATAGAGTGCTTATTTGACATATTTGTATGGAGTAATTGTCAAATAAGCAATCAATAAAACTGTTTTATTTTTTATGAATACGGGCATTCATGTTTATCTTATAATTCGTATTTAATTGAATAAATTCTCTATCTCTTGGCCTACACAGCTTATGAGTAATATTTTTTAATTCATATTAGTCATACTCCTGCGAGTACATATTTTCAATATTCTTTTCACTTTAAGGCGTAGAAGATGCTTTTAATTACTATTAGAACTGAAAAGATAAATATTTTTGGTCAAATTGTGTTATAAATCAAAATTCTGTTGAAAACTCAAGTTAAAAACTAATATAACAAAAGAAAGAATGCAAATTATTTCCAGATTAAACAGCAAAATACTTAAACTTGTAAGCAAAAATGCCATAAATTTAAAATTTGACTTAAGAAGTTTTTCATAACTTAACTTGTTTTTATAAACTTTACAAAATGAATAAGAAAATTATTTGGTACTTTAAAAGAATAATTTTTTTTTTCAATTTTAGAGAACGTAACAATGAGTTACGGCAGAAATTTCTTAAAACTTAAGTAAAGAAGTTGAGCTCATATTTAATGCTGCATCGGCGGCTGTTCGCAAATGTAATCAATTAGGTTTAGCAGAGGTTTTAAAACAGACTGTAAGTACTTCAACTAGAGCTCCGAAATTATGGAAAATATTTTTAAGGGCTACACCAGGGATGGCGAACCTTTTTTTGACTGCGTATCAATAAATATTATTTTTATAAAATGAAAATACAGGCATTTTAAAAATTATATATAGATTCATTTCTATAATATGCGGACATATTTTTAATGGTATTTTTGTTGCTGAATACTTCTCGATAATGCATCCGGATCTAAGTTTGACAATTTTAATGAAATACAAAAACATTAATTTTAATAAAATTAAATCTATCTTTTGTACTATTGTAAGTTGATTTAATATACTCATGAGCTTGATTAATGTGAATGCGAATAGAGGTTTTATTTATTACAATTTATTTTTTATTTTATTTCTTTTTTTTTATTTTGCCATTTCTCCCATATAACCAGAAAGTAAAATTATCTTGACCGATTAATTAAAGTATATACATATGTAAGTATATTACATTATATTGCAAAAAACAAATAGTTATAATTGATTAAACATAATTTTCTTAATTATTTCTACTAGAATTAGGACTTAAAAATTTGGTAAGACTTTTGCTGAAATTTGGTCACAAAAATTTAATAATAGTGGCAACACT
This sequence comes from Metopia argyrocephala, assembly GCA_963576795.1. Classification (NCBI taxonomy): domain Eukaryota; kingdom Metazoa; phylum Arthropoda; class Insecta; order Diptera; family Sarcophagidae; genus Metopia; species Metopia argyrocephala. The sequence goes on along the minus strand of OY756208.1, from coordinate 16,789,742 downwards.
GTTTCCCTTTAACTACTAAAAAGAAATGCAGTTGTCACACTATGAAGAGTACAATATTTTTATTATACTCTGAACCAACTGTATATTATAATGTTGTATAATGGCGTTTGTGTGCTGTTGTTTTTTGATCTCTGTTTTTGATTTACACTTAATTATATTTGCAACTACAATAAGTATTTGCTCATGAGAAAAATACAATACTGTACAATTTTAGTGTCTTGTGCTCACCTCTAATACATACGCAAATAATATAATTATATTTTAACGTTATGAATAAAGGCGCCAGAAATCTGGAAGTTTGTTTTTAAATATCAAAATTTATGCATTAAATTTGAATTGAGTTCACAATTTTTTCAATATCAAAAATGCATTTGGATTAGTCAGTACATATGTATGTATGAAAATGAAAAATATTATACGTGCCAGCGAAAATTTATCTGCATGCCACTTTGGGCACGCGTGCCATAGGTTCGCCATCCTTGGGCTACACCAACTCAGATTTCTGTTGAAAACAGTATTGCAGTATAAGAAAAATAAAAACAAAAATTGTCATAAAAATTCTTTGTATAATAACCAGCTTTGTATAATAACTGTAGTCGCCGTAGTCTAGTGGTTAGTGCGTTGGCTTACTAAAACGTTAGCCCGGGCTTCAAACCTCAGCTCTGACATCTTGAAAAAAAGAAATTTGAAAAAATATTTATTTCGACGACTGTGATTGTCATGAATAAGCTTCTCAAGTCTGTCATTCAGAGTCGACTGAAAGCTGTAGGTCCCTGTATTCATAGATAAAGTTTGATACACACAACATTAGTGCTGGGAGAAGCTAGGCCGTAACTCTGACACGGGGTGGTAATGGCCAATTATGTATGTATGTAGAAAAGAAAACAAAATTTTGCGGATAATTGGAAAACAGATGAAGAAAAATTCAAAAAAATTTAATGTCGACGACGGATTTGAGAAGCTTGTTCAAAGCAATCAGTTACCTTTAGAGCTTTTGCCAGAAGTCTGCTAAGAGGTAGTCGCTAAATGAAATGTATTTTTTTTTAATATTTCTTAGCTCAAGATGTCAGAGCCGGAGGTTGAACCGGAGGTCTCGTCTTAGCAAGCCAGTACACCAACCTCTAGACCACGGTGACTACTTTTAAACCATTACTTTGCTTATAACTTTTTTTAATTAGCTGAAATTAATTTTCTTTGAAAGTAAGGGTACATTCGAAAAATATTTTTACTTATTTTCCAAAGACGAAACAAAAGTCTCAAAAATCTGGAAAGACTGAATAACACTGGAAATCCGTGTAGAACTAAGTATTGGTTAATTTTCTAGACAACCTTAAAAATGATGTTTTATCTAGTGTGTGTAGGAACAACTTTGAAAATCCTTCTGTTCCTATTAATAGTCTTTTAAGCTTTATTTCAAAAACAAAGTCACTCAAATTGCTCCAGCAGTTTGGCTGTAAATAAGTTAGTCCAAAAAAGGGATAAAATTGCGTATATATTGTGAAATACTCTCCTCTTCACTTACTATAATTCTGGTCTTTATAATGATCCGCTCAATATAGGGTCGTCTCATGAGTGCTGGCCTTAATAAAAAAAATAATAACTAAGTATTATATTACATAGTGACCTGATTAATTAATAATAATTTTTATGAAATTGTCTACATGCCTTATTATTATTTAATTAAATTAAATTCTTATTTAAATTAATTTCTTGTTTCTGCTCTGTTCCACTATTAAACTTAAAATACATTTTCTGATAAACTATGAATTGTGTGACCTTATAATTAAACATAAAGCAAAATGTTGTAAAAGTATAACTCTTTAGTTAAATCTAACTTTATTTTTGTTTTTCTGTTTTATAAATATTCTTTATTTTTTTACACTCTATAGTATTTTTTGTATTTTCTCCCCTGTTTTGTGCTGCATCTTGATATCATCTTACAAGTTAAGTTTTCTTATATAAACAAACTTTTACCAGCTTAAGCCATTTTAAGCCAACATATTTGAAAAAGAATGAAAAATAATAAAAGCATGCAGTTTAAGTTTCCTTAAATAAATCTTTTTAAACTTTTAAACGAAAAATTATGTCTTTTTTTATTTTTTTTGTATGTGTTTTAACTCCTGATTTTTTCTTTTCCTTTTTACAGTTCCCATTACCACAAACGAATTTTATGTTTTAGCAACAATAAAATGTCGTAAAATCATATTTTCTGCCTTGCAATTGTATGAGAAATTGTGTGTTGGTTTTAACCAGCAAATAATAGAAATTTGCCATTGCACTACTTTACAGTTCAAAAAATTTTATAAATTATATTACTGGTATACACATTGACCTTTTTTTTAATTTGCTTGAGATTGAGGTCAAATTTAAATAATTATTTTATATTTGCTTTTAATATTTTGAAGCATATTGGTTTAGTAACCTAAAGAAATAAAAAATATTTTTAAATAGATTTTCAGCTCAAAATCTAATTTAATCCATAACACTGGTAGACAGAATGAAGATCTTATTGTGGTACATAACCAAAAGCAGTAAAATCCTAAAGGATTTGATGTCCTGAGTAAAACTGCCACTTTACCTTTTTCCAAATTTTTTTGTAATGGTCTTAGCAAATATTGCCAACTTTATAAAGCGACTACGGTGTTATATTAGGTCATAACTCGAAAACGGTAAAGTGAATTTGAAAGGGAAAAGCGACAAGGGATACTGCAAATAATTACCTCTACAAAATTTTAACTCAACTATATTCTATATTACCAGTTTCAAAGTTATTCAGAATCTAACGTTGGAAACTGAAACTCAAATACACAAAATATTTCAAGAGTTTTGTTCTTTTAAAGACTATTAAAAAGTTAAAAACAGGAGATATATAATTTATAGTTCCTTCTAAAGGTAATTTCAAGATATTATTATCATATGATTATTTATCCCGGGTATGGTAACCAAGGGACTAAGCCCTGAGGGGGTGCAGTCCAGGTTTTAAACCCGTAATATTAGGATTTTAACATCTACCTCTATTCCAAGACTTCTCTGACTATTGAGGATGTTTGAATCAGCACAGCTTTCTGCATCATTACCAAAATGCTCTTTTTCAATCTCAGAGAATCTCACCAGTATAGTTGCTGTTGACGATATCACCACAGGGAGAATATCTACGCTATTCAAGTTGTGTATTCTCTTTAAAAACTGGGATATGGGGAAGTGTTTTCTTATCTTTGTATCCACTGTGTTGACGATATTGCTATTAGGGGGATTAGCAAAGTCGAAGGTGGCCGCGGTTTTATCCAGCTTATTTATAATTATCATGTCCCATCTGTTGGAATGGATTGGGATGTATTACTGCAACTATACGAGTAAACCGGCATATTAAAATCTTTTAAAGCCTTAACACTAAACTTTTTTTTCATTGTATTTTTCGTTTTAAAACAAATAATCAAAATAATCTTTTGATTAGTGGCGCTGGCAAGAATCTTTATTTCAATAAAAAAAAATCTGAATAATAATCAAAGAATAATTTAAAACCTCTATGAAAGGAGGAAAAATATTTATAATATTTTTATTAAAAGGCCTTGCTTCTTTTCTGAACAGAAATAATGGGAACAGATGATTTTCTTCACTACAAAGACTTATTACGGTGAATACGAAACCTGTCGAGTTCGAACGTGTAAGATGCTATGAGGCATGCCTAATGGCAAATATCTGAGTACCAGTAGCCAGCTGACGACATACTAGCTATTCACAGTGTCTATATGAATAAGGCTTAATAAGTTCCCTTTGATTCCGAAAAAATGGATTGGTTTTGGTACAGAAGTTTTAAATACCTACATTTAATGGAGATGTACTGAAATTTGGTTTAGCTTGGCTCGAATATTGTAGAAAGAGTCAAACAGACAGCAATTGTTAACAGACAATGGGGCTCTTTCCTTTCTTCCAAAAATTGGTACACAAAAAGTTCTTATTACATTAAATGATTTTAATAAAAAATAAATAGTTTTACAAACAACAAATTATTATCCAGATAAGTTCTTTAGTTTTTATCATCACGACCATACAGACAGTAGTAAAATATTTCAATGAGAGATTATCATTTATTGTGGAGATTATTTCGGTCAGCAATATATCCTTGCAAACTAATACAAACACAAACTGATTACCTATTAGGTGTGAAAATGCAAAATAATTTTCTTTTTTACATTGTGTTGTAGGGTATTTTATTGTTGTAGTTGTTGATTATATATAACTTCTTTATATCTTATTTTTTTTTCTAGTTTAGATAGTAAATATAGAATAACTCAAATCATGTAGCAAAACATATTTTTGAGAATAAAAACTTTTTAGCTAAATAAATATTTTTCGCACATACTTGAGAAAAATAAATTTCAAAACAGAATAAAAAAATTAAAGGCAGGGAACGGAAATAATAAATAAAAATAAAATCTAGCCATGTATGTACATTGCTTTATTGGCGCATTACAAATAACGTGTTTTTATGTAAAACTTTTTTTCTAACAGCAAGGGTTGGTGGAAAATGTTTAATAAATTTTTAATCTGCTCTTATTTTAGTTTCCAGTGAAGATTATCTATAAATAGCAAGTAACACGTAACATGTTCTACTAACTGACTGACTAGTGGAATAATAATAGCGTGGCATGTGGAACCACATGTCATGGTCTTGCATTTTGGGCAAAAAAAAGTTGGATATCATCTCACGGTAGCGCTCACCATTCACAGTTACGTTACGATTCGCATCATCTTTGAAGAAGTACGATACAGCAGCGATATTTTCTTCATTTCGCACTCTACGTAAACGTGATGGTAGTTTAATGTCCAACAATGTAAATTTGGTGCGAAATTTAGTCACAATTGCCCGAATAGCCGCTTCAGTGGATCGATTAAACTGACCATAAAATAGAAGAAGCGCGCGATTTACTTTCTTAACAGAGCAAGCGTTGTTCGTGTGTAAGATGATTGATTGTTAAATTATAGACCAAACTGAAGATGTTTGACAGTGTTTGTTTAAACCAGTGTTGCCAAACAGATAATAGCTAAAAAAATTACCCTTTATATCTTGAGAACAGCTATAAAACAAGTTTCTGAGTGTGACACAAATAGCTTCAGAGTCAATACCCATCACCAGTTAAAAAATGGGCAGGTTTGGAAAACTGTGCATGAGACTTTCTATTCAAAATAAATCTTGTTTTTTTATATTTGGAGAAGGGTAATGACAAAAATACCTTAATTTAGTTGAAATCTTTAGTTAAAAAATAGGTAAAATTGGAAAACTGTTTACATAACGTAAATGTTAGGAATGGTTTAAGCGAAAATTTCTGACATTGATGTGAATTACTTCATGAACAATGCAAATCATTCGTTAAAGGATGGTCGGAATAAGTCAGGTTTACATATTAAAATAAGTTCACATATTTTTTTATTGAAAGTTATTTAATTTTTATTTTATATTTAGGGTATTCACTAAGAAATAATAATAAAAAAATCTGTCAACGAGTACTTTAGCATATGTTTTAAAATGTTTAATAATCTGTTTGAGTCAAATAGGGGTACCAAAGCATGTCGTGGTTTGAATAGCTTTTTTATAATTTTCTTTTTATTATTTTTTTTAAATCTTGAACATTTTGTTGTAATGACGTAAGAATCGCTATGAGAAATATTTTTTTTTTTTTTTTTTTTGTTATTTAATATAACTTTCTAAAGTCTGGACTTATTTTGCATGACTAAAAGATTTGTAGAAAAAATTTCTGAGAAAATATTCCTCAATTTCTTAAATAGGGTGAACAATCTTGGTTTTGTGTTAAAAATGCATTTTGTAAACTAAAATTTAAGTTTTTTTCAATTAATTCCCTATTTTTCTTAACCGTTTTTAAACAAAAAACTAAAAACCTAAATCCACCTTAAAAGAGTGTTTGTTAATAAATTTTTACCATTATTTAAAGTGAATATCCTATGCAAATAAATAAAAACAAATGCAAAGTCAGAGCATATTAATATAGACCAACTACATAAATAGTGCAAAAACTAAAGACTTTAAGCTCTTTGAGTGCTTAGAAAAACGATAGAGTGTGTTTAACTGGTGTTGTAAGTGATATATAAATTTTCTTTGGTAAAGTTAAACGTGTGGTGTTTTCACATACATTCCTTTCTTTTTCTACTTTTTAAAATTTGTTTTTTTTTTCTAAGATCAAGCTCTAGTTATGCAATGTGTGTACTTTTATGTCTTTGTGGTTTTCAAGTTTTTTTTTCTCTTAAACAATAGCTAAAAATAGTTTTTAATGTCATTTATTTCATATTTATACGTTTTTGCTATGCAGCTTAGAAAGTTGAAAATATAAACAAGTGTTGTATACACTACGATATAAGTCAGTTATTTGATCAATACAATGTGAATATAAAGTGATTTAGGTATCAGTCGTCTATTATTTGAAGCGTTCTGTAGATCAGCTATTTATATACTAAGTAGACTCACACTCGTGTTTATTATCGGGTTAACATATTCAACCTCGCAGTCAAGGAATAGGTCGCAATTATAATTTCATTCTTCCGGGTTCTCTTCTGTAATTAAGCAAAATTTCAATTAATACTGTCAAACTAAGTATTTCCCCGACTGTAGCCTTTTTGGGTAGTGTTGGATTAAGATTTCGTTTTCTATAGTCGTTACACACACTTTTGTCTACTTTTCGCTTAACATCTTAACATTTATCTATCTATCTACATATTCAACATTCCAATACAATGCACTGCATGAGTAGGGCTTTAGCTCTGAATATTGGTCTCATAAAAAAGATATATGGAGGTTTCACCCCAAAAGCGTAAAAACTTATGATTGGTTTTTGTATTCTTAAAGATTTACCCAATTTTAAACAATTCTACGAGCATAACATCCACCAACTCCTATGGCTGTATATTTCTTTAAGAAAAATTCATTTTCTCACCCATAATAACCTTTTAACATTTACTAAGTTTTCTTTTTTGTCTCTGAAAATATAAAAACCCGTCATAAACACATCATAAAGCTTTACTAAATAACATATAGAAGATTCCCCATTGGTTCATTAGGTTTAAAAACTTTTCAATACCTGTAGTTTATGTTTCTGTTTCAAAGGTATTATTTCGGCATTTAAATGATAGCAACCTCCTGGTTTTGATATTAGACTTGCATGCTTTTTATTCATATGTATGTTCTCTTATAAAATACATTCAACAATAAATTGTATAACAAACACAACAACAACAACAACAACAACCAAAATAAAATTTAGACAATGGCAACCATTAAAAAACACGCACACACATGCAAATGCATCATCATAATACATCAAACGTTACTATAGTAACACATTGACACGGTGAAAGAGAAAAAAAGAAACAAAAATAACAGAAATAGCAATACAGTGACTTTTATACCCAGCAAACACAAAGTTAACCATTTAAAATATTTTATTGTCCGAAAATTTAATAGTGAAATAAATTTTTATTCGAAAATTTTTTATACTTATACATTATTTTATGGTCCATCATTGTTTTTTAAATAATCAGGGAGGGTGCGTGGCATAGAACTTAGAGCGCTTGCACAAAAACTCAAACGGCCGATGTTCAAATCCCAGCATAGGTGAAAAATTAAAAAGTTGTTTGTGGTTCTTTTCAAATATTATAACTTAAAAATCAGAGGTTCACCCTCCAAGAGGTCTATATACAAAGTAACCGCTCTCTGATATTTCACTCTATTTCACTTTAATCTTTGACAGCAAAAAAGGAATGATCAGGAGAACAGCACCTCCCATTGGAAGTAGCAAAAAAAAAAATAAGTATGTAATGTAATCTTGTGTTTATTCAACAGAGTTGAATTGACTTAAATTTAGAAATTATCCTAAAAGTATAAAAATACCATTTTTTTGTAATTTAAATCGAGAATACGAGAGCGAACTCTTAAAAACGGCTAATGCCATTGAATTCAATGGACTCGAATTTGCTTTACCAGCAGGCTGCCCAGCTTGTTAAAATTTTCAATTTGCTCTAAACTCACTAAACTCCGTCCTTCAAACTATTTTTAAAGAAATAAATATTCGGCCTTATCACGGTTGGAGTGTTTTAATCGGATTTAGACATTTTTGTAAAAGATTAAAGATAGATTTTATTAATTTTCTTTAATCTTGTACAAAATTGTCGAAATACGAAACGACTACGCCAACCGTAATAAGGCAATCGGCTCCAGTTTGATTGCATTTTATGTGATACGACCTTGTTTGTGCAATCACTTGATTGCTCGTGCAAACCGTTGTTATGTATGGCCTGCTTCGTTTTTCGGCCTATTTCAGATGTACGTTAAAGTATATTTTCTTGTTATAGCCCGATAAGATACTAAATTCCTTCTAAATTATAATATATTCGTTTTAATTATGTGTCTGGATTTTAACACTCATTTCACATTCATTGACCACTCAATGCATTGAGAGACAATAAGAAGACGTTTAATTGTGTTTTTGAATCATCCTGTATGGATTTATTTTATAGGCTAAATAAATTAATAAAATTAGATTTGTGCTTTCCATATCTTATGTTGTATAAACAACCAGTAAAACGAATGTGTTTATTTGGAGAGTTTTTCTATTGAAAGAGCCACGCCTACTTATAATATTTATAACGTATTAGGCATGTCTTCAAAATTTTTAAAAATAAATTTATTAATAAAACCAAAATATGTGCGCATACAAGCATAGATTTAAGGTTTTTTTTCTTAATTTCTGAAAAGATTCTCGATGATAGAGACAGCATAGTGTGCAAGAGTGTGCAGTAAAATCTAGTAATAAAACATTTCTTTAATTTTAACAATATTTCGTTGTTTCATTGAAATTAATTTATTTTCATCAACTCACTTTTAAAAGTCTATTATTTACTTGTAAAAAAATAATAAAAGCGATTTATTTCAAATTCTGTTTAGTTTGAAATCAAGCTTCTATTATTGCTGGGCTTAAACGCTGACATAAACAAATGCAAATGCAGAAGCAATGCTTGAAGTAAAACTAAAACGAAAAGAGAATAAAGAAAAACAATTCAAATATTGTAGTTTTTTTTTCTAAATTTACAAATACTACAACAGTCATAATAGTGAAAATAACGCAACCATAAAATATATAGGAATTAAAAAAAATGTCCAAAAAAAAATTAAAACCTTTATCTAAACAAATACAAGCAAATACACACACACACACACACATGCACACACACAAAACTTGAAGCGATACAGAATGGATAAACGGAAAATGTCTGCATCAAACAGCAATGAATTCTGGATGGAAGGGTTTAAAAAACAAAACGCAAAATAAAAATTCCAACAGCAACCAACAAAAATATATGAAAAAAACCAAAAAAGCAGAGCATTTTTGTAGTATTTCGAGGGGCTATGGAATAGTAAAAAGTCAACGTGCTAAACAATATTTTTATTATCATTAAAAATCCTTTTTTGCCAGGGATTTAGTAGTGATTTATTTGTTTTTTTTTATTTTTGTGTATTTCTATCTGCTATTCACCTCTTGGTTTTTTTATTTAAAATTTGTTTTTCTTTTTTTGGTATTTTTCTAACATAATATGTTATTGTAGTCTATAGCATTCAAATAGTTTTGTTGTTGTACTGATTGCTATTATTGCTTTTTGGCTTTTTTTCTTGTTCAACCATATCTCTAGGGTTTGCGCAAAACCCCATATTGTGAACAATATTTTACCTTAAATATTACACACAAAAATAGTTCTGCAGAAATCAAACAGTACAGCAAAACAAGAATATGTTAAAAAAACAAATAAAAAAATATATGCGTTTTGAATAAAAAAAGAACCAAAAAAATAGAAAAACCAAAACCGCCTTAAGGCGAAAAATGTCAAAACATTATTTGACCAAAACTATACGAAAAATGACTAAAAGGAAATAGACAAATAAATTAGAAATTCGAATAGGCCAACAGTTGCTATATTTGCATGCATAACAGTGGAGTTGAAGTACAAGTAAGATGAGTCTTAATTTCCATGAAGAAATTTCACTATAATTTTTTTACTTTCTATATCAATTATCCATTTTTTTCTTCAATATCCCTTCATTGATTCATTCAATTGGCGCTAAACATGATTACGGTAGGTTGACGTAGATTAAAAAAATTACACGAATTTTTCTTTCTGGTGTCTACATTATTAGCGGCCCATCGTAGTTATTTGTGCAAATTGTTGGTGTGCGTTCATATTATAGGTACATAAACAACAACTTAAAATCGATCCAATGCACAGATAGTTTAATACCTTTTCCAGCATTTGCGTACTTCAAACAATTGCTAATTTTCTAGTTTCTAATAAATACATACACACATAATTGGCAATTACAACCCTGCTTCAAGAGTACGGCCTAGCTTTTCGCAGCACCCATATTGTGCGTGTCAATTTAAATTCATGATTATCGGAATCTACAGTTTAATGTCGATTCCGAAAAACAGGCTTGTGAAGCGTGTTCATGGCCATCAGACTGCTAACAGATAGTTGCCCAAAGAACTAATTTTTCATATTATTTAATATAGCATAGTTGGTGTTTGAACCCATAGCTTTTCTCCAATAAAGCAACACGCTAAAAACTAGACTACGGCAACTACTCTATAAAAAGGTTGAGATTAATAGTAAGTAGTACTGCACACTGGTCAGTGAACAAAGGATACCATTTAAGTCAATGCAAAAGCAACAGCCAGGTAACAAAAATACCTTTACACTTTCTTTTAAGCAAAGATGCCTAGTAGTGGCTGATATCAGCAAATTAAACTCACACGTATACATACTTACGCTCTTTTGTTTGATCGTCAATCAACCAATAGGAAATCAGCATGTTGAGTGGGAGAAACAAACTACACTTGCAGAACTTCTTTGTCTTATTTTCGTCACTCTAACAAATGCTACTACCTTGGGCATCAATGCTATTAAGTACTATACTGTGCACTATATTTTGTAGCAAAATTGTTCCAGTTTGTATACCATATGGTGAGAGGCAAGTCCGCTTTTGGCTCTATGACTGCCAGAGAGAATATTAATTGTTTGATGCCCACTGTCCAGGTTGATTTCAGCATATATAAAAGTGGCCATAATCTCACCTAAATAAAAATACAACAAAGACTTGTCAGGTGTAATTTAAAACCTTTTAAAGGTTTATAAACAACAATACAAACACTACTGCTTATTTTAAAGTCTTCTGCATAGCAGTTTCAATTAAATACACCCACCATTTCGGAACCAAGATTCTCTATTACATAACTCAACCTTAAAAAACAATTTCAAAGAATAAAATTACTATTCCGGCAAAATCCAGAGCGCTTTGTTGAAAATCTTTCTTTTTTTTTTTGGTAGGACTCAGGGGTGTACAGCCCTATTTATTCTGTGCATTGTATTGAAACGTTTGAAGATATAGTTCAAAGGCCAGTGTTGTAACTTTACCCTTGAAATGATCAACAGCAATTGCCCCATCTGTTGATGTTAAATTTTTTGTCTGTTGCAAAGTGGTGAAGATCTTTGCTAAGTTGAATGGTAGGTTTTTAATACTTACTTTGTTCTATCTATTACTACTTCCCAGTAGTTCCTAGTATATCGTTCTTTCTCCTGATCATTCGCTTTGATAATTCAAAGATGGATAGGGTGGAATGTCAAAGGACGGCTTTCTGAACGAAGGTATTCGTATTGGTGGAGGGGGGAGGGGAATGTCAAATATTATTTATTTTCTTTTATAAAACTTCCACTGCCGCACAAATTTTTGTTTTTAATTTTCCCCAGTACTGTAACTCGAACCTGTTGATGTTGTAAGCAAGCGCTCTAACCACTTTACTATGCTGCTATCAAATATCCAGCCACTCTTATTACATACATCCGAGGTTACTTTAAAATATAAGAATTTCTAATGTCACCTTTTAACATTTTCTTCTATTCCCAGTTTCACCGAGCAAATATTAATATCATTTAGACAATAACTTTGCTTTTTTTGCGTTTGAAATGCATTTACGATTCGCTATCGCCATCACAAGCGATATGTCGGACTAAATCGTTTGACCACACACCGACTAAAACCAGCTCTGCTTTCCGGAGTTTACCCACCTCGGAACCGCTTTCGCATTACTTCGAGGTGGCCATATATCTCTGTCTGCATCCAGACCCATCATCTTTGTACTTCCTATCGAGACCAAGTTTCTTCAATTTCATAATCTTCTCACAGAATTTCCAATGTTCCCTGTCCGCTATCATATTTTCCGTGATATTTTCTGCCGTTAATAGTCCAACACTTTGTTGTACAGCCATTTTTCACTTTGCCATTTGTTGCAATGAAATAAGGTGTGTTCTGCGTCCTCAATGCACTCTTGTTCTTCGTTGGTACAATTGAGAGAGCTACATTTATTCTTTTTTTGTCATTGTAAATATATATTTACTGTTTGATAAAAACTGGGGAAGTTGTTTAAGAGATTATTTGTTCAAATCTCTAATACCAGTCACATCTATTTAAACCACTTTTAAAAATAATCTGTTTGCAAATTTCCTTCTGCTCTCAATAAGGCATGCGTGCTCTACAATTAAATATTCTGGCAATGATTTTAAAAATTTGATAAGTAAGTCTTGTACATCAACAACTCGACATAACCTTCACAAAACACAAACGCATCATCATAAATCTGTCCAAATGCAAATGAAAATTGTGAATTTTTTTTTTTTTTTTTGTTTGTGGTTGTAGAAAAGCCGTACGAGGATAAATCCAAAATATAAAAGCATGAATTTAATTGCACTCTTTATATATTACGCTTTCTAGCTGCTCTTTCTGCCTCTCATATTTTTAGCACTTTTATTGCAATGCTTGTCATCAGTCTCAATACATATGTGACAGTGGAAAACTAAAACGTTTGTCATTTCTTAAAAGTTTGTATTTTTATTTCGTATCATAACAAGCAAAAGTCATCGTTTCTCTTCCGTTTTTTTTTTTTGTGAAATGTCACTTTTGTTATGATAATGATGATGTTGATGTTTGTTAATAATAATGATGTTATTGCAAAGCTTGGCAAAATAACCGCAAAAGCCCATTGTGGTCAACTCATCTATGGATATGCTCGTAATAAAGCTGCTTCTGTACAAAGACCTATGTCTACTCGTATATATAAATATTTACATACTCGTACATATACATACACATATGCAGTGTTATGGTGTTTGCTCTGTGGTATTTACAGATAAACGACCGAAGCAACCATACGACCAGTCCGCCAACCAGACAACCATTTATCCATGCGAATACTGTGCCAGCGGCCAAAACAACTATTCATTTATCCACTCAACCATACAGTCACACATAGTACTCACATGTTTGTGACCTCTTAACCAAAACCAAAATGATTCAATGATTATTGCCACGTTAGCCATTGTCATCACCTCCAACATTGTAATCATTGCCGTTACCACCGTAGCAGCAGCCATCAGCATTGCCAACAATTTCAACGACATTATCGTCATTATCATTGTGCAACAAAAAGACCGGTTGCATTTATTTTTCCTCCTTGTTTGCTTTTTTTTTTTTTTATTTCATATGCATGTGCAATGGACAGACATTTTCATTTAAATTTGTTTGAGATTCAAATATCAACAGAAATAATGTAATTTTTTTTTTTAATACTTTCATACTCATATGATCCATAACTGTCAGCATTTAATTCTTAAATAAAATAAAATTGCATGTGCATATGACAAACCAAAATTCTAATGGATAGATAGACAGATTGACTGACTAAGTGAGTGACAACATTGCTGCAAATGCTCTTTATGTTAATGACAGCTGAATCTCTACTAAAATTGTCGGCTTTAGTGTTTATGTCTGCATCAATATACTCATATAAGAGCATTTGTGTACCAATGACGGTTTAAATTTCATTTTGAAATCCATATTGTCATTTATTTCTATGTGGTCCTTGATGTAAAATCAAAAATGACAGACAAAGAATATTGATCAGTATAACATAACTAATAAGCGAATAGCAAACGATGTTTTGCAATAATCTCAACAATCTTTATAAATTTTTTAAGGGACATACCAATTGCATGTCTGTGTAAGTTAAATAAAAAAGTTATGTAAGTTAAAATAAAAAAAAAATTTAAATTAAAAAATATGATTTTAAAGACATATAGTAGACTTGGCATGTTTATTAACAACCGCTCTTGCTGTATATGAGGACGATATTTTATGTTTTAGTTTAGAGGGAAATAAATAGTTTTAAAATGAAATATGATTGGTAACAGAGGAAAAATTAAAATTAAAAGCATTATGAAAAAGAAATTTATAAGTATTATCGTTCATATAATAAGATAAAATGAGTAATTTCTATAGATAATTTATATAAAAATGTGTCTGCCGGTCTTCATTATGAAATATGTTTTTATTACTTTTCAAAGATATACTACTATGGCGTTATATTATCTGCTTGCCTAAAAATTAGAGAATCTTCAAAAGCTATTTTACACAAATCGCAGTTTACGTTGCAATACAACATAACCAAAGACTATAAATATATAAAGATGTCACACTGCCATACAATGAACTGCTAGCTCCAAATTTTAGTGATGGCCGTAGCGCTACTTCCACTTACAAAAACAAAACTAAAAGAGAGCTTATTCTTCTTAGAGAACTTATTTTCATCTCTCATGTGTGTACATGTGTGTATTACCAACGTATAAAAAATATAAAAACTAACTAAAAGAAACCGGTTTTATACAGAGAAGAGAGCATATTTATATTAATGCAAACATATAAATATATTAACAACGAAATCATATATGCATGAATACGTGTGTGTATTTACAATATACATCATATCTCCATACATGTGTAAACGTGTGTGCATTTATAATGCACATTGCCAAATCAAATAAAATAAATAATTTTTTGAAGAACACTTATTTTCGTATAAATTAAGGCGCAACTAACCTAAGCCAAAGTCAATGTGATCGACTGTGTAATTGTACGGCAAGAATATGTGCTTTTTTGTTGCACACATGGAATTATGTTGATTTGCACCGAATTATAATGTTATTATTTTTGAAGAATTCTTTAATAAGTATACTTACAACACGTGAAATTAAAATAAAAAACAGTTTTTCTTTCTTTGGTTATTGTTTATTTTATTTGTATATCGCTGACATATTTAATGTTCCAAAATTTTAACCTTTTTGGTACTCGCTGATTTGTATTTATATGTTTCCCATGTCAAATGATTTCGTAATAATATAAGCACAAGTAAATTTAGCATCTTCATTCTATGGTTGTAACAAACGTTGTTATCCTGAAACCGAAAGGAATAAACAGTATTTTTGGTACAATCTACGCATTGATCAATAATAAATCTTTTTATGTTTTTCATAAGTTTGTTTTCCAAAAATATTTTTTCGAAGACTTTTATATGAATTGTGCGAACTTCGAAAAATAAGTCCGATGGAGCACACAAATTACTAAAGTCCGATTCATTAATTTATTGTGTGAACATTTCGGAAGGAAATGACAAAATTGTTGACGGTTTAATTATATCCAAACGAAATTTAACGTAAGTTATTTGCTGTGCTATATATTCAGCAAAATATCGGCTAAATGTTCATTCTAGCTCATGTTACTCATGTACAAAAATTGGCACACACAACATGAGTGCTGCGAGAAGCTAGGCCGTAATCCTGAAACAGGGTGTAATGGCCAATTATGTATGTATGTATGTAAATTCTATTGGCACATTGGTGGATGTAAAACAAACGGGATCTTCATTAATATATCTCATTTTCATTATATGTTCATAAGCACATATATATATATATATGTCTTCAGATCTTTTTGTACCTTGTAAGATTGTTTTAAACTCAATAGGTAAAAACATCACATGATCATGTGCAAAATTTGATAACTTCGGGGCGACGATATGTCAGCGGTATACAAATAAAACAATTAATAACCAAAGAATGAAAAATTGTTTTTTTATTTTAATTTCACATATTGTAAGTATATAAGAGAATTCTTCAAAAACAATAACATCATAATTCGGTGCAAATCAACATAATTCTATGTCTGCAACAATAAAGCACATATTCTTGGCGTACAAGTACACAGTCGATCACATTGACTTTGGCTTACGTTAGTTGCGCATTTTTTGATTTGCCAATTTGCATTATGAATACACACACGTATACACATATACGCATATATGATTGCGTTGTTAACCTTTAATTAGACGACTGGGTTCAGGAAAAATTAAAATTGAAAAATGTTAGTAAATTTGTTTATAAAATATAAACATATAAATTCAAATCTGCGAGTACCGAAAAGATTAAAATTTTGGAACATTAAATATGTCAGCGGTATACAAATAAAATAAATAATAGCCAAAGAAAGAAAAAAATGTTTTTTTATTTTAATTTCACGTGTTGTAAGTATACTTATTAAAGAATTCTTCAAAAATAATAACATTATAATTCGGTGCAAATCAACATAATTCCATGTGTGCAACAAAAAAGCACATATTCTTGCCGTACAATTACACAGTCGATCACATTGACTTTGGCTTAGGTTAAGTGCGCGTTTATTTTATACGAAACCAAGTGTTCTTAAAAAAATTATTTATTTTATTTGATTTGGCAATGTGCATTATAAATACACACACGCATACGCATATATGATTGCGTTGTTAACCTTTAATTAGGCGCCTGGGGTCAGGAAATATTAAAATTAAACAAATGTTGGTGGATTTGTTTTTAAACGAAAAATACTTATGTTGTATTTATTTGTTTTTTATGTATTATTAAAATAAAAAACTGAAAATTTAACAAAACATACTCATTTTTCTTTACACTTGCAGTAAACTCTGGGACACCATACGACTAATTATATGATTTTCTAAATGCGCCTAATTAAAGGTTAACGTATGATATTAATATGTACATATGTATGTGTAAAAACAGTTTCTTTTATTTTGTTTTTATATTTGAATTCCCAAATGTATATTGTAAATATGTATGCATGCATGTATGATTTTGTTGTTGAGAGATATGCTCTCATGATTAACATTTGCAAAAAATGAGAATTGGTTTTTTTTCTGCTGACCACATACTTGTCCCCCGCTTCTAAATATCAACAAAATTTTTTTCAAATAAAAATGTAGGGAGTGTAACATCTTTATATATTTATAGTCTTTGACATAACATTACGCCTTTACCTCTGATTTAGGTTCAAATTGCAGCCTGTTTTTCTAAAAAGGATGGTTATCACTATGTAATTACCGAAAATTTGAAACAAGCCTTTGATGGAAACACAATTTTTAATTAATTACAGCAACATTTCTCACTCAACTTCATTTACAATTGGAGTGTCTATTCTCACATACAGCTCGTAACTTTTACATAGCACATCCTTTAATTATTTATTGTCCAGTTTATCGCTAATTGTATTATATAAGTAGAGATAATTCGCTCTTTAACTACGCTCTTTCTTTGTACATTTTGAAAAAAAAAAAATTTCTGAAGACAGCCCTTTCCAATTTCAGTTCTTTAAAATAATTTAAAACAGTGATGTCCACTACTACATAAACACACTTGCGTTTGTGTATGAAGCTGAGAAAAGTCTCTGCTACTTCTACAAGAACTGGGAATGTTCGAATTACTTTCTGTTTATCGCCCATGTTCTGAAAAACGCTGCGTTTTTAAAACGCATTTCATTTTGAAAACGTAAAACGCATATGAGAATGTTCTGACAAACGCGCGATTTGCTTTTTTTCGATTTTAACGCAAATGGAAATATTAGCTAAATAAACGCAAATGGCGATGTTTGGATATGAATACTCATCTTTAAAACTATTTTTGAACTCCTTTCAAGAGTTTTCTTTGTGAATTAGTACAAAATTGTGTATTCAGTTGATCATAAATAAGTAAGCAATTGAAACAGACAAGTGGTATTAAAAAAGCAAATTTTTAAATTATAAATTTTTAATAAAAATTTTAAAAGAAAACGTAAAAGATTCCTTCAAATTAAAAGAAATCATATTAAATTTATATACTGTATAATTTTTTTAATTTTTTAAAGTCTACATTTAATACAATTGACCAAAACGCTTCAGGATACATTAGCGATTTGAAATCGCCAAAGTTTTAGCGATTTCGATTTGCAGAACACCTATTTGGCGATTTCAAATCGAAAACGCAAAATTCAAGAGTTCTGCGATTTTCAGAACATGGGCGTATAACTTCATAATTATTTCTTCATAATTCTGAGTGAAGTACGTAATCGATTGTCTGATAGACATGTGACCGTTATATTAAGAATAAAAGAGTACCGAGGTCACATAGATTTGGAGGAAATAATGAATAATTATTTCAGTTAAATAAAAATGATACAAAAAATATGCACTATCCATCCCTGCACTACGTTGGAGAGAAGCTAAAATCTAAAAAGAGCAAGAATAACAATAATTCTTTTTATTATGTACGTGTTTGACTTCGACGTAAGCAGAATTTGTTTTCCTATCACGCGTTATAGGGAAAGAGATTTTGGACATCATTGATTTAAAATAAAAAAATTATTGCTATCAAAACGACCAAAATCAGCTACTTGTATAGCTGAAAAGGTTGTCTGCAGTATTATTCTGTTCTTTTCATAACCTCCAACAGACATTTTTTAACAAAAGTTAAAACCCGTTTTTACCCACAAAGTGAGGGCAGTACCAACATATCGTCGATTGAATTAAAGAACGCTAAAACTAACAAAAAATCGAAAATACGTTTTTTGTATAATTTTTATCAAAAAAAGAAAATACGCGTCTATTGGTCCCGGTCCCAGATTTCTATCATGAAAATAAATTCCCTTACGCTGTCTGCGTTTTAAAAAATACCAGTGTCTTTTTTCTACATTCATACAGGTTTTTTGGCTCTGGTGAACATTTAAGGTTTTTTCAGTTACAGCGTTCTTTAATTCCATCGACGATATGATGTAGACACATAAAATTTTTTCAATGTTTGGCATTTTTTGATTATTCCAAAATATATTATACTAGCTGAACCCGGTGTGCTTCGCTACCCCCTCGTTATATAATAAAATTAACGGCGGGGACGTGGTTCATAGTTATATGGCGACGTAAACAGTATTAAGAGCAATATACTACCAAATAAAAAATAACCGTTGGAAGGAACAAATTTGTACAGAGAACAAAAAGTTTAAAACTTTCAAATACAGTTAAGCGTGAAAGGGGGCGTGGCCTCGCCTGTAGTGTAATGTGTATAAAATTTGAAGTAAATCTGTTAAAAACTATATGGGAGCAATTACATAATTTTAAAAAAGTGAGCGTAAAAGTGGGCGTGGTCGAAAAAAAAAGTACCCTATTAATCATGCCCGAGTCCCAATTAAATGCTGTGAAAATTTCAGGCAGATCGGTCTAGAGATTTGGTCTCCTATAAGGTACAAACAAACAAACACACATTCAATTTTATATATTTAGATATTCGATATATATATAACAACATATTTTTCCTTTTTAACAAATTTCCTACGCCATGGTAACTGGTATGTTATTTATTGAAAAGACTATATAAGCAGGTCAGCATATAGTAGACTACAAAACTTATTCCGAGAACACACGTTAAAAGAATTTCATGTGAAAAGAAGAGTTTATAGGCACGAATGAGAATAAGAATGATGATGAAATATGAAATAATTTAAAGTATGCAAATAATTATTCACTTTAATCGACTTACTAAATAGTTTCATCTCCTTTAACACACTATTATTCCACGTATGGCTTGCTTTCTAATGTTTTCTTATCCTTTTTTTTTAGTTATCAGTTAACATGTATACGTATTTTGTAATTTTGTGTATTTTTTTTTATTATTGAAAAAAATATCTAATAATTTTTAAAATAGTACATACAGTGGTGTTCCTTAAAATAGAGCCACCCAATCTTTTTGTATTTGTCTGTACATATTTTGGTTGAGGAAACTCTGATATGCAAAAGTGCAACTGTAGATTTGCTGTTGGTTTGTTTTCTCTATGAAACCGTTATTTTTATTAAAATTTTTGCATTAATATTTTAAAAAATTATATCATTCTTCTTTAGCCTGCGATATAAAGTGTTCCTTAAAATAGAGCCATCACAAAAAAATATTTTGTAAAAGTTAAATAATTTATTGTTTTTAGATTTTTTTCATAAAAACGTAAGTTTATGTCCTTTTAATTAAAATTTAATGTTAATTTCTATAATTTGTTCTTGTAAAAATCCAGAATGGGTAGATACAAGCATTGTATTCAAGAACGTAGGGAAATTATAAAAAATCTTCATAAACAAGATAAAAGTCTTAGAAAAATTGCAGATATTGTTGGGTGTTCAGAGAAAATGGTGGAAAATGCAATAAAATTTGCGTACAAAGAAGAAAAAAGAGGAGGAAAACCAAAAATCACAGAAGCTTTAGAGAGAAAAATTTTAAGCCACGTGAGGAAGAATCCGTTTGTGACATCTACCGCTTTAAAAAAAGAATATAATCTCAACGTAACAACTTCATCTATACGAAAACTGTTAATAAAAAATGATCTAAAATCAAAAAGTGCAAGAAAAGTTCAGTTTCTTGAAAAAACTCATTTAAAAAATAGGTTGCAGTTTGTCAAAGAACATTTAAACTGGCCTGCCAGTAAATGGCGAAATATGTTGTGGTCCGATGAGACAAAAATAAATTTATTTAACTCAGATAAAATCAGTCAGTGTGTACGAAGGCCACCGAACACCGAAAATCTTCCCTAGTACACCATAAAAACAAGTAAACACGGTGGCGGAAATATTATGGTTTGGGCATGTTTCTCTTACAGTGGAATTGGGCCTATAGTACGGATTGAAGAAAGAATGGCTGCTGTTTTTTATACTAATCTGCTTCACGACATTATGAAGCCCTACGGGGAATGGGAAATGCCGCTTCGATTGGTGTTTCAGCACGACAATGACCCGAAACACACATCGAAGCGGTATAAGATTGGTTTGAAAACAATGGAATGAAGATTTTACGCTGGCCCTCTCAGTCGCCAGACTTAAACCCCATTGAGAACCTATAGCGAATAGTTAAGGTAGCTCTAAAGGAATAACATGCAACAAGTAAAGATCACCTGTGGGCATTAGTAAAAGAGGCGTGGAATAATATTCCAACTGAGACAGGTCAAAAACTTGTAGACTCAATTCCAAAACGTTGCTCGACCGTTATAAAAAGTAAGGGGTATTAAAAAATATCTATCTAAATTCTAAAGTAATTTAGAAGTGATTAAAGTTTGTTACCTTACTCATCTGTTGCAATTTTGTTGTCTCTTAGGTAATTGAAATCGATGGCTCTATTTTTTTTCACACCTAAAATAAGAAATTACAAACGCTTTTCCCTATAAATACATTTTTCAAGGTTTTTATCAAAAGATAAATACTGTTATTTAATTCTTATGTTGTTTAGTTGCTTAAATATTAAAATAAAAAACCTTGTCCTGAAGCTTTAATATGAAATTTTTTTATTGAACATTTTTTGTCGAAGGTGGCTCTATTTTAAGGAACACCACTGTATATGTACTTGTACATATTTTTTTCTTTAGCTTAAAATTTCTACGAGGAAAATGTTTCAAAATTCTTTTCTTTTTTATTATCTTTTATCTAAATCGTATGTTGCCAAAATTAAATTCAATATTTTTTATAACAGATAATAAAACAAAAAATTTCATTTTATCCTTTATTCTATACAATCACGGCATTCAACTGTAAAGGAAAATTGGTTCAATCAAGGCCAATTTTGTTATCACCCGAATGACCAATTTCTTATGCCATACAATCTTGTGTGTGTAAATAAACGTGCGAGTATGAGTATAAAAAAAATATATTTTCAAATTGGAATTCCATAATCGTATTTAAGAAATTTAATTATAAATAAAAACAGACTCTATGATTTGATTTTTCCTTTTTTTTTGTGTATTGATTTTCTCTTTTTTTTCAATCAATGCTAAGATTTTAGTTAATATTCTACATAGAGAGGGGAAAAATTATTAAAAAACAGTGTAAACCTTGCCAAGTGTAAATGAATAGGAGGAGTACATTTGAATTGAAGGGGAAAAACTATACAAAACAAAACAAATTTTTAGCAAAAAGCAAATCATGCCCCTTCAATTGAAGGCATCAAACGTGCAAAAATTCGTTATTATTTTTGTCTGAATTGTCATGGCTTCATTATGGTAATGATGGAATGAATAAATAAACAGTGGAGAGTAAAAATAATCGAGATTTTTTTAATTTATATTTTTTAGAACATCGTACAGGTTTATGAACTTTTCAAAAGTGTAATAAATAAATCGCAATAAGAGTTATAAAATATCATGTGTAGGGTTTTACTTCTAGGAGTACTGGTCTTAGTAAAAAAAAATTAAACTTCTATTTTATTATCATCCTCGAACCATATAGAGAAAAAAATTTATATTAATTTGTTCCAGCAAACAGCTTAAATTATATCAATTAAGGAATTAATAATTTCGAGTTCTGGTTCCCACTACTTTTTGATAGATAAATTACTTACTTATTTAGCTGGTCATATCAACCTGTTAGCGGGTTTCGGCCTGCTTCAACACTAGTCTCCAGGCGTCTCTGCTATGCCAAGTCACCTCCAGTTTATCACACCAATTAATGACAGGGCTTCATTTACCTGGTCTTTCATAGTTGGTCATAATGTGAAGAATCATTTATCGTTGTTCGACATTCAGAGAAAGTTGTATATCTGACAGAGTTGTAAACGAATCATTCATTTTTGAATTAATTCGTGAATGATTCATGCAATGAATTGGTAAAATTTTGAATTAATTCTTTTCTCCAAAAAAACGAATTGAATTAAATTTGAATCAATTCATTTGAATTAAGCGAACATGAATTGCAATTCACTTTCAATTCAAATGAATTGGTAAAAAGAATTGCAATTCATTTCCAATTCATTTAAATTTAATTGATTTTGAATTAATATAAATGTGTTAGAAAAAATGAGTTGCAATTCATTCCCAATTCATTTGAATTGATTTTGAATTAATTCAAATGAGTTAAAATATGAATAGCAATTCATTTTACCAATTCACTTGATTTAACTCGAAAAATGAATTTGTTATACATTTCCAATTGCAATAATGCAAAAGCATCACCCTTTTTCCACGTACTTCTATTCTGTACTTTATAATAAAAATATATCCACTACTAATAATGAATCACCCATTGTCTATTACTTTTAATCCAAGTATTTATTACTTATTTATAATAATTCTATTTGTTACATTTATTTCATAAGTAGTACTTGAAGAACCAAACTAAAAACACCAAGTTTACTTCAATTGAATGCAATTCATTTTTGATTTGAAAAATTTGAATTACAAGTTACTTTTCTAATTCATTTGAATTAATTCCAAATCATTTCAATTCAAATGAATTAGAAATGAATTGCGATTCTTTTTACCAATTCTTTTGAATTAAAAAATGAATTGCAATTCATTTTGCGTAATTCAAATGAATTGCAACTCATTTTGAATTGGAAATGAATTGCAATTCATGTTCGTTAAATTCAAATGAATTGATTCAAATTTAATTCAATTCTTTTTTTTTGTTGAAAAGAATTAATTCAAAATTTAGCTAATTCATAATGAATTGAAATCAAAAAAGAATGATTAATTTATAACTCTGATATCTGATACCATATGATCTTTAAACTTGCAGCAGACCACACAGCTTCATCACTATTGTAGAGAGTGTACTTTATAATTACACTGGAGCATCATATTCATACGAGTATTCGCTATGAACTAATATATTATTAAATAGTTTGATTTATTTTGTTAATGTTCATGAATGAAATAAATAAACTACGCAGGTTTATTAGTTTTTCTTTCTCTCAATTAGAGTGTGTATGAATGACGTAGACAGTGCCCATTCTGTGCTGATTGTTATACAAAAAATTAAAAAAATGGAAAAATAAAAGAAAATAATTAAAAACTGTGGTATAAAGATAGAAAAATATAAGAAAATATTTAAAAATTTAAGATTCTCTTTTATTTATTAAATTTTAAAACGTTAATGTTTGATGTGAAGTGAAAAAAATCGCCCAAAATAAATATTTTTAAAGCAGTAATCATAATAAAAAACAATTACAGTAAATTAAGAATGTAAGAAATAAAAAAGAACCATATGATTTATTATTA
This sequence comes from Metopia argyrocephala, assembly GCA_963576795.1. Taxonomy (NCBI): domain Eukaryota; kingdom Metazoa; phylum Arthropoda; class Insecta; order Diptera; family Sarcophagidae; genus Metopia; species Metopia argyrocephala. Next base: position 16,765,477 of record OY756208.1, on the reverse strand, counting down.
TTATTTTTTTTTTCTGTTTTTTATTAAAATTTTATGCAATTTAAGAAGTTTTGGGCACTTGTGACGTAGACGTATAGTTGAAAATTATTTTAAAAATAAGAATGTTTCTTATTTGTTTCTTGCTTCGTAATTATGGTTCATATCTTCAACATATTTTAATTTTCTTTTCTACGCTTATACACTTTCAATATTTTATAACACACTGTTTTTCTATTCATGCACAAAAATAATCCAATAATGACAAGCATTGTCAGCAACAAATACAGCATCATCAACAGCAACAACAATAAGTAAAAAAATAATTGTAATAGAGAGTAAAAAGAAAAATCGACAAAAACTACAAAACAATTTAACAACAAGATGTTAATGAAAACTTATTGAAAGACAATGTGTTCTTTTTCAGAGTGGATGGGGCTAAAGGGGGCTTAAGGTAAAATAGTTATAACGTTAATATGAGTGCACATATGTGATGACAAGAACGTTAACAAGAAAATAATAATTTGTTGCCAGAAAGTACGAGTAATACTTGTGTTTCCTTTCATTTTTGGAATATTCATACACGTGCCAAAGCACCTGTAAAATGTAATATTAATTGGATTTCATCATCAACATCATTAGCAAAAATTATTAACAACAAAAATTAGAACAACAAAAATATTATGAAATAATATTAACTTTTTGTTAGACAGATTTGTGTTGTTTTGATGTGTGCTTTTAATTTAATTATGAAATATTTTTTTGTTTTTTTTTTCTTTTTTTATAAAATTTAATCAAATTTAAGTATTTCGGTGAAAAACATTAGAGTACATATGTATGTACGCAGTTAGACATTGAAACCAGTGCCATAGTAATTAATCAATTTCTCTTTTAAAATTGTGTGTGAGATATATAAGAAATTCAAATTTTGTATTCCTTTATTGGGTCTATAAAGGCATTTATTAAACACAAGTTCCCCGCAGCTTTACTCACTTTGCGCATCCAGAGTATTACATTTTTAATGACTCTGACACATAAATCAGAATAAAGTTTGCGTGACGCCATAATTTTTATATACTCTAAAGACTTAACACCATCCTTTTGTAACCATATGATATGGAGATTATAATCATACAATACTGACCGGAAGAAATTGGTAATAAACTATTTACGATGCTCATAAGAGACGCCATAGCCGTTCTCAAGTGTCTAATGATACTCCCAAGCAAAAAATACACTCAAAACGGTGATTGCTTGCTAATTTTTTTTTTTTTTTTTTGAGTTTTAAAGACGTAATTTTATATCCAAAACTTTTGCTTCTTGTTCTTGTCTATTACTAATAAATTCTAAACAATCCATTATTTACAACATTTGTTTAAAATTTGTATATGAATTCGGATAACTTTAGATTTACTAATTTTCTCACAGGGCATTTTATATTCGCTTATCAACACAACCACAGTCTTCATTTTATGCATAACACTGTATGTAAATTCTTAATGTGATAAAAAACAAAAAAAAAGAAGACCCGTGTCTCTCAGTTTTGATCAAAATCACGAATTTTTTGTCATGGGACCCCAAACATTTGGGGCCTCACTATAATTTCTGCAAAAAAGTGAGCATTTTATCAGCCCCATATCTTACAAACCGTTAGGAATTATTATTTATAAGTACTTTCTGATCCAAAGTTGTCGCTCTTGTCATTAAGAACAAAAATTTTGAACTTATAAAATCAAATAAACTTCAAGACCAAAATCGCAAAAATTTTTAGTTTGACCTTTTTCCCCTTTTTCCTCCTATTTAGGCCCATGGGTAGCAAACCGTTCAAAATTTAAGGAAACAATGAACTACAAAAATTCTAATAAACAACTCACTCGATCACTCACAGACCGCAGAAACACAGGCAAAACACATTAAGGGACGCAGCACACTTTTACAGCTGCCTAAGCTCTATCTGAACGGTGTTAAGAATCATTACTAGATAGTTCATATGTTTTAGAAAGTTGTTTTTTTCGTATTGCACTGTGTAATTGTTCTAAATTTTAAGATAGGGTCAGTCATCTTCTATGAGAGACTGAATTTTGAAGAATCGAAACAACATTCCAAATTATAAGACTTTTTAATATTATAATCTATGCTATAGGAAAAGTTTTTTTATTTTTTTTTATTTAGTATTTTGACGAGTGTATTGTTTCTTCCTGTCACCCTTTGGTACGGGCAAGTCGTTCATAGAAACTTTAACATGATGACCATCGTGGTAAGCAGCGCGAGACAATGCACTGGCATTTTTCAATAAGAGGCCTTGTTTAGCGATTTTCTGTACCAACATCTTCGTTCAAGGATCTTTAGAAGTGCTGAGAATAAAATGTATGTCTGAATTGACGAACAAGCTTTTTCTGCAGTTGCAGAGAAAATCAACAAGACGCTCTTTGCAAATAACCAATTAGTAGAACTTATGCTGACATCAGTTAATAATAAGAGAGAGCGTTGCAAGTAAAAGTTGTAAGTTTTCCTATGAACAAAAATAAGAAACGAACTTGTTAGTGAACGGACAGCTTTATTCCACCTAAGACACTGGGAAATTCTTACACTGGTGCATAAGATAAAACAGAAATTGTACGAGTAGCATACTTTCTTGCGACTGGTTAACAGCAGATAAAAGACTTAAAGGCAAACATGACCTATGGTGTACATTTTATGGTGCCTGGGCTTATCCTGTGATGCACGATTTATTCGATGTTAAGAAGAGATTTAAAGTCTCTGAAAGCACTAAAGGTAGTAATAATTACAAAGCAATTAAAATGAATAGAAATTATATTCGCTGTAATACTTAAGAAAAATATTTTATTTTATTTCCTTTAAAAATAAAATCCTTTCAGTTTCATTTTAAGCACATGTGACTGTATTTTTTCCTTCCCTGAGTACTACTTACATTCGGTACTTATGTATCAAATTGATTCTTATCCCTATGAAAATGAAAATAAGAACAAACGTAAAGTATCTTTTGAAATTGTTTTCTAGTACTTATGCTATTTGTTACGCTATATAAGTATAAACAGGGATATATATTTTCATTTTTATGTTTTGCCAGTGCAATGATTATCAAGGTGAAGTGAAATTATTTTCTTATAAACATAATCTTTTTTTTAAATCTCATATGTGATTGTTTTAATAGTGAAACAGCAAATACATAAAAATATTTCAAAAATAGTCTAAAAATATAGATCAAATTCCCAGCAAAAAATAATAATTAATTTGCTCCAAAATCATGGCATATTCATTGAGCATCTAGTGCTTGGTCCAGTTCAGTTCTTTGCTGCCTCAACAAAACTATACTTTCTTCAATGATGAAACAAAACTGGAGCTTGACTCTTTTCCATACAAATTGACACATAAGAACACTGCAGAATGCAGTCGTGAAATAGAATCTATTTTATCTTGACAGCGATTTTTCTAATGCCCTTAATTTAGACACAAATTCTCTCAACAATGTTACCACACTTTTATTAAATTTCATGTATAGAAAAATAAGAACCAAAGAAAATCAAAAGAATATTTGAAAGTTTAAATAAATTAATTACTGTGTAATTTGTTAAATAAAATGTGTCATGCTACAGAAAAAATAATTGAAGAAGTGGGTAAACAAACAAGCCAAGGCTCTCATAAACTAATTTTTTAACAGCTTTACATTCAGGAAATGTAAAAATATTACATTGCAGTTCGTGAATCTGGTGCCGTTGTTTTAATTATGGGCCTGTCTTCCTAGAGAGTCGTTTTTGCTTAAAGTTGCTGTGGTATTCTATTTCATCATTCATATACATACATAATTGGCCATTGCAACCCTGTGTCAGGGTAACGGCCTAGCTTCTAGCAGCACTCATGTTGTGTGTGTAAATTTTTATCCATGAGTACCGTGAACTACAGTTTAAAGTGAACTCCGAACGACAGATTTGGGAAGCTTTGTCATGGCAATCAATTACTCCCAGAGCTTTTGCCACAAGACTGCTGAGAGGTAGTCGCCGAAAGAAATAATTTTTTCATATTTCTTTATTTCAAGATGTAAAAGCTGAAATTTAAATCTGATGGTATCGTTTTAGTAAGCCAACACACTAACCACTAGACCACGGCGACTACATCATTTAGATTGATTTCAGCAATGACTTTGCAAATGCTTGGTAACCTCGTTTTTATTTTTTTTTTTTTTTGCTGGGTTATTCAAAAGAAATTTGTAAAACTTTTTATATATATTTTTGTACTTCTTATTTTTATAAATAATTTTACAAATTTAAATACTCCTATAATCTCATATAAGTAACCATGACATCAAAAATCACTGTATCATTAAAAAAAAGTTCAATTGAAAAAGAACATGCTTGAAGTATTTTATACAAAACAAAAATAGACTGAACAGAGAAGCAAATATTTCACAGAAAATTATTGAAATCATTACGCACTTTCATAATTTTATTGATTTTTCTTCTTTTATAATGAATATATTCAATAGATGCCATACACACATACATATGTGCAGAATTTTTAATATAATATGTATAGGTAGTATTTAATAATTTGTGCAACAGAATTTGAATTATATTTTTTATTACTATTTTAACAATTTTATATATCAAGATCAAGTATATAATATTTACAAAAAGATATGACTTGGGAATAGATTTGTTTAGATTTACAGTGGCTACAATTTTTTCATTTATTATTAGTGAAAAATTAGGAGTCCCTCTAAGTTATGCTGAAAAAAATGGAAAAATTTTCTCCTATATTTTTGAAAAAAAAGTACAACAAAAAATTAAAATTTTTTCAGTATCCTCTTCACTACATTATTATCGAATATAGTTGAGCAATATCTTTACGTTTCAGTTGGTTGTTGGCAAAAAAATGAGGACACCTTAATGGCGTATTGATTTTCAAAATCTCGTAAAAAAGAGTTGGTAGTCAAACTGTCCAAACCGAGTCCCCCCGGGGATACAGTAAAAGCTGCTGATAATTATGTCTCATCAGTGGCCTGTTTTCTCTGGGGAATATCGGGTTCAACCTAGCCCTTAGTGGCCTGGCGCTCGCTATAGGTAGTGTGCTATCGGAGACTTGATTCTCATCAGTCCAGGGGGCTGTCGTAACCGAGACCATATAGAGTACCCAGTTTGTTCCTGGTGGTGTTGGTCTTGTCTCTGTAAGTGTGCGTGGCAGGCATTTTCTGGCGTTGCCTTAATCTGGTACTAAGAGCATCAGGTAGCCGCCGGTTATGCTTGGGCTTCCCTGTCATTCGGGAAGAGAGGCAAACCGGCCTGATGGTTTGGGTGTGGCCCTTCGGGGAGTACACGTAGTGGCAGTGGTATATGCTGGGTAGTAGTTTAGCCTCCTCAACGAGGGGGGTTGCTGCTATCCAGGAAATGTTGGTGACGAAATTGTTAACCCAATGTATATGGGCTCTCCTCTGACCGGTGTGTCTTTGACATATCCGAAATTGGAGAGTAACAGATTTGAGTGGCGATTGTTGGACACTTAAATTCAACTACCGGCGGCATGTAGTAAAATCTCAGCACAGGTACGCACGATAAACCCATACAGTTGTTGTTGTCCAAACCAAGTATAGGGTTTTACTAACCTTTGGTAGTACAATCGAACCTATACTGCCGAATTTGTTCATATTTTTCACTCTGGCACTGCGCTATTAAAGAAAAAGGCTTTTTCAATATTAATTACTAAACATTACTCTTTAAATAAAATTTCTTGTGTTATTATTATTATTTTTTTTTTTTTAATTATTTGACTATTGCTGTTCAATTTGTTTAAAGTTTTTTATCTTTTCTTTTAACTCTCAATTGCATGGTTCTTTTTTTATTTTTCTAAAATAAGCCACTCATAAAATTCATGAACAATTTTAAGAAAAAATATTTTATTTTAAATATCTAAAACTACAGTCCAATAAGCATAATCAAATGCCAAAATATTTCAGCAGCGACCAATTTACACTAAAGTTTTTGTACATTTCTTTTATATGTCTTCAAAAAAATCCATTTGATTGAAATCTGTCCACGCGTTTAAGCGTTACTCGGCGACATATAGACGTAAGCCCAAAATGGCCTCTATTTTTCTACATTATATTCATTTGTTTATTATTGGAGTGTATCAGGTATTTGTTATGTTAATGGGTTCTACTAGTGATTAGAAAGAAAGTATAAAAAAGTTTAAAATAAATAGAGAGGTTACAAAGTGGTAGAAGCAAACAAAGTAAGATTTGGAAGTTCAAAATGATTTTAACTACTGATGTGTTACTTAACTATGATTGCTTATCGATTATTGCACAATAACTGAAATTAAATTAAGTGCTTAGAGATATCCTTTACCTAGTAAAAAGTTGTATTCCTACAGCCGTATGAATAATGAAAAGTTAGCAACTTGTTAGTATATGGGACAAAATACTGACAAGCTTATCACTCGCTATAGATTGATATCTTAAAACTTTCTATACCTTCTATTTAATAACTAGTCAGAGAAGCAAAAAAATTTAATACTTTTTACGTTTGAGTAAGAATATCCACGTAGTGATATGATTAAAAAAAACTAGTGTGATAACTTCATGTTCCACATAGTAATGCACCCATGCAACAATTAACAATATAAAAATAACAGAATGGGCAAACAAACAAAACATATCGCAAACGTTACCACAAAGCCATAAACTTTTAAAATTTTTTGTAATGGTATTGTACATGAGCAAAACCAAAACAAATACTTTCTAAATGAGAAAGAGCGCAAATGAAACAATTAGCTTTTAGCTTTTGTGCTTGCTATGTTATTCCGTTACATTCGTATAATTTGCTCTTTTTTCTCTTCTTCTTTTCTTTTTTCTTCTCATTAATTTTTTGTTGTACCTACGCACATTTGAGTTAGTGTATTTGTAGTGCTCAAAACAAAAACAATATACAAAATTAAATGGGACAATCGTTCTCACTGTTTATGTTTTGTTTTTGTTTTACTCATTGTAAAGAACAAAACAAAATGAGATGAAACGTTCAGTTTTGTTTATTTTCCTACTCTGAAAAATAATGCCTGACTAAATAAGCTTTTTTAGAAGGAATTTATATCTTGTCTCTTAGAAGACAGCTTACCAGTGGCCAAGGAATTAAAAATAGGTCACTACATAGTTAATTAATTATTGTTACACGCAACGATTGCTAATCAGAAAAACAATTCATAGTATTTTTTTTTCTCACCTTTAAATTATTTATTCTGAGTGTAATCAAAACGAATAATTACTAATTATATGAGTTTCCTTGATATGTATTTGTAAGTCTCCTTATTTTGTGGAAATATAGGAGGAGGAGCTTATTAAGTATGCTTTTTATTAAATTAAAATAAAAAATATTTTTTTTAATGTAATTTTCTAAGTTTTATTTAATAATTTTTTTTTTCTATTTACTTACAAGCACATTTACATTAAAGGCTCTGTGTATGTATGAAATGATTTCTTTATTTTTTCCATTAAATTTCTATACTCACCTAAAACATTTTCAATGAACAGGTATGTTTGCATTGTCTGATATCTATTTGATATCATGCTGTTTATTAATATCAAGTTATCAGCTTTAAAGTGCATATCATTTGATTTGAATACACGAGTATGTGAAAAATGACTGTAAGGCATGAGGAAAAAACGTATATTAAGCCAGAAAAACAATTCATAGTATTTTTTTTTCTCACCTTTAAATTATTTATTCTGAGTGTAATCAAAACGAATAATTACTAATTATATGAGTTTCCTTGATATGTATTTGTAAGTCTCCTTATTTTGTGGAAATATAGGAGGAGGAGCTTATTAAGTATGCTTTTTATTAAATTAAAATAAAAAATATTTTTTTTAATGTAATTTTCTAAGTTTTATTTAATAATTTTTTTTTTCTATTTACTTACAAGCACATTTACATTAAAGGCTCTGTGTATGTATGAAATGATTTCTTTATTTTTTCCATTAAATTTCTATACTCACCTAAAACATTTTCAATGAACAGGTATGTTTGCATTGTCTGATATCTATTTGATATCATGCTGTTTATTAATATCAAGTTATCAGCTTTAAAGTGCATATCATTTGATTTGAATACACGAGTATGTGAAAAATGACTGTAAGGCATGAGGAAAAAACGTATATTAAGCCTTTTGTTAATATTAAATGAATGAACTTCTACAACATACACTTGAATTCCTATTACTTTTATTGAAAACGTATACAGATGCAATATATGTACGTGGCAAATAATATAGAAATTCTAAGCCATAAAAGCTATCGTAATGCGGTAATAATGCAAATGAACGAAGCACTTAAATGATGTTGCATGCAACTCCATATTCAATAGGCATAGTTATGCATGAATATGGAAGAATAAGAAGCATGTGGCTGGCTTGTTGAAATTGAAATTAATATTAAAATATTAGATTTTTCCATATTGTAATATCAATACCAATAATCACTTGTTTAATAATTTTATTAAAAGTTTATATTATTGGTTTTATTTATTTCAATAAAAGCTAGAAATCTAAAGTGGTTTATTAATGTAATATAATGTGATAATAACCACAAGCATATATAATAAAAATTATTACTGTTCAATTCAATATTTTTTCCTCTTTTTTTTAGGACATTTTACTGAATAAAATTATGGTTAATATTTTATATTTCTCAAGATTTACAGCTGCATTCATGAAAACGTAATACTGCATTTGAATTATAAGATCCATGACCGTGTAACTGAAGGTATGAGCATTACGAGACATCATCCATTAATAAAATTGTTTGCGTGTGTAAAGATATATTTTTAAATTAAAAAACAAGAGTTCACAAAAAATTTAATCTAAGGATGAGATGACACAGTTCATGAACAAGCACAAAAAATCAAATAAAAGCCTACATTCAAGCGAATATGGGATGTTGTTATTAAGTTTTTAAATCCAGGACAGATTTACTAGACAAAGAAACATTTTTTCTTAAAAAAGTTCTCAAAAACACGGACTGCTAAAAACCAACTAAAAGGTATATAGCTGGGCTTGAATCAAATGTAAAAAAATACCAGAACTGGGGTAGCACTAGAGCACAAGAGCTTGATCTCATAAGCAAGTGCACTGCAACCATACTGCAAACAGCTACTGCTCTATTTTTTTGTTGAGACCAATACTTAGAGGTACACTCCTACTAATGCTGTGAATTATATTGGAACTTTTGTCGAAAGAACAGTAAATTTTGACAACAGAACATATGTGTATTATGTTTTCTTATACTATTAAGCGCCTTCGGAATGAGACACATTGCTGTGAATTGATCATTCAAAGGCCAATGTTATAACTTCACCCTTGAATAATCAACAGCAATTGGCTTAACGTTTTATGTTGATTGTGGTGAGTGTCTTGGCTAAGTAGGTTTTAGCTGTTAGCTGCTACTTCTCAATAGATGGCGCTTTTCTCTTGATCATTCGTTTTTCGTTGTCAAAGGTTAAGGTGGATTAGAGTGAATTGTCAGGATGAGGTTACTTTGTAGACTTAGAGGGGGGAGACCTCTTATTTTTAATTATATAAATATTATAATAGAGTGAAATGTCAAGAAGCGGTTACTTTGTAGATGGACTTCTATACTATTCTTCTATTTACAAAAGTGTAGCTTATTGTTGTTGCTGATATTATTGTCAAAATTATTATTGGGGACGACTTCATGATTCTGCATGATATCGTTTGAAATATGGGCCTACAAATTATAAGTTGATGGTGTATCATTGATGTACCTCTAGATACCAAATCCAACACAGAAGATTAGTTTTAATAGCAAATGAAAAACTGCCACCATAGATCCATATTTGGATATGGGCATGCAATAAAGGATATTGTTAGGACAATCGGTGGTAAGTAAGAGAACCAGAAGAAATTAAAACTAAAACATTAACAGGAAAAGCATTTGTGAAAACCAATAAAAAAGAGGACTTCCTGTGTCAATACTAAGCTTGTCAAGGCGTAAAAAAATATTCTATGCAAACTGTGATGTTGGTCAATGTACTCAAGTGGAGATAGCAATAAATAGAGAAAGCAAGATGGAATGTATTACTATATCAGCCAAAGACCAAGCGGTATACAAACAACATAAGATGAAATGCATGGCCAGATTAACTGCTAAAAGGAAAAAAACTATAGAAATTTCAAAAAAAGAGCCAATCAGATGTTGCAGAGGCATACCTGCTAATAAATACCTGCCACAGTGAAAAATAAAATAAAATCATAAATTTATTCAATTCTAGTTAATATTTGCTAAGCAGAACCGATAAAGCCAGCACTCAGAAGCATACGACCCGGCAAAGCAAAATGAGGTAAAAGAGTTTGTAAGTGAATTGGAGAAGGATGACCGAATTGAGTCATCATCCAGTTTTTGGAGCTCGCCTGTAGACGAAAGTCTAAGATTCTATGTGGTCTATAGAAAAGTTAAGCCTCTGTCTACCAAGCAGGTCTAATGAACACGAAGGTAAAATGATTTTACTTATATCTAATTTATTGATTATCCATTTGCTTCAGCCGTTCTTGACTTTATTTATTTGCTTATATTGCTTGTATTTTAAGTTTTTTTTTTATTTTTTAAGACCAATACTCAGGGCTAAACCCCTACTCATGCAGTGCATTGTATTGGAATTTGAAGATAGATAGAATTTTTTTTTAATAGATTTTATATCTGTGCATATGTATGTATATGCGCCTCTTTGTTGACGAAATAATCTGCTGTCACTTTGACCAGTCAAATGCCAGTGTTGCCCATCTATCGGTGAATTTTAATGTGGGTAGTGAACGTCGGTTAGCTATTATGGTCGCAGAAGGTGGCGCTGTACTCCTAAACTTTTGTTTCTGGTGGAATATACTGGAACTTTCAGGGAGCGGTTTCTTCAAGATGGACTGAGGGGGGGGTGGGGGTAGCCCTTATTTATTTAATTATAATTTTGGAAAAACCGCCAGTTTTTATTTTATAATTTTTGTCCTTCTCTAGGATTGAAGCTCGTCTGTGCGAGCAGTCTAAACACTATACGACGACCCACCTCCCCTCAATTTTATATTTTCTTTATTTTCCAAGACTACCATTTTTTTTCTTTTTGTGGTAGAAGGTGATGTTGAATGGGTTGCATTGGAAAATATGTTTAATGTACCTGGACGATACAATAGTTATAAGCAGAACTTTCCTAAAACATCTCAAAAATTCTGCGATAGTTCTTCATTAAAAATTTACGGCTAGATTGAAGCTTAGTGCGAAAAATTGTGTGCTGTTCCTAAGAGAGGGGAAATGTTTGGACCAACTTGTTTCTGCAAATGGCATATCCACGGATTAAGATAAAATACGCATAGTTTCTTAGGAGGCGAGTTGAGTCCAATTTTGCAAGCATGGCGCCAAGTTTGCACGAGCTGACTTAGAAAAATCATTTACTTTTTAAAAATCACACTAAAAATAAAGCATTTAATGAAAGAAAAAGACTTATTTCGTTTAGGTTTACGGCATATGTAATGCGATAGTTTTGTATTAAAATTTTTAGTTTAAATTCACCACTAAATTGTGGTTTAACATTTTTTTAAAGAAGAGAACATATTTTGTTTAAAATTTTAAATAAATAAATTACTGAAGACGATGCATTACTGTTAAGAGTCTTTAGTACTTACTCACATTTAAATTATATATATATTTTTTTTTTAATTCTAATAGTTTAACAAATTTAAGAATCATAAAATAAATATCTCTAAAAACTTTGCCACAAATATTATAAAAAGTTTTCTTAGCTCAGCACTAGGGTATTCAAACGATTAATCGTTAATCGATTAATCGAACAATTGTGTTCAAATAATTGTTCGAACAATTAAAAATAGTCAAATTTCGAATAACGAATAACTCGATTAATTTCCTACGATTAATCGATTAATCCATATAAAAAAATACTTTATTTATAGAAATAATAAATGGTATTAATAAACTTCCTAAGTGTTGTAAAATATTTAATAAATCTAATGAAAAACAAAAGAAATTGCAAACATATGTTGTGCTGCAAGAAAAGAAAAAGAAATTCGCCTTGTACATGCTGTAAAGCATCGATGGTCGTCCTTATCTTCCATGATTGAAAATTTTCTTCGTATTTGTAAATACGTAAATTACGCTCTATCTGATTTTGGTTTGAGGACTTTTACAGGTATGGAAATTAAGGTTTTATCAAAATTGAATAAAGCCCTTAAACCACTTGATGTCGCTATTACGGAGCTCGGCAAGGATTCTGCTACATTGATAGATTTAGAAGGCATTATACAATTTGTTATTAATACAAAGGAAAATGCAAACAATTCTTTTACAAATTATTTATTAGAAAGGCTTAAGATTCGAATAAATAAAAGACGTGTAAAACTACTTAGTACACCTATTTTATATCTAAATTCTAGTACATTTTCACTTTTTCAAAGTATTGCACAAAATCTGAAACAAAAGATTTTGCAAACAAATTGTTTTTGAGAATGTTTTTAGAAAATACGGAACAAAATGCGTCAGATGATTATGTCAGATTGCAGAAGATTTAATTGAAATAAACGAAAATAATCGATTTTCACAATTACTTAAATGAAGCAATTAAAAGTGTACAAAATTTCAAAAAACCTAAAAGAGGCTGCAATGATTTAATGGATGATTTCTTATAAATATTTAGTAAAAACCAAAAACAGAACCGAAAAATTATATATTCTTTTCCATGACTTCTCTCAATTTCTCCAACATCTACAATCAGCGAAAGAGTGTTCTCAAAATCGAGTTTTATTAAAACTAAAGAAAACCATCGGTTGAGAGCTAAACTAAATTACATACATACATACATAACTGGCCTTTACAACCCTTTGTCAGGATTACGGCCTAGCTTCTCTCAGCACTCATGTTGTGTGTGTAAATTTTTATCCATGAGTACCGGGACCTACAGTTTAATGTTGACTCCGAACGACAGACTTGAGAAGCTTGTTCATGGCAATTACTTAATTACTCCCAGAGCTTTTGCCAGAAGACTGCTGAGAGGTAGTCGCCGAAAGAAATATTTTTTTCATATTCCTTTTTTTTTAAGATGTCGGAGCTGGGTGTCGAACCCAGGGCTCATATCTTAGTAAGCCAACATACTAACCACTAGACCACGGCGACTAAATTAAACTAAATTACTAAATATAAATTACATTACAAGACTATTTTAATAGAAGTGCATAATTTTTTTAAATTAATTTTTAACTCATAATATGAATTATTTTTAATTACTTATTTAATATTTTTATTGCATACGAAGTAGTAAATTATTACTTTTATATATTAAATCGTTATATATATGATCTCAAATATTAAAATTAATTAATGAATTATTTATGGTTTAGTTTTCCAACAATATGTTTGTGCAATATAGTTAACTATAGTTAATGAATTTTTAAAAATTTATTACATTACAATGTTTTTGGTTATTATTTTTTTTAATAAAATGTTTTAAAAATCCACAAAATTGGTATGTTATTTTATATAAAACAAAATGCGATTAATCGAACAATTTTGAAATTTTATTCGATTAATCGATCAAGAAAAAAACCCGAATAATTACTCACTCGATTAATCGACCAACAAAAAAAGTCGAATAATTGAATACCCTACTCAGCACTATGAGGTTTGAAATGTTAAAATTTTAAATTTCTTAATGGCAAATAAGAAAATATAATTTCTTTTACAACTTGCGGTTTTGATTTGTTTTTATTGATATTTTTGTATAAGAATTCATTTGCAAGAGAAAGATTTATATCGATTAAATATCAAAAACAGTATCCATGATTTGCTTTATAAAATTAAAAAAAATAATAATAATAATTTATTTTAAATTATTTTGTATTATTTGTAAAGCTCTTCATGTTCTTATTTATTATTTTTGTTTTTTACAATTCTTCTAATATTTCACTCTAATGAAGGACCAATTAACTTTTATTTGAGACTCTATTTAACCCCAAAAAATTGTTGTTGGTGGCTTATCTTCATAACTTTACTATTAAACATGGCAAATAAGAGAAGAGAATGCGAGCATTCCGATAACAACAAAACAAGAGGCTAGCAAAGCAAACTACTAAAATAGAACAGAAATGGTAGAGGAGAAATGCAAAAAGTGGACTAAACTCTCAACTAAGGATTGTGTAAAAATGAAAAAAAAGAAGTAAAAGCAACTATTTCACTGTGATTCTTCTCCTAAACCACTAATACTTTGAAAGGCAGCCATAACACATTTCCAACTACCACTGCTACTTATGCAGCAGTGGTAATGGTAGTGGTATACTATTTTTAACGGTGCCATTTAATACGTAAACAAATCCTTTTAAAACTTCTTTTATAGTCAACATCAACAACAACGCCAGCCACTATAACAATAATGGAGGCAGACAAATAAAGACGACGACCATCATCAGCAAAAATATATCCTGGTTTTTGCTTACACAAACACACGTATACGCGCATACACTTAGATGTGCCCATAAACATTTAAAAACTATTTACGCACAAATATACACTTAGAAAAAAAGTGGTAGAAAACTACCGAAATTTATACCATTTGGTATTAAAATTGAGTTAAGTCCGTTTGTGCTTACTTCGTTAACGGTTGGTATAGATTTTTTTATCTTTTTATTACTCTTATGATATTTTTATACAATTGTTCAAGATTTTACTACCGGTTGTTCTTGATTTGTTAACTTATGGTATTTTGTGACATTTGTTCTTAATTTGATACCCTTGGTTAATAATTTTAGAACGCCTTTTTTCCCTCTGTGTATTTATTTTTATTTCTTTTACTTTTCAATACAATTACAGCCCAGACTTATTTACTCTACCTCTCTCCCTCTTTCAATTCCATTTAAGCAGCCAGTTATTTATTATTTATCACAGTATCTGTGAGTTTAATGTTTGCCCTTCTTTTTTTCCTTTTTGTTCTTTTGCTTTCAATTTGTATTGTTCTCATTTGATTTCCGCCTGACAGTGGGATAATTTTATTAATTAAAAATATATTTATTTTTTCATATTTTTAAAAATTAATTAAATTTATTGTTTCTTAAGTTATATGGAATCAGGTAATGTGTCTCACTAGACTATGGCTGGCCATGTGAGAGCTCAAATGACGTAGTGTAATAGGCCTTACATATCACAGTGCAACACGAAAAAAATAATCATATACGGACACCACTACGTGGTCATAAAATTTTTTTTATGAGCTCCCAAACTTTTGGGGCCTCGGTGTCATTTTTCAAAAAAAAGTTACCATTTTTTCAGGCTCATACCTTGCAAACCGTTCGGAATTTTTATATATTTTCTGAAGCAGAGTTGTAGCTCTTGTCCTGAAGAATAAAAATTGCGAAGATATGAAATCAAATAAACTTCACCTTTAAGACCAAAATGCCAAAAAATTTGTTAAAAATTCTATCTTTTTACCTTTTTTCTCCTGTTTTTCTTAACTCTGTTCAGGTAGCGCTTAGGTAGCCGCAAAAGTAAAAACTTCGAAAAAAAATTTGTGTGCTGAGCTTATTGTTTTGACTGCGCTGCTGTGGTCAGTGCACGATCGCGAGAGTTGTTTATTGAGATCTTATGTAAATTTTTGTAGTTCATTGTTACCTTAAATTTTGAACGGCGTGCTATCTACGGACCTAAACAGGGGAAAAAAGATACAACAAGATCGAAGTGATTTCCACTTATGCATATTTTTTACTGTTTTGTTTTTAAATTAACTTTATTAATATTTATTTCTCTAACTAATAATATCTAAATAGTATTTACTATAAGTTTTACTCATAATTAAAGACAATGTCTACACAAATTGAAAAATCTATAAGACTGAATTACAATGACATTAAATTGTTTGTCTACTGATATGTTTAATTGTGATTTCAAACCCCTTTTTGTTGCTAATTTCAGGAATACCTCTATTATTTATGACACAATTTATTGTGTGCCTACTGAAACCAATTTTTTTTAAGACCAATACTCAGGAGTATTATATTGGAATATGAAGATGATTGATAGATTTTTTTTTTCATAGATATTTTTATATTACACGCCTTTTTTGTTGATGAAACAAGTTGCTGTCAATTTGACCACTCAAGGGTAAGTGTTTTTCCTTCGCCCTTGAATGATCAAATAGCAATTACCTTATCTGTCGATGAATGTTGAACGTGAATTTTGAGCGTCTTCAGTAGATTTGCTGTTATCTTCCTAGAAGGTGGCGCTGTACTCCTAATATTTTTTAAATTTAGTTTTTATATTACATTTAAATTTTAAGAAAACGGCAAATTTTTATTTTTATAATTTTGTTCTTCGCTGGAATTTCAATTATAGTTGAGTAAATAGAATTCAAAAGGCTTATTTATAATAACAAGTTTGCAATTCGTTGTACGTAGTGGTTAATTTCGTCATTCCTATACATGGAAATCATTACTCAAACGTACGAGTTCTTTAAATTTTTGGAGTCTCTGACTAGTTATCATATAGTAGCTATGAGAAGTTTTAATATTATCAGTTTTTAATAATGCCAGTTCTTTATCTTAAATGCTAACCAGTTGCTAACTTTTCATTATAGATACAGCCGTTAATTTTTATATGATTGGTAAGCATGCAGTAAATCATATATCAACAGCATAATTTACCAATTATTTTGTCTTATGGTAAAATGTAATTTTTGCGATCTGGTTTTATTGAAGTCGCCGTGGTCTAGTGGTAAGTGCGTTGGCATACTAAGAAAACGGGTTCAAACCCCAGCTCTGATATCTTGAAAACAAAAACAAATATTAAATAAAAATATTTTATTCGGTGACTACCTCTGCTTGCTAGTCTTCTGACAAAATTTCTGAGAGTAACTGTCATTTAGAGTCGACTTTAAATTGTTGATCCCGTTACTCTTTGATAAAAATTAGCACACTTAACATGGGTGCTGCGAGAAGTTAGACTTTAATCCTGAAACAGGTTTGTAATATCGGATTATGTATGTATGTATGTGTGATCTGTTTACTGTACAATTTTTTATATATTACTAGTTGACTGGCAAACATTGTTCTGCCATAAAAATTTGCTCTAGGAAACATTTTATTTATTTAAAATATATTTGATAATCTTCACCGAACTGCAAAAGTCAACCTTGATATGATCAATCAGTTTCTGCGTTACTAATAATTTTAGTAAATGATTATCCACCATTTTCTTTACTTCAGTTTGATAGTTGGTTATAAGAAGAAATATAGGGGATATTTCTCTGAGTACCACTTAATAAAAAAAAACTAAACCATATGTGTTCTTAAAATTTCATCGATTTCGGTACGTTATTTAGGTGAGGAATAAATTTCCCCTTGTGGCGGGTACATTACATTTAGGGGTATAAAAAATAGATGTGAAAATTTATATTTGTTAATCTAAAGTTGTGTTAAGACACCAATACAATTTAATCAAAATTAGTTTGTTATTTGGGGATAGAAAAAAGTAGCCCTTGCACCGCCCCCTCTGAGTACTTAAAAAAAACGTATATAATCATATATGCTCTACGGTGTGCTCATCTATCTACTTTAAAATTTCATCGAAGTCAGTATGTTATTTAGGTGAGGCATATATTATTCTTTGGGGCGGGACAGTTTAACATTTACGGGTATGAAACATTTACGATATATACACAAAATTTCATAAAAATCGGTCTAGTAATTTCGGAGGAGTTTGGCAACAAACACCGCGACACGAGAATTTTATATATTAGAAGCTTTTTGTATATACGGTCGAATTCGGATATAGGCACACCGTTTGAAAGAAAAAATCGGATATTAGCAAAATAAATGTTTTTATTTTTGTTTTCTATTAAATTCAAAGGTATTTAACTCCGACTAAAAGGAAACAAGTTTTAAAGGAAAACCGCTTAAAAGTAACATATTTAAATAAAAGCACAAAATTGTATAAAAAGAACGCTTAATTGCAAAGTAGGGGCATAGTGGTAGAGCGCTCGCACAGAAACTCACACGACCAAGGGAGGTGAAGGACAAAATTATAAAAAAAATAAAAATTTTCGGTTTTCTAAAATTACAATATTAATTAAAAATTAAATTTAAAAAAATAAGAGGTTCCCCCCCTCCCTTCCAGCAAGACCATCTGCAAGAAACAGCCCCCTGACATTTCTAATCTATTCCACCAGAAACCAATGAAAGTACAGCGTCACCTTCTGGGAAGATAACAGCTAATCTACTGAAGACGCTCACCATTCACATTTAAACATCCACCGACAGATGAGGCAATTGCTGTTTGCTCTTGAGTGTACAAGTTGACAACAACTTGTTTCATCAACAAAAAAAAGGCGCAAAATATGCAAACATCTATGAAAAAAAACATTCTATCAACCATTCTAATACAATGCACTGCATGAGAAGAGGTTTACCCCTGAGTATTGGTCTCAAAAATAAAAAAAAAAATAAATAAATACGAGTATTAAGAATTTATCGACGACAAAAACATTTTAGCACCCGGCTTATTTTTTCATTTTCAAAACTATTTTTTATGGCAAGAATGTTTATTTATTTCAAAAGATTTTTTGTAATTTGTTAGTTAACTTTGTCAGAATTTGAATTTTTCTAAAACATATCAAATGCTGTGTTTTTACAATTTCCTATAAACGAATTCGACTGTAATTGAAGCTAATTTGCCCAAAATAAATATTACTTATACAACCCACGGTACGGTCATTTTAAAAGAGTATCGTAAACAAGAAAATTTGCCGTTTCAGTTGTTGTTTTATTTGTTTATTTTTTCGTTTTTTACATTTTATTTTCTACACTTTTTTCTCAATACAAACTGTGTCTGCACTTAAATTTTATGATCAAGTCTGCTGCTGCGTACCTTTCATTGTTTTGTTGTTGTTTTTAAGACATTCGTTTTTACAAAGTTGTACACTTTGATTTTAAAATATTATTTTGCATTTTCCATTTCAGGTTCTTACAGGGAAATTAGTTCATCACTGAAGTAAATGGGCTTCTTATAAGAGAGAGAGAAAGAAAAAGGTGACAAGAAACTAACATAACCAACACAAAGTCGTCATTTTATATTACGCAATTAAAAAAGAAAAAAAAAATTAACAAATCTTATGAAACTTATTAAATTTGTTACGAAATTCTATCCTGTTTTATTTACCTTCTTTGTGTTAAAAGCTGTTCTCTCTTTCCTTGTTCTTTATTTTGTGAGCATTATTATCAACATTTGTTTGAGGGAATACAATGATCCGTATGTCTTGGTTAAGAAATTATATGGAAAATAGTGTACACATAGTGACAGAAGAAAAATCGTTTATCTTTAAATAAAAAGTGGGTTCAAAGAAAGTATTTCAAAGCTATATTTGTGCCTGTCGAAATAAAAAAAATGGAAAGGCTTCTTGCAGAAACAGTGTTTTAGTGGGTAGATCGTCAATTTAATAAAATTAAAAAGCACATAGATAATTGCCATATCGCCTGACAACACCTCATAGTTTATTATTTAATTATTTACTACTCAGTGTGTTCTCAAATATGTAGGTTTTTTAAAATTATAAAACGTGCCACGTTAATTCAATATCAACAGAAAAAAAAGCGATAAAATTAAACCTACAATGCATTTTTTACTTTTCTATGAAGTTGTTGTGTTTGTCTGGCAGAATGTTGGCTCAACATGCAATTACTACTGGAGCAATAATGGACAGTCTAGTACTCATACACATCGATACACACTCACGTAACGACATATAAAATACACTTTTCTACACAACTACAACAACTACAAAGATTTAGTACAGAAAAAAATGCGAGACACTGTGATGAGATGAGATGAGCTAAGCTAAGCTGAGATGATGAAATGAAGAATAAATAAATGGAAAAATAAGAAGCAGAGGTACAAACGGAAACGGATGTCATCACTTTGATGAGTTCATCATGAAGGAAGGAAATCGCCAGAAATTAATTTTACATTTTTCCTGGTTTTACAAAAACTTTAAGGCGAATGCACAAGAAACAGCCAAACACAGACTTTCACAAAAATATTTGCTCAATTGAAATAGGGCGACAGTTGGGAAAAAATATAATATTGACAAATAAGTCAAGAACTAAAAAGCTAACAAAATAGAAATAACAATAATGGTTTCAGCAATGGAAACTATAAAGTTTTGTTGAATTTTGTTTGGATTTGAAGAGTCACGGAATCTGGGTCTGCATAAAATAAACGATAAGCAGTCAGTGGCAATAAAACTTGTATATGTACAAAGCCTGACAGAAGAAAATAAAAATGAAGCTAAACTAGCCTTTAGAGCATCTTCAATTGTAAATCAGAGTCAGTTTATTAGTTAGTTGGATAGTTAATACTCGTAAAAAGAAAAGACTGTAATATGTTGTTAGCATGTATACATTGATTACGATCAATACATAATGATAATAAAGGTTATGATGATGCTGTTGCTTTCCATAATGCTGATGATAATAACGATGAACTCATGAATGTTAAAAGTGCAATTCCTGGTTGATGCCTCAGTTGCAGCTACTGTTGTGTTAATGTTGCCTGACGTCTTTCATTTTACGTTTCGTTTATATGGTTTGTGGCAGTGACTTAATGTCTATTACGTGATAAAGTATTTGTATATTCTTGTAAATGTGTGTGTGTGAGTTCAAGTTGAGGCAATTGAATAATAGCGTAGTGTTGCACAGACACATACAGAGTTAATGGTAGCAAATAGTAAATTGGGTCACAGTTTCCATTATTACTTCTGATTTCTTTTCTGCCAGCAAGCACTTCATCGTTTCAAATATGGATTCAAAGTTGATGTTCTTTTTTTTGCTGGTCTGTTGTAAAATGTTACATATATAAACAACAACAACAACCATAATAAGAAAAGTGTATCACTTTTTTTTTTGTTGTCTTCTATCGCAAACAAGTAAAGTGAAAAGGTATAAAAATGATGACGTTGGCATTGGTGTTCCTCCTCCTTTTTTATAATTATTGTAGTTGTTCTTGTTGACGTTATTTTCCAATTTTTATATCCTCCTTAAATACCAAGACAGGAAGCATATAAAATTTATCATTGCACAAGTAACACCTGCGCAAATGAAATTTATTGAGTGTGTAGAAAATTTTATTGGTATTTTCCGTTGACTTTTGTTAAGAAATAAAATATAACAGATTTGAAAACGTAAAAACGGAGGAACTTTTCTTTGTCAATAAGAAAACACTACATCATCAAGACATAAGATTTCGCATATAGAAATCTAATTTTATTTTATTACCTTTGTAAACATAAATTGAATTTAAAAATAAACCTAAACTCTCTTAATAGTGGATACAGCTGTACTAAAGTTTAGTTAGAAGCACTAAAGACATATTTGTCTAATTTCATTTAAAGTACAGCCAGAAATAGCCGACAAAAGCTAATGATATTGCTTGATTAGGTCCATGAAATGGTTCACCAAATGGTTTTAAAAAAATAAAAAGATTTATTTTTTTTATTTTTTACATAATTTAAAGTTTAGGAAATTTTATGCCACAGTTTTTTACCAATTATAAGATTATAAGCATAAACTTTCCGATTCAGTGCTATATCTGGATTCTTATGTTTGTAAGCGAAGACAGTTGCTCTCTTACAATTCATCTAGTTTTTTCTATTCTGCCTTAAAAAATAACGATTACAGCTTTAAAAAATATTGAAAATAATATGAATCAGCGTTACTTAAAGAAAAAAAGTTTTATCGAGGGAAGAAAATAAGTTCTTTCTTTCAGAAAATGCAGTACTATGCTGTACAGTGAGGTAACTTTTTGCTACCTCTCAAAGCCATTACAACGTAGATAATAATAAGTAATAAGTAAAGAACATATCTATATAAATAAAAATCATTGTTGTTCGTTGAGAACGGCTGGACCGATTTTGACGATTTTTTATTTCTAATGATCGTCGTGATCCAACTTAGGTTTTACGGAAAGAAAATTGTTCCCCGTCCACTTTTACGCTTTCTTTTTTCGATTTACCTAAAATCAGAAAACGGTTCCATCGATTTGACTGATTTTTCTTTCAAATGTTTGTATTAATCCATTTTAAGTTTTCATCGAGAGCAAAATTTGCCACGCCTACATTTACACCCACTTTTATCTATTTATCTCTAAATACTGACTTTTGTATATCTTTTAAAACGGTTAAAGCTAAAGTTTCGGAATTGGGTCTGAATGACTTCATGGGCAAGGCAAATCATCAGTCAGAAAGTGGGAAAAATTGGACAAGTGGGCGTGACACCTCCCGTACAAGTTAAAAATTGATTTCTTTATACATACGTATCTTTAGAAGTGTTGAAGCTAAAGTTTATGAAATTGGTGTGATTGATTTCGTAGTCATTAAAAATTATCAGTAGAAAGAGTGCGGATAAGTAGACGTGGTAGCTTCCAGACAAACTAACTAATGAATTCAATATATCTTGAAATCAGTAACAGTTAAAGTTTTTGAATTGGGTCTGAATTACTCCGTAGTCACTAAAAATCATCAGCCGAAAAATGTGGACAACTGATAGTGGTAGGTGTAGCGCAGCAAGCCGGCTTTTAACTAGGTGAAGAATAGAAGTACAATCCGGATGATTGAAATCAGTAAGAAGAAGAAGAATGTTATAAATATCTAGACAAACAAAGTTTTGAATATTCAACGCATATTTAAATACCAATCTTGTTTTATGTCCATAAAACCTGATTGATATCAAACAGCATGACGCAAAATCTGAAGGTTTTAGACAAAAAGTGACTTAAAATCAAACCCGTAAGAGAATAAAAGATCGATTCTTCGTATTGATAAAATATCTTAAAATGAAAATGCAAAAAAATATTCCAAACTTACAGGTGAAAAGGAAAATGATTTTTATAAAAGAAACAAAATCGTGTACTTTAGAAGACTATGAGGATTTGCTCGATAAGTTCTAAAAAATAACTAAATATTTTGTGACTCAAATTATTGGTAGATCTGTTCGATTCATAGATTCATTAATTGAAATGCGATATATAAAATATATTCAATGCTGGGAATAATGGAGGAGCAACATAAAATGGGAATACCATTATTGTATTAAGCAGCGCTAATTATATTTGCAGTGCCTGCTATGTAAGCGTCAAGCATTTAAATTTATTTTATAGCCTCAGAGATATCAAAAATGATACACCTGTTCTTTTTTATCCTGCCATTACACAGGAAACTCTTTCAAGAAACTTTGAATAAAGAAAAAAAAATTAAATAAGGAAAAGAAAATGTTTTATTTTCATGTGTAAAGGCTATGTTGAGCGTGAAACCAATACGAAACCAAGATCGAACCGAAATCACTGGCCCTATTCTGTAATTCTTTTAAGCTAAAGTGCTATAATTTTGGGTTTTTAAAACAGGCTGGGCATTAGAATATATAAAATTAAAAATGTTAAAGGTAATAGGCCTGAAGCTTTTAAATTATAATACGCATTCAAGAATTGTATTCCTAGACAAAAAGTACTAAGTAAATAAAGGTTATAAATGTTTAGCGTAGATTTTTAGCTTAGGAGAATTACAGAACAAAGCACCAGAACTTTGAAATCTTATAACCCCAAATTAAACCCATTTATCCAGGGTTTCAGTCTTTGCTTTAAATCATATGTAAGTTATTGGCTAACAAAGAAAAACTTACAAAATGAAGACGGATTTTTAATAATAAAAAGAAACAAGTGAGACAGTAATACAAAGATATCCCTAGAGAAGAATCTTAAAGACTTAAGAACCTGTGGGCTGTAATTAGGTACCTGCTACTGCACGATCCTTCTGGCAATACAACCGAAAAAGGCGACATAAAAACAAACTAAGATAGATTAAGATGAAGACGCTTTGTGTGCAGAGTGCATTGGAAATTCATCCTAAATCCGTAATCAGACATACATATATATTGTTAATGTATGACACTTTTCATTATCACTATGTCAACCTTTATATAATTTGATCAAATCATTAATAAGCATCACAGACGGTAATAATCGGTATCAATTTAATTAATCCAAAAAATATGACGCACCATGTTCCTTCATTTTCTCTTGAAAGAAAGAGAAAATCTATCAGGAAATCAAATGAATACAATTTAAAAGCAAAACTAAAGTTTTTCCTTTCATAAAATAAAAAATTCAGTCAATAAATATCGGTTGACAACTTTTGCCCGAATAATTTTGCGTTATTATGTTTTGAACAAGTCAGAAGTAAGCAAATCCTTTATTATTTGTTTAGAATAATAAACATTGACATTTTCTTATAAATCAGCCTATTAAAGTTATTAACACAGTCAAGTGTTTATATTTATTGTATGGTCAAGTGTAGGAGAAAGGATAGTTTAAGTATAAATTAAATGAAGTTTTAAATTATTGCCATTACAAAACAATCTTCTATACCCCTATTCACTGTGCTATAAAAAAAAAATTAACAACACGATGAAAGTATTTTCTATTTTTTTCATTATTTCTTACTTTTTTTCTGACTTCCTTTTTAATTTAAATTTTTGTTTTTTTTTTTTTTAATTTTCTACACACTTTTTCGCATAAACTTAAGATAAAGGTAAAGACGTGCTAAGAAAAAAAAGGACAAATAATTGTAGCAGCACGTCGATATTAAGACCTTAAGCGATACTTTTAATTTAATCCCAGTAGAGTATGTACTTTTGGTACCTAATCACTCTTATCTATGCCACATAAATGTCTGAGTTTTAGCCATCATTTTATCAGTGTAACTGTATGACTATGTACGAGTACGTATGTATGTAAAACATTCTTAGTGTGCGTGTAAAACTATGATAATCTGTATTTTATTTCATAAATTCTTTCCTCTAGTGTATACATACAAAGTTTCGTTGCTATTTCTGCTTCTCATTCGTTTTTCTCTAAAGTATCCATAAGATGTCGTGTTGCAATATTTTTTGCTTTTTAAGATATTTTTCTTTATTCGTTTCTTTTTTCTCAATAAAGAAATAAAAGAGTTTGTGCAAGTATTTGCCTTATGTTGTAATTAAATGAAAGAACACACATTTATTAGGGACATTCCTTTTAATGTATTAAATAGTTGGTTAAAAAAATTGTATATGATATTATAGCTAGAGCAATCAGAGTAGAAACTTTAGCTTGACCTTCTTAAAAATGAGCAAATTTTACTGGATTTTGTTTTAAGAATTTCAAAAAAAAAAAAATTTAAATAGTATTGTAATACGGGTGGTTAAATTTTAAGGGCCGATGCTGAATGTGAACCACACCAATATGTCAAATTTTTTTCTGCATTTCATTTGAAATTTCTCAATTTCAGTCTAACTCATTTTCAACCATGGAAAGATACTCAATCGAGCTACTCGTTAATATTATTCAGGCTTATTATGAAAATGGGCGTTCAAATCAAAATGCATATCGTGCAATTCGTGATTTTTTCTGTAGTAGATGTGAAAACACTAGTGCATTTTCATGCTGCAGAAAATATTGCTGCTGTTCGCGATAGTGTGGCTGAAGAGCCGTCAACTCTTACTGTGAACGGTGTTCGCTATTGTGAGATGATAACAAACTTTTTATGGCCCGATTTTGAAGATATGGATGTGAACGATATGCGGTTTTAATGGGACGTAGCCACTTGTCACACAACTAACGAAACAATGGCTCTTTTGTGCGTCAAATTCAATGGCTGTATTATCTCATGTGGTGGCGATGTCAATTGGCTGTGGTTTGACACACTTGGACTTCTTTCTTTGGGGTTTTTTGAAAGAAAAAGTGTACGTGGATAAGTCAACAACAATTTAAAAGCTAAAGAATGAGATAATTCGGCACATTAACGGCATAGCACCTCAATTATGCCTCAACGTCATCGAAAATTTGGAAGTGTGCTGCCGAGGTCGCGGTGGCCATTTGACCGACGGTTTGTCCATCCATACTATACCAAATTATTCCCCCCCGGGGGTTCGGTAAATTGCTTCTGGTGCTTTACGTCACACCAGGGGCTTGTACTCACCGGGGAATATAGAGTTCACCTAGCTCTGGATTGCCTGGCCCTCGCTATTGGCAGAGAGGTTGGTAATTTATTACTGAAAATTTTAGAGACTGACCAGAGAAACCTACTCTAATCTGGTACTGCGGGTATCAGGGAGCCCTCAGTTATGCCTGGGCCCCCCACTCCCCATTCGAGGAGTGAGGCAAATCGGCCTGATGGTTTGGGTGCGGCCCCTCGGGGAGTACTCGTAGTGGCTGTGGTAGTGCTTGATAGAAACCCCTAACAAAAGGTGGTGGTACTAAATTGCTTATTCGATGTCCATGGGCCTTCTTCTGACCGGCGTATCATTGACATTTCAGAAATTATAGTGTACCGGCTTCGAATGGCGCTGGTCAAACGCGGTGTATTTGACCACCACTCTTTACAACAGGGTGGCGTGTGTTGAGTCTCTGACAGGTACGCACGTTAAACCCAATCTAGTACATATACCAAATTATAATAGTAAATAAAAGACAATAATTTCCTAAATAATATGTATTTTATTTAAAATCATCGACCCTTAAAATTTAACCACCCTTTATTAAATGCTTGAGAAGTAATTTATTCGCAGCAATTTCACAATATTCGAACTAGTCCAAGTGGCGTAAAAATTTTCATCCATTTTTTTTAAAGGGGAAATGGGAAAAAAAATCAACCAGCCTAGCCAAATGTATTTAATTTACATCACTTTATCAATCTTTGCCTGGTCTAAAGGTACTGGATTGCTCAATAATATTATAATTAGCAACTTTAAAATGGTGCCAAGTCAAGCCTTAACCTATTGAACAGATGGCTAAGAATTACAATTAACCTTAGTGTAGAACGACAAACTAAGTGCCATTCCAAAAAGTTTACATAAAATTTTATTCAAAGAACATGTAATGAAATAAATGAATCTCCCTACGAAACGAGTTAAATCGTCGTGTCCCAGAACTTCCAGTTTTTTTTTTATTTTTTGCTTCTCTTTTAGCTTTGCTTTTACCGTTTACTGTCCATACATTCTTATACAGCTCGTCTTAAGCATCTTTTCATATAGCCAACCTTTCGGTGTATCCAATCATCAATTTATTCTTCTGTCTAACCATCAATCTATTCTGGGTTATTTTTTTAATGAAAAAGTTTTATTTTATTATTACAATTTTGCCGCCAGCAGTTAAACCAGAGCATGAGCAGACAAAGCAGCAAAGCAGCAACACTAAACAGAAGTAGAATCCAGAAGAAAAAACAGACAAAGAGAAAAAAAATCGTAGGGATTTTCATTTTGTTTGCTGCACACAGACAGTCAAATGGTAGAGAAAAAAAAGGCAAATATTGTATTCCTTTGAATGCTTTAAGCAACATATGGCATGTCTAACTCTTTAAATGTAATTATTGCTACAAATTGATTTTGTAACAAAACTTTTACTTCTTATACTACTACTGCTGCTGCTGTTGTCGTCACTCGAAATTCCATTTGTTGGCCAAAGTTGTCTGATATGGCACGACACGACACGAAACGACAACAATCACGTTTATATGGCGGGGTTACAAAAGCAAAAGAATTCAAGTTGATTAGTGTTGGTCAACATATGAGTTGAATACAGCAATTTATTGTTACATGTACACACTCACACACACACATAAACCCAGTCATTCACATACATACATACATATCTACGAGTATATGTGATGTCCTTCAGATTTAAACAATTATTTATAGATGCATACATACATACTCGTATATAAGGGATCATATCATTGTATGTTTTTGTGACTCACTGTATTTGTAAAACTTTACTGTTTACTTTTAACATGCCCGCCTGTCTGTCCGTTTGTCTATCTATTTGCCAGCACATATTGTTCCCTTTAAATATAGTGCGTGCGTGTTGTATATACATACGTATCTGCATAAAGATAGGGATCATTTAAGTGGCACGCACAACTACGTGCAAATATCTGCGTCTAATTTTGTCTTCATCAAGTGAATACCACACAATGACAAACACCTGTTTCATGCTTAAGCTTTAATGTTAGTGTAAACCACCTTTGCAACTACTTAAAAGCTATTCCTTTACAGTTCAATTTGTTTCTTTTTCTATAAAGACTAAACTCATCACCTGGCAACATGACCGCATATCAACAACAACAACGTACTCTTACCATACATTTTAAACAATACCATACTGAGGCTTTAATTTATGGCCTCACCTCTCTTAATATGTAATGTAACACATTCTTATGGGTACTGTCATGATTTCAATATCATTGAAAATTTGCAATCTTAATAATATACTGCAACTGCAACTAATTTGTTGCAAGCATTTGAAGGTTGAAAATGTTGGTTTGCTTTCTTGCATGCAATTATTTGTATTTCTGTATTCGCAATGTCGTTTATTTACTTGTTTTAGAGATACTTATGCTCTGATGTCTTCCTGAAATGCGTTCTTTATAGTCAAATATGCATTCGTAAGATTATGCCACTGTTTTAGAAGAATAGATTTTCACAATTAAGCACACAGACTGTGCAAACAATTATGTTTGAAATATATTTCAAAGCGACAAAACGCTGTTTATGTATATCGCAATAAAATTAAACAAAATTATTCAAAATTTGTCTTTGGAAAACAAATTTTTTTTTTAGATGGAGCTAAATTCTTAATCATGATGGATAAAGAATAGTTTTGAAGTATAAAATAAAGTTCAAACAAATATTTGGGGTATTCATAAGATGTGCTATTATGTTCTATTGTCATAAAAAGTTTTTTATTAACAAATACGACTATTTCCAATTTTTCTTTTAAGACAACATGTAAAATTGATGTAATTAACCCATCTTTTTGTCAATTTTTTTATGAAAAGTAGTAATTCCAGTATAATGAGTTGGTATTTACCCCTGAGTATTGACCTTAATAAAAAAAAAATATAAAAAATTTTAAAAATATGCAAATCCTATGCATATCTCACAATATAAAATATACATAAATATTCTTATTGATTAATGAAAGCTAACAAAATATTTACCGGCGTTTCTTACGTCAAAGTTTTTAAACAAATGATCAGGAAAAAGTGCCACATATTGGGTATTAGCAAATAAACGCTAAAAACCTACTTAGCGAAGGCACTCACCGCAATTAACATTCAACGATGGGGCAATTGCTGTCGATCACTCAAGGATGAAGGTATAACACTGGCCTTTGAATGATAAATTCACAGCAATTTGTCTCATTCCTAAGGAGCTTAATAATATTTATAAGAAAGTAAAATATATATTCTGTTGTCATAATTTATTGTCCTTTCCACAAAAATTCAAATACAATGCACATAATTTAGTAGGGGTTTACCCCTGAGTATTTGTCTCAATAAAAAAAAATAAGATATGGATTTGAAGTAAGATGTAATGCTTTTACTAAAAAAATTGAACTCTTTAGTACTTTCGAATACAAATTTGCTATTAAATTAGGCAAACTCGTCCTTTTGTTATCTTCAGTTGTCTATTTAAGCAACTTTTTGTCGAAAAAGAAACAGATGGATAAGCGCATAGGTAAGCTGCTTTCAAATTAGAGTGTAAATTACAGTTCATCGGTTGAACAAATATGTTTGAATGCATTGACTTTGAAAAATTGGCTTTTATTAAACAACTAAATTTAAATGTTGTGTGTTTATTTCCACAAAGTGAAACATAATTGGCCATCACAACCATGTTTCAATGTTTCGGCTTAGCTTCTTGCAGCACCCATGTTGTGTGTGTAAATTTTTATTCATGAGTACCGGGACCTACCACAGACTTGAGAAGCTTAATCATGGCAATCAGTTACTCTCAGAGCCCTTTGCTAGAAGACTGCTAAAAGATAGTCGCCGAAAGAAATATATTTTTAATGTAATATGAAATGTATGATTTTGGGGATAAGCATGTCTGTATGGCCATTTCGTCTCTACTTAAGAGACTCGTCAGGAGACTTTTTCCCAAAGGTGTTATTCAAAACTATAAATACTTATGTTAAAATAGTTATAGACTAAATGCGAATCATATCCCATTTAGTATATAAAAACCAAACAAACCATAGAGACACGCTTATCCCCAAAAGCATACATTTCATATTACATTGAATGTATCTGCAAATAAGGCGAAAAATATTTTTTGTTTTTTGAAATATATATTTTTTTTTAATTTCTGTCTTTAAAGATGTCAGAACTAGAGTCTGAATCCTAGTCTTGTCTAGTAAGCCAAAACACTAACCACTAGAGTACGTTGAATATAAATTGTAATTGAAAGAAACAATTAAATAATTAGGGGGGGTCGTGGTATAATGGTTAGAGCGTGTTCCCTGCATTAAGTAGGGGTTTACCCTGATAATAAAAAAATAAAAAAAATAGCCCTAATTAATTAAATAAATATGTTTAACATTATGTTGCAGTTAATTTGTTATTGTTTTAAATTTTATTTAATTTCTTTTTTTTCGAACAGAAATTTCTTAATAAATTAAATGGCAATAAAACTCAAAAGGACATTTTTTTAATAAGTTAATAGTATTTTTTTCCCCCTCTTTTTTTTATTTTAATTAAAAACTAATTTTCCACAATGTTTATAATTTTACTTAATCACTTTATCGGTTCGTTGTTCCTAAAATTTACTCAACAACTGTTATAACAAGAGCATTAACTGAGGAAAACACAAAACAAATGTGTTTCTTCAATTGCCTTTTTGGCTTTAAACCAGCACAAATACTGTGATGATTGCAAGAGCGGTCAAAAGGTTTGAAAGATCTTACAATTTTATATTGATTTATAATTGTTTCTTTCAAAAGTAATAAGCAATCATTTAAGTTTTTTTTTTTTTGTTAACTTGCACACTGTGTATATGGACTGGACGCAATTCCTTAAAATCATTACTCAGTCTAGCTAAACAATTACTAAATTAAGTTTCGGACGAAAAAGAGAAATAAATAGAAAATCATTTTTTTGTTTTTGCAATAAAAATATAATCTGGTCCTAAAGCTATAACCACTATTGACTGCCTTGCCTGCAGGCAATTTTCATAATAAAATAGAAATAAATCAACAAAAACAAAAAAAGCAACAGAATACGAGAGTATAGGAAGAACAAAAACAAGGTAAAATTTTTATACACGTTGAGAGTGGGTAATGAAAATTGGTTTATAGGAAAATGTGATATTTCATCACAACAACAACAACAACAGTAGCAGCTACAATAATTCTTTTTTTCTCCTAGTGTTTAATTGATATATAAGAGTCTATTGATTGGCATTCATACGATTTTGTTTATTATTCGATGGTGATGACTTGTTTGTACATACATATGTACCTATATATCTGTGGCTTTATGACAAAACAACTTAAATTAAATTTAAAAAGTTGAAAAAAATTTTGTTAATGATACGAATTTTTATTCAAAAAACATTTTTGTGTACGTTTTTAAAATTATGTATTATAGAAGAAATTTGTCTTTAATTTGGTTTGTTTTATTTTTTCATAAAAATGATTTTTTCCCCGAGTTTTTTTAACTTTTTTTTTGCTATCTTATCTCGACTTATACTATGTTCAGGTATACACCTTTATTGCGTAAATCGCAATAAACGCCATTATTGAGCTCAATATTCCATACAAAATCTCAATTATTTATTGCGTAATAATACGAATATTTTTATAATATTGTGTAAAATTTAAAATGCAACACTGTACATTACCAATAAAAACGAACAAATTTCGTTGATGGTTGGCAACTCTAATGTAAATAAGACAAATAAAAGATGGCTAGTCAGGTGGAAGGTAAGTTTATTTTTATGAAATTTCTAATTTGATAAAAAATAATGATGTATTTATGTTTTAAATAGGTAAAAACAAAAAAAAAAAAAGTTGAATTATTTTCCATTTTTTGTAAAATTTATACAAATGTTCACAACCAAAATAAAAATTATATATTGTTGTTATTTGTCAGCTGATTGTCATATGATGATTATTGAGAAAGCTAAATTGCGTATACCTGAACACTTAAAATAATGTTGTCAATTAACTAAATATTGAGTCAATAAAAATTTATACCTGAACATAGTATTAGGGTGTTTTGCCAAATGCCACAGATACATATGTATGTACGTATCGTCGCAAGAATTAAAGAACGCTGTAACTGACAAAACCTTAAATGTTTACAAGAGCCAAAAAACCTGTATGAAAGTAGTAAAAAGACACTTTTCAAAACGCAGACGGCGTAAGTGAATTTCTTTTCATCATAGAAATCTGGGACCGGGATCAGTCGACGCGTATTTTTTTTTTTTTTTTTTTTTGATAAAAATGATGCAAACGTAAACGTATTTTCGATTTTTTGTCAGTATATCTTCTTTCGACGATATGTTCTATGCACTGTGTATACGAGTAATTATATAGACATTTGTATTTTACATCAATAGCAGCATGCACTTTGATAATTGGGTTCAAGAACATTTTGGCAATTATGCTCATCATCATAATAAAAAATATTATTGCTATTAATGATTTGTATATAAATTTCTGTTAAAAAAATGCCATTCAATAAAAGACTTAAATTAAAATAACAACTTTTTCTTTAATAATTATATAATATTTTTAGGTAGAAAAATAATTAAAATATACGTAGATTGTATTGAATTGTTAGGGTATTTTTATATTTCAAACAATTTTGGGTACCATTTACAGATATCGTCAATGGAATTAAAGAACGCTGTAACTGACAAAAATAAAATGTTCACCAGAGCCAAAAAACTTTCATAAAAGTAGAACAAATACACTGGTATTTTTCTTTTCGTAGACGGCGTAAATGAACTTATTTTCATCGTAGGGATCTGTAACTGGGACCAATCGACGCGTATTTTTTTTTCTGATAAAAATGATGCAAAAAACGTATTTTCGATTTTTTGTCAGTTACAGCGTTCTTTAATTCCATCGACGATATGGACATGATTTATAAAATAGCTGTTTAAACAGCTATTGACAATGATGCAAATGTTTTTTTGTATAATTTTAGGACTTTTAAGCGTCTAAACTCTCTTATTTAATTTTTATTTTAAAAAGTAAGCATCATCAGTTTTTCTGTAAACGAAAAAGTGTTTTTTTTTTTTAACTTTTGGCGAATATAGTGCATAATTTGCTCTTTACTCTTATATGTTTGAACTTTTTTGAGATCCTATGAAACACACCTATTTTATACATTTAAAAGGTCGTAGGTCAGTTGGCTAGTCAACGAAAAACGTTGTCAACTACAATTAGCACAAGGTGCCGATTGATTCCACTACAAGACTAAACTGAACTTATCCAAGTAGAAAAAATGAATTATAAGTACAACCAACCAGAGCTATATATAAAGTGGAGCGGCTGGAGCACTGCACGAAGCCATCGAAAAAAGGCACCTCAAAAAATTTCAAACGTTTGACTGCCAGACCTGGGCAATTACAAAGAAAATGGCCTATTGTCTCCCTCTCCGAAGAATTTTCGCAACTTCTGCAGTTAGTAAAGGTAAAGTAAAGGGCAGACACAAATCGCTAAATTGCTAAAATTTTCCGAATCCTGCCCCAGTGATTTTTATTATTTTTATTTTTATTTTACTATCATTATTTCAAGATAAAAATATAAAAATTTCATAGTTTGAGATTTTACTAGTAAGTATTGCAACAAATAAAAGCTTATTCTAGGTTGAACTTAAAATACATAGATACATACATACATAATTGGCCATTACAACCCTGTGTCAGGTGCAGCTTCTCGCAGCACTCATGTTGTGTGTGTTAATTTTTATCCATGAGTACCGAAACCTACAGTTTAAAGTCGATTCCGAACGACAAACTTGAGAAGTTTTTTCATGGCAATCAACTACTCCCAGAGCTTTTGCCAGAAGACTGCTGAGAGGTCGCCGAAAGAAATAATTTTTTCATATTTCCAAGATGTCAGAGCTGAGACTTGAACCGGCCAACACACTAACCACTAGACCACGGCGACTACGACATATAAAGATATTTATCGCACATAAAGATTGCAAAAAACCTTTTTGAAATTTGAAAAAATTTTTATATCTAGCCTTCAGGCAACTTCCTGATGAAGTTGAAGAAGCTAGTGATACTACAAATTTCTTGTTAAGAATAACTTGAAAACCGGTTGCGATTTACAAAGCTTTGTGTGATATTACTGATTACAGCCGTAAACATGTTCTGATTAAATTTGCTATGTAATCTGTTTGTTGAGTAACGCCTTCTTATGTTGAAGATGATTTTTTAATTCTTATATTGTAATAAGTTTCTTTTAACCACACTTGACAACCGTAGTTCATTATTGGTCGTATGCACATTTTATACAGTAAAATTTTGTTTTTCCACCTTAAGCAAGACTTTCTGATCAACAAAGGATATAAAGCTCTACCGCAATGAATAGCTTTCTCGCATGTTTGAGTAACGTAGTGTTAAAATGTCAACTTTTTATCTAAAACAACACCCAGATATTTAATTGTTTCATTAAGAGGAATTTCAGTTTCATTTATAGTTAGAGGAGCGGTGGGAATTCTCTTCGGTGATTAAAAAAAATGCGTCGGTGATATTGAGCACAAAGTGCAATAGAAACATCACAGAAAGTGATGGAAATCTATCTGTTATCCATCGTGATATCTTCTTCTTAATGACAGTCATAGGGCAGCGAACATCTGATTAGGAAGTAGCAGACTAAGCTCCCGCACGGGCGTTTCTAAGAACCCCATCCACCTTCTCATTCTCCACGATATTTCTAAGACAGGAAACTCAGACAAAGGAAAGGCTACAAGCCTCCCCAAGAAGCTTAAGCTCCTCTTTACAGCAAAGAAACAATTAAAAAACTAACCCCCAAAATAAAAAAAATAAATAAGTAAATAAAATATAATTAAAATAAAAAGAAATTTTTTTTTTAATATTAATTTTTTAATTTTCTATAAAAAATCAACTGCTCTGTATTGTTTGACATTTTGGCTTTTACTTTTTTATAAGAGTCTTTGTTACTGTGTTCGGAAACCATGTACACGCGTAAATCACCATTAAATCAGTGACAAATGCTGCCATAAAAATTTGTAGCCATTAATTTTCACTTCAGGACATTGCAAAACCCACAAATGCTTACACACACACTCATATACATCTATATGGAGCAAATAAACACATAATGAAACAATACATGCAGTATTCTTAAATATATATACTGATACTTATATATATGTATGTATGCGATATATAAATTTCAACTTGTTTTCTCCCTTCACTTGTTAGTGTCCGCAAGTCGTATAGAAGAAGTATTCTTTGTACTTGTGGCCGTTTTCTGCAAATTCCAAAAACATTGACATGAAACAGGGTTTTTTTTATTTATCTTGTTTTTTTTCTTCGTTAAATATATAAATTTATATACTCTGAGAAAAATTGTGAATGTGTTTTTAAATAAAATGGAATACATGACTGGTGGCTTGAGTTAATAAAACATTCACTCTTTCATTTGACTTTGGCTTTTCGTTTTCATTTAATACTCAGTGGATTGTTTACTCATTTTGGCCATGTTATACTATAACCAATATTAAGGTAACTTTTACGTAAAGCATTTTGTGGTGGCTTTAAAAACTATGCTGTTGGAAAAGTTCTGTTAAAAAAATTTAAAACTGAATAATGAACGTTGTTAAAAGCACATAAAGGCGGATACACATACATGCATATGTACATCTACTGAGGAGTTTTACTTAAAGTTTAGTTTTTGGTCCTTTTTCTAGCCTTTTTAAATAGAAATATTAAAAATAATTTGTTATTCAATCAAATATTGCAATATTAAGTATTACATATACATATAACTGGCCTTTACAACCCTGTCTCAGGATTACGGCCTAGCTTCTCGCAGCACTCATGTTGTGTGTGTAAATTTTTATCCATGAGTGCCGGGACCTACACTTTAATGTCTACTCCGAACGACAGACTTGAGAAGCTTGTTCATGGCAATTAATTACTCTCAGAGCTTTTGCCAGACGACTGCTGAGAGGTAGTCGCCGAAAGAAATATTTTTTTTCATATTTTTTTTTTTAAGATTTCGGAGCTGGGAGCCAACACACTAACCACTAGACCACGGCGACTACAATATTAAATATTAGAAAAATATTTTTCCTACTTAGTGTTCATATTATCTAAAATGTAAATTATTTTAAATCAAATATTGCACTTCTTTCCTACTAAACCTATCCTGTTATGGTGCGTCAGCTACTCTGTAACCGAATGCAAGTCACTAATATCTATTGACATTTGAATAAGCTGTGATATTTAGTTTATTTTTGATAGTCTTTGAAATCAGATTACTATGTGATTAGAAGACGAAAATGTGACTGAAACCTAAATCCATTTAGTTACACATGAATAATCCATATTGACTCTGTGTACTATTCAAGTTTCCGATATATAGTTGAGTCTAGCAGCCTTTACCTCGGAAGCCAAGCTTTGACGCTTAATAATTCCTATACCATTAGTTTTATATTAATCGGATTTTACACGGGCCACCATATGACTTTATTCGCTTGTGCCTAAAGCTGATGTCACGCAATGAGCGCCAAGTGGCTTATTACTGAACGTCATTTCTGAGCAATTAGTGCGGTTAGTTTTTAAAATGCCATATTTTTGTTTTTGAAATTTGTTAATCTATCTTGCCATAATAGCGGT
This sequence comes from Metopia argyrocephala, assembly GCA_963576795.1. Classification (NCBI taxonomy): domain Eukaryota; kingdom Metazoa; phylum Arthropoda; class Insecta; order Diptera; family Sarcophagidae; genus Metopia; species Metopia argyrocephala. Next base: position 16,728,754 of record OY756208.1, on the reverse strand, counting down.
CGGTTTTGTACAGATGAAATTATAAGCTCCGCATTACTTTTGCCATGTTTATACTTCGACGCTCAAAAATCAACTAAAAATTAGAACAAGTTCTATTCCTGAGCGGTGTCGCTTAGCCGCTCAGAAATACAGCTCATTGCGTGGTCACTTCAGTAGTATTTCATATCTTTTAATTTTTTGCCGCTCGCCGCTCAGCCGCCCATTGTGTGGCCTCGGTCTAAGGGAGGTAAACTTCTGCCTTTTAATAACTTTTTATCCAAAAGCCTGTATTTTATTTAAAAAACGACGGGTAATACTGCCCTACTTTTCACTAATTTAGCGTATTTTATATTTAAATATTAATTTTTTTTTTGCTTGAGGGCAAGAAAACTAGTGTAGCCTACATCCCTAGACAATACTTTTTAATTGAGCTCGTGCACTGGTCGAACTCTTTTTCAATATTCCTCATATAGTAATAATAGTAATTAAAGTAAGAGACAGAACTAAGCAAGGATTAAAACTCTACCATTTAAGATCCTCAATACTTTACAACAGACAAAAGAATTAACATTAGCAGATGGGGCAATTGCTGTTCATCATTTCGAGGATGAAGGTATAACACTGGTCTTTGAGGACTAAAGCCATAAATATTATAAGCTGACAGCAACTTGTGCCATTGGCATAATGTGCTTAAATTAAAAAATGAAACTATAACTTCCAACATTCCAATACAATGCATAGTATGTCTATCGGTATAAACCCCGTAGTATTGTCTTACCAAAAAAAAAAAATAAACAAAAAAAAAACCAACTTCACCTCTATTTGCATAAATTTTCTACAGGAGCAAATTTAATGTACCCACTATGTATGTCAGATTTCTAAATGCAGCCGGTAGTCCTTTTCGAAAAAATCATTGAAGGTAAAATATACAACATTCAATTACAGGGGTGGTGAAGTGAACTTGACTATTTCTATTATTACTCACATACATCTAGAATTTTACCCAGTAAATCCTAGAAAGGATTTGTATCAATAAAAATGTTGTAGATTCAACCTGCATTAGCGGCTTTACAGAGGTGCAAAGCACGAACCAAAGAAAAAAAACCCAAACCTTTCAAAACAGTATATTCTCTGTATACCACTTTATTATGACTAAGAGTTTGTACGACTTAAACTTCTTTTAAAGAATGAATGACTGATAGGTTTCTCATGCTGAAAAAGAAATAAAAATTGTTACGGCTATTTTTAAAAAGTGCCTAAAACAACATCAGCGCCAGCAACTCTATTTAAAAAGATTACCATCTTTATTAGAAACCCACAAGCTCTTATTCACTAAAGAGTTAAAAATTTCTCAGCATAAAAGGTGTCTGCTATACAAATAAATATTAATTTTTATACAAAAAAAAAAGAAAAATTTATTACATTAACGGACAAAAATGAAATCACCAACTAATTTATTTAATTTATTGCCTTAAATTATGCTGTTGATAACCCGGCTTACACAGAGGTCTACTTTTATTGCTATTGAAATGGTTTTGTGTGGTATTTTGACAACATTTTCCGCTTAGGGTTTTTACAACTTAATGTCATATTAATCACAGCCTCAAGGCCAATGGACAGACAATTTGTGGTGTTACATACCTTAATACGCAATGGAATTTAAAGTATTTATTCACCATTAATTTGCAAATAAATTATACGAGCAAGTAGTGCGTAAATGTGTAAATAAACAAATGCAAATAAACTGCAAACATTTTGATTTTTAAATTTGATTTAAATTTCTTAAAGCTATTGATTGAAAGCAATGAGTGGTGGGGGTTTGTTAAAAACAACAATTTAAAAACAATAATATTTATGGCTTTAAAAAGTCTAATAACTAGAGGTTTACTGTAATTAAATTGAAATTTCTTATAAATATTGCATGTTTAGGTTTTCGCCACGTGTACTTGTACATACACTACATTTTGAGCACTTTAAAGCAATCATTCAGAATTTTTTTTATTCTTCTGCTGTAGAAAAGCATTTTATAAAAACGATTCTTACACCAGATTTTTTTTATTTCTATCGAAGGCTAAGACAATAATTTAGGGTTCAAACCCCAGTTCTTCAATCTTGAAAGAAAGAAATTAAACAAACAAACAAAATATTTCTTTCGGCGACTACCTTTTAGCAGTTTTCTGGCATAAACTCTGAGAGTAGCTGATTGCCATGACCAAGTTTCTCAAATCTGTCCTTCGGAGTCGATCAATTATCAATGAATTAACAAATATGAAATGAATTTTCTACGCTAAATCAAATTAAAAATATTTAAGTAGTAAAAGATCTGACAGTTCATGTTGTTTTCGTAGAAAAACATGAAATACGTAAAATGGAAAAAAATTCAATTGCAAATGCGGTAGACGTTGAAGAAACAAATCGTCAATTCGCGAATATACACATGCCTCCAATAAATACCGATTTTTATAAGAACTTGGAGATAAGTCGTCAACAAGATAATATTTTCAATTTTACATTTTTTACGCAAAGCGACGTACTAAGAGCTTATCTTCTTATTAAATCAAATGCTGTTGGATATGATAACTTACATCCTAAATTTATCAAACTATTACTTCCTTTTACTCTATCACATTTCACACACTTCTTTAATATGATTTTGACTATTTCTACTTTTCCAAAAGGATGGAAACATGCGAAAGTTATACCGATTCAGAAACCCGATTAGAGTTATCGGCCAATCGCTATTTTACCTTTTTTGTCGAAGGTCTTTGAAAAATTAATACATTCGCAAATAAGCTCTTATTTGTTTAAAAATTCTTTATTGAATGAGAGGCAATGTGGATTCAGACCAAAACACAGCTGTCTTACTACTCTTGCTGATATCACAGAAGAAATAAGAAGTCAAATTGATAAACGGCAAAAAATATCTTTTTTAGTCCTGCTTGACCATTCAAAAGCATTCGATACAGTAGATCACAGCATACTTTGTCTGAAATTAAAGTACATGTTTAATTTTTCACCTACTGCATTGAAACTTTTGACATCTTATCTGAGTGACAGAACCCAAAGCGTCTGTTATGAATCAAACATGTCTGAATGCTGTTCAATGCGAAGAGGAGTACCACAGGGTTCAATACTTGGGCCACTCTTATATTCAATTTATGCAAACGACCTGCCGCTTCAACTTGATTACTGTAAAATACAAATGTATGCTGATAATGTGCAACTTTGTATAAGCTGTAATATATCAGATGCTTCCAATTGTGTACAATTGATAAACCACGATCTTTATAAAATTTATCTCTGGGCATCGGCAAATGGCTTGAGCTTAAATCATAGCAAACCAGTCGCTATGATAATAAGTCCAACGAAAACATACCTGTGAATCTACTACCAATACAAATTAACAACTCAACCATTAAATATGTTGATACAACAAAAAATCTGGGTGTAATATTTAACACAAAACTAAACTGGTCAGACCATGTGAAGACAAATTGTGGAAAAACATTTTCTATGTTACAAAACCTTTGGCTATCAAGATACTACACCCCCAGCCATATTCGAATGCTTATTGCTAAGACGTATTTGTTACCCACTTTATTGTATGGCTGTGAGTTATTTGCAAGCTGTGATGCATTGAATAGACAAAAACTCAAGGTTACATATAATAATATAGCCAGATACGTATACGGAATAAAAAGAAACGGAAGTATTTCACGTTATGCGCCACAAATTTATAACGTCTCTTTTGACAATTTACTAAAATGTCGTGTTCTATTATTTTTGCATAAAATTATATACACTGGACAACCTTGGTACCTATATCAGCGACTGACTTTCTCAAGATCGAATAGAGGTAATAAAGTAAATACCATTGGCTACAGTAAAGCAATATCTGAGCAACACTTTTTATAAACGCTATCCGACTTTGGGGCCAACTACCACCACACATTCAAATATTAAATAATGCAAGACAATTTAAATTCGCAATATTTAAATATTTTACATATTTCTGCAACACTACAAGTACTGGGAACCTCATTTGTGTTTTTATTTTATTTTCTTTATATAGAATTGTATTTAGCTTTTTTATTTACAGAAATTTGTTGCTTTAATAAATAAATATGTATTATTTTTCTTTTTCTTACTTTTTATAAATTAATGCCAAACCACTAAACAATACTTTAATATAAGACTTGTTCTTGTTGTGTTGTGATAACTCAATAAATAAATAAATAAATAAATAAATAAATAAATATCTTCTTAGTTGGTTTATTTATTTTATTTTATTTTTTGTTTTTTTTTTTTTGTTTTTTTATGTTTTATATTTTTTCCCTTTTGTTTTGTATAAATATTGTCTAATTAATTTAGTTTGAGATTAGCTCCTTTAATACTAATTTAAGGCACTTTGTTTTGTAGCTTTTTAAGGGAACTAGAAAATATGAATTTTAGGAAATAAAAACAATATTATAAAATTATTCAAAATTATTAAAAAAAAATTACCTCGAGCTCATTAAATAAATAAGACTTTTAATTTTAATTATATGTATTTTTTTTTTACAAAAACTTCTATTTGTGCTTCTAAACTGAAAACTTTAATAAGAGTTGTTAGTAAATCTTTGAAATCCTTTATTCTGTCTGTCCTTTGCTTTATACTGCAGCCATAATTTATTTTCTGGCTTTGATGAACAACATTTTATCATGCAACAACAAACAAACAACAATAGTATCAGCGACAGCACAAAATTAAATTCAATTATTTTTACAAAACAAGAGCGCTCTCTAATTTTGCAACATTCTTTTTTATGCTACCAGCTATTATGTTGCCATGTCATAGATTTTCCTTAGAACCTTTAAAAGAAACCATGCAACTGCAATGTTGTCACTTTGATGCTGTTAAATTGAAATAAATGCAGTCCGTAGTAGTAGCAGTAGTAAATATTTGGCCACAATAGGCCATCACAAACATCTAACATATACTATGAGCCTTCTTGCGGTTAAGCACGCAAAAATTGTTACTTTTTTTGGTTTTAGTACAAAAAAAACAAAAGTCGACTCATAACTAAAGGCTAAAAGAGCACGAATACAAATATTACAAACAAATAGTAAACAGAAAAAAACAATAAACTAGAATACTAAATAGAAGCTAAAAGACATAAACAACACGAAATTACAACGCCAAAGCCGCAAGTGTCCAAAACTGTGAGATAATCAGAAATTACATAAATCATGGTGGCCCAACCAAATACCGGCTATAATAGTGAGGTTGTTGTTGTTCTTTATGTTTTTATTTTTTCTATTTTACCAGTTTCTGTTTTTGTTCTGGACTTATTCTGTTGTTGAAAATCTACAGAACGGATTCCAGTATGCATTGGGGACAGGATGTTAGTGTTGCATAGATATTTTCGTGTTGCTGTCAAAGGCTATAGAATTTGGGTTACGGATTGTCATTTTTATAATTCTTTTTTTTATTTTTATTTATAATGGTTATTGAATGGTTGCTGATTGGATTAGAAATTGTGACAAATGTACTCCAATTTCCTTTAATAAAGATTTAGAGTTTGTTCGCTCAAAAAAAAAAAAAAAGCAACAACATTATTGATGTCATAAGTTCATAATGCTTTTGTAATTTCTAAAATGGAATTTATAGCTTCCATGTAATAACTTTAATAAAATTCTAATTTCTTTGTGTAGAATCAAAGTAAAGGATAAATGTTTAAAAGGGCCGTCCAGTAGTTAAGTAACAGTCAATTATATTCCTTATGAGTTGAACAGTAGCACCAAATCTCTGTAGCATAAAGAGTTTTAATAAATTTTATAGGGTGTAGAATATATAGGTACATATAGGTATAGAACTTTAAGTTGGCATCACTTTTTTAACTGGCGGCCATTTTGTCAGCTGTCAAGTGATTAATATTTAGTTTGGTTTGCCATTTCATCATGAACAGGTTGACAAAAGAACAACGCTTGCAAATCGTGCAAAATTTTTTCGAAAATAATGGTTCAGTTCGCGAAGTTTACCGCAAGCTCCGTCCATTTTATGGTCGACATAATCGTCCATCAGAGCAATTAATTCGGTTAACCATTTATCGTTTTCGCACTACGTTTACTCTATGTGATAATACGCATCCGCAGAGACGTCAAGCAGTGCGCACTGAAGAAACAATTGTCGCTGTAGAGCAAAGTGTTGAAGAGAACCCGAATGAATCGATTCGCCACCGTGCACAGCAATTGGAGCTTTGTCCATCAACTTTATGAAAGATTTTGCGCAAAGATCTTGGCTTGCGACCTTACAAGATCCAGCTTGTGCAAGAATTAAAGCCGCGAGACCATGCAATGCGTCGTGATTTTGGTGTATGGGCCGAAAATGAGATTGATCTCGATGCTGATTTTCATCACAAAATTTTGTTCAGTGATGAGGCTCATTTTTGGTTGAATGGCTACGTCAATAAGCAAAATTGCCGCATTTGGAGTGAAGAGAATCCACATGAGACCCTTGAGACGCCATTACATCCACAAAAACTGACTGTTTGGTGTGCTCTATGGGCTGGTGGTGTCATTGGGCCATACTTCTTCCGAAATAATGCTGGAGAGTCAGTTACCATTAATGGAGACCGGTATAGAGCCATGATAACCGACTATTTTGTTCCCGAATTGGATGGCATGAATGTGGATGAGTTGTGGTTCCAACAAAACGGCGCTACATGCCACACAGCGCACGTCACAATCGATTTATTGAAGGAAACATTCGATGAGCGCATAATTTCGCGGAATGGACCTGTCAATTGGCCACCAAGATCGTGTGATTTGACACCATTTGATTATTTTCTTTGGGGATATGTGAAGTCGCTCGTCTACGCCAACAAACCAGAAAAGTTAGGGGACTTAGAAGCCAACATTCGTGGCGTTATTGCCAACATACGGCCCCATATGCTCGAAAAAGTGGTTGAAAATTGGACCTGTAGAATTGGCTTTATTCGAGCTAGCCGCGGCGGCCACATGCCCAAAATCATATTTAAACATTAATGGCATAAAATTATCCTTCCGATAAAGCCAAATTGATGGACATTAAGACGATTTTCTTGTGTTTTATTTCAATTCGAATTTATATACCTCTAAAAAAACACCCTATATATTTTACTAAAATTAATTGTCGGCTATTGAAAGCATGGGAATATATTTAATATATATTTTATATATATATTTTATATATATATTTTATATATATATATATGGGCAATTTCAAAAATTTTCGACATTTTGATATTTTTTTTTTCCAATTTTTTTTTTCGGATGACACGAATGACGCTTTGGTCACGTGAAGGGTGATATTTTAGCATACCAAAACAGTTCGCGTTAATCATTTATTGCAAACGGCGCGAAAGTTATGGAGGTTTTAAGTTAAAATCTCTTAAAAAAAAATTTAAAGTTAAATTTATTGGTTTATTTTAATAAATGTTGTATCGATGCATGAAACTCATTTCAAATTCATCAGTGCAGTCCAAATTCATCAATGCACTGATAAAATACATAAAAAATATCAATTATAATAAAAAATCCTTAACATTAAAAACGCGAATTTTTGCAAAAATATGAATGTTTCACCGATGGTTATAATATGTGTTTATATAACGCATAATTAATTTATAGAAAAACAATGTTTTAACTTGCAAATTTAAAAAATAAAAAAAAATTATATAAGAATTATTTTTGAGGTTAGGATTCTTTTTTTTGATCTCTAAAATTAAAAATTATGAAAATTTTTTAATGCCTATTCGGTTTTACTATCAAGCTTAAAAAAACCTTTCATTTGGTGTCAATCGCGGCGGAATCTATACATAACTGCAGATGTCACAAAGCAAAATGTGTTTGAAGAAAAATGCCGCTGTACTCGCTAAATATGGACCGAATTCAACCGTATTTATATATGATCTTTAGTTCACCGCCGCACTTCATTTCCAATACTTTACATTGATTTTAAACCACTGATTAACTAAAAAAAACGCGAAACAAAATCATGAAATTTCGCAAAAGTTTTATTTTCTTTATAAGATTTTTGCGTTTCAAAATATTTTAACGCCTTCTTGACGTTGAGGTGCCATTTACTAAGAAGTTTAGATCACGCAATACATAAACCAGTTTTAAATAAGATTGCAAATGTCAGGCGCGAAAAACTGTCATTTTTGACAAATTTACGCCAATTCTATAAAAGTTTGAGCTCATCGTTCTCAGCAACTAGCAGCCTGACATCGACGTGATATAGCGCAAATTTTAGCAAATTACACCATCTAATAAATACTGTTGACGAAATGCAATTTTCTTGAACGGCGCAAAAACGCTATAGAAAAAACTGCGAAAATTGAAAAATCGGAAAATTTTGGTTTCAAAAATGAATCGCTGTACAACTTTTTCCCAAATAGTAGTATGGGCATAACTTTTATAGTATAAATATCTACTAAGTCTAGTGACTTTATTTTATATCAGTGGGCATCGGAAGTTTAAAACTAAAAGTAGAAAAGTGATGAAATATGAAAAAACTCTTGTAAATTTCAAGCCTGTTTTTGAGTTTTTCAATATTTGAGTGCCCATAACTTTTAGAGATAAAGAACTGACGGTCTGAAATTTTGAATTTCCCAGTTTTCTAGTGTGGCCTACCATTCTCTTTTGACCGTTTTGGTCAATTCGAAAAACTGAAGAAATTATAAGCATCTGAACTCAGTTTCATCAAATGTTGAAAATTTTTGAAATTGCCCATATATATATATTTTTAAAATTATAAATTCGAAAATTAAAATTATACAACGAGAGCTTATAGGACCCACGTGTGCTTAGCCTGGAATGAGATGTGCTATACTATGACTTACCATCTTATACAGAGTATGAATATGAGCAGCAGCACTTGCCGTACTCTAAATTTGCAGTCTACTCTTAGTATAGAAAACTACTTCTTAACGCAATATATAATCCTTGATTTTTTCTTGTGGGTCGAAGTGGTCTAGTGGTTATATCGTCGGCTAACAAGTAAAACTCACTAAGTGCTATGTGGTCTGACTACACTTAGTGAGTTTTACTTGTCAACCGACGATATGTTGTCTTACTAAGACAAGAGCCTGGGGTTCAAACTTATTATTATTATTATTATTATTTTTAATAGTTCTCAGTCAGACACTGGAATTCACCCACCCCGGATACGATGTCTCAAGGGGTTAGGTACATTTTAATAGTTAAAATTTTATAAAAGTAAACATCACAAATGTCTGTAACGAACCTACCCTTAAAAAGGTCCTAACTCTCCAGAGGCAGTGCTACCTACTTATACCGGCCGTGCTCAGGGAAAACGGGATGGATCTTGCCTCCCTTAAGAAAAGCTAAAGGTCGTCACTAGAATTAAAAAATTTAGGTAGCTAATATTCAAACCGACAAAAAAAAAAAAAATAATCAAACAAAACAAACAGCAAAAAAATCAAACAAAATAAAAATTATAAGCAAGTGAAGCTTCATAGTCGAAGAAGTCTAGATGATACCACTCCTTCAAATATCTTCACCCTCCCAACCTTGCCATCTTTAATATATATATGTCCCAGACAGCCCAGATATGTACCCTTCTTACCGCGGATTTTAACTTTTCATGAAACAAAAATAAAATTTACACTTTCATATTCAAGAAAAAAAACTACTATTTATTCCATAAAGAATGAACTAAATTTAACATAATAAATGAACTAATAAAAAAAAAAATAATAATAATTATTCCTATAAACATTTCACTCATGCAAATGCATGACCAAAATTCTATAATGTATATACAATGTATGTAAAAAAAAAATATGTTAAATTGCACAAAAAAATTTTAAATTTCTTCTACATAAAACATACTGTAACATCTAGTCACATATGAAAATAAAATAAAAAAAAAAATCGTTTTTGAAAATAAAAAAAAATTAAATTACAAACAATGTTTATAACATACAAAATCTAAACAAATATGTATGTAACATAATTTGAAATCAATGTTAAATTTAACAGAATTAAAGAATATGGGATGTTAACAACATATTAATATAAAAAAATTTACATATTTTGTTAAAATAATGATGTAAATTTACATTTTTTTTTTTTTTTTCTTTTATTTGAATGAAAACTTCAATTAAATGACGTATGCATGTACATACTTCAAAAAAAATAAAAAAAACAAACAAAAATAAAACTCACCAATTTACGTATCCAACGAAGACTGCAGGCCTGTTGTCTGTGGATGCTAGAGTTCTGAATGGGATTTATATAATTTTAATTTAAATTTTCATTCAACATTAGTATTTTTCTCTTTTTTTTTCAAATATAAATTACGTCATAAAAATTTTACTTGAATAAAATGGAATATGTGTTTAATTTAAGAGGTTAGAAAAAAATACTATGGAAAAAGGAATTATGGAATTGCTGACTTAGAGTAATTGAATATTAACGAATATTAACAAATAAAAACTAATAGAAAATTCAAAGATATTGAAGAAAAATTATTATTTAAAAAAAAAAAAACATATTATGACGCATGTGCATGGATTCGTAATTCTTGAAATTTGGAGTCAACCACCCTTAGATACGTTAGAACTTTTCTAACAGGCAGAAACTCCGACAACAACAATCCAATCCCAAATGAAATACCAATACGTGATTAGTCATCACCGGCATATCAGTAAGTTGGGATAAAAAAAGAATTCTGGAAAACTAGGAACAAGTCTTCTATCCCGTTCCGATTTCTCCTAATCGAGATGTATTTAAATATGTCGCTATCGTCAATAAATAATTTGTTTGTGCAATTTGCTATCCCGTGGCTGGTATCAAAATGGCAACTAAAAAAAATTTAAATAAGGAAATTCTCATTATCCCAATTCTCAGCTGGCCCTTAATTTCTAATATCTTCCCAAACAAAACTTACCACAAAAGGGTATGTGCACAAAATTCACAGATATAAAAAAAAAATTAATTTCCAAAGTCAATTTTCAAAATTTTAAAATTTTCAAATTTAATTTTCACACCACAAAGAAATAGACTATTCACAACAAAAGAAACTTTTACTATGAAAAGAAATATGAAAATTTCACAATTATTTTCTGCCAATATATCCAATGCCATTGTGATCAAAACAAAAAAATTTTCTACGAAATTTGTAAAGTGGATTTCTACAAAGTGTTAAATATGACTAAGCCTCACATGTCATTATTATTAAGTAAGTAGTATCCATGAAGCGACGTACAATTCTTGTAATTGCTATTACTACCGATTTCTGAAGTTCCTTATAAATATCTGAGTTTAGACCAAGTCCGCGTAGTCCTTCAAGAAGACACTATGTGGTATTACTGCCGTGCTGGATATAATTATAGGGACTATTTTCACCTCTTTGACCTTCCATTGTCTTTTGATGGGCTCTATTAGTTGTGCGTATTTCGAAATTTTTTCGGTGAACTTTTCCTAAAGAGCTTTGGTGTTCGGCACTGCTATATCAATCAAAGCTACATAGCTTGCCCTTTTGTCGAAAAGACCTATCGGGACGATTGTGAGGAACGCTCTGATCAGTTAGTATTGTTCTATCCCAGTATAGACGGACATTCTGACTCTCAAGTACATTTGGTGGGCTATAAAGATAGTAGGCCTCTCTTCCAGTTTTCAGACCGTGTTTACAGGCAAGTTCTTGATGCAAGATCTTTGCTACCGAGTCATGTCTCTGTTTGTATTCATTACCGGAAAAGTGGGAACAGCCAAATGTTATATGCTGAATATTTTCAACTGCGTTACATCCGTATCGGCAAGTGTCAGTTGGAATTGTTGTATCACCAACTATTCTTTTCAAATAGTTCCTCGTGGGTATTACTTGATCCTGTATGGCAATCATGTGTCCTTCAGTTTTCGGGAACATATTTCCCGCAGTCAACCAGTAGTTCGACGCTTCAATATCGACATTTGCATGGCTTATAGCGTTTATATGTTTACCATGAAGAGGTTTGCTCATCCATTGATCAACTTTTCGTTGGTTGGTGACGTTTCTATTTTGGTGATCCTATTGATGCAGTCTCAATGGGGTTTTCTCGTCTGCTAGACAGATAGCGCGGTGTCAAATTGACAATATATCTGTGTCAAATTGACCCCATACTATTGTCAAATTGACACTATATCGGTGTCAAATTGACACTATATCGGTGTCAAATTGACAATATATCTGTGTCAAATTGACACAATACTATTGTCAAATATCCATACTGTTGTCAAATTGACACAATATCGGTGTCAAATTGACAATATATCGGTGTCAAATTGACACTATATCGGTGTCAAATTGACACTATATTGTTGTCAAATTGATAATATATATGACACTATAGCGGTGTCAAATTGACACCATACTGTTGTCAAATTGACACTATATCGGTGTCAAATTGACAATATATCGGTGTCAAATTGACAATATATCGGTGCCAAATTGACAATATATCGGTGTCAAATTGACAATATATCGGTGCCAAATTGACAATATATTGTTGTCAAATTGATAATATATCGGTGTCAAATTGACAATATTTCGGTGTCAAATTGACAATATATAGTTGTCAAATTGACAATATATTGTTGTCAAATTGACAACAAATTGACACTATATTGTTGTCAAATTGACACTATATTGCTGTCAAATTGACACTATATTGTTGTCAAATTGACAATATTTCGGTGTCAAATTAACAATATTTCGGTGTCAAATTGACAATATATTGTTGTCAAATTGACAATATTTCGGTGTCAAATTGACAATATTGACACTATATTGTTGTCAAATTGACAATATATTGTTGTCAAATTGACAACAAATTGACACTATATTGTTGTCAATTTAACACTATATTGTTGTCAAATTGATAATATATCGGTGTCAAATTGACAATATATCGGTGTCAAATTGACAATATATTGTTGTCAAATTGACACTATATTGTTGTCAAATTGACAATATTTCGGTGTCAAATTGACAATATATTGTTGTCAAATTGACACTATATTGTTGTCAAATTGACACTATATTTTTGTCAAATTGACCATATTGACACTATATTGTTGTCAAATTGACACTATATTGTTGTCAAATTGACAACATTTCGGTGTCAAATTGACAATATATTGTTGTCAAATTGACACTATATTGTTGTCAAATTGATAATATTTCGGTGTCAAATTGACAATATATTGTTGTCAAATTGACACTATATCGGTGTCAAATTGACAATATATTGTAGTCAAATTGACAATATTTCGGTGTCAAATTGACACTATATTGTTGTCAAATTGACAATATATGGGTGTCAAATTGACACTATATCGGTGTCAAATTGACAATATATCGGTGTCAAAATGACAATATATCTGTGTCAAATTAACACCATACTGTTGTCAAATTGACAATATATTGGTGTCAAATTGACAATATATCGGTGTCAAATTGACACTATATCGGTGTCAAATTTTTATTATTATTATTTACTATCATTATTTTAAGTTAAAAATATAAAAATTTTAATATATGTATATGCACTAGATGACCCGTGCGAATATTTCGCACCGTTAGTTGTCATTTTTGTAACATAAAATGAAAATAAATAATAGAAATTTTAGTAACTTCAATACATTTTATTAAAAGTATAAAAATATTAGATATCATAATATATCATACATATTTACATACATACATACATACATATGTTTTAAAGCTTTTATAATACTCCTTTGAATACAATGTTAGAGGTAATGACATGATCATCGTTAACTTTTTGTCCGTACGAATCCTTAATATAAACAAAAATATCTTTAAACAGCTTTTTATAGTAAATAGCGGTATTGCCAGAATGGATTTTAATATGTACATACTATATTATGTAGAACTGCATTACTATTAAGCGACCCTGTATTACCACACTTGAACAAAAACATTTAACCCTAGTAGGTATATCCAGGTCTGTGCAGACTTTTTGCATATAAAAGTCTGTATAACTTTTTTGCTTTTCATGTTAGAGACAAATGCTTCCATGACTTCCTGGAGCAACTGTCTCTAAACACAATGAGCGAAAACTCAGAGCTATTGTGGATCCGGGTTCGGGTTGATCCGGGTTTACAAATTTTTAGTCATAAACAGCATAACCAGGTCTGTGCAGACCTACATGTAATTTCTATGGAAATGCATAGACAGATGTGTTAAAAGTGTGTTTAAATGCATTTTATGCTAGGAAAAAAACAAAATGGACAATAGAAATACTTTTTTATACATCTTAATTATCTATTAAGGGTTAATCATATTAACAACATTATTACCATGCAGTTCTATATAAAATATAATTTTTGTCAATGAATATATTTTAATATATTCTAATTATTTTTCGTCATTAGTGTTGAAAATAAGCTTTCAAATGAGATATCATTTATTAAATTTAATGCGGTGGTATGGGAGATATTTGCAATCGACAAAACAAAGTGCTTTAGAAATAATATATATGATAGCTTGAGATTTTACTAGTAAGTATTGCAACAAATAAAAGCTTATTCTAGGTTGACCTTAAAATACATATAAAGATATTTATCGCACATTAAAGGGGATTCAAACTTCAGCTATGTTATCTTGAAGAAAAAAGCAAAAATTATTTTCGACTAATTCATTATAAGTATGTATATTATTATCTGGTTTAGACCCAGAACAAATACAAGACACTGCTACCCACAAGATCTATTGTGTCCCCTTGAAAGTATTGTCTGTTTAGCAGACCAACTACCTTCAAGCAGGTACGAAACTTTAGTGGTAGATATGTCCGCCAGCGAGACCATATGTCTCCTTAAATACATTCACCTAAATCTTTTAAGAGCCCCATATTCACATAATATGTGCTCTGTTCTGATGAGTGTGAGCATAGTCTACAAACATCTACATCTGTGATCGCCCTCAGACGGTATTTACCCATGCCAGGATTTGATTATTGCAAAACACCAAGTGGCTACACATTAAAAATCGTAATGACTGCATGGATTACATTTTATTTTGTATTTAAAGCTCGAAACTATCTATGCTCATTAGTCGCAAGATTACTTGAACAACCATAATGTAGGATGGGTAAAGAAATATACTCGTATACGTAGAAAAAGAAAAAAAAATACGCCACTATACTCAATTGAGAAATATCTAATGATTTCTTTGTTTTCCAAAATTTTTTTTTAACTTATATTAAATAGTTTCTAAAGAAAATAAAAATAAACCAGCGATAGTTGGGCCAAAAAAGCCAAAAAATTATCCAACACTTAAATACTTAGTATTAAAAAAAGAGTTAATTCCTTGACTTTGTTCTCTTTAAAGGAAAGCTCTTTGTAATATTGTGCATATAAATATATCCCATTTTTATAATTCTGCTGTTATAATTCATTGTTTTTATAACCAACTTTATAATTCGTAACCAAAAGTTTTCTTCAAGTTTCAGTTCTGCAATAAGAAACCCATCATTTCTTTGTGTTTTCTTTCTCTTTTCCTGACATGACTGATTAGTAAGTAAACTGTAAATGCAATTCTTGTAAATTACGTTTGTTTTTGAAAGTTGTCAGTTATAATTTGAATATGTTCTGCTTTTCTTTTTTCTTTATCATAATATTTTATGTAAATTGTGGCCTTTTGCCCTTAAGCAACTTCAAAAATTAAGATAAAACAACCGGTATAAGAACAACAGTGTCTTAATGCCAAAATAATAAGAATAGAATAACAGCAGCAGTACAAAATAGCCAAAAAAAAACGAGTAATAAGTGGGGCATTACACCAAAACAAATTTACTCAAGTGCAACATAAATGCAACAGAAGACGCTAAAGACAACAGGGTAAGTGTAACATAAGCTGGTGTGTCATTACTTCTTAAGTACCATTGAGAGCCTCTGCTTAACACAATTGTTTTTGATGACTTGTAAAGTAACATAAGCACACACACACACACAAACATACAAATTTATACAACATATATGTACTTATGTCCTCATATGTTGTACATACATATGTATGTGTGCATGGAATTGTTGATTTAAGAAGTATGAATAATCCACTCAAGCGGAAATGAAATAAAACTTTTGCATGTGTGTAGCAGACAATAAAAAGCGAATGAAAAATAAAATTAAAAATCTTAAGAGTCGCGAATATATTCATTCATATACATAAGTATGTATTTCATAAACACTCACATACACATATAAAATAACTGTAAAAGAGAAATATATGCCAACATTGTAATATTTGACTGATGTGTTTTGAATTTTCTTTTCACTTTGAGTCTCCATTACTTAAAGCCCACTCCAAGATACAACCGACACATAAATACACTGAGAGAAAGATAATAAATAATGACTAATAAATTTTGATAAACCTGTTTAGTATGGATTAAAATATAGTTTCACATATTTCCCGCACGACGATATGTTTTAAATCTTCTTTTTTTTACTCAGGGGCTGCACCCCTATTTAAGCTTTGAATTGTATCGGAATTCTTTTTTGTTTTTTTTTTTCTTGAAGTGTCTAGTATAGGACAAATTATTTTCAATTGATCACCGCAAGGCCTGTGTTATACCTGATTAACAGCAATTGCCCCATCTATTGATGTTACTTTTTGTTTGTTATGAAGTGGTGAAGATCTTGGCTAAGTAGTTGCTTATAAGTTTTTAATATCCTTGCTTTTTAACTCTGCCTGTTTAGCCAGTAGGTGGCGCTTTCTCCTGATCAATTATTTGATAGCTCAAGGGTGGTTGGAGCTGAATGTTAGGGGGCAGCTTTCTTTGAGGTGGACTTCTTGGAGGTGGGGGTGATCCTCTCATATATATTTTATTTAATTTTACACTTTAAAAATGCCGCATAAATTTTTTTTTTGTTCTTCATATTCTGCAATACTGGGGCACCAACATAGGCTGCTTGGTTTTGTAAGCGAGCATTCTAACCGCTACAGTACGCCACTCCCAAATATAGATTGCTATACCGTTTGTACTTATATACTAGCTAAAGCTGCTGTAGGTTCTGTATTCAATTTAATTAATTATAATTTATATGAACTATGTTATACTTACTTACTTACTTATTTAGATGGCCTTAATAACCCGTTAACGGGTTTCGGCCTGACTTAACACTAGTCTCCAGGCGTCTCTGCTAAGCCCGCGCCTTCTCCAGTTTGTCACACCAATTGACGACAGGGCTTCATCAACTTGGTCCTTCCAACGTAAACGCGGTCGTCACCGATCCTTTTTCCCGTTGTATTCAAGTCGTGGCCCTCCTGGATAACATGCTAGCCCCCGATAGCTTGTGCTAACTAATTTATGTGGGGTTGTCCTATCCCCTGGACTTTAAATTTGGGTTGCGCGTAAAACCATCATTCAATGAAAACTGATAGAATAGCCTCTAAACGGACCCCCTTGTATGTTATTTATATTATACACAATGTAAATATCTGGAAACCAATATACAGCTGCGTGCAACTAATTAAGGACACGAAGCTTACATGTTAGCTTGAAGCAAAAAAATAAAAATAGTTGTATTTATTGTCAAAATTTTTCCGAGTTTAGTTATTTAAACTCTTAGTCGTAGAAAATAACTGTTTATTGTGTCAATTAAATTATTTTTATAAAGCAGTGAGCCATATTTTAAAGAATATTGAATTCAGTCGTGCATATAATTAAGGACACATCGTAAAATTTAAGAAAAACTTGTATATATTAAAAAAAATCTATATTTTGTTGCAAAACCATTGTTGTCGATAACAGCTTGACACCTGCGAGGCATCGAGCTAACCAGATTTTCACATACACTAGTTGGAATGGCCTCCCAAGCTTTCTTTGTTTCGACGAAGAGATCATCAAAATTGTTTATTTTTACTGCTCTTACTTTGGTTTTTACAACTTGCCATAAATTCTCAATCGGATTGAGATCTGGACTGCATGAAGGCCAATCAAGTACAGTGACCGAATTGTTTATAAACCATTGTTTGACGTGATGAGCCGTATGCTTCATTATCTTGTTGAAATATCCATGTTACTGGCATATTCTCGTCTGCATACGGCATCATTGTATCGCTTAGGATTCTTGCATATTGGAACTTGTCTACGTTTCCGTCAACTTTGTGCAGCGGTCCAACACCGCGTGACGACATAGCACCCCAAATCCGAATAGCACCCGGGTGTATCTTGGATCAAATTCTTTTAACTTTGGCCGGCAAACATATTTTTTCCATCGGGAGAGACTCTACTAATTTTTGTTTCGTCCGAAAATAACACTCTTTTCCATTCCACAGCGGTCCAATGGCGGTATTTTTTTGCAAACTCTATTCGCTTCTTCCGGTTACGCTCAGACAACAATGGTTTCTTTCGGGAAATTCTTCCAAAGAGGCCAGCTTCCCGCAATCGACGTTTTACTGTGTCTACAGATGGTTTTGCTCCATTTTCACCAAAGACTGCTATCCGAATTTCATTTGCTGATTTATGTGGATTTTTTTTCGACTCGCGGACAATCAGTGCATCTTCACGCACTGTCGTAATTCGGATTCTTTGTTTACGAGGTGCCTTTTCAGCTGTCGAATGTTTTTTGAAATATTGCACAGCTTGGAAAACCATTGTTTTAGAAACTTTTAAGGCTGTTGCGATCTCCCTATAAGAGCTTCCTTCCTGATGCATTTGTACAATAATCTTTCGAGTACTGACGTCACAGGACTTATTTTTACCCATGTTTAGCAATAAGTAAAAGTTTATCAAATTCTGAAAAACACTTTGTGTAATCTCATTTATTTGAATTTAACTGTTAATACTTACTTGAATCTTAAAATTTAAAAAATTTTTCACTGTCCTTAATTAAGTGCACGAGTAATTTATTTCACAAATTATGAAAAACACCACAAAGAAAAAAATAACGGTAAAAATAAGGTTGCCATTGAGAAGTTTCAATAAACAAAGTTGGATTAACTAAACAGGGTCAAATTTTAGCGGTTTTTTTAATACTATTATTTTCAACATAATGATTTAAATATTGAGTACTACTGTCCTTAATTAGTTGCACGAAGCTGTATATTTGAAACATGTTTGAATTGGATGAAAGTATTTTTCGCGAAGTAAATAATATTCTCAGTGTACAAATACAAAATGAAATCAAAACACATACATACATAACCTGACCATTACCATTTACATATTCGAATGAACCCACATTTAAAACTGTTCTAAAACAAAATGGAAAAGAAAAACCGGCTGTCAGCAAATTATGATGTTGAAAACATATAACGAATTGAAAGCTCTTAAACAAAGAGGAAACATATAGAGCGAAGAAAAAGTCAAAGTTGATCGGCTGTGTAAATACTGCCAAAAAACTTCTTCTGTACTTTAGCAATTTAAAACCCGCCATAAGCATGTGCACGTATCATTGTGTATCCAAAAACGTACGAAAAACTTGAAGTGAATTTTGGTTACACAAAAACGTTTATTTTTATTTGTAATTTATAAAAAAAAATATATAAAATTTTTACTTAAAATTTTGTTGTCTTCTTATAGAAGTATGTGTGAGTGTGTGCATGGCACAGGAAACCGGAAACTTCACATCTTTGCCAATCGCTTGATGCATTCCAATTAAGAACATAGACTGACTGCAAAAGAAATTCAAGCGGCGTAAAAAACTTTTACAATAACAAAATTTTTTTTAGCAAAAGAAGAAAGAGAAAAAAAAAACGAAAAGAAATATGCAATACAAACAAAGTGTTTCTTTCACACAAAAGCAAAGAAAACTCAGGAAGAAATTGTTCAACTTAGAAAACGACTGCAAACATTTGAAGAATAGTAACAAAAATATTAAATACGAATGAGAGAAAAAAAAAGAAAAACGCAAAACAAACACAAAATCTTTTACAAAATTTACCACAAAGTTGTAAAATATTCCAAAAAAAAAAAGCTGATACAGATGATGAAAGAAATATTGCATGTAAAAACCTAGAGACCAGTGCAGAGTAGTAAACGCAATAAAGAAAATTTGCCAATTCAACGTATTTGAAAGATAAACAAATCAAGAAAAGATTTACAGAAATTTCAATAACAAACGAGTTGCTAGAAAAGAAAAAAAAAATATAAAAACTGACATTTAAAAAACGATATTGCTCTGTTTGGTTTTTCTCGGTTTTTTTTTTTGTTTTTAGTGATTAACAAAAGTGATGATGGTTTGGTTTCCAAAACAATATAAAGTTTTTAATTTCACAGAATACAAAAGCTTTATTTAACTTTCTATCTTTTATTTGATTGTTCATGTTCTCAGCAAAGTAATTTTCAACACGTTATTGTGTCTGTTTATTTTTATGTACCAGTGTTACTAGATTACTATCGAACTAGTAATAATAGTGTAGTGTTGGCCTTTTCGTTAAATCCCACCAAAATTTGGGTTTTTTCTAAAAAGGTATATTTCTTGTTTCTGCTCTCAATATACAATTCTCAATCGTCGATAAGGCATGCCTAAGTTATAACGAATAACTAAAGAGGCGATTTCTACGTTAAGGAAAAACATTTTTAGAGGGGTATGGGAAAACTTTTTTTTTCTTGTAAGGTGGTGCGCTCCAATGTACATTCATATACATACTAGATATGTATGTACTTGCATATTTTTGCTTTGTAAACCAAAAACATTTCTTATAGAAACTTAACACCATGAAGATCTTTATTTTTGAGGATGTGTCACCCGATGTTAACGTTAGTACTTACCGTACGATACTCTTAATTGCTCTTTTTTAAACTTCTAAATGTGAAATTGTGAACTGTGTTACAAGTGGGAGTATTTTTTCTTATATAACTTTACGAGAGTTTAAAGCAGATTATGCTAAACATTTGCCGAATTCACAAGATCAATGTATCGTTGTTTCGTTGTTTTTGACTAGAAAAGCGTATGCTTGTTGTTGGTAATTTTCATGAAATAATGCTATAGACTCATACAATTCTGTGGACATTTGACAAAAAG
The DNA here is from genome assembly GCA_963576795.1 of Metopia argyrocephala. NCBI lineage: Eukaryota > Metazoa > Arthropoda > Insecta > Diptera > Sarcophagidae > Metopia > Metopia argyrocephala. The sequence continues at coordinate 16,707,754 of OY756208.1, read as the reverse complement.
TCCTCTTTCTAAATCAACAACTTTTCAGTAGAGCAAAAAAAAAAATAGTTAAAAAGGCTAATAAAAGTTATTGCTTAGAAAATTAAAGAAATTTTGAACTTGGATGTTATACAAAAATACTTAACGAATATTATGCGACCTTTTTTTCCCCTCTAAAAGCAATTGTTTTCTTTAAAACGACAAAAAATTAGTTTAAGACTTTTTGTTAAATAGATTTTAAAGAAAAAAATTAGCTTCCACCAAACAAGACGTTTTGTCAAAATTTTTTTGATTATAAGTATTTAAAAATTATCTTAATCGCTTAAGTCAAGACAAGTTGTTTTATTAAAATGGAATAAGAAAAAAAAAAAGGTTGAAAGAAGTTGATCTGGAAAATATATTTCGGTTTTATTAAAAAAGAATACTTCTATTTTTCCCTACAATATGTAAATAATTAAATAATAATAATAAAGATTAAATAAAATTTTTTATAGACATTCAATTTTTCAAATTATTATTAATTCTCTGAAAGAAGTCATTTTGTCAAATTGAAATTGGGGAAAATTCTGAAAGAAATCGATTAGTCAACTGCATATCTTGCGTTTCAAAGGTCATAGAACTACGGGGATTAGAGCAATAGAAGGACAACAAAATTCTATATTTACTATAGAAATCTTGGAAAATTTTCTTATTTCGAGAGAAGACGTTTTTTCAAAATTCCACAGAATTGTTTTTCATGTGTTTTTAAAAAGTTGTATTGGTTTCTATGCTATTAATGTAAAGTGAATGCCTATTATTGAAAAGAGAGTAAAAATACAGCAAATCTATATAGTGGTTAGAGCGCTCGCACAACAACTCATATGGCCTAGGTTCAAATCCCATCAAAGGTGAAAAAAGAAAAAGTTAGTTTGCGGTTTTTTCAAAATTATAATTTAAAAATAAGAGGCTCCACCCTCCAAGAAGACCATCTACAAAGAAACCGCCCCCCGACATTCTACTCTATTCCACCTTAACCAATGTCAACAAAAAAAAAAAGAAACGAACGAAACGAAACGAAAAGCGCCACCTATTGGAAGTTGCAGATAACAGCTAAACCTACTTAGCGAAGGCAATCACCAAACAATTAACATGCAACAATGGAACAAATGCTGTTGATCACTCAAGGGTGAGGGTGTAACACTGGCTTTTGAATGATCAATTCACAGCAATTTGTCTGTTTCCTAAGGCGCTTAATTAATAATAATATAAGAGAAAATCTATATGTACTATCCTTTCCAAAAAAATCCAATACAATGCACAGCATTTAGTATTAATTTCTACTAAATGAAATTAATGTTAAAAAAGTTATAAAAATATAAATTAAAGATATACTTATTTATTTGTAAATAGTGATTTTCTTCTTCTTATGTGATTTTTGACATTTTCGATACAACGTTCATGAATACAGTGATACACTAGGTCTTCACAAGCATATTTTTTTTATTATTTGAGACCAACACTCAGGGGTAAACCCCTACTAAATGCTGTGTATTGTGAATTCGGTAATTATATTAAAATCTTTCCTTGACATATATCGTCGCAAGAATTAAAGAACGCTGTAACTGAGAAAAAAATCGAAAATACGTGTTCATGCATCATATTTAAAAAAATACGCGTCGATTGATCCCGGTCCCAGATTTCTATGATGAAAAGAAATTCACTTACGCCGTCTGAGTTTTGAAAAATACCAGTGTCTTATTTCTACTTGCATACAGGTTTCTTGGCTCTGGTGAATATTTAATGTTTTGTCAGTTACAGCGTTCTTTAATTCTTGCGATGATATATTTCGAACTGTTCTCAAGTGTTTAATTCATGGTGTGGAAATAACTAATTATGCCTTGTTACCGATGCATTATTGTCGGAAGAAGTGCAGAAACGTTGGAACAAAATACTTAAACATTTTAGAAAAAATTAACGAAATAATCTTGTAGAGTAATGTCACAATTGCCATTTTCAGGGCAGGACATCGACTCATACAATACATTGTGATGGTACAGGAATAAATTTAAAAAAAAGTGATTAATTTTAAAAGTTAATCCATTTTTAATTTTCTCTATAAAATATGACGTTAAAACACTACTACACTGCTTGAGATTACGCCAGATTTGATGGATGTTAAATTGAGTTCCATTTTTATTACAATATTCCAGTAAAAAAACCTAACAGTCTGTATGTGTAAGATTTTAAATAACTGCTACCTACTAATTGCCGTATCCATAAAAAAAATATTTTAAGTTTGTTAACCTTTAACTACTAAGGCGGTCGTAAATTTTACCCCCTACTTAGATTTTTTAATTTATTTTCTTCGGTTGAGCGCTGTTAAGTCCCTGTTTTGTTATACTAATGCCCGTATTCATAAAAAATAAAATTGGTTTATAGAGTGCTTATTTGACATATTTCATATGACTAATTGTCAAATAAACAATTAAAAAATTGTTTTATTTTTTATGAATATGGGCATAAATCTTTGATTTTTTTATTTTTATAATCCTATTTATATAAAAATGTATTTTCTTGTTCTTTTAAAAATAAATTATTAAAAAAAAATTTTTTTTTGACTAATTTTTTTTTGGTAAAATAAAAGGTGGTGAAATTTACCCCACGTCAATAACTATGAAAAAATATTTCAGCTCAGTAGTTAAAGATTAAGGCTTTATTTTGACAAATTGCACAACGAAATAGTTGACAAATAAGCTTTTAATAAATTTTATACATACAATATCATATACATTAAATATTTATGATTACAACAGTTAATATTTAACTCCATTAAATTTAAAAGCATTTTTATTACTTGCAATTTAACCCGAATGCCTTTTATAAATAAAATCAACTCGAAATTTATTTCATATCGTCAAACAATGCAGTTTTAAATGAAATCAAATAAACAAATAACCAATTTGATGTCTCCTACGCTTATCTGGCATGCTTTTTCCTTCTTCTTCTTCTTCTCTTTGACAAGTCTCTTGCCTACCCCATAGAGAGGTATAAGCAATCAGTCAGTATATGGTATGTATTCATTGAGGCATTTCATTCTTTCATCGTTGCGGGTGTTGGATTTCTTTCCACAATTCACTGTCAGCCAGAAAAAGACGACATCGCGGAGGGAGTATTATTATTGACAGTACAGTAAAATAAACTGATTGATGTGCTCTAAAGACACTTGGCTGACAATATTGTAGATACGGCCACAATTATATTGAATGGCAACTACTACCAGCCATTTGTGTCACAGCAGCATAAGGCAATAATACAATCGGTGGAATAAAAGCAACAGCCACCATTTTCAATTGCAGACAGGAAATCAAATAAAAATAAAGCCAAAAGTAGTAAATGGTATACTCGTAATACATTCCCTAAATGCTAAGAAAACCATTTCTTTGCCAGAGCTAAAGAAATTACGTACGAGTATATACTATATACTGTATAAAGTTTAATCCTTAAGGTTTTTAAAATGGTAGTAAAACAAATAATTTCTTTTTACAATCAAACATGCCAAGCAAGCAAGCACTTCAATCAGTGTGCTGTAAAATAGATTAACTGAAAGCACTTACAATATGACTTAAATCACATACAAAAAATAAATATTGTTGGGTTAACCAATTAAAAAAAAGAGCTGTTAAGAGTTTTTAGCTGTAAAATATGAAAACAATAAATTGTTTCCCATCTCCATAGGTTACGAAATACTTATGTTGTAATTATTAGTTTTAAAAGGTGCAACATCCAAATGTTGAAACAATTTTCAGCAGTTGCCAATAGCATTTATTAAACGGCTGCTCTAATAACTGTTATTCTGTATAGTGGCCACATTTTAAATGATTTTAAGTAAAGCACACACACTCAATGAGGCAGCTACGTTTCCTAGATTTACCATTCTCTGGGTGTTATGTGTGCAATAATGCTTAAAAATAAGTAAATTTAACGAATTTGGATTGTTACCGCTTAAGGGTGATAATGAGAAGCAAGAAAAAGACACATAAAATTGATAACTTGGTTGTAGCAGCAACAGATATATTAAATTAAAATTTCAACAAATTAATAACAATTTTCAAATAATCACTCTTATCGTGTTTGGCATATTATTGTCGTATTTCGACAATTTTGTAAAAGATTAGTGACAAATATTGTTCTATTTCTTTAATCAACGACAAAATTGTCGACATACTACAACGACTACGGCAAACACTATAAGGGTGAATAAGTATTGCAATTAAAAAATAAGTTCAGCAAGAAACATTTTTGTCGCACAGCAGGGTTGCTCCTTGTGGACTCTATTTCTAAAAAAAATACCCTTTTTGACTTCTGTAATGGGTTAAGAATTTACTTTAATAGTCAAAATTTTAAGTCTACATTTACATTTTAAGTAAATAGTTAATTATTATCATTAAATTCTTTTATTATTTTTTTTATTGAAACACATATAATTTTTTCAGTCTTGCCATATTTTTTTCGAGCACTGAATAAGAAAATAGTTTTGTTGTTGCCTGCTTATATTGTAGTCACAATATCGAAAACACTAAATGGCAGATTTAGAGCAAAACTAGTAAACATTTTATTTTTAAATCAAATTTGTTAATTAAAATCGATTTTCTAGTTTTTCTGTGCACCAATCATTTGTAAAATCACTGACGTGCTGACGTGTATTGTTTTAAATTTGTTAAGGTATCGGGAAATTTTTTAGCAAATTCTCTTTTTGCAAAACTGTTTTTTAGCAGCTCAGCTCTTTTCTTGTGCTCATAATATGTTACTGTTAAACACGTTCACTTTGGTCTATCATTTAACCATGAATTGACTTACAAACGAACAAGACTTAGAGATTTATGAATTTTATTATCATTTATTATCAATTAAGAAAGTGAATAGTGGACGCAGCTGTGTATCCTCCTCTGTTTTTAATGACCATTAATTTTCGATTCAGTGCATTTTGAAGCAATTGGGCCATTGTAAACGAATTTCATTGTAAAAGCTTTTAAAGTCCAGCTGGTGCAAGAAACAAAGCCACACAACCTACCATAATGACTAACTTGTTATAAATAGGTATTGGCAACGTTAGGTTTGTATGGAAAAATTATGTTTAGCGACGAAACCCATTTCATATTGAATGGATACGTGAATAAGTAAAACTGTCGTATTATTATTTTTCCAGTGAGAAGAGCAGCCAGAACAATAGCACGAACTGTCCATGTGTCTCGAAAAATGAAACATGACACATATCATGCGATATAATGGCCCAATTAAGAGGCGAGTTTGATTTTATTTTTCTGCTGTGTTTTTTTTTATTTGAAACCAATACTCAGGGGTAAAACCCTACGAAATGTAGTGCATTGTATTACAATTTTTGAAAAAGACAGTACATTTATGACAGAACATACATTTTGTTTGTCTTATATTATTATTAAGCGTTTTAGGAGTGAGACAAATTTCTGTGAATTGATCATTCAAAGGCCAGAGTTATACCTTCACCTTTCACTGATCAACAGCAGTCGCCTCATCGTTGCATGTTGATTGTGTGGTGAGTGCCTTCGCTAAGTAGGTTTATCTATTTTGTGCCACTTTTCAATAGGTGGAGCTTTTCTCCTGATCAGTCGGTTTTTTTGACATTGGTTAAGGTGGAATAGAGTGGAATGTCAGGGAGCGGTTTTGTTTTTTGTATATAGACTTATTGGAGAGGGGGGACCTCTCATTTTAAATTATAATTAAAATACAAAAAATATTTTTCGCCTTATTGGCAAATACATTCAATCTAATTTGAAATGTATGCTTTTGGGGATAAGCATGTCTCCCATTTTGTATATAAAAACCAAACAAAAGTATTTACAAATCAATACATTTCTGTTTTTTAAAAAATTCAAATTATATTTCTCTGTCCTACCACCTTTGGGAAAAAGTCTCCTGACGAGTCTCTTAAGTAGAGACGAAATGGCCATAGAGACATGCTTATCCCCAAAAGCATACATTTCAAATTATATTAAATTATAATTTTGAAAAACTACAAACTAATTTTTTAATTTTTTACCCCTGCTGGGATTTGAATCTAGGCCGTTTGAGTTTTTGTAAGAGCGCTCTAATCACTATACCACGCACCCCCCAATTATCCCTTTCCTTGATTGTTTGTTTTTATAACCACAAACTTAACAGTTTGAAACCTTCCTAATATCCTCCTCGCTCAAGGGTGTTATATACATACATACATATATAAGCAATTCTGTATACAACAACATCGTGGTATACACCTTTGTATTGTATAACACCTTTGTGTAATGAAGATATTATATTGGTTATCTTTCCTTTTTATAATCAAACTGTCTTGTTTGTTGTGTTGATAGCGGCAGAGCCCCAAGTCATAGTTACACGGCCGCCCCTCCTCTATAGTTTATCTCTATACTCGCAATGTGTGATATGATTTACTATGTTCGTCCCACTTATGAGGAAGGGGGATTACCGCTATTACGTTTATGTTTGGATAAAAAAAAACACGCCTTAGTGATGAAACACAATACGACCGCAAATTTAAGTAAAAAGGACTCTCAGCGAAAATAGGTCCATAATTAAAATGACGGCTGCAGCTTCATGATGGCTGCCTCTTCAGATTTGTTAATTTTTTTAAGTGTAATCTTTTATTGGATTTCTCATTATAATGAAGTTTACTGTAGAAAATTCTTGGTTTAAAATATAGTCTCTGTGGTTGAGAAACATTTAAATTATTTTTTTTAATTAGCAAATTTTGTTGTGTTCTAATTACCACAAACCTGCAGCAACGAAATCAAATGACTTTTTAATCCTTTAATTAACCAAAACAAACGTAGGTTTTAACAAAAACATTTCACTACATACATACATAAATATGTACGAGTACATATGTGAACGCATACCTAAACTACATGTAGTAATTTCTTCAAAATACTCGTAATTTAACACAAATTTGAAGCAAAATAATTACAATCCAATTAACTTTCGGCTGAAGATAAACTTTCAACCACAAGCTTGCATATCTGAATATGACAGACGGGCATAAACACCATACACCAGTATCTATTGTTCTAACATAGTGAGTAGTAGGAGTACATATTGCCAGTTTTGGCTACCTAAACTTCCATTAACATTAACTACCAGCCTGTATAAATTTCATTTAAAAACATAAAATAAAACAATAATAAAAACTATTAAGAAGCAATAGCAATAAAGCAACACCAACCAATGGATAATAAGTTATTATCGCTATGAAAACACTCTTGCGGCATTAGTATATGGGGGAATGTTACACGAAGTCATACATTCTTTTAATACTTTAGCAACATGCAGATGAAGCAGCAACAAAAATAACATCAACAACCTAAACATTTGTTGTTGTTGACTTATTTTCCGACTAGACATAAACAGCATTAACAATTCTTGTTAACCAAACTAAAGGTGAAAGAAAGGTGGTGGGTGGCAATACTTAACACACACACCTTAATAGTAATTTTTGGTGTCCACTTTGCTAAAAAATAAGCGCTACCGAATCATAAAACCATTTCAAACGCAAACTATTTACGAGATTTAGAAAAAAAAAAATTAATAAAAATTTTTTAAATATTCCTATGGATTAAAGAAAACTTTCGGAAAATCTTTGAATTTGCTTTGATTAAAAAATTTTGATAGATAAAAGTTCTGATATGAGAATAGTTGTGTTGTTCTTTTTAGTTTTGTTGGTGTTTTGTCACTGTACAATACTGTATACACTGTGTTTTTTAAGCATTACATATGGCTTTTTAATTTCTAAAAATCGCCCAAATATCGACAAAAAAGTCAAACCGTCAATGTGCTACTTTCGTAGTATAAAATCATGAAAGTGGCGACAAATCGTCAAATCTGGTAAGTATCCGAGTAGTTGGTTGTAGTTTCAGCTAATTTATTCTTAAAATAGTTTATTAATATGCAGTAATTTGCACAACTACTTTTGAAAAATCCATGCATTTAACTTTCTTTAGCGTTTACATCGAACTTTTCGTCACTCGGTTTTTTTTTAATTTACCCACAATAAACTTTTAACTCATAAACAAAACGCAACTTTAAAAATAATAGTAAATACATAAACCTTCTGCTCTACAAAGCTTTAAATAACACCGACCGCAAACATCCAGACTTTACTTTTTGGCTGGCAATGCCTCAAAGTAAGAAAGCCTTCAATCCTTGTTTAAACAAAAGTTACTTTTAAAAAAGCTATTTCATAAAAAGTATTATATATATAAGTATTAAGCTTTTTAGTTAAGCTTTAAAGGTACAGGAAAATAAATCACCAATAGATGGCGCTTAATAGCTGTAGTGAAATTTTTTTTTTGTAAAGTAATAAAAATGAAGTAATCGTGAGAATTCACAAGAACTTTGACATCGAATAACTATTGAACCAATTAAGCTAAATTTGTTATAAAAATTATCATACATATGTCGATATGTACCTTTCACAACTTAAAACAAAAAAAAAAAAAAAAAAAACAGAACTTTTCCATAAAAATGCCACTTATAATCTAGGCTGTAGTAGGTGCCGAATTAATTTCAAAATGAAAAGCTACAATTTGGTAAGAATTGTTTTTGATTTTTCTAAATTCTGTTTAGAAAGAAAAATTCGAAAATTTTTTTTTTACATAATTGTAATCTTCTTCGTTATTCTTCTGCTGATTATGCTTATCTTGTCTTATTAAATGCAAACATTGTGACAAAAAATTTAAACTCATTCGGTACAAATCACATTTATTTAAAGAAAAAAGTGAAAGTGACTCAGAATGCGCCCAAAATGTAGTGAAATTGAAACATAGAATAATACATAGAGAAAAACGCAACACCACATATATTACATAAGGTGTTGCAGTGATTATTCGGGGTTCACGCACAACTATGTTTACATTTCTCTTAAAAGAATAAATTTGGATGAAAAATTATTAGGCTTCTCTTTAAATATAAAAAATTAAATATCCATTTTTCTATTTCACTAATTAATGCCTAATTTTATTTTTTTTTTTAATTTTTAAACAATAAATTTAAATTTTATACCCCTTTTCTAATACCTTAATTAGAAGGTTTGTGGTCAGAGTTCACATAAATGTTCTTTTATTAATTACTTCGGCTTCTATCAATCAAAATATTACAAAAACCAACTCATAAAATACAAAATAAACATCGCAACCTGCTTTTTCGATTTTACTTGCATTTTGTTTTATTTATTTTAATTCATAATTTTGATTTACCTAAATAATTTTTAAATATTTCATACCCAACATTTTAATGCGACCCTGTAATTAGGTAAGACAGCGTAAAAATTTTTAAATTCTTTTTCAAAATATCACTAAATGGCGTAACCGATCGAAGCGTCAATGACATTAATCGAAAGCTTACACGATGACCTAACTATTTTTCTTACACTCTTTAAAAAAAACCATTAATTTTACAATATGTCCAAAAAAACTATCCTTTTTCAAATATTGAATGAACCCTGACTAAATGGCAAACCAGATTTGAATGCCCATGCTACCAATGGAAAGCTGAGATTCTAATCTAAAGGGTGGTGTACAATTTTCTATTATAAACCATTAATTGGAATTTACCTATAAATTTAAAGGGTAAAATAGCGTGTAAATTCTTTTCTACAATATCACCAAACGGCACAACCGATCGATTATTATATATAATTCATATCATAATATAACAAATAAATAAATAAAGCTTTTGCAAATGCAAGTGGAAGTTATTTTTTTGTTAGAGAGGAGCAGACTCTTTTAATTCATATTTTTATTGGAAAACATTTTACTTTTCTTAGATTTATTTATATACTCGTATGCATGTATTTTCGATATAAATATAAACAAAATATATATGTATGTACTAAGAAAATTTCGTTGATTTAGTTAAGCTCTAATTTAAATTTAATTTGTTGCACTTTTAATTTACATATTTATATTTTTACTTTTTTTGTCTGATTTTGTAAACTATCTAAACATTCAAATGATCTCTTTAATTAATGTCTCTTTCTTTATAAGCGTAATATTACTAAGGTAGGTGAAAATAAGAAGAAATTTGTTGTTGCTTCATTTCTTTACCACATTTTCTAATTTGACTACATTACACCACTGAAGCGGTGACAACAATATTACTATCCCACACATAGGAAGTGTTGGTAAAATTAGGTAAAACAATAAATCTTCTACTAAGGTAGATAGTAAAAGAAAAAAACAAAAACAAAAACAACATGTTGAATACTTGTTGTTTGGTCTCCCTGTCATCTTTGCCATTATTACTTTCTCACCGCAGTAAACTTCAGTAAGTAAACGGTGATGACTTGTGGAAGATCAGTTTCAGTGTTATTATTATCTAAGTTGAATTAAAGTAATTGTAAATTGTATAAATAATATCATTTAATTGAAATAAAATGAAATATAACAAAAGTATAGTGCTTTCTAATAAAAAGAATTATAATGTAATATGTTCTTATAAAATAATGTGCGGTTTTTTTCTTTTCTGTATGTATCCATTATTTTTTAGTACCACATAATTTGTTGGTGTTTAAGCAATGCTTTGCTCTGCTTTGCTTTTGTACAATTGTGAAAGAAGAGAAAAATAAGTAAAGAGAACGAATCAAAAGACTTTTTAATTTAAGAGTTTGTTTTGAAAAAGCAAGATATGTATGGCAGCAAATAAATAATGCAAAAGTGTTTTGTTTTGGAAGGAAATGATATTAAGCTGGAAGTATTTAGTGTTTAATTCAAAATATATAAAAAAGGAGAAAAAGAAAAATATGTGTATTAATAAAGAGTGAAGTAAATGGTTGAGTTTTGGAAAAAAAAGTTTTGCTGGAAATTATCAATAGTTTTTCAATATAAATAATAATATAATATAATAATGAAATAAAGTGTTTAATTTTCGAAGTAAATAAGTTTAAACTGCTAATAAATAAAAGTGTTATAATTAATCAAAATAAATCGAATAAAAGCAAAATTAATAATTAAATAAATAATGAAAATACCCATGAGAAAGAAAAAATTACTTTAAGGGAAAATACCTGCAATGGAAAATTAGCGGGATCTACCAAATTAGGTATGTAAAGTTTACATATTATATTTCTTAATTGATAATTTTATTTGTAAGTCACAAAACCTAAGTTATGAACACCAATAATAGTTTTTCCAATTTTGCTCTAGAATGTATAATTTTAACTATCATTACATTTTGTTTAATTGAAATATTTTCTTTAATCATACATACATACATAATTGCCCACTAACACCCTGTTCCAGGGTTACGACCTAGCTTATAGCAGTACCCGTGTTATGTGTGTAATTTTTTATCCATAATGATGATGAATCTACAGTTTAAAGTCGACTCCGAATGACAGGGCCGAGAAGCTTGCTCGTGGCAATCTGGTACTCTCAGAGCTTTTGCCAGAAGACTGCTGAGAGGTATTCGCCGAAAGTAATATTTTCTCATATTTCATTTTTTTTCAAGATATCAGAGCTGATGTTTAAACCGGGAGCTTATATCTAGTAAGCCATCAGACTAACCTCAACACTACGGCGCCTAGTTAATCATTCTAAAGTATGAAAAAAAGTCTGAAAAAAGATTCATTTATCCATTGTAATACATACATACTATGTATGTGTGCTATAAAAGTAGAAATTAAAAAACAATTTCTCTTTTTTCATACATACATTTGTTGTACCATCTTAGTACACGGTATATAGTTTTTTAGTATTTTTGTACAAAAAACAATCTGTATACTGTTTCCGTTTTAGGTTCTTAACAAATTTTTGAAAGCAAATAATTTAAAAATACTTCGATACTCCTTTAGTCGCAATTGACCCTCACTTTCCTTATATTACTGCTTCAAAAAGGGAAGCTATTTCTTTCAATTTGTTAAACAAAATTGCTGGTTATTTTTAATTCAAAATTATTGCTTAAAATATTATAAAATAAAACTTAAATAATATATATATTGTCATCTAATATGTTGTCAAACTGAAATCTATTTTTCACAACATTCATATAAAAAATTTCAACTGCAAATAAAAGGAAAGAAAATAAATAAAAAATAATTAATTATAAATTTATGTCAAAACATGGTTGGTAACACAAAAAAGAAACACTAAACAAAAAATTTAATTACATATTACTAAATAACCAAGAAAAAACAAGTACAACTCAGGAAACAAAAACCTAAAATTACTTGTAAATTTTCACACTTACATACACATAAGAAACCATTCATGGACAGGGTGGCAAGCGTAAGAGTATAGTTGTAGTGTAGAGTGCAACTGACATGCCAAAGTAATTAACGTCCCATTACTGGTTAGATTATCCATAAATAATTGGTGTTCATACACAGAAACTTCTTGAAGAGCATAGAAATCGGAACATGAAGAGAAAAACAACAAACTGTTAAACTTACATTGCAAAGCAAAAACAAAACAAAAAAGTATAGACAAGAAGGAATTTTCAACTCATTGGCATAAGTTTGCCCGGTCTTGGATAGCCAAGTTTAATTACTCATATTTTCTAATTACAAGCTGTATTACAGGCTGTGTAATTGTTTGGTCAGCCTGTAATAGTTTAAGTGTTACTCAGTGCTTGTAGGAGGGTTTTGTTAATAGTTTTTATTATAGCTTTTATTTGAGTTTATTTTGTAGTTTCAATTTTCTAAAAAAAAAAAATAAAATACATACTGCAAATGTTTGGAGTAACATAAAGAAATTAAACTGGAAAAGAATGCATCTGCAAAGTGTTGTCGGCGACATGAGGTTAGAAAAAAGAAAAAAAAAATATCATGTTGAGTCAGAAACAATGTAAAGGAATTTAGAGGCGTTTATATGGCAATTGAATGTAATGCAACATAAATTAGTTGGTTAAAAAAGAATTATTTTTAAGGAATTGGATTGCTTTAAAAATAAACAAGTAAGTTTTTAAACAAGAATAAAGCACAACCCAGTTCTGTTTGATCCTAAAGGAAATATTTTGTCAACAGTATTGAAAAAGCAAAAAAAAAAATAAGATGAAAAAAAAATTAAAGTTAAATTAAAATTCTAACAGACCCACAAGTCTTATAGAAATTATAAAACTAATGATAACAAAATTTGTTGTTGTTTTTATCCTGATTTTGATTGATAAAGCTTTTAAATAGCAAATTGTAAAATAAAATGTGCTGTATAACACGATAAAGGAAACATACATATGAATTGTAATGGCAATGTACTTCTAAAAACCATTCGCCTTTTATTGTGACGTTTTGGGAAAAAGACAAATTGCTTATTTATTCACATTTAGTCCACTTGATCTCTGAACTCGTAGTCCAATTTTGATAAAATTTGCCATCAACTGAATGATTTTTATTCAATTTTAAATTCGTATGATAGATAGCGACTAGTGCGAAGTGGGGTTGCAGAAAATATGCTTTTTATGAACATACGAAGAAGGTTTGCTTTTGCCAAATATATAGTAGTTTAGAACACTATCGAAAAAACAAGAAATTAAAATTTAATAATTTATTGTACGAATTTAATCCTTAAGGGATATTAATTCTTATAAGAATACCAGTATTAACATCTTAGACTATTAAAATTCTTACAATAAGTATAATAAAGATCCATTGCCTATGCGGGAATTTTTATACCCATTGTATTTAATCGAGTCCGTGTGGTATAGAAGACATATACTAGTACACGATATTTCTAAGATTATTTTAAACTACTTAGCTCTTTATTCTTTTTCATTGGAATAAATCGGGCTCAACAGATGTGAGGAATTTAGGTGAGAAATTAATAACTTAAGTATTAGAAAATCATGTGTGTTTGACATAGAAAATCGTGTGTTTGTACGAGAGAATATAGAAATTTAACTTATTTGAAATGAGCGTATCGAACCAATGCATGATGCATGACTTCAAAACATTTTTTAATATGTTCACGAAAACAATTTAATTCGTTTTTATTCAATATTACCAAAAATCACGAATTAAGAATTGTGTTTAAATAAATTCAATTAATGCAATGATTTAGAAGTCCAGAGAATGGATAATACATCCATTTGTTCGCACTTACGCACGTCAAATATTCGTAGTGTTTTATACTCTTGACAATATGCATGTTGGGCAACAATTTGTATCTCAATGTATGGCTTTTTTGCCAAGTGACCTACATGTATATAAATTTAAGTTTTGTTTTGAAGAAAAGGTCGTTTTATTTTTATTGTTATTAAATCTGTACAAAAGTTAACATTCATATTCATGTCATTACTTCCTCCTTGTTTTATAATAGCATACATGTAGGACATTAATTGACCTCATTTATGTTCAATGTTAATGTGTTAAGCCTTTTACAATTTATGTGATCTTATATAACGTGTATCGTAAATATCTTTCGTACCACAAATTCTCTATGAACTTATTTGTTTACTGCTGTCTGTTGTACCTGAATATCGCCAATGTAGTCGCCGTTTTCTAGTTGTTAGTATGTTGGCTTATAAGACGATAGCTCCGGGTTCAAGCCCCAGTTTTGACAACTTTTAGCAGTGTCCTGGCAAAATCTTTAAGAGTAACTGATTGCCATGAAAAAGCTAAGCAAGCCTAACGTTTGGAGTTTATTTAAAACTGTAGGTCCCAAGATTCATGGATGAAAATTAACACACACCAGGTGGGTGTTGCGGGAAGCTACGCTGTAATTCTGAAACAGGGTTGCAATTGCCAATTATGTATGTGTGTATGTATGAATATCGCCAAAATCACCTCTGTTGTTGTCATATGACTATGCTTATGACATTCATTATTTGAATAGAAATTTTGTATTCCAATATTAATGCCTATTTCTCATGTACTCCGTTTTCAATTATTCGACTGTAAATCACTTTTAAAATTGAACGTGCAAAATTCTCCACCATTGATATTAAAAGTAATGCAAATGTAACTCTGCAAATGTAACACTGCAAAAATTTCAATATCTACCCTTTTCTTGAGATAAACTTATGTTTTAAAATGTTATCTTCATTCAAGGCTTTTGTACGCTCAGATAAGATTTTTAATTATTTTTAAAATCCTTTAATAAATGATTTTTAAAAAATGCTTCTCAATTTTTGTATAGTTCTATATGCTTTCTTTCTCTTAAACTATAAATGATTTATTATAAGCAAATTTGTATTATGGCTCATCTGTCATAAGAAATTTTATAAAAAGCCAATGGATAACGGTCAATTTCAATTTACAAAAATATAACCCTTTCCTAGGAAAAACAACCTTTTGTTATTACAGTCTCATATGCATTACTACTCCACCCATTCAAAGGGAAACAAGAAAATATTTAATTTTGACATGCAAAGAAAATATCACAAATTAGAAATAAAAACATCTATCATAAGATCCAAACAGAAATTAGAGTTTCCTATATTTATTATGTACTCTGTGGCTTCTTATCCACTTCCTTTGTGTATTTCTTTTAGGCAACCCAAAGGAGGCAAATGTCATCTTGTGGTCATTTGAATGAATAAACGAAATTAAATGTAAAGTTAAGTGAGAGTAACAACAGAAATGAAAATAAAGAAATTTTCTTTTACTATTCTCTATTTTCTATAGATTGAATAGATAAATAATTTCAAGTATAAATAAACGCATAAATGTATGAATACAAAAATCAAGAGAAAAATGAAAGTTCTAAATCGAACACCACATGGGATTTACTGTCATTTCATATAACCATCAATAAGTTATAAATTTTGCTTGCAATTGTGAGTTTTATAGCACATGAAAAATATTTCTGTTGATTTGGAAAGAAAACAAAATAAAAAAATATATGAAAAACGTATCAGGAGGTTGTGTTAACCAATATCATTTATATTCGCCTTCAAACCAGTTGTATTGATAAGGGTTTATGGTTCACATTTGTGTAAATTTCGCACCCGTTGGTTTTATTTATTTTTTTTTTCTCTATATATGTACGAGTATGTATTTATGTATACACTTATGTAGATTATGATTAAACGACTAAATTGAAAACAATAAGAGAAGCGTTTTGAACACATATTTTAAGTCTAATAAGCACAAAAGTGCTTAACTTGTTTTCTACTTCTAATGTTTAAAACTTATTCCCTTATTGAAGAGAAATAACGAAATTTTAGCCTATAATGTTCATAAAAAGTCAATACCGAATGTACATTTTTTAGCAACGTAGTCATCAAGCAAAATATTGTAGTTCACTGAAACACTAAAGGCCAATTTTTAGAAATTATATAGTTGTTTATGTAATTCAACCAAACCTTCAGATCTATACTCGTAGCATTATTTCAATGATACGCAGAAAAAGTACAAATATTACATGACCCGTAGGTCGAATTTAGTCAATAGCATGGATTATATAGAGCTTATAGGATGTTCTGAAATGTGGTTTATACATAAACATATGACTTAGAAAAATATCAGAAGCAAAATTGCATCAAAATGCACGGGGCAGTTCATATCACCACCACAAGAAATTACCTTTCCCTAAAATTTGTAATGGGGAATGTGCAATGTGTCATTTGATATGCCGAATGCAATGCAGGCTCTCTTAAACCATATTTTATTGGTGTCTATATAAGCTAATTTAATGTCTAATGCTTACCTTAGACATTGCATTACACTTTCGTTAACAAATTTTACAATTTTGTATTTTCACGTACTTGCTGAAAAGGAAGTTATGGCAACACGCGATTTTTTTAATAAAAATAGGAGTGATTTTCTGACTGCTTTCGTTCCGCACTCTGGAAATGACCACCACTCATAAAATGCATTCTGTTGGTCTAAGAAAATAGCTTGTGGGAAATGAAAAAGTAGGTTTGCTGATATTTGATTTGCATTTACCAATATTGTAATTGATAGGAAAACCTTTCAAGGGAAGATTATTCCACAAACTAACAAAGTGGCAAAAGAACGAATTTTTTCTATAACGAATTGTGTGATTAATTGGTCAATAATTTACAAATAATGTACTCTATAAATTGTCAATTTTTATATTTATTTATAAACACATTTAAGCATTTCTATATGCGATTGTAAAGCCCCAAAATATATTTTGAAGTACTGGTTCAAATCAAGAGCGTTGTACTTCATGTAGAGATAGACAAAATTATTGTAAATATTAAAGAAGCTAGACGGAAAGAAGAACTCCTTGCACTGTTTCAAAAAAAAAAAAAAAAAAAAAAAAAGAGCATTTAAGTATTTCTTTCAACACTCGAGGTATGTGATAATCTCAGCGATCCTTCTAATTGCTTCTTATGTCCAAAATATCAGAGACGTCTATCTCGTATTTGTATTAAGCATAATCACAGGCAACACAATATCATCCTCACCAACACGACTGTGTACCTGGAATCAATATATTGTGCGTTATAAATTCGAACCTGTACTTACGATTTCATTCAGAGATTGTCATTTATGAGTTTATCATTTATAATCTGCCCTTTCACCCAATCTCCAAAGTTTTGGACAACCATAAAATTAATTAGAGTGATAAATGTTGCTCTGATCTGCTAAAAATTGAAAGCCAAATTCAAAATATCGTTTGAAAACATTAAAAATATGGTAGAAAGCAATACAAACCCTTGCAGAAATTCATGTTGTTGAACTTCTAATTTCGTTTGCAGGTTAATTGAAAAAAGAAACAAATTATAGCTACAAATTGATGGATGCAGCTACAACTGTTTGAACCTAAAAGTCTTTATTAGAAGACTATTTACTCCAATACTAGTAAAGCAATACCCAATTTCATTTAAAATCTTTTAAATTAATGATTCCGTATAACATACCGACATCTTAAAGCAAAGAAATATTAAAACAAAAAAGGAAAATATATCTTTCGGCGACTACCTCTTAGCAGACTTCTGGCAAAAGCTCTGAGAGTAACTGATTGCCATTAACAACCTTCTCAAGTCTGTCGTTCGGAGTAGATATTAAACTGTAGGTCTCGGTACTAATGGATAAAATTGACATACACAACATGAGTGCTGCGAGAAGCAAGGTCGTAATCATGATACAGGCCTTTGAATGCCAGTTATGTATGTATAACATACAGATCAAAACGTTTCAAGAGATAATACAAGTCTTTATTTTAATTTATGCAGTTAATTTTACAAAAATTTTTTATTCAATTGTTTTACAATTAACAATAGGCGATATCCAGCTTGAAAATGGGTTTAAAATAATTAAAAAAAAAGAAAAGTTTTAATTCGAAAGTATTCCTGTCATTATAGCACAGCATAAAAAATGTAAAATTTTCTTTACGGAAGTTCAATATTATAAGAATTGTTAAACAAATTTTAAATTTTTTGTACTCGTATATAGAATTTCACTTTTTTTTTAAATAAAAAAAAAAAAAAACTCGCAATGAAAAAATACAACAAAGCATACCCAAGAATTCTGTCTCCATAATATGCATGTTCATAAATTAATTATAAAATTTTAATTTTGAATAATTGCTGCTCTTTTCTGACCATCAGTTTGTTTTGGCATACCTTAAGCTCATAAATAAAAAACTCAATACAAATATGTTTAAAAAAAAAATCCTGTAGCTTTCACAAGGAAGCATGTAAAAAAGAAAAAAACAGAAAAAATAAATCTTAAAACATACACATGATTTGTTGAAGGGTCTCCCATTAGCTGTTGGTTTCTTGCCTTTAGTCTTTTATTTATTTTGTTTTGCTGTTTTTTTTCCTATTTATTGTGATGCCTTTGCCATTAAGAGATGAAAAATTTAATTACACATGAACTCATAAATTAACCTGCGTCAATTGTTATGTACTCGTATGTGTGTGTGTGGATATGTAGAAATAAAACAAAAGCTTTTTTAAAGAAGAGCATGGTGAAGTAGAAAAGAGTTTCAACATGTACCCGGAAGTGTACATGTAAGAGGATCCTTTTTGTTTTCCTGGGGAATATTTCAAATAAAACCCGTAGTACGTTTGCTTACATGTACTTTATTTCTGATGATTACTATTTTGTATACTTTTTTTTAAGAATAACGTTTATCTATTTAAAGAAGCTTAAATACGAGTATACTCGTATAAGGGTGTGTGCAATTCAAAGGCTTTCATTAACATTTATCGAATTTAATAAACTAATTGCCGAGCTGTATTCCTTGGAGATTTTTATTTTTCCTTTTTCTCCCTTCTACTCTGACGCTGGTATTAAAAAATTACTCTCATTTATGTTGCTCATTAGCAGCCTAAATAGAAAAAGTTTTATTTTTGTTCCACATATAGATGTTATTTGAACACTATTGTTGACACATGTGTAAAATATGTATGTTGCGAATACTTATGCTTTGGTTTGTGTTGGTTTAGAAAAATACCTTTCTTGTTCGCATAGGAAATATCTTTACAATTAACATCCCTAATTGTTAAACACACTAAAATAGAAAGTGTCAACTTCTTAATGATTTGCCATTATTTATCAATAAAACTCAACACATTTGTGGCTGTATGTATGAGGGTAAGTTGAAAAATTAAAGCGTTTTTGCTAGAAAATAAATTAATGTGGAGTTCAAAAGAAAAAAAAAACGTACTAAGACTTTATCTCAATTTGCGAGTGCTAAAGCAAATTTAAAATTCGGTCAACAAAAGAAAACTGAAAATGACATCATTGGGTGCCCCAATTGAATATGTGATAGTCATTGTACTGTTAAGTTGTTGAATTAGTTTTTAAAGCCAAAACGAACTAATTAAAGAGTAATCTTAACTCTAGCTACTTAGGTTTTAGTGAACATGGGTGAAATCATTAAATACATTACTTAAATTTTTCATTAAAAATATTTTGGAACATTTACCAATAGCAGTACTCTCATATCTATTTTATAGTCACATTACTTATTTTCAGTTAGCAATCGTACTTTACTGCTGCTTTAAAATATAATGCAATATATGAGAATAGTTTCATGGAAACCAAACAACTTGAATGTCTATACCAGATTTCAATTTCAGTATTATTTTAGTATTTCGATCTTGTAATTACTGTTTTGATTACAAATTCTATAAAAGAATAATTTTCTTAATTACTTATTTATTAAACGTACAATTTCTCAGTAACCACTTTGCTTTTCTTTTGCCACAGGACGATATTTTTGCTAGTTACTCCTACCTATCTACGTATCAACATTTTACAAAAGGTCTTCTTCACAAGTTCGAGACGTAAAACATACATACCCTCAGGGGAAAAAGCGGTAGAAAACTAGCGACATTGATACGATTTGGTTTTGAAATTGAGTTAAGTCTGTTTGTGCTTACTTAGTTAGCAGTTGGTATCAATAGTTCAATTACAAGTTGGTCTCACTTTATTACCAACCGTTATTGTTTCGATGGCACACTGTTCCCTACTTTTAAAAATTCTTATAATAATCTTTTTAAAAACTTTGGTTACAGGTGCTAAGGTGTTTCAGAAAAATCATATTAAAATATCTTGTTTAGGATGTGCAGTAAGTAACTTCCACCTCTAATAGTAGCCAGGTGATATAGAGAAGGGTAGGTACGCAATGACTGTATGGAGTCCGGCACGACGGGTGGCAAAAACCACCTAAGTGCGTAAATGCACAAAAAAAAACCTCTAATAGTTGATGTGAAACTACTAATAAGCCACTGTGTGCATCCCAAAAAAATCCTGATTTTGTTGATTTTTTATTTATTTATTTTTTTATTGAAACTAATACTCAAGGGTTAACCGATACTGATGATATTTATGGAAGGGACAGTAAATATTTTTATATTATATTATTATTAAGCGCCTTAGGAATGTGACAAATTGTTGTGAATTGATCATTCAAAGCCCAGTGTTATATCTTTACCTTTTTAATGATAACAGCAATTGCCTCATCGTTGCATTTTGATTGTGGGGTGAGTGTATTCGCTAAGTAGGTTTAGCTGTCATCTGCTACTTCCCAATATATAACGCTTATCTCCTGATCATTCGCTTTGTTTATCAGTGTGTGGTTTTTGGTTGATGGACTTCTTAGAGCGGGGGGGGGGGGGGAACATCCTATTTTTAAAATTATAATTTTGAAAAAACCGTATACTAAAGTTTAATTTTTTACCTTTGCTGGGATTTGAATCTGATTCGTTTGAGTTTTGTGCTAGAGCTCTAACAACTATACCACGCACCCTCCTAACATTTAATATGTAACGTCGTCAATATACTATAATTATTTCCTTAATTTCATAGCATTGAGATGAATGTGAAAGCCTTTAAATGATTTCTGGTCTTATTGTCCGATTTGAGTTGTGAGCTGGTTGATCAGGTCTTTTGTTTCCCTACGGCCTCTACTCTATGGCCATTTAAGTTTTGTGACTATCAAGCTCTCGCAACATATGACCAATCCATTTCGGATTTCTTTTGAGGCTTTTATTTCCATTAGAGTTTGATTTTTTTACTAAAAACTATAATACGGATCGCCAAATATTTTCATATTTTCCTGACTGGACACCTTTTGTGTTTTAAGTCGCTACTTTCCACGACTCACTTCCATGCAAAACATGCTTTTAACCCATTAGTTTAAACTCTTTCAAACTGAAGTAGATACATAATTATGCGGATCAACATTTAGAGTTATGAGACCATCGTTAATTAATTGATTTCTTTATTGATGATTTTAAAATCTTTCCAAATTAACAGCAAAATGTAATGTTCTTCTAATTACTTACATTCGTTTTATCGATGTTATCGAAAGTCTGATTTGATCCTTATCGTTCGTAGATACTTGCATCACGGAGAATATGTCAACTTGCCTTCAAACTTACTCTTTGAACATGATATCGATGATATTTCCGAGTTTTTATTTAGAGTCCTAGTTTTAAAATGAAGCTTATGTCGGCCTTGATTTACTTTCAAATCAATTATAATGAAAAATATATTACTAAAATAACTTAAATGCCTTTGATTTCTTACCATTTATATTTGAACTCATTCCATATTATTGTCCTTAAATAAAGGTCTAAAATATCACTAACTTACTACTTAACTTGATTTATTGTGGCTTCATTAAACATTCCAGGAGTTGTGGTTTAAATATAAAAAAAAACGTATGACTGATACATTTGCATGTATATAGCAACGTTTGACCATTTAAAGAAAAAAGTAGATACTGTTTTATTTCAAGATAATTGCTTAGAAATATATATAATGCGGGCTAACTGCAAAAACTATTTAAAATTAAATATGTTTACGAAATGACGCTGACTCAAAAGCAATTAAATCATACTGACTCCGGTCACTTACACCCAGTTTTCTGCAAGTTCAAAGGATGTTCAAAATAAACGAAGGAATACAAACAATTCATTTTAAAGTTTATAATGTGGTCAGTGGTTGGTTACCATATCAACAGCCATCATATAGCAACATCCTTTCTAATGAATTTCTAGTAGCAGGAGTTGAAATAGTTGCAAGCGATTGTTGGTCAGGGCATGAAAGAATCATATATTGTTTGTTTTAATGCCACAAATATTTGTATAGTTACCTTTAATGTGGTGGAATATTTAAAGATTTTCTCTTTTACATTTATGTGAACAATAAATGAAAGGATTAAAAAAAGAAACTGTTAATGTTTTTGAAATGCTTTTAAAGTTTTATTAAAATTTCTAAAAAATTTCACAGGGGCAACAGAAAATAGCATTGATTTTTTTTAAGCAGTATGCAACAAAAGAGTGAAGTGTCCTTGGTTTGATAATTATGTTTAAAATCTTGGTAAAGAAGAAAAATTTATTTACACAAATTTGATTTTCATTTTTGAAAAAAACTAAAAGTCAGATTATGTACACAGTTTATCAATAGTTAGAATTTAAGTATTTTATTTAAATTAAAGAGTTTTCTAAATGGTAACAGAATACCTCTTCGAATTTTGTAAAATATTTCTTTCTTCTAATTTTATATATTTCTATGGTCACTTAAAATACAATTAATAAATAATCAAACAAATTTGTACTGTCAAGTACATAGTACTCGTATGTATTGACAGACATTGATGTTCTCGGTAATGCGTAAACGTATTTTGTTTCTGTTAATTTTATAAGAAACTTTGTTTAAGTTTTTTATTAATTTTTTCCTGCACAATTGCAAGATACTCCACTTTTGAGTATTCAATTTATATATTAGACATACTGCTTTCCTTATGAACACCAGCAGTTCTGAAAATCTAATGGTGGATATGTCTGCCAACCAGACCATATGTCTCCATCGTTCATCTATCAAGAACCATACATTCACATAAATGTGTTCCTCTGTTTCTGATGTCTGTAAACACAGTAATCATGTGATCGTCATTCTGTTAGGATTTTTAGGTCTGGGCTTTTATACTTCAGAATATCTGATCTACGCCCAAATTGAGAATAGATCACCATATTGCAATGTCTGAGAGTGGCTTGAGCGTTCCAATGTTCCAAGTATTTGTCAAATTTTTATTCTCTAACCACATTGGTGTTGCATAGCAGGGCTCCGGGCTAATGTAAAGTGTTACAGATCCTATTCCAGCTAATACATCCGCTGTCTCGTTGCCGCTATAATTCGCTATGTTCATGTGTCTGAACTGAACTCTTATTTAAAAGCAATAATCTTCAAAAAAAGAAATATGAAAAAAAAATATTTCTTTCGGCGACTACCTCTCAGCAGTCTTCTGGAAAAAGCTCTGAGAGTAACTAATTGCCATGAACAAGCTTCTCAAGTCTGTCGTTCGGAGTCAACATTAAACTGTAGGTCCCGGTACTCATGGATAAAAATTGACACACACAACATGAGTGCTGCGGGAAGCTAGGCCGTAATCCTGACACAGGGTTGTAAAGGCCAGTTACGTATGTATGTATGTATGTAATCTTTGTAACGTATGACAAGTTAATATATGATACGATGTCAGAAAAGCGCCATTAAGGCAGTCTAAATACCTGAGAAAATATTAATTGTCTTGCCCTTGAGCCCAATAATCTCAGCACACATTAATATGGCCAAGATCTTAAAAGTACCGACTGGGTCCACGAATACCAGCCCCAACTTTATTGTTCGTTTTGCATCAAACTGAAAACGAGTTCAGATCCAACTCACTACAGGTAAATTGATTTTACTTACATATATCTATTTTATTAATGATCCGTATGCTTTATCTCTTATTGATTTTACTTCTTTGCTGATTTTTCTTGCGATTTATGTATGTTTAATTTTTATTTTAAAATATCTTTCTTTGTAATCAATTTTCCACTACAAACTACCATTCGAGGCTATTAGACTCATATTACTTCCATACAAATAGGTCTTATCGATTAGTAATTCGTGCAAGTTATTGCAATTGCCTATTCCTGTTCCTTATTCCAAGGATTAGGTTTGTCATTGTCCTTTTTTACATTAAAATGTTTAAAAATGTATCGTCATATAGTTTTGTAGTATACTTTTCATTAAAGTAGCGAATTTTTACAGTATTGCGCAAATGGCTGGCTTTTACTATAGTAATGTGTGGTTTTTGTGCATAATATTTTTAATATTGTTGTGTAAATATTCGCTAAATCACTTGATGTTTCAGGTTAAATGCATTTATATAACTGAAGTTTGTAAAACTATATATGCATATATACAATGCACTTATATACTACAATGTTTGCTTAATAATAGAAATATTCTGTTAGTCTGCTAGCGTTATCTTTAATTTTTTGTTCTATTCATATTTTACAATAATATTTTATTATACTCACAATACAATATTTAACAATAATCACACAAATTTAATAAGAGAAAACAAATTTAATAAGAGAAAATAAATTTAATAGAAAACATTAAGAACTCCGATCTAAAAAAAGTCTAATTTATGTTCAGTTTTATTTTGTGGGTATAATAATTCAAACAAATGATCAGAATTCATCATTAGGAGCATATGTAGCACGTCTTGACATGTTGATTTTGCGTGTTGATGTGTAAAAAGTGAGTATAAAAACATGCATACATATGTCTTTGTCGAACATGGTTGAACGGCATAACATGACATTGCAATTGCATGTCACACTTGTTACTACGTTGTATTGGGCAACATGTGCAGGGCTTTAGTTTTTACATTGGTATTGCCTCCTTTCGTATTTGAAAATAAATGCTTTATTTTTACCGAAGATAAATATTTTCTTATACTTATATATTTATATTATAATTCAATTCACTCTAGAAATTGTGACTGTTAGGACTATATAGTTTTGGTACTTTTAATTTTTATTTTTTATTTATTTAAATTAGAATACAATATTAATATTATATTTAATTAATTCGAGACGAGGGACTAAGATCTTTGCTCGGTGTAGTGTCACAGACCAGGGTCTCTGGTGGAAATCGAACCCACAACCCTCATACTAGCAGTCTAGCACATTACCAACTAGACCACTGGGGCACTCATTTTTTTTTTCTCTTTTTTTGGTACTTAAAAGAAGATGAAAAAAGAAAACATCTTTGTTATATTTTTATATATATATACTTTTTTTATTTAATATTTATTTACTAACTTTTGTTTTGTTTTTTATTATATTTCATGTTATATGGTATTGTTTCGTTAACGTGTACACTTTTGTTTTTATTTAACATTTAGTCGAATCGAAATATTTATTAGCATTTTAATAATTTTAAGGAGTTAATTTTAAAGAGATTAATATTATATACAAATTTTTGGTTTGTTTGTTGGTAATTTCTTAATTACAATTTATTAAAATACGGCTAAATTATACGTAATATTGCACTTAATTTTTAGAAATAAAATTTATTACCATTTATTTTATTTGCTTTATGGTATAAACCAATTAATGGTATTTGATTATTTTATATATATTTTGTGTTTTTTTCCTTTTTGTTTTAGATTTTATAGATTTTTATTTTTTATACATAAAAGTACTCTCTTTAATAATTTTTTTTTCAATTTAGGATTTTATTTTTACAGTATTCGTATTACATGCAAAAGTTTAAATATATAATAATTTTTGGGGGCTTTTTAATATTAAATTAAAAATTAATTTGTTTTACTTATTTACGTTTTTTTTATATTATAAAATTATTAACTATTGAATACTAAAAAATCACATCTTGGTTTTTTTTAAATACTAGTATTCGTATAATGCTCATATAGCAGCTAAATTAATATTCTTAAATAATTATTTATTACTCAATTAAAATATAATTTACATTTTTAAATTATGTAGATACCTACTATATATGTATGTACAAACATCAAGTCCTAATTATTATTTTATTTATTTATAGTATTAATTATTATATTTGATATTTTTGCATTTAAGACTATTTGTAATTTCATACAATTTTTAATTTATTACTTTAGAAGTTTTTTTCATCTCTTTGTTAAAAAAATTCACTAAATTTTTAATAATTTACATTTAAAATTTATATTTTAATTTCAAAGTTAAATAGCTATCGCAAAGACTTAAAGTTCCTTTAAATTTTGATTATATATGTACATGGAGAACTATTTACTAAATTATAAAATTTTAATTTAATAAATGAATAGAAAAAAAAAAAACGAAATGTGTAAACGAAAGGTTGGACATGGCAAAGATTTTAGATAGAAGTCGATAAGCTCCAAATCTAACACACCGGTATCAACAAAAATAATTTTAAATTTTTAAATGCATTAGCGCGTGTCAACTCTTAGCGACCTTTTTTTACAGGTTTTGAGAATGATATTGAAATGTTTTAGAGTATTTACACAACACCATTACCTGCAAAAGATTGTGTGTACTTTTCAATTTTTTTTTTTTATTAAAGACCAATACTACTAAATGCAGTGCATTGTATTAGCAAGTTTAATATGTACTAGATATAGATAGAAGTAAAGATGTTAAGCGCCTTATGTCAATGGGGCAAATTGCTGTCCTTTTGATCACTCAAAGTTATTCACCTCTGAATAATCAACAGCAATTGCTTCATCTGGATGTTGAATGGAGGTGGCGCTGTACTCTTGATCATTCGTTTCGTGGTAGAATAGACTGGAAATGTCGGTGAGCGATTTTGTGTTGATGGAGTTTTTGGAGGGGGGAACCTGTTATTTTTTTAAATTATAATTTTTTTTAAAAACCTCAAATTTATTTTTTATTTTTTTCTACTTCACTGGGATTTGAACTTCGGTCGTTTGAGTTGCTGTGCAGGCGCTCTAACCACTATACCACAACCCCCGTTTTTGAAGAAACAGGCTGCTCAAACGTTAAGTTGCCTATACTGTGAATAATAATTCTAATAATAGCGAGTTAAAATTCTGCATTAAAACCTTTAATCACTTTAGCGTGAAACTGAATTGTACTTTGAGAGAAACTAGTATACAATGATTTAAAAATATTACCTTATTCAATACATTCACATAATAACACGCTGTTATTAAAGCGAATTTATTATAGGGTGCAGACAATTTTACAACAAACACAAAATTCGTTTTCACAACTCCCACCTGAATATATTGTAATATTTTATATATACTGACAGCTATAAACAACAAAATTGAGTAGATAGATAGCTGATTGACTGAAAACCTTGTCCTATATTTAAAATTTTAAATTACATTTCTTTATAAAAAAAATTATCTTCTCTAGTTCACACTTTACATTATTACTTGTAAAATCTATATATGTATTTAGTTTAACTTATATTAAGAATTTATATCGGTGTTGGCATCACAGTGTAATCCTGATGCAAACTTGACTTAACCGAGTCGTATACTGGACGTGAACCATCATCGGGTAACGCATAAACATCTGGTGGTACACATAGCGATTGCAATTTTGAAATATATGAATCAAATGGCTCGTGATGTGGGTAACCTGCTGGATGGTGTACCGTGTAAGGATGATGACCTGTAGTACTGTGTGATGGTGGAGGAGGTGGTGGTGGTGGTGGATGCATGCCACTTGATAAAGGGTGCATGGAACTGCCATACATTGGCATGGCAGTACTGGCGGCTATGGTAGTAGTTGGCAAAGGCCCCGGTGGTATTAGTGTAGGATGTGTAGCATAGGCAGTATGTTGATTTGAAACGGCTGATACTGAGGACGCCGTTGAAAGACCATTACCCGTTGTTGTGACCGAGTTATGTCCATTAGGTGGTATGCGTACATGTTCTAGTAAAGTGATAACGTTATTGCGTAAACTTTCATAGTAATTATTGATTTGTGTAGGAGCAGAGGTAACTATAGACGATTCGTAGTTAGTGGTACCACTTATTCCTGTTGCACCAACTCCACCTACATTTGAGGTTCCTCCTCCTAAGTGACTGTTGACACTGGTGAAGGAGTTCGTGAGTCCGTTGCTGGTACTGTGGGGGTTAGCGCTACTTCCGCTGTTGTTGTTGTTGTTGGTATTGCTGTTACCACTGTTGCTGTTGGTGTTGTTGTTGCTGCTATTGCTGCTGATGTTGTTGCTGTTGTTGTGGTTGGCAGTATTACTGGTGACTGCAAGCGCACCGTCTGGGGTTGTGCTGGAGGTGACGGCAGCAAGAGCTGCTGTTCCTCCAGCACTGCTAGTCACCGAAGCGAGAGAACGCTGTTGATGAGCACTCATCGGAGAAGTCTCCTAAAAAGATAATAGATAATATAAATTTGTAAAATTTGTTTTAAAAATTATTCAGTTTACTAAAAGTGAAATCAAATGACAAAACCAAAAATATTTCAACAAAGGAAACATAAACAATGGTTTTTTCTTTTCCCTAAGAAAATGTCGCACTTTATTATTCTGTTATCGTTTAATAGTTATTTATTTTATTTATTATTAAAAGAAAATAAGAAAAAAATTTTTTTAATATATGCCGGCTTATACCTCCAACCACCACTGTGGCGAACATCTAATTTTTAACAATGGATAGTAGTAGACCCTAAGAATAAAACGTGTCTGTGTATATGAAAATATACACAATCATAGCGTCTACCAAAATGTTTTATATGCGGCGAGTTTTACTTTAAATTTATTTCTATTTCATAAGCCGGTGAGTGGCGATTGGTTATTAAATTTTCAATATTTTAGAAAAAATAATTAATTTTAAAGCATAAGAACAAAATATGCAATATATTTAACTAAAAACCTTTTTACATATGTTTCTGTTTTTGTTAATGCTTAATTATTTTAATTACTACTACTTTCATGCGTGGAAGCAGTTTTTTTTTTTACACAAAGAATTAAAAGCTATTCTTTTTAACTCGATGAAGGTAGGTAGGTAGGTCAGATGGTTAGTCAACCAAAAACGTGATCAACTGCAATTCGCAGAATGTGCCGTTTTGATACCATGAAATTATACTGCCAATTTTTTTCCGACGAATATATTGTATTGCGAGAAATTCGTCGTTTGCCTCAGTTATGTTCCTAGAATTATTTGCTTTACTAATACTCGTATACACATATGCATATAATTGAAAAGGTTCCTGCAATTCTTGACTAAGTGTAGCAATTAAAAATTGCTTAAAAATTGGCTAAGTTACTAATAATTAAGTAAAATAGAACGATTAAAATCTACTTTTTAATCGTAACTCAGTATCTTGGAGTCTTTTTTCTGCAAATTTAAAAAAAAATTTTTTTTTTTTAAGTTTTTATTTTTTTTTTGCCACACCTGATAACCATTAATTTCTTAAGAAGTTTTGTCAGTGAGTTGGACTATTTTATAATTAATTTCTACTTTTTTCAAACATAAACAAAATATTTGTATAAGTAGTATCTGAAAATGATGAATACACTCGTATTTCAGAATAGCTAATAAAATTAAAATCGAAAGTAAAATGTTCAAAACAGTATTATAGATTAAAAGTATTTAAAAAGACTGACACACAGTCAAAACTAATGTCATAAAGCAACTACTACTATTATTTATTTCATATTCGGGTATGTTCTGAAGTACAAAATCTAGTGAAATTAAAATATAGTATTTTTTCAAAGACTTAATTAATTGCGCAATTTTTGTATTATGCTGAACCAGAATTTTATTTTTCGTTATCAAAAAAAAAAAAAATTTACGATAATAGCTTTATATATAATTTGATAATTTTTGTAGTCTAAAATACATCTTTCCCAAAGAATAGTATCGAGTGGAAAAAATCTTTGTATATAAAAATGTAGACACAATGGTTAAACAAGTAGACTGATTTCAAGCAAAAATATGAAGACGCTAGCTATTGGGACCTATATGATTTTTATATATCTTTGGTTAAAATCCGAAATTGCAGGGGAGAGATAAGTAAGCCCCAAATCGATTTTAAATTGTCCTTGAATTTTTTATGTCTTGAGAATGGTAAAAGGTATAGTTTCTGAAGTTAGTCCGAATGACTCCATGTAAGTAATTTAAGTAATTTTTTTTCTTAAGTAAGTTGGATATTTCTCAAGTACTAACAATAAAATTGAAAGCAAACTAAAATGCGTCAAGAGAAATATAAAAACTTTCAATCGGAAATATGAACAAAATTTAAAATACGAACACTGTTGGAAAGAATATGAACTAATCTTTACACAAGTTGACTGTAAATTGATTATAAAGTAGTTGTTATTAAAAAAGTAGTTGTTACGAAACACTTATTTTTAACATATAACATCGAAATTTTTAAAATTTTTTATTATTTTTACTATATTAGAATGCCCAAAATTTACAAAGAATTTAATTTTGAAATTTTTTAATATTTGATTTT
Organism: Metopia argyrocephala; assembly: GCA_963576795.1. NCBI lineage: Eukaryota > Metazoa > Arthropoda > Insecta > Diptera > Sarcophagidae > Metopia > Metopia argyrocephala. The sequence continues at coordinate 16,677,094 of OY756208.1, read as the reverse complement.
CAAATGGTTTATGGAAAAGTTTTAATTTAAACTTATTAAGTTATTTACATCTATGAGTATATATGAATGCAAAAAATAAAAATAACATTTCTTATGGTCTTAAAATTTCAATCAAATTATTTTTTTTTTTTACTTTCATCATAATGCGTTACATTAAATTGAATTTTATTTTATCCAATTTTGGTCGACAAAAAAAAAAATTAATAAGAAGTACAACACTGCAATAACGTCAAGATCATATCGAGTGCACTTGAGTTCAATGGGGAGAAAAAAGGTAAACAAATAAAATTATAATAAAATATACCCACAAAAATTGGTTGGTATTTGTGAGATACAAATACCAGCCACGTAAAACGTTTATGTAAAGATTACTTATAAAAAATATATGTACCTATATTATATACTTACATATATAATATGAAACCAACAATAACAACTGGAAAAATACATATACGAAACAAGTGAAAAAAAAAAACAAAAAAATTTATGCGACGCCCTTTTTTCTTTGTTACATAAACTCTGGAGAAAAATATGAAAAAAAATAAATAAAAATTGTTACTTTGGGGCTATTTGTTATGCTCCCCAGTTTTTTCAAACCAAACCAAACCACTTAGAAAAGAGAGTATGAGTGTTAGGGGTGGCATTTCTTGTTGCTGATGTTCTTGTATTGAGGGATGTTGTATTTATTTTCTTCCATACCTTCTTATATTCCATTATTTTTATTGGTATTTGTTTATAACAACATTACACACAATAAGAGACTCCTAAAAGTATGCACACGCTCACATACATACAGACTCTAATTCTATAATATTAGAGCACACATTAACTCATGTGCTAAGTTCTCCTCCTTGGGGAGGCCAAAAGGTTAACATGCAAACACATACAAACTGCTAACATTATTCCTGAATGATTTGACAACGAACATTAGTAGGGACCTTGTGTTAGAGCGAGTGAGACAGGAATAGTTAGGCGGCTCTTTATGTGCGTGTTTTGAGATATTTTTTGTTTATTTGTAACAATGTTTACACACACATATAGAGCCTCCTTAAATAACTGTTCCACTTTATCAGTCTATCTCTTTCTGTCTCTTACATACTATATATTAAAGGTGTGGTGTGTATGGGGAGAACAATGTATTTGTTGTATTTATTTTTTTTTTTTCATATGATTATACTCACCCATACAATAAAACATTTATTCCAATTGCATTTTGCGCATGGACATTTCATGTTTATGTATTGGTGAGTAACTACTACCTTTAGGGAATTTTTGTTGTGCTGTTGTTCTTGTACTAGATATCCAGGGGTAGTTGACTAAAAAGCTTTCTTGTTGTTGCATAGAAGGTATAAAAAAATAAAATAAAACGAAACGACTGCAATAAGAATTGCATTGTGTGACTGAAAATTTTCATTGGTAGACCTTCTTTTTTATTTCTTTTTCCACTTTTTAAGCTTTTTACTTAGATTGTAATTGTTGCTGCTGTATGTTGTACTCATTTTTACTTCTTTGTTGACATCATGAAACCATTTAGGTGGGCTTAAGTTTGGTTGTGTTTTTTTTTTTTTTTTGCAATTTAATAAAATATTCGCCATTTTGAAAATTGGTATATAGGTACTGTTGTTATTGTATTACAAATGTCAAAGAGGAAGTGGAGAGATGTAAGAGGGTGCAAACTGCAATTATTTGTAATGAAATATTATTGCAAGGAATTTATTTAATTTTGGTAATACAGACATATTAGTGAAGTTTTCTTCTTTTTGTGTAATTAATACTTAAATATTTGTAAGTAATTAAAATAACATTTTAAACAAACTTTTTGGCAAAGAATTATTTACGAGATAGTTTTTTGAATTTAAAACTTTACATTCTCAAAATATATATGAATGCATTTATGTATAAGCATCTATCTTATACAAAAAAAAAAAATAAAAAAAAACTGGAGATAACCGATTTGATATCTATTGATCAAAACGGAAATAACAAAAAAAAAAAATATGTGCAAAGTTTAGTCAAAATCAATGCAATATCTTTTAATTTTAAATTTCTTTCTCTATTTTTCAAGTTTCTGAGCGTCTATTAAATGCAAACGAAACTTTACAGAAACATAATATATGAATGATACCTGTAGATATGTTCAAAGTTATGTTTAATTACACTGGTTTACAGCCAAAAAATACCAAGAACGCCACATGCCTAGATAAATTAATTGGGACCTCCTGAGCACGAAAAACACTGTTATTTTTTTTCCTGAGTACCGTTTTTAGTTACCGGTACTTTTGTGTTTTTCGGTGTACGGCCCCACTCAAACCCTTGTGGAGTCCAACCGAAAAGTTCGATCGTGATAAGTGGCATATCGATGGAAAGGTAAATGGAAAAAATTGAGAGACGTTACAAAGGCTGGTGGGATGAACAAATGATGGCGGACTATTGTTGGTTCCTCATTCGCGAATATCCATCCGAAAAAAATGCGAAAGTTCAAGTCACTCGTCATTTGAATTAAAATTTTTTGAATTTACGCCGAATATATTTTGTGAGCAATAAAAATGAAAATATTGTCGTTCCACAAAATCCTTAATAAAAACTTTATTTTTCATCCGATTTTTTTCAAAATACGCTTAAAATATTGGTAATTAAATAAACTATTTGGTAAAAAAATAAAACATTCCAGATCTTCAATATAACGTCGGAAAAAATTGAAATGAAAATTAAAAATTTTGAAAAAAACGTAAAAAATAGGCAAATTTTGAAATTTGAGGTGCTATATCTCAGCGATTTCTTATCAGATAGAATTTTCCAGCATATCGACGGAAAAGGCATTCAATTACCTTTCCATCGATATGACACCTATCACGATCATACTTTTCGGTTGGACTCCACAAGAGTTTGAGTGGGGCCATACACCAAAAAACACAAAAGTACCGTTATCTAAAAAACGGTACTTAGGAAAAAATAACAGCTTTTTTCGTGCTCAGGAGGTTCCAATTAACTTATCTAGGAATGTGGCGATCTTGGTATTTTTCCAAATTAAAAATTTGTAAACCTGTGTTATAAGTGATGAGTTATCTAAAATTTTACAAAAGCCAAGGGTATATGGCTTTTTTTTTAAAGTCTGCTTGGTATATATATATTTATATACTTGCTGATCCGACAGACGCTGTCCTGTCCAAATTAAAAAAAAAATGTTTGCGTTCGATTTTTAAAATGCTACAAAAAGGGGAAAAAAACTATCCTTAAATTAAAATTTTATTTATATAGGCACATACATACATACGTATGTAGGTTTGGAGTACCTGACTTAGATTTGAAAATACACATGTATGTACATACATATATGTTGTGAATTTAATAGTAATATATTTACATTTTAGTTGATAAGGTCAATATTCAGGTAACTAACAATAAAAAAAACTTATTCGATTGCTTTGCTAGAATATCATAATTTTGTTCATTGCAATGCTTTGTATAGGCGTAAAAGTGGGATGGGCAAATTTTTCTTTTTGTAAAAAACTGAATCGGTCCAACAACATTGATTTTTATTTATATAGATTTCATGGCGAAGCTACACAATTGAGAAGTATTGAATTTAAAATTAATTAAAGGTTTCAAGTTCGCTATAAAAAGTATGTTTTTTATTATTAAGAGTTAAGAAAAAACTAAATCAACCATGTGGCTTTCGTTTACTTGATGGTTATCTTATACTTGAATAAAGCCCTTGTTTTAATAAAAATAGTCAAAATCAATGGACCATTTTTATACAAAGAATTCACATATTTCACACACCTGCCTTAAATGATCTTATGACTACAAAATCTTAGGCAATTTTTTTTTTAGTCGAGTTTTCATTCCTATTCAATCCACTTCGAACATAATTGCAAATCACTGCCGTCAATTCCACTATTCAATGCACAACAGATTAGTGCTTTAGAACCGTCGTGAGCCTCATCCCACTTTCATTACATTATTGGCTTTCTAATGAAAGGCAGCAGGTCGGAGATCTTAGTGCTGAATATTAAGGAGTATGTAACTGCCCAGACTATCGATCTAAATTTGCACATTTTATATACTTATATTGCCAAATCAAATCAAATTAAATGAAAACTATAAAATAATTTAATTTTTTCAAAATTGGCAATATTATTTTCGCCTGCGATCGCTTGCCGCTTATATTGGCCTTTTACTACTACTGCTGTACTGAATAATAAAATTAATTACTGGAAAATTCATAATTGTTCATAAACATAGTAGTTTTACTGGCCTGCTATGGTCAGTTTGCAAGATAGTAATAATCACAAAACTACTAGAGCTACAGCAAGAAAATTTTATATATAATTTCGACAGATATATTTGTATGTACTTGGGGCTATTGGAAGTGCCCATACAAGCATGCATGCACCGCCAGGTTCTCATAAGTAGGAGACTACTCATTCATTCTACGAATGAATTTGTCCCGACCGATTTTATTTACTTGTTTTCCGTTTTCGGCTATTTATCTCCGAAACTGGACGAGATATACGAATTTGGTTGCAGACTTGAAAAATTTGGGGTCGAATACCTAAAGCGGCATCATTAACTCGAGATATATAAAAAATATGAAATGGCGTATAGAGCACATAAACTAACGCATGATTAATAGTGTAGTGGGTATTGAGCTGGATAGTTAGATCAAGAGTTGTGGCCAATGCTAACATATGTATGGGCAGTACAATATATACTGCCTATGTAAGTAACTCATATTTATTTTGCATTTAAAATGCTCAAGCTTTTATTTTCGCGCCCCAAAAATTTAAAATAATTTATTCTTTTTATTATTTTAAAATTGCAACACAAAATTGTAACATTCGGCAAAAACCCTTACAGATGTATAAAATGCAACATTTTCTTCAAATAAGCAGACAGGTTTTAAGAACATAAAAGCTAGAAAATCTATTGAAGAATTTACATATACAAGTGTTTTCTTAAAAGTATAAAATAAATTAGAATTAATTAACTGTTAAACTCCTTGGTTGTATGGTTGAAAGTTTTTTTTTTTGTTAACTTCCGCGTTTTTTTTTTTCGTTTCGTTAAGCAGTTTAATGATTTAGAAAAGAAACTGAAAAAATAAAACACAATTATAAAAATTAAAGAAAAATATTTATACATATATTTTTCTTAGCTAAAAACTTTCTTTTTAAATTAGTTTTCAAGGACGTCTCAAAAGTCTTGATTTGGCTTTTACTTGTTTTTTTTTTTTTTTTTGTTTTTCTTAACAAAACCTATGAACAAACGTAAATACTGAACATTTGCTTTGCACCCATAATAAATGAAAAACAGTTGGTTAAAAGCAAAAAAAAAAGTTAAAGTTTTCTAACAATAAAACAAACTTTGTTTTAACGCGCCGCCGTAAAGTTTTGATAATTTTTTTTCATTCGTACTGTGCCAAACTTGTTTGCTAAAACTCTAACAAAACCTAAACATTAAGTTCTAATTTCTCAACAAACTTCCGTCTCCGCCAGCCACTACCCGTCTCTAAAGTAGACTGCTTTAAGGCTGACTGTCTTGTCTAAAGCGAAACTTTGTTTTATTTAAATTATTATTAACTTGGCTTTAAAAAAAAAAGAACCCAAGAGAAAAAAATTATGGCAAAAGAAATATGGAGTAAAAAACTCACCCCCTCTAGTGTTTCATGCTTTTATCAAAGTTTATCAATTAATTTTTATAGGAAAGTAACAAGTTTTCTACATGGGAAAGAGAAAAAAAATAACTGAAAACTTTCCTTTTCCGGTTTTATTTTTCGGGTGTGAATGAATGAGCGTTTTTTCGTTGTCGCAAACTTTTTATTCAACACGTTTTATAAAACTCTAAAGTTTTTGGTTTAATTTTAATAACAGTTTAAAGCGGAACCAGAAAAAAAAACTATTTTTTTTCATCCTCCCTTTTCATTTCTAAATTAAAGACGAACAGCTTAAGGTAACAATTATTTGGAGAATTTTTAAATTGTTCCAATTTTTTGTAACAAAATTCAAGAAGAGAAAAAGAAAAAACTTAAAATTCATAAAAACAAAAACAGAAAATTGTAATAAACTTTAAACAAAAATTTTGTAAATTTAAAATACTTATTTCTTTTAATTGGTTTTATGTATTGATTTGGTATTTGCCTCAACGAACCTGAGCCTACGTACCCTATCGCTGGTGTTCAATTGTGTTTCCATGGCATTTATATCCGATTTTAGGCGCATCATTTGAGATTCTACACGTGCATTTTCACGCTGCAGTTCGGTTATTTCAGCTTCTAAACTATTTAAGTCCTCACCAGTCTGAGGATCATGGCGTGCCACTGAACTTATATCGTTAGTTAGCGCCGTTGAGGAAGAAGACGAGGAAGCTGACTGCAAGCTATCTGGCAGTAAACCAGTGGTGGTTGAAATAGTGGATGAGGATGAGGGACCCAAAGCATGGTTTACTGTTGCAGTTGAACCCACTGTATTCATCATCATTTCCATGCCTAAAGAAAATAAAAAAATAAATACGTTTCTTGTTAAATTTTGTTTTAGAAATTAAAATTAAAATTTCGTGAGCGTGTGCTAAGAAATTTTTGTTTTTCTTTTTTTTTTTTTTGCTTTTTAATCGTCAAAAGTGGTACACAAGTGTCCAAAATAGTTAAAACGCAAAACTAATTAATTAAAATAAAAATTAATAATAATACAAATTTAAAATAAATTCGTCTTTGTTATTGAACTCTCTTACCTTAAATATCAACTCAAATATTAATTAACCCTTAGGCACTTGCGTTTTTAAACTTGTCTTTGTTTTAAAGTTTATATTTCTTTGTAATTTTTTTTTATTACAATTATTTGGTTTTTGGGCTGGTCTTTTGAAATCGTTGTTATTTCTTTTTTTATCTTATTTTGGTGTGTAAATTATTTACAGAAATGTTTTTGGTTTATTTTTTACATTGTTTTTGTATTTCTAAACGTTTTACAGTAGATACTCAGCGCCGATACAAAATGTCGCATAATCTAAAACCGAAATAAACAACGTGTACACAATGCATCATGAAATGAAAAGAAAAATAAGAAAGAATTAAAAATTAATAAATTAATTAAATATTTAATTGATTGCTTTTATTTTTGCTTTTCTTTTAGTTTTTTTTTACGAAAACTAAATGTTAAAATTGCTTAGTTGTGGGGTTTTTTCTTTTGTTTTGCAAAGTGTTAGTAACAAAAATTATGTGAACGTTATAATTAATCGTATTTGAATAATTAACAAAATTATAATTAAAACAAAAAAGAATTCAATTTAATTGTTTAATAATAAAAAAAATTTGTTAGCACACGCACACAACTTAAAAAATATTTCTAAGATACTACTACACTACTTTTTTAAATCATAATTTATAACTATTGTACATTAACAAATTATTCAAACGAAATTGTAGAGTTTAACTTACCTGTATAACCTTTGGGATATACCATTGTAACTTCATCAAATTTGGGTTTCTTTATAGCCTGGGAAGCTGAACCACAGCCTAAAAAATAGTTTTAAAGAAAGGCGAAATAAAAAAAAAATTTAAATAAAATAACTAAAAGTTTACATATCCATAAAATAAATAAAGAAAACTTATGTGTATTCCTACAAAAGCTTCAGGTGTGTTATGAGAAAGACGAAAATGAGAGTAGTACTTGTAGACATTTGATTTGAAACTACATATCGAACTGACAATAAGAAAATACATTTGATGGCAAATTGTTTCTAAAACGAACTAAAGAACGAATGTATGTAATTTTTTTTGTAATGTATTATGCGATTCACTAGAACAGGGTTTCGAATCAGGGTTTTTATCAAATGCATTTCGTTTATTTATTATTTATTTATTTGGCACCAGCACCAGGCTCTTATTTCCAAACTTGCTGCTTTTGGTATCGGTAATCATTTCTGTCGTTTCATAACGAGCTTTCACAGGGACAGCGCTATCAGAGTGGTTTTAAACGGTGTCAATTCCAACGAGTGTTAAATTAGAGGGAACCGCAAGACTTTGTTCTGTCTCCTACACAATTCCTAATTTTACGAAACGAAATTATCCTTTTGACTTCCAATCCTATCTACTTTTTCTCAGTTGATAGCAGTATTTTCAATTAATATTTATTTGATCGTAGGCTAAGCCTTTCGGAGGTTGAATTGAGAAGGTAGACTATAAATAACACACTCACAAATGACCTAATCTCTGAGAGGGTGGCGTTAACAAGATCGTATTTAATGCGCGCAAGACTCAATATTATTTTATCACACATAGGCGTGTTGATGATGATGCAATCCTGACATCTATGACTATGGGTAAGGTAAATATCGAGGATTCGGATGTTCTTGATGTTCGTGGCTTGAGAATTAATTGTGAAGTGCGTTGGAATAATCACATGTTTTGAGTGTCGAAAGAAGCATTGAAGTGTCTGTAAATGTTGCAAGAAATACTTTACTCCATCTAACCTTCTTAATATTTACAAGACCTTTATCCGACCTAGAAAGGTATACAACTTAAATGTATGGGCTTTTACTTCAAAGTCTATTTTAGGTCTTCTAGATCACGTACAGATAAGGGAGAAAGTGCTTATCGGCGACTGTAGGGTATCCAACTCTATCGATTCGTTGGAGCATCGATAGAATGTGGCAAGCGTTTCATTGTTCTAGCGGTACTACCAAGGGAGATGGTCTGTTTAAATAAAGCACTTGATTCCGGATAATCGCATATTTTTAGAGACCACCCATTCAGCTCCCAGATATACTTTGTACTTCATTATCCAGTGAATCGCACAATGTATTATATAGAGAATTGGTTTTTATTCGTACCGCTCGTTTCTGAAACAATCTTCCAGGGAGTGTTTTTCTGCCAGTAACGATATCATACATACATAATTGGCCATTACAACCCTGTGTCATCGTTACGGTATAGCTTCTCGCAGTACGCATGTTGTGTGTGTTAATTTTTATCCATGAGTACCGGGACCTACAGTTTAAAGTCGACTACAAACGACAGACATGATAACTTTGTTCATGGCATTCAGTTACTTTCAGAGCTTTTGCCAGAAGACTGCTGAGAGGTAGTCGCCGAAAGAAATAAATTTTTCATATTTCTATCTTTTTTTTAAGTAAATGTGTATTATTTTCCTTGACCTCTTTATTAATTTTATTATTATTTAATTTATTTCAGCTTAAGGTCGAATAAATATTTCTATTATTTATTATACGATATTTCGCTACTTCCTTGCGCAGCATCATCAGGAATATATATTATGTGACAAAACAATAGCAAAATTATAAAAAAAAATACATAAAAAATTATGTCATACATATTTTCAAATAAAAACATAATAAACATTTAAAAAATTAATATAATAATTAACCAACAAACAACATTAATACAAATAATAACAAGTAGAAACGATATGTGTGTATTTACAAAAATAATAAAAATAAAAGTAACAAAAATTATCTGGTATATGATGAAAATCGACCTCGATTGAAACCAAAATCGAAAGAATTCCAAATTACTATAACTTCCAATTGTTTTCAGATTTGGAATTTTTCTTATACTCATTACGTTATTGACTATTGTCATTACATCCTTTATTATTATTATTTTAACCCTAAAACCATAACGCTAATTTTTACGCAATTTTTCAAGTTAGAAAATTTTCAATTTGTTTAATTAAATTAAATTAATTTATTTATTTTAATTCATATTGTATAAAAAGAAAAGAATTTTAACTATATTTACATTATTCAGTTATCGTTCTCCATACAATTTTGACAAATTTAAAAAAAAAGTGCACGTAAAATTTACGTACATTATGGTTCTAGCGTTAGTAATAATATATATTCCTGACGATGCTACGCAAGGAAGTAGCGAGATATCGTAAAATAAATAATAGAAATATTTATTCGACCTTAAGCTCAAATAAATTAAATAATAATAAAATTAATAAAACGGTCAAGGAAAATAATACACATATATTAAAAAAAAGAAAGAAATATGAAAAAATTATTTCTTTCGGCGACTACCTCTCAGCAGTCTTCTGGTAAAAGCTCTGAAAGTAACTGAATGCCAGAGCTGGGGTTTGTCTTAGAAGGCTAAGGCTACTAACCCCTAGACCAATAGCCATATCAGTAAGTTTAAATCAAATGTCCATAAGCACTACTACCTCTTTCTCCCTTCCCATAACATATTTTCCTAGACCAGCACAATCTACTGCATGAAGGGGGATCATGACTCTTTTAAACTGGCTATATAATGACTTGAATTAAAAAAAACTATTTATATTTCAACATGAAACGCCAATGTCATTAAATATAAAATGGCAATGAAGTGGGGAAAATGTATAAAGCCGAGCTAAAAATATTAGCCCCGGTTGCCTGATCACAGTTTGACATATTCAGGACAATAATCAACTATTTAAATCACACTTTCATCTAGAAAGACATGTATTAGAATTATAATTTTTCTACATACTGAGTTAGATGAAGTCTTGTCGCAACACATTCTATCGTATTCTATTTTGCTCTTCATTATCGCATTTTTGTAATAGTCAACTGTTTTGGATGAATCATAATTATAAGTTTATTTTATTCTTCTTGCTCTCTTGTTCTATTTATCTCCATTATTCGATATCGACTACATGTACAATCATAGATGAGTGTGGTTAGAAAGTATCGTTAAAGGCATAAGCCATACATCTTTTGTTGTTGAGTTATCTAGAAACCCGGGTTCAAATGCCTTTTAATTTTTTAAATTAATTTTGTTTTCAAGCCGTTAACATCATTTTAATAGAAACAAAAATATTGCGATTAGAAATATCTTAAATGAGAGTGACTGTATGTTTAATATTATTTTGTTTAATATTATACACTGATGGCCAACTTATTAAGTACGGGTACACGCAACACTTTATTCAGTTACATTTCTTCAATTTTAATTTTGCGGCTTTGATAAGCCTATAACGGTAGCATTTGTTTAAGTAAAATTCTGTTTCATAAAGTGAGATAAAATTTAAAGAGAAGTTTATTTTTGTTAATTTTGTTCATTCAAAATTGTATACGGAAACCGTGTAAATACATGAAAAGCCGTGCTATGTGATTAAATTATATTAAAAATTTGTATTGCTATTTAAAGTAGGAATTGTTTTTAAAATTATTTTTTTTTATACCGTGTTTTAATATGTTGTTGATTAGCAACTAATAAATTTTAGTTGTCAGCAGACAATCTTAATAAAATCAATATTATTGTAGATATGTATGGTTAAACGTTGAAATTTGCAAAATTTTTTTAAAATATTTGCAAATAAGAAACGGCAAAATGTAAATATGCTACGAATTTTTATAAATAGTTTTTTTTTTTTGAAAGTAACTCACCATCAAATTTCATAGCTGTAGCTGCTGCTACAGCAGCTTTATGTTGTTCCACTGTGCCGCCGGCTTCTAAAACGCGCATTTTATTACGATTAGCTATGGGACAGCCAGAAGCACTGAAAAAAATATAAGAAAACCCCAATGTTGACCAGATTTTTATTTCATCTTTTGTGTTTGTTTCGAATAAATTTTCTTATTATTTATTAAAGATATTCTTAATACTTAAGAAATTACTCACTGGCATAATTAGCTAGTATGTGGAACTTACCTACGATGTGATAAAAATTTACCGGTGGAATGACCTGAACCATCACAACCTGGTATGGGGCATCTAAAAGAGGGATAATTATAAAAAAAGCTGTCTCTACTATTGGAAAATCTGCAAAATGAAGTCAAACATTATGCCCAGTTGGTGCTCATCGGAAGAGGAAGCACATTTCATGGATAAATGTCATATTTTCAAAGTCGCTATTTTTTAGATTCTTAAACAACTGGACAGTAAACAAAAACATAGTCATTCGTAATACAACTTACCTTAAAGGTTCTGAATCTTGACCATCTCTGGGCTTACTCTTAGGCTTATTGGCACGTGGACAACCTGACAGGCTACGATGTGATGAATAATTGCCCGTTACATGACCAGAGCCATCACAGCCAGGGGTGGGACATTTAAGTTCTTGAGAATGTGGCTGTAAATGATTGCGATCTGTTCGTGGGCAACCAGTCAAGCTGAAGTAAGAAAAGAAAAAGGGAAAACAAAAGAAAATCCCCACAAATTGTAGGAAGAGTGAGGAAAAACTTAAAATTAATTTTGTTTTATCATTAATCAACAGCCATTCTGTTAGTGCAGTTACAGCAAATAATTGAAATTAAAAACTTTTGTTCTAATCTTTTAAATATCCAAAATCAATCAGTACTTAAAGAATTTGAAATTCAATTAAAAATAGTTTTTAATAAAAGCTTTTATAGAAGTCACAGCACTCACAATATCGAAAGCAATTCTCAATCACTGTTCTAAATGCTTAAATGATTACAAACAAAAGCCAGTTTTTTTTCATAAAAAAGTATTCAATTGTTAAATGTGAAATTAGTTGAAAACTTTAAACTCAAAAGTAGTTTCTCTATGAATCTGTGAAAACTATTTCAGATTTAAGGAATTTTTTTTTCTACCTTCAACATTTCATAATAAATTTTGAGTTTATTTTGAGCAACAACGCAAAAAGAAATAAGTTTTATTTTATATAGAGTTTGAGATAAACCTTTTTATACACGAAGGACTAGAAATTTTATGACTGTCCTGTTACGGTACGAAATCACACATCTTAATAAATATTAAAATTCAAATTGGATAACCAGCTTTCATAGAAAGGAACATAAAGCAGGACATAATACTTACAAGTACACTAGCAAATGGCCATATTTATAGTCCTTACAAAGGACTATATACATATATATGCTTGTGTTAAGTGTTATTGTTGCATATTTTAGTAACATTTTCTGGCATGATTTTTATCATTCATTATTATAATAATGATGTATCTTCTTGTTTTTTTTTTTTTCTATGACATTATGGTTTTATAAAATTTCTTTATGTCTACGAGTACCTCAACACTATTAAAACTAAGCAAAATAGAAAAAAAAATATAATAATAACAGAAAAGAGGAAATAAGAAAGAAATAAAATCTTGTATATGAAATGGTTACCATAACATATCCATATATGTAGTTTGTTTTATACTTTAGTTGGGAAACTTGCCATTCAACTAACCTATCCTTTGTCTTGTCATGTTGTGGTATATGTTGCGGTGGTGGCATTGAGTAACATGATGCTGGACTTGTCGAATAACCGCCTGAGACTGGTGTCGGATATCCGCCAGGACCAACAGCAGTGGCATAAGGATTACTACATTGATATGCAGCAGCAGCACCATAACCATGATAACCAGTTGGGGGATAATCAGACTGTACAACCATACCATAGCCGGGATGTGGAGAATAGCCTAAAAGTAAAGAAATGCAAATCAAAG